>CM002489.2:31279091-32529091 GCA_000573905.2 Oryza punctata | reverse complement strand
GTGGAGGGGCCGTAGAGGAGTATAGTGGCGGTATTTGACGGAACATTGAAAAAATTATAAAAAACCCCAACAAGATAATAAACTCTAAAAACTAAAAGGTCTAATTTTTAAAGGTTTCAAGGAAAACTAATAGTGATAGATCTCCAAGCAAATAAATGAGTAAATGGTAGCGACTGAAACGACTTTTAAAAACTATAAAATTGAAAACATACGATGATAAAGTTCGGTCTATCAAAATCCTCAGACATCAAGATATTTAATAAATTTTAAGTAAAATCATATGTAAAAAATAGATACTAGCCGTGCAAATGCGCGGGCCACCCAGCTAGTTATATTATTAAAACAACCTTGAAAGGAGGCACCACGTTGATGGTAGAAATTCCCACATTAACCGGAAAAAGTGAAGAGTTCAAGTAGAAATACAATTTACAAATAGCTGAAATTCGAAATTAAAAATAAGCAATATTGAAAGAAGAGTCCATGTAAGAATCCAATACGAGATTAATTAAAAATCGAAATAAAAAAGGCTAGATATTCCCACATTATTCGAGAAAAAAAAGAGAGTTCAAGTAGAAATACAATTTACAAATAGCTGAAATTCGAAATTAAAAATAAGCAATATTGAAATAAGAGTTCATGTAAAAACCAATAAAAAATTATTTGAAATTCGAAAAAAAAATAAAATAAAATTCGAAATTAGAAAAAGGAAAAAGAGAGTTCAAATAGGAATACAATTTTTGAAACTGATGAGTCTGGCCCAGGTGGGGTTGGACGAAAGCCTGACACACCGATCCGGATTCCCCGAATCCCGCAATCTTAGCACCATTCGCCCGAAGCACGACACACTGATCCAGATTTTTCCAAACCCCGCAATCTTAGCACCGCAACTCCGACGCACCCACTCGGGGAAATGCCCAATCACCCTAAAAGACTAGTCTGATAGGGGAAGAGTGACTCTCCCTTTTAAGGCGGCTTCCTCCTCCCAAGCTAAGCAAGGTGGGATTATTCAAAAGCTCACACGGTCGCCGCCCGACTACAACTGGGCCACTCGGCCCATCTTGTTGCGTCTTTGCCAGCGGGTAATAATGGAGGATGTCCTCATCAGAAAAAACTGAACTTCGGAATTAAAATAAGGAATATTGGAATAACATTCCATATAAAACCCAATATGAGATTAATTAAAATTCAGAATAAAAAAATAAAGCAAACTCCAAAATTAGGAAAAAGTGAAAAGAGAGTTTAAATAGGAATACAATTTATAAATAACTAAAATTTTGGAATAAAAAATAAGGAACATTGAAAAAACAATCCAACTAGAACATAAAACATGATACACTAAAAACTAGAATAAAAACAAAACTAAGTCGTGAGATTAAAAAAGGAAAAAATCGAAGAGACCAGGCAGGAACATAATTTAGAAATAACTAAATTGAAATGGAAAGAAATATGGAAATGATATATCATCTAGAATATAACACGGGATTAATTAAAGTTGAAATATTAAATAAAATAAATTTAGAAATTAAAAAAATAAAATTAATTAAAATATATTTTAGAAATAACTAAAATTTAGAATAAAATAAGAAATATTAAAATATAGTCTAGGTTGAACACAAGACGAGATTAATTAAAATTATAAATAAAAAATAAATTCTAAAATTAGAAAAAAAGAGTTTTCAATTATAAATACAATCTAGATATAATAAAAAATGTAATAAAAAGGAATATCAAAAGTAGTTCATCTAGAACACAAAAGTGGCAAATGCCAAAAGAAAAGGGGTAGCGGGTAAGTCGTAAATGAGCAGTGTCATGGTGGTTGATGGAACGTCAGAAATTATAAATAAAATCCTTCAATGATGATTATGTTTGATTTTTAGAATCCAATGATGATTAAGAGGAAAGGTGACGGGCAGGCCATGAAGCTGTAAGTTCATGGCGTTTGACGAGACTTATAAAAAGTAAAATAATAAATTTGTTCAATTTTTAAAATTCCAATGACAATAAAGAGCGATTGTGGACTGACCATAAAAGAGTATAGTGATAGCATTTGATGGGCTTCTAAAAACAATTAAAAGGAAAATCGACGAGGCAATAAACTCTAAAAATTATAAGGTACTACTTTTAAATGTCTCGACAATGAAAATAAGCTGTGGCATTCTGGATAAGTAAAAAAAGGGGTAAATGTGTAAGAGGTGGCGGCTGGTGTTACTTAAAAAGCTATAAAACTAAAAACCCAATGTTCAATTTCTTTTAATATTCTAACACAATGATATGACTATCTAATAAATTTTGAGAAAATCATGTGAAAAAACTTAAATAATTTTGTATGGGTGTTAGTTACGTAATTGCGAAGGCCACCCATCTAATTAAAGATGCTAAATATAATAGTAGAGACGCACCTCATGGGTAAGTGGGAGGCCACCCGACCGAACTAAATACTAGAGTAGCGCACATATTGTGGTCCACCGCTGAAATAGTTTACCTTGAACATAATCAGTATTAAGTAGAATCTACTTATTGCCTTACTCCTTAGCGCTCTTGGCTCTGCTAGTGCCTGGTGCTATTGCAAGATAGCAGTAGAAAAAAAGTTTCAAGCATAATTTTTTGCTTATAACTCATATTAATCAGAACTCGACTTATACTATATGCCAACGTCATCGGTTAATTATCTTTATTTGTGTTTGTGCAATTGTGCAGGTGTTGCGGCGTGTACACACGCTCGTATACGTAGAAACAAATTAAGCAAGGAAAAAAATCTTGTGCATGCTGAGCTCACTGTTTGACTAAGGTCCACCCACACATACGCACGATTGTCACCTTCGTAGGTGCTGTATATATGCGCACGAGCCATATATATGCATGCCTCTGCCTACGTACGTGCGCAGATTGGTACAAGAAATAATAAATGCTCGACCGATCATCGATCAAACAGGAGACCGGATGGAGTTCTCAAACGTCAAATTAATGGCACGTACGCCACACGTAACCATGGACTCTTCCTGCTTGCTTGCTAGCTACGCCTGCCGCGCCGCCATCGTCGCGTATGGCGTCACGCACGGCCTTCAATTCAACTCAACTCAACTCAACTCGCTTTGTGTCGTTTTACGGGTTTTAATTTGTAGTACGATTTTCTGGCATGATGAGTAGTATCGTCGGCAATGATGGACAATTAGACATGGGCCGGCCGGCTGTAATCCGGATCAAGGGCCACCTGTGCATATACATGAAATAATTAGTCTAATTTAACGGTGGCCTTAATTTAAAGAGTATTATAAAATACATGGCATTGTTATACAGGAAACAATTCTAGTGATGTTGTTTTCCATCGACCATTATTGCCTGGGGCCTGGGACGTGTGTTCGAAGATTTTCCCTCATCACCCCCGCCGCCACGCTCCGTTCACGAGTGGCTTGGAAGAAGCGCCCGGACGGATCAGCGCCGGGACGTTCAACGCCCGGACCGCGACGACAGGGACAACGCCCGCTGTCGAAACTAGATTTCGGCAATAGAAAAAGGGGTGGCAATCAAGCTAGAAAAGTAGATGAGTTATGAGACAAAAGATTTAGACAGGTTCAGGCCTTCACGAAGAAGTAATACCCTACTCCTGTTTCGGGGTTTTGCCTCCGAGTTGTGTATTGATCTTATGAAAAGCTTCTGTCCTCAAAGGGGTCCCCTATCCTCCTTATATACCCGGAAGATAGAGGTTTACAAGATAAGATCTAGTCCGACACGGCCTAGGTCTTCATAATTGGTATACAATCTTATCATACTAGGTATCCGGGTTCTAACTTGCCATACAAGACAATATCTCACCCGAATCCTAATACATATCATATTCTATTTACATAACATACCCCTATTATCAGTCGGATATTCTATGTCTGTGGGTATATGGGTACCATAATATCCACAGTAGCCCCTGAGACCTTTACAGTCGACGAGACAATCTTCACTTCAAACAATAATCATCATCTTCAAGTACTTCAATCATCTCTGCCATGATTTCCTGGGCGTCGAATCCAAAATCACGCGACTGTGAAGGGCTAAAAATATTTCCAGGTACATCGAATAGATGCACCTAATTAGGTGTAGCCCCCGACTATGTGCTTAGTTGGAAAAACTAAACATATAGTCAGAACTAATATGCATAAGCCGAGTGATTTTATGAACCACTTTAACAGTAAAAAGACAGAAAATCTCATCTATGAAAATTATAAGGCATATGCAGTATACAATCCAAGCAAATCAAACTCATAAGGATTTACCGACTGCCTAAAAGAATGACCAAATATATTATCAGCCTAAGCTTGAATATAGGTCAATAAAAATACTCGCTTACGCGATAATACGTACACTGACGTGCACATTTATGAAACAAGGCATATATGGTAGAAATCTTTAACAAGATTCTCCAATCACCTATTAAAAGCCAAAGTAATAATACTTGGTTAATTGAATATGCTCACTGACGTGATAACACGTGCATTTGTTGCTCCCCGAAGAGATTAAACCGCAACAGCACAAAAAATCGCTGATATACTCTTCCCTGCTCATCACATGGAAGAATTTAAGCCCCCAAGGACATATATCAAACTTTCCTAAAATGATGGCAACAGTCAATCCCAAAATCACGGCCCATTTAGCGCTCGAAACACTATCCAACCGTTATAGGAACCGCCGCTCCGTCTTCCTCGTTTATTTCGCTCAAAATTCCCCAAACCGCGCACAGTACTGGCGATTTAGGGCTTGCAATCCACATTTGCTCAAACTCCAATCCGCATTTCCTCGCATCCAGCTTTCTTGCGGTCTATCCCCAACACAAACTCCCCTCCATCACTTCCCAAAAAACCTTAATATTCTACCCAGATCCAGCAGCACTCATGGCCGAAGAGAGAGAAATCCCCTTTGAGCAGTGGGCAAAGTCCGATGTGAAGGAAACACACTTGCTGGAGATGGTGAAGGACGGAGTCCTACCCACCAAGGAGATTATCGGATGGCGTCCGGCGTACGGCGAGGAATTTCCAACCCCCGACACCGGTGAAATTGTGGTATTCACTTCTTTCTTCTACTCTGGTTTCGCTTTGCCTGCATCTTCCTTTTTCCGTGGTCTTCTTGCATTTTACAAAATCCAGATCTATCACTTAAATCCCAATTATATTCTTCACATTGCCAACTTTATCCACCTTTGCGAAGCCTTCCTTGGTATCCATCCGCATTTTGCTTTATTCCGCCGCATCTTCTACCTCAAACCCCAGCCTGACAAAAATAATCCGTGCGTAGTCGGCGGGTCTGGGTTCCAATTGCGAGGAACTCTGACTCAAAAATATTTTTCTCTTCCCTTCAAGGCTTCCAACAAAGGATGGCACTTGAATTGGTTTTATATCTCAAATCCTTCCCCCAGCCTTCCCGAGTTCGTAGGTCTTCCACCTATCCCCCAGGAAAACTGGAAAAATTTCCCAGACAGCACTGAGTTGGCCCAAGCCAATGAATTGCTTCTCCGACTGGTTGAAATCAAACAACAGGGCTTACAAGGGGAACAAATCACTCGGCATTTCATCAAGTGCCGACTGGCCCCAATCAAGGAGAGGAGCAAGCCGACTTACGAATATGAGGGCCAGTCGGATCCCAATCGCGAAGACCCGAATTCCATTGATTACAAAATCATGTGCAACCGGATGTACAAGATGTTTTCTTCTGGGATTGCAATCGACTACAGCCACAAACTGCCGGTCACTCCATACGGCCTGGTTCGGCCTCCTCCTGAGGTAAAAATCCACCACTCGGTTATTTGTCTACTTCCAGTCTATCTATTAATTTATCTTTATTAACTTGATCCTATTGAACAGGATAATAAACGATTTTCTTCACATCCCCCAACTCCTGTCTTGAAAGAAACTGCCCCAAAAAACCCTCTCTCGACTGGTGGTCCAAAGATCGACTCAGCTAGGAAAAGCAAGCAGGGTATTGAAGAAAATATTCCCAAACAGAAGTTGAAGAAAAGAAAACTCGCTGTCAGCGACTCCGAGGATGAACAACCCGGGTCGCAAACGAGCGACAAGCCGGCTCAAGCCAAATCTCCAGCCGGTCGGCCTGTGCCAAAAATCCGGAGATCAACAAGGTAACACTCTCGCCATAATATCATCATTGCTGACTTCTTGAAAATACTCATATAATTTGAATCTGTCAATCTCCAGAAAACCCCAAAATATTGATTTGGGTAAAAAGGGTGATGTGCCACCTGTCCCAGGCGAACCATACCGAGAACCCCGAGTTTTTAGTCAGTCGGGAAAACTTGTAGAAGACGCTGAACTCCAGCCCCCGACTGGTAACCAGCCGGAGCAAGATTCCAGCATGCCTGAGACCGCAACTCCAGCGGAAAATCAACAAGGAAATGATGACATCCCGACTGATGCACCCACTGCGCCTGCCGAGCCAGCGGAAGCAATTCCCATAAATCCTGACCAAGATCCGGTTGTGGCAGAAACGAACGCAGTGGCTGATCCAGTCGGGGAGCCAAACCAAGCTTCAAAGAAAAGCTCCAAAATTATCTCTGGTATGTTGCACTTCTGTATTCCAGTTTGATCCATCTGTCGTATAGCTTATTTTTATCAATCCGTAAATTAGGCCCACTGACTGATGACAAGGAGGAAGAAATTCCAAGGATTAAAGCTGCCGAAGATTCCCTTCCTCTAATCAAAATTTTATGGAGAGATAGAGATGGCACTCCTCAAGGCATCATCGTCAGTCGTCAGGGTGAAAACGAAGAGCTCGAATCATTGAAGAAACATCTGACCGAGTCCACCCGTCTCATGAATGTAAGTATAAATTATACTCTTCTGTCTTATTCACAGCGTATTGCTTATATGGCGCATTATCCAGAGAATCCATATGAGGAATGAGGCAAAAACAGACGCCTTAGAAAAGCTTGTGCCTCATCTTGAAACCCTCAATCAAGTTCAAGCAGAACTAGCCAAGACACGTGAAGATGCTCAAGCTAAGGAGCAGAAATTGAAAAGTCAGATCAATGAGCTAATGGAAGCCAGCTTTAACCACAGGGGCACCATCGGAGGTATAAATCCTTCCATCGCATTTTGTTGTGAATCCATGCTGTAGACTTGACCAAATTGCTTTTAACCCTTCAGCTCAAGCCTCAATGATAGAATCCCTGACAGCCCGAGTCAGAGAACTCGAGAAAACCAATACTCGGCTAGAAACCAGCAAGCTTGAAGCTGAAACTGCCCTCGAAGGTAAGATAACAGCTTTGAAAAATTCATTTAATATAATGCCGTGTCATTTAAGAACCATTCCATCTTGGATATATGTAGAACACAAAGTCAAGACTCTTGCCCAATTTGAAGTGTTTGCCGAGAGGATCAAAAAGGCTGAAACTGTTAGAGACGATATCGCCAATACTGCTACCCCAGTGCTAAATGCAATCTTCCAAAACGGACTCGGGAGCAGTGAAAAAGATGCAGTCCAAATATTCGAAGGCCTCCGTACTGCTCCAACAAAATATTTCAAAAATATCAAGGATGCTACAATGATGGGTGCCAGTCAAGCAATGGCAATCATGAAGTCCCTGTATCCTCGAATAGAGATTGAAACAATCGGGGATGGCTTTGCAGATGGGATCACTGACGAGCAGGCCATTGAATTGATCAACCAAGCTCAGGACTCGGTCGAAAAGCTCGCAGTAGATGTATTAGAAAATTTCCAAACTTGATTGTACAGTATCCTTAAGCAATGTATGATGACTTATTTATACCATGAAATAGACTAAGGACCCAGTTTCAAATTTCTTAAAATTTTTGTCTGATTGGTTCAAGCCTAGAACTTGTTGCAATCATCGAAAAATTTTTAGTCCTTCTCTGCTGGACCTAAGTCTAAACAGGGCCAATGACAAGTCATAAACAAGACAAAAGAAATACTATATTATTATCAGTAGCCCCCGACTAACCACTCGGCCAAACTTAGGTGAGTGGGTAGTCTAAGGAGGAGATGTACAAAAATAGCTCTTAAGCATAAAATCGTCGAAGATGCTCTATATTCCACGAGTTATCCACCAAAGTTCCGTCTTCACGCTTGAGTCGGTAGGCTCCTGGGCGAGTGACTTCTGCTATTATAAACGGCCCTTCCCATAGGGGTGATAGTTTGTGCCGGTCTTTAGTCGTCTGAATCTTCCGTAGAACCATGTCACCAACTATGAAAGCGCGTGATTTGACATTGCGATTGTGGTAACGTCGTAGACCTTGTAAATATCTGGCCGACTGGATTAACGCCGCTTCTCTTTCTTCTTCCAGTCGGGTGAGATCATCGATTCTGTCGGTATCGTGACGTTCTTCATTGAAATTGCGGACTCGCAAGGATTCGAACTCCATCTCACTCGGCAACATGGCTTCTGCGCCGTATACCAAGAAGAAAGGTGACTGGCCCGTAGCCCGACTCGGAGTTGTACGTAGCGACCATAAAACTGAGGGCAACTCTTCTGTCCACCGACTAGCATACGGGCGTAGTCTGTCAAAAACTCGAGCCTTGATTCCTTGGAGCACCATGCCATTTGCACGCTCAACTTGACCATTGCTCATTGGGTGAGCGACTGATGCATAGCAAATCTTGATACCAAAGTCTTCGCAGAAATCTTTGAAAACGCCACCAGTAAATTGTGTGCCATTGTCAGTGATAATCCGGTTCGGCACACCAAAGCGGTGAACAATGTTGATGAAGAAGTCACGTGCCTTGTCCGCAGTGATCGTTGCCACCGGTTTTGCTTCAATCCATTTAGAGAATTTATCCACAGCGACGAAAAGATGAGTATATCCGCCTTGCGCCCTCTTGAACGGGCCCACCATGTCCAGTCCCCAGACCGCAAAAGGCCAAGAAAGGGGAATAGTTTGTAGCTCCTGTGCTGGCAAGTGAGTTTGTTTCGCAAAGAATTGACAACCTTCACATGTGCGAACAATTTTGTCGGCGTCACTGACTGCTGTAGGCCAGAAAAAGCCTTGTCGATATGCCTTCCCGACTAAGGTCCTTGCTGCCGCGTGATTCCCGCATACTCCAGAGTGAATATCATTTAGAAGTTGGACGCCGTCTTCAATGGAGATGCATCTCTGCAATATTCCAGATGGGCTTTTCTTATATAATTCCTCTTCCACAAGGGCATAAGTTTTAGAGCGGCGGTGAATCCGTTTAGCTTCGTTCTTGTCGGGGGGCAATTCTTGATCCTTAAGATACTTGATGAAAGGCGCCCTCCAATCGGTGTCAAGCAGCAAAACTTGTTCCCCAGACTCATCTTTAGCAGTTGATTGATTCGAAACCGTGGGTTGATGAAGATGCTCGACGAAAACATCCGATGGAGCCGCTTCTCTTTTTGAACCGAAATTAGCCAGTCGGTTGGCTGCTTTATTGTTGTGCCGGAGAACATGGGTTAACTCCAAACCATCAAACTTGTCTTCAAGCTTGCGCACTTCTTGTCGGTAGGCCGCCATGTTGTCGTCGAGGCATGTCCAGTCTTTCATCACTTGGTTGACCACAAGTTGAGAATCCCCTCGAACTATTAGCCTGCGAATCCCTAAGGATATGGCAATCCGTAATCCATGCAAGAGTGCTTCATATTCTGCCACATTGTGTGACGCTGGAAAATGAATCCATAAAACGTAGCTAAGGCGTTCTCCAGTCGGGGAAATCAGAACAACCCCTGCTCCGCATCCTGAAATTCTTTTTGATCCGTCAAAGTGCATCGTCCAATACTTGATTTTTTCTGCAGGAACGTCTTCTTGGCACTCGGTCCACTCGGCAATGAAGTCGGCCAGTACCTGGGATTTAATTGAAACTCGAGGCTTGAAAGTTATATCCAAAGGCATTAACTCTAAAGCCCACTTTGCAATGCGACCAGTAACTTCTTTGTTGCGAAGGATTTCACCAAGTGGAAATGATGTGACCACTGTGACTGGGTGGCTTTGAAAATAATGAGCCAGCTTCCTGACCGTGATTAGAACTCCATAAAGTAGTTTCTGCACTTGAGGATATCTTGTCTTTGAATCAACAAGGACTTCGCTAACGAAGTAGATTGGTCGTTGAACTTTCTGTGTGCGGTCTTCTTCTTCACGCTCAACGACTAAAACCGTGCTCACCACCTTTGCAGTTGCAGACACATAAAGTAGTAGTGGTTCTTGCGGCATTGGTGAGGCTAACGCCGGCTGAGTTGTCAGAAAGGTCTTGAAGTCGTCAAATGCCTTTTGTGCTTCTGTCGTCCATTGAAAATCGTCAGTCTTCCTGAGGAGCTTGAAGAAGGGCATTCCACGTTCTCCAAGTCTTGAAACAAATCTGCTGAGTGCTGCCATGCAGCCCGTGAGTTTTCGAACATCCTTCTGAGAACTCGGCGGCTTCATATTCAATATAGCATTGATTTTCTCCGGGTTAGCTTCAATTCCTCTCCGAGAGACCATGAATCCAAGTAGCTTTCCTGACGGTACTCCAAAAGTGCACTTCTCGGGGTTCAACTTCATCCTGAAGGCGCGTATATTGGCAAATGTTTCCTCCAGGTCTTGAATCAGGTCATCTTTCTGCTTAGTCTTGATGATGACGTTGTCGACATACGCTTCCACATTCCGTCCGAGTTGTGTCGCTAGGCATCGCTGAATCATGCGTTGATATGTAGCCCCTGCATTCTTCAGCCCAAAAGGCATAGTAATGTAACAGTAGGTGCCGAACGGTGTGATGAATGAAGTCTTCAGGCAGTCGGATTCCTTGAGGCTGATCTGATGATATCCCGAGTAGCAATCTAGAAAACTGAGCAGTTCGCAGCCGGCTGTTGAATCCACCATTTGATCTATCCTTGGTAAACCGAAAGGGTCCTTGGGACAAGCTTTGTTCAAATCTGTGTAGTCGACGCACATGCGCCATTGACCAGTCTTCTTGCGGACCAATACCGGGTTGGCTAGCCAGTCGGGGTGGTAAACTTCCTTGATGAAACCTGCTGCTAACAGCTTGGTTAATTCCTCCTTGATAGCTTCTCTTCTGTCCTGTGCAAATCGGCGGAGTCGTTGCTTGATAGGTTTCGCGTCTTCTCTAACATTTAAAGAGTGCTCAATCACCTCTCTAGGAATACCAGGTATATCAGATGGCTTCCGGGCAAAGATATCTTTATTAGCTTGAAGAAAGGTGATGAGCGCGCTTTCCTATTTGCTATCTAACTCAGCGCCTATTACAGCAGTTTTGGTAGGATCAGAAGGATCTAAGGGGATTTTCTTTGTCTTGGCGTCGCCTTCTCCGGTCTTGGCCACCTTGCCGACTGGTTTTTCACCGTCTTGTGATGTTGATGCAGCTAGTCGGACTTCCTGCTGGCCGAATGATCTCTCACGAGGTTGGGCCAACTCACAGCTGTCCTTGTCGCATGTGAGGGCTTGCTTGACATCGCTCCGTAGGGATATGACTCCGCGTGGCCCTGGTATCTTCATCATCATGTAGGTATAATGGGGAATCGCCATGAACTTGGCAAGTGCCGGTCGACCGAGGATGGCGTGGTAAGCTGTCTCGAAGTCGGCCACCTCGAAGCTGATATTTTCTGTCCGAAAATTCTCCTTGGTCCCGAAGGTTACTAGGAGAGTGATTTGGCCGAGTGGTGTGGAAGACAGCCCCGGGATAACTCCGTGAAAGGGGGCGTTACTCGGCTTCATCTCGGATCGAGGAATCTGCATCTCATCCAAAGTCTTGGCGAAGAGAATATTGAGTGTGCTACCGCCATCGATGAGGGTGCGCTTGAGCTTGACGTTGCGAACAACTGGGTCTAGTACCAGGGGGTACCGCCCCGGGTGGACCACTCGGTCGGGATGATCCGAGCGGTCAAACTTGATTGGGACTTCCGACCATCGCAGGTATTGGGGGGTTGCAGGTTGTGCCGCATTGACCTCTCTGTCGGTGAGCTTCTGCTTCCTCTTGGACTCGTAGGCGAGTGGGCCACCGAAAATATGGTTGAGCTCGCTCCTGGGATCTTGATACGCTCCTTGGCTTGGCTCCTCGTCGTCTTTCTTTTTCTGAGTTGAAGTATCTTCTCCTTCAGTTGGTTTCTTGACTTGGGCGGCCTATTTTTCCGCGAATTGTTTGTAGATGAAGCAGTCCTTAGCAGCGTGCCCCTTGCCGGGATGATGCGTGCACGGCCCGTTCATAATCTTGTCGTAGGAGTTGACTCGAGGGCGTTGGCTCTGATAATTTTGATTTGAAGTCGCAGCGACCAGATCCTCAGGCTTGCGCTTGCGCTCTCTTTGTTTTGTGTTGTTCCCACTGGGCCCTGGTGCGGAGTCGTGATCCTTCTTCTTCCAGGTTCCCGCCGACTGCTTTGATGCTTTCACTGCGTCGTCGGACTTAGCGTACTCGGTTGCCTTCTCAAACATCTGCTTGACTGTCCTTGGAGGTTTGCGGCTGAATTTGCCGATCAGGAGATCGTTGCGTAGTCCCCGAGTGAATGCGGCGATGATGTTGTCGTCGGTGATGTCGGAGATCTTGTTGCGCTTCTCGGAAAAACGCCGTATGTACTCATTGAGGGTCTCGTCCGGCTTCTGGACGATGTTGTAGAGCTCAAAGTAGGTCCCAGGACGCTCGAAAGTGCCCTGGAAGTTGGCGACGAAGCGATCGCGAAGTTCGCTCCAAGTGTCGATTGTGCCTCTCGGGAGTCCAGCGAGCCAATTCCTAGCTGAATCAGTTAGTGCGACCGGAAGGTAGTTTGCCATGACTTTACTGTCGCCTCCTGCTGCGCGAATTGCGAGCGTGTAGACGGTTAACCATGATTCTGGATCGGTTTTACCATCGTACTTCTTGATGCCGGTCGGCTTAAAACCAGTCGGCCAATTCACTCGACGCAGATCTCAGGTGAAAGCTGGAACTCCGTCGCAGTCATCGTCGTCTTGGATCGTGATACCCCTGTCGTCTTTGATTAAGGGTGTCTCTTAGGTCGATTGAAGCCCTGGGTGGACTGTGGTAGTCGGATTGAATCCGCCTGTCTCTGGCATACTGTGGTGGTCGGGTTTGGTTTGCTGGGGGAGAGTGTACCGACTGGTCTCGTCGTGCTCTGCTATGGTCGGCGCGTGAGTTGGTCTTGCTTCTGCTGTCTCTGACTCTTGACGGGGGGGCGCGGCTACCACTCGGCGCTTTGGAGGTTGACTGACTGGGTCGCCGACTGGATTCGGCACGTGGTACTGTAGCTGCGACCAAGGTCTTGACTTGATTTATCAGCGGAGTAACGTGTGCTGGCGCAACAGCTGCCAATGTATCAAGGAGGGTGACTGCGCCGACTGCATTCTGCTGCGGTGTGAGGAAGATGTTGGTATTGTCGACCACTGTTTGCCCGATTGCATCCCTCGCCTTGCGACCTGCCACGGCCAGATCTTGAAGTCTTCGGTCTTCGTCCTCTTTGCGTCTTTCCTCCTCAGCTTCTCTGCGTTGTCGCTCTTGGTCTGCTTGGGCTTGACGCTCTTGTTCGAGTTTCGCTCTATCTTCTTGAAGTCGGGCGCGTTCTTGCTCTAATTGAATTCTTTCTTGTCCGACTCGGGCTGCTTCTTCCGCTTGTAATCTTGCAGCTATCTCAGCATCAGTTTCGTTGTTGGCCATGAAAACGCCATTGAAAGCTGGTGTGTAGTTGTCGTCTGAAGTGGCGTCGTCTACAGCGTTGGTGTCAGGTGGGTTGCCATGTACGCTTTCCTCCGAGGAGCTAGCGTAGGCAGCGAGTTCGGTGGAAGAACACGATCCGAGTTTTGGCAGAACAACGTTAACGTCCCTGAAGCCGGACCCAGAAATTGGATCCGCTGGTAACTCCATGGTGATGGTGGGGTAGATTAGATCGTCTTGAGGAGTGCTTGATGAAGAATCCGAAGTCGATGTAGTCGTACTCTCGAAGTGAATCGTTGTCTTGCAGCTGGAAAAGATTTTGATGCTAATCTCAGCCATGTTCGGTAACCCGAGTGGCTGAGAGATGCGATCTACTCCCGACCGCGTCTTGGTGCTGATCCTGGCCATATTCGGTAACCCGAGTGGCCAAGAGATGCGATCTACTCCCGACAGGTTTGAAGCCGAGTCGGAGAGATATATCTTGCCGAAGTTGTTGGTGATGAAGTCGAGGCTGCCGAACCGGTACGCCTGCCCGGGAGGAAAGGCGAAGTCGTCGATGCCTGATGAAGATCCCATCCTACTTGATCGGCGATGAACTTGACGCACCCCTACCTGGCGCGCCAACTGTCGAAACTAGATTTCGGCAATAGAAAAAGGGGGTGGCAATCAAGCTAGAAAAGTAGATGGGTTATGAGACAAAGGATTTAGATAGGTTCAGGCCTTCACGAAGAAGTAATACCCTACTCCTGTTTCGGGGTTTTGCCTCCGAGTTGTGTATTGATCTTATGAAAAGCTTCTGTCCCCAAAGGGGTCCCCTATCCTCCTTATATACCCGGAAGATAGAAGTTTACAAGATAAGATCTAGTCCGACACGGCCTAGGTCTTCATAATTGGTATACAATCTTACCATACTAGGTATCCGGGTTCTAACTTGCCATACAAGACAATATCTCACCCGAATCCTAATACACATCATATTCTATTTACATAACATACCCCTATTATCAGTCGGATATTCTATGTCTGTGGGTATATGGGTACCATAATATCCACACCCACGAGGATGGGCGCAACCGCCGCTGGGCGGAGCGCGGTCGCCGCGGATGCGCGGCGCGTGGCGCGCGCGATCACGATGCTGACGACGGCGACGACAGCGACCGCGACGTCGAGCACGATGACCACGATGATCGCGCGGCAAGAGACCGCAGCGGGAGAGGGTGCCACCGTGGATACAACCGATCACCCGGACGCCCATCACGCCTGGCGTCGCAGGGACCGCGACGACGACCGTGACGACAAAGTTCGTGGCCCTGGTCGCGGTCGCGACGAGCGATGGACAAATGACTCCATCCGGCGTGAGTGCATGCGCTTCCCGCGCCAGCGCGACTTTGGGGGATCCAGTCGCCGCGGTGGGCGGCACCATTCGGACGTGCCCCACTCGAAAGCGCTCACCCACATGCTGCAGCAACGCGAGGTCCGATCGGAGGTATGCAAATTTCAATTCATCCATGCCCTTCACACCTCCTCGTTGCCACAGGAGAAAGCCTTGGGTGCCACGCCCCTTCCGGCGAGCACCTCGGCCGTATGTCCATCATATCCGGCAAGGCGATGGCCAGGAATGAAGCCTGGTCCGGCTGGAAGCCAGTCCCGGCCTCGCGCGTCTTCACGCGAATCAGGAACGCGCTCCCGTCGACCAATACGCCGCCAACACCGACGGCCTACTAGGAGCTCGAGGCCGCGCTGTCAAGGCTCGAGATGGCGGCGGTGTCTCCCGGCCAGCTGGGGGACGCCGAGCTGCAGCTGCTACCTCTTTCGCTGGCCTCCCTCCCCCCAACGACCCTGGCTCGTCTCATTGGGGCAGCCCTTCTGCCGAGTGCCGAGGGCGATGCAGAGGACGAGGCTGCGGATGCGAGCGCTGAGGGCGACGAGACCGTCGCGCTTGAACAAGGCATCCAGATCCCCGTAGGCGCGATGAGCAAGTCTCCAACCACCGTTCCAACGGTGCATCTGCCCTCGCCCCCACTACCTCGGCGGGCGCCATCGCTGGCCTGTTTGCGACGCCGCCGCAAGCAATCCTCGCCACGCCACCACGCCCCACCTCGCCGAATGTGCGTCCGGTTCAGCTGGCGCGCCGGGTGAAGATCAAGAGGCAGTGTGGCCAAGCTACAAGGAGCGAGCGCATCGCTAAACAGTCGGCCAGGCCGACGATGCAGAGGTGCCAGCGTGTCCTCTTCAAGCGCCTGGGCCTTCTCCAGGGTGACGACGACTCCATCGAGCATATACTCAGCCAGTACGTCGCCATGTTCGATGGCCCTCTACCACTGCACGTCATCGCTGCCCTAACTGCCATCTTGGACATTGACGGCGACGAGCAGGACACGGTGGACGCGGCGTTGCTACCTCTAATGGGTGAAGTGGTTGCAGAGGCGGCCGACGCCGTGGATGAAGAGCACGTTTGAAGTTTCTCCCGCGGGCCGGGTTGGGAGTAGCCACCGCTCCATGTATCGTCTCCTACTTTGTTGTTATCGGCGTGCTGGTTGCCTGCGTGCAGCCCCTACACCTGCGCCCCAAGACTCACTCCGCTTTTGTAGCCAATGTCGGCATGAACCTCTCTCCTATTCGCCTAATTGTAGCTTTTGTCAATGCGTTGCTTCGTCGTCGCTTGTTGTATCTTCACCGCTGCCGTCGCTGTCAATGCCTCCATCGTTGCAAACAAACGCATGCTCCTTCACCCGCGAGGAAGACGACGACGAAATGCCTCAGCTCGCGGCTTGCCTACGCGCCCGGCCCATAACCTACCTGCACGCTCGGCTCGCGGCCTGCCGGCATGCGCGGCCTGTTTTATGCGCGGCCTGCCTGCGCGCCCGGCCCACGGTCCGGCTGGCGGCCTGCCTGCGCACGCGGTTGTGCGCGGCACACTTCCAGGCCGACCACCCTGGCCCAACTCGGCTCCCACGCTTGGCTTGGGCCGTGGCCGCGGCTGTCGGCTATGGGCCGCCCCACCCACGTGTTGCAAAACGCTACCTGGGCCACTCAAGGGAGGGGCCGAATACCTTTGGGCTTAGACCCAACCAAAGAGTCCACTCTCCGTCCCAATGTCGAGCAGCCTAGACCTCATCAGTTGGAATGTCAGAGGTCTCAACTCACCTGCGCGGTGTAATACGATCCACGAGCTAATGCTTGAAACCAAGTGCAGCATTGCGTGCTTCTAGGAAACGAAGCTCCAAAATATTGATGATAGCCTCGCCCGTTTCCTTGGGGGTACAAGCTCGACAAATACGCGTTCAAGCTGGCTAGAGGCACAAGAGGGGGAATCCTTCTCCTTTGGAACAACGCGGCTCTTGCACTCCTGGATATCCGCGTGGGGCGGTTCTCTATTTCGGCGTGCGTAATGACCACCCTAATGGGGTCCACCTTCAACCTGACTGGAGTTTACGGGCCAACCAGGCACCACCTGAAGGATGCTTTCCTAAGGCACATCAGGAGGCTCAAGCCTTGCGACGGGGAAGGCTAGCTCCTCTTTGGTGACTTCAACATGATCTACCGGGCGAGGGACAAAAACAATAGCAATATCAATCTTGCTCGCATGAGATGGTTCCACTCAACCATTGACCGATGCGAGCTCCATGAGATCCCCCTGCAGAACAGGAGATTCACCTAGAGCAATGAGCGACGAAGGCCTACCCTCATCAGGCTGGATCATTGCTTTTGCAACGAAAGATGGGACATTACTTTCCACCAGCACGTCCTACACACGCTCCCCACGGGGCCGTCAGACCATTGCCCCCTCATCCTTGCTAACCCACACTGCCCAAGCAAGCCGCGAACCTTCAAATTTGAAAATTTCTGGACAAGGATTCCGGGGTTCAAGGATGTGGCCAATGCAGCCTAGAATCAGCCGTCCTCGCACACAGAGCCCGTGCACCGCCTAAATCACAAGCTACAGCAGACAGCGGCCACTCTTAGAGCTTGGGCGGCGGGTATCTGCACCGAAGCAAAACTTCAGTTCCACATGGCCCTCGACATCATCCAAAGGCTCGACGTGGTGCAAGAACGAAGAGACCTATCTGACCCGGAGATAAGGCTAAGAGCGGCACTTAAGCGTAAGATCATAGGCCTTGCCACAATTGAGCGAGCAAGAAAGAGACAGGCCTCTAGGATTACGTACATCAGAGAGGAGGACACAAATACCAGATTTTTTCATCTCAGAGCTAATGCACGGCGAAGAAAGAACAACATCCAAAGGCTACGCAAAGAAGGTGGCTGGGCAGTAACGCATGAGGAAAAGGAGGCAGTGATCTCTGACCACTTTGAACAAATCATGGGGCGTCCGGGGCCAAGGCCGAATGAGCTGAATTGGGATGCACTTGCCATTGAGTCAATGGATCTCCGATGCTGACAGAGCCGTTCACGGAGCAGGAGATTCACAAAGCCATCAAAGAAATGCCAGTCGATAAAGCCCCAGGCCCAGACGGGTACACGGGGATCTTCTTTCGAGATTGCTGGGAGATTGTGAAGGCGGACGTCTTCTCAGTTTTCAACTCAGTCTATGACTTGAGATGTGCTAACCTGGGTCTCATCAATTCGGCAAACATTGTCCTGATTCCAAAGAAGGAGGGTGCGGAGGGAGTCACTGACTTCAGACCAATTAGCCTAATTCACAGCATAGCCAAGATCCTCTCCAAGCTTCTAGCGATACGTCTCAGGCCACATATGTGCTCCCTGATCTCCGTCAATCAAAGCGCTTTCATCAAAGGGAGAAGCATCCACGACAACTTCCTCTATGTGAGGAGCATGGCTAGAAGATTCCACCGCACAAGGAGATCAATGCTCCTCCTCAAGCTGGATATAACAAAAGCCTTTGACTCAGTCTGCTGGGACTACCTGTTGGCCCTTCTGCAACGTCGGGGCTTCCCTGCAAAATGGATTGACTGGATCTGGTCCCTCCTATCCACCTCCACCTCCCATGTCCTCCTAAACAGCATCCCGGGGCAGAAAATTCGACATGGAAGGGGGCTGCGACAAGAGGACCCTCTCTCACCACTCCTCTTCATCCTGGCAATAGACCCCCCACAACGGATCCTTTCCAAGGCTACAGATCTCGGAGCGATTTTGAAGCTCCGAGGTCGAATGACACACCTCCGGATCTCGATGTATGCGGACGACGCCATCATCTTCCTTAACCCTGTTCAGGAGGACATCAAAACTTTCACGGAAATCCTCGAGCGTTTTGGTACGGCCACAGGACTCGTCACCAACCTCCACAAATCCTAGGTTGCTGCGATCAGATGTGAGAGCGTCAACCTTGAAGACGTCCTAGAAGGAGTCCCGGCGGTTCGAGCCCACTTCCCACTACGATACCTAGGTCTCCCCCTGGCCCTCGGTAGGATGCGCACGACAAACCTGCAGCTAGTGTTTGATAAAATCTCGGGTCAAGTCAACGGTTGGAGAGGGAAGAATATGGGATTGGCTGGGATATCAACGCTAGTCAAATCAGTGATAACAGCTCAACCTATCTACCTGCTGACTGCGCTAAAAGTAACAAAGGGCGCCTTAGAACAATTGGACAAGCATCGACGACGCTTCCTCTGGGCTGGCACGGGTGACATAACAGGAGGGAAATGCAAAGTCAACTGGGTTAAGACGTGCATGCCGACCAAGCAGGGAGGCCTTGGAGTCCTGAATATGGAAAAATTCACAAGGGCCTTACGTTTGCGATGGCTTTGGCATGAATGGGAAGAGCCGACCAAGCCTTGGGTGGGCCTCGAGACACCTTGTGACGATACTGACAAGACCCTCTTCGCGGTGGCAACAAACCTTCGGATTGGCGATGGAAATACAGCTCGCTTCTGGGACTCGCCTTGGGCTGACGGGCGTAGGCCGAAAGATGCTATGCCGCTCGTCTATGCAATCTCAACGAAGAAAGGGAAGTCCCTACGTTAGGGAAAAGAGAATGACGCATGGGTAGGAGATCTGGACCTAGAAGCGAATCCGCCAATCTCCTTTGAGCTGATCGACCAGCTGGTGGCATTATGGACTGCGATACGCAGCGTGCATCTCATCGACGAACAACCTGACCAGATTGATTGGAAGTTCACCAGTCATGGGCACTACACTGCCTCCTCGGCTTACCAAGCACAATGTTACGGGCCCCCAATACAATCTTCGACTCGTTGATCTGGAAGGCATGGGCGCCTGGGAAGTGCAAACTCCACGCCTGGCTCATCATCCAAAATAGGGTGTGGACATCGGACAGGCTAGCGACTAGGGGATGGCAGAACAATGGGTGTTGCCCCCTTTGTAGGAGGGAGAATAAGATGGCCCTGCACCTCGTTGCCGAGTGCCGGTACTCAAAAAGGATTTGGACCTCCGTAGCCAACTGGGTGGGCAACCAGCACCTCGGCCCCACACACTGGGAGGCGACTCAGTCAGTCAAAGACTGGTGGGAGAACCTTGCGAATACGACAGAGGTGCCCAAAAAGGGGCTGCGCACCCTCATCCTACTCGTTGTATGGGAAATTTGGAAAGAGAGAAACCAGCGGATCTTCGAGCATAACGAGTCCTCTGTGACATTCCTACTCACCAAAATCAAGGAGGAGGAAAAGTTGTGGATGCTTGCCGGAGCAAAGCGACTACGAGAGCTCCTCCCGCACCTTGTATAGTGTACAGCTGTAAAGTTCTTTCCTTTTACCCCTAGGGGTTGTATTTTCTCCTGCTATATTCAATGAAAAGGCACACTCTCGTGCTGTTTTCCCTTCAAAAAAAAACAAAAAAAAATTATTGCCTGGGGCCTTGTTACTCTGACACGGTTCTCGTAGATATTTCGTGTGTGCCCGAACCGAACACGAGTACTAGCGGTTCACGTGCGACCATTCCTCGATCAGGCATAATGGTTGAGGATACATAGCGAGAAAACCGTTTTTACTTTTTTTGTTTGTTTATATGACAATTAAAAGATCGCTTTATAAATTACTCAGCGTTTATTTACATTCCTGCTTAACGTTCACTGCGTGATTATTTTTCTAATTTGCAGGGAAAAAATAATGATTTTGTACTAATTAACCTTCACATATATATAGGGCTCACGAATCATGCATATGGGTGTGGATTTAATTCATTTACGGATTTGTGAGAAGATCTAACATATTTTCTTAATTAGTTGGATGTCAATTCCTTGCATGTAATTATATGATCATATATCCCTTATATGCATAAAATGCCAGAACCCGGTCCGGCCAAATTAACTAGCTAACCCCAATAGCCTTAGTAGCTAGCTAGTCTGCTCCTAGTCCGAATAAAACCTAGCCAAGCACTAGTCTCATATTAGATTTTTACTTTTAAAACTAGTGCAATGCTCCTGCATTGCAAGAGCGAGTACAGTAAGATAATGTAAGCGGGCTATATAAGTTGTCACATCAAATTTCTGCTTATGTGAAGGAAAGATGAGAGGAGAAAGAAAAAAACCGGGCTACAGATTTGCAGCCCCCTGCAGTACGAGCTCTAACAAACTATATGAGTGTTGACGATGAAATTTGGCAAGCATATGAATCGGAAACGAAGTCCAATTCGAAGTGGAATTGAAGATATGCGGGATTCTCGGAAACAGAGTGCACATCGGCTGGAAGACCGTATCGGCTGGAACCGAATCCGATCTGGATAGCCGATATGACCGATATTGCATGCATGGTTAATATCGGGTTCGAAAGAGAGTTTGAGACGATGTTGCCAGATATGGATGGAGTCCAGAATTGGCAAGTGTATCTATTAATTAGGATCATCTGTAATTTTCTTATAGATATTTTCGGTAAGAGTCCGCCTGAGGGACTTGTTTGCTAGTTGGGTTTGTATTAGAATAATATGAGTCGTGTCCATCTTGGACAATGTTTGTATTTTCAGGTATAAATATAGACCCAAGGCTTTATGAATAAAACAACAACAGTTCAATCAATCTCGGCGCATCGCCAAACCTTTTATTCTTTTGTTTTCGATGAGTTCTTGCTTTCGAGTCGAGCTGCATCAGTTTGATCTTCGGCGAAGAGGTGAGTCTTGTTATGGTGGTTTGCATTATCAGAATTAGTGCTTACATCTTTATGACACGTTAATTCTATCTTGTGAATCTCCGAGTTATCATATACGTTATATATTTTAGATCCACAATGCTATCTATCTATATCGGTCGATCTCTATTTAGGGTTTTGTTGATAACAGCTAGAATGTCTTGTTGGTTTGAATTATATAATGTATCCACCATCCCGAAAAGGCAACCATCGGCTTGATTGTCTAGATATTATGTTTCTTTTCATACTTAATGCTGCATCAGTTAAGTTTGATCTATTAAGTCGTGTTTAGAATCATGATCTCTAGCCTGTTTTATGATTGTTAATAAGGATAGTATCGGGGTTTCAGCCGATCTTATCTGGTATAGTTGTTTTACGTAGTTTAATGCTTTGTTTAATATGCTATATCTGCCCCTTATATCAGGATCTAATTTAATATAAACATATTGGACTCATTACCAATCTGATTGGTAGTAGTTAGATATATTTGTTGCAAGAGAATATCCTAGTATAAAGTTGTATCGGAGCTATAGCCGATACATGCTTAAATCTAGACATTGGCTATGACATAAGTATACATAATCGTTATTTCATGTTATTTTAGACTGTCTCGGTTAAGTCCGATCTATCCCAATTGCTGATTTCTAAAGTAATGTCGATATATAGATTATGTAACACTGATATTTCAGCCAATGTATCAACTTTAGGGTTAGCTTATCATTGAATATACCCTACAGCCGATCCATGCTATATTGCATCGGCTAGGTTACATCACGATATGATATCGGCTACCTGGCCGATTGACTATCGTTTACTAATAAACTTGCATGTTCTATCTTGTTGATTGCAGGATCAAATCAACTAGCACGCTCTTTGAACCCGAAAGCAAGTTTTGGATCTGCACTAGAGTAAAGCAAATCTCTCAGACCAATGTGTGTTTTTTGCATCAACAGTAAGAGAGATGGATGAATTAGATATTAATTATGCAGTACATATCTACAGCTAACTATTGTATGAGTGGGTTGTTAGGTTGGCTATAGATGATGTTTCGATTTTTGGAGCTAGTAGTTGACTATATTTTTAAACTTGCTCTACCAGGATTGGATTAAAGTGATTTACTTTTTCTCTGTATGGCTTTTTGGGTTGATTTACGCATGAAAATATTGTTTTTTTGGTAGGGAGGTTTTTTTAGAATGTGATTTTTACATGAGGAACTACGATGGTGAGAGAGGAGGACGACTCCATTTCTTTATAATGGGAAGAATTTCATTAATAAATGAAATTACACCTAGCCCCTGTTTCCGTCAGGCTAGTATACACATAGCCAAAAAAGAGAAAAATCTCCTCAGTCACTAAACAGACACATGACCTATATCATATATGAACCCACTCCAAAATAACGGCTTCAAGAAGGAACCGTCGCTTGTCTTCCGCTATCATCTTTAACCATTAGATTTTCGTCCAAGTCTAAGACGATACCTTCAACAAGGAAACAACATATAAGCACTAACATTGCTGAATCTAGAAATCGGATTGGGAATTTCACCCGGAGTTATATCACTAGACCTCATGGCCCCGTTCGATTACCAAGAACTTGCCAGAAACAACATATGCCTCCAAAGGAAATTGCTCACCGAGAACAATCAGATATGACACACTGCCGACTAGCCATTAGTGGGCAGGAATAGTTCAACAACATTCATCCACATGCAATCGTCCCCATTGGATGATGGCAAGGATGGCTAGATTGTGTACCAAGAGTAGGTACTACAATCCGTGGTATTTCCCCATGTTGATGGAGGCACTATCGTCAGAAAGTCAAACTTTGTGCATCCGCCGACGGAAAACCGCAACACCAATAGGTTGATGTGCGCCTGGCCAATTAAACTTCTAGATTGCCAACAATTCTCATCTGCTTGATGAGCCCCGATCTAATCGCCGCCTAGAGAGACCACGGCGAAGGCGGACGGCGGTGAAAACGGCACTGATCTGCATCCATTAGTCTTGTACTTGGACAGAGAGGAAGCCCCCCTCTCCCCAAAAAAACATCCATCAGTGCTGCGGCGGCGGAGAGAGATATTTGGAGAGACGATTACGCTTTTAAAAGCATTGATTCATTATGCTTGAAATAATCAAGATAAATACAGATGGAATAATTAGATGTATTTTAGTTATAAATTATAACATATATATACCTCAAAAATGATGTTGGAAATGTGCAAATTAACATTTGTTGCCATGGAATCCATGATTCCAGGATCAATGTTCCTGGGATCCTGGGGAGGAACCACTGATCGTAACGGTGAAATCATTTTATATGAGTGCATTAATTATTCTTTCAAATCTTCATGCTTATAAATATTACTTACACATGAATGCGCTTTCAATAGCAGATTTATGTGATAATGTATGTATACTTCTTCCATATAATAAAAAAAAAATCTCTTGATTATACTGCAATAAACAGCAGCAGGCAACGCATGAGTCTGAACTATGTGGGTATTTCACCTTTTTCGTTACAAGGAAATACAAGTTGATGTAGCCGAAATGACCACGGGTAGCAACTGACCAACCACGTGAGAAATTCACGGATCGTATGTTTCTAACCGACAGTTGTATATATACATATATATGTTTTCTGAAGATCGATCCAGACAAGATCAGACATTAATAATTAAACGTGCTTCTCTGGTTTTGGTGATTTTACAATCTTTTCATGTCCCCAGCTAGCTGCTTCTCTGATCGATCGATTTGCCAAGCAGGCGTCAAATCGCACGCGACCAATGACGTTGTTAGGCCGGCAGATACAGTGTGATTATTAGTATTGTGATGCTGCCCGTGTATATATCAACCGGGAAAAATGGTGTACGTACTATTGCTTACACAAACAATGACCCAAACTCTAATCCGTACGTCAAGGGGGACCTTTTTAAACAGGACCCTTCGCTGTCCTAACTATAAACAAAAAGTAAACTCTAAAAACCTAATCAAATTTAGTTTTAGAGATCACTAACCTATAACGAGTGTCGTGACAACAACCCATAGATATCACAAGCATTAGGTGAGGAAATTGCGTCAAAGTTATAGGTCACATCAGACATATATATGCATCCATATGAGTAGTATATATATAGTAATTCATGGCTGATAGCCTGATACTATCAGATGATAGATCACGGCTTAGCCTAAAAACATTCGCTAACCTTGGGAAGGGCATGCAATAGGATTGTTTTGTTCTGTGAGCTAGATTATGGAGCTTAGAACAGAATCGAGAGCTATAGCTGCAGAGGCGCGGCCGAGTGGTAAGTTCTGTTCCCGTGTGACACGGTGTGAGGAGGGAATTTGGTCGCTTGGTTTTATGCGGCAGAATTATGCCGCGCCGTTTGGATTTTACCGGGAGGTGATCGAGTGAGAGTGAGAGCCAGGCAGAGGAATATGGCTGCATGCCGCGTCTGCTGAGTTGGGGGGCTAGGGCCCCAGCCTACGCTGAGATTCTCTCTGCTTTGGCCTCATTGCGGTTGTTTTCGTTGATGCGGACATACATCGCGTTTAACTTAATCGCGCACCTGCGCACTGTAGATGGCATTAATTATGGTTTCCTGCGCAGATTATCCATGTCCTGAGTATGCTGTTCTGTTCTACTAGTTCGTACATGCATGAGCATAGTCAAAATTTTGTCTCTCTTGCCCTTCACCGAGGCCGATTCTTCAAATTTTTTGTCTTGCGTCAAAATCACCCTTTAAACCATAACTGCTTGACCCGTCATTTTTACATCAACATGCTAACTTTTCTCCGTAATAAGCATTTCAACACGAATCACTACTACAAAACAGTTTGTACACACGGTTAGAGTAG
Organism: Oryza punctata; assembly: GCA_000573905.2. Taxonomy (NCBI): domain Eukaryota; kingdom Viridiplantae; phylum Streptophyta; class Magnoliopsida; order Poales; family Poaceae; genus Oryza; species Oryza punctata. Next base: position 32,503,580 of record CM002489.2, on the reverse strand, counting down.
ATTTTTCATACATTTGTTGGAGGGTTCCCCTGCAAATAAAAACCCTATGAAAATAGTTGATTTTCACAAGCGGCTTCACCACCGTTTACGAAAATTGATTTTACATACGAACCACCTGTGAAAAGGCTAGAGACGCTAGATATGGTGGCTTCAAACTCCTCATTAAACCGATGCGGTAGCAACAACACAGAATGTGCATGGAGGAAGAGGTGACGGTGGTGGCACTTAGGAGGAGAGGAGATCGAGTTTGGTGCGGGAGAGGAGAGTGAGGAGGACGGGAGAGAGGCGTAGGGATTTGCGGCTAGGAGTGGCCAAACCTCCTTTTGTTTTAATAGATTATTTGTTTTTATACAGGTGGTGTTTCTAGAGTGCCACCTGTAAAAATATCCCTTTTTATATGCGGTGCTTCTAAAATTACCGTTTGCGAAATTAATTAGAAAAGTTGCTACAAAGCATCCAGAGCTTATGCTCTTTGCCAAATGACACTCGAAACATAACACAACTATTGAACTTCTAAAAATGCTAATCAGTTGTAGGATATTGCGGTTATTATTTTATTATTTTTATCCAAATGGAGAGAGGAACCTGTGAAAAAGACTATTTTGCCTCTAGGGTCAGATCGATTGCTTGTAACCCGATTGACCTAAGTTACTGTCCCATCCCTTATCCCCTCTCCAAAACCCTATAGAATTGGAGATGGTGGCGATGGCGTCCACGACGGCTACGAGAATCTAGGCCTAGGGGCAAAAATGTTTTTCCTTGTATGTTTCTCTCTTCATTTGAAATGAAGATAATAAAATAATTGTTGTAGTATCCTATAGCCAGTTACCTGTTTTTTGGTATCCGCCTTCTGTATCACTTTTTCGGGTGTTCTATGGTAAAGACCATAAACTCTGGATGTTGTATAGTAAATTTTATCGAATTATTTTTTACACACGGGTCTTGAGAGGAGACTCTTATGCATTTTCATATGCTGTAATTTTTTGGACCGCATATAAAATTAGGAAAATAGGAGGTATGTACGAAAATGTTTTTTATGATGAATCCTATCCAGTGATTTTCATGTAACCTATGTAATTATTGAAATGAAAATATGTTCAAGTAAGCATTTCCAACCAGAGTGGGTGCATTAATTGGATTAGTTAGGACTTAGGACTATGTTTCAAGCAACAAATGAAGAGTTGGGTGAAAACTATGGCTAGATAGAGAGATGAACATCCGGAACCCAGGTGAGAAAGAGGCATATATGTACGTATTGGAACTGTATAATATGTCTCGAACATATATATGCATTATATGTGGCTAGAAAAACAACGACGTCTCCAGTACATTTCGCTCGGCCAACGTGCTCTTCACGAGGTGACGGGCGAGACGGCGACTAAAAAGGAGAAGAAAAAAGAAAGATGAGTACCCCGTTCGATTAAAAATATAACAATTTATATCTTAATATAAGTATTTCTTTATCTACCTTGCTAATGACATCTTTAAATTTCTTTTTTATTCGAATTCTAACCTTCTGCCAACATAAAACCATTTTCAAAACTTGCAGATTTTAGGTCACCGGATGAGCTTTGCGATTCGTGCTCTACGCCTTCTCCTCCAACTCCGTTGACCTCCTCTTCTTCTCTCGCGCCGGTGGTAATCTAGACTCCGGTAGAGAACCCTACGGATTAGGGTCCCAGGGTGGGTGGGGTGGGGGAGGAGGAAGAGGGGGAGATCGCCGGGTTTAGAGGGATGGTTGTGGGAGGCAGTGGGCCAGCGGTGGGCGGTGGACCTGGGCGCGCGGCACCAAAGCCGCAAGGATGGAGGAGGGCGGTGGGCCGATGTTGGTGGCGGGGGCAAAGCAGGCATGCGGTTAGGAGGCGGCGGGTGGTGGTGGCGGATCCAGCAGTGGGGAGCCGCCGGAGACAGGGAAGACGGGGGCTGGGGCATGTCGGTGTCGCCACCTTGAGGAGAAAGAGAGAGGTCAGGGAAGGGGAGGAGGCTCACCGGGGGGGAGGGGCGGGGGGAAGGCTCGCTCATACTGTTGATGCCTTCCGGCCAGCCGGCGAGGCAGGTGGCGACGGAATGCACGAGGGGAACGGCATAATGAGGGGAGTTAGGGTTAAGAGTTGTGCACGAATCTTAAAGCATATCCAATGGTCTAAAATTCGAAAGATAGTAGGTGGGATTATTTGTCAACATATATATAAACAGTACCTTTTTTATTTTAACAGATCACAACAATTTTTCTTTATCTATTTTTCATAATAAAATTTGTAACAATTAATTCTTTATCTTGATTTTTCTTTTTTTTAAACTTTTAGAAAAACACTTACTCCCTCCATTCCAATATATAGTAACCTAAAATTAGATGTGATTTATCCTAATACGATAAATTTGGATAGGGATATATCTATATTTATTATATTAGAATACGTCTCATTCAATTTTAAGTTACTATATTTTCACACTGATGGAGTATTTTTTAGAACGACACTAATAAAAAAATCACTTTTCCATAGCATAACCCTTTCATTTTTACTGGCGGGTTTTATGAAAATAAGCTTGTGAAAATACCCCTATTTTTACTATCGGATCTCTTAACTGACCGCCATTGAAAATAGGATTTTCGCTTGCGGCTACGAATAACACTACCTGCAAAAATAAATTTCACTATATTAAAATTTCACCCACTATCCTCATCCCCATCTCCCCATCTTCTAACTCCATCTCCTCCTCCTACCCCCTCTCCCCCACCCCCATGCCCATGCCTCTCCTCACCACCTCTCTCCCCGCGCCTCTCCTCCTCCTCTCCTTGACCCCCATGCCCGCGCCTCTTCTCCTCCTCTCAGCGGCCAAGGCAGGGACGACGACGGCCACAGTGTAGGCCTCCTTCCTCGTCGAGCCACCGCTGTGGAGCCGCATTGACCCGCCGCCAGATGGCTACGGGAGCAGCGCAGGCGGCGGGTCCGGTCGCGACGATGACGGATCCTCCAACCCCCTCCCCTCTCCCGACGATGCAGTGGGTTGAGGCCACCTGACGACCGTGGCTCGACGGGCGGCGACAACAGCAACCGCGGTAGCCATGGCGACGTCTGCAGCTCCCTCCCTCCTTCGCCGACGCAGCTCGATGATGACAACCGATGATTGGGGATTGGGGATCTGTGATTGGAATTTTTTTCTTCAAAAAATATTTTCACTAGCGGGTATCTTAACATTGCCGCTAGTGAAATCCTATTTTCGCTGGTGGTCGTCTTAGCTTTTCATGAACAGCGAAAGTCGATTTTCGTTGGTGGCCAACTATCCGTTAGCATAAATGAATTATTTTCACTGGTTTTTTATTGCTGACGGTACGATCGGACCATCAGCTAAAATCTATTTTTGCTACCAGTGAAAACGGTTTTTTAAGTAGTGGAGAGAGTGCATGGACGATGTCCCTCGGTTCGTGAGATGACGACGATGCCGTGCTCGTCTCTACACGCATGCCGGCCAGAGTTATTCCCCGCGTACGTGCTCTTTCTGAAGATTGGTATACGTGACGAAGAATCTGGGAGGGAATAAGAACCTGCAGCACTGAGTGCTCGTCCCTTTTTCCTTGAGAGCTTGGAGAGGAAGCCATGCACGCAAAAGCCTGCAGACGAAAGGCTCCTCGTGGTCATGCCTGAATGAATGTCACTCTGCTCTCAGAGAGAGCCCGTCCATCTCGTGTCAACTCTCACAAGCAATCGTGGTCTCCTTGACAATCCCTGTACAGCAACAGCACACACTATATATTCTGTTCGTGTGACTGCGTACTCCTTGGTATGAGATATACACGGTTCTTCCAGCTAACTGGAGTAGTTCAATAAGTTGATGAGCTAGCCGGTCTGTATTCGAAACTTTATTCTTTTTATTTATTTATTTGATATTATATGCTTTCTTAATATTCTTGTTTTCTTAATATATATCCTTTGTACTAGTATATATTATCAGTGTAAACGTTCAGCATTCTGGAGGTAAATAATACTGTAGCAGCAACTGTGTTATCGGATAACCGAGTATTCTGAAACTCTGGAAGCTGGGAGGGGGGGGGGGGGGGGTGGCAGCAGACGTGTTCAAATTTTGTTTATCAACAAGTACTGCCTAGCGGTCGATATCATAAGATGTGACATGGGCAATCTACTGGATCGGAGTACTACGTCTTGGACCGTGAAGTCACACTCAACCTCAGAAGTCGATGAAACTTCGGATGTGGCAGAGACAGCCAACTAGCCAAGCGTACCAGCGGTCAGCAGTCAGCGCGATATCAACTTGCACACATCTGGTGGAATTTGCGTATTCCTAATTGGTTTCTTCAAAGATGATCAAACTTCTTACCGTTCATCAGTACTACTCCAAGAGAATTGGTTATTTGGAGTAGACTTTTCTTCAAATCATATCCGGCCTTCATTTGAAGACCTTCAATTCTTCTTTCTTGTTTGTTTAGGGAAAAAAAATCTCCTTTCCTGTGTATACTACTCCAAGGAACCGAAGGTAAAGGAGGCAACGTCGTACGTACATATTACCTAGTACCTACCTTAGCTACTACACTACCGTATCAAAAAAAAAAACTACTCTAACAATAACAGACATGTTTTAATCATACTCGCAATATCACAGTGCTATATATGCTGGCCCGTCACATGCGCGCGTAGTGTAGCCTGTGGTCACCCTGGCTACATATATATGTGACCACCTCGATCGAACCCGGTCTGTCTGTCTCACCCTGCAGCGGTGCAGCACAGCCACGGCACTACGCTACTACAGTACAAGCCCGACCGGCTCCCGCACCGCAGGTCGACCGACCGATCGATCGGGGGCCCCGGCATGCATACCGCTCCGACATACCTCACGCCAGCACAAAACGCCGCGCACGTTCGTACGCACGCGCCGCTTGCTGTCTTCGCGTCGTGCCACCGCCTTCACGAACGCTGCCCGGCCGGCCGACGAGTTGGGTGATCGATGGAGGTAGCGCGATCCGCGCGCATATGCCATTCAGCAGCAGGGCCGCGCGTGGCCGGGGCCCGTCGGGCCGTCGGCAGCAGGCCAGGCTCGCGCGCAGGGCCTCGGTGTACAGGGGTAAGCGCGCCGGGCTGGCTCTCGTGATATCGCTGTGCGAAAGCTGCATGCATGCCATGTGCCCATGCAGTTTCAGGGTACCCCGGCTGGCTGGCTGCTGTGGAGTCTGATGAGCTGATATACACAGGCAGCGGCAGCGCGCTGACGGTGCCCGCATATAGTTGGCCGCACTACCGGCAGTCTCCTATGTTCGTGCTGAACGTCCTGACAATATCTTAACTGTTGCACTGGGCTGCCGTACGTGATCTCTGGAGTTTCGGCAGCAAAATATACTCTCTAGGATATCAAGATCGTGTTTTGCGCTTTTGGTTTGGATGAACCAAATTTATGTCGCCAAAATGAAAAACAATCATCTGTTAAGATGATACGAAATATCAAAAGCCTTTGTTCGCCTCGCCCCCATGCATTACTGATGCAGACAAAGCAGAACTACTATGGCTGGCCGGCTCCCAGATTTTTTTTTTCCCTGGAAGATGTTTTTGGGAGATTTCCTAGTGATATGCTCCTGTCGAGTGGAGAAGCACTAGCGTACGTTATGGGGTTATTTGTGTAATTTTTTTAAGATAATACGAATGATTTACATCTCGGGTCTCTGCCAACAGACACACGATCAATGAGTCAAGAAAAGATAAACAAAAGAACTTCATGTTATGGGACAAACCTCAATCTCCCTCCTAGTGATATCCAACTGAAATACCGAACAGAAAAATCTATAACGATATTCTATGAGAACTATGACATCCAAAGTGAAACAAAAGATCCCTGGCTACCATTTTAAGAATGTAGCTTCACTGTGCATAGTATACTACTCCTCCTGGATAGCATCGAGGATCAAGAATGTAGAAAACGGGAAGACATGAAGATAGTCTGGATGGGGGTTAGACAATTTATTGTTACTTAAAACTATATCATTGTGATACTAGTTCCAAAAAAAACGATTTTTTTAATAAATTTAGGTACTCCTCTTAGCCAATTACCAAAAATATTTGTAATATTTCAAAGAAAAGATTTGAAAGCAAAGAAGATACATCGCCAACCACACCCTGCAATATGGCAATCAAAGAAAAGATATTGTACGGTGTTAGTTTTATGGAAAAAATAACAGTGCCCCCCTCCAAAATTTCTTTCAACAAGTTTACCTTTTGTTAGAATTACTATTTTGTGTAGGAAAAAAAGTTTTAGTGGAATCTTTAAGGAAAAAGTCCGAATTATCCCCTGAGTTAGAGGGGCAGTACAACTCTCTCACCCTTGACTTTTCATACCGGATAAATTACCCCCCTACTCGTTCTGAAGTGGTTTTAGTCCTACGTGGCGTACACGTGGCAATCCAGTCAGTATAAAAAATTAAAAAAAATGATGGGAAACACATGTCAGTTCAGCTTTTTTTTAAAAAAATATTTAAATCCATAAATCAGAACTGACATGAGGACCCCCACCACTTTTTTAATTTTTGTGCTGACTGGACTACCACGTAGGACTAAAACCATTCTAAAGCGAGTCAGGGGGTAATTCATCCGGTATGAAAAGTTGACGGTGAATGATGTCTGATTTTGTGGTTTGGGGGTAATTCGTATTGTCGCTATAGTTAGGGGTGTAGTTTGAACTTTTGCTATCTTTAACTTACATAAGATCCTCTTGCGGGTTCTCATATTAAAGTTCATGATCACATATAGATTTAGTTGAACTTTTTTAGCAACCATGGAGTCATTTGTGTATGACTTGAGGTAGAAATTTGTCGATGGTCTCAAACTTTTTTAACGCGTGTCAAAAGGAAAAAGAATGTGTTTGTATATATTGAGTAGTATCATAGATCATTGGACATCTTTTTTGTCGACATATTGGGCACTCTTGACGTGGTCCATATGCCCGACAAAAACGTGTACCGACGTTAATTAATTAACACGGGCCAAGCGATATATATGCACCGCGCGAAAATAACTACTCAACACGTACGTACAGGTATGTGTACGTGTACTGGCTCTTTGAAACCCAGTTAAGCGACAGTTCAATCTCTCCTCCGAAACTCTGTTAGTGCGTGCTCACGGGCCGGTGTTCCGAAAGAGATACATCCAAAAGCTTCGCAAACAAAGAAGAAAAAACACGGTAGTCCTAACGAAACACGGAGACACAAACACACAATTCAAGTCCGTGCGTGCAGATAAAATTGGCTAAAAAGTGGCCGACACAACGATGCAGTACACGGCAATTAAAGAACCGAGTACGCGCATGACGTCCTTGCAACCCAAGTAACGTTGTTATTAATTGTTTCAGGCTTTCGATCGGCGCCATTCGGCAGCCTGCATCTAGCATATGCGCAGCAACTGCCGCGCCAATCGATCGATCGAGAGCCTAGCTACGGTAGCAGATGGTACCGCGCGTACTCAGTGGTTCCGCTAGTCGACGAGCGAACGCTGATAAACGTACGCGAAAGATTGGCGAGGAGGGACAGCAAGAGGTCGAAGCAGCCGCCCGACAACTAGAATGTCAAACAGGATACTGTACGAACGCGTACTACTTTCCAGCGCGAGCGCTGTTGGAAAACATGCATGTGCTGCGGCTGCGCTTGGGCCGTTGCTTTTTCACGTACTATACGCTCTTCTGCGCCTTTTTTGCAGGGGCATATGCATACACGGACACCGATGACCGATCTGCATTACGTCGATCACCAATGAGAACGTACGTCATCAACGACGATAGTTGTCTGGAGCCAAAAGGTCAGAATCTATTAATTTATTGAAGTAATAGAAAAAGAAACCACCATATTCACTCCCATGATTTAGAAATTCTCACATTAATCGGAGAAAAAAAATAGAACCCATATAGAAATACAATTTAAAAATAGCTGAAATTCGGAATTAAAAAATAAGGAATATTGGAATAGGAGAATAGAGTCCATACATGTATACAATTTAGAGCAAATTGAAATTCAGAATTAAAAAAAATAAGAAAACTAAGTCCATATAGAAATACAATTTAGAAATAACTAAAATTCTAAATTAAAAAAAGAAATAAAAAGAAATATTGAAAGAGAATTCTATAATCCATATAGAATATAACTTAGAAAAAAATAAAAATCGGAATAAAAAATTAGGAATATTGGAAGAATAGTTTAGAGTCCATATATGAATAGAATTTAAAAATAACAAAAATTCGGAATTAAAAATAGAAATATTGGAATACTAGAGTTCATATAGGAAGTTAGAACTAACTGTAAGTCGTACTTAAAAAAATAAGAAAAATAAAAGGAGAGTTTAGATTTCATATATGTCGGTGGGTAAAAACCGCAGCGGGGGACTGTGTAGACCCCCTTTTTGAGTTTGGTCCAGGGCGCGAAAGAGAGGCCCTCCCCGGTCCCAGTTCCGGCGCGCTAGCGAGATGGAGAGATCGCGAGAGAGAGGACAGTGGCACACAAGCAAGTATACACGTTCGGACCGCCGGCGAGACGTAATACCCTACTCCTGTGAGGTGGACTATCTGTGTGTTTTCTGCTCTCAAGAGTTGAAGATCTCGAGAATCAGTCAAAAAGCCAGCCCTCCCTTTCCTCTAGCCTAGGCCTCCTTTTATACTTCAAGGGGACACCACATGGGCCAAACAGGCTAAAGTCTAGAGAAAAGGAAAAAATTGTTTTACAATTAAGAGCCACACTGTGGCTTGTGGCCGAAGTCTACCGTCCTATAGCACTGGCATGACTCCTGTCAGATCGCCCATCTTCTATGCGACGCCGCATGTCATTCTTCATTAAACGCCCGGAGACTTGCTTGTCCGGCCGTATGGGGTATGATGCGCCAGGCGATTGGACCTGGCGCACCAACCCTGACGAGATATGTGAGCTGAAGCAGCTCACACGGCCTTGATGTGACCGACGGGGAACGTAGCATACCTACCGAGCGTGCGGTGGCATGCCCGGTACCGTGCTGTGTCCCATCGGTCATTCGGACCGGTCGCAGGCCGGTCAGCCGACTGCGACCGGTGTCAGATGCGCGCGTGCGTGTCATTCCGCATTTAATGCGCCACGCACGCGCGCAGGCTTACTACGGCTGCCTTGCCATTAATGGGGGTAGGCGGTAGCCCGAGGAGGTCGGGGGAGCCCGACCCCTGCCCGACCCCTGCTGCGACATCCCGAGGGGGCGCCATATCTTAGGAGGGCGGCCGCCACGTCACCCTCGGGCCGATCCCCTCTCGAGGGATGGCCACGTGGGCGTACGGGGCCGCCTCAGACCCAAAGTCGGCATACCCTTGGCCCCATGTCACCGACAATATAGGAATAAAATTTAGAAATAACTAAAATTCACAATTATAAAAATAAGTAAAATTGGGAGAAGTATCTAGAGCTCATATAGGGATACAATTTATAAATAACTGAAATTCGGAATTACAAAATAAGAAATATTAGGAAAAAAATCTAAAGTCCATATAGGAATACAATTTGTAAATAAATAAAATTCAGAATTAAAAAGGAATATTGGAAAAAAGGTCTACAGTTCAAATAGGAATATAATTTACAAATAATAAAAATGAAAAATGAAAAAATAAGAAATATTGGAAGAAGATTTAGAGTACATATGGAAATACAATTTACAAATAACTTAAGAAAAAGGAATATTGAAAGAGTAGTCTATAGTCTATATAGAAATAAAATTTATAAATAATAAAAATTAGAAATTATAATAATAAGAAATATTGAAAGTGGAGTCTATGGGCCATATAGAAATTCATTTGAGAAATAACTAAAATTAAAAATTTTAAAAAATAACTATCATGTAGTACAATACGAATATCATGCATGGGTTAGTTTGGTTAAGTTAGTATATAATTTAAAATTATGTTACCGTTTTAATATATTTAATTATAAAAACTGAAAATATTTAAGCTATTATGCGAGAAAAAAAATATAACGATGATAGCCGCGTAATCTGCGCAGACCACCATGCTAGTTTGTTTGAATTTAACAAAAATGCAGGTCCATATTTCAGGTGTTGTGTGGAAATTTGATTCCAAACTTCCAAATTAAAACTTCCTAATTCTCCAAGCCCCCCGATTCTTTTTATATGTCGAAATGTAAAATCCGAAACAAACAATTGCCATAACACACCAGTACTCACCATAGATCTTTATACAAACCACGGCACACGGGGCTATATATCGAGTACAGGTAACATGTCGATGTCCCTCTCTCTCCGCTAGCTGTTGGCAGTGACCGCGTTACAGTAACGAGCGGCTGAACGCGTGAGATATTCTCTGAAAAGGAAAAGCGAGCTAGAGAACAGATCAGTCCTGGTACATGGAGCTGGACTGCTGGAGTGTTCACGGGCGGCTCCAACCAAGGGCATATCAGAACGGCGCCCATCTTCTCGACCCCACTAATAATCACAGCAGCGCAAAGATTCCTCCAGTCTCCAGATGTATATATGCACCAGCCTACGCGGCAGCCAGAGCGTGACAGATAGAGCTAGTAGACGGTAGAGCATGCAACAGAGGTTTCAACAGTCGCGCAATCGAAGAAAATGATCCGTTCTGCCCTTACATTTATGCGTGAAACTGATAGAACTTAGGCGATGCGCGACAATGCTCGGTAGCTAGCTAACGGCGATCTATCGAGAGGCAGAACGACGTGTGAGCTTTTCTCGGTCACCGATGCCGATTAGGGTGGGCAGCTGTACGAATACTCCTGTACTTATCTTGGTCTCTTTGACACGACAGAGAGTATCATGCTTTGTCGAACTTCCTTTTTGTTCACAAGTCACAACCCTGATGATTCTATGAACGATGATGATCATCACCATCACATATCCCTTTCTAGGATGAAACTCAAAACAGATTGTGGGCCGGGAGAAAACAACATGAGGGGGAGGCCACTAGAGCATGTTGCGCCGGCGGGCTCGATCGTGGGCCTCACGATGCCCGCAGGACAACATGGCCCAGGAAGACCGAAGCACCTCCGAATCTTGGCCGACAACAAGGCGTGGCGACGATCGCCGTATGCATTGCCGACTTGCCGATCGAAAAACAAAACCGTGGTCGAGAGCCGGCAGAGACGCGTACGCTGCGGCGCTGCGCTAGCTGCACAGCCGCGTTGACTGCTGAGGGTGGCCACCTCCAATTCGGTCGATCTCGACGCCGCCACGCCAGCGAACTGGACCCGCTGCTGCGCGTCGTCTCGTCGACTGGCACAGGATCGGACATCGGCGGTGTGCATCATATCTGCGGTTTCATGAGAAAATAGGCGCGGATGAGTTTCGCGCTCGTGAAAGCCGGCGAGGCTGGCTGAAGCGGTGAAAGTTTTTTTTTTTCTGTGCGATTGAGCGATTCATGTTCAGCCACGATTCCCCTAGCTTTGATTACGTGTTATGTATCGTCGTAGTACTTCCACCAATTACTGTATTTAGTGCTCACACTACTGTATGGGATAAATTCACCAGCTATCCCTTAATTTACGTCAAGTTTATATGATATTCTTGTAAAACCAAAGTATGTTTGATTATTATTTGATGATGAACAACTAGCATGTGATATTATTGGTTTTGATATTTGAAGATTATTAGCAAAGTGGTTTCGGAGATGATTGAATTTTTCAGATGATGAACAGGTGGCTGTTGGATGATGGTCCGGTCAGACCCGGCTGGTAATGCCGCTCAGATCGGCGTGTGTTGTGCGGTCAGACCAGCCAGCTCGCGGTCTGACCAGCCGACTCTAGGTCGGTTTCGGTTTCGGGTTGTTATTTTATGTTTATGGCTTCTAGATGGATACTATGTATAGGTAATACTGTTGTGTGCTAACAATGAGTCAATTTGGAGAGAACTTGTACTTGAATATGGTTTCTTGGTTGATGCATGTGTAGGTGGGTCTTGACGCCTCGGGAGAGCGTTGCCGGTGATGGATCGGGAGTCAACTTGGGAGAAGATGACATCCGGATGATCAGAATATTATGCGGGATGCTTAGTCTAGAGATCAATGCATGTGGTTGGTTGTTGACGATAGAATTTGGTAAGCATATAAATCGGAATCGGGATTTAATTCAAAGTGGATTTGAAGATATGCGGAATCTCGGAAACAGAGTGCGCATCGGCTGGAAGTCTCTATCGGCTGATACCGAGTTTAATATGGTTAGCCGATACAACTGATATCGGTTAAATTGGTTACATGATCAATGTCGGATTCAGAAGAAGAGCTTCGATAATATTGTCAGACAAGGATAGAGCCCAAGATAGGCAATTGCATCTATTAATTAGGATTTTATGTAATTTTCTCATAGATATTCTCGGTAAGAGTCCGCCTAAGGGACTTGTTTGTCGATTAGAGTTGTATTAGGGAAATATGAGTCGTGTCCATGTGGACAAGTTTGTATATTCGGGTATAAATATATACCGAGGTCTTGTAAATAATTAACATCAGTTCAATCTAATTTCTGCGCATCGCCACCTTTTCTCATTACTTTGTTTCGACGAGTTCTTGCTTTTGAGTCGAGCTGCATCGGTTTCGATCTTTGATAACGAGGTAATTACTTGTTATGGTGGTTTGCTTTCTCGGGATTAGTGCTTACATCTTTATGACACTCTAATTTTGATCATGTAATCCGTCGAGTTATCATATATGTTATATAATCTAGATTGACAATACTTTCTACTAGCATCGGCCAACCTCTATCTAAGGTTTTTGTCGATAACAGCTAGAATAACTTGTTGGTTTGGATTATATAATATATCTACCATACTAAAAAGACAACCATCGGCTTGATTGTCTAGATATTATGCTTCTTCTTATACTTAGTGCTGCATCAGTTAAGTTTGATCTACTAAGTCGTGCTTAGAAGCATAATCTCTAGCCTGCTTTATGGTTGTTAATAAGGATAGTATCGGGGTTTCAGCCGATCTTACCTGGTATAGTTGTTTTATATAGTTTTATGCCTTGTTTAATATACCATATCTGCCCCATATATCAGGATCTTAAGTAATATAAATATGTTAAACTTACACCAATTTGATTGATGGTAGTTTGATATATTTGTTGCAAGAGAATATCCAAGTATAAGGTAGTATCGGAGCTATATCTGATACATGTTTAAATCTGAACATTGGCTATGATATAAACGTATATAATCGTTATTTCATGTTATTTTAGATCTGGGCAATTTATACTGTCTCGGTTAAATTCGATATATCCCAATTGTTGATTTCTAAAGTAATACTGATTTATAGATTATATATGTTGACATTTACAACCGATGGATCAAGTTTAGGGTTGATTTATATTCGGAATATACCTTACAGTCGATTCACCTCACAGTGCATCGGCTAGGTAACATCACGATATGGCATCGGTTTTCTAGCTGATCGATTTTTACTAATAATATTTACATATTTTATCTTGTTGATTGCAGTATCAAATCAACTGCCACACCCGCATCTCATCATCATTTAGGACTTGCACTAGAGTAAAGCAAATCTCTCAGGACAGTATGTGTTTTTTTAATCAACATTGGTGAAGATTCCATATGGCATACGATGGAGATATTGTGTGCGTATGGGATGTGGAGTCGAATTTGGATGGAGTTCGAATTTGGTAAAATTGGAGTTTGTAAAGTTTATTTCTTGTACGGAAAGGTTTCCTAGGAGATTAGGACGACTTGTACAAGATTAGTTCGTGGCTTTAGGTTGCCTACCTCGGGTATAAATAGAGAGGGAGGATATAGCCTCCCGGTATCGATTTAGAGAGAGATGAGTTGAGAGAAAAGTTAGGGTTTCGAGTTTAGTCGATTTTCGAGATGAGTGCTGTTATTGCACTTTGTAAACATGGATTAGAAAGATCAATCCACTTTGAGCTTTCTTCAATTTGTGTTTCCTCGGGTGCGGCGGTTCAACCGGCGGGATACCGGCGGTCAGACCAGAGGCATCTATCCGGTCAGACCGACAACTTCACGGCAGTTAGACTGGTGATGATTGCGGTGACGGGAGGAGGCGATCAATGTGGAGAAGAACGATGCTATCAGAGGAAGGATGGTTGGGCCGATAGAATTGCAAAGTTAGTAGAGAAGCGGTTTGGAATTAGACCTAAGGAGAAGATCCATATGCATCGGCATCCATATCCTGAATGGTTCAATAGAGTTTCGCTTCCATACCGATACAAGATTCCAGACTTTTCTAAATTTTCAGAGCAAGATGATATATCTACAATGGAACATCTCAGCCGATTCTTAGTGCAATGTGGGGAAGCATCAGCGGTAGAGGCTCTCAAAGTTAGATTTTTTTCAATTGTCTTTGACTGGATCGGCTTTCTCACGTTTTTCATCGTTACCATCAAATTCTATCAGAAGTTGAGCTAATCTTGACAAGCAACTTCATAAGTATTTCTTTGCTGGAGTCAATGAGATGAAGTTTTTAGACTTGATATCGGTTGAACAACAAGAAGGAGAATCGGCTATAGAGTGTATTCAAAGATTTCGCAATATTCGCAACCGATGCTACAGTTTGAACCTAAGTGATGAGCAGTTAGCCGATCTTGCATTCCAAGGATTGTCAGCACCTATTAGAGATAAATTCCTTTTCCACGAGTTTGACAGTCTTGCTCATCTAGCACAGACAGTATCTGTAACGCCCCGACACTCGTTAAACGTAAACATCAGCTAACTCATGCCGAGGTGTTACGTATTACCTGTGAGATAGTACCAGTCCCAGGATACACTAGCTGGTACACACTGAATAAACATGGAATCAAAGTAAACTACTTTATTATATAGCTGGAAGTAGTCCTTACATAAGTTGCCATCATGGACAGGCCCATAGATGAGCAACACAGCAATACAAAAGCCAACAGAGCGGCAACGCGGAAGGTAAAAGCGACTAAGCACTAGTCGACACGCCTAGGCAACTAACCTATTCCACAGGCGAGGCTTAGGGCTAGGCACGAATCCTCTAGAAGTCCTCGTACTCAGCTTGCTCCTAGAGACACTCCTCGGCGGTAGGGTCGACGTCTTCATCTCCAAGCTCTATAGATATTTTTTTATAGCAAGGGTAAGTACTTTATGCACTCAGCAAGCCGGGGAAAGAATGACATGTTGGCTTAAATGAGGAGGCTAAGGTTTTATTTGCGAAAGCAGCCTTTTGGGCAAAAACGAATTTATTTCACAAAAACTCTAGTAAGTCAAAATTTTAATTATCGGGAGAAGGCTCACGCCTCGTCCCATTCCACAAGTTGCTTTTGCAACAACTTGTCACAAAGAGTAACAATCAACAATTAACTGGTGTTGATGAAAAAAACACACACTGGCCTGAGAGGTTTGCTTTACTCTAGTGCAGGTCCAAAATTAGGGTTTCAGATTAAAGGGCGTGCCAGTTGATTTGATCCTGCAATCAACAAGAAAAACATGAAAAGAATATCAGTAAACGATAGACAATCGGCAATAGGACCGATTTCATATCGTATGTGACCTAGCCGATGCAATAAAGCATGGATCGGCTGTAAGGTGTAATCAATGATAGAATTAACCATAAAACTAGGATATCGGCTGTAAAGATCAACATTACATAATCAACAAATCGATATTACTTTAGAGATAAGCAATTGGGATTGATCGGACTGAACCGAGACAGTATAAATTGCCCAAGTCTAAAGATAATATGACGTAATGATTATGTAGAGTGATGTCATAGCCGATATCTAGGTTTAAGTATGTATCGGCTATAGCTCCGATACAACCTTATGCTAGGATATTCTCTAGTAATAAATATATTAAACTATAATCAATCAGATTGATATCAAGCTTAATATATTTACATTAGATTAGATCCTGATATAAGGGGCAGATATAGAATATTAAACAAAGCATAACACGATGTGAAACATCTATATCAGGTAAGATCGACTGAAACCCCGATACTATCCTTATTAACAACCATGAAGCAGGTTAGATATCATGATTCTAAATACGACTTAATAGGTTGGACTGAACCAATGCAGCATTAAGTATAAATAGAAGCATAAGATCTAAAGAATCAAGCCGATGGTTGCCTTTTCAGGATGGTGGATATATTATATAACCTAGATTAACAAGGTAATCTAGCCGATACCGATGAAACCCTAGAAAGGATCTAGCCGATACAGGTAGATTGCATTGTCGATCTAAGTTATATAACATATATGATAACTCGGAGAATCACACCAAAGAACTAGAGTGTCATAAAGATGTAAGCACTAGTCTTAATGATGTAATTCGCCATGACAAGATATACCTTTTCGCCGAAGATCAAATTGATGGAGCACGACTCGAAAGCACAAACTTGTCGAGAATAGAAAACAAAGGTTTGGCGATGCGCCGAGATTGATTGAACGTGTGTTGTTGTTATTTACAAGACCTCGGGATTATATTTATACCCGAAATTACAAACATTGTCCATCACGGACAGAACTCATATTATCCTAATACAAATCCAACTAACCAATAAGTCCCTTAGGCGGACTCTTACCGAGAATATCTATAAGGAATTTACATAAAATATCCTAATTAATAGATACAATTGCCTCCTCAGGACTTCATCCGTGCATGGCAATCCATATGAAACACGCTAACATAACCTGATGACGTACACCAAGTCATATTACCGACATCGGCTCCATCGGCTAACCCTGTCCAACTCTGACTCTGCCGACCAGTCCATAGCTGATTCGGACTCCAGCCGATGCGCACTCTGTTTCCGATATCCTCGCATATTTTCAAATCCACTTCGGATTATGTTGTGTTTCCGATCCTTGAGATAGATTTGCTTACCAAATTTCATCGTCAACAACTGGTTACCTCTATTAGTTTCTTTTCACTTTCACAGTAACTCAATTCAAACCAACAACACTATTTTACATAGTTAACCTAGCTTTTTCAGCACAACAACACCTTCTCGGCCCTAACAACACCTTGGTGTCAAACGACACCCTAGGTCACACAGACGCGTTCCTAACCACAAAGGTTAGCCGTCTGCCACACAGGCGAACTCTGGAGATGAATCCCTTCCCACCAACCATTTTCATCAAACATTTACCAAAAAAATTCACGCTATGAGAAACACCTTACACTCACCCATGACCGTGAGCACGGCTGTTCAAACAGTTCATTAAGCTCTGCAGAGGTTGTACGCTTTACCCACACGACACGAAACTGACACCGTTTACCCGTCGGCAACGGAAGTTCGTGACAAGGCTTTTCTAAAGCTAACCCATGAAAATCGCATACCACCTAGTTGGGTCAAGTCTCTTAGCCGAGCATCAGGCAATATCAGCCATCATCCACTCAGGAATACCGAGGATGCCTCCTACTCCAACTTGGTACCGTGTGCCACATTAGGGGCATTAGAACACCCAAAAAGGGCTATAAAGATCCAAAACTTCATCTCCTCATTTTCGTCATCCCACAACCATTGGCATATCAAACTCCCATGTGATAACCATTTACTTAGCTAGAGGCATCCCATGAATACCCGTGGGGTCGCACTGTAACGTGTTTGGATGGATTCCCCAAAGGAATCGGTCCTTAACGATAATACGCGACCAAACCACAAAGACATGGCCTCGCATCATCCCTATTTTCACAACTCATTTTATTTCGCAACACATCGGTACCACGTACCGGATTTTTCAGCATAAGTTTCAGAAAATAACCAAGTTTCCCACACGACAGTACAAACGTAAGCACGGCTAAGCAAACTACCTCGGTAATCGTACCCAATGGATAGTGATACCGGCGAAAACATGAGTGGAGCTATCAAAGAAAAGGTTTAACAACATCCTATGTACAGTGAATGCAACTACTAGGTCGGTCCGTCGGTTGCATAAACAATCCGAGGCCTAAACAAGATTATCGTGTACACTAAGCAATGCATCTTTTCAAACAACATATCTTGCAAATATAGGGGCAATGTTATCAAAGAGACTTGCTTTCCCAAGATGCGGGTCTTCTCCTTCAAAAAGGGCGTCCGGAGCTTCCTCGTACACGTGCTTTATACGCGAAAAGGAGAATAAATAAATAAAAGGCAAGAAAACAAACTCAAATCAAAGAAACAAGTGTGTCATTGTGTAGATCTCAATTTCAGAAAAATTTGGAAAGTTGAACGAGACCAAACGGAGTTACGGTTGATTTTCTATGAATTTTCAAAGATTAATAGATTTTCTAGAATTTTTGGGAATTTATTTAGTAACGGAAAAGGAATATTCCGTTAGGGCTGATGGCAAAAAAAGGGGGCCACCTGTCGGTGAAAGAGGAGGGAAGAAGGGGTGGGCCCGGGCTATCAATGGCTCGGGCGCCTTCTCCCTCTTCCTCCCGCCTGGCTCGGCTCGGGTGCGGGTGCCGCGGCGGCGAGGCGCGGCCGATGGTCGGGGGAGAGCGACGACGGACTGCGGTGCCACGCCGGTGACGGTGGTGCCGGGAGGAGGAGCGCGGTGGTGAGGGTGCGGCGGCACCGAGGAAGAGAGAGAGAGGGCTGCGAGGGTGGTGGGAGCGGGGGAGGGGCTCGGCCCCTTTTATAGGCAGCGAGCTCGGGTTGTGGCACGGCGACGGGATGGTGACGCGGCGGCGCGGGGCTCGAGGCGGTACGGCGCGGCGTGCGCGAGGCTCGAGGCGACACGACGCTCGGGATGGCGCGGCGCTGCGACGGGACGTGGTGTGGTGCGAATGGGACGTGGCGCGGGCGGCGCGGTGTGGCGGGCGGCCGGAGGGGTAAGGCTTGTTATGGTGGCTTGCGTTATCGGGATTAGTGCTTCCATCGCTTCGACACTCTAATCTTGTTCATGTAAGTCGTCGAGTTATCATATACATTATATAAGCCAGATTGATAATGTTTTCTACTTTCTTCGGGCGATCTTCATCTAGAGTTTTGTCGATATCGGCTAGATTACTTTGTTGGTTTAGATTATATAATGTATCCACCACTCTGAAAATCAGTCAAAAGCTTGATTGTCTAGATATTATGTTTCTTTTCATAATTAGTGCTGCATCAGTTAAGTTTGATCTAATAAGTCGTGCTTAGAACCATAATCCCTAGCCTGCTTCTTGATTGCCAATAAGGGTTTCATCGGGGTTTCAGCCGATGAGTTATCTGTACGTTGCATCGGCTTACAAGGATTACTTACAAGTTGGTTTTAACCGATGACAACAAAGGTTTCACTGTCTATCTAATCATTTGGATTTATTGACATCGGACCTCCACCCGATGTATGCTTTAACCTTCGGATCAACGCTTATTCTATCAAATCATTTATCGGTATCGGCTGGAATCACTCCATCGGCTTATCAGCCGATTGGCTATTTTATTTGTTGTTTACATATCTTGTCAGTTGCAGGATCAAACTGACTGGCACACCTGCATTTCATAAATATTTTGGACCTGCACTAGAGCTAAGCAGAACTCCCAGGCCGTCGTGTTTTTTACGTCAACAGTACCCCTCGTTTCACTGACGTAGTATCTTAATCAGCAAAAAATAAAAAAAAATATGGGGCCCACATGTAAGTGGGAAGAAAAAATGTGGGACCCACATCTCTTGTTTCTTCTCTTTTCTCTTTTCTTTCCTTTTATTTTTTTCTTCTCTTCTCTCCTTGCTTCTCTTCTCGGGAGGCCACCGGCGGCAGATGGGGGAGAGGTGGCCAGCTAGCCCAGTCGAGCTCCGCCGGCTTGAGAGGATCCGCCGCCGCGCCCATGTTCACCGTCGCCGCACGCAACTACGATGTTCACGCGCGTATCAATCTCTACCTCTTCCTCGTTCCCTCCTCTCGTCGCGAGGTGCTCGAGGCGGCGACGGCAGAGCTCGGCTGGGCTTGCCAATTGCCTTTCCCCCATCTACTACAGTGGTTGTTCCCTCCATCCGTCGCGAGGCGCTCGAGGTGGCGGCGGAGCACGGCCGGGATCGCCGGCTACCTCTCCCCCATCTGCCGTTGGCGGCCAGAAAAGAAGAAAGAAGAGATGTGGGCCCCATATTTTTTTCTTCTCGCTTACATTTGGGCCCCATAATTTTTTTTCTGACTTGGATACCATGTCAGTGAAACCAGAGATCCATACTGCTATGGGAACTAAATTGCATGATTTTTTATATTTAGGGGTGAAGATTTCTAGTATTGTGAATTAGGGATGTTATACAAACTCGAGATAAAGTTGAGGGACTGCTGGTGAACTTCTTCCCTACTGTACTGGTCCTTTCGGTCCATACTTCCTTCAAATTATCAGGCCAAGTAGTACAGACGCGGTTGTAGGATGGAATAAGTTCATCCGAGGTCCTTTAACTTGTCAACGAATCTAATTTTCATCCTTCAACCAGAAAACCAGATACAACGGGTCCCTCAATTGTTAAAACAGATGCAATATAGGTCCCACGACGGTTTGGATGACGATTTTAGCTTACGTGATGCCTACGTGGCTAAATTGACCAAGTCTTCATCTAACGTGGTATTGATGTGGCCTTGACGTGGCAATTAGATTCGAAAATTAATAAAAAACAGTGATCCCACATATCAGTTACACCAAAAGAACTAATTAAAAATGGTGGGGCCCATGTGGGCCCGACATGTCATTCTCACCCTCCTCTTCTTCCTCCTCACTCACCATCTCCTCTCTCTTCATCTCTCTCCTCTCACCCTCTCTTCTTTCCAAAGCGGATGATGGGCAGGGCGAGGTGGCGGTGGGCGGAGCGGCGGGTGAAGCAGGCAGGCGGAGGGGTGGCGGGCAGAGCCGGCTGATGGAGCGGAGTGGGCGGCGGGCGAAGAAGGGGGCAACAATGGCGAGATGAAGGCCTTCATCTCGCGGTACTTCGCGCCGGCGGGGTCCGACCTCGTGACCGCCGACCCGCCGGACTTCGAGCGTGACCCCCCAGGTTCCTGACACGGCGGGTGGCGCCGACCATCACGGCGCGCCCTTCCTCCTCTTCCCCGCCCTACCCCCGCTCGCCGTCCTCCTCGCCTCATCTCTCTCTGCGCCCGCTCTGGCCGCTGCTCGCCCCGCTTCGTCGCCCGGCCGATCCGCCTCGCCCGTAGCCCACTCCGGCCACCGTTCACCCCACTTCGCCGCTCGCCCACCTACCCCGGCCATCGCTTGCTTCGGCCACAGGGAGAGAGATAGGATAGAGAGAGATAAGATAGAGAGAAGAGGGGAGAGAGAGGATAGAGAGAAGAGGGAGGTGTGAGGATGATATGTGGGGCCCACGTGGGTCCCACCAATTTTTAATTATTTTTTGTGTGCAGCTGACATGTGGGCTCACTTTTTTTTATTATTTTTCCAAAATCGAATTGCCACGTAAGCATCACGTCAATGCTACGTGGGATGAAGACCTACTCAAAATTCACACGTAGGTACCACGTCAGCCAAAAACGCCTTCTAAACCTCCGAGGGGCCACGTTTGCACCAGTTTTGATAGTTGAGGGATCCGTTATATCTAGTTTTTCGGTTGAAGGATAAAAATCAGATTCGTTGATAAATTAAGAGATATGATATGAACTTATTCCCCGTAGGATTCGGGAGTCTTCACGCCTCGAGTCGCGCCGTCGCACGCTCAACCGGGCCGCTTATCTTGGGCTACAGGAGATCACCACCACCGCACACGGCCCGCTCGGCATCAGCCAAACCCACCCCAAATGGACCCGGAAGCATCGAGGGGCAGCACAGTTGCGCCGCGTCGACGCCCAGTCCCGGACGAGCAGCCGACCGGCCGTCGACCAGTGTCTCCCACCAAGTCCAAGTGTCTCCCGCGGCGCCACCCAAAGGCGCAGCCGCGCGAGGTACCCCGGGCTGCGGCTACGGCAAGTGAGGTGAGGTGATTTCTCAAGTCGCTGGTTTGGGGGCTAGTCGGAAGAATCATTTGAACCGGGGTTGATGTTATCCTCGAATCCACGATGTTAGCTTTGATGATGCCTAGATCCAATTCATCCCCTTTTTGTGCGTTTGGTACTGGTTGGGGTCGAGGAAGTAGACAATCTGATCCTAATTCTGAACCTATCCTAATTTAGAGAGATTTATTTAGTTTATGGAACGGGATGGGTCGATTCGGTATAAAAATACCACATCATTTGTATGGAAGAGGGATTGCGATGAGAGGTCATCCATCAATCCAATCTCCATAGGTCTATACGGGCCTACAAGATCAGCACTTTATTTGGTCTATCTAGCAATTCACTTGGGCACATAATGATGCGTGATTGGTTGGGCAATCGTTAGAAGCTACTAGCAAACTTGTATGTGATTGCAATTTGTGGCTTTTTAATTCAAAATTGCAATGTTCTCTGCAGCTTGTATTATTCATCGTATAACCAAAATGATGGCTTGCACCGTTAGGTATGGAATAGCTACTGCCATTTATGCTGTATTATGCTATTAGGTTGTGAGGATGTGTAGGCTGCGTACCATCACATTCATCCCTGTCCACTACTTTTCTCCATACACAGAGGCCCTATGCTAAGCTCATTAGGTACCTCGTATTCTTTTTGTGGTGTAGAATTGCGGACTGTATATGCTGCTGTTTGGATGGTTTTGTGTGATTGCTGTCACCGATGGTGTTGTGTTAGGGTGGTCCAGTGTTAGTGACTATGAAATGTGTGGTGGATCAAGATGGCTGTTATGCTGGTGGTGAATTGATAGTTCAGCTGAAGATTGAAGCCAGTGTTAAGCCCTCGGATAGGCAATGTGGAATATACACATTTTTGTTTTGTAGTGGGGCGTGTATTCTCTTAGCACGGGTACTGCCCTCTGGAGGTGTACATATCAGGAATCAGCAACAATATGGCACTCAGCATTATGTTGATGTCTCCTTGTTTGGTTAAATAGGTTTTTGGAGGTAACCTAACTAGATGCTATTTTCTTTCTTTTTCTCAGGTGTAGTGATTTTCTTGTGATGTCATCGAATTTTGTTTTGATTCATACTAGTACTAAAGTGCACCTTTCTTTCTTGGTCCTTCATTTAACTCTTAATTGTCAATGCAGCAGTATGAAAGCATTTCAAAAAAAAAAAAAAAAGAAAAAAAACTCCTTTGCTGGTCCGGTGGAAAGCATTTTTAAAAGAACAAATATGGAGTTGCAATTCTGACTTGCTCTTTGGATCCTATGAAGATTAAGAGTATTTGTTTTGTCATCCTGACTCCTTACGACTTGAATAGCTGCCATTACATGCGTGGTATAAGTCTGGGTTAGTTTGTATGCACAAATTGATGTATGCCATCAGTCATCAGACACTTCCGGGTTCCAACTGAACGTTGTAACTAAGCCTAGGTTCACAACTGTGGAGGACTAAATATGCAGTTGCACTTAAATGTCAAATACTATATATTTGATCAATGTTAGGGCCCTTTTGACACTGTAAATCTTCTTGACTGCCTCTAATATTAATGCATATTCTTTGCCAAATGAAGCTGCATATAGTATCTTTTACTGGCTGCATCAACTTTAGTTTATAATATGTCAGAAACCATTTTTAGGTATATTGAGATGTTCTTGACTCCAGAGGATGCATTTGAGCTGGCTATAAAAGAGCTGCAGCATACTACTGTGTCCAGGTAACCTTTTTTTTCCCGTCTTTTTCTAGTTCTATCATATTTTATATCTTCAGTTATCATTAGTGACTCAGTAAATCTGCATCCACACATTTTATTTTGTATTCTGTATATGTTTCTACATGTCCATCCGGAGTATCTTTTCATATTATGAACTGACATTTCTAATAATGTATGCATTACTATTTTGTCCTGTAGTCAAGTTCACCTCTAGGCTCTAGCTAACTACAGTTGGTGATGAAGCCACTAGCTCCTGCACCAATTTGTATAGTGACCACGGTGTAAGTGTGTAGCATGATATCCACCGTGAGACCTTTCAAGAGACATGACTCTTCTTTTGACCATGTTCCTATTCCAAGTGCTCAACGTCTTTGACTTAACCAGAGTGATCTTGTACCTGTGAGCAATGTCACGACAGGAAGAGATTTGGAGGCTCAAGAAGAGTCCAAAACTCTGCTTACATCCATCTCATAGTTTGTCATGCATGAATGCAGTATTAACACACGGTTGTCTCTAGAGGTCAGCTATTTTTCTCATTGGAAAATGCTGTTTTCACCGATCGCTGTCATCCTCCACCAACCTACTAAGGTCGTTAGTGGGGAAGCTTCACGCTTGACATCTTTCAAATTGAGGGAGAATGAGCTGTCTGTCCTTGCCTCCAAGCTTCTTTTCTTATATTATTCTAGTGGTTGACACATTTCACTGAGAGAGTCAACTTGGAGTAAACAAAGCTACTCCTTTAATTGCCTGTCATTAAGTTCACCGTACACAGAGCCTCCTCCTGGTGTGCTTTTCCTCTTCTATTAGAATATGTGATGCGCGTGCTTAATGCTGCCTATCCTTGTTTTGTCTCTCTCCCTTTCCTAAAGGTGGAGGGTCCGTGTGTAGTCATTCATTTAGATATAATATAACCACTTGAAGAACTTTATGTGTAGGCGTGATGCCCCTGTAATGCTTGTTTATGGTCGTCTTAAATCTTAAGCATGTTGTAAATACATGGATAGGATACGACTGGTTATTCTTCCTGTCTCTTGTCAAAGCTCAAGTTGAAAACTTTGCCACCGCACTTGGGTTGACATCTCAACCTAATTGCTATTTGACACTGCTAACTTTGAGCATGCGAAAGAAAATTTCTCCAGTCCATGCTTGTGTAGTTAGCTACCCAGAGTGCAGACTTGGTGTACTGCACGAATGGAGACAGGGTGGCAGCATTGGAAACCATATTCTTTGTTCGATGATAGCCAAAGTTAGTCATCCCCTTATAAACAAGAACCTGACGAAAAGTGCCTGCTGTTCCTTTCACAACATTCCTTTAGCTCGATGAGACAGCCAACTTCAGTCAGCTGATCCCAGATGACAATTAGGTAATTGAGTATTATTAGGGCACGCTTCCTCTTCCTCTTAATTTAACTGTCAAGATTACCAGTTTTTTTGGGTCAGATCAGGCAAGTGATCAGGGATGAGTTTTGTAAGAATTAAATAGTGGAAGTGGAGTTCACAATAATTTTCAGCAGGAACCACCGCTGTGGCAAGTCTAATGCGTAGGAAATAAATTATTTGTATTTATTTAGTGTTACTGATTGGAGGCCATTTGCTCAACCATTTGAGTGTGGACCAGATGATCATAAGCTGACAAGTGTTATGAGCAATCCCAGTTTCCACTGAAGTCCTGTTATTAAATTTCAAGCTCGTCTTTATTTTGTTCGATAATCTGTGCGGGTCCCCAGGATATTATTGATTTGAAGAAAGGCTATTTGAGGCATGCTGCTTGTGATGGGACACATTTTAAGCTTATACTCCACTATGCCCCTTTTACACGTGCCAAGGTGTGATCCATTTTGAGTTCTTGTGCTAATTTGAGTATTTATTCATATCATGGGCCAATTGCTAATCTGAGTTTTGAATATGAGTGCTATTTGTCATGTATACCTTTTTAAATTTGCACTAGCCTAGTGCTTATAACCTTCTCATATCCATGATTAGGTATTAAAAAAACTGTGCCAGCAGCCCAGCATCTTGTACAGTAGTAATTCTCAGTCCAAGCTATTTGCTGACTTGAATAGAGTGTGAAATCACTCTATTAGTGGGGCCCTTCTGTAGCTGAAGGAAAGAAAATTACAGAGTCCATATTGGGTTCCATCAGTATGCTATATATATTTGCTCATATGTTACTTTCTGTATTTGATATATCTGTTATACTACATATGATGTCCGTTTTGTTACCCTGATAAAAAAAACTGTCTGCTTTAGTCACCGGTCTCACTCTGTAGCAGTTCCCCTTTCAATTTTGTCTTGAAAATTTCATCTCCCTAGGTTTCTTAGCATATTAGCCTATAGTTCTACATGCTCACTTAAATCATTTGTCATGCTAATGAAGATACTAAAGTATTTTACTCAACCGCATATTTGCATTTTTACTACGTACCTCACTGGAAAGAGATGCCTTATCCTCAAGTAAGGAAAGGCAGACATCATATTATGCTGTTTCCCTGCTTCTATTTCTGCATCTGACCTGCCGCTGATTTTAATCTGTGTTCAGATTGCAGGCTGATACTTTCCTGGCATTCACACATCATCTTATGTGACGCAAAGCGTCAGGAAGCAATGGATTGCATTCTTGAAGCCTTTGCCCCCAAGCCCACTACTACCAAAGCCACCACCGTCACTCACCAACCCTAGGGCGAGCTCTTTCAATGCCCTGCAAATGCAGTCTCTGCTCCATTGTTGGCCGAGCAGCAAGAGAACAGAGAGTAAACAAGACAAGGTGGTTCAGTAAGTAGGGAACTAAACAGCAGAGAGATTCATTTAAGCTACAGCTAGAGCTAGCCCTCCATGCCCATGGCACTGAGACACAGCCACTGACCCACTCAAGTGGAAGAAGACCATGGAGCAAAGTACCACTTCTTACTGTTTCTGAGAATATTCCTTCCTCGTCGGCCATAGCTGTGTGACACCCCATGGCTTCATTTAGTAATGATAAGTCACCTGACATGGTCATGGTAAAGTAAAGTTGATGAAAAAAGTCAGCTTAGATTAGTAATAGTAGTAAGTATGTACTCTACTGTAGAACTCCAAAGTGACGCGCTATGACGTCTCGAAGTTGAGTGGCTTCTTTACTTGTATGCTGCAGATCTTCACCATCTGAAAGACATATCCTGCTCATGCATGTATAATACTAAGCAGCATGTCCATATCTTTTCCAGAATTTTTTTTTGGTTTTTTTGTTTTTGTTTTTGTTTTTGTTTTGTTTTTTGTTTTTTTTGTTTTTTTTGTTTTTTTTTTGCAGAAGCACAAGGCTGGTACACAGAAGACATGAAATGCTCGAGTTTCCGGTGTTTGCAGTAGCACATCGTTGGTGCACACAACTGATTAATTACTTCCTGGATTTGGCTTGCTTTATGTCCTGAAGACGGTTGTGCTGTTGGGACTTATTGTGTGACTTTATGAGTATATTTTTTTTTTGGTTCAGTGTTTACCACTACGAAAGAACACTGTTAGAGTGATGCTCTTGATGCGCAAGAAGCCGTGTGCTGCTTTCTCCGTGCGAGTTGTGACAGGCACCTTTTACGGATCAATCGCCCATCACCGAATAACGTGGCAGCAGTCTCAGTGAGAAGGATAGCAGGCTTCACCATGTCTGATACTGACAATTCAAGTTTCTGAATTAAACTATGGCCTTTGAAGAAAGCATTTCTTCTGCATCCATGAAACCTTGTAAGAAGCGTTTGTCCTGCCTCTAAATTTTACCTTTAGAAGTAAAACTATATATATGCACATCATGTTATCTTAAGTGACGTAGTAATAATATGTAATGTAGTATTTGATTCCGGTATAAGTTAAACAGCATCTAGGCTTAGGTCTTATTGGGTTTGTCGCACATGCAAGACCAACTAGTTTATAAGGTCGTGCATTCGTGTGACTATGACCATCCTATTATTAACACAGTTTCCGTTACTATGAGTCACCACACTTTCACCTTCTTCGCCATTGTATGATCCTTTTTTTTTCATTGTGTTGTCAAAACTTCTAAAATCTTTGGCATTAAATTTTAGTATGAATTACCATCTTCTTTGTTGCTGCGTGAGCCACCGAATTCCTGCCGTCTCTTTTGACGCACCACCGCTTTCTTGTCCTTGTCCTTGTATATTCTGTCTATCCTCTACCTGTGATACCTTTTTGTTTTTAGCAAATTTAGTTTTATTTTACATGTTTGAATAGGTGTTGAGAGAATGTATTTGGTAGGAAACAATAAGTTTTCTAGATTTTAATTTATTGGATTTTGATTTGTCACATTGTTAATTAGTTTATATTTTAGTTTATAGCCGTTGGATGTAAATGCAATGGCTCTGTAGAAATTCAAGATGCGCAGAATGAAGCGATGCTCATGTACTTGGTGTTTGGGTTTGTGGTCTTCAACCTTTCTATTTTACCTTCTGGAAGCCTCTTCATTTGGACGGCCGGCTATGATTTATCCTTTCTAATTTATCTTTTCCTGCATCGGATGGTCACCGTTGTATTGATTACGTGGCTTATTCATGCTGCTATGTGAGATTTACTTTTCACTTGGGTAGATTGGAGCCACAGCTAAGCTCTTAGACCTACATAATCCAAAAGAGTATTAAGCTCTATTTGGAAGAGCATTTGACAGCTACAATTACTCAATCTCTAACTCCCTCAAACAATTCAAGATTGTCAAGAATCAAAAGCTATAGAATTCAGAAAAATGAACCAGTAGGCAGAAGTGAGGAAATGCAACTTCTCTAGATCGATTCTCATTAACTGAATTTTAGAATCCCCAACTCTCCCATCATCCTCAAATCATTACCTGGCATAGAATTAAATCTAATCCAATAAATTGTCAAGTAAAGCGTTCGTGAGTGTAAACTCACAAGTAAAGTACAGTGACAATTAACTTACCATGTTATGCATAGTAAGTAATTAAGTTCCCGGCCGGACTTGTTCAAAATCCTGCACACCCCTTCAAGGGAGGCGGCTGATATGCGGATGGTCGCGCGGGGGCGTGCCCACGCGTTCGATTTCGATCCGTCTAGTCTCTCCTCTCTCATCTCTTTATACGTATATATGTATGTATATACATACATATAAACTTGGTAGACATATATACAAAGTTTATACGTATGAATATGAAATATATAATATGTATATATATAAAATATATCCTAATATATATTGTATAATTTTTATATGTATACACTTTTGATGTATAAAAAAATATATACACATATACAAAGTTTGTATATGTATATATACAAACTTTCTATACGTACATACATATTTAAAACCAGAAATAAAAAGAAATGACACCACATATACAAAGTTTGTATACGTATATAATAAAAAACAGACATAAATTAGGGAAAAAACTGACAAAAAATAAAAAAATTGGGTACCTAGCCCTCCCGCGCTGATCCACCACCCTCCCTCCTCTGTGTGCGCCACGTGGCTGCGCCGCGCGCACGGGTAGGGGTTGGGACCAACTGCTAGTTAGCGTTTTCGCCTTCAAGTGTCAACATTGAAACTATCATATACACCTTTTGAGTGTCATCAAGAGAGTGAAATGTCGATCAACACTTGAAGAGTTTTGGATATAAATGGCATACTTTTAGCTAGTTTTGGCACCTTGATTTGTATTTTTAAAGTGTAGGGATCTACTTCCTTCTTCCAATAAAAAACCAACCTAATAATTGATGTTGACATATTTTAGTACTACGAATCTAAATAGATATATATCTGATTCGTAGTAATAGGGTACGTCTTTTTTTGAACGGAGGGAATAGATGGCAATGTGATTATTCTAAGAACTGCCGGTGCATTTTACTCATACTCTAGCTAGCTAGCTAATGAATGCCGCATAGGTAGTAAATTGAACCTTCCAAGCTGAACCATATAACATCTCAATTCTCAAGTAGACTGATTGAAAGGCCCTTCAAGTAGCACTTTCAAATTCAGAAGTACCACCAACAACCAGATTGCTTCAAGATTTGCACCGAAAAAAAGTATACTTCTCAGAAAGGTCAGGGCCACTACCCTATATAAGCTAGCTATCAAAAACATATGTTTACACTAACACATTTTAATTATGGCTGCTTCATAGCGTGCATAATATAAATTTGAAAAGAAAACAAGCAAAAAATTAACTCATCAATGATGTCTTGCAGCATGCTTGCATCACGCCGACGTAAGCACATATCCTCCTCGATAACCCCACCGGAAAAATATTCCAAGCGCCTACAAATAGGCCCCAGCACCAACTTTGGTCCACTCCACATTCCAAACCTCAGCTCCGAACCCATGCGATGCGTCTGCACGCCGGCGCAGTGCAACTCCAGTATTTCATGCCCCAGCAGGGAGCCGCCGCCGCCGACGCCGACCACCACCAGACCGACTCGGCTACCGCGTGCAGCGCCTCCACTTCGCCGGCCGCCGCCGCCGCCACCATGTGGGAGTATCACCAGCTGTCGACGCACGCGGCCTTGCAGTCCTCCTCCTTTCCTTACAGTTACTGGAGCCCCTACTCCGGGTCGACGGCGCTCCTCGCCGGCTCGGCCTTCGCCGCTGGCGACTCCTCTTCCTCGTCGACCGACGTCATGCGTCTCCCGGCTGCCGGCGAGCACGCGCGCGGACACGGCTGGAGCCACAGCGAACTGTGAGTCCTAATTATAACACAGCTCTGACCAGCTCTCTATACTAGGACATACGGAGTACTAGTATATTTCATGCTTTGTGTAAATGATACGCGATTCCAACGGCGGTGAATTTCTGTTTTCAGAAGCAACAGCACCACCGGCGGCTACAGGGAGAACTTCCTCGATCTGCTTGCGTCGAAGAACGTGACGCCGGAAATGTTCGAGGAAGTCCCCGCCGCCGAGCACTACAACGTCGCACCGGCGGGGACCCTGCAGACGACGGCACGGTCGTTCGATCATGCTCGCTCCGACGTCTCGCCGATCAAGTACGAGATCGCCGGCTCGCCGTTGTACCTGGGTGGCACTAACACCGTCCTCCAGGTCCAGGATATGAGCATGATGAGTAGCACACCAGCATGCTACGGCGAACACCACCACCAGCACCATCATCAGCTGACGAAAGAAGGCAGCTGCAACCAGCAGCAACAGGAGCAGCACGAGCTTGCAATTAGCCCCATGGCTTCCTTTCTGCAGCAAATAAGCTCCGGTAGTGCTAGTGTTGGCGTGCACAACAGTAGCCTGGATTATTCAGGCTTAGGAGATCAGCCTGACAAGATTTGCTGCCAGGACGGCCGGGAAATGGAGGCTAGTCCTTTTAGCATGAGGAGCTTGCCGGATCTTGGGTCATTCGCCGGCTACACACCGGCCATCGAGTCGACGTCGGTGCAACCGTACATGAGATGCGCCAATTCGTCTGACAGCAATCGACAAGAACAGGAGACTGTGCCGGTAAGATTCACATGCCATTTCATACACCAACATAAATAGGCCAGTGAGAAAATAACTGAATAAGTGCAAGTAGTAGTACTAAACAAATGCCGCCCGTGTTTGTACGTGTTCATAAACCATATATGAAGTTTTGTATCCTGCATATATGTGCATGGATTTTGAATCATGCATGTTTGTGGCGTTCTGCTAATTATCTCGTTGCAGGCGAGGAGTAGTAGCAGCGGCAGTGGAGCGGCGGCCACTGATCGTAAGAAGAGGAAGTCAGAGGAAAGACAGGAAAGCTCTGGTAAGAAGTCCAAGCAAGAGGCTTCCAAAGCATCACCTCCTAAGGTAACAATACATAGAAGACAAATGGAATATTTGATACTATATCCGAACTCGCCAGACCATTTCCATTCAGTATCTGAACGAAGTGATCGTTTTAATTTGGAACCAAATGCAGCAACCAGTGCCTAAAGTAAAGCTGGGGGAGAAGATCACAGCACTTCAGCAAATCGTTTCGCCGTTTGGGAAGGTATGTAGGTTTCATATGTCTTCAATTACTACATTAGTTTTTCTTCTGCAAATAGTGTGAAACTGCAATTCTTCTATATAATCTAACTCAGCTCCCTATGCATTGCACCACATGACCAGACGGATACAGCATCGGTACTGTTTGAAACGATCAAGTATATCAAGTTTCTGCACGAACAAGTACAGGTAAAATTCCATTCCTGCAACCATCCCAGCATGCATATCGAGTACTGGAGGTAAGTATTTTCATCTCTCAAGGGGATATCTCATCATTTCGTGCATATCATCTAAATAGTAATTAAAAAATTTAAAAAAAATTACAAGATATATTAATATGAAATATATCACTATACAAACATGCAAATTAAAATTCAACTTCTACAATTTGTAACAAAAAATAATAAATATAACTACGAATGTACGATAACTATTTTTAGTTTAATTTGTTATTTTTGTTGCAACTTGTAGAAATTGAATTTGGTATTGCATGTTTGTGAAGTGATATATTTCATATTAATCTATATTTTTTATATTTTTTAAATTATTTATAACTATTTAGATAACATGCAAGCAACGAGATGACATCTTCTATATTTTGACCTAGCTATAAAATCTTCCAGAAAAGCACATGATTTTTGTGACCACCGTGACATTAGTAGTAAAACGGAAGTGTACTACAGGTGAGCAGTGTACATATATACATACACAAATCCTCGCGTGTGTGGTATCTTCAGAGATGCAATGGATCATTTGCAGTGACTGTTTAATTAGCTGGTTCCATATATGAAAAATTGACCCGGTAGTGCTCCCTTTCGTCAGTGGGCTTCCTAGTCACACCCAAGAACAAAGTAGAGAATGTTTCTCAACTTGTACTGCCTCGCAACAGCCACGAAACATGAGAAAAGGACAGTACGTGTATACAGCATCAGCAATTCAGCATGCATGTTGCAATCATTTCGCAAAACGACCCCTTTTGAGCTCTCAAGCCGTGCTGATTATATCCTCCTCTCACCTTCCTTTTCTTGTACTATGTGTGCAGTTGCTAAGTGAGCCGTACACGAACTCCAGCAGGAGCAACAAGCAGGTACATGATTGATTAAGCTTCAGAGAATCTCTTGTAGCCGACAGGCTAATAATCAGAAATTCAGAACCAGTGTGAGGCTAATAATCAGAAGCTACGTGGCGAAATATGTTTCAGGGTAACAGCGTTCCATGGGGAGATCAAGCAGAGGCGAGCAAGGCAGAGACGACGGAGCATGACCTGAGGAATAGGGGGCTGTGCTTGGTGCCTGTCTCGTGGACACCTGAAGTGTACCGGGACGGCAACGCGATGGACTACTGGACACCGGCGTACCGGGGCTGCCTGTACCGGTGACATCTAACCGAAATGTGATTTGTTTGGAGAGCTAAAGATTCTAAGAAGCAGCTAATGAGTACTCAGATAGTGAGATTCTAGAGAAACTAAAAAGCTCAGTTTCTAGTTATGATATTAGTTTATTTTCTGGACTCTGCGGCTAATGATTCCCAGAAACCGGAAGAGAATAGGGGTCTCCAGCTCCCCAAACAAGGTAGTGTTAGCTGCGAGTTTCTTCTAATCGGTATGTAGTGGTGCGGTGCACGACGCGCGGCTCGTCCAGGTTACATAGGGGAGGCGAGTCGTTCTGCTTATTCTATATGTGGTGCTTTGTGTTTCTGAATTAGCATGTAATCTGTTTGCTAAAGCTTGCTGATTTGTAATGTGTGCTGCGGATATTAATGATCTGAATCGACTTGAGTTGCTGACACTTCTATTACTAGTTTAGTACGGCACCAGAGCTAGCGCTAGTTTTTTTTTAATTGAAAATTCATGTGTTTTATTGATGGAGGACAAAGTACATGAGTTACATTGATAGCTAGTTTTGCATAAAAACTCCTGAGTGGTGGGAAAATTACACTTCAAACATAACATATTTTTAGAAAAAAAAGCAACCAAATCCTTGCAATGACCACATCGATGATGGTCAGATTCTCACGCACAACGATGGCAGAAGAAAAAGAACCATGGTTAGCTGCAATGAGTAGAGCCGAGGAGCAGACCCAAACGGGGTCTCCTGAGGTTGAAGCCATCTTGGCCTATAGGAGAAATCATCAACCACCTTTTGCAAAGTTGTCATCAGAGATAAAGCTAACGGTCATCGTAGGTATGGGAGACTCACTGGAGATGGAACAAACAGCCTACGCAATCTTCTGTTCAACGGGCTAGAGGACAAGCTTTCAACCCTAAGCAAAACAGTAAAACTCCGAACTGAAAATATTAGAGGTGAACACAACAGCATTCACCAAATATGAAAGCGACGTCAGCAAGAACGCCAACAAGGTCCACCATGTCTGTCAAGCTGAGACAAGAAGAGTCGAACGCCGGTGATTCTTTTGAACTACATAAAGAATAGGAGAGACCCAACGAAATCTTTACTAACTCTACTAGTGGAGAAGAAGCCGAACCCCTTCCCCTGTACCAACGCCCAGAAGGCCACCGGAGAAGGAAGGGAAGGGGCCGGGTGATCGAAGACCCAAACACACATATTAATGAACTTGAACTAGCGCTGACTCCCCAACATTAATATATTACGATTTTACTAAACATCTATCGGGTGATTTTTTTTCTGATATTTGACATTTTCTTCACTGTAGGATCATGCGCCAAGATTAGTGCAGGAAATTACAGTCCTATATAACTAAAATTGCATTCATAAATTCAGTTGATATGATATGTAAGTGCATTGTAATTTTGGTAAAAATGTTATGTAAGTAAATATTTATTTGTTATTTTTTCTTTAAAATATAAAATTACAGTCCTATATAACTAAAATTACATTTGTATATTCAGATGATATGACATGTAAGTGCACTGTAATTTTTGATAAAATAAAAATATTGTATAAGTAAATATGTATTTATTATTTTCTTTTATAGTCCGTTGAATGTAAATTTAAGGGTAGAAAAAATATGAGTGATTTTTTTTTGAAATCACCTGATAAATGGATAGGCAGTAATTATCATAGTTAATTAAATGTACGATTCCATCATAGTTAATTAAATGTACGATTCCGCTGGAGGTCTGTAGGGCCCATCCATGATTCTCCAATGGCCCAAATTCTTGGACCACATCCAATATTTCTGGGGCTGATTCTGTTCAAAAGAAGCCTTAATAAGTGAGCTTCTTGTTATCTGGCCCAGTCCATGTAACATACATGGATTCAGTCATGTTAGTACTTGGATGGTTGGACCATGGTTTCGGCATCGCAAAATGTTGCGAGCTGAAACATCAGAGAACCTTGCGAATGACACTGCACCATCCAAAAGGTAGGTGCTTTGGAGTGCCCCGGAAGGCCCGAGGACAAGAGATGCAGCAGTCGTCTTCAGCTCCTTTTCCTTGTGGACAACAGTGATGTTTACGGGTACTTGCCTCGGTTCAGGGCGTTGCAAACCGAACGAGACCCACATTTTATTTATTACATCAAGCAACCGCAAATGCACTAAATAAATGAACACCTGCCTATTCCAGCAACAGGGTTTCTTCATAATTCAGCATCTCTTTCCAGCTGCCGCTATCATGGACGAGTCAGCCACGGCTATGTATACTGATTCTTCACTTAGATTTATCGATGAAGAAGAGAAGATTGAGGAAGAAGGGTAAAGGATTTCAGAGAATTCGATGCTTTGTTCAATGCCGCACATAACTGATCCCATCGTTGTTTTCCCTACCGCCCATGCGTAATCCCCTATCATCCTTTTCTCCATCCCCTTATTTTGCTGTCAGCTCTTTGCCCCACAGGAATCAGGAATTGCACATCCATTTCAGGACGATTTTCATCCGCAGATGGGCTATCAGTGCTTGTTCTCAAGTAATCACATCACAAAAGCTTCACCACAAATTCAGACATTTGAACTCAACCAAGACCACACATTTGCGGCCTCTCGCACGTATTGGCGAAATGTACCATCAACTCGATGCAAATTAATATCACCTTGGCAGGCACTGATATTAGGCTCATAATCTTACAGCCGTTGACTCCAAAAAAAAAAAATCCATAACGTCATGTATATCCATGCCAATTATTTGGGTATATCCATAAAAAAATCCGGTATAAAAATTTTCCAGGAGTCATATGTATGAACTGAAGCATCTCAACTTTAATATAACAAAGACATCAACCTTTATTCAAGTGCAACACTGACAGTGGACATCGAAACTTAAAAGGTTTCCAACAAATACAACTGAGGAAACTAAGCTTCGTGGGTGATATAGTTTCAGAAATAAAGGTATTTTAATGGACAAGATGTACAAAATCAAAAACAAAGAACAAGATATCAAACAGAATTATTGATTTCGACCTTTGCTGAATACCCTGCTGATGCAACTGCAAGGGTACAGAATAATTTACCGAGACTGAGGCAGAGATTTGTCGATCACCATTGCTTCAAGAACCACCAAATCCGGCAATCTCTGATTCTGTTCATCCTTCGTTCAAGCTTGGTATGATCCAGGACGGCGTCTCGCCGCGGAGGGCCATCTCCAGCTTGTTGAGGCGGCACGCGAGCTTCTTGGAGCTCCGGTTCTCCAGGCTGAACACCGATACGCTGTACTTCACCGTGGTGGAACGCCGATCATTCACCTCCTTGGTGGTCACCGAGTAGATGGTGTTGCCCTCGAGGTTCTCGAATCCCGCGGTCTCCATGGCGAACCCGTGGAGGGAATCGACGAACAGGGCGCGGCTGCCGATGCCGGTGAGCTCCTGCCAGGCCGAGTCAACGCTGCGGTGATCCACCCGGAAGGCCTTGGAGAAGTCGATGTCGTCGCCGAAGAGGTACATCCACTTGGACTTGACGAGAAGGAAGAGCTCGTCGCCGGCCACCGCGATGCGCGCCTCGGCGGGGAGCTCGACAGCGGGCGCCGGGAGGACAGCGGCGATGGCGAGGGTGAGGGCGTCAACGATGGTGGTGCGGCAGACGTCCTCCTCGAAGACGAAGAACTCGCCGCCGGAGTAGTTGATGCTGCTTGCGTTGCAGTCGGCCATGGCGGGGATCGGGGCCCAGGCGGCGGCGGGCGGGTCGGAGGCGTAGAAGAGGAGTCCCTCGCCGCAGGACGCCATGACGCCGTGCGGCGACCAGTCCCAGGCCAGGTCGTCCGTCTCGGCGAAGAAGGCCGGGAGCGGCGGGAGGGCGCGGACGGCGCCGGTGAAGGGGTGGAGGAGCGACGCGGCGAGGTCGGTGGGGTCGATGGCGAGCGTCCACCCGTGCGGGGACGCGTAGAGGCGGCGGCGGCGGTGGTGGGCCTCCGCCGTGAGGGCGGGCATCCGCAGGTCCGGGTAGAGGCGGTCCTCCCGCGGGCAGAAGAAGAGCCTGGAGGGTGAGGACGGGAGAAGCAACCACGGCGGCTGCGGCGGGGGCGCGGCCGCCGCCCCACCCGCCGCCGCGCGCCAGGAGGAGCAGACCGACCGGAACCGCGCGATGTCCCCCAGCTCGACGAGGCCGCCGGCGATCTCGGAGAGGAGCTCCGATGGCAGGTCGGACCAGCCCGTGGCGGCCATGGCGACGACGAGCCTGGGTTCGGAATTGCGTTGGGCGGTGAGGGAGGGGGGATCGCAGTAACCGCCTTCGCCGATTTATTCGCGAGTTGGGGACTCGGCGTGTGGGGAGGAAGACGTGGCGCGCGCTGCGCCGTCGGCGGGAGGGAACAAGAACAAGCTGGTGGCTTCGCCTCCGTGGCCGCCCCGAGGCGTCGCGGGGTGGGCGGGTGGCGTGCGCTTTGGGGGCTCGGGTTCGGTGGCCGGCTCCTCTCCTCTCCTGCAGCAAACGCCGTGAGGTTTGTGTGTGACACGCCCTGACGGCGAGAGCGTGTGCCGCCAATTTGTGTGTGCGTGCTTCGGGGCATCGTGCTGATGTTGGCTTGCCGCTGGGTTCGGCGTCCTCGTGGAGGCCTCGTGGTAAGCCACATGTGCCTTCCTTTTGGGCCTTCCAGATGGCGATGACGTACACGTGCTTGTTGCAAGAGTTGGCCCGCGGTTTTCTTCGTCTGATCGCCGGTAGTAGCAAACAAGGCCTATTCTGTTTGCCTCTTTCCACTTCGGCCCGTTTCGGATAACGCAGAAATTTCAGCGGAAGTCTGAAGAAATTCACAGCGATGCACGCGGGAGTTAAGTGGAAGTCAGGGTTCTAAACAGGTCGTACTGTTTTGCAAGTGATAATTAATGATAATAAATCGAGAATTTTTTATTTTCTGTAGGGCAATACCAGAAATTCCTTTTTCGCGTTTTCCACGTTAGGATAATTTTATTCTTACCCCTGCTTTGTCGTGCAATAGTGATTTAACCCATTTTTTTTGGTTTTCATTGTTGCTCCTACTTTTTTTTTTTTTAAACGAATCAACTGTTTACCACTCTTCCATTAATTCTTGTAACGGTGTTAAATGTGGGTAAAAAAGATAGGTATACCCTTAGATGTTTTATAGTGCTTTTTACACCATTTGCACATTTACCCTATTTTGAGATAAGTCATTTTGACATGAACTTTGAAGATGTTGTAAACTGATTATTCCTACTTTCAAATTTGACCCAAATTTTAGCAAACTTTCACAAAATTTTGATAAATTAAATTACTGCTATAGTATGGTATCAATAGATTTATATTTAAGGATATACTTTGTCCTTTTTACCCCACATTTAACACCGTTAGCAAGAATTAACGAAACTAGGATAAATAATTGATTCGTTTCGAAAAAGTAGGGGCAAAAACGAAAACCCTCAAAAACATGGGCAAAATCAATATTGGACATCGAAATAGGGACAAGAACGAAATTGCCCCTTCCGCATTTGCACTAGCAAGCAAAATACACCGATAAACTAGAATGAGAAAGTAGACCAATTTATTGATTCTCGGATAGGAAGATACCAAATAGGATACATCTAACTCGCATGTCCCGTGACTCATGTGTGGTATTTGAAAGACCTTCCTAACTATATCGTGAATCTTTTAGATAAACCTCTTAAGAAATTGGAGAGCTGGCGATTTCTCTTTTTCTACCCGAGTGCTAAAAAACCAACTCAACCACTAGGAAAGGGGATCGCTTACTCTCAGCCACATTTTGCTTGTGCTTACTTAAGTTTGTCATGATATAACATATTCGGTACTTTGTTTGGTCTACAAGATCGGATTTACCCAAAAAAAAAGCACCTCTAACACATGTGGAAGCTCTCACATCATATAAAACCCTTTGTTTTTGCGGTCACAAACACAACCCTCCAACACTGTACATTATTGTTTTACTGTTGCCTCACGGTAATGGCCGTTGGATTCCCTTGCTTGCCTTAATCGAGCCGTTCTTTTCAATCTGTCAACCATGCCAATTCTTGTTGCCCAATTCCCCCAATCCTCATACCCTCACGTGATCCCTATTTAGAACTCTGACTTCCACTAAATGGGGACTAGGGATTCCTGTCGTGTCCTTCCTCAGCCCCGCGACCCTCCGCCGCTGCGGCGCTCTTCTCCGTCCACGGTTGCCCCGCAATCCTCCGTTGCATCTTACTCTGCCATCCAAAACTACATCTTCTCTCTATGTACTCACTAATAGTTGCACCGCTAACAGTTGTGTGGATAAGCGATTTTTGCTAGGGCTGCCATACCAATCGCCATTATCGCCCGTCGCTTGCTCTTGCTCAGGCGTGTTAGCGCTGATCCTGGGTATGTAACGCCCCGATTTCTGTCCTATCGAAAAATATATTTTATTAAAAATCTATGTCCAAAAATTTGGTTCTTTGAGTGTATCTAGATTTGTATGCCAAAGATCTCAATTAACCCGTTCCTTGTAAATTCAAATTCTTGGCCAAATCTTTTCCTTCTAAATATAATTCTCAGGATTCGAATTTTGAGATTCGAGACCTCCTCTCAAAAACCCTTTCAAAAAATATTCAAATCCTCCTCTTTTATTATCCAGTACACTCTCTACAATTTCCTACATCTCAACTATAAAAGTCTCGATCAAATACTTTTTCCATGAAGCTCCTTTGAACCCTGTGAATTTAAATTCTAAATTTAAGTTCAAATACTCGTCTGAAGCCTTAAAATATCACCTTAAATAATTTACCCTCAGTCCGAAAAATCTAATATATTTGTTTTGTACTTCGACCGCCTGACATATATTTGTTGTACACGTGCGGGTCGAAATCAAAAGTTGTTTCACCCATCGAATTTAGTCAGGCGCTGATGAAACCAACGAAAGCCAAGTTTTTCCTCCAATCATCGTCTCCCAAATAAAATCTCCGTGTTCGGATTTTGGAATCCGAATCACATCCTAAATCACCCCTTCAATTTCTATCTGTTCTAAATTATTTCTCCATT
Source organism: Oryza punctata (assembly GCA_000573905.2). Classification (NCBI taxonomy): domain Eukaryota; kingdom Viridiplantae; phylum Streptophyta; class Magnoliopsida; order Poales; family Poaceae; genus Oryza; species Oryza punctata. Next base: position 32,463,671 of record CM002489.2, on the reverse strand, counting down.
TGTTCCATTTGGTGCTAATATTATCAAAAAGCCAAAATCCCTCCAACCCAAATTCCCTATCAGGCCAAAAATCCAAAACAAGATCATCAGAATACACAGTCCAATTTCAATCATTTTATAAGTCAAAATTGTTTACATCTCAAGGGCAAAACATCAATAGACAAGCATGCATGCACTCCTTTTTCTTTACTGAGACAAGCAAGCCAACTGTTCATCCAACACCCGTGCATGCACCCATCCTGTTCCTCTGCCTCACTGTCTCCTCATTGTTAAACGACAAACCTGCGATTAGGCACCGCCTCCGCCTTCACCACTGAGGTTAGGCATCGCCTCCGCTTTCTTCGCTGAAGTTAAGCACCACTCAGCGCCGCTCGCCGAGCAGGTCTAGCAAGCAGCAGCAGAGAGAAACTATGGAGGAAGAGGAGAAAACAACAAGAAGTTTGTCCACCGTCCACGCCGTGCTCGCTGTTGCCCGACGACCTTCCTGCACCAAGGTCCCTGCCCACCAAAACAGCCCCAAACACCAGCATCATCATGAGTCATGCGTCCACGCCAAAAGCAGTGAGCCGAGCTCACCCATGCCGCACCATTCGCCATCCTCTCTCTCCGGTGCCGCATTGCCAACGACGACAGCCGAACAGGGCAGCCGGCCCCGCTCGACCGAGCTTGCCGAGCCACCTTCGTCGCCATCCGCCCGGCCATCCCCCAGGCCGAGCCGACACCGCCGGCTACCTTCTCTTGCCCGGTGCATCGCTGTCCCGGCCCGAGTCGCTGGCGCCCGCGAGCCATCACCGCCGCGTGCGGCCACGCTGGCCCACGAGTGTACCACCCCTGCCACCGACGCCACCACGGGCCACCGGCCACACTGGCCGCGAGAGCGCCGCCACCGGCCGTGCGAGCCGCACCACCGTGCCCGGTCGCTGCTCCGCACCGCCGCCCCGCAACCCCGCGCGCCACCTCCCCCTGCCACGGTGGCAGCGAGCCGCACCGCCGCACCCGGCCGCCACCCCGCGCCATCTCGCCGCCGGCCGCGCAAGCAGCTCCGCCGCCGACGCCCCTACCGGCACCGTCCCCCGCGCCGCGGCTGACCCCGCCCTTGCCGCGCCGTCGCCCGGTAGGCGCCGCCATAGCCACCGGCTCCACCGCACGTCGTCCCGCGCCCGCCTCGCCGCGGGCGCTCTCCCTCTCCTGCTCGTGAGAAGGAACAGAGAGGAGAGGAAGAAGAAGCAGTAAAGAAGGAAGAGAAGGAGAGATGGAGAAAAGATAAGAAGCAGAGAGGAGGAAAGAAAGAAAAGAAAAAGGAAAAAGAGATGGCGGGACCCACGGGTGGGACCCTGTAACGCCTGTGTTTTTATTAAAAATTCTCGTCTAAAATTCTTTGTAAGCATCGTTCGTCCTTCCCTTTTTATTTCTCCAAAATTTCAAAATTTGGCTTCAATGTTGTTTTTTTAAAAAAAAATTTCCCCATCTTATCAAATCAATTCTTTCCATCTAAATATTTTGAAATATTTTAGACTCCTACTGTCCGGTGCTTATCGTTCTTTTTCTCTAACATTTTTCCTCACATCGGAGTTTTCTCTCCTCCCTGCACAATCACAGAGCATGCACATTCACAGACAAGGCAAGCAAGCGACAATGCCGCTCGTGCATGCACACATTCATCCCTCTATCCTCGCTCTGCCAACAGCAAATCATAGTGGTTAGGCACCGTCTCTGCCTTCTCCGTCGTAGTTAGGCACCACCTCCGCCTTCTCCACCGAGGTTAGGCACCGAGCCCTGTAGATGGAGCAACAAGCACGGGTGCATCAATGGTGTCTCGTCGTCGAGCTCTTGTCCGAAAGCGCACGAGCGAATATAAATACCGGCGAAAACTTACCGCGAGTCCTCAGTCACTCCACCACTCCATTTTTTCACCACCTGGAGCGAATCGTCGAAGCCGAGGAGCTCGATTTGCACCGAAGGTACCGTCGCCTTCTTCTTTCTTCCTCTTCTTCCTCCTTAACTGCCAAGCCATTCCCTCCCTTCCTCCTCTCTCTGCCCGGCGCCACAGTCACCACCCACCGCCGGCTCCACCATCGCCAAGCCGCCGCCGCGCCACCCCGGCCGACAGCAGCCCCGCCACCGGCCTCCACCACCGCCCCAGCCGCCATCCACCAACGGCGCAGCCGGTCCCCACAGCCACCACCGCGCCCCGGCCGGCAGTTGCCGCCCCTCGCCGCCCCTGCCGCCCAGCCGCCGCCATGCGCACCATCCTCCTCCTCCTCCTGTCGACTGTCTGTGAGAGAGAGAACGAGAGGAAGAGAAGAAGCAGAGAGGGGATAAGGAGGAAATAGAAGAAAGAGAGAGAAAGGAAAAAGAAAAGAAAGAAAAGAGAGTGGGCTCATGGGACCCACATCCCTCTCTCCCCTTGACCAACCTCTTTGACCTTACAGATGGGCCCCACTTGGGAATATTCCCTGGAATATTCCCTCCAATTAGTTCCAAAAATCCTTTAGACTTCAAAAATTCATATCTCCTATTCCGTAACTCCGTTTGACTCTGTTCAAGTTTCTAAATCTTTCTAAAATCCTCCTCTATCCATTTACGTTGTCTTTTGCTGTTTATTTTGTGTGATGTATGATTGTTTTATCGCGTATAGAGCCCGAGACCGACCGAGGATTCACGCAGGAACTCGACGCTCCTATTACCGCCGGGGTTCAAGGCAAGCCTCCTGGACTACTTGTTGCACCCATATTTTTAAATTAATTATTTGTTTGCCAAACTGCATGTTTAGGTTACACTGTTTGGCCACGATTCAAGTATGAGTCATCGGATCTTCCTAGTAGTTGCACTTTATTATATAGGATTTGGAAACCCCTTCCCTTTGGAACCCCTCTAAATATTTTCGTCGGTAATCAATGCCGAAGTATACTACCTATAGGCCACGGTTGGACTGTCATATGGGAAAACTTGGGTATTTACTGTTTTTCATTTATTTCAAAACCTAACGAGATGTCGGCTTGGTTATAAGTTGAAGGACTGATTTTATAAAACTTGATGGTGCAGGAGTCAGTACCTTTGTGGTTTGGCTACGCATTATCCATAAGGACCGATTTCTTTGGGAAATTCATCCAAACTTAAAACAGTACGATCACACAGGTAGAATGGGATGCCCCTGGCCGAGTAAGTAGCTAAAACGTAGGTGTCTAGCATGTTGGCAGTTGAGGAGCACCGGTATGGTGGAGTGGCAATCACTCTACAACGGGGATGTGTCGGGGTCCATACGGTGGGTCCTGGGTAGATGAGGGCCTGAGACTGGCCTGATGCTTGGCGGTGAGACGCTGCCTAGCTGTGTGACATGGGACATTTATGGTTGGTTATGGAAAAGCCTTGTAGTGAGCTTTCCTTTGTCGGCCATGTCTGATCCACATGTGTTCGGTAATGTGAGGTGTTCTGTAACGCCCCGGCACTCGCTAACTGATATCACCAGCTAACTCATACCGAGGTGCTACGTATTACCTGTGATATAGTACCAGTCCCAGGATACACTAGCTGGTACTCACAGAATAAACATGGAATCAAAGTAGATTATTATTACATCACTGGGTTTTAGTCCTTACATAAGTTGCTATCCCGGACAGGCCCAGAGATGAGCAACGCACAATACAAAAGTCCATAAAGCAAAAGACAAAAGTGGCGGCAGCTAAGCGTCTAGGCGACCATCTCGATCCACAGGCGATGGCTTGGGGCTAGGCACGATCCTTCTAGAAGTCCTCGTACTCGGCTTGCTCCTGGAGGTACTCCTCGGCGGTCGGGTCGACGTCTTCGTCTCCATCCTCTATAGATAATATATATATAGCAAGGGTGAGTACTTCACGTACTCAGCAAGCCGGGGAAAGAATGACATGCTTGGTTAAGACAAGGAGAGCTAGGGTTTTATTTGCGAAAGCAGCCTTTTTGGCAAAGTGATTTATTTCACAAAACTCCTAGTGAGTGAATCAAGTTTTAGTTGTCGGGAGGAGGCTCACGCCTCGACCCATTCCACAAGTTGCTTTGCAACAACTTGTCACGATTAACGAACAACAATTTATCTGTTTCTTCCATTAGTTCCTTCTCACTTTCACGACCATACATGGTCCACACAGTCATCTCAGGACTGCAACGCCATCATGGCCCTAACAACACCTCGGTGTCGGACGACACCCCAGGTCACACAGACCCGTTCCTAACCACAAAGGTTAGCCGTTTGCCACACAGACAAACTCTGGAAACGAAACCCTTCCCACCAATCATTTTCATCAAACATTTGTCAAACAAATCTACGCTATGAGAAACACCTTACACTCGCCCTTGACCGTGGGCACGGCTGTTCGAACAGTTCATTAAACTATGCAGAGGTTGTACGCTTTACCCACACGACACGAAACTGACATCGTTTACCCGTCGGCAACGAAAGTTCGTGACAAGGCCTTTCCAAAGCTAACCCATGAAAATCGCATGCCACCTAGTTTGGCTAAGATCCATAGCCGAGTATCAGGCAAATCCAGCCGTCGTCCACCCAGGAAATACCGAGGATGCCTCCTACTCCTACTGGTACCATGCCACAATAGAGGCACAAAGACACCCATGATGGGCAAAACATGCGTAACACTTCATCTCCTCATCCTCGGCATTCCACAACCATTGGCACACCAACTCCCATGTGATAACAATTTACTTAGCCAGAGGCATCCCATAAATACCCGTGTGGTCGCACTGTAACGTGTTCGGATGGACTTCCCAAAGGAATCGGTCCTTAACGACAACACGTAGCCAAACCACAAAGGCTTGACTCCGCATCATCACCATTCTCACAACACATTTTATTTCGCAACACCTCGGTACAACGTACCGGATTTTTAAGCATAAAGTTCGGAAATACCCAAGTTTCCCACACGGCAACAACGTAAGCATGGCTAAGCGAAACTACCTCGGTAATCGTATAACGATACCGGCGTAAACATTTGTGGAGCTATCAAAGGTATGGGAACATCAACCTATGAAATATAAGTGCGACTACTAGGTTGGTCCGTCGGTTGTATAAACAATCCGAGGCCTAAACATGTTAATCGTGTGTACTAAGCAATGCAATTTTCAAACAACATATCTTTGCAAACATAGGGGCAATGTGATCAAAGAGGCTTGCCTTGCACGAGGTGCGGGTCTTCTTCTTCGAATCCGGCGTCCGGAGCGTCTTCGTACACGTGTTCTATATGCGGAAAGGAGAACAAATAAATAAAAAGGTAATAAAATAAGCTCAAATCACATAAACAAGTGTGCCACTGTGTAGATCTCAATTTTAGAAAAATTTAGAAATTTGAACGGGGTCAAACGGAGTTACGGTTGAATTTTTATGAATTTTCAAAGGTAGAAGGACTTTTCTGAAAAATTGGGAATTTTTTTTTATATAAAAGATAACGGAATATTCCGTGGGTTAGGGTTAGGGTTTGGGGGGGCCCACACGTCGGAGAGAAGGGAGAGAGAAAGGAGGGCTTGGGGCCCACCTGTCGGGTGGCCCTTCTTCCTCCTCCGGGCAAGCCCGGCTCGGCCGGCGGCCGTGCGGCGGCGGGGAGCGGCGGCGGCCGGGAGGGGAGGGGGAGGCGGCGGCGGCCGGAAGGGGAGGGAAGGCGGCGGTGGTGGCCGGTGAGGAAGAGAGGGAGGCGGTGAGGAGAAGAAGGGCTCCGGCCCTTCTTTTATAGGTGGCGCGCGGCGACGAGCGGCTCGAGGCGGCGACGTGGGCGGGCGGCGCGGGGACGGCGCGACGTGGGCGGCCGGGCGGCAGCGCACGCGGCGGGCGCGGGCGGCTGTCGGGCGGCGCGGGGCGGCGTGGTCGGGCGGCTCGGGCACGGGCGCGGGCGGCGCGGCGCGGCGGGCGGCGCGGCCGGCGTGCGGCGCGGCGGCTGTCGGGCGGCGCGGGGCGGCGCGGCCAGGCGGCGCCGGCGGCGGCGCGGGCGGGAGGAGGGAGACGACCGGGTGGGCTGGGCCGGCGCGGGGAGAAACGGCCCGTGGACCGAAAGGGGGAGAGAGGGGAGATGGGCCGGGAAGGGAGAGGGGGGAGGTGGTGGGCCGGCCCATTCGGGGAAAGAGAGGGAGAGAGGGGGGGAGAGTTGGGCCGGGGGAGAAGGGGAGGAAAGAGGCCCAACCGAGGGGGGGTTTTCTCATCTCTTTTTTTTTTGACAAATTAGGGATTTGAGGAAATAAAACATGAGATCCATTTTGGCACAAAACAAAAACCAAATAAAATCCAAACTTTAAAAATCCAAAATTTTTAATTGAGAGATATTTTTAAATAAGAAAAAATGAGGTGCTACAGTTCACAGCGTGTGGGTAAAGCGTGCAACCTCTGCAGACTTTAGTCAAACTGTTTAAACAGCTGTACCCATGGTCATGGGTGGATGTGAGGTGGTTCTCATAGCGTAGTTTTGTTTTCAACTGAATAAATGGTTTTGTGGGATGGGAATCGTTACCAGAGTTCGCCTTTGTGGTGAACGGCCAGCCTTCGTGGTTGGAAACTGTAACACCCTGAAAATTTCGGCATTGAAATACGGAAATAAAAATTCGGAATAATCAAAAATCTTTTTCAAAATACATTCATGCTAGGAATTAATTTATTTCGATCTATCGTTTTTCTTTTATGCGTAGGCTAATAGACGAACGTCTGAGAATATGTCGATATTTAATTTCAAATATTATTTATTCAAGGAACTACGATTACGAGATATCCTAATCTTTGCATATGCCAACTATTTTCGAAAAACCCTTCTCTATATATTAAAAATCCTCGGGCATATTTACTTTATAAATAAAGCTATATATGTATATATATGTAACACCGTTTTGATAAAACCCTATATGGGATAGCGTATTAAAACAAATACTATTTTACTAAAGAAATATAGCTTGATTATTTATGAGCCTTGCAGAGTCTGCCTTCGAAAAACTAATTGCAAAATAATATCTTTTAGTAACGTATTTAATAAAAACCTTATTTGCGCAACATAATTCCTAAAAGGCTATTTTCAAAGATATGACCTCCTCGGACAAAGTCTAGTCCTCAGGATAATGATTAGCTTGCTTGTTAGTATTTATTATTTATTCGTGTATGTAGATTTTGTGCCAAAGGTCTCGATTAAATCCTATCTCCCGAAAAGATACCCTCCCATCGATCATCCTATCCGTCCGTTCCTTTTAGCGCTTCGGTGCTAATTAATTAAAGTCTCGAAGTTCTTCTCTTCTACCGCAATATTATCCCTCTCGCAAACTCTTATCCTATGGCTAAATTTTAACCGCTCAATCGAGTTGACCCCGATGGTACCCTCGAATAATTAAAATCGAACGACGCATTTATCTATTGCGCGTCGATTCGAATACCACCAATTTTATTTCTAGATTTGAATGCCATACATCGTCCTAGAAATTCTTTTTTTGATACTGTTAAAGCGCTCGCAATAAAATCTTAAATTTAATTCTCAAGCGACTGAGCGACCGAATTATTTCACCTGGATTCAAACTAAAAAACCAACAACCAGTGAATAGCCCATTTACACAGCTCAATCCCAAAATCGACTGTGCTATTTATACAATCCCACCCGACATCCAAATTTAATTCAAAAGTACATATGTACAGACCACCTACAAATTCAAATTTAAATATCCCAAAAAACAGTCCAATTATACGAACCAATTACATCCAAGTATACCAAATTCAAATATCTCAATTTATACAGTCACAATTATACAGTCCGATTATACAAGTTATAGTACAGTCCCTGTTCAAATACAAAATACAAACCTATGTAAAATATAAAAGCTCTTGTTCCATGGGCCTCTCTCTCACTGTCAGTCTACTCCATCTAGCTTTCTCAGCCGAAGTCTGCATTGCCTCCCTCTGCATCAAAGCAGTCACCATGCATGCACAGAACGTGTTCGATGAAATGCCTACAAACCACAGCTTTGAACTGAACCAAGTTAAGCTGGCTATCAAATGTCTGGGACCCCCTCACCAACATTTCAACAACATCCCACGCAGCAACAGCCACGCCTATAAAACCGCCGCCAAAGCTCAGCACCACCTTGCCTCTCCATTTCATTCTTCCTCTCCCTGCTCTTGCTCTACCATTGCCATCCTCCACCATGCGCATTAGCAGCCGCTCAACTGCTTATTCCGCTGCGGCTGGCCACGAGCCGAGCCTCGGTTGGGCAAGGGGGATTGGAGTTGGCTGCCGCGCCGATCAGTGAACTGCTTGCACGAACAAGCGAATGAACGATTAGAACGATAGAACTCAAACCTTGGACGTAATCAACTAAAATTTAAACTGAAATTGAAGAACAAACCTCTCTAACTGTGTTCGAGTGCCTGGCATGCGAGGATGAACCGCGAGCCAACCCGCACCCCAACGCCCGTGCTCGGTGTGCCACTACCCGGCTCCGCGAGGTGAGCATTCCCTCCTCCCCTTGTTTTTCCCTCCTCACTGTCTTCCTTTTTTCGCTGTGACGATGCCGCCGTCATGGACATCGCCGCACCCTCCTCACGTGATAAACCTCTGTCTCCACTGCAACATCCTCCTCTCCACCCCCTTGCACGCGCCAGCATCTTCCTCCTTGCCTCCTACCTAGCTGCCGACTCGGCCTCGCCCCCGAGCCGAGCAAACACCGCCGCAGCCGCTCCTGACCGCCGCCTGCGCCGGCGCGCCATCGCGGCCTGGGTCGCGCCATGACCACGCCCCGCCGTCCTGCTCCCCACATCGCTGCGGCAGCGTCGCGCCAGGCCGCTGCCCAGCCGCCTCCTCGCGCCGCGTGGTCCGGCTGCCGGCCGCCCCACGCGTAGCGCCGCCGCACGCCGCCCTTGCCGCGCCGTCACCGGCCGGCGCCGCCCCAGCCCGGTGCTGCCTCCCCTCCTGTCGAGCGCGCGGCGCTGGGCCACCGCTGCCCGCGCGCCTGGGCCGGCCGCAGCCCGCGCCGGCGTCGCCCTTGCCACCCGGCCGGCCGTCGTCGCCTGCGCCGCCCCCCAGCCGGCCACCGCCAGCCGCCGCCACCAGCCGCGCCCCTCCTCCCCTCTACCGGCTGTGTGTGTGTGAGAGAGAGAGAAGGAGAGGAAGAAGAAGCATAAAAGAAGAAAGAGAAAAAGGAAAGGAGAAGAAGAGATAAGGAGGAGAGAGAAGGAAGAAAAGAAGAAAAGAAATAAAAAGAAGTGGGGCCCACCAGTGGGGCCCACACTCTAGATATTTCCCTGAAATCTCTCCCTCTAAAGTCTACATTACGTCCCCCTACTTCCTGTACCAGCCCGAGAGATCGACTCCTTATATAAAGTCTATATTACCACCTTTTGTTGGCCGAGCCCGACAGATTGTGTTCTATATAAGAATCTATATAATATCCTTCGTCTAGCCTTCAGGCAAAGTCCATCATTAGCCTCCTTGTTCACTAAAGTCTATGTTTTGCCCATCTAAATCCTAAAACCATCTCTGAAAGTCTAAATAACCTCCCCGCCGCGTAACCCTCGGTCCGCGGTTGATAATTCTTTTGAACACTCGAAAATTCATATCTCTCTAACCATAACTCCGATTAATTCTGTTCAACTTCCATCATCTCTCTAAAATCGAGATCCATTTACTGGCACCATTAGTTTGTATTGAATATTACTTTTATTTTATTTTTAGGATTGTGTGTGATTTTCTTGGATCGTTTGCTGGACGTTCTGGTTATTCTTTGAGCGTGGATTTTCTGGTTATTCTAACTATTGCGGATTTCTCGAAGATTATGCGGACCTAAAGCAAGGCAAGTCACTACTCCCCCTTCCTCGAACATATTGATCCTATTTTATAAATGTGTTGATTGCGAATAAAATTGCATGCTAATTATAAAACGCGTACCTACATTTGTTTAAGCCTTACCTTTGATATTGTTTACCTTTATGTACTTATACACCTTTGTTACCCGAGTCTATTATTTATGCGCGTTTAATTATATATATTGCTTAACGTTGCATATGTGTAGACGTTTGTACACTCCATACTTATGATATATGGCTATGGATGTGGATGTGGCGATCACTTAGTGGGAATGATTGTCGGAGACGGGTGGAGTCATAAGCGCCACCCGCAACATTAAAACCTTTGCAAAAACCAAAAACTTAATAAAACAAAATTATTTCGACTGGGGCGGCATGAATAGGATATGGGTGGTTCTGGGAACGGTAAGCCGCCGACCCTGGTCAATTAAGGACCGAGTCAAGAAGCTATGCGAGAAACGAACAGAGTACGACCGTATTTCTCGAGTGGGGTATGACCCGGTGGACTAGGAAATTCTCGTGGGGTGGCACCCCAAACATGGTAGGTTCTGGACATTCGTTGTTGTGTTGATGAAGTGTTGTGGTTTAGATCACTTGGGTCGATCTGTTGAACGCCGGCAAAAACTTAAAATGCACCCTAAGTATATATTGTGTAACCCCCCAAGATCTCGGGAGCACCAGGACTCCTCTCACAACAGGCTCGAGGTAGGAATGTGGCGCCGGGGGTGCAATGGGGATTCATAGTCCTTGGAGCGGGTGCCGCCATGCGAGGGTAACTGAAAAACTGGGCCGTGACAAGTCTCATGTGTTGGGTGCATCACGGAGTGCGGGATTAAAAGCGTACATCCACTGCAGTGTGAGTAAACTAAACTATTCGAATAGCCTTGCTCGCGGTTAATGAGCACCGGGACTTGTACTACTCTTGACTAGCCTCATTAATTTTTAATATTGATTCAAATATGATTGGAATGGAAGGTGTGACCTTGCCCGATGTGCGGGGAGGTCATAATGGTGGAAACTGTGGAAATTGGATGCGAGGGTAAACCGGACCAAGCGAGGCTTGGGGAAGGTGGATGAACCCTTGAATGTAATGACAACTTCAACCTAACAATTGTTTTCAGTTAAAACTGCTACATCATAGGCTTGTGAAATAATTTGTGAAAACTAGCTTTATGCAAATAAATCAAGCCATCCTTGAACCCCTATGAACATTATATGCATTCCATAGTAGTGGCTTGCTGAGTACGGTTGGTACTCAATCTTGCTTATTTAATTCTTTTAGAAAGGTGTTGATGCCAATCTGTACATGTGCTATGATGGCAAGGAGTTACCGAGGACGGTGGAATAGGGACCTATGTTCACCAGTCGGTGCGTGTGGGACAAGATGGACCGCCGCTGCTTCGCTTCCGCTACCTCATTTATTTGTTTTGGTATTTGGTGTTGTTGTCGACCATGCTTGGTCTAATTGGGTCCCATTTGGGCTACCCGTGTATTATTAAAACATTGTAAGACCTGTATAACTATGTCAGCTTGTGATATACAACTGCGGCATGTGTGTACCATCTGCTGATCCAGGGAATGGTATTGCAATACACATGGGGTTTCCGGTATACAAAACCGGGGGCTTACAGGAACGAATCTGTGTGGTTCGGGGTGTCTATTGGCACCAAAGTGTGATTTAGGGCTGAGATGGCCGAGTAGTGCTGAGATGGCACGGGTTATATATGGATTACTACAGTGATAGGTTGTTGCAAAGCAAACTGTGAAATGGAGTGAGGCGTGAGCCTTACTCTGAAACTAAAACTTGACACACTAGAGGTTTACAACTAAAATTATTTTAAAAACCTTTGGTTTTCCAAAGCAGAACCGTTTCACCCCTTTGTTTAAGCTTTGCATGTCTTGTTTTCCCGGCTTGCTGAGTACACTGAGTACTCACCCTTGCTTATATTTATATTTATAGAGTTAGAAGAAGGATACCTCGATCCCTCTGCCGAAGCTTACTATCAAGACTAGGTCGAATACAACTTCTCAGGGTTTCAAGCCTAGTTCCCAAACCTAGCCTTTGGATTAGTGCTTTATCGTAATGCTTTTAGTGTTCTACGTTCCATGTTGTCCACCGCTACTTCCATGCTTTCGCCTGCGTGTACTTTGTCTTTCCAGTGTTCCTACCAGTCTGGGGTTTCTCCACGACGGTAGTAGTTGGAGACCTCCACCAGTGTTTGATGTAATAAAACTTTGTTATATTCTGGTTTCCACTATTATTCTGTGAGTACCAGCTTGTGTATCCTGGGACTGGTACTGTTATCACAGGTAATAATGTGACCTCCAGCCTGTGCCGGTCCATATTCTTAGACTGGTATAGTTTGGGACGCCACAGACCCTCTTCCTTAATCTCCTCCACTGAAGTCCAAATCAGGTCCCTCTATATCCCGGGCTTCCCCTTTCAAAAAAAGTCTATAGGACCTCCCTCTTCTTTGTCGGGCCAATGCCCATGAAATCCTCTACAAAAGTCTACCAAACATCCTTCTGCATTTATTGGGCCACCTGACTACAAGTCTATATTGCATTCCTTTATCTCCGGGCTAAAGCCCAAGCTCACTCAAAAGAAAGTCCAATATACCTTATGCTCAGTCCCACGGCCAGGGAATATTTTTGGAAATTTTCCTTTCCAATTTAATAAATTCATTTCCACATTCCATAAAGTCCATTTATCTTCCAAAATTCATATCTCTCCAACCGTAAGCCCAATTGACTCCGTTCAACTTCCAGGTTCTTTCTAAAAATGAGATCTATCCAATGGCACTATTAGTTTATAATATTTATTATCTACTTTATAGGGTTTTGGATGGTTTTCTCTTTCGATCGCGTAGTGAACGTTTCGGAGATGTAATGAACGTGGATTTTTCTTGAAGATTTGAAGACCAACAATAAGGCAAGCCACTCTTTGATCATATTGCTCCTAGTTTATAAAATGTGTTGTTTGCAAAATTGCATGCTTAGCGTACACCATTATTTTGATCGGCCATCGGTCTACGAGCACACGACCGATGGACCAACCTATGTAGTTGCATTATTTCCTGTAGGACTTGGTTAAACTTAACCCTTGTTGCTCCACCAAAGCGATACCTCGATACTTGCGCACTCTGTGCGTAGGTATCCTTTTTCACCATTTGTTTATATCAGGCTTATACATGGTTATCGATGTGGGAAAACTTGGGTTGTGAAAGGTTTATAAAACCCGACTCAGGGAGTCTATGTCTTTTGAAAATAAAAAGGTTTTATGGAGAAAACTTGCGGTGCAAATACTCTCCTATGTGGTTTGGTTTCGTAGTCGCGCATAAGGACCGATTCATTGGGATTTAACATCCGAGCATCTTACAGTACGACCACACGGGTAGAATGGGATGCTCCTGGATGAGTAACTGGCTGGAACATAGGTGTCTAGCATGTTGGCAGTTGAGGAGCACCGGTATGGTGGCGTGGCAATCTCTTGTAGTGAGAATGTGTCGGGGTCCATACGGTGGGGCCTGGGTAGTTGAGGGCCTGAAATTTGGCCTGATGCTTGGTGGAGAGATTCTATCCTTCTGTGTGACATGGGACACTTATGGGTTGGCTAGGGAAAGGCCTTATCACGAACTTCCGGTACCGGCCAGTATCGGTGTAAGCTTCGTATCTTGTGGGGAAAGCGTACGGTCTCTGCAGAGGTTTAACTGAACTTTTCGAACAGTCGTGCCCACGGTCAAGGGGGAATGTAAGGTGAGTCTCACAGCGTAGATTTGTTTTAGAAATTATTTCATAAATTGATTCTTGGGATGGGAACCGTTATCAGAGTCCTTCTTTGTGACGGACGGCCAGCCTTCGTGGTTGGGAACAGGTCTATGTGACCTGGAGTGTCGTTTGGCACCATAGGGGCCGAGAGGGCCGAGTTTGGGTTGGCAGGTCGGGAGGACCGGACCCAGAGTTGTTAACCTTGAGACTTGGTTAACGGATGATTTCTGGAGACAATGTTGGTTTATGAGAAGAAGCTAATGAAGGAGAAAGTGTTTTAAAGAAGTAAATTTGGCTTTTCCGTTCGGGTTGTTGCAAAGCAGCTCGTGTTTGGATTGAGGCGTGACGCCTCTTTCCGAAGGAGAAGTTTATTTTTTTGAAAACCTACACTTAGACTTTTGAAAAGTGTTTTAAAATAAATGCTTTGCCAAATAAACCCAGCCTTTCTTTGAAGTTTGCATGTACACGTTTCCTAGTGGCTTGCTCGGTACGAATGTACTCAATCCCCCATTGTTGCTGTTTCCTTCCTTGGCTTAAGTTCAGGAGGAAGACAAAGGTTGGAGTTTCGTCCCTAAACCCAAACTACTGCCGGTGGATTTGGTGTCCTAGCTTCGCTAAATTTTGCTACTGCTTACTCTGATTGATGGTTGCAACTCAGGGATTACCCGAAGCCGCAACGTAAAGGTATATTGTATTTATTTAAATCTTGCATTGATTCATCATGTTACCGCTGGTACCAGCATCGTTATCCTGGGACTGGTACCTGTTTCGCGGTTCCGTGGGAAAGCGGTCCGCCGTTCTCCTGCGGCATACCCTCCTCGGTGCCATTTGTACAGTGGCGCAGGGGCGGGGTGTGACAACGTAGGAGGTCAACGTGCACGGGTTATGTTGGTGATTGATTTGCTTGGAGTCACTGGGGATAACAGTATGAACCCACCCACCATTCTCAATTTCATCATATGGTGTTCCAGTTAGGGTGTGGCATTGTCCCCGAGTGATGTGCCTAAGTGGTTCGCAACTGTTACATTCATCTCAATCTGGATTGGCGAGGTAATTTCTCTGATCTCTATTGTGTTCTGCAATCTTTTAGGCATAAAAATAACTACAAAAGCACTATTCAATTTTCTTGCATTCCCAGTTGAAGGGCGTTCAGTGATGTTAGCTATATGCTTACTTTAACTATCCCTCAATCCTATTATGTTCCAAACAATGATTTATTTTCCCTCTATTATTCCGTAACCATGATTCCCATAGGACTTTGTTACCATGTCTGGACCTGGTAAATCATCCTTGCTTGGTACACACCACAAATGCAATCATCCTTGCTTGGTACACACCACAAATGCAATCAGAGTATGCCAGTTCCCACTTCACTTAATTGTGTGTCCTTTGTTGCGCCTAACAATTCTTTGTTGCTTTCACTTGTACTGACCTATTATATTAGGCTCCTACAAAATGTTCATATTTGTTTTGTTCTTTATAAATGTTGCATCTACCAGTGACACAAGTTTATCACCAGAGAGCATGCTCTTGTTTTCTAAAGCACCACAAGCACGTAGGCAAGCAATGGGTAACTTGCTAGTATTATATATATTTTTACTATATAAGAACATGAATAGATTGTTTGGTCTAAGGAATCAACCCATTTAAGATGGATGATTCATTATAGGATATCTCATAAAATTGGTGGACAATTTTATTCATCACTATTCAAGTTAGCACATGATTTTAACAATAAGTGGCGATAGACAAACCAATTACATTTCTCAAACCAGTACATATGTTCTCAAGTGGTCAATTCATCATTACGTTCCTCAAACCAAAAACTTTGCAATTTACACATCAACAAAAGATCATGTAGGATGCAACATGACCAAGTTCATTTACATGCCGCCATTCTTGATATTGCAAATATGCTTTGGTTGATGCCCATGAAGAAAGATCATGCATGTACTCGGATGCACCACGAGTAAAGGAAAATTTGGTTGTGATACATCCTTACAACAAGATAATTTGGGATCTACATGAACTTATCACTTATCCACTAAGAATGCCTTGACAAGCCATAGATTTTCATTTTTCTATATCACTCACAAGCATGCTACTTGCAATTTATCACAACATTTCTTACCAACAGTGTGGTAGACTATAGATTGATATGTACATTAACCTAATGTATTCCACAAGTAATTTCTTCCTAACATGCCAAATATTTCAACACTTACACAGAACACATTTGCTCATGCAAAACACAAATTATATGTTGTGTAGCGATGTTATGACGTTTATATTATTCTAAACCCTTTTAGGTCATGCCAAAGCTGGGATCCTTTCCACATCATCAACACAGATCAAACCGAGCCACATGCATATGAACTTTTTGTGGCCTTCCAATCTACGATACTAACAACTCTCTACTCTCTAAAGGATTTATATGTATCCAAGTAGTGTTCCATAAGAGGAACATCTTGACAACCCACCAAAGCTTTTTAAGTTTGTTTGCCATAATAAGCATGAAGGTAACATGAAAAGCAAATAACTTGCAATTCTTGCTACTAAAAGAATATGTGGTATGAACATAAGGCAGGAAACAAAATTTAAACGTTTCCACATTTCCACGTAACCATTCTGTTGACGGGCAAGGCCAAACAGACCATAATCCGGTGAACTCGACGTACAGTGGCGGGGGCTTACGACTGCAGCCTGACAGAATTCTTAGTGCAAAACGATGATTTACCCAGGTTTGAGTCTCCCAGAAGATAACAACCCTACTCTTGCCTTTCTTTTTTTTTAAGATAGATTGGTCGATCAAGTGTACAAACTAGTTGTCTCTAATTGTTTTTTCCAACACCCATCCTCGGGGAGCCCCCGGGTCCTTATATACTAAGATTGGAAACAAAACCAAGGGAGTCATGTTAATAATCATGATGGTCTACTCCCTAGCTACAACTCTATCCTATCGTCCTAGGAATCCCATGCAAGTCAAACACTAGTTGGTCTTGCTATTTAGCAGGATCCACTTTCTCCCTTACTAGGGATTCCCACGTTGGTATCTGCCTACTGCATTTGAGAAAGTCGCATGTTCGTCCTATCTGTCCCTGGGTAGATATCAACTGGCGATCTTAGGGATAACTATATGTCTGTTATCAAACAGGGATATCATGGATGTCTTGACTTACCCGTATATCACCACACAGACACCTCTAGGCAAAGGACCGGCTCTATTCCGCTCTCCACAGTGTACCTCCGGTCACTCCCAGGCACCCGGCCGATGGACGGTTATGAGCGCACCATGCATCCCTACTACTCTTTGATAATTGTATATCTTGTACATGTCTACGCTCTTCTTTGTCTTCTTCTTCAGATATATATCTTGTACATCTCCATGCTCTTCTTCGTCTTCTCCGCTCATCATCACACTTTCTTTGTCAACCGTCCCTCCTATCATCCTTCTCGCCTTCTCCTGTTTTGGCAGTGGAACAACTCAGCTACCCGCTAATTGGACGGTGTAGCGAGGGGCGGATGCACACACACGCGCGTGCGCGCGCACACAAACACACACACACACACACACAACACACACACACACCAACACACACATACACACAGAGAGAGTTGTACAATTTCTCAAATCTTCCTTCATTAAGGCACTTTGACATGTTGTCCATAGTGTGATGTCACTGTTGGTTACAGCAACAAGGCACATAGGTTTCGTGCTTTGCTTGCACCGGGGTGTGGGGCCCATAGAGCTCCAGCATGGCTCTCCCTGCACACTCCAAACTCGTTCGCTTTCTTGGGATTAGCTTAACAATGGACCGAAAGGTAAGTTGCCGCAATAACAACACTAGCACTTTTGGCAAATTCATGTATGCAGAAGTGAAATATCTTTAAAAGCATAACACAAAAATTATTTTTCTCAATTAGCATAGACATAAAACATGGTAGGTACACGAGTTATAGTTTGTTTGTTAACAGTGTGCACCATAGAAAAGTTATTTTCTAGTAGTAGTTTCTAAGATAGCAGCCTACCATGACCACTCTACTATTAGCAAACATATATATTGATTCTTTTTTTTCTCATATCAACTGAAATATGTTAATGCAGCAAAACAAAACTATACACGGAAGTCAAATTTTATTAAACACAAAAGGAAACACAAGTAATTTGGTGCTTATTGTTGTTTGACACCGAAAACCAAATGCTTTTCCTTGTTTCTTAGGCTAATCATCCACCCGGAGCAATTAAGCACATCCACCTAATTTTTCAACCGAAATTCGAAGAGAACAACTACAAGGGGCATCGCAAAAACAAATGCTGCCGGTGGGACACGTCTTATTCAGAGGGGCACAATCCGGGGACAACATAGGTGTCCCTGAATGTGTTGGGCAACGACATAACTCTATCAACTTTTCTGTCCTCCATGCTATAACGACAAATTAAAGGAACATGTACTTCCCAACATCTAACCACGGCCGCTTCTACTGCATAAAGTGGGTGCAGTCCTACCTCAGCTCCGATGTGTCATTGGACTCCAGCAAGAAGCCATGCATGCACTTGTCAAAGAAGAGCACGTGGATCCCGACGCTCTCCACCTTGGCCCACACCGCGCCAGCCTCCCCGTGTTCCTCTAACTGGTACGTTGATGTATTGTGAGAGGATCCTATTCATGATATTAAATCCTTTTCACATTCCAGTTGAATGTGTTGGCACGTGGGTTCAGTACAAAGGAACAACACAAGTAAAGTAAAATTGATAAAAAAGCACATTTTTGCTATAATACTAGCAACACAATAGCTAGGTTAATACCAGAAACAACATAAGAAAAGTGAAATTGACGATAACATGTTTCTTGCTACAACACCAACAATACAATTGGTGGATACTGGATACATTATATGAGCCTAAGTATGCTATGAGCAAAATACGGACAAAAGTGGTTTACTTTCTTTCAAGTAGCATAATAATCAATTGAAAGGTAAGTTAACACAATAACAACACTAGCACTTTTGGCAAATTTATGTGTGTGGAAGTGACATATCTTTAAAAGCATGACGCATAAATTGTTTTTTCTCAATTAGCATAGACAAAACATGGTAGGTACATGAGCTATAGTTTGTTTGGTACAAATGTGGACCATAGAAAAGTTATTTTCTAGTAGTAGTTTCTAAGGTAGCACCCTACCATGACTAGTCTACATTTGCAAACATTTGTATTGATAAATTTTTCTCAAATCAATGGAAATATGTTAACACCGCAGAAAAACTAGACACGAAAATCAACTATTAAACACAAAAGGAAACACACGTAATTTGGTGCTTATTGCCGTCTCACATAGAAAACCCAAGGCCTCTCCTTGTTTCTTAGGCTAATCATCCACACGTAGCAACTAAGCACATCCACCTAAATTTTCAATCAAAATTCGGAGAAAAGAATTACAGGGAGCACCACAAAAACTAATGACACCGCCAGGACGCGTCTTATTCAGAGGGGCACAATCCGCGGACAACCCAGGTGTCCCAAAATGTGTCGAGCAGCGACACGACTCTATCAACCTTTTCATCCTCCATGCTATACCGATGAAGGAACCGATACTCTCCAACATCCAACCACATCCGCTTCTAGTGCATAAACTAGACGCAATCTCGTCTCAGCCCTGACGAGTCGTTGGGCTCCAGCAAGAACCCATGCCCCTACTTGTCAAAGAAGAGCATGCGGTCCCCAACACTCTCCACCTTGGCCCACACTGTGACGGTCTTCTCGTGCTCCTCTAGCTGGTACACGTTGATATATTGTGAGAGGAACCTATTTATAATATTAAAACTTTTTCAAATTCCAGTAAGATGCGTTGGCACGTGGGTTCGGTACAAAGAAACAACACATGTAAAGAAAAATCAATAAAAAACATATTTTTGTTATAATACCAACACATAATAGCTAGGTTGATACCAGAAAGAACACAAGCAAAGTGAAATCGACGAAAACATGTTTTTTGCTACAACACCAACAATACAAATGGTCGATACATCATATGAGCCTAAGTATACCATGAGCGGAGTACACACAAAAGTTGTTTGTTTTATTTCGTTTACCTTAATAGTGGACTGAAAGGTAAGTTGTCACACCAACAACACTAGCACTTTTGACAAATTAATGTGTGTGGAAGTGAAATATCTTTAAAAGCATGACACAAAAATTATTGTTTTTCTCAATTGGCATAGACATAAAACATGGTAAGTATACGAGCTATAATTTTGTTTGGTAAAAATGTGCACCATAGAAAAGTTATTTTCTAGTAGTAGTTTGTACTATGAGCACTCTACTATTTGCAAACATTTATAGATCAACGAAAATATGTTAACACCGCAAAAAACTAGACAAACAAATCATATTTTATTAAACACAATGGGAAATAATGTAATTTGGTGCTTATTGTTGTCTAACACAAATTACATGTGATTGTGTGACAGACACAACCCAAGACCTCTCCATGTTTCCTAGACCAATCATTCACAGAGCAACTAAGCACATCTATGATCTATCTAATTTTTCAATGGAAATTTAAGGAGAAAAACTACAAGCACCACCGCAAAAATCAATAATGCCACCGGGAAGTCTTATTCGGTGGGCCACAATCCGGGAACAACCCAGGTGTCCCCGAACGTGTCAGGCAGCGACACGACTCTGTCAACCTCTCCGTTCATCATGCTGTACCGACAAAGGAACCTGTACTCCCCGGCGTCCAGCCATGTCCGCTTCTCGTGCACGAAGTACACGCAATCCCGCTTCAGCTCCGCCGCGCCGTTGGGCTCCAGCGAGAACCCGTGCCCGTGCTTGTCGAAGAAGAGCACGCTATCCCCGATGCTCTCCACCTTGGCCCACGCGGCGGCGGCCTTCCCGTCCTCCTGCAGCTGATACACGTTGAGGTAGTAGTCCTCGGGCGACGCGGCCACCACGCCGTCGCGCGGGAACAGGACGGCCCTGATCAGCTTCCCGCGCGACTCCACCAGGTAGTCCCCGCAGGAGACGCCGGCACCGGCGCCGGCGGCCGAGCGTGGCGGCGGCGGCAGGACGGACTCGACGGCGCCGGTGGAGGCGTCGATCACCAGCGTCTCCTGCGCGTTTGTGTTGACGTAGAACCGCCCGCCGTGGTACGCGCGGTGGCCCATGTCCTGGCGCTCGTCGACCAGGTTCCACTTGGTGTCCCCCTGGCGGCAGTACCCGAAGTGCCCCGTCTTCGTGGATGCGTTCACCACCAGGGGAGCGCCGCCGCGGCGGCGGCCGTCGGCCACTACGTGGACGACGCCGTGGCGCCACTGCGGGTACGGCGCGGGGGGCAGCGCGAGGCGCTCCCCGGTGAGCGGGTTGTACAGCGCCGTCGTGGAGAGGTCCACGGTGGTGACGAGGTGCTCCTGGCACGCGCCGCGCATGACGAGCCAGGAGCGGCCGCCGTTGCCACGGACGCCGTACGTCCTCCCGGAGCTAGGCGAGTAGAAGCGGAAATGGGCCCTAGCCTGGAACGCGGACCCGCGGCGCTCCACGACCCACGGCAGCTGCGGCGGCGGGTCGGACAACGGGGCGGCGTCGCGCCACGCGCTGCATACCGTCCGGAAGCGCACGAAGTCGGCCGAGTCCGGCAGCTTCTTGCAGATGAGCGGTAGGAGCTCCGGCGGGAGCTGCGTCCACCGGTCTTCCGCCGCCGGCGCCGTCCCGCCCGCGTCACGTCGCCCAGTCCTCCCCGGTGGCTCCCCCATTCCACGAGGTTTTAGTTGTCGCTCTCAACGCTGGGTTTATGGTGACCAAATTAATATGCCATTTATAGGTGGGCGGCTGGTGATAGGATAAGGATCGACGATACACACGCACCCCGGACCGCCTCGCCGGCTACCGGCTCCCAGCGATTGCGTCCGCGTCGCCCCGTCTCGTATCGTATCTTTCTTGTGGACTTTGCCCACCCACGTCTCTTCCCACGCTCGCCTCGCCGGCGCCGCTCGATGGTCCACCACATCATCACGCTCCAATGCTTATCTCCTCCGTCCCGCCGCCGCGGCTCGGACGAGCCGCGCGCCGAAACTGGCAGGTGTTTCCTCGTGCTCCAACCCACGGCCACCCCACACGCCATCACGCGGGGGCGCGTACAGCGTACAGCGTACGCGCTCGCGCTAGCCTCACGTACAACTAGGTCACCTCATGTGCCAGGTCAGTAAACGGAGACGTTCCGCGGCGTCACGCTGTGTCGTGTCTGCAGTCTGCATCGGCTCGGCACGGTGATTCTGCCCTTTTGTCTTACTCTCCACGGGGTGGGATTTGTCCGCTTTTACAGCGATTTCGTGGAACGCTTGCTCCTTTCTTAAATGGAAGCAAGCAAAGTGGTGGGCTGGAAAAGACCTGTACAGCACTAGTGCACCACTGTATTCCGGAAACTTGCCGTGTTGGAGCATAAAACTGTGCAAAATCTCTCGTCTGCTCGACACGCGGATTCCGCGTCTAGCTGGTGCTTCTGTGAAAAGTGTGAAACCAACTGGATGGATGGTCGTGTGTTCGTCACCCTCTTGCTCAGCAACATTCCTGAAAAGAATACAGGGAAGAAAATAGTAACCGGGCGGGTCAGCTTGATACCTAACCACGCGGTTAATTAGGTTGACTAGGCTCAGAGATTGCCTGAACATAAGAACATTCCTTTTCTGCGACTGATTAGGCTTGGGTCGGATCGGACAACAGCTAACATACGTAGCGAAACAATTTGGCCCAACTCTGATAACGTGAGTGGCCCAGTTTGTCAGCCTATCTAGCTCCAAGCAACGGCCCATATTCTCGTTATACACTCCGAGCGAAGCGAACCGCTTGTCCTGCAAGAGATGGGCCGGGCAGTAGCCCGGTAGCCGTGCAACCTGAAAACATCACAATCCCTGAAAAGCAGGTTCGCCGTGTCCGTGTGCCTCCCTCTCTCTGATAACCGAACATTGAAAAACAGCCGTGTGTATCGACTAGCCTGCCGATCTAGCCACATGACCCGGCCAGGGAAGCGATAGAGTCACCGGAACACACTCATCTTAGAAAAAGAAAGTCGATCGGAGACAGCTATACGTACAACTAACATGTCGTCAACGTCGAGTGCCGTCGCTGTCAGGGAGAGAGAAGCAAATTGCAATACATCATCGATTCATCATGAAAAAAAGACCCCAGGAAACCCCACCCTGAAAACGAAACGAACCCAAGAAAAAGAGCAACTTGTGAGCCGCGGAGCACCCTCAGCCGAGCAAACGGCGGAAATGTTGGGTGAGAGCATCGCCTCAAGTTCACGGATGCAGATCAATTGGCTCTTCGTCTAGACCTTATCCGATGACAGTAACATCTTGGCACGGTCGCATTATGTTATGATTACTCAGTACATACGGTCACTGGAGGATAAGAAGAGAGACGAGAAAAAACGACGGGAAAGGCACACGGGAAAAGATAAGAAAGGATTCTTCACCTGATTAGGGAGAACGAATGATCAGGAAATGTAGAGATGCCCAAAGCAAAAGAGGAGAATCCGTTTACGTTTTTCTTTTCTTGCTGGCATGCTTGCTCGTCAGAACTCAGAACGCCACATGAGAATGGTAACTCTGAAATGTTACATGACGTCAGGCATTTCGACATGGGACGAAGCGGTTTGCTCTTGTCTGAATCTAATTTGAGTTCTTTGGTAATAGAATTGTGTCTGCAACATTGGTATTGACAGGCAAGGTGAAACAAGATTCGATATTTTGATTGGTAGTTGGGACATTACAAGTTTGCTTGCTTGGGACAAAACAGAATGAACAGAATAGAATGTATATGCTTTGCCAAGTCGTCCCAATTGCTTTGCCTTCCTAATCGACACAACCCGCAGTCCCGCACACAAGCTGCAACCTCAAATAGACACTTTATTTAGCAACTAAAAATAGGCTTACTTAGACTGAAACTTATGTCCTTTCATCGATTCCACCGTGCAATGCAGCAGCTGAAACATCCAGGACATACACATAGTAACTGACACGAGTAGCTATGGGAATCCGTCGTTGCAAAACCATACAGATTTCTCCATGCCATCCAGGCTAACTTGTACAAACCATCTGACTTGTAATCGAAAGAATGCGGCCGATGCACGCTGTCCATGCCCAAATCAACAGCTCGCTGAAACGGGCATTTCCCCCATCTGATCGACTGATCCCCTTCTTTGTACACAAAAATGCAACCATCGTACCTGACACCCGCGCGCGGAGCAAATGAGCAAATCAATCATCGCCGCGGAGATCCGAAAACATCTCGAGAGATTAAGCGCTGGACGAATGGAAGATCTGCAGCAGGGACGTGTAGGTGCCAAACACGGCGAGTGAGAGGCCGAGCAGGACGAGCAGGACGTCGCTGAGCACTCCGGGCCAGGACATCTCGGCGCCGAACACCTTGAGGTGGAACGAGGCCGGCAGCACGAAGCCGAGCAGGACGCAGACGCTGCTCCCGACGAGCGCCAGGAAGTCGGTGAAGTTGGGCACGTACATGGCCGAGAGGCCGACGGCCAGGACGAGCAGCCAACGCAGCCACCAGCAGTAGCGTTTGCCGTGGAGCAGCCGCTCGGCGACCTCGTACACGGGGTGCATCATCACCGGCATGGTGAAGAAGAGGTTGATGCACAGCCCGAGCTGCACGGCGGCCGAGAGCCACCCGGTCCCGAGGTTGGTGGTGATGATGTCGCGCGTGGCGTCGCCGAACGCGATGTATCCCATGGCGCCGAACAGCCCGTACATGACGGCGATGAACCCCATGGATAGCCCGAGCGTGGTCCCGAACTTCTTCTTGTTGGCGGCCTCCGCCTCAAGCGGAAGGACCATGCCGATTCCCTCGAAGGCGTACACGGACACGCCGATGCCATACAGGATCGCGCTCAGGCCACCGAAGGCAAAGACGGATGGTGGTTTGGCGAGCCAGACGGACACGTCCTCCCCGAGAACGACGCCCATGGCGCCGAGGTCAACCACATCGGCGAAGATGCTGAGCGGCGCGAGGAGCGTCAGCGTCTTGATGGAGTTGAGCCCGAGCTGGAACGGCAGCATGGCCCAGATGAAGAGCGCCTTTGGGGAGAGGAGCGCGTTGGAGGAGGGCGCGAATACGGGGTAAAGGTGCGCCATGGTGTTCGAGATGAAGATGAGGTACCCGACGCAGAAGCTGGCCTGGCTGAGCACCAGCATGGTGTCCACGGCGAGGCGCCCCGGACCGCGGAACACGGCGTCCCCCAAGTCCCCAAAGGAGGCGATCTTCGGGTGCTCGTCGGCGAGGCGGCGGCGGCAGGCAACGAGCAGCATCATGCAGTAGAAGGTGAGCGCCGCGACGGAGAGCAGGAGGATGGACCCCGCCGCCCACCCGGTCCGCGAGAACGTGTACGGCAGCCCCAGCACGCCGGCGCCGACAACCGCGATGAAGACGTTCGCGAAGGTCTTCGGCTGCGACGACAGCTTCCCGGCGCCATCTCCACCATGGTGCGGCAGCAGAGGCGCCGGATCCAGCCGCGACGACGACGAACTCGCCTCGTTCCCCAATCCCATGGCGAGCACTGCCCTCCCCAACGAAAGCACGAATCAATCAAAAGTCAGAACCACCAACCACCACCCCAAGCGACGGCACGCCGACGCCGATTGACCGGATTTCTTCTCCTCTTCTCCGGGCGCGACTCGCAAATACCGAATCCGGAGATCTCGCGGAGGACGAAGGAATGCGTGTGTGTTGGTGCTCACGGGCTCACGGCCGAGGCGAAATGGAGGATTTGATTAGTGCCGCAATTGCTAGGAGGCCCTTTTTGTAGAAGAGAGGGAAGCGAGAAATTCCGCCGAAAATATCCTGGACCTGGTCCATGGGCACCATGGAGCCTGTGCGCCTCATGGGCCCACATGGAAGCGTGTGCGGTGTATGAGCTGTGCCGTACCTAGAGGATCGTGCGGGAGTAACAATTGCCACATGTGTCGTTGCTGGCAATTTCTGTCGTTTTATTAGTGTTTTCCCCCGTATGTCCGGAAATATGAGCTTTTTCACATGTGCTTTTTTTAAGCAAAAAAATGCCTCTTTGTGTTCCTCGTAACTAGTAGTACGTCGTGTTTGTGTTTATTTTCTTTCCGAGATGGCTAAGGTCTTCTCACGTGTTGTTCGGGTAAAAATGAACAGCTATTCATAGCACCAATATTAATTTGTTTATGTTTCTTTGCCCTATTCATAGATTTTCGAAATTATAACCAGCTGATATCTAGGAAGCGTGCATGCATCTGGCGTTCCTGCTGTCACAGTATCATAGAGGAGGAAAAAAAAAGGCAGCCTATTGCCAAGAAACATTTCACGAATGACGCATCCAAATGAGAGAAGGGAAAAGTTGAATTACGCCACCGTAAAATTTACAACAGACAGTGTCACACAATGACACGAAGGGCCGACGCACGGAAGTTTCTTCTCCATGCTCTCCAATCCAATCTTGTTGCCTCGATTCCTTTTCTCCGACCTCTCAAACCACACAGGACTGTTTATAGTCCAGCACCTATCTTATCTTTACACGTTAGCACTCGATCAGGTTGCTCTCCGAGAGCAGTTACGTCACAAAAATATCTGCACATCAAGTATGGGATACGGCCGTATCGTTTTGCCCGATCCCATTTGCTGGTCATGTCGGTTCATTCTTGACCATACGTTCTCCGGCCGGCTATGCTTAAATACAAGCCGAGCTCGAGCACGAATTTGAGGGCCACGGGGGCCGACGGTGCAGGACAAGCCACCAAGGATGCGCAAAATTTAGTTAAGCTGGCATTTGGGAGGCACCTACCCTGTCTGCTGAGGAAAAAAGTTAGCCGGCGTGAGCACGATCACGACACACCGGAGAGCGACGGGGAGAGTGTCATACTGTCATACAGCAGGTGCTCCGTGCGTTCGTTGGCAAGTAGCTATCCCCTGCAAAATGGGGGTGCTAGGCCATTCACAATGTGATGATTTATCGTTCAGCCCTGATCCCGCCACGTCCGTAAGATCCTCCAATCCAACACTACGTTCGCTCCTGAGCCCACCAAATTGAAGACCGCATGACCAAAGTTGAGCACGCGTTCTTCGGCTCAATCTAGGCGTGGAGGCGTGGGGGGAGGAGGCTGCGAGCATACTGCGGAGGTCGTGGCTTCACTGCGCCGTTCCTTGTCATCCCGAAATCACGATTTCCTTCTCCATCCCCAAATCATCCTCGAGCGCGCGCTTCTTCCCCCCTTCCCGCGCCCCGCCCTCGCCCTCAGCCGAGAGCACCACCAGCCACCACCGCTGGGAGCACCACTAGCCATCGCCGCGGCCGCGGCTACCGCCATCGCCACCCTCAATGGTCCACTGTCTCAGGGGGATGAGAGGAGGATAGGAAGCAGAGGAGTCGCAGAAGGAGGGATTGAGGCGAAGAGGTCTTGGCCTTGAGTCGCTGAGAGAGTTTTCCAGAAGCACAGCTATGCGGAGGTAACACCGTAGTTTCACGTCACTGGAGATATTTGGTTACAAGATCAAAATATGGTCTGGGTCATGCTCACCGTGGGCCAAATAGCATCATATGTGTCTTCACAATTTATAAATCAGGATTTAGACCACATTACAGTGTAGACCAAGTTTTCTTCAAGGTTCCTAAGTCTACATGGTACCTGAGACCCAGCATTTGCTAGGATGCATTGCTAATACCGTTAGAGAGCAGAAGTAGTCAACTTGTGCTCGCTGGCTCGCTGCTCGCATGTTGGCTAGCTCGTTGCATATCATATTCGGATTAAGAAAAAAAACTTGCATAGCATAGCCTGAAGAGTGATGGATCTGCAAAAGGAAAATATGTATGAGTCAAATAGCTCCCGGCGAGGATCGAACTCGCGACCTTTCGCTTACGAAGCGAACGCACTACCACTATGCTACGGAAGCTGGGACGAATGACTTGTTCAGTTATACATGGTATCCTTTGCCGTGGTTATGCTCTCGCTAATCGTTCATGGTCCTCGCGACCCAAATGTTACCGACGTGTTTCGCAATATCTTTGACTGCCGGAACTTCACATGAATCACATCGTGTGTCGATGAGAAAAACAAGGCAACCAAGATCGATTTTGCTAGCCATATATGTCTAGTGATTTTTTTTCCTGGTATTTAAGTATTTAGCTTTTTTTGTCGTAGGATTTTTGCGCCAAAATTTGTGCAGTAATTGTCGTGGATGAGGTCACCGGTGGAGTCAACGTGGGCCAATCTTACTGTGCGAATAAAATGCGTGAAGTATGCAATTTCCATAGGTCAGATTAAGGAATATCTCTTTGTTAATTTACATGTCAAATTAAGTACTAATTGATACAACAAATTTAACGTATCTTAAACATCTAAATAAAATTTGATTTCTTTATATATTGAAAACTTAAGACATTTGAAATTAAAATAAAATATAAAATATAAAATTACAGTCCTATAAAACTGTTAACGATCAAATTTGATAAGATATGGATTGGGTTTGGAGATAAAAACCGAAGCGGATTTGAAAGAGATACGATGTTTTCGGAAACAGAATTTGCATCAGCTGTAAAATCTGTATCAGCAATATTGGTTACGTGATCAATGTCGGGTTCGAATGAAGGACTTCAAGGGTATTGCCAGGTGAGGATAGAGTCCAAGATAGGTAATTGTATATATTAATTAGGATATTATGTAATCTCCTTATAAGATATTTCAGTAAGAGTTCGTCTAAAGGACTTGTTCGTCGGTTAGAGTTAAATATATGCCCGAGACCATGTAAATAGTTAACACCAGTTCAATATACTCTCGGCGCATCGTTACTTTTTTGTTACTTTACTTTTCGATGAGTTATTGCTTTCGAGTCAGGCTGCATCGATTTCGATCTTCGACAAGAGATAAACTTGTTATGGCGGTTTGCGTTATCGGGATTAGTGCTTACATCATCATGACACTCTAATCTTGTATTGTGAATCATCGAGTTATCATATATGTTATATAATCTAGAGTGACAATGTTTTCTATTTGCATCGATCGATCTCTGTCTAGGGTTTTATCGATAACGGCTAGATTATCTTATTGGCTCAGATTATTTAACGTATCTACCATCCTGAAAAACAATCATCATCTTGATTGTTATACTTAGTACTGCATCAATTGGGTTTGACCTACTAAGTCGTGATTATAACCATAATCTCTAGCCTGCTTCATGATTATTATCGGGGTTTTAGCCGATCTTATCTGATATAGTTATTTTACTTTGCTTTTATCTTGCTTAATAAGTTATATCTGCCCCTTACATTGGAATCTCAACTTTCTAAGTATATTAAGCTTATCACCGATCTTGTTAGATTAATCTAACGCTAGATTGGTATTTGTTTAATATATTTATATTAGAATGATGTTCCAATATAAGATTATATCGGAGCTATAGCCGATACATGCTTAAAGTTACTTATCGGTTTTGCTATTAACTTACATAATATTTACTTCATATAATTTTGGATATATGCCGTCTCGGTTAGATCTGATCTATCCCAGTCACTGTTATCTAAAGTAATATTGATATACAAATTATATGTTATTAATCTTTGCAACCGATGGAGTGAGCTTAGGTTTTGCTTTATCTTTACACCTTACAGCTGATCCAGTCCGGATTGCATCGGCTAGGTTAAAAACGATATGTCATTGGTTTTCCAGTTGATCGGCTATCGTTTATAGATTTAACTATTTATCTTTTTTTGGTTGCAAGATCAAACCAACTGACACGCCCTAAAACTCGAAGGCAAGCTTTTAGACCTGCACTAGAGTTAAGCAAATCTCTCAGATCAGTGTGTTTTTCATTAACAATAACTAAATTACGTTTGTAAATTTAGTTGATATGACATGTAATGCACTGCAAATCTCTCAGACCAGTGTGTGTTTTTTTTCATCAACAATAACTAAATTACGTTTGTAAATTTAGTTGATATGACATGTAATACAATTCAATTTTAATAAAAATACTGTGTAAGTAAATATGTAATTGCTATTTTCTTTAAAATATAAAATCCCAGTACTATATAACTAAAATTATATTTGTAAATTCAGTTGATATGATGTGTAAGTGTAATATAATTTTGATTAAAATATCGTGTAAGTAAATATGTATTGTTATTTTCTTCTGTAATTCGTTGGATGTAAATATAAATATAGAAAAAATCCAGGTGATTTTTTTTCTAGAAATCACCCGATAAATAGATAGGCAGTTCCACCGAGATAAGCCGAAAGGAAGTGTGGGCTTTCGGTCCGGCCGTTTCTCCGGGACGCGCAAAGGCCCACGCCTGACCAGGTATTTGTTCTAGCTACGTTTCCTGACCAGGTGGTGGTTTATTTGGTAGCACCGGCGAGATTGCGGTAGCATGTCATATTCATTACCTGTGGCAATGTCCTGGAGAGATCGTGGCTTCACTCCCCTGCTGTGTATGTCATAACTGGGATTATCGCTTAATTTTAATGTGATCTGCTATCAAGTTTAGTGCTGTTGTACTAAAGTTCACTGATTGTATGTGTTCCGCTGTTGATCAGGTTTAGTTGAATAGTCTATCCTTGGAGGTGCAAGAAAAGCAAATATGTTTATTAATTCGAAGCCAATTAGTTACCCATTTTTGTTTTTCTTGCGTCAACAACCATGATGGTGCTACCAATTCTTTTGAGGAATTTAGCTGGATACACTGGTTCAAAGTTTGATAAAATTGTAGTGCTGAAGCTGCGTAGGAGACTAAAAGCATCCACTGCCGATACAAATTCATGCTCTAATAAGATACTTAATTTTGACAAGTTTGCTCCATTGTTCCAAGGCTGTGCAGATATTAGGTCTCTAAAGAAGATCCATTGCCATGTTTTCACACACGGACTGTGCTGGGATGTGATTCTTGGCTCTAAGATTGTGAGTTGTTCTGCTAATTTAGGGGCCCTGCCTGAGTCAAGGCTTGTTTTCCAGAAAATTGTAAATGGTGAGCTTTCCCTGTGGAATTCAACCATGGTTGATTATTTTAGAGCTGGTTATCCAGAGGAAGTTATTATTTTGTACAAGAGGTTGAAATTGCACCAGATTGGTTTGGATGGGAAAACTATTACTTTTGTTTTGAAAAGCTGCACTGAGCTTGAGAATCTGTACTTGGGTAAAGGAATGCATGTGGATTCACTTAAGCTTGGTCTGTCTGGGGATAAATTCGTCGGTTCCTCCCTTATTGTGTTGTACTCCAAGCTTCACAGATGGACGGTTCACAGGGAGTGTTTAAAGGGATCATCGACAAGGACGTTGTTGCTTACACTTCGATGATCACTGGTTATTCAGAAATTGTGGATTCAGCTGCATGGAATGCATTTGATATTGCCATTGATATGCTGCAGGACAACTTGGAAGTAAACCGTGTGACTCTGATAAGCTTACTGCAAATAGCTGGGAATTTGGGAGCACTTAAAGAGGGCAAATATCTCCATTGCTATTCCATAAGGAGAGCAATTGGTGTCTCAGATTATATTCTAGAGACCAGC
Source organism: Oryza punctata (assembly GCA_000573905.2). Lineage (NCBI taxonomy): Eukaryota > Viridiplantae > Streptophyta > Magnoliopsida > Poales > Poaceae > Oryza > Oryza punctata. Next base: position 32,432,557 of record CM002489.2, on the reverse strand, counting down.
ATTGTGAACATATATCTCGATGTGGAGCTTATCAATCAGCAGTTGCTGCTTTACACAATTCAAAGGGAACTGCAGCTTCATGGAATGGTATGCTTTCTGGTCTTACTAGATCTGGACAGAGTTTTACTGCAATCCACTATCTGTCTGTGATGCTGCATGAGCATAAAATAATTCCAGATTCTGCCACCTTCGCAAACATGATTTCTGCTTGTGTTGATGTATGCTATCTCGGCTATGCTGCTAGTATTCATTCCTACTTAATAAGAAGATTTATACCTCTGGATGTTGTTATGGCAACTGCTCTTGTTAAGGTGTACTGCAAATGCAAAAAAATCATGATATCAAGACATCACTTTAATCAACTGATTGTTAAAGATGCAGTCTCCTATAATGCAATGATGTATGGTTACCTACAAAATGGCATGGCCAATGAGGCCACCTCCTTACTCAATTACATGATGGCAGAAGGTATTGCTCCGGATTTTGCAACTGTTCTTAGTCTGCTTGCTGCTTTTGCTGATCAAAGAGATTTAGTGAGAGGGAGGTGGATCCATGGATTTGCGATTAGGCATGGGTTTTGTTCGGATGGTGCGTTGAAAATCAAATTCTTTATATGTACTTAGTTTGCGGAAAAACTGCAGTAGCAAGGGCTATATTTGATTTACTGGAAAAGAAAAGCTTGGTTTCATGGACAGCCATGATGAAGGGTTGCTTATCCTATGGACATGGAGATGAGGTGGTTCGATTATTTCTCTTGATGCAGAAACATGGGGAGAAACCTGATTCCATGTCTCTTGTAACTGCAGTTCAGGCTGTTTCTGAGCTTGGCCATCTAAATGGTCTAAAACAAATTCATTGTTTTGTTTACCGTTCTCTGTTGGAGAAAGATAAGATTACTGCAAATTCATTGATAAGTGCATATGCCAAATGTGGAAGGCTGGATTTGTCAGTAGGTTTGTTCTTTAGTTTAGAATACAGAAACTTGGATACTTGGAATGCAATTATCAGTGCTTATAAGATGCATGGATTCTATATTAATGTGCTTGAAATGGTTAAGCAAATGGAAGAAGAAAACATTCAGCCTGATGAGTTAACATTCTCTACTATGCTTACAGCTTGCAGCCATGCTGGTCTTGTCAAGGACGGTTGGCGTATTTTCAATTCCATGACCTCAGTATATTCAGTTCTTCCACAGGAAGAGCATTATGGTTGCATGGTTGATTTATTGGGCCGTGCTGGGCATCTGGAAGATGGATACAAATTTATGAAGCAATCTACCTTAAAGGATAAATCCACTATAGTTTGTTCTTTGCTCTCTGCTTGCAGAACGCATAGAAATACACAACTGGTACTTGCTATTAGCAAAGAGCTCCTTGAGCATGGACCACAGAAACCAGGTATTTATGCTCTGATTTCAGAAGTGTTTGCTCAGGAAGGGCAGTGGAATGAATTTTACCAATACAAGGGCCAGAGCTAATTTAAGTGGGTTAAAGAAACATCCTGGTTCTAGTTTCATTGAATCAATGGAGCAAGGGATGTGTTAGCGAAGAGCCTGCGGACGGCATGTTACTCTTTATAGTGTGTAAATTATACATTATGACCCTTCTTAACTTCTTAGTTTACAAATGGGCCCATGAGATAACTAATAGCAAACTAATCGCAGGAATGGACTCCTCCCTTTGCATGAAGAACAGAAGCGCACAACTGCCCATCTCGCATCTCTCTCCTCTCAAATCCTTCTCAAATTGGCCCGAAATTGAAGGTTTTTCCGTGGAACGTGTGGAGATAGTGTAGGAAGGTACTCTCCCTTGACTGCCCTCATTTTGACATTTCCGTAGTTGACTTGAGCATTGGGGTGAAACCCTAGCATTGATTTAGATTCATTCATTGGATTAATTTTATCGGATTGATTAAACGCACTGTCAATTTGTGATTGAGTGTAGCAGGATTTAGGTAGATTAATTTGTATGAACTTTTGGTTTTAGTTGAATTTCATGCAATGACTGGGCACAAAAACCAGTTTACTCAGCTGCAAAATTTCAGAATCCTTGCATTCGAGGGAAAAGAACAAGTAATCCAATATGCTTCATCCTATATAAGGTGCCCATTCCCGTCTACTCCCTCCATCCTAAAATATAAGGGATTTTAACCGGATGTGATACATCCTGTACTGTTTAGATTCGTAGTACTAGAATGTGTCACATCCGATCAAAATTATTTATATTTTTAGGATGGAGGGAGTATTGTATTTTATCTCTCCCTGAACGCACACTAGAAACATTATAATTTCAACTTAAAGATGCCTGACTGGAATCGAGAACAGATGCTTGTATGCAAGTGGCAAAATCATTGAAGATTGTTCAGGTAGTGGGTGCATGGTCGTGGTTTAGTTGAATCGGTATTTGTATTAACAATTTATTCAAGCTCTCATTTCTTTTTTCACAATTGATTTCTTGAACTGACGGCTAATCGTTTGGTGTTTCTTCCTCACCAATTTCAGGACATATATTTCATTGTTTTGTATTGCTCTTGAATATTCAACCATTCAGACCATCACTTTGCTATCAGGTTACTTAGCCGAGAGCAAATGGGCAACGGTTCAAGAAAGGGGAGAGAAGACACCACAATGGTTCCTTTGCTATGGTCGGTTCTCCACGTGCAGCAAGGATAACTTTAAAAAGAACAGCAGCCAGAAATACATTTGCCGTATGTATCACTCATTTATTACCGTCCTGCATAAAGTTAGTCCATTCTGGTTTTGTTATGCCTTCAAAAACACTTCCTTCAATCTTAAAGATAATCTTGAGGAGATTGGGGGTACTGCTGCTGCCACATTGGAGATAAACAACTCTTCAAGTTGGGTACTGGGATTCTTGGGACTGGACAGAGAAGAACATGTTTGATACTAAGGAGCTTGATTGCAGTGACGTAGTCAGCAACCTCGAGTGTCATCCGGTATATTCTCATTGCCCAACTTAATTATCCAAGGAGAAGAATTGCTCTAAATAATGTACTTACAATATTATCTAAAAAATATATCTAGTACTTAGGGCCGTATGCATTGCTTGATGCTATGCTGGAGAATTTTTTCCTCTACTATCCAAAAAGTATGTATGAATACTTTCGTTTAGTTTAGGTTGATGATATGCATTTAGTGAGGAAATTACTTTTTGTGATATGATGGTTTTTGTGACAGACCAATTATCTTTTCTCTTGATCATCTGGCAAACCATGAAATCGTTTTAGTCTTGAACCCAATCTTTATTTTGACTAACGGTCCTTTTCTGAGATCTGTTGGGAAAGTATAACCCTACTAGAGAAGTGATTTTTACTCCCGATTCGTAACCCTTATTATTACCGGTTATATCTACCGAGATTAAATTTTCGGGACTAAAAATCGTTTAGTACCGGCCAAAAATTAGTTTAGGTTGGTGCATACTCAGCCAAAAATATGCGGGTTGCAGGATTCGAACTCAAGATCTCTCACCTCAGCCTCATGTGCATTATCATCTCACCTACCACACATATATGATTTATAAAGGGATGTTTTCTTTTAACTAGACCCTGGAGACATCTTTACTAAATCCTGATTGGTAATACCAACCCAGAATAAAAATTCCTACATCTTTAGTCCAGGTTGATGTTACCAATCTGGATTAAAAATGCATCTTTAGTCTCGGTTGGTGTTACCAACTGGGACTAAAGATATTTTTAAGACTTTTGAGACTTGGACTTTTAGAATCGGTATAAAAATATCTTTAGTACCGGTTCGTAAAATAACCGAGAAATTTGTGATTCTAGTCCACCAAAAAAAGATTGGTTCTTCAGTAGTGGAAGCTTTTTCTGCCTTTTAACAAAAGCTATTTCTCCCTGCGGATTTTACTCTATTCATGATAGCTCGATTTTTTTTTCATCTTACAAATAAAAGGATGTAATGTGCATTGCAGGTTCGAACAGGGTTGAAATGTTGTTGAGGAAAATGACAATGCAAAATAGCACGTGAAGGCGTGAAGCGATAAATCAGGGACATGGCAGCCCCACTGCACGTTTTTCTAGTGGAGGCAAACCTACCTACAAGTATGTAACCGAAGTAAATCATATCCTTGGAGAAACATTAAGCCGGTATATAACACTACCAGATAACTAAGCGTTGTGTGATCTTGTATTTGGCTCATCAGGATTCAAAATTCAGACTTGATAGTAGTATATATCAGCTTTACTCCCCATGGTAAAATGAGGGAGCACCAGTCCTGGGGGACTTAATTAGGTGGTACTTATCGAGTACCGATTCCTTGACTACAGGGTTAAACCCCTAGATCTAGCCTTTAGGTGGTTGTATCCGGCAATAGCATATTTCGTTTTTTTATTGAGGGCGTTGTCTGGAGTTCGAAGAATTACTCCTCATGGTGAAAACTTGTAGTTTGGTCTTAACTGATAGGATCATGGCAATGACGCGCATGCACACACTACTAGAGAAGAGAGAAGTGATCTTTACTAGATCATGCAAAAGTCATATTAGTCCCGATTCGAGTAGAAACCGGAACTAAAAAATATCTTTAGTCCCAGTTTACAAGCTTAGAGGTACTTTTTAATATTTAGTTCCGGTTGATAACACCAATCAGGACTAAAGATCATTTTTTATCCCGATTCAATAGCTGTCAGATCCCCAACAAACTTTAATCCCGGTTGGTGATACCAACCGGGACTAAATATCATATCTTTAATCCCAGTTGGTGATACCAACCAGGGCTAAATATTTCTCTCCCATGTTGCTCTCTCTCACACATATCTTCTCCTTCCCTTCTCTCTGTATCTTATCTTCTCCTCCACTCCTCCCCTCCCCTCTCACCTCTCCAGCGGGTGGCGGCAGGTGGCGTCGGGCGGGCGGTGGCGAGCTGCTGACAAGCGGTGGCAGGCGGGAGACCGCCGGCGGGCGAGTGGGAGGTGGCGGGCGGCAGCGCCCTCACAGATCTGCCGGAGGGGAGGCGGTAGGCGGCGGCCCACGGCTCGCCGAGCCGCCGGGGGCCCTCCTCCTCCTCCACTCCTCCCCCTACGTCGGCCCACAGCGGGCGGTGGCGGGCGGCGGTGGGCGGTGGGCGGCGGGTAGCGGCAGGCGGCGATAGGCAGGCACGGCCTCCCCTCTGCCAGATCCGGCGGGAGGGGAGGAGGCGGCGGCGAGCGGCGGGCCGATGGAAGTGGTGGTGTGGTCGGTGGATGTTTTTTTTTTAGATTTTTGTTGTAGATTTTGTTAGATTTGCGGATGATTATGTGGATATGATTTGTGGATTATTTTGTTGTAGATTTTTTTAAGATTTGGGGATGATTTTGTGGATGATTTGTGGATTGTGGATGGCTTTGTTATAGAGTTTTTTAGATTTGGGGATGGATGATTTTGTGGATCAATAGATGCAAGCAGCAAAAACAATGGAAAAAAAGAAAAAAAACTTTAGTCCCGGATGGTAACAAGAACCGGGACTAAAGATAGAGCGTCAGCCACGTGACGCTACTATCTTTAGTCTCGATTCGTGTTATAAACCGGGACTAAAGATCCATCTTATCTTTAGTCCCGATTACTTCAACCAGGACTAAAGATGCTCATCTTTAATCCTAGATTCGTTGTCCCGGTTTGTAACCAGGAACTAAAGGGGGTTGCAAACCGGGACTAAAAATGTGTTCTCCAGCAGTGACACTTTGTTACTTTTTTAAGGTGTTGCTTATGGAAGGCCTTCATTGTAGTCTAAAGTGTTGCTTCAGTGGAGTTTAAGGAGGAAGATCGCTTGTGGCTGTAGTTTACCACGGCAATGATATTTGTTGTTATGTCATTTTTTTTTAGTTTTTAAAATAATTATAGGCTATAGAATAACAACGTGAAGAATACGTGTGGTTTTAGAGTAATTATATTATCTTGATATAATTATCTAAGCAGATAGTTAAATAGCTATATTCTAGAACGGAGAAAATCAACTAAAGCTTAATTTATGTGGAAAAAAATATCAACTCTATGAGCATACAGATGTACTGTACGTGCTACCTGTTGATTCTATCCAGCCAATCTGATATCCTAAAAACATTGGTAGCTCCACACACACAAAACAAAAAACCCTTCGATTCTAAATGCGTAGCAGTGCTTCACCCTGTAGTACTTAAAAACTTCTGATGCATTCTTCGAACCGTCTCCATCACCAAGATGATGCTCACAGATTCACAGTTCGCTAATTGGCAATATCATTTCAGGATAAGAATTCGAACTGAATTTGCGTGGTTGGTGGAGAAGGCGATTGATCGATAGTTAGGAGGAAGAGACGGACAGCCACAGACGACGAAGTCCTCAACGCCAACCATGGGAAGAAGAAAAGCACCATGTTCCAAGGCGAGCAAGACAAAGGATCTTACATATGCGAGCTATGAAAATGACGTCGCACCCAACACAGCAAACCGAACCCCGTTCGCTGCAAGGCAGAAAATGACTTAACGAGAGAGGTTCTCAAATCTAAATTTCTCATGCATCAAAACCTACGCCACTGGGCCACCTGCTCTAACCTAACGAAAATGGTTTCATGCACCATCATGACGATCTAAAGCATATGTATATGCAGATATCCTATGTGTCGTTTTAGTAATAATAACAAACCGAACTGAGTGCTGGATTAGATGGCTTGCTAATATGCTGACAACATTGTTGTGTGACAGGTACTTTTCCTAGGCAAGTAGGGAATTTAAATTTAAATGGTGAAATATTATAATTGGTTAAAAAGATAATGTAGGGAAGAAGTTGTTACATTTTAAAATAAAATTTGAAAGCTATAAGTTGTTATATCTTAAGATGAAGGGAGTAAGATATTCAAAACACACAAATATTAAAAAATTATAGGATTTGAGTGTCCTAGGGATTGTTTGACCAGAGTTTACCACGCCAAACTTTAGACACGCCACACTTTGTTAGCCTAGCGTTTGGTTCATTAATATGATTGTGACATGCCATACTTTATTAGCTCTCAATCCCACATGACATACACTTAATTTGGTACATAACTTTGTCACACTTGTGGTCAACTATTTGTTGGCCACACTTTGTGTGGCTATAGCCATACATTTTTTAGTAAAATTGGTTATCAATCAAACAGGTACTTGGCATCTCAAATCGTATTGATGAAAAACATAGGTAAATTATAGAAATAATTGTTTGGATAAAACGCAAGAAACCACGTGAAACAGAAAAAAGATAGGCACAAAGAATGTTTCCAAGAGGTTAGACCTTATGTTAAAATTACTCTTAAATATCTATATTTTTAGCAATAAAAGAATGAGCACTGCTACACATACTAAATTTTTCTTACTAAATTTATACTAACAATCATCTCGACCGTTTAGAAAGATGGAAGTTATAAAAAGTTTAGATACACTCATATCATGATATCTCAGTGTTAGTAAGAATTTAGTAGAAAAAGATTAGTACGTATAGGTTTTTTCTAAAAGAATTCATAGGATTATATTCCTCCAATAAACCTTTGTTTGTTTCAATGGAGTCATAAACGTGTGTACGCTACTTTTGCTTTCCTTCTTTCGAAAGTTCGAATAGTAGCAGCAGTTCCGGTGCTAATCATCATTAAGCAGAGACCAATGAACATGTGGTGGAGCGCAGTGTCGGTGGCTAACCGTTTTGGGTTGGGTATGCAGAAAAGCAGGTTCTGATTCCTGAAGTCCCAACGGCGCCATCAACTGCTGACCATTTCGACTAATCATGCCAACTGGTGTGGATTTAGTAAACAATTTGGTTGGCTAGCCCTCTGCTTCTCTTAATCCATTCCATTTGATAACATTTTATTACTGCTCGTACAGTCGTAATAGCATTTATGTTAAGGAAACCCGTGTTTGGAGAAGGGCAATTGCTGCAATTGATTATACGCGAGTGCGTGACAGCGAATTTGCTCATCGGGTTGTCATCAGTAGCAGTACTCAACCTTGAACGATAAATCTATCCACCAGTTTATACACGACTTGATTATTAATATTATAATCCACATACAGGACTGGAGTGACACAAGTCTTATTCACTCGATTCGATTCGTGGGCACCGACCCAGACCAATTGTGCTTCTTCTTTCACGGTTAAAACAGGGCGGAGAAAAAAAAGAGTAAGAAAGGGAAAAAAGAAAAAAAAAAGGAAGAAGACGAGCTAACGAGTAGACGAAGAGGAGCAACGAACGAACTTTGAATCCAGTTTGAACAGCGGGTTGGTGGTGGAGGCGGTCAGCCGCGGCAGCGGGTGATGGCGGAGCAGCCGCGGGAGTAGGGGTTGGCCTGGCCGCCGGGGCGGCAGTTGTAGTAGGAGGCGCCGCGGACGGAGCAGGGCGTCGTGTCACGCCGCAGCGCTCCGTAGCTGATGTAGCCCCGCCCCTGCAGGACCCGCCTCACCACCGCGGCGCCGTCAGCCGCCGCCCCGGAGAACCCGAAGCCGTCGTCGTCGCTACCGCCGCCGACCCCGAGCTCCCAGCCGAGCAGCACCTCCCCCGCCCCCGCCGCCGCTCCCCCGGCCAGCGCCAGGCCCAGGAGCAACGCCAGCAGCAGCGCGGACGCCGCCGCCACGGTAGCGGCTCTCGCCATGGCGCCTCTGCTTCTTGCGGTGGTGGTGGTGGGGATTATTTGGTCGCCTCTTGCTTGCCTCGCTCTCTCTCTCGCTTGCTCGTGGCGGGATAGCGTAATGGTTGTGGTAGTGGTTGGTGGTCACCGGCCGGCCGCCGGCGCACGGGGGCTTTATAAAGGAGAGGAGGGGGGAATGCGCGTGAGCAGCGCTGCGGGCTGCGGCGCGGGGCCAACCGTGCATCGGGTTAGGTTTGGACTCGGAGGGCGCGGTCTGGTTCGTGTAATCGTGTTACGGTGAGTACCTGGCTCGCTGACTGCGCTACAGTATCCGGCAGCGAGAAATTTCACTATCACTCACCTACAGTAATACGCAGGACTTTAAAAAATTACCATTCAATCCGAGTGTTTTTTTTTTAAAAAATAGCCACTGGATATGCGAATTTCTTTGTTACGTTCCCTTCGGTCAATCCGATCTCACTACCGGTTATCGTTACCGGTTATTGTTGTAGTTGTCACAGCTCCACATCGCTCATAATCGTCTTGCCTTGTCTCCAACGATCTTAAACAGGATATAAATAGATCATGAGTGTGCACCGGGTCGGCACATTAGGGTAACAGAGAGAGTGCTTAACCGTAGGGACATTTTCCTCCCAATGCAAATACCAACGACTTGGTTTCGGTCTCGCTCGTGCTTTCTTCCTTCAACTTGCTCCGCCTTTATAGTGATAGGGAGCACATGCTCGGGTTCCCGCTCGAGTTCGTTGCTATGGTATGTGGTTAGTAGCTGCCTCCGTCATCTAGTTTCTCAGCCTGTTCGCGCACCTTGAGTCCTTAAGACCTTTGCCACCATTGACTATTGTGAGGATGGTTCCATGTACACATCCTTTATAGTCACCGCCTACTTCATGCCAATGCATGGCAGAGACAAGGAGATCATCGGTGTGGTGGTGTTGACGCGCCGTTGTCACACTATGTAGAGTCGTAGCTCAGGAATTACTATCGCACGATAACATCGAGGTAAGAAGGTACTGTAGTGGATGACAGAGCGGGAGATAAAGGGTAGACAACGTCGACGACAGTTAGGATAACGTGACAGATACACTGTTGGAGATACGAGATGTAATACATTGTAATAATACGAATCTGGACCCTAAAAACAAATTGTACCCATAAAAATAACCTAAGACTGGATGTGACATATCCGAGTATTACGAAACAATCTGTTTAGATTAGTACTACGATAATCTGGACAATCTGTTTAAATTAGTAGTCACATCTCGTTTTAAGTTTATTTTTTACCAGACGGAGGGAGCGGGGGACCATCTGTATTTGCTTATTCTATTTTTATTATTTACGAGACGGAGGGAGTAGAGAACTATCTCTGTTTGCTGGGTAAGATTGAGATCTTTTGTTTTATTTATACTTTTTAGAAAGGGAAAAATATTTTGAATCGGGAACACCAGCAGATGGTCGACACCGTTTGTACTACTATTTTATTTATACTTTTAGAAAGGGAAAAAAATTCTGAATCGGAACCACCAGCAGATGGTCAGTACAGTTTGTACTACTATTATCAACATTTGCTGCTAGGGAACCACATAGAGCTACGACAAGCATAATAATTATTAAGACCAACGGAAAAAATCGGAACAGGGACTCCGCCGGTCTGATCCAACTAAAAGACCGTCTATGCAATTAAACTGGTATAAACGGGATGAATCGCCTAGGAGAAAAAGGGCAGAACGAGGATTCAAACCCTGGTTTCCAAGGACACCTACCAGTAACTACCAGTAAGTTGTGCTCTTCCTTGTGATTGAAAGGAATTAGTTGCTTATTTATTGGTTATTGAACCGCTTTGGACTAGTGATTCACCCAATCGGACCAATAAATCAGTGAACCAATAGCAGCCTCGCCGGTTCGATTACCGGTCCGATCCCAATAACTATGACGACAAGCCGTGAAGTGCCTCATTTAGAACCATCAATATCCAAAACGAGTTCAAAACAAGTTCAGTACTTGAATATCTCATGTCTGAACTTTGATTACGCAAATCTTTACGGTCTTCGTTTATGCTTATGTTTATAAGCTAAAATTTAAATTTTAGAATTTATTTTAGAACTTGATTTTTAGTATTTTCATCGTAGTTTTTCTTTAACATTTGCTTTTGGGTCGCTAAGAGTACGTATATAAAAGTTTTACTCAAAAATGATTTTTATTTGCTAATAAACGATTTGGATAAACACATGAATAAGCAAAACAACAATGCCCTTAGATCTTAGAAGGAGGACTAAACCATCAATATCCAAAACGAGTTCAGTACTTAGATGGAAGACTAAACCATCAATATCCAAAACGAGTTCAGTACTAAAATATCTTCAATCTGAACTTCGATTACACCAATCGTAGAGTATCTCCAACAGAGTGACTATTTTTTACTCTCTAAATATCAATATAGCTAGTTTGACAAAAAAAAATTAGAGAGTTAAATTTGGCTTTCACTCTAACAGACTCTCCATACCAAACTCTCCATACACCTATGGACCCCACTTATCGTTCTCCTTCCCCTCTTTCTTCTTCATCCCCCTCTCTCTGGTCCTCTCCAATCCACCGAACTCCTAGCCGACCGCCGCCGCATCTGCGCCCTCCCTTCCTGTGAGGGAGGTGGCTTCCAATAAATCCGACGCACTGGGCGGAGTTCGTAGCGACTCTCCTCAGCCTCCGCCACTGCGTCGACCCGAGGCTCCCGGCGGTCCATAGCCTACGCGCTGTTGTCGTCGCAGGCGTCATCATCGCGGCAAGCGTCATCGTCCTGTTCCACCCGCTGGGTAGGGTTCGGAGCGACTTTCCTTAGCCTCCGCCACCGCACCGACTCGAGGCTCCCGGCGGACAAGACAGGCGCGGTAGGCTGGCGACGGTGACAGGCGCGTGGATCCGCTCCTCGCCAGCCTTCCTCGCTCCTCCCTCTCCGTCACGCCCTCCATCCCTCGCCATCGCGTTCTCCCTCCCTCGCTGGCACACCTTCTTCCCCGCAAACGATGGCGCACAATGGCAGGCCGGCGAACAGTAGCAAGCAACGGCGGTGGGCCGACGGACAGCAGCGAGCGGCGGCGGCGGGCCGACGAACAACAGCAAACGGCGGTGCCGAGCTAACGGACAATAGCAAATAGCGGCGCCAAGCCGGCGGGCTGCAGTGGTGGCGAAGGCAAGAAAAGTAGGTGAACCCACCGTTGGCCAGTGAGTTTGGCTAGTGGAGGGAGGGTTTTGGCTAGCTGGATAGCTTGGCCATTTGGTTGGTGAGGCTGTTAGAAGACTTTTTTTTAGCTAGAGTGGCTAAAATTTATTTAGCTTGGAGAGAAAGTTAAAGAGGTTGTTGGAGATGCTCTTGTATCTTAGTCTTATATCTTAGTCTTATAGCGTAAAAGCGGGCAAGGACAATGAGTACCATCACAGAAGCCTACCGATTCAACGAACAATATATTTCCATCCACTATGAAGTAGCTTCAGCAGGCATCTACCGAAAGCAGAACGCAATGGGACTACAAGCGATTCACCATATATGTGCAAGTACGGTAAACAAAATGCATCGAACAAGTTTATAACACCAAATGTAATATGCAATTAACGAAATAAACGAAAAGAAAATTAACTGAATAGCCACTAGATTAGCGGATGAAACAAAGTTCTGAGACAAGTGGTTAGCAAAAGAAAAGCAACAGAACAGCAGGCGGCATTCAGGCTTTTTCTTTGCTAATCCACTGTAGGAAAACATTCTGAGTACCATAATTCTAAAGGGTCCCCTTCACACACACGCACGCCTACTCCCAACATCTTAGGGTTGAAGAAAGCAAACTAGTAAAGCTAATCGGGGACCTAAAACACAGTTTGCTACCTCATGCCCCCGGATACACTATTTACTCTTCATCGTCCTCATTTTCCTGCAAAGAGCAAATTAAAATGTTCATTAGCAACACAACTAGCAGTAGTCAAATTTCGTTGGCATTCAAGATAAAATCTGCACCAGTTGTTTAATGATTACCTCATCGCTACCACCATCCTGGTCATCGTCGACCTCAGACTTGGACTTGTCAGAGCCTTCTCCATCATCATGGATCTTTGCTTTCTTTGAGCTTGTGCTCTCCTAAAGAAGTAATTCAAGACGTCCAATTAGTGCCTAACGCTTGAAGGGCTCTATAATTAGGATGCACAATTATTTTATAATCACCTTCTTATCGAAGTTGGCTTTGGTCTTCTCGTAGTCCTGCTTCTTTTGGCCAGCCTTGTCCACATAAGGTGCCTTCTCCTAAAAAAATTTAACACAAAAGGCCGAAAACATATGGCACATTGTCACATCAATAGCCACCCATGGTACGTGAGTAGAATTGAAAAACAAATTGCAATTCCAATTCAACTAGTATTTAGGAGCAATTCAACCTTTTTCAAACAAACAGACCAGAACAATTCTTAAACAGCCTTTAGTGATACTCATAGATCATGTACGCTAAATAACAGATGCACACACACTTAATTAGGAACATGTACTAATTTTGAACACTGCAGAGAAAAACTCACTTGCTCAGACATAGCTCGCCACTTCTCCCCTGCAGCCTTGCTCACCTAACGAACCAACAGAGGAAAAAAAAAATTAGACATCTACAGCAGCCAAAAAGTGGCGAAAAAGAGAATGGTGTCAGGAAGCTCACGGCGGCGACACTCTTGTTGTCAGGGTGCGCTGCCTGGTACTCCTGCCTGAACTCAGACCTGCAAAAATAAAAACAAAAAAAATAAAAAATCAAGAAAATCAAGAAAAATTAAACAAAAACTAAAAACAGATCTGTAGATCTGAACAGAGGAAAACGTGGGTGAGGGAGCGAGAAATTCACATGAAGACGAAGAAGGCGGACGGCGGGCGCTTCGGCTTGCCGCTAGCGGCGGCCTTCTTCCGCTTCCCGGCACCGCCGGCGGCCTTGAGCCTAACAACAACAACACCAAACGGAAACCGCTCAGATGTGAACCAACACCGGCAACCGCAGAAACCCCCTCCTCCACCGCCCACACGCAGCAGCAAAGACGGACGGAGAGAGGATCTTACCTGCCCTCGCCCTTCTTGGAGGCGTCGGCCTTGCCCTTCATGGCTGCGGTGCGGAGATCGCCGAGTCGGTGCGCTAGGGTTTTTGCGGGGGTGCAGCGGGGGAGGAGCGGAGTTTGGGAGGCGGCGCAACGGGCGTTGTCTGGCTTTTTGGGGCGGAGCGTTGCGCGGTGCGTGGCCGCGTGGGAGCGCGTGAAAGGGAAATAAAAAAGGACAACGACGGGCTGGGCGCTGTACCTGCGACGCGTGGATCGGTAGTTGGATCGGTTTTTTGTTGGAGGAAGCGAGCTGGGCCGTGTAGGATGGCTGGCCCAACATTGCGGTCAGTCGGTGCACTGGGCTATTGGGCCTTCTGACGGATCGCCACCGGCAAAAGGATAAGTCCACTTGCCATCCCTCAACTTTACATCAAGTTTGTTGACATCCTTTATCCCTAATACCAGAAATATTTACCTCTAAACTGTATAACTCGTGCAACTTTGGTCCCATAGTAGTATAAGCAGTTGGTTTAGCTGACGTGCCATCTTGTTAGGAATTTTTTTGTGGGGCCCACATGTTAGCGCCACTCCTTTCTCTCATCTTTTCCACAACGTCAAGTGCAGTACCCTCCGTGCCAGCGAGGAGGTATGTCGCGGTGCCTCGCTCACGTTCCAGCGCCACCTCGTCGACATCAGTGAGCCCGAGCCCCACCCACCTGCTACTCCGGGTCAGGGTTGTCCTCATCCTTCACAATCGCCTCCGCTTCCCGAGGCATCCACCGCGAGCAGCGCCAAGGTCACGTCCTAGCACGGTGAATGAATCGCGTTGTACACAGAGGCAGAACCAGGAGTAGGGCAGCTAGGGCTACAGCCCTACTCCTGGCCCTAAATAGCCATTAAAATAACACTCCAAAATTTGAAAAATTAGAAGGAAAAAGATAAACCTCTGAAAATTCATCAATTGAGCCCTATGCTTGAAATTTTTTTGGCTCCGCCACTGGTTGTACACCACCCAACTAACTCAGAAGGCGAAGAAGTTCCACGGTGGCGACGACGAGGTGGAGAAAGAAGCCTCGGATCCATGAGGAGGCGTTGGTGACCACTGCTACTGCCCCATCGACACTTCCACATCAACTCCATGTCTCACCGTCGGGCCGCTCCTTGACCTCATACTCTGCATTAGAGATTGCGGCCCTGGGTGCCTCGTTAGGGACCGTCGGCGGGAGGAGCTCATCAAGTCGGTCCACCGTCGTAGTTGCTGGTGGTCCCTTCCTCTTCTTATCTCCTTCCTTGCCATGAGAAGTCACCTCCTGATACAGCAACGGGTGTTCCCGATCTTTCGATGAGAGGAGGATAACTTCGATTTGGGGGAAGAGATGACGTTGGTGGTCCGACTACAACTACCACAGGGGTGCTGCGCCTTAGCAACCGGTACACCAACTCCACTTTGTTGCTGTTCTTGCCGTGCCAAGAACAACCTTGAACCTGCAAGCAATCGAAGAACAAGCAAGAACAAGTTGACAAGAAAACAGCTCACGGCACTTGTCAAATGATGAAACTGAAACACGCGAAGATGGGGTTCTGAATACAAGTATCCGGGTGGTCTAGCCGACACACGCAAGTACAAGGAAGTAGCTGAAGCTAAACTTGCATCTAAACAAAACCCAAAATGAAAAATGGTGGCTGCTAGTTGTTTATATAGGTGGTAGAATGACCAGGATAGGAGGTGGGAGCAAACCCTAGTTTTTGTGGACCCCTAATGGGCTGTAAAGATACAAGGCCCAAGCCCAAGTTTCTGATGCGAAAACTAATTTGGTCATTTTGAGCAGCTTCGTCGAATCAGATGGTGAGGCCGGACATAGCTGAAAGTATACAATGAGATGTTTCCATCAAGTACTCATTTGTCCCCATTGTCCTCCAGAGTGAAGAGCATTGACTTTATCAAAGTAGCGCTGCTAATGTTGTCTGCGATCTGGTTCTTCTCCCATATTCCTAACAAGTAGATCACAACAACCAGTTAGTAGCACCCAATTCTGAGGAGAACTTGTATGGATAGCTGCTAGGAACGACTTTACCTGATAATTAAGTTCACGAGCTCGAGCTCTAGTCATCGGTCCTTGTTGTGCAATAGGCATGGTTGTATCGTTGGAAGGGATGTCCTCATCATCCTCCCCTTCTTGCATTTGAATCGTCCTCTACTCAAGCTCATTTTCTTCTCCCAAATATGGCTTCAAATCTGCAATGTTAAATGTGGGGCTAACCGCAAAATCTGCGGGCAGCTCAAGCTTGTATGCATTATCATTAATCTTTTGTAGCACTTTGAAAGGACCATCAGCTCTAGGTAACAACTTAGATTTTCTCAAATTAGGGAACCTATCTTTTCTCAAATGCAGCCAAACCAGATCACCAGGTTCAAAAGTAACATGTTTCTTTCCTTTGCTTCCAGCAAGTTTATACTTAGTATTCATGCGCTCTATGTTCTCCTTAGTGGTCTCATGTAGTTTTAACAACAATTCAGCACGTTGTTTTGCATCAAAGTTCACCCTCTCTGAAGTTGGGAGGGGCAAAAGATCAATAGGAGCACGGGGCAAAAGGCCATAAACAATCTCAAAAGGGCACTTCTTAGTAGTAGAATGTTGTGAACGATTATAAGCAAACTCAACATGAGGCAAACATTCTTCCCACATTTTAATATTCTTTTTCAAAACAGCCCTAAGCATGGTAGATAAAGTTCTATTCATAACCTCGGTTTGTCCATCAGTTTGGGGATGACAAGTAGTAGAAAATAAAAGTTTAGTCCCTAACTTAGCCCACAAGGTTCTCCAAAAATGACTAAGGAATTTTGCATCTCGATCATAAACTATGGTGTTTGGCACTCCATGCAAGCGAACAATCTCATGAAAGAACAAATCAACAACATGTGTAGCATCATCACTCTTATGACATGGTATGAAATGCGCCATTTTAGAAAATCTATCTACAACAACAAAGACACTGTACCTCCCCTTCTTTGTTCTAGGCAGCCCTAAACAAAGTCCATAGAAATATCCTCCCAACGCACACTAGGGACAGGCAAAGGCATATACAAACCATGAGGGTTAAGGTGTGACTTAGCTTTTTGGCATGTTATGCAGCGAGCAACGAACCTCTCCACGTCTCTCCTCATCTTGGGCCAAAAGAAATGATCAGCGAGGATATCCTCTGTCTTCTTCACACCAAAGTGTCCCATCAGCCCTCCTCCATGCGCCTCCTGCAACAATAACATACGTACGGAGCTAGCTGGAATGCATAGCTTATTAGCTCTAAACACAAACCCGTTGGTGAGAATGAATTTGTTCCATGTCTTTCCCTCCTTGCAATTCAACAACACATCTTTAAAGTCATCATCGTGTGCATATTGCTCTTTAATTGTTTCCAAGCCAAAAATTTTAAAGTCAAGTTGGGAAAGCATTGTGTAACGTCTAGACAAAGCATCAGCAATTACATTTTCTTTTCCCTTCTTGTGTTTGATAACATATGGAAAAGATTCAATAAATTCAACCCATTTAGCATGCCTACGGTTCAGTTTTGCTTGACTCCGAATGTGTTTCAAAGACTCATGATCAGAGTGTATAACAAATTCTTTGGGCCATAAATAATGTTGCCATGTTTCCAAAGTTCGCACTAGAGCAAACAATTCCTTATCATAAGTAGAATAATTCAAACTAGGTCCACTCAATTTCTCGTTGAAATATGCTATAGGTTTGCCTTCTTGTAACAACACACCACCCAAACCAATCCCACTAGCATCACATTCAAGCTCAAAAGTTTTATTGAAATCAGGAAGTTGAAGCAAAGGTGCGTGTGTTAACTTATCTTTTAAAGTGTCGAATGCATTCATTTGTGCTGCAGCTCAAGTGAATGTCACATTCCTCTTGGTAAGCTCATGTAGTGGGGCTGCAATGGTGCTGAAATCCTTCAAAAAGCAGCGGTAGAACCCAGCAAGTCCTAGAAAGCTTCTCACTTGTGTGACCGATGTTGGAACCGGCCAGCTATGTATGGCTTCAACCTTGGCATGATCTACTTCAATTCCTTGCGGAGTCACAACATATCCAAGAAAAGAAACTCGATATGTGCAAAATGTGCATTTCTCAAGGTTACCAAATAAACGTGCATTACGTAGAGCATCAAAAACAGCACACAAATGATCATGATAATCCTCTATTGATCTGCTATATACAAGAATGTCATCAAAATATACCAATGAAAGCACGTAAAACTTCATTCATTAATCTCATGAAAGTGTTGGGCGCATTAGTGAGACCAAAGGGCATGACTAACCATTCATATAGGCCGAACTTAGTTTTAAAAGCTGTTTTCCATTCATCTCCTAACTTCATGCGAATTTGGTGGTAACCACTACGTAAATCAATTCTAGAGAACACAAGTGAACCACTTAATTCATCAAGCATATCATCTAGCCTAGGGATAGGTTGACGATATCTGATTGTGATGTTGTTAATTGCTCTACAATCCATACACATGCGCCATGAGCCATCTTTCTTAGGAACTAAAAGCACGGGGACAACACAAGGGCTAAGAGACTCACGCACATACCCCTTGTCGAGTAATTCTTGTACTTGACGCTGAATCTCCCTTGTTTCCTCTGGGTTGGTCCTATATGATGCACGGTTTGGCAAGGAGGCCCCAGGAATGAGGTCAATTTGGTGCTCAATCCCTCGAATTGGTGGCAGCCCCGGTGGTACCTCCTTTGGAAAGACATCGGTGTACTCCTGCAAAAGGTTAGTGACCGGAGAAGGCAACGAAATAGGAGTATCCTCAAGTGAAAATAAAGTTTCTTTGCAAACCAAAGCATAGCACACAGCGATGTTAGTGTCAACTTCGTCCAAGGCAGATTTTGTTGCAATGAAACAAGATCCCTTAAGCTTAATCTCATTTTTACTATTATGAACAGATTTGGTGGGTTTATTCTTATGCTTCTGAAGTTCATTAGCCACAATCTGGTTCTCGCTCCTAGTATGCTCCTGATTTTTTTATTTGCTAGCTCTAGCAAGTTCATCCTTTAAAATAGCTTCAGGAGACATAGGATATAACACAAGTTTTTTGCCATTATGCACAAAAGAGTACTCATTTGTTTTGCCAAAGTGTAAAGAATCCTTATCAAACTGCCATGGCCTACCTAATAACATAGAACACGCTTGCATAGGCACAACATCACAATTGATTGAGTCATGATAAGAACCAATGGAAAAATGTACTCTTACCAATTGTGTTACCTTTACCTTACCGCTGCTATTAAGCCATTGAATATAGTAGGGTTGCGGGTGTGGCTGCGTGCTCAATGCAAGTTTCTCCACCATTTCAGCACTAGCCAAATTATTGCAGCTTCCTCCATCTATGATCACGCGGCAAGAGCGTTCCTTGATCACACACTTGGTTTGAAACAAGGTGTGGCGCTGATTTTGTTCAGCCCTCTCCATTTGTGTGCTTAGCACGCGCTGCACCACTAGGCTCTCATAGTGCTCCGCAGCTTCGGCCCCAATGTGTTCTTCATCTTGATGGGACGCGTCACCTTCTCCTGCATTGTTAGCTGCAAGCAAAGCATAGGTTTCTTCGTCTAAATCACTAGCAGAGGAGTACCCACCATCAGCTCTCACAATCATTACACGTGTGCTTGGGCAGTCCTTGCACACGTGACCAAAGCCCTTGCAGCGTAGGCACTAAATATCCCTTGTCCTTCCTGATGATGCCACTGATAATGAGCTCTTGGAAGGTGTGGCAGCAACCCCTCTTGTTGGTTCACTCGGACATGGTGTAGAGTTTGTTGTGGAGGGACGCAACTTGTTGCTTGAGGACGATGGTGCCGCTGCTCGAGTTGTCGGTGCAACAGTGTTGGAAGGTGTCCAAGAGCTAGCACGACCTGCAGAAATGTTAGTCCTGAAGCTAGCTCTTCGTCCCTGCACTTCCCTTTCAGCTTTACAAGCAAGATGAAACAAACGATTAATTGAATTATATTCTTCAACAGATTTGTTTCCTTGTCTAAGTTGTTGCAATTTATGCAGCAAATCGCGTGCATGATATGAAGGAACAAATCTAGCTCTCATGATTCTTTTCACAGCATCCCAGGTTTGGGGAGTGTTATTTGGATTGGAACGAACAAATTCACTCCACCAAATGGATGCAAAATCTGGTGGATGCAAAATCAGTAAACTCACTAGTAGCAGCCCTAACACGTTTATTCTCAGGAAAATCATGACAAGCAAATTTCTGATCAATAGCTAACTCCCAAGTAAGATATGCATCAGGGTCATATTTTCCATCAAAGCAAGGAATGGTGAACTTGATCTTGCCTAAAGAATCGTCATTATCACGTACCTCCCGCCATGGTCGAGTGCCCATGCCATGGCGTGGGCAGCGCTGTTGTCGTTGTGGATGACCAAGTACCTCCTCATCAAGCTCAGTGTCAGCTGCGTAGTCCACTTCTTCCCTTGCTGCGACGCTGTTGGTAGCATCATGGCTAATGTTGTTGCGCCTAGCTAGCCCACCATGACCTCCTTGGCCCATCCTCTCCAACGTGTTCAAGATACCTGCAAGAGAAGTATTCACATCCGCAAGGGACCTCTCTAATGTAGAAAGCTTAGAGTTGGTGTTAATTTGAGCAGCCTCCAATTGACCAAGGCGATCATTGGCAACCCTAACATCCTCATCAAGTCCTTCAGCATGCTCCCTCACTTGGCGCTCAAAATGCTGTATGATGCCCTTTGTACGTGGTGAATGTTGAGGGTGCTCCCCGGAACCTCCTGACATGGTTAATAGGGAGCAAACAATTCACAAGAAATATGTCCTATCAACTATTGCAACTATGTGTTGTCCAACTCCATTTCTCCCACACTTGTGCAAACGAGTTCTTACATGTTCTTACTTTGCTATGGAGAAGACGTTGGCTACCAGCAAGAACAACAACAATGGTTAGTAGTACCGGAGCCGACAACAAGTACGATTCTGTGATGTAGTAGATAAAAAATTGTGGGGCTATAGGTGGCTGCAAGTAAAAAATCAAGGTACAGCTAGAACAACATTAATCAAAGCAAGTTGAATAATCGCTCAAAGATGGTATTGTGCTCCAGAGTGAAGAGTATTGACTTTATCAAAGTAGCGCTGTTAATGTTGTCTGCGATCTGGTTCTTCTCCCATATTCCTAACAAGTAGATCACAACAACCAGTTAGTAGCACCCAATTCTGAGGAGAACTTGTATGGATAGCTGCTAGGAACGACTTTACCTGATAATTAAGTTCACGAGCTCGAGCTCTAGTGGAGGTTAACTATTCCGCTAAGTCCAGTACGACAAATAAAGATTTCTCAAAAAAAAAACGATAAACAAGCACCATATGGACAAATGGGATCTGATGTTGATAAACTGAAAAGGTTTTTGAACACCGATGAAATTTGAAACGAGGTGCCACTGTGCCAGACTTGTACACTGCCGCGATATGCGCGATGCCGCCATGTGCTCCTCCCCTGATGCATGGGTTCCCAGATGACAGTCGGTCAGTCGCCCAGCCAGGAGAAACCTTCCTCCACTACGGCCTCGTCTCGTCGTTCCTCTCCACGTCCAGGTCATTTATGCCTCTTTTTTAATAGATGTGTGGAATAGCGGAAGGCAGGCGAGGCACGTCGCTGGAACGAAATGATCTACACGCACACAAGGCATTTTAACTCGGGGAAGAAGAGACAGAGGAAGTACTCCCGGTGCTTTGCTCTGCTATTTGGCTGCTCGCGGCCGCGTCCGCCATGGGGAATTGCTTCGGCTCTGAAGACGGCGAGGTGGAGGTCGTCAAGGTGATGGCCCGTCATGCGTTGCCACAAGGTGTATATATCGACATCCCGATGCTCTGCTTACAATATCACTATGTTTTCTTTGTGTTCGTGATTTATTTTGCTCATCGGGATCTGGAACCAATGAAGCCATTTGTCATGGTTTTGTGCTGCATCTCAAGTTCTGACGCACTTCGTGCTGGGTCATGCTCTTGCAGCGGCAATGGCGAGACCAGTCATGGTCGCGATCGCGCAGCCCAATGCACGAGTCGCGATGAGCCCAGGGCGGCCACCAACTGGTAAGTTGCCGAGGCAGGCCACAGCCACAAGCACCGGCAGCGGGCGATCGGTGGCTGGTGGTGGAGGCCGGACGAACGCCGGCGGCGACGCCAGCGCGGAGGGGAGGATCCTGGAGGCGCCCAACCTCCGGATCTTCACGTTCGCGGAGCTCAGGGCCGCCACGAGGAACTTTAAGGCGGACACCGTCCTCGGCGAGGGCGGGTTCGGGCGGGTGCACAAGGGATGGGTGGACGAGAGGACCATGAGCCCCGCGCGGAGCGGCTCCGGCATGGCCGTCGCCGTCAAGAAGCTCGATCCCGAGAGCTTGCAGGGCGTGCAAGAATGGCAGGTACGTGACACTTGTGGTCAGTATAGATCATCTTCTCCTGAATTTTTCGGCTGTGCAATGAGCAGAAAGAACGCCGTAGCTAGAGTCTTGCAAGGATCACATAGTTGTGAGATCAAAAGAAGACAAATTCGTAGATCCTCAGTTAATTTAAGTGTTTAGTACTTTAGCATTGATCTCATCAGCCATCACATTCTCACCGCGCTAAGCATAAACTAGCTATGACTCTGGTCCATGTGCCCCGACGCATACGACCGACGTGTTCACGTCATAATCTTAGATGCATAATTATCAATGGTAATGTCAATCTTTCTCGATTCGCTGGCAAAATGGGATGCCACTTTGTGATTGAGGAAGAAATGGTATTGATCTTGTTGGTATTGAAATGTTCATGCAATGATTCGTCCGTAGGCAGTATGCATGTTTAGTGGTCGGCACGTCGGATGCAGATGTGACTGGTGTTTTTCTCTTCTTCTTTTTGGCTTTTCCACTGTGTCGTTAAAGAATTTGTTTGCAGTCCGAGGTGAATTTTCTGGGGAGACTTTCACATCCCAATCTGGTGAGGCTATTGGGCTACTGCTGGGAGGACAAGGAGCTACTGCTTGTGTACGAGTACATGGCCCAAGGCAGCTTGGAGAACCACCTCTTCAGAAGTGAGCCACGCAGTAAGTAAACTGTAAGACAAAAGGTTTTATGGTGCTTTCAGATCCATGACAGTATTGCCATGATTATTAAGAGTTGACAACTTGACTTGGGCTGCTAATTAACGATGTCCGATGGTGGTTACAAAGGGGACAGATTAAGTTTATTCTTCTGCTTCACATGGGGAGTGGATTAATGGCTGTTCTGAGAACAGAGTCAACTGGTAGTGCATAATTTATGCAGATGAATAGAGAGAGTATCATAAGCTAGCTTGATATGAAGAGTCCATATAAAAAAATGGGTTGCCAGGTTGGAATTGGAATGGCAATGGAATTTACTTCATTACTGGATTGCAAAGTTTGCATCAGTAAATCAAATCAGATATTTGCTGAACACACTGCAACTAGAGTGTAGCTGAAAAATGACATTTTTTAATGTGTCAACCAGAGGGCGGAAGCGCGTCGCCGCAGCAGCCGCTGTCGTGGAGCCTCCGGCTGCGCATCGCCATCGGCGCGGCCCGCGGGCTGGCGTTCCTCCACTCGTCGGAGAAGCACGTCATCTACCGAGACTTCAAGGCCTCCAACATCCTCCTCGACACGGTACGCCCCGCTGCGCCGCCGCCCCACGCCAAAACCCACCGCTAGTACGCCGTCTAACTCGATTATCTCCTTGTTTGTCCTCGTGGATGCGTGCGTGCAGCAATTCCACGCGAAGCTCTCCGACTTCGGGCTCGCCAAGGACGGGCCGGCCGGCGGCAGCAGCCACGTGACGACCCGCGTGATGGGCACCTACGGCTACGCGGCGCCGGAGTACGTGGCGACGGGCCACCTGTACGTGAAGAGCGACGTGTACGGCTTCGGCGTCGTGCTCCTGGAGCTCCTGACGGGGCTGCGCGCGCTCGACACGGCGCGGCCCAGCGGGCAGCACAACCTGGTGGACTGGGCCAAGCCGTTCCTGTCCGACCGCCGGAAGCTGGCGCGGCTCATGGACCCGCGCCTCGAGGGGCAGTATTCGTCGAGGGGCGCGCAGCGTGCGGCGCAGCTCACGCTCCGGTGCCTCGCCGCCGACCACAAGAACCGCCCCTCCATGAGGGAGGTCGTCGCCGTCCTCGAGGAGATCGAGTCCATGTCCAGGGGCAGCGGTGGCGCCCCCGGCTCGGCGTCCCCGCGCCCCGCGGCACGGGGCGGCGCGCACGGTTACGGTCAGTCGCCGCGTCCGGGGTCGGACTGGGCTGGTCCGGCCACTGGCCACCCGTCTCCGAGAGTGAGATAGCGTCGTAAGAGCGACCGGCGCTTGCAGCTGCTGCAGATCATGGGCATATGCAATGCTTTTGCTGCACCATGCTTTGGTCTTTTCTGATCCTCGATCGTTCTTCCGTGATGTCCGAACGGAACACTTGAATCCTTCTCATGTGCCCGATTTCTTGGGAAAGAGACACAGAAATCTTTGGTGTGCCATATGGACTTTTTTTTTTTTTGAGAACTTGTGCCATATGGACATAGAGCATAATTTCTAGATGAGAGGGGAAAAAATAGCATCTTGTGGATGCCGTTGATAATGATGTAAATATTGAAATGTTTATACACTATATATACTTACTGGAAATAGAATAAAGCATGTTGGCTACTGTTGAGTTGTGATACAAATTCAGTTGCCATTATAAAGGCTAGGCTTCTGCCGAAGCGTAGCGGAGGCCCGTCGCCGGAGGCTTGGGCCGGAGATCGTGCTATATATACACCCTTTAGGGTTCCACCGTTTGTTATTCTCATCTTCTGTAAGCCGTCGTTTGGCGTTGTAACCTCATCCTGATATAGTGAAGATATTTTGCTGGCTGGCGCCCGTGGTTTTTTCTCTCCTACTTTGGGAGGGTTTTTCACGTTAAATCTCGTGTCTTCTGTGATTGATCTATCGTTTTTTATCGTTTATTTGCCTATCGTTTCCTAACACCTACGTCGTACTTTTGGACATTTAAAACGATATAGTTTCTAAAACGTTGACAAAAAAAATATTGTTTGATGTTGTTGATTACATTATAGTTACATTTGATAGATTTTAGTGATGATTTTCTGTCAAATGTTGTATACATATTTCCTTAAATTTTTTTAGTGCTTCGGTACAACAAACACCCTAGTTTTCTAGTAGTTTTATAGGCATATGCCTTCTGCTGCACACATACGATTGAGTTATTGTTGCCACACCAATGGCCCAACAATCCCTATTATCTCTGTCCTTTATTAGTTTTCATTTTTCCTATCTTTGCATGTGCACGCACCTGTTGTTTTCAATGATTATAGTGAATACATTGTCCATGACCCCATGCCCATGGACTCTGTAAAACATACTCCCTCCATTTTATATTGTAAAACCTACTCTCTCTCCATTTCATATTATAAGTCGCTTTGCTTTTTCTACTCAAATTTTTTTAAGTTTGATCGAGCTTATAAAAAAATTAGCAATATTTTGAATACAAAATAAACATATTATCAAAATATAATAAAACTACATTAATTTGATGTTATAGATATTGCTAATTTTTCTATGAATTTGATCAAACTTAAAAAAGTTTAGCTAGAGAAAATTCAAAGTGACTTATTATATGAAACGGAGAGAATAATTATTGTAGTACGTGTGGGTGTGTGGAACATCACATTGTATATACGTCTATAGATTTTCACAAATATTGGCCATGTTTGGTAAGCTTCTAAGACTACATTATTTTCTTTCCTTTTTCAACTTCTACTTTCTACTTTCTTGTTTTTTACCCGCACGCTTCCTGAACTGCTAAACGGTGCATCTCTTATAAAAATTTTCTATAGTTTTTTAGCTAATACTTAATTAACCATACGTTAATAACTTACTCTATTTTGTGTGCGTGAGATAAAAGTTCCTAACTGAGCTACCAAATGCAGCCTAAGTAGCAACCATACTTCTATATCTCACAAATCAAAAGTATTTTAGTTATCCAAAGAAAAGGAGTTTCACAAATTGTCGGAAACTTTTGACCACAATACTCAAAATTAAAATAAATTTTGACTAAATTTGCATTTTTTGAACAGAATTGTTTAGGGGGAGGTGGGAGATGGGGGGATTCCTAAAATTTCAACTAGTCCACTCCTAAAATTTTAAACCAAAATATTTAACCCTGGCCGCAACAACTACTCCATTGCTAGAATTTCTAGTTCTCAACTAGTCTTGATTAATCCTCTATTTTATGATTACTTCTTTTTCATTTCTTTGTTTTTCTAATCCTACATTTCATGTTTCAAAGGAGGCACTAAACATTCGCTGAAAACTACTATTGCGTTAAAAGGCTCAATTAAGTTTTTTATTATATTTTTCACAACATCATATTCACAAATATATCTACCATATAGTTCACCAACTCATTCTTGCACCTACATTACTCATTCATTAAATCCAACGATCCTAATTCATCGAATCCAACAGCTCCAATTGCCTCACGTCTCCCCCTCAGCCTCACGCAGACGTCGGTGCCCTCCTCTCTCTCGCACTCACCCTCCAAATTGCGCACCATCCCGAATCATGCTCAAATCGCTCAAATTGTGCACTCAGCGCCATTGGTGATGTCGCCCTTTCTCCTCCGCTCCGCCTCGCCGCAGCCGCCACCGCACCTGGAGGACCAGACCTCACCCAACACCCGATCAAGTCCCCTCCCCTCCATGCCACCGACTCTGTCCTCCCCTGCCTCCGCCGCGTGGTTTCCGACTTCCCGGCCACCATGAAGCACCCTATCAAATCCCGCCCCACCGTGACGCAGCAATGGCTCCCTTGCCCCCGTCCACCCCTGCCTGCGAGCGCCGGCACTCCACGCCTAGGAGACGCCGCTGCCGCATCGTCCGCATTGGCCTCCGTTACCGACTCCATTGCGTGGGCTCTCCACGATTGCGTGTTCCCGGACACATCCCAGCACCCCCGCCTCATTCCCATCACGTCGGCACGCCCTTCCTCTGGTTCTGCCCCCTCCGCCACCACAGCCGTCGCGGAGGCTCACTGTTTCGTGGCAAGCTGGATCCTTCTCCAATGTGCTGAAGCACTATGGGTGGTGCTACTTCAAGCTCTCCAAAGCCCGCCTAAGGTGCGTGATTTGCTTCCCCTTCCATGTTTTTTTTAGTAATCTAGATGACGCTAATTTTGCAGTGACATGGATTGAGCTCATCTCTGTTGGGCACGATATATAAGCCAATTAAATGTCCAATGACTTATGGACTGTTACTTATAATTTTGGATTGCTTTGGGTTTGCCAACCAATGCATAAATTTTGCTTCCAGCATTGAAATCAGACCTTAGCTTCAAATCCGTACTATCGAGTAGAATATGGTTGCGTACAACCTATATTTATTCGCTTAAGTTATTAGCAACTTGGTTTACCAATCTTGTGTGCATTTTGGGTTCAGCACTGTGTAGTTTTCAGTTTTCGCTACTGCTAGCTGAAAACAAGCATTCAACACCTGTTTACTTGTTAGTTTTACATTCTACAGTGCATGGATCCTTGGACAGTTAGACCAGAGTAAATATATTGGATTTTTAAATTATTTTTGGTGATACTCTGACAAATACTAACCACTTCCCCAAACTTATCATTTTTTATCACCCTTAGTACAAGCATTCAAAAAAACATGGAGACGAACTAGCTTTTGTAAATATATGTTCAGAACAGTTTAGCTAACGTCATATGTTAATCAAAATATTTTAACTCTTGCCGGTTTAACCATTACCTCTTGCATGGAGTCCATAGGCTTAATTCACATGATTCTAATATGTTTGATTCGAAACCATGGCATGGTGATTTCAGATATCAAAGTAAACTTTACCATGTTCATGTCCAGCTTTGATTCTAATATGTTTGATTAAAAACTGTGGCATGGTGATTTCAGATATCAAAGTAAACTTTACCATGTTATTTCCAGCTCTGGAATGACCTGTGTTCTTGTCTCAATTAGAGAGAGACAAAGTTGTGGCCGAGACCTATATTGGTTCATTGGTGCAGTGTCATGGATGCGAAAATTGAGAAAGCTTGACAGGTGCTTACAAGAAGAAGATCCCGGTTAAATATGACATTATAATTGATCTCCGGTGGATATTTTGTAGAGTTGTATCTTTATTACTACTATATTATTTGTAAAGATGAAGCGTGTAAGATTTGAAATTAACTTGTTATGAATCAGATAAATGAGGGATGCTCATTCTGAAAACATGATTCTTTCAGACTGCATTAAGTTTCCGTACCTCCTTCAGCTCAAGATCAGTCATTCGATGCTTCTCCAACCATATATCAACAACATATTTGAACTGAATAAAAAAACAAACTTCAAAATTTTAATAGAAAAATATAGTGAAAAAGTCCTTTCCAAATTGCTCTGAAAAAAATCCTTTCCCATCAGTATTCCTCCAATAGAAATATATGTCCAATCAGCTAATGAAAACCAATAAAAATGAATCAGCTCAAATATTAAATATGGTTTTCATTAGCTATAGTTCTTATCTGGGTGTAAGCCATTTTCTTATCTTGAACTTGAAAAAAAGATAGGTGACCTATTCTGTAGAGCTGTTTTTTCTCAAATAACTCCCTAAGTTGGGCAACAAATTGTCCTTCTGCAGAGTCCAAGTTCTTTTCAAATGGTTTCTGCAGAAAAAACACCCTTGTAAATTAAATAGGAAATTTTTCTAAATTTGATGAGTGTTGTTTTGAAATTTAACTCAGAAATGTAATTCGAGTCTAAATTCGCTTTGCACTAAGAACATATGTTCTTAACCATCTTATCTTTTACATCTTGAGTGTAATTATTTTCTAATACATGTTGTAAATAATGTGCACATGTACGGGTACCGTAAATTTTGTAATTATTTTATCACATTTTATGCTTGGCAAAACATATATCTTATTTTGGTTGTTTGATTTGTATTATTAAATATTTCTGTAGCGTTAGAACGGGTGGATTACCAGTGACCCTTAACTAGGCAATTAATTCGGTAGTACTACATCACTACATCCGAATTAATTTTGATCTAACATATTTTAATAATATATTTGGTTTGGGTTGAAAATAGTAATATATTTTTCTATGATCAAACTTAATAAAATTTAATTAGAAAAAAACCAAACAACTTGTAATATAAAACAGAGGGAGTATATGCCACAGTTGAATATCGGTCGCGCGGTGAAAGGCGTGATTCTCATTCGCGTGAAGCAATTGATATATTCTCAACGAGTTCCCAATGGTTTTCTTCTTGGTCTTTATAAAAAGAAAATCAAGAGATTTTGTCAGCGATAAATACACCCCCGCTAAACACGCCGTGTTACTCCCGAACATTACAGCTGGAGCCGTGAAAGCTATCGACGCCACATCAGCGCATCTACTCTCCTCGCGTTTCGGCTGTCCCACGACCACGACATCGCCGACGGGAGCACGGTACCCTCTTCCGGGGCGAACGCCGCCACCGCCGCCTCCAAACCCCAAACTGCTCCGGCGATCTTCGAACCGGCCGCGCCGCGCCGCCCACACCAGTTCGGCGCAGCTGCCCAGGTACTCGATTTCGATTCCACCCTAGCTTGGGTGGGTGTTTCTCTTTTGGCTTTTCCGTTAAGGCTCGCCGATTGTTTCGAATTCGATTCCGTCCCAACCTAGTAGATTGCAACCGCGTCATCTATTTTGTGCTAGTTAGGTTAGGAGTTCAGCGGCGCAGAACTGGGTTCGTGCAATTCGAGTTGAACCCCCATCTGATTGCTCTGTAACTTTGCCTCAGCGGTGGATTTTGGTTGCGTCTATGGTATGAGGGGCATTGGCCGTGGAATTATCTTCAGTTGCTCGTGGATTTATGGACAGAGCAAAAAATTATGTGAGCGGGTGTATTAGCTAGACTCTGTGCAACTATTGTTGCCTATACTAGTTGCCTAGTTGGATTGTGTTTATGGGGGAAAACAAGTTTGTCTTGCATAACTGAATCGATTAAAACGGTGAATCCGTTTATTCCGTCATATTCTGTTGGTTATTTACATTTCTGCTCGCTCGTATTCCTCAGTTGTTCATCGTTATCTTTGAATGAGGTGGTCTATTTGTCACTCCATTTCCCAATTTCTCATAAGAAATTTCATGCTGTTGGTAGATTTACATTCTTTAGACATTTGCCTTGCAGATAGTAAACAATTTAGATTGGGAATTTGCTTCATATGGTAGCAGCATCGGGTTATATGTATATGATATTAAGCCCATTCAATTGAAATGCTCCGCCTTATGGTTAAGGAGACTATATGATGTTGAGGCCTTATAAGATTGTTGGACTTCAAGGAAGTGTTA
The DNA here is from genome assembly GCA_000573905.2 of Oryza punctata. NCBI lineage: Eukaryota > Viridiplantae > Streptophyta > Magnoliopsida > Poales > Poaceae > Oryza > Oryza punctata. Next base: position 32,402,512 of record CM002489.2, on the reverse strand, counting down.
CCAGCTGCCATGAGGGTCAATCCTGCGCTCTTCCTGCCTTTGATGGCCGAATATGCAGCACCCACGTGGGCCATACTAATTTCAGGGTTCTTCATGCTGCTTTCTGTTTCCCTCTCTATGTACTTGATATTCCAACACCTTTCAGCATACAACAATCCAGAGGTTTGCTTTGGAACTCCACCATGTTATCAATACTCAGTAAGGTTTGTCATGTCTGCAAACAATATCCATTTTATTTTTGTGTTATTCCAGGAACAGAAATTTGTTCTCGGTGTTATCTTGATGGTCCCTTGCTATGCAGTTGAGTCGGTAATATCTCCAAAGCAACTTCTGTTTTTTGGTTGGATTAGGGCTCTTCAGTTATTTTAGTTGCGTATTTGATGATCTTTGCTTCTCCTCTGCAACAGTATGTTTCGTTGGTAAATCCTGACACTAGCGTGTACTGTGGCATCCTGCGTGACGCCTATGAAGCATTTGCTATGTATTGCTTTGGAAGATATATTACTGCTTGTTTAGGTGAGATGTTTTCTGAGACATTCTAACTTCCATTGTCACTCTCAGGGTGCTACTTGCACTTATACATTTAGTTAAAGATTGGTCTACGGTCTACTCTTATTGCAATAGATCTGTCACATTTATGATGCTGCTATGAGGTACCATTCTTTTTTTCCCCTTTTGAGGGAACGTGGAGATGGATATGCCAAAACAATGCAGGTAGTTGGGTTATGTTTGATTGTGGCCTGTCTAACCCCATGGACTTTGTCAATAAATAGCTACATATTATTGTGCTTTTAATTTGGGCAAAACTTTGGCAGGATGACCAATTTATGGGCATTCATAAATTTTTCAACACACCAAGTAACAGAAACAGACCTTTGGCATTGGAATGAGGCATGATTTCATTTATGGTCCCTTATATGCAATATGTACCTACAGGTTTTCCATGTATACAGCTTGTCTATAGTCACCCCAGAACAACTGGAACTATTGTTTGATAAGGTTATGTAAAGGAATCCACCATTCTGTCTGCCTAAATTCCTGAGACAACAGTATCATTGTTATCAGGGATTCTATCCGAGGGAATTTACCAGAGAGAAGAGGCTTAATAAAATGAAACTGTGTATAACTACCAAGAATGTCACCTTGGACAAACAAACAATGCATCCCTATGTGTATTTTCCTATTAATTGCTTTTTTTATACAAGGAAAGTAGGATTAACATGATGAAAATACTGTATGGAATCGGTTCATTAATAATTTGAAGCTCTCCATCTATCGTTCTCATTCAATTTGAAAAAATGTATATATTTTGTATATAGGTGGTGAAGAAAGGACAATTGCATTTTTGAAGAGGGAGGGTGGCGAAGATTCTGGGGAACCTCTTTTGCGTGGTGCTTCCGAAAAAGGGATCATACACCATCACTTCCCCGTGAATTACATATTGAAACCATGGAGAATGGGTGTGAGGTTTTACCAGATTATCAAATTTGGTATATTTCAATATGTATGACCACTTGTCCAGCTAGTTGAATTGGAATTTATGATTTTGAGAGCATATTGGTTAAGTACTTTGTACCTGTGCAGGTGATTATAAAGACACTCACAGCTAGCCTATCCCTGATTCTTCAACCTTTTGGTGCATATTGTGATGGAGAATTCAATTTGAGATGCGGGTAAGACAATTTTCCATTTTCACCTCTTCAGTCCAGTGGAGCAAAAGGCATTCACCTTTATAAGGTGAATTTCATAATGCTTGGAAAATTTTTATAATAGGAATAATGCAGAGACGGATAACTACATAGAAGCGTAATGTAATCTTCTTGATGAGTCTACCTGTATCACTGCATAAGCTGTTATCACCCTGTCTTTATCCCCGGAATATATGTGCACATCTAGCAGTACACTTCAATGAATTATTTTCTGCATGCTTATCCATTGTTTCAACTTCATTACTTTTGATCAAACTGCAGATACCCTTATTTTGCTGCTGTCCTTAACTTCAGTCAATATTGGGCCCTATACTGTTTGGTGGAGTGGTACACGGCTACTAAGGATGAATTGGCACATATAAAGCCACTGGCAAAATTTCTTTCATTCAAATCTATAGTATTTTTAACTTGGTGGCAGGGTATTATGATTGCTATCATGTATTCTTTGGGCTTGGTTAGAAGTCCGTTGGCACAGAGCTTGGAGTTAAAATCAAGCATTCAAGATTTCATCATTTGTATAGAGGTACCTCACCTTTCCGAGTTAGACGGGCTTCCAAAGAATATCATTTATTTTTCATCTCCTGCAAGCTCATTTCTGTAAAGAGAGTTCTTGGGTTGAATTTACCTACGGTATATAACCTGCAGCAACTCCTCATACATGTTATCCTCACAGTGCACTTCTTTTTCCAGCGCAGATGGGTATTGCTTCAGTTGTTCACCTATATGTGTTCCCTGCAAAGCCCTATGCACTATTAGGTAATCATCGTTCACCTGAAAACATTTCAGTACTAGGGGACTACGCCGCCACTGACCCTGTGGACCCTGATGAGATAAAAGATATTAGTCGGCCTACCAAATTGAGGCTTCCACAGTTGGAACCAGATGAGATAATTGTGACAAATGTTAAAGAGAGTGTTCGAGACTTTGTAATTGGCAGCGGAGAATATGTGAGTCCTTGCAAACTAGTCCTACCAAGATTTAAATCTATTCTGTTTTTTAAAGTTTTTACACTTATAAGATTTTTTAGTAGAGCTTATATCTACTGATTTCACCCCTCCGAGGTGTGGGCTTCTCACTGTGTTTCACCATTTTCTTTATCTGCTTCACCTAGTTTGCACGTTTTGCCAATATTCTTATTATGTTGTGTGTTTTTCTTTATCTTTAGGTGATAAAAGATCTCAAATTCACGATGAAGCAAGCAGTGCGACCAGTTGGGAAGCGCTTTGAGAAATTAATGAAGAAGAGGAGCAAGTTTGGGCAAAGCCGTGATGACAATTGGGTGAGTACATCCACGCCACAGAAAGCAATCCATGGGATCGATGATCCTCTCATATGTGGGAGCTCTAGTGACAGTGGGATCGGTAGGGGAAAACGGCACCTCAGGGACGTAAGCTCAGGTGGTATTGTGGACAGTTGGGAAGGCAGCGACCAGACATCAGATGGGTATGTCATACGGGGACGCCGCTGGGAAATCAAGAAATCATGATATTCTTCTGTACAGGAGCTACGGAATAGCGAGCTGGGTTGCTGACTCGCTGGTAAATTTTGGTGCTAGCGTACAGCTTCCGTAGATTGCTGAGCTACTTGTGTGAGGTTTGATACTGTACATGGTTTCTCGTTTTCTGTCTATAGGTGCGGTCAGAGTATTGTAAGTGCAAAATTCCACAGATTGTACCATGCTTTAAGGGGCGAAGTGTAATTGAGTTCCTTTACAGAAGTGCAAGGTATTGTACCAGAACAAAAGTACACAACTCCCTCTGTAATTTCGTGAAAATGCTGACACGAACTGGATGTATGCCAAGGGGAGTACACTTCATGTGCTCTCGGCAGCACCCAACTTACAAAACACAAAAACCCTCAGAAAGTTGAGAAAAAAATATCTTAACAGAAATAATGGTTTCATCATGGTCGTCAAAATATCAGATGAATGAATGACTCGTTTGCCTGTGCAAGGAGAGAGGAGGCAAGATTTCAGTGGACAATTTTCCTTCTGATTTTTGAATTTTGTTAGCAGAATTTATTGCTCTCTGGAATTTTCATAGCTCTTGGGAAGTATTCCACGAGAGACAGGAGTACTGTATGTTAATTATTAGTAACCATGAGGTACTCCTTAGGAAGTGATAGGGAGTATATACCTCCCTATGAAACCGGAAAATACTCAATACTACGCCACGAACTGCATTCAACTCTTTCAACTCTTGCACAGTTGCACATTCATTCAAGTGCACTCTTGCTCATTCATTCAACTGTATGGAGGCCAAGAAAAAGGTAACACAGGAGTTCAGTACACTGCATACCACCGGAACGAGCATTTCACCTATATGTACCTAATGTACCTGCTACTTCAACACAACTATATCTATTCTGATGGATCAACACAGGACATTTCCCTGAACTGCATCGTCAAACAACTGTCAGTTAGCAAAACTCCAAAGTCAGAACTTCCCCACAAAAATATGATCTGCAAGCAGCATTTGCCCAGAACATTCTGCATTGATCTGATAAATTATAACCACCAGGAGAGGAGACCCTTGTATTTTACAAGCTGTGGTCGCTGTTGTGTCAGATGGAACCTCTATGCCAATGCCTATGAAACTTTGGCTCTTTCTCTAGATAACCTTTCCTCTTCGGCATGCCTCAGGGTCTCGTCCAAAGCTCGCAGGGAATTGGAAGAGTAGCTTTCTAGGGCTTCAAGAACACGCTTCAAACTAACCTGCACACTGTTTGCTTCAAGGAAATGGACCTGGTACGTTTGTGCTGTTGGAAGAAGGCTTTGCCGGCCCGGTACAAGAGCTAGCTTCCTGTTGAGTGTGTCGGCCTCCTTGTTAATCTCCAGGGTCTTCCTTTCCAATATCTTGTTCCATTTTTCTCTTTCCCGGATTGCAATCAGCTGTTCAGTTTGCTCAACATTTTGTTTCTCCCACAGGCTCCGTACACTAGACACAAGAGCTTGCATACTGGTAATCACCTCCTTCTCAGAAATCCGATCCATGGCTTGAGACCAGCTATTACAGATGACAAACACAAGGGGGGCGCCCACTCTTCCAGGAGAATACGGAGGAACCCCATCAGCCGTCTCCTCCTGCTGATAGTTAAGACATAGTGCTAGCCATCCATTCAGTGCCTTGATGAAGCTCCTCTGCTCATTCACCCAGGAGGAAAAATTTACAATCCATTTAATCAGCTCTAGTTCAAGCTCCATTGCCAGATCTCGACTGGTTCCACCAGAAATGATTGAATCCAAGTTTTTTGCCTCTGATATTGCTTGATACTGGATGTGGTAGCAGTTCAGCTTATCTTGCCACATTTTCACAAACCTGTAAAAGATGGCTGAATCTTTTATTTTGACACAAACTAGATTTGAAGATAATATGAAATGCAAGAATATGCAGAAAATAAATTTGGAGTATTCAGTATTCCACTTTAGGAAAAACATGACGGAAACTTGATTGTTCTTACAACATAGGTATCGTCAATTACACATTTGCCATAGAGTACAAAAAAAAAAGAACAATTCTAGACGTACACAGACTGTTTAGGATGCTTTTACTTGATTGACTTAAATGCGCCTATTTCATTTTTCTTATGAAAATGTGCCAATTTCTACAGATATCAATTCAGTGCACTGGGACTTAATTACCTACAGAATTAAGGCTGTCACTTTCTGATAGACATACTAGACATGTGGACAGCCATTGCAAAATAAAAAATAATGGGTAAAGACAAAGCTAAATCAGACTATTTGCATAAATGTCAGAGTGAAAGAATAGAGTGTACCCTTGGATTAAGGTATTAACTTGTGGCCATAGCTCCTCGTCCCTTACTCTGTTTATTTTTTTCGACACCTTAGCAATAACTCGCACAGCTATCCGTATTTTTGTCAATAGCTTCCTGACCAAATTTCGAGTTGCATCAATCTTGGGAGCTTCAGCACCTTTTTGATCCAAGAACTTCAGCCTCTTAGAGTTCTTGGCAAGCAGAAGTCGCATTTTCTCTTCAGCCTGGAAGAGGAAAACAGCACCAAAACATTCAATATGGAATAGAGACTACCAAGGGTGAGCTCAAGCACACAACATGATTTCCCCCATGTAAAAGCAGTACTTCTTCATTGATGGGTTCCTCATAGGATTATTAGTTTACATGTAGGGTGATAATAATGATATGAAAAGAAAATATAATACTGTCCTGATATGCATCAAGGGAACCTAAAAAGGCATGTCAGCTACATGTTAATAAAATTGCCATTAGAAGAAAAGGCACCAACCGTAAGTGTTCTTACTAAATAGATCTCACTAATAGGCTTATGAAGCAAATGCATAACTTAAAATACAGCAAATAAAAGAACTGTTCCAAATCTGGCTGTTAGGTCCCCATAAAGGCACTTTCAACTCTGCTATCCAATGAGCCATTTTCTTAATCAAGCAGCACACCTAATTCAAGATAGACCCAATGCAACAGTACTAAAATAACCAGCACTGTTAGGGGTGTATGCTTTTGTTTGGAGATGAGTAGGTTGGGACTTGGGAGGAGTGGGCAATACATAATGCATGAACACCTCAACAAGATTTCAGCCTTAAACACCTAATGCCATGCTAAGATAAATTCATCTTTCTACACAGGCGTGACTATTGGTGACTGGTTCAGGACATCCTCACTGTGCAAACTTGCCACAGTGAAATGAATGGTATTGCGCTCTTGGTCAGGACCTGTACTCGGTTGTTTCAAATGGGAGTATGGGACCACTCAGCGAGCTGCAATTTTGCATCCTGACCTGCAACACTTTGAAGAGCAATCTCATGGCTCATCTCATTTAACATCCTACTAGCATATTCCAACATATATCTACATCATACTGTCGAAAAAAAATACTGCATCATACACCAAAATAAGGTACTACTACTTAACAAGGTGGGCACCTTCAATCTGTAAAAATACATACCTTCACCTCGTCGTACAGCTTCTTCTCCCAGATATAGAGCTTTTGTAGGGTCAAAGACAAGCTCCTCCCTCCCACCACCTTCTCCCCTCCTCCGACATCCAACAGGTCGCCGCCTCCGTATCCTGAATGTGGCAGCGCAATCACTGACACCATCCGAGATGAAACTGTTTCCAAACAGCAATCAAACAATGGCACCAATCGTCAGGCACAAGGTGGGTAATCGGGAGATGCATGCGCAGGTTATATAAAGAACAGAGATAGCTCACCGTGGTACACTGAGCTCCGGGGATGGTAGCTCCGCCTCCCGACTTCAAGAATCGGCGCGAGCGCCCTGACCGCGTCCGCCGCTCGGACAAACTGCGCCTTGATCTCGCCGGCAACGTCTGCACTATCGGCTGCTCTCCGGGGAGTCGGAACGGACGCGGCGACGTTGCCATGCGCAGGCGTCTGTTGCCGCGCCACGCCGCCGCCGACCACTCCCTTGTCGACGACAGGATTCTCCTCTTCGTCGGCTTCGGCAATGCTGCTGCTCACGCCGCCGATAGAGCTGCGTCGGCTGCGAGCGCCGCCGCTCCCGTGCGCGGAGTACTCGCTGGAAACCTCCTTGACGACCGCGTCGTCCTCCTCCAGCTCAGGGATGCCCTCCTCCTCGCGCACCTCCCGGGAGCTCCGGCTCGGCGTGTATGGCGCTGGCGTCGTGGCGCCAGTGCCGGGAGCATCGTAGCAGTAGTTGTCATACACATCATAGTTGTCGAACACATTAAAGAAGTCCCACGAGCTCGCCCTCGGCGGCGACGGCGGTGGCGCGGCCGCCCTGTCCGCTCTTCTGGTCTCGCCTCCGTAGGGGTGATACTGCGCCGGTTCGAAGGAGCCGAAGTAGACGCGCTCCGACGCGGGGGCCCGCTGCTCGACGGCGACGGACGCCGGTGGCGGGCGGCTCCGCGCGTAGTAGAGCTGCAGCGACCCCGGCGGGTACCCGAACGGCAGCTCGGGCGCGTACCCGTATCCGTACGCATAATGCGGGAACGCCAGCGCGCTCGGTTGGTGGAGGTGCTCGTGACCGGCGACGCGGCGGGTCGGCGAGGAGGACACGGACCCCGACTCGGATCCGGATGACGGCGCGAAGTTGATGTGCGACGACGAGTGCGGCGGCGAGGCAGCAGCCGCGGCCGCTGCGTCCACGTCCTTGCGCGCGGAGGGCAGCGCGACGGTCGCCGCCGCCCCCGCGGCGGCGGCGGGCGCGAGGACGAGGTGCAGCGACGCGGACATCGACACGAGCGAGTCGGCCAGCGCGGCGTGCGCCTCTGCCAGCGCGTACCGGTGCCGCACGGCCGCCGCCAGCAGGTCGGCCCGGCCGCGGCACAGCGCCACCGCCTCCTGCTGCTCCAGCTTGGACCCCTTGCACCCCATCGCCACACACAACTCCTCCAACACAAAAACTAACAGCGTCTCCTCGTGGTCGTGGCGCGTCGGCCTCCTCGCCACGGTGACATCCCACGCGCGCTGGAGCGGAGCGTGGTGGTGATGAGGAAATGATAGCAACAAGCAGTAGCAAGCAACAACCACCAAATGACCAAAACACCAAGAAAGGAAGAGTGGATAGAGACTGCGCGCGGGTGAGTGCTAGTACTAAACTTGGACGGGGTTTCTGATGATGATGGGCGTGAGAGAGAGAGAAGGGGAAGGTTGGGGGAATCACTTCCAGTTGATTTGTTTGCACTCGCGCAACGACGCTTCTTTTTCTGGGCTTGTTATGACAGGGCCGCGGCTGTTTTGTAGCGAGAGGGGAGAAAAATACAAGGATGATCGATGGCTATAGTTCGCTACCGCACCCAACCCCGCGAGTGTGGGGAATGTGACGGGGAATGGAGGGGACAGGCGAGGAGGCAACACGAGGCCATGTTCTTTTTTCTCCCCTCTCCCACCCTAGCTAGTGTAGCCTCTCATACTGCACACACTCGGGTGGTTTTGTCCGTTTCCTTTCGGAAGGGAGCGGAATGGGGTGGCGCCTGGCGATGCAGAGCGGGGAAGCAGACGGAGCAGGAGGTTGTGGTTGCAGTGTGGTTTGGTGGTGGCATTGACGCCCCCCGCCCGTCTTGATGGCCGTCTTACCGCGGGACGGTACGGGCTTGACCGGCCTCGTCAGCGGATCAAACCGATCAGACGACAGCAGCATCTCGCCCTCTCCTCTACTGGGAGACGCACGCTGCATGCGCCGCTGTAGGCTGCAGTGCGGGTGCGCGACGACACGGACACGGAGTCGGTTGCCTGATGGTTGACGACACTTGGGAGTTGGGACAGTGAGGGCCGGCTGTCCGTTGGAAACCGGTAATCGTCGGGCGGTGATCAGGGTTCGCGGCTAGCGGCGTACTTGCGTTTTATTGTAGCCGCGCTCGCGTTGCAACTTGCAACAGTTAGAGAAGAACACGGTAAGCCTGCTGGTAACCGTACGGTTTTCACAGTTACCACCCATAGGGTGAAGGTAACCTCACCTAAAACGATTTGGTGAACCTTTTCTACTCGTGGAAACGGTTGACTTTGTGGTCATACAGTCTCCTTCGTTCTGTTTTCCTTTTTGCGGGAGCAGGAGCGCAAGCTTCCTCGTTCATAAATTGGGATTGAATAATTAATGGTACTCCATTAAAAAAACTCAAACTTACTACTTTATGTTTCATATTATAAATCGTTTTGGCATATTTAAAGTTAAAATTTTCAAAAATTTGATCAATTTATATAAAAAAATATAGTAACATTTATAGTATCAATTTAGTTTCATTACATCTAACATTAAACATATTTTAATAGTTTCTTTTGTTTTGTGTTGAAAATATTGATATATTTTTCTATAAATTTGTTCAAATATAAAGAAATTTGATTTAGAAAAAAATCAAAATGACTTATTATAATATGAAAGGATACTGTTGTTGTCGTTGTGATGCAGACACAAGTAGCACAAACAAACAACCCCATAATTTTAACTTCATCCTTTTATAGATATATTAAAACAGTTTATATTAAGAGTAAATTTCACTCTAGGTCACCTTTTATTACCGATGAACCACCCTTGTTTTTACTTTAGACCACCTCAACTCTCTTATCAAGCATATGAACGACCTCGAGTACACCGAGTCCTATTCATCAATAAACTCACTCATTTGTATATTGATCGTTTGATATATGATAATTTGGATGTGGATGAATAAAAAAAGTTGAGAGTGGTCCAAAGTATCACAAAGGTAAAATTATCCGGTCCAATGTGTAGGGTGATCCAAAGCGAAACACCGTCAATAAAAGTAGTCTAAAGTAAAATTTATTCTTATATTAATAATTTTATGAAATCTTTTGTTATAGGATACCTGCCTATATCATTTTCATATACCTAAACCTACATTTTTAAGTAACAATTATGATGAAAGTCAACTCGTGTTAATGTTAACTACACTAATTCTAATAGGTTTTTTTTAGACCATAGCTTTTTTCAAGTACAATTGATTGTGCAAGCGTGTTACACTGTGTTGCTTGCACTAACACCATCCTATTTCTTCAAACCTTGCATCCACCTTTTCAACTATAGCACACATCTCCTATCCCGTAGCTCGCTGTTGTCATACATGCCATTTCGATAATTATCATATTGCATTTTAGGTTTGTACAGAGGATATGAAATGTATTGGTTCTAAAAACGATCGTGGATTTCAAAATTTTGTTTTCGCAAAACAAAATATTTTTAGCAAATTATTATAGTTAAAAAGAAACAAAATGAAGGAGAAAAGCAAAATGAAAAGGTTAGCCACCATGATGAGCCTGAGGAAATGATCATGCACCAATCACAGCTTCTCTTTCCCTTTTCTTTATCCTCTTCCTCCGATCTTTCCATTATTTCGTTTTGACATTTAAGTTTCACGATTTCAGAGTGGACTGGTGGACCACGCCAATCTCTTTGGGAATAGCAAGATCTGAGGGAGATGGCCAGAGAGATTCCAGAGAGAATTATAACAAGATCTTATTGCAACTTCGGAGGGATATCACACATTCACACTGTAGTGAGAATTTACTCGGATGCCAATCCCTATCTTTTCCGGCACTTGCTTGGGCTTCCTTTTGCTCAATGTGCATGGGGCCTGCCTGTGACTTCTGCCTTTGTCTTTAATTCCATCAACTACTGTCTGTTGGGGCTATGGATTTCACTTGCAAATCCATGGTTTTTGTGGTTTTCTTGGTTCAATCATTTATTCTCCTGTTTCTCTGAGCCAGGTAACCTTTCCTGGGCTCCTGCCACTGTTGATCTCAACCACACGTGTCAGTGTTTGTGTGCCACTTTTTCTGTTACTCAATACTACTGTAGTACTATACTAATAACACATCTCAAATCGGAAAATTTGCCCCAAATGTGATGTGATATGAGCGAATCCATCACTTATTTATCTCTGAGGTTCTTTCTGCTTGGAGTATTATTTGTGACAAAGTAAAATAACATGGATGTTTAACAAACCAGCCAATTATCTCCCCTTTAATTTTTTTTTGTCAAGTCTATGCCACACTGATGGCATTTATGATATCAATCGTACCCTAGGAACACATTTATGATGATAGGGTTTTTTCTAGGCATAATTCTCATGTTTCAACATTTACAAGCTGTCACACACTCCATAGGCTGCACTATATCTTCTGCACAAAATCTTTTTAAAGCCATCCAGATTAGCTATCCTTACTGTTTCCCTTCGTTGTATCTCTTCAACTTTACTTGACAACCATCTAAGATGGGAGAAAAGAAGTTACAAAAAAGTTGACCGTATATTCTGCTTTGGTGATTTGGGGCCACAACCAAGACTCCATGATTTGGTTGTACTACTGTAGACAGATTATAATTTGGGCATGGTTATGTGAAAAGCAGCTCAGCATGGCTCCCACTACAGTAGAGAGTGACAGGAGGAAGAAGGCCACTCTTCTTCAGAGATTCACTGTACAATGTACACCTATGTTATTGGGAAACAAAGTGAACAGTACCCTCTCCTCGCATGCACTCAACTTAGGCTACGAAAAAAAGGAAGTGATGCACGTATGTGTAGATAAGTCACTTGCAACTCTGAGCTGTCTGGGACCATGGCTTTTACCTGTTCACTGGCAACTTCTTTTCTACACTTGCCATATTTCTCTACACGGATTCCAAAGCGAAAGAATGGCAATTGAAATTAACTAACGAGAGTGAGTCACAAACTCACAATATTGTGTGCTTTGGGGACAATGTACTGAGGTGAACATGCATTACAAGTGCACTTTGTTCTTCTGAATTCAGATATTGTAATGCAGAGTTATGTGTAAGTGGAAGTAAATGAAAAATCTCAGTTCATGCATGCCCCAGTTATTCACAGTTTCACGTGGGAGCTGAGGCAGTGCAAAACTTCATGCAAACTAGTGCCAATTTTGTTGTATTATACGGACAGAAAGCCTTACAATCAATCAATTTTAAATTTTAAAATCACAACTTGTAATCCTGGTGACGTTTTGGCAAAGTTTTTTTTTTTATTTTTTTTGGGGGGGGGGGGCAAGTACTACATGCGTACTCTCTCCGTGAGCATATCCAGATTCGTTGTACTATATTATATTCTATTATTGGTTAGGTTGGTTTTTTTCGAGACGGAGGGAATACACATGTCGTAAACCACAAGTTAACAGTGGTGATCTTTCAAATGGTAATGACCAATCCGATAAGTCTCGTACTATACGGGCAGTGGAGATAAATTATTAAATATTCAAATCCATTTGCAAGAAAAAAATTAAGGTGTCTAATGGAGTGCATAATTCGGTAACCAGTGTATGATTGGTGGCTTGATTCCCATTCTGTTATAGGAGACCGTACCACGGTTTTAGTGTCCGTGATCAGCAGTAGCGTTTTTTTTTTTCTGAAGCAGATCGAATAATTTGAAGTTAAGCACGTGGTTTCTATGTAGTACAGCATCTTTTTATACAAACAATGTGGTTGGGACTGGAAATCCTATGGTTAAGAATTAACCTTTTCCAATTTTTGGAGGTTTGCAATAGTTACAAAAAGTCGATGTTCTCCTTTTGAATCGGCATTATGTAACAATATATTGTGGGCAACTATTTGTGAAGTTTCATGTTTACAAACGAAATCCAATCGAAAATGAGCATTGATCCTTCGAAGAAAAAGTGTAGGAGGGAGGGACGGTTGGTTGATAGAGGTACCTTAACAAGGTTCATAACCTCCATTTCTGAGTCTGTGATATCTGTATAATTAAAAGACACGAAATGCCTGAATCTTTTCGTTGCTCGGAGAATGTTCAGTTCTTAACTGAAACAATTCATTTGCAAGGCAAATTGTGAAGAATATGTAAAATATTGTATAGATTAATTCCAGTACGGATCGCCAAGTTTATAGTACAAAAGAGAAAGTGGGTTAGTTTTCTTCAGCACACCGGCTAAATCATTAGAGTTATCCCTGATAATTCATAAATGAAAACGTAATAACACCATATGCCCAATGATCAATTATATCATGATTCTAAATTCACTGGTCCACTGAAGACAAAGTGAGTTGGCACTTGCGATCTGTAAAGAATGTGGAAGAAGACAATTCGCAAAGTACAACAGGGCAGGACAAAAGGTAGGCGGTCAGTTATAATTCAGAATAGTAAAATTCTCTGAATTTTTGCATCCCAAACACCCTTAGACCTTATTTTGTGAAATGCATGTTCTCTGGGCTCAAAGAAGATGAGCGGTTAAGTTCTGTAAATATGAAGATTGCACAAAAAGGGCTACTACATCACTGTTCATAAATTTCGTCACTTTTCCTTTCTATAGCACAGAAGCTAGTTCGAGAAAGACAACTGATATGTTGAGGCCTAGGTGACTAGGTATAGGGTAATAGGAAGAGGTAGATGAAGGCTTTAGTTTTTCAGATTCAGAAAAAGGAAAAGGGAAGAGATAGCATATATGATTAGCTCAGCAGACAGCAGCCTAAGAAGGGTGAAGCGATGAGTACACACTATTACATTTCTACACAGACCATATGATTGTGAATCAGACAAGGAATACCCAGTACAAAATGTCCATCAAGTGATAGAATCAGCTAGTGTAGGATGAGAATTCCAACTCCTGTTTCTTTATAATATTGTACACTTTTTTTGCCTAGCAAATTATAAGGTCTAAACAAAAACCTAGTATGCTCCAACATAATACTGTATGTCAATTATGGCCAAATGTATGATGATAGTTGTACAAAAAGAATTGTATACCATGTCTGATTTTTATGTCTCATGGGGCAACTACCCAGTAGCCAGTTTTATACTATAGTAATACTCGATCTCCTAGAGTAACCGAGTAAGGAAGGTGCCAACAGGACGAAGTGCTAGTTCTTTTATCCAACATCTTCAGTTCTTAAAAATAAGATCTCCCTCAATTGCCATACCCTCTCGCAAATACAATATTTCTCGTTTTGGAGTTCTTGTGAGTGAAGCATACAAAATTCATGATCTGAACTGGTTCTGATAATTTCATATGCTTGCAAGCACTCCAGTGTACATTCTGTGGCGTTGTGCCTAAGAACATAGGGAAGGCAATAATTTAACCAATGGTCAGTTCAGGATTCGAAGCTTCTAAATATACCAGAACGGCGGAATCCAACGCTAATAAATTTCACTTCACAGATATGAGCGCAGTATTATACAAGAGTTTGTCAGATATCAATGCAGGCAAATTCCAGATTATGTCAGGCATGGAATTTTGCATCACTAGGATAAGCTGATATAATGAATAACTACCACGCTTGTGTTTGCTGCGGCCTGCGACGTTATCGTTCGATATCCTTTCTTCTGTCAGGTAAATTCCATTGATCAGTCATTCTGAACATTCAAGAACCTAAAACAAATATCATTTGCTAAAGAGACAGTGTTCTATTGTCACATATACATGTGAAATTAATTACTAGTGACTAGCACTTCTAGTCGAACTTTAACTACGTCTATATATATACACTTAATTATACCTCTGATCAGAATAGCAGGCACGATTATTGCCTCTGCTCTTATTGTATGGGAGACTATGGAGTTGTATAATACTACTACTATGAACCATACAGCACACGTACGTGTACCTGGAAATCGTTAGTTAATTGCGGCACAAACCCCTAAGCTAGGACAGCTAACTTTTTTACTGATAAGCTCACTAATCTATGTTTGGTACATTTTGGACATGGATTAATACTCTACTAGTGGCCTTTTACCACCTCGGCAGATGAAACTTAACCATGGCCAGGATCGCCTGCTTATCCGTTGATTCGACGAGGCAGTCAAACTTCAACTGCAAAGAGGGGGAGACATTTTGCATCCTTCCTGGAGTAGCCATCATCTGATCCAGTGGCCATGCCTTGTTCAGTTTCTTTATTACTAACAGTTTACATCTCAGTAAAGCCCAGCAGCAGCAGCAGCACGTTTGGTCAAGTCTCACCTCGAGTGAAAACTTGCTGCTGCTGGCTGCTGCTCCTCACCTCGATCGTGCAGGCCACGTACTGATTCGCATATACTTTCGCACCTCTTTGCCCCTGTGCTTTTGAAGCCTTGAATCTTATGCCATTGCCAGCCTTCACCACGGATTACACTGAACTTTACTGCTTTTCCTTGCCTGGCTGATCTTGTATTTACTCCTTTATCTTTTTTCCTCTCTTGGCGTTCCTATCTTTGTTTTTTCGACTGTAAAGTTGTGGCAAAAGTTGCTGGATCCGGATGTGCACTGGCTGGCTGCCGTAGCTAGCTCAGCTCTGAACTGTTAGTCTGTAACTGCGAGTAAATATTTCAGCAGCTGGCTAGCTAGGACAGCTTCGAATTTTCAGTTAGGAGCTTAGGATACCCCAGAAGAAAAGCTTAGTACCCATGCCTTGCAACAATGGCCGGCCACACACACAGAACGAGCAAGCACGCACGCACGCACGCACTCACACGGACTACTTCATTTCTGCAACAACTTGTAAAGGGGCCTAGTACGCTAGTGCTACCGGGATTGGAATGCTTGGAGCCATTGAAATCTAGGGCCTAGCTAGTACTGTAGTAATTGGATCTCGCAAAACACCTTTGTGGAAGTAGTGGTCAAGATTTGCACGCCAGCCAATGCACAAAGAACACAACGAAATCACTCACCCCAACACCAAAACAGTTGCTCAAACAGGGACAAAGTGACGATGCCCTTGTAGAAAAGAAAAGGAATTCTGGTACTACGCTCCATACAGGAATCGGAGCCGTACATCATCAACAGCCAGATAGTGATTGAGTGAACGTCCATAAGTAAGTAGTCTCATGCAGATTGTGCTTTTGACAGTCTCTCATGAGTCATGTGTGCATGCATGTGGGCAACCCAAACACATTTTATACTGCTTCTGCTACACAAGAATATGCGGCTCTGTGCCGTATCCAGAAGCCAAGATTAGCACATGAACCTCTCTAAAAATAACCGGACGCATCCATGCCTGCCTCTGATCCGCGGATCATGATGGAGGAGCCGGTTGGTGGCTGACCACCAGCCTTCCAGAGATTCTGTTCTTTCAAACGAAAGCACGAGCTGCATCTGCATGCTTAAGCGAACATCTGGCCCAGTAGAAAAATGATGTAAACAATTGGCTTTTCCGATCACCAGGTGGTGGATGCGACTGTATAGGTGCGTGTGAGGCTATGAGAGCTGGAGTATAGCATCCATGCTCACGAGTCCGCATGCAGCTGGCTGCAACAGTGCGGCTGTGCAGTAACAGTGGCGACAGAACAGCGCAGGTTTGTGCGAGAATGGATCGCAATTCGCAACAAAGCTACAAACCAGCAGTGCTCTAATCCGTTAGGTTTAGATCATGGTGGTGCGGAAATGCAATGCTCTATGCGCATGGAGGAGACTCTGCAAGTCTGCAGCTTGTTTCTTCAGTTTCTCTCTCTAAAAGAAAAGGTTTCTTGGGTCCTAACTCCCAACCCATTGACCCAATGGGATATGCCGAGGTCTAAATTTAGTCCTATAATTCTTCGTGCAGTGGGCTCGAATAATATAGGCCCAAATAATAAAGCCCAATATGTGTTAAGAAATGGCTTTTCTTCTTGGGCCAACCCTGAGCGTCTCTTCTCACGCGAAGCCAAACGACGCCGTTTTCCCCTTCTCCTCCTTTCCCGTGCACCCCGGCCGGCGGCAGCGGCGACTGGCGACCTTCCCTCCGGGTCGGCGACCGGCGACTGGTGCCACCTTTTTCTCCCCTGTGCTCCTTCTCCCTTCTCCGTTAGGTCTATAAGCACCTGGTTTGACAGCGTTGATCCCCATGGTTGTAGGGTGCCTGAGAGAAAGGAGGCGGTGGAGACACCGGCGATGGCAAGGGCGACATCGGCGAAGAGTTCGCCTCCCTCCTCCTTCCATCCTATCCCAAGGAAGGTATGGAACTCTACTGGCACATATGTCGCAAATTTCGGTAGGTCGTGAAGTCAATATAGTAGTGCTGCATGACACTGGTTGCTCAGAAAACACGGAGTATGATGTATCACATTAATCCGATTGTATCCTGTGATATGCATGACAAAAGTCACAGAATGGTGAATTAATCACTTGTGTTAAAAGCGTTTTGGAAGTTGCTGTATGCGTCATTTTGGGAGTTGCGGCATGCTCTTTGATTAGGTTTGCCTTGCCTTCAGGATCCGAACCGTAGAACTTGGGTGGTAGGGTGTACACCCATACCTCCACCAAGTGAGCTAGGGTGAGTTTTCCTTCCGAGAAGATGAAATTACGATGTTTTTAGTTTTCCGCGCATGCTACCCCGATATAGGTCTGATGTAATGTATCTACCATTCATGATTTGTGTCTATTGCCAAGGAGCACCACATGCTTGTGTGCGTATCCAGTTCACAGAGTTTCTAAAGCCAACAAAATCAGAAAAGAACTGCATGCAGCTTCTTTATGAATAATTTACAAACTTATCTTCACCACATCTAAGCAAATCTCTATTGAATTGAAGACAATGCAGCTAAGTTTTTTTTCCCAGCATGGCCCTTTCAAGTTCAGTATCGGATAAATCTTGCATCTATTATACTGCTCAGTTTGGCACACTGTCAATAGAATTATCAATTTCTTCTGAGGTTTTTGCATGGGTAAACAGCAGTTGAAAAAGAGCTTATTGTTTGCACAGAAACCTTGGCACTCTTGAGTAACGGTTTCCATCTACTGTTTACCACAGATTTGGCCCTCCCATGGCGACATCTGATGAAGATGCTAATAAGGGGTATGCTGATTTTGAGGAGAGGGTCAAGAGAACGATATATATCGATCACCTTTCTCCTCAAGTCACAAGCTCAGTAATTGAAGCAGCTATTTCCCAATGTGCAACCGTTGTCAATGTGGACTTCATTGTTAATTGCACAATCTCATATGATATTCCTTCTGCTGCATTGGTGGAACTAGATGATGAAATACAAGCTAAGGCTGCTATCGACTTGATGAATGATTTCCCTTTCATAATCGGTGGAAAGCCAAGGCCTGTAAGAGCTATCTATGCAAAGCATGAGATGTTTCAGGATCGACCTCCTCACCCTGGAATCAAGAAAGTTCCGGTGGGTGAAGCAAGAAGATGGAATAGAGTATGAAGGAATGAACAAACTGCGGCTCCTTGCAAGAAGGCAGGAAACAAAAAATATGGCACTCATAAAGGTAAGTTGGTTGACTTTTGATTTTTTTTTCAGATGAGTGACTTGTGTACTGTGCTTTATGTCCACTACCTTGAAACAGCAAACTTTTCTGCTTAACTCCCTGTGAAACTGTTGGTAGAACAATAGCTCAGGATTCACTCAAAAGAATTCTCAAGGGAACTGGGGGCAGGCTCCTTGATAGTGCATAAACAATTGGAACCTGGAAATGTCAACCTGAATAGAGTTTGACGCACATGAATATAATTATCTAATTATGGAGGATGTTGTATCGGGAAAAACAATGCCTATAGATATTTTTGTAATTGATGATCTGCCTTTATCATGACTAAGGACTAATTAGATCTTAGGGGTGGGTATGGATTACTCCTTGAGTACACACGGAGTGACACGTGTCCATCCTTACTAGATTTGTAAATATGCTTGGGGAACTTTCATGGCCATGCCAGATTGGTGTTATCCAAGCATTGTGTTTGACGTTTGCACCAGTTTGATGGTTTAAGGACAGTATTTTGGTAACTTGATGCTGTTACATTACAGATATAATGCGTTGATGATGCTTTGATCTTCTGATAGCATATGAGAATGTATTTTCATTTTGCTGTTCCCTTCCCCAGAATCTATTGGAAGAGGAGAAGGACCTAGCAAAGCAGCAACAAGAGTTACTTGATGGAATTTACAAGAAGTACTGCATACTAGACAGTAACGTGATAAATGATATCAAGAACCTCTCTCGCCGTTATGGAGTCAACCTGGCTGGTGACTGATCAGTTTTGACCATCCAAAGGACTGCTTCAAAAGGTCCAGATCAGTCCCCAGGGCGAGCAACATGCATTGGTGTGACCCAATAACTGTATCTTCTATGTAAATATAGTTATTGCATTCCGAGGTAACAATGGCATCCAGATTCTGTAGTGTTACTGTTGTTCCCGCATTCTGACCCACCCAGCAACAGTATGCTCGTTTTGTGATGTGTATAGGAGTAACTTCTTGCGCTGCGCGGAGATGATTCGCTGCTGTCTATTATGCATGTCTGAAATTAACTTGCTGTTGATTCATCGAAGGTTTACATTCATAATGCTTAATCTTGTTTTGTTTACACCAGCAGCCAGCAGCTCTTGCCTTGTTTACATTCATTATTTAGATTCAGTTGAGAGTTCAGATCGAGATCTCTCTCTCTCTCTGTGTGACTTATGTGAAAGAAAAAGAAAAAAAAGAGAACTGTTATCTTATAACTAATATGCTATACATGTTACCTTTAATTTGAACTTGCTAGTAGTTAGCTATATTGTTAAACTTACTTCGGTGGAAGATAGTCTTAAAAAATTACATCTCAATACAGCTAAGTATTACTCACTCCGTCCACTGAATAAGGTGAGCATACATTTTAACATTTAGTTCTTTAATACCCATTAAATGTTTGATTAATAATTATTTTATACAAATTAAATTTTATTTGATACCATAAATATTAGTATATGAGAAACTAGCATGCTGGCTCACGCAGATTGCGCGGCTAGCATTGTTATATATTTTTCCTCGTATAATAGCTTAAATATTTTCGTTTTTATAATTAAATATATTAAAATAGCAACATAATTTTAAATTATATACTAACTTGGGCAAACTAACCCATGTATGATATTCATACTGTACTACATGATAGTTATTTTTTAAAATTTTTATTTTTAGTTATTTCTGAAATGAATTTCTTATGGCCCCTAGACCCCCTCTTTCAATATTTCTTATTTTTATAATTTCGAATTTTTATTATTTATAAATTTTATTTCTATATATACTATAGACTCCTCTTCCAATATTCCTTTTTATTAATTCTGAATTTTAGTTGTTTGTAAATTGTATTTTCATATGGACTCTAAATCTTCTTTCAATATTTCTTTTTTTTAATTTCGAATTTTCGTTATTTGTAAATTGTATTCCTATATGGACGATAGATCTTTTTTCCAATATTCCTTTTTTTAATTTCGAATTTTAGTTATTTACAAATTGTATTCCTATTTGCACTCTAAGACTTTTTTCCCAATATTTCTTATTTTGTAATTCCAAATTTCAGTTATTTATAAACTGTATCCCTATATTAACTCTAGACACTTCTCCCAATCTTACTTATTTTTATAATTCTGAATTTTATTTATTTCTAAATTTTATTCCTATATGAAATCTAAACTCCACTTTTATTTTTCTTATTTTTTTAATTACGACTTTCAGCTAGTTCTAATTTCCTATATGGACTCTAGTATTACAATATTCCTATTTTTAATTCCGAATTTTTGTTATTTTTAAATTCTATTCCTATATGGACTCTAAACTCTTCTTCCAGTATTCCCCATTTTTATTCTGATTTTCACTTTTCTTCTAAGTTATATTCTATATGGACTATAGACTTCTCTTTCAACATTCCTTTTTTTAATTTGGAATTTTAGTTATTTCTAAATTGTATTTCTATATGAACTTTCTTATTTTTTTAATTCCGAATCTCAGTTGGCTCTAAATTGTATACATGTATGGACTCTAGTCTCCTATTCTAATATTCCTTAATTTTTAATTCCGAATTTCAACTATTTTTAAATTTTATTTCTATATGGCTCTATCTTTTCTTTTTCTCTGATTAATGTGAGAATTTCTAGGCCATGAGAGTGAATGTGGTGGCTCTTTTTTCTATTACTTTAATAAGTTAATAGATTTAAAGTCAAATACCAATTGTGGGGATCGTGCCAAGTTTAGCCGTGTCTTGGGGAATGCAACTATTTAAACAAGAGGTGGTCGCCGTAGGTGCTGCATTTGCCGTGGGAGGGCGACACCATCACCTGACCTTCAAATAACACTGTTTGCTATCCATACAGCCATGCTTCTAGCTCGAAATAGCTATGCTCATCTGTCAGATCTCCTACTCAGAAGACTGACGAACCTGAAGCAACTGGCGATGGATTACCGGACACTCTACAGGAGCGGGACCTGATCCAGACTAATCAAGAGAAGCTGAGCAATATGGAGGAGAAGGCCCAACGCATCCCACGGCCCAAGAAGAACAATCCGAAGTACTTCGGCCCACAATGGGACAATGGCTGCAAGCGCGTGATCGCGAGAGAGAGGCGTGCGTGAGTCGCGTGCGTGAGCTGGCATACTCTGTAATATAATCACGCGAAACAAAGGAGGTTGTTAGGGTTGGATGAACACGGCGATGGCGATGGCGGCGGTGGCTTGATCCTGTTGGATCGAGAGACTTGTATCGTGTTCGTTGTAAATTCCAGATTATATATACAAAATCCTACCAATTCGCCAAAATCTCTCTCTTAGTTCGCTAGTACTCACAAATTGGTATCAGAGCCGTGCTGGTTTTCTTATTCCCTTGATTTGGCTGTAAAATTCCAAGGAAGGATTGGGCGATCTCCGGATCAACCCGCGAAAAGGCAACTTGCCTTCTCTTGGTTAGCCAGATTCGGGGTGGAAACTAGTTCGTCTTCGATTCCTGGAAGAAGCAGAGTAGGATTCCACCAAAAATGGCGCAAAATATGCAGTTCGATCTACTCCTGAAGACCATTGTGGAGAATGAGAAGAAGAGGGAGGCGGCGGAGGAGAGGACTAGAGCGGATTATCTGGAGCTTAAAAAGACAGTCGAGGCAAAGATTCCGGTGGTGGAGAAGAAGGCGGAGGAATTGGGTGAAGCGTTTCAGTCCTTAAGTGATAAGGTCGAACAACTTGAAGACACGGTGCTGCGGCAAGCCAAGATGAGCTCCTCGTCCCGGAACAAGGAAGAACTCCAGGGTGATACATCTCCAGAAGCATCTCCCTTCTTGCATGGTAAGCGAGATCCCACCCTTATCTCCCCTGCCCCTATACATTTGGCTCTGTTGATACACAGATTGGTGAAGGTTCTGGGTTACATGATTTGAGCGGTACCATACCACCCATGATATGCCCTCAATTCAATGGTGACAACCCTCAAATGTGGAGAGCTAATTGTGAGCAGTACTTTGATGTGTATGGAATTCATCCTCGTAATTGGGTAAAGGTGGCTACACTGAATTTTTCTGGAAACGCTGCTTTCTGGTTACAGTCAGTGCACCAATCCTTGGTTGGGATTTCTTGGGTTGAATTATGTGAACAAGTTTGTGCTAGATTCACTAGGGATAGGCAACAAGCATTGATAAGACAGTGGATTCATATTGTGCAAAGTAATTCTGTGTCTGAATATGTCGAGAAATTCGATAGTCTTATGCATCAGCTTTTGGCTTATAATAGAACTTTGGAACCTATATACTTTGTGACAAAATTCGTAGAAGGGCTTAAGGATGAGATCAGGTCAGTAATCCTGGTGCAAAGGCCACAAGATTTGGACACAGCTTGTGCCTTGGCCTTATTACAAGAAGAAGCCTTAGAAGGGGTTAAGAGTATTGGGTACAAAAAATCTGATGGTAGCAGTTATGTCAGATCAAGTTCTAGGGGTACTATCAATTCAGGAACAACCACCCCGGTTGTCAGAACACCTACAGTCAATACTGAAAACAAAAGAGAGCTGGAATCTGTCAGAGCTAAGGAAGATAGATTAGCAAACCTCAAGACTTATAGAAGATCCAAGGGCTTATGCTTTACTTGTGGAGAAAGATGGGGCAAAGATCACAAATGTGCTACATCAGTACATCTATATGTGGTAGAAGAGTTACTGGAAGCGTTGGGCTCTCCTCAAGGTGAACAATATCAGAGGGATTCTAATGCAGAAACTGAAGAAGATATTCTTATGTCTGTATCCTATCAAGCACTCAACGGCACTGAATCCTCTAAATCCATCAGGTTAAGAGGTTGGGTTCAGAATACAGAGCTCCTTATGCTAATTGATTCAGGTAGCACGCACTCTTTTATTGACACACAAGTGGGACACAAAATACAAGGACTTAAATCTCTGTCTACTCCTCTCAAGGTTCAGATTGCAGATGGTGGACAATTAACTTGTGACAAAATCATTCCCCAATGCAATTGGTACATGCAAGCCACAATTTTAAAAATGATTTTAGATTACTTCCTTTGGGTAGTTATGATGTTATTTTGGGCATGGATTGGTTGGAGCAATTCAGTCCCATGCAAATCGATTGGGCCAACAAGTGGTTGGAATTTACTCATCTCCAACAGATCATTCGATTGCAAGGTGTAGTCCAACAGACTGACAAGTGTAATCTTGTATCTGCTGATCAGTTATCTGGCATGGTCAAACAGGGTTCAGTTCTGTGCATGATTCAGCTCCGAACCATTGTGCAAACAGAATCACCTATGATCCCAGAAATTGTGCAGCCTCTTTTGCAAGAGTTTCAACATATCTTCATGGAACCATGTGGTCTTCCCCCTGAAAGAAATTGTGATCACCACATACCATTAGTGGAGGGAACCCAACCAGTAAACCTTAGACCTTATAGATACAAACCTGCTCTTAAAGATGAGATAGAAAAGCAGATTACAGAAATGCTTCAGACTGGGGTCATTGAACACAGTAACAGTCCATTCTCTTCTCCAGCTCTACTTGTCAAGAAAAAAAATGGAACTTGGAGATTATGCATTGATTATAGACAACTCAATAATAGTACCATCAAAGGCAAGTATCCTGTCCCAGTAATTGAGGAGCTCCTTGATGAACTCTCTGGTTCTAAGTGGTTTTCTAAACTGGATTTGCGAGCTGGTTACCACCAGATCAGGATGGCAAAAGGAGATGAGTACAAAACAACATTTCAAACACATTCTGGGCACTATGAGTATAAGGTAATGCCTTTTGGCCTGACTGGAGCTCCTGCCACATTCCTGAGTGCTATGAACAATACCCTAGCCCCAGCTTTAAGGAAATTTGTTCTGGTTTTCTTTGACGACATACTCATATACAGCCCTGACTTGCAAACTCATCTGGAACATCTCAAGATAGTTTTGCAACTCCTGGCTCAACATCAATGGAAAGTTAAACTCAGTAAGTGCTCCTTTGCTCAACAACAGCTATCTTATCTAGGTCATATTATTGGAGTCCATGGTGTGTCCATTGACCCCAAGAAAATTGAGGATGTGGTGAATTGGGCTGTCCCAACTACGTTAAAAAAGTTGAGAGGTTTTTTGCTTAGCAGGATACTACAGAAAATTTGTTAAAAATTTTGGACTCATAAGTAAACCTCTGACTCAGTTGCTCAAAAAAGGTGTTCCATTTAAATGGAATAAAGAGACAGACCATGCCTTCAATCAACTCAAACAAGCTCTTGTGTCAGCACCAGTTCTTGCACTACCTGACTTTTCCAAGACATTCACTATTGAAACTGATGCAAGTGAATTTGGTATTGGGGCAGTGTTATCTCAGGAAAGACATCCTATTGCTTTTCTCAGCAGGGCATTGGGTCCTCGAACCAAGGGATTATCCACTTATGAAAAAGAATATATGGCTATACTCTTGGCTGTGGAACATTGGAGACCATACTTGCAACAAGGGGAATTTCTGATACTGACAGACCATCATAGTCTGATGCATTTAACTGATCAAAGGTTGCATACTACCTAGCAACAAAAAGCTTTCACCAAACTTATGGGTTTGTAGTATAAAATTCGCTATAGGAAGGGATCTTCTAATGGGGTAGCTGATGCTTTGTCTAGGAAGGAAGTTGATAACTCTGGCACAGTTTGGGCTATTTCTGTTTGCACTCCTGTATGGCTTCAGGAAGTAGTACAGGGATATGATCAAGACCCCTATACTAAACAACTATTGGCAGAATTGACTTTGGACCCTAATGCCCGACAACATTTCACCATTTCCCAGGGAATTTTGAGGTACAAGGGAAGAATTTGGATTGGAAGTAATCCTACAGTACAAGAAAAAGTGATTAATGAATTACACTCTAGTCCAATGGGTGGCCATCCAGGTATACCTGTGACTTACAGAAGAGCTAAATCTTTATTTGCTTGGCATGGAATGAAGAAGATGATACATGGAAAATTGAAACAATGTCAAATATGTTTACAAGCCAAACCAGATAGAACCAAGTACCCTGGGTTATTACAGCCCTTACCAATCCCTGAAGGAGCATGGCAGGTAATATCCTTGGATTTCATAGAGGGTTTACCTAAATCTGGTCGTTACAACTGTATTTTGGTGGTAGTCGATAAATTTTCGAAGTATGCTCACTTTATACCACTGTCTCATCCTTTTACTGCTGCTGGAGTTGCTCAAGAATTCATGCTTAATGTATATAAATTGCATGGTCTGCCTACAGTCATTATATCAGATCGGGATAGAATTTTCACCAGCCAATTCTGGGATTTTTTATTCAGCAAATCTGGTACTAAATTGCACAAGAGTTCAGCATATCATCCCCAAACAGATGGCCAAACCGAAAGAGTTAATCAATGTTTGGAAACCTACCTGAGATGCTTTGTACATGCAGTCCCTTCTAAGTGGTCTTCCTGGCTTTACTTGGCTGAATTCTGGTATAATTGCTCTCATCATTCAGCTCTTAATGCTACTCCTTTTTCTGTCCTTTATGGCCATGAGCCCAACCATTTTGGTATTAGTTGCAATGATTGTCCTATTCCTGATTTATTGGTTAGAGGAAAGAAAGGTTATTCAGCAGCTATTGCAGCAACAACTCTATCGTGCTCAACAACAGATGAAAGCTTATGCCGACAAAAACAGACGTTTCCGTGAGTTTGCCATTAGCGACTGGGTCTATCTCAAGTTGCAACCGTATATACAGACTTCTGTGGCTTCCAGAGCAAATCATAAATTGGCCTATAAATTCTTTGGTCCATTTCCTGTGATCGCTAGAGTGGGCAAGGTGGCATATAAATTGCAACTTCCTGACACCAGCAACAT
The DNA here is from genome assembly GCA_000573905.2 of Oryza punctata. NCBI lineage: Eukaryota > Viridiplantae > Streptophyta > Magnoliopsida > Poales > Poaceae > Oryza > Oryza punctata. The sequence continues at coordinate 32,376,337 of CM002489.2, read as the reverse complement.
TCATCCGGTATTTCTCAACTACGTGGAGCTCCTGGATTCACAGTTGAAGTGCAATCCCAACTGCCTGTTCAATTGGGGCATCAACAAATTCCTGAACTTTTTTTGGACCATCGGTTAATCAAAAAAGGTAACACTACTATTACTCAACTGCTGACCCAATGGACTGGATCTGCAGCTGTGGATGCCACTTGGGAGGACATGGAGGACCTCAAGACAAGATTTCCGCATGCCCTGGCTTGGGGACAAGCTAGCTTCAAAGAATGGGGGCTTGTCAGATCTCCTACTCAGAAGACTGACGAACCTAAAGCAACTAGCGATGGATTACCGGACACTCTACAGGAGCGGGACCTGATCCAGACTAATCAAGAGAAGCTGAGCAATATGGAGGAGAAGGCCCAACGCATCCCACGGCCCAAGAAGAACAATCCGAAGTACTTCGACCCACAATGGGACAATGGCTGCAAGCGCGTGACCGCGAGAGAGAGGCGTGCATGAGCTGGCATACTCTGTAATATAATCACGCGAAACAGAGAAGGTTGTTAGGGTTGGATGAACACGGCGATGGCGATGGCGGCGGTGGCTTGATCCTGTTGGATCGAGAGACTTGTATCGTGTTCGTCGTAAATTCCAGATTATATATACAAAAGCCTACCAATTCGCCAAAATCTCTCTCTTAGTTTGCTAGTACTCACATCATCCCTCCAGTCTCCAGAGTCCATAAAAATATGGAATATGGCCTTGGCTCCGGGCACGGACAACCCGTCGTCAGCTGGGATCAGTAAATAAACAAGCTATGACACACTGTCGAAGCAGCCTGTGGACAACCAAGGCACAGCCGTCGACTGCACTGTTCCTAGGAAACGAGAAGGCAACGGCTTTGCGCTGGAGCTAGTCACCGCAGTCCGCGGCCAGGGGAACAGGGCGCGCACATCCTGTCGGGCACCCACCCAACCAGCGCTCCTCCTGCACGCTCGCGTGGTCGTATTCCAGCGCCACCACCGCGTGCCGCCTGGCAGCTTCCTTCCGCCTAAAATAAGCGGCACGGGACTCCCGGACTTGGACTTCCAAAGGGTCGCGAGATCGCGAATCCGCACGGTCGCGGCCCTCGCTCCGCGCGAAAGCGCGTCGAAGCAGACCGCGATCACAAAGCAATCGAACTAATAGATACACGGCCACGTCCGTCCGGGGATCCGGGAACTTCGGGTTCGCAAACGCAAAGCGCGGAAACCCAAGGATTTTGCCATGCACGGCGCGCATCGGTTGGTTGGCGGATACGGAATCCGATCCAGCCGAGCGCACGGGCGCGCTCGTTCGCCGTGCGGCCGTGCCGAACCGTGCGCCGCGCGCGCTAGTAGGGCGTGGCTTCTTGTTTTACGCGCGCATCCGTGGCAAGCAAGCCCCACAGAATCCAAGTAAACGAACGCAGCGGGGGCCGCGCAAGTTGCAAGGCTTGCAGCTGTCGAGCCGTGGAGCATACGTGCGTTCATCAAAGTTCGACAGGCCCCTTTGCTTGCCAAGTTTCAAGTCATCACCAGTTAAGCATGCCTCCAGGTGGCCAGGTATGGAATGCATCAATTGAGTAGAAATAGCAGGAGCTGGGATACGAACACATGCATGTGACCTGGCCATGACAACTACTCCTTGTTGTAGGATCTCCCAATTACTCCTTTGATCATAAATATTTGTAAAATTTTATACAATGTATTAAAATGCAATATGTTCGTTCAAAAATAAATGCAATATGACGAAGGCTGTCTATGAAACAAGTCTGTGGTAGGACCTGCACCGCCCATTTGGACCATAATTGACGGCCCTCTAAGCTGAAGTCATAATTCGAAGTATAGAAGGGGTGGCATGCAATGCTGAGCTTTCTTTCTTTCTTTCTTTTAGTCAGGCTTATCACCGTCCAATGCTGATCAATACAACGATATGTGATTTTCCGGATCCTTTTTAGTTGCGACCAACAAACCAAGAATGGTGGATATCAGATCAAGCAGCTCTACGTCCCGATTACATTTCGAAGCCAAGGAGATAGAACCAGTAGTCCTCTACCTGCCTGACGCTGCGGCACACAGATTAGGTGGTCGTGTGATCGATTAGAGAAGCAAAGGAAGATATGCCAATCCTAAGTCAAAAGATTCCTCAAACCAAAACTTACTCTGGACCGATCACAATAGCTCTGATGTCATGCCCAATCTACCTCGAGAGCGACCACATGAGGCATGAACTCTCAACGCTCCCTTTTGCACACGTGGTTTCATCTCATAGAACGCCATCCCCTGCATCATGTCAAAAGGATATGTGACTCTGCAACGGCTGCACCGTGGAAAATGGAGTGCAGAGTCGAAACTTCTCTCACCGACGCAACAACACACTTTGCAAGCTGCGTGGCGTCCCGTAGAAAAACGGCCACGCCACAAACAACGGCAAACACCACCACACCCCCATCGAAGATCACCCGATCGGCGTGATTGGCGAGCACGATCGATCAATCGAGTGTCCTTGCACGGGCTCCGCGCCTCCGCCACTGCCCATCGCGCTGGAAAAAAGTCTGCAGATCCCCGTCTCCCGATCTCATCTCATCCACCACGAAATCCACGATCCCTCCACCTCTACAGCGACTCCACGTGACCTCGCCCAACCCAACCAACGATCGGGAGCCAGCCGCCTCAACCGCGCAACAGCTAGCCAGCGACGACTATAACGGCAACCATATCCTTCGCAGGTAGAACAGTATACCAAAAAGATCCACTCTTTGTTAGTATCTGAACGATCCTTGACTCTTTATCCTGAAGCTAATGCTTTGGCTCCCATGTGAATACTAGTAGTACGATGATGATGATGATACAAACAAAATGGAGCTCTCTAAACATGCCAGTACTATGATTATCAAAAGCCTAAAAAAGGCCCCATTTTTTATGTACAGATGTCTTTCGAAGTCGCAAAATTCGATCGAGTTTGCGTTTCTAATGAGATATGGTTGGGAATTCATCAGAAGCTTGGGCTCAGAATGTTGAGCAGTGAGACTCTGGTGTTCACCAGAGCCCGGAATACCTTCTCGCCGATGCTCTCCACGTCCGCGATGCACCGTCCCAGGTTGTCCAGGCGCTCGAACGCCGCCTTCCGTTCTCTCTCCTCCGGGTCCACGGCGACGTCGGGTTGGGGCCGCGCCGCCGCGGCGGCGGAGGAGGTGGAGGAGGAGGAGGCGTCACTGTCGGTGTGCTGCTTACTGGCTGACCGGCGCTTCGCCCGCGACATCCAGCGCATCAGGTCGGCGACCCACCATATGCGCAGCGACGATGGCTTGGTGGTGATGATGTGGTGTCTTGGTGTCGCCGATGGGGTGGTGAATCTCGCCGGGGAGGGCATCCAGCAGGGCGTGGCGGCGACCTCTACACGGGCCGTGGCTGCGGCGATGGAGAGGGACGACACGCCGGAGAAGACCGCGGCCGAGGCTGAGGCGACGGCCGCGGTCGCGTCTGCGATTGCGGCGGCGAGGGCGGTCCCGTCGGCCGGGAGGCCCGCAGGAGGGGGAGGCGGCGGCTTGGCCGCCACGGCGCGCGCCGAGGAGGCGATCCGCGGGAGGTCTCGCCCGGAACGGCGCAACGCGCGGGCCGCGGATGCCAGGCGCGCCGGGTCCTCGCGCCGCAGCGCGGCGCGGGCCTCGGCCTGGAGTGCGGAGAGCGCGACGAGCGCTGCCCTGAAGCTGCCGTGCGCGTCGGCGAGGCGAAGGAAATCGTCGAGCAGGCGCTCCGCGAATGGCGACCGACCGAGCCGCCGGAGCGGCTCCTGCGCCTGCGGGTGGTGGAGCAGCTCGGAGAGCGACACCAGCACCCGCCCGAGCTGCTCCGCGGCCCCCGCGACGGAGCCCGCCGACGCGCCCGACGCCAGGCGGCCCACCAACCCCCTCATCGTCGCCACATCCTCGTCAAGCTGGACCACCAAAGGATGAAACCTGCACGGCAGGCTCGCCGACCGGACGCGGTAGGCCTCACCCTTCGCCGCCGTCGCCGCCGCCTTGGGCGCGGGGAACGAGATCGTGCGGCGGAACCCGACCACCATACTCCACCTCGCAGCAGCCGCGCCGTCACTCTTTGATAGGATCGATCAAGCGAAGGGTAACCTGTGCAACCTGTGCGTGGATGGAGAAGGGGAGGGGGGTCGAGTTTTAAATGGGAGGGAGGGAGTGGGATTCGGGGTGGAAGCGTGGAACGCTCGAGGAAGGCGTGGGCGGCGGAAGCGGTCAGGGGTCGTCACGGCGCACGGCCGCGCGCGAGTACGTAGACCGCGACTGCCAGGAGTGGGGAGGGAGAGAACCCAAGAACGGTGTGGGTTTCTTTCTAGACCGGTTATATTCGATTCCACCGTGACGCAGGTCGTGCTTCGCACGTATAGCTTTGGATATTTAATCCTTGTGCTTTGGGGGTGCTTTGGGCAGCTCGTGTACTTTGTGTTGGGTTTGGTGCTTTGAACTTTTTCGCGTTCCGTGACGAGCGGAGCAGATGGTACCTGGAGATAGGTATCATAATTCATGACCCCCTGCCTTTGGATGAAATCTATAGATGGAGAAGAATGATTCGTTGATTCGCATCTACCGTGTGCTTTCTCTTCCGGACTATGTTGAACGGCACACGTACCATTTCCATCTCACAGGAGAGGGGGAAAATTGCTGTTGTACCATCACCAAAACTTCAAGTTTGTCAAAATGACACTTGGTCACGATCCAAAGTACCACCATTACTTTCGGAGTTACCAAAGATGCCGCAGTGAGCTAATAACCGAGGTGAATGCACTGGTGTACAGTGGACCATGACAGTAATCGAAGTGAACACACTAGTTCACTGGTAGTGGAGCAGTTGCGTTGCAATAATAAAACAAAAGATGAAGTAGTAGTTGCGTTACGTATGTGGATAACACAGATTAATCTATACTATCAAACACGAGAGAGATATTTCACTGTAACTCATCACGTGGTTAATTACAACTTGAAACAGAGTAAGCGACTACTGATGCACATGACTGTGCTAGTCGGATACTCGGATCGGAGAAAAAAACAGCTATCGGGCAGAAAAACATACTGGTGCAGTGCGTATAGCCGACACTTGAGACCATAGTGCAGTTTCTTCATCCTTCGACTGAATTTTAGGTGCGGTCACTCCGACGACGATTCAGACCGGAACCCTATCAACAACAAGACCTCTCCGTCAGGGGAGTTAGTCAAGTCTAGTAGTCCAAATCAACCTCAGCCGCCCGGCTACGTTCAGTGCATCAGCTTGCCTTTCACATGTCATGTCAGAATGGCTATGCGTGGAACCTTCACAGGGATAGCTAGATGCTTCGAACGAGAGAAACTCCCATGCATCCATCATGCTCGATCGATCGTGCTGCATGGATTGGCACACATGGACAGCATGACAGACATCTCACAAGCTGCTAGAAAGTTGGCACCAAGCTCTCGCTCATGCATGCTTAATAGTGACAAAGCTGAAGGTTTCGAGAAAGAAAACCTGGCATGGGTTCGGCATGGTTGCTGTCCAAGAGAATTAACACGTGATGCCATTTTAGATAAGTAGGCACGGCACGGTGCACCAACTTTGTTGATACGATATGCTACGCCGGCTAAATTTCTAATGTTCCTATCGAGATCGAAGGGAGCCCACAATTTGCATGAACCACATACAGTAGTATACTACTCTACTGTATAAATATAGTCAAATATTCAATGGTCGCCAACCACAACTTCATTTTGGCAACATATTGGACTAGCTAGCTAACTAGCTCAACCGGACAAGCGAGGTGTGGAAATATTAATTCCATTGTGGATTTTAGTAGAGAGACAAACAGACACTCGTGCAGATCGTGGAAGGCTTGGTCTCAAAATACTGACTGAGTTTTTAGGTGGGCAACCATACTTCAGACTTGCAAGCTGAAAACGAACGGTGTGTGTTAATTGACCGTGATTGATTTATATGACCAGTTGGTAGATCTCTACCAAGAAACTTGCCGAATCAAAAGGGAGGAGCTGATTTGGCCCGTTCCCGCTTGCGCCTGCAAACATGGCGCATTTAAGTACTATAGTTGATTTTGATTCGTTTTTTTCCAGTTGATTTAATTAGGAGCAAATTTATTTAGGAGGGAGTTTGTTGTGGCCAAGACTTTTGTGGCGAGCCTGCTTCTCTCGACCTCACAAAGTATATGCTTCTCCAAGTGGACTTGGTCTAATTGGAAGTCATGGAATTGATCAGGACTAGTGGGTAGAAGCACTAGCATATTAGACAAAAAAAAACTGTTGTTTATCTGTGTGTGACATGAATGTGTCGCTTGTTGTCAAAAAAGAACTAATTGATGTTTGCTAGGTTGATCTGTTTGACATGCATGCATGCATGCATTCAGAATTAGAATATCTGAATATCCTCACTGCTTTCATCATACAACTGATATGATGTCATCTCTGAATTATCTAACTATGAACATTGGGTGGATGGAAGTAGTCCAAATAAACTAATTGATATACCGTATTTTTCTTTTGGTGTTTTAGTAAAACGGTTGAATGGATCAGGTCAGAGTTTCTAATGACCATGCTCATTGTACTAATGTTTACTGAAAAATATTTTATGAAACACCGTACTGTTCATTAGTTAGGTATAGACCTTGAGCTATGTGGTGTGCCCCATTACCTGGTGGAATGGAACCTGATCATGACCAAAACTGCAAGTGCAAAAGCAAAAGAATTGCCTGAGAAAAAGAAAAGAGAAAAAGGAGATTTGACTGCTGTTGTATCCTCACAGCTTTCAGCATAGCAGTGTAAAAAAGATACGACTGGTGTGCCTTTGATGCCACCTTCTTAAAATGTATGTTTAATGTTTTCATCTGAAAACAAAAGTGTCCAAACCCAACAATGCTGCTTCATGTCAATGAACTCTAGTATTATACTGAAAATTTTGATTGGTTCTAGAAGCAGCCTGTTCTGCTCTGTTGGTAAGTTGTATTCCTCATGTTATCTGATATGTCATGCTTGAGTCTTTTACTCGGGCAATATGATCTAGGTGAACGTATGTAATCCACACCTGAGTTGTTAAGCATATCTTTTGCTACTAGGTGAAGGTAACGGTACATCATGGAGCTGATATCTTCTCCTTTTTATCAGAGGGGACAAAACAGAAATTGGAACCGGAGGGAGAAATGGCCAAATAAATGACCTTATGCCTACCCAAACTGTGCCGTAAGCCGGCCCGTAACTTCGTTTGCTGGATCATAAACTGCAACCTACTCCACTCCAGGCCGGTGTGTCCTGTACTTGTGTAGGTTTAACCTGCAGGTACTTGCTGTGACTACCACGCGACAACCAGTTAATCACGGGTAACATCAGACCAAAATTTAACGCAGGCAGACGGTGATATATAAGCTCAGCAAAAGCAAAGAACATCATGGCCAATGAGGTACCTGATAAAAACACCGAGAACACCAACACACGGCACTAGTTAGAATTGCATACGTGCCTGAAAGCACCAGACGTCAAATACCACGAGTGAAATTATTGCCACAACTCTAAGTCTCCAATGTACATTTTCGACACAAGTAGAGACGGTTTCCCACCAAAGCTTCTATGCAAAACCAGCTCATTAGGAATCAAATTATCCCTAATTTGAAAAAATGGTGGAACTATTATTACTAATCAGGGAAGCATCCCCCACAATCCACAGCCACAGGTCCCCTCATGTATGACAAAAATGCTAAAGAGCAGCACACAAGGCAACAACTGGATCTCGGCCCATATATACACATGTTCTGCGTGAGAAGGAACAAATCCCCTCAACCGTGGGTCAGGTTTGATTCGCATCCCTCAAATCAACCACAAACTCGGATATAAAGGTTTCCTCGTTCTTAAAAACGGGGTGAATCCCATCGGCTTTGGTGGCTGGCCCTCACGGCAATCGGGCGACCCAGCTGCCTCCTCCCGATGAATGAGGACTCCTTTCACCTCTGGTTTTGTAATAGTCGGAAGAAGGTCAAGAAGGTTCATCGACGAGGATTCGACACCGTTGCAGCTCTTCATGGACGATCTAACAGGAAAGGAATAATTGATTGTTCAACCAATAACAGAAATCCACAATCTACTTCCACTACACCAACATACCGATTGGAGGAGACATCAACGGAGGACGTACCGACAACGAGACTGGAGGAGGCAAGAACAATAACACCAATGGATGCAACAACACCGACAAAGCCTCATCCAGCACCGGAGCCTTTTCCGGGTATGTTACTTGGTTCACCATAGTGCTAAACATGTTGTTAGATGATGTTTACCTTATTATTAGCATGCTCATGTTTAGCACTATACACATGTCATGTTTAGTATAATGTTTTTCTGGATTAAAATATGTCGAATAATGATCATATTTCCAACAATCTAAAAACTTGATCACCCGCCTACCCATGCAGGTACACAAGCGGATGGTGTTTCGGAGGCCTGCTCGTCCCGAGCACCCGCGCGCGCATGAACAGAAGAACAGGGAATACCAGAAAGGAAGAACAGGAGAGTAGAGTAGAGGTGTCTGTCTATCTCTAATGGTGGAGTTTATATAATGCGCGAGAGGGTAACATTGCCCATTAGAGGATTAACACCCGAATCAATATGATTCATCAAATCGGTATTGAAACGTTCATGCTTTAACAACCGAATCAATTCCTTTGATTCTCGTCCGTTGCAAAACGTTAGGGAGGAGGAGCAGCAAGCCAAGCCTCGCCCACGCCCTCACCCCGGCCGACCTGGCTCAGCTCGGCGCGCGCGTATGGTAGTCCCACTACCACCTCAACAGGTCAACGGGTGCTCTCTAATAGCTTTCCATTTAAGTTGAGATCTCTCTACTTAAATTTTCAAGATGGTATTAATCCCATAACATTAATTGTGGGCCAATGAAATTTATTGAGAATAAATTGAGTTTAGCCCATTTATTCCAACAATCCTGGCATGAGGTGGCGAAAACTATGGTTGCCGATGCCATGCTTTGGCGCTTGGCCAATGCATCGGTGCCGCACGCTAGAAGTTTAGCGTCTAGGAGTCTGTGGTCATCAAATGTTGTGGCGAGAATAGGCTTTATGTTTAACTCCTTTCCGTTTCCCGTTTCCTTTCCTTTTCTTTCCTTTCGGTTTGCTTGTAAATAACTTTTGTTCCTCTTAAAAATAAAGATGTGATCTTTGCGTATTCCAAAAAAACTCTTAAAACCGGGTCAATTTACCTCCGAGAGCAGTTTGGATAGTACTTACGTGGCACTAGACGTAAAATAAACAATAAAAATATTAATGGGATCCACCTGTTAGTGCCAATCAGTATGAAAAAAATATTAAAACAACTTACATGAGGCCCACATGCCAGGCTTCCTCCCTCCCTCGATCTCTTTACCTCCTCTCTCAATAGAGACATGGAGGCAAAGCGGAGGCGGAAGCAAAGCTCATCGGCACGCGTTGCTCGGCGCTGTGCTGTGAAAACCTCAAGGCTCGACGCCCTTTCAGGGCATGTTCGGTTCTTAGGGGTTTAATCCCCAAGAGGATTCTATCCAGGGAGGGATTGAGTGGATCCCCCCATGTCACTCAAACCCTATCCTTGCTTCCCCTAATCCCTCCCTTGAAACTGTGTGTTCGGTTTTAACTGGGATTTTATCCAAGTGATACGCTTTGAACACAAGTGATTATACGACAACGCTTTAACCATGGATCATACTGTACAAGCAAACTACTAAACAAATGAACTAGACTCAGAACAAGTACATGATCAAGGTGAATGACACAGGGTTTCTGCAGATTCTGAAATTGATCAATAAACTGATCAATATCAACAGAAGCATATCGTTGTCTTCAAAACTTCAGCACAAGCCACAAGTTCTGAAACGGGTTCCCTAATCCATAGAAGTTTACTGAATAGCAGTGGACTATTTGATCAATAGAATCAGGGTCCAGATGTTACTTGAGAATCTGAGCATTGAATCTGAGGCAGACTACTAGGATTCAGAGATGAAGCTATCAGATGATTAGTCACCATGCACAAATACGGCGAGATATAAATACGTACACAAAGGGTATAGCAAGAGTTTGAACTTCAGAAAGTCAATGAGCAGATCCTAAGCTCTAAGCCAATGTCTTCCATTCCTGTTCAAGGGTAGAGAGCATTATATAGCAATATATAGTTCTATGGAATATTGCATACCAAGGTAACAAGTAATGATGCTTTTTATGCTGACTGGATTCAAGAATAAGTATACCACCAGCCACTAGCTAGTTTAGAATTCCAATCCTACTTAATTGTTAAGTATACCACCACTAATTTACTTTATCATTAGTCTTTGTCCACTACAAATGTGGACGCCAAATTACATATCAGATAAAAGCATTGCTTCATAAAGTATCAAAATGAGTGAGATTAGGCCATATGGGCTACTTAATAGAAAGCATAATGATAGTTTTACAGAGAACACTTGGCCAAATTCAGTTGAGCTGACAAAAAAAAGGGGTCTAGTACCGGAGGTAGACATGAACTAAGATCTAGTACCTCTTGGAGAGGGTATAGGGTCCCAAGAAGGAGTAGGTTGGTCTTCTCCAACTCTAATTGGTGCACATGCAATCTACAAAACATGCACAATTTACATGAGTAAAACCAGTCTAGTCTAGCAGTATATCATTAATCCAAACCTTGATAGTTGCACGTGCATATTCTCAAATGCAAATGGTGATACTAGCAATGATATAAGTGCAGTAGGAGACATCAAAAGCAAGGGTCTAACATAAGATTAGTTCACACGTTTTGCATCTATTATTTTGTGGAAAGTGGCAACTTCAAGGATGGGGAAGCATTTCTTTAGAACCCCCAGAGTCCTTTCAATACGATTCCTCAATACCGCATGGCGATGGTTAAATAACTCTTTGTAGTTTTGAGGTTTACACCGACCTACCCCATACTCCTTCAGATGGTACCCGACTTTACGATATGGTGCAAGGAAAGAAGGGTGTTGGCATACCCACCATCAACAAAATAGAACTTCCCATGTGGTACTTGGAAACCGTTGTTCGCTGCAAATGTTTCCCTGGCATCCGTAGCTGATCCCTCCCACCCAGTAGAAACGGAAGTGATATTCAGATCAAAATCACAAGCTATCATCACATTTTGGCTGAGAGTATTTTGTCCTATTTCTAAATGGAGCAGCTTTCTAGATATAGATAAACAACTTAAAGCAAAGGGAATAAATAGATCTAGTACCTCTTGGAGAGGGTACAGGGTCCCAGAAAGGAGGAGGTTGGTCTTCTCCAACTCTAATTGGTGCACATGCAATCTACATAAATTAAAAATAGAGCAATATATAAGAGCAAAGTTTAGCCTAGAAAGTTAAACGAGCAAATTTTCTCTTATTGCCTCCTATGCAGGCAGCAAGCAACAAGCAATCACATCAATACATAGCACCAAATTCACTAAGAATACATGCTCATTTCTGAAAGTATGTCCAAATACTGTTATTTCTGAAAAATCCAAGCTCTAACACCAGGAGAATCATCATAGTCTCACTAGGACACTACAAACAGAGGATCAGATCCAAGAAGAACATGATCAGAGCTTCAGATTAACAGAGGAAGTATAGTTACTAACCAACAGAAGAAATCCTACAATGCTACTACCTCATATGATTTCACAAACTACATTCTTATTATTGCTGGAGAAAACTACTAACTCAATACTTTGTTAACATTCAGCAATGCGATACTGTTAACACCATCTTTATGTATGCCTGAAAGCAATCATGTGTTTTTCTTGGTAATACTGTTTATTTGGCAATCTTCTGAATTTCTACACCATCAGAAGGAATGTTCATCTACAAAAACTAGACATGAAAGTTGTAGGTACAAACAATCATGCATATGGTTGAACTAATAGTTGTTTTGCACAGATTCAACAACCAAGTCCAAGAAGAAGACGCACATTAACCTTTCGTATGCCTTTAACCTTTGTGAGTATGAAAAAAATCCATATCTATCAAGGAACAAACAGAAATCTTCCTATGTTCTCAGACAAATCCAAGAGCAAGCTACTTGACTAGCAAACAAGATACCACATAATCGATGTAAGCAATGGGCGATGAAGAAGAACAAATCAAGAAACAGTGGATCTTCTGTTTAGATCTTTTGCACATTTAATTCTGCAAATAACAAATGGTCTCCTAAAGACTGAAGCTAGCTCACTGTTTTAAAAAGATAGAATTATTGATTCTCAAGACGACAAACATGGCAGCTAAATACGCAATACGGGCCGGTAAAGATGAAATTCAGAATAGCAAAGAAACCATGTCCTCCTGCTTCTCCTTGCTGCAGCGGGGGAGCTTCATCGGCGCCATGGCGAGGGAGTGTGATGCGGCGGCGTTCCCCACAACGCCTTCCACCGCTGTGTGCCGTCACCGCCGCTGCAGCAGTGCACGGTTGAGAAACCCTAACCCTAGAAGAGGAGGGGAGAGGACAAGGGGAGGAACTCACCGGGGAGAAGGTGGCCACCGGAGGAGACAGCTGCCAGAGGAGAGAGCGTGTCATCGCCGTCGTGTCCGGGTCACAGCGCCTCCTCTCATTGCACCGCCGCCTCCTCTCGTTGCGCCGCCTCCTCTCAAGGAATTTTTCCATGCCCCAGCAGTAGGTGATTTTTTCCCGATCCTGAACCAGAGGGAAACCCCGTGGTTAGGGATAAAAACGGTTCGGAAACGGACGGAAACCACCTTTATCGTTTTCGTTTCCATATTTTTTTTCGGAATCGGAAACCCTGGATACGAAAACGGAATCGAACATTATCGAATACGAAAATGGAGCGAATACGGTAACGGATATTTATCGGAATATAAAAAACCCTTAAACTGAACTTCTCAAGTCAACGAAAAGATGTAGCTAAATACTTTTTTTCTAAAATATTTCTATATTTTATCAATTAATAATAATACAACTAGTTGCACTTTATTCTTCGAGAAAAATAATTATTTATTTATCTATAACTAAATATGACATGGGCTAATAAAAATTAAAAATAGTCGTTAGGTAAATAATATCTAAGTAATGGGCTAAATAATATCTCTATTTAATTAAGCACCTCAATACATAGTATAAATGCAAACATTTAGAGCAGAGAAAGCTGAAGTTAATCAGTTGTATATGAGAAATTTTCCGTTTCCGATTCCGAGAAAAAACTGAATTCATTTCCGGAAAGTTTCCGAATTCGTTTCCGAAAAGTTTCCGACAGATTCCGGTTTCCGATGGATAGTAGCCTTATCATATTCGTTTCCGTTTCCGAGAAAAAAAATTCCGAATTCGTTTCCGTTTCCGAAAGTTTCGGAAAAAATTCCGACCGACGCTTTCCGTTTCTAAAAATATATCCGGAATCCGGAAACTTTCCGAACCGTTTTCATCCCTACCCGTGGTGAGCCTGGCTAAAATCCACGAGAGGACTTAACCAAACGCATAATTTTGCATAGGCCAGGATTGTTTCCTTGCTGGGGTGATCCACGGGGATTGGGCCGCAATCCCACCCAACCCCGCCCGAAACGAACAAGGCCTCAAGGTATTCCTTGACGCCATCGTGGGTCAACCCTTTCTTCGCTTCGCGTAAAAACTTTGAACCAGAGTTACACAAGTCATCGGGCATTTATAAAGCATTCACTCTTGGCAAGCGAGATGCTACTAAACCTGAGCTTCTGCTGCTGCCGGCTGCTTACTTCGCTCTGCTGCCTTGCTGCTGTTGCTGCCTAGTAGCTAAATGGCCCAAGGCCAGCTACTATAGCTCGCTGTACTACTACCACTTGAATTGCCCTCCTAGCCGGCCAAGCCCAAGCAGCTAGCTGCTAGCTGGTACTTCTCACGAATGGGCCAAGCCCAAGTATGGTAGGCAGTTGCTGCTTTGCTTTACTTCTTGCTCTGCTCATTTCTTTATTTCTCCTTTTTCTCTTTTTCCTCTAATTATTCTGGGCCATCACAGTGCCTCTTGGCGACCTTGAGGCCGTCTCTGCACCAACCCAGCCCATGTCGCTTCCCTTACATCACCAACGGGCATAGCTGCGAGCTTGTCAGATCAGCCATCTAGGAGCTGCTTGCATCTTGCCTGCCAACTTGTTGGGTGGGGGCGAGATTGATGGTGGCCGAGGGTGGCAGGGCTCAGATCGTGTGTCTGGGCCCTATCGCTAACGCAACCCACGTCCACCATCCAAAAAATTTCTTTCTGACAGCAACGAGCTTCTCCCCCCATCTGTTCTTCCCTCCCTCCAAATATTGCACCGTGGGTGAGCTTGTGCTCCTGACCCACTCGTCGAGTACTTGAGTCCGTCGCCTTGCTCCTCAGCAGCGGCGTGCTCGTGTTCCTTCGTCGTGGCTCAGGCAGGACAACTTCTAGAGCCACACACCACGCTCTGCCTAATTTCGCCACCGCCTCTCTCCTCGGTAGCAGCCAGCTCACCCCCTCATTCATCATGACTCGAGCAGAGCAGCCTCCAAAGCCTGTGTCCTCCTCTAACTACCCTCACTACCACTAGACCTTGGGTACATTAGGTGCTGATTGGAAAACAGAGACTTATTCACATCAGATGTTTGGACACTAATTTGGAGTATTAAACATACACTAATTACAAAATCCATTTCATAACCTTGGATTAATTCGCGAGATGAATCTTTTGAATCTAATTACGCCATGATTTAACAATGTGATGCTACAGTAAACTTTTCATAATTATGGATTAATTAGGCTTAAAAAATTCGTCTCGCGAACTAGCTCTCATTTATGAAATTAGTTTTTTATTAGTCTATATTTAATACTCCAAATTAGCGTCAAACATCCGATGTAACATGAGCTAAAAAATTTTAGCCCCATCTAAACAACCCCTTAGCTCATCGTCCGCTACCTCTCTTTCGACGCTAAGGTGTTAGTGGATGGATATGACCTGCTGGAGCTTCTCCTTAGCCGACGCTAAGGTTTTTATATTTTCCTAAGAGCAGCAAATCCAAGATAGGCGCTTGCCCCATGCTAACCGATGATGCGTTGTTTGCATGCAGGATTCCTCGTTTCCCTTGAAGATTTCGCTCCTCTCCCTCTCTCTCTTCCCTCCATCTGTGTCGCCCTCCTCCGGCTTCACCCCTACTCTCCTTTCATATCCACCTCCTCCCAGTGCCATGATAGCGAGGGCAGGTGAAACATCTAGGTCCTCGTTGTTAATTTTGGTAATTAATGACACGCGCTAACTGTAGACTAACTATTTCATTTGAAATTGTGTATTTAAGTTAGAGCCACATGATGAATACACCATGGATGATTATCGAGGATTAAAATTGATGGCGCAAAGAAAAGGAAACAAGACGATAAAACCTATTTTTTATTTTAATTGATCGAGGTGTTGGACGATCAAATTATTGCTAGGTTTATTATTTAGCTTTGCCGTAACTATCAAGAGGGGTGATGACCTAAACAAAGAGTTTATCAAAATGCCACATTAGGTCATATGCATACACTTGTTCTTTGCTTAATCCACTATTTTCCTATGACCATTGGTGGTCTGACCGCATGCCCCAAGCCGGTGTGACCGGCGTGTTGTGGGCGGTCTGACCGGCCGTCAGTGGCTGGTTGGGACGGTCTGATCGCGCACCCCTCAGTCTGGTAGGGTGGTTGTTGTAGCCTCTGATCTGTCTCGGCGATTTATGGTCGAGCCGAAGTGCGCCGAGGCCGATCTAACTAAGCCACCGACGGTCTGACCGGAGCCGACCCTGTCTGACCAGTCGGTCTATGTCGGTCTGACCGGCGGTCATCTGATAGTGCATTAAATTGGGGGCGGTCTGACCGACTACCCTATGGCAGTCAGACCGGCAGCCCACAAAGGTTGGGATTTCGACCCCCAACAGCAAGTTTTTGTTGGTTTGGGTATAGAAACCCCCCATCAGCAACAAGGGATTCTCTAGGCACTTGCTTCAATTACATATACCCCTTGCGTCTACTGTCACACCCATTTGAGCTCTAGTTCATCCCTTGTGTGTTAGAGAGTACTTTGAGCCAAGATTCAAGTGCATTGCTTCATTGTAGAGCTAGTGTGGCACATGATCATCTCCGAACCAGGTCATCACTTGTTAATCTTGGAGGTTACCGCCTCCTAGACGGCTTGTCAAGGTGTTGTCCAGTGACCTCTTCAAAGAGATTGTGGAGAAGGTCCGTTGTCGGTTTGTGAGTGTTTTGGAGTTGCAAGGACCCCCGTTTTGCAATAGGAATCACTCGTGTATTCTGTGCCATTTCCCTGGATCAAGTAGTTTGGCACACACGATACACAGTTGAATTACCAAAAGCGCATACATATGCGTCGAGTACGAATCATTACATCATAGGCCCGAAGGCATTATCTTAGAACAAAGGACCAAACGGTCCGGAATACAGTCCAAAAGCAGAATATAGATAAGTAGCGGAGCGAAGGCAGCGGCCACGCCATTGCCACAGGCAACGACCGTAACTAGACCTAGTGGGCACCCTCTTCTTCCGCGTCCTCCTCGTAGTAGGCGTATGGACCCTCCGCGGTGTCACCTTCGGCTTCTGATGGAGTTTATAATTGCAAGGGTGAGTACCAACCGTACTCAGCAAGTCACCACGGCAACGATGCATATGACAGGTTTCATTCAAGGCAAGGCATAGGTTCTGTTGCATAAAGCTGGTTTTGCAATTCTTTTCACAAACCTAAGACCTAGCATAACTGATCAAGTTTTAATACCAGTGTTCAATTTAAACAACGACGGTTCTGTCCACCATCCATTGTGATCCCAAGGATAGCTTCCCGTCATTGGTTAGTCATGGTTTTCTGTGGACGTCCACCTTCCCTCCTCTCAGGAAGTGGCTCCATCAGCATAAAATTCATCATGCATTATCCCATCCCACACAGGTTAAGAATTGAGAGTCTAGCCAAGTGTAATGCATGTCCCGGTGCTCAATGTTCGCGAGCACGGCTATTCGAATAGATTGTTTTACTCACACTGCAGTGGATGTACACTTTACCCGTACTCCGCGACTGCCCAACACATGAGCCTCGTTCCAACACATGAGACGCGTCACGGTAAAGCCTTTCGATAACCTTACATTGGCAGTACCCGCTCCATGAACTATCATCCTCGTGCACTATAGGCGTATCTGTTTCTAGTAGTGAGAGGAGTTCTGGCGCTCCCGGGGAAAGGAGTCTCACACACGTGCAAAATTTATAACTTAAGTTTAGATTCTCACTCTCACACACGTGGCAGTCCTACCAACGGCGACACCGATGTAGGGTACACATCGCGTCCCCACCTCAACGGCTGCCCCGTCGTAGCGAACCTGCCTCACACACTGGGGTGAACCATCTATGCAAGGATACTGCCTCTGCTCGGCTATCTAGTTCGCTAGGTCTATACCCATCCGAGAAGTACGGTTGTACTGGGGTCGTTTCATGCTTAACTTCATGGCTCGGTTCTTAACTGACCGGGGACGGTGCTAGCCTTTTCCGGATACCACCCAAATCCACCATCCGCCCCAGTCGAAGACACTTGTTTAGTTTTATTTCTCCTTTCACAAATCATGTCACCATATCATGGCAATGTGGCGCTCATGTCTCCACATGCCGCATCTCAATTACCTTCCCAAAGGTAATTGGCCAAACATAAAGCATTTGATAAATATGAGTATGCATGATTCTACAATGGCGTCACTAAGCATTTGCCATAATTGACTAGGGACTCATATGTAAGCATGGTTACAAAGGAATATAGGGGATAACAATAATCAAGGCATGGCATAATAACAAGTAGGATGTTCATCATCGCATGCAACTTTATTTGTAAACAAAATAATTTCGCAACTTGGGATCAATATGTTCAAGGGTAGTGATGACTTGCCTTGCTCGAAGTCTTGCGGGTCTTGATCCTCAGTCGGACTCGCAACTCCCTCGGTGTCTAAAATTACGTGCGAAAGAAATTGAACTCATTTAGAATTCAATTAAGATCCGACAAAATCCAATTAAAGAAAAAGAAAGAAAAATCAAGCGCGGGCGTTGAACGTCGACATCGATTCCATGTTATTTATGAAGTAATTCTATTTCGATTTTTAACACCGTTGTCCTAAAATATTAGCGCTAGCCAATTTAGAATACTAATCCGATTTAATTTACGCGTCTCGAATAAATTAGTCCCGCTAATAATACTTTAACCTTAGGTGATTAATAATTGACTAAATAATCACGACGGTTAATTAGGCGGATAACCTAAATGAGCGAGAACTATCTAAATACCGACTAAATAGATATTTAAATAGATACGGACAGTCTCATTCATTCGATAGTAATTTAAAAATGACCGGTAATTAATCCTCCGATTATATATAAACGATTTAGCAAAACTTAACGAATGAAAATCTAAATAATCGGCTAAGTACCCCGCTAAGGATTAATCATTTAAAAGAATAACCTAGTTAGGTGAATAACTTAAATCGCAATTAAGTATCCGATTTAATCTTACTTGTTTCTAAAATAATCGACGGCGACGAATATATTGATTTCCTAACTAACATTTTATATTAATCTAGCACCTATATTCGAGATAAACAAAATTTAAATTCCTAATCCTTAATTTATCTCTCCTCATTTTATTTTTATTTTTCCCTTTTCTCTTTTTCTTTCTTTTCTTTTCTTTTTTCTCTCTCTTCTCCCTCCTCTTCTCTGTTCTGCCTCTTCCCTCTCTCCCTTCTTCTTCCTCCTCTGCGTTCTTCCCCACTACCGCCTCTCTCTCTCTCAAGCTCGGCGACGCGGTGGCGGGGGGAGGACTCACCGGCGACGGCGGCGGCCGGGGCAGGGGGCCCGGTGGCGGGGCGGCGAGGGCGCGCGGTGGTCCGGGGAGGCGGCGAGCGGCGGCGCCGAGGGGAGGCAGGGGAAAGTGGGGGAAAAGGGAAGGGGAGGAATGGCCGACGGTGTGGGGAGATGGGGCGGTTTTTATAGCGCGCGGGGGGAGGCAGCGGCGACGTGCGCGTGGCGCGGGAGGCACGGGTACGGCGGCGACGTGCGTGGCACGGGCGGCAAGGCGCGCGCGGCGGCAGGCGGCGCGTGCGGCGTGGGCGGCATGGGGCGGCGGCGTGCGGCACGGGCGGCATGGGGCGGCGGCGTGGGCGCGTACGGTGGCATGGCGCGGGCAGGGTACGGCCGGCGTGGGCGCGTACGGTGGCATGGCGCGGTACGGCCGGCGACAGCGTGCCGCGCGCGGCGCGGGCGGGCGGCATCGTGCGGGCGCGCGGTGGCTGCGGCGGTTCCGGGCGCGCGTGCGCGTGCGGCAGGCATCGGCGGGCGGCGCGCATGGCGCGTGCGGGGCGCGAGGGCGCGGTGGCGGCGGGTCCGGGCGCGCGGCGTGGGGCGTGGGTGCGCGTGCGGTGCGGGCGCGCGCGGCGGGAGGGCGCGGCGGCAGCGGGTCCGGGCCGAACACCTGGCGCACGATGAACCGTGCCGCCAGGTTGTTTTGGCTTTTTGGTTAATTTTTCCACTAAAATTCATTTTAAAAATTTTGTAAAGTCAACCAAATCAATGTGATCCATGTTTTTAATATTTGCGATAATTTATTTATTATTTATATATATTTTATTCTTTCTTTTCTGTTACCCATTAGCCTCACATATTCATACGTACGCCTATATATATTTATACCTAGGATCTATACCTAGCCTCCTATGTATATATACATATTTATATGTTGGAAAAATATATCCGCTTGTATTTGTGTCACCGTATTCCTTATATATTTATTATAATTCCTCGTAAGATTATATTATTTACTAGGTGCAATATTTGTTAAAACCCTGCATAAAACATTATTCTAAATTGTATTTTAATTATGTCCTTCGCCAAATTATTTTTTTTAGAGCGTATCACGATTAATCATTTGGCTAATCACTTTGGGCTATTCCGAATTACTTCCTTATAATGCACAATTGATTGACCCGCCATAAAATCTCAATAAAACGTGCGACTAAATCCAGCATGATGCAATTCATTTTAAAAGTTTTTGAAGGTCCGTATTTTAGGGTTTTGGTTTTGTCGGTCGAATTTTTAGGGTGTTACAGGAGTTCACCACCTTCGGAGTGAAGGAAGAACTACCCTAGTGATCGAGGCGTCGTAGTCCACTTCATGGGTCGGATCCCACCTTGCCACGAAGGGGGCTTGCGGTGGCTTCGTGGTGTTGAGCGGTGAAGTTGGACTCGATCAAGATGTCGACTAGAGGGGGGTGAATAGGCTATTAAAAATAAATACCACCTAATCAAAACTAATCTAAATTGCTAGGCTTGGGGAAGGATAACACTCACTAAGCAGCTAAGTTATGTTTTACAATCCTAGGGTGATAAGGGCTCAAATATATCTCTAAGAATATAAATTGCACAAATGAAAATGCAATAAGCAAATGAGAGAAGAGATGGATTTTTTCACCCGAGGTTCGGAAACTCACCCGTATCCTAATCCCCGTTGAGGTGAGCCAACTTCACCGCTGAAAACCACGAAGCCACCGCAAGTCCTATTCTTCACGGGGTGGGCAAGGTGGGAGCCGGCCCACGAAGTGGAGTACCCAAGTCTTGATCACCAGGGTAGTTCTTCCTTCACTCCGAAGGTGGTGAACTCCAAACCACTCACAAACCGGCACGGGGCCTTCTCCACAATCTCCTTGGAGAGGTCACCAAGCAAAACCTCTGTCAGTGACGCGGGCCCAGGGGTATTGAGACTAAAGGTTTGAGGCGGCCCCCTGCACCCACGTGACACTCCCCCGGGGGGGTCGAGCCCGAGGGTGCGGTGGCGGCTGCCCTCTCCAGTCCCCGCTCCTGATAAACCCTGAGCTCCACTCGATGCGCTCAAGGCTATGATTTGGCCCGATCTTTCGGTGAGTTGAGATAACGATGATTTGGGAGACACATTGACGATCCAACTACAACCGTACGAGACGTTGTGTTGCACCTTAGCAATCGATACACCTCTCCGTGGGTTGTTGATCTTACCGGTGCAGATCAACCTTATTCCTGCAAGCAAATCGAAGAAACAAGCAAGAACAAGATAAAAACAATCTGAATCGCAAATAGGAATTTAATACAAATGATAAGTTGGGGTTCCGAAGAACAAGCAGACGGACGGTCTAGCCAACACGCGTGTTGCAAGCAAGTAGCAATGGCTAAACTTTAATCTAACAAAACCGAAGAAACCCTGAAGGGGTACCTAGCTATTTAAAGAGATGGGAGGATGACAAAGGGAGCCTTAGGGTCATGCTCCACCTAATTGGGATGCACCCCACATGGGCCGGGGTCCTAGATGAAGTTACAAGCCCAATGGCCCATTATAGGTGATGCAACACTTTGTTTCCATAATTGCGGCCAACTGAGATGGAATTTGGAGATGAGGCTGGATTCATTGGAAAGAGGACTCGGAGAGCTTTCTATCAAGTACTCACGGGTCGAAAACGGAGCTCGTATGCTGATTTGGCGACCGTTTGAAGTCAACGCTACTACTGGTGGCCGAATTGGATTCTAACACTTGGAGAACTTGATCTTGCTGTCTTCTTGTTGATCCATGATGTGAACAACGGTTGTATCCATAGTAGCCATGGTCACATCATCCTCCCCTTCTTCATGGAAAACCGTTCTCAGTTTTTCCATACGGTGCTCTTCACGTAGTCCATATAAAACAACCTGTTTCACCAAATCAAAACAAGACAGACTGAAGATAACATGATTAGTCGTTACAGTACTCTCTAGCCTGTTGTTGCGTTGCATAACTACAGGAGGTTCCAAATCGGAACATATATAAACTCTATGCGCCAAATATATTCCTCTATCAGTATATCCACCAAAGATATGAAAAATAGCATTAATTGGACATCTCAAATAAGACTTAACAAATAATTTCTCCTTCAAATTGTCGAGCTCACAAAAATCATCAAACTGAATATAGCCCAATGTATTTAAAGAAGATATCAATTCATGTTCCTGTACTTCATTAGCAATGTTAACAACATGCTTAAAATCAGCACATAAAGAACTAACACTAGAAATAACATGTTCATTCACTAGTTGTGGCATGGATATAAGTGAAGAATTATCACACAACTCTTCTTTATCACAAGGAACAACAAACAAATCAACTTGTGACAAAGGAATATCAGTAATTGGTTCCACTAATGGTTGCTCTACTATAGCATGAAAAGTGGACATGTGTAGCTCAGCTTGAGAATACTCACCTTCATTTACTTCATCACTATTTAATTTACCTTGCGAACTTTCTTCAGACATCGCAGGTGCTTCATGGTTCTCTTCTTTCTTCTCAAGAACATCATTCTCCTCCTTTTCACAATTGTTTACTTCCTGCAAATTATTAGCAATAGGAGGTATGTGTACAACTTGTTGCTTCTTTACATCCTCAATTTGTTTTTCCGCATTGCAAGCAAGTTGTAACAAATGAGCAAAAGAGCTATAACTTTAACATGCAAGCATGCCCTGAATTTCACTAGTAAGCCCACGTAAAACCTCAATTTTGTTGCTTCTTCGCATTCATCTAAACCACAACGTAATAAACAAGCATGCATATCATGATAGTATGAAGTAACAGTTTTAGTATCTTGCTTTAAACATTGCAGTTTGTTGAACAGAATATCAGCATAATACATGGGAACATAAATATCTCTCAAATATCGTTTCATGTCATTCCAAGATTTAGGTATTCTGTTATGCCTACAAAGATATTTCCAATCATCAGAAGCATTTTTAATTAGAACACTAGAGGCACACATAATCATATGTTTCTCAGACAAGTCATGCTTTTTAAATTCTCTATCAACCACTAGCTCCCATTTAATGTAAGCATGAGGATCATAATTTCCTTCAAAATAAGGTAGTGCAGATTTGATCTTAGTTAGAACAATATCACTTACCTCATAATGTTCATGTTGATCACTCCTCATGTCTCGACGAAGATGTCGATGTTGAGCACAGTTATTCCAAATCATCTTCCGTATCGCTGCCATTGATAGTAGAAAACAAGAAACATACAAAAATATGCACGTTCCTATTAACTACTAGGTAGTGGAGGCTCAAATATCACACACACTCAAGCTTTTAACCGAGCTCTTACAAGTTCTCACTAATGCAAGCGATGGTGACATACACCGACACAACCAAGCACCCCAATGGAGGTTGGATGTATCGATGTCTTGGCAAACACTTGCTGTACGGTTGCAATCAAATCTGTGGAGCTCTGGGTAGGCTTAAATATGTAGCAAAGGAATAGCAAATGCTCAAATCAGATAATGCAAAGTTGAATAATTATTCAAAGTCAAGTACTGTGCTGGTCCTAGGCTAGAACGTACTAGAGACGCGAGCCTAAAATACAAACGATACCACAAGATAACACTAGGAACAACTCAAGCACAACTCTGATATACAAAAGCAAACTCAAAGATAACAGCTGATTTTCTCTTTTCTTTCTTTTTTTTCTTCTTTTTTCCTTCCTTCTTTCTTTTTTTGGTGTCGCTTTTGTGTTTTTTTAGCACCTTTCAGCCTTTTTTTATGTTTTTTATTTTTTTCAACAAAAACAACTCAAGGACCTGGATGTAATAGGGACTCAAATGTAAATATAAAAATTACAGGGACTCAAATGCAAAAGTGCAAAGCCTTGATAAACCCTAAAATTAAAATTATACAAAAATGGAAGGCACTCGTCCCATAGGTTCCGTTTTTGCAAACAGATCTCGAATCCGACACCAAAATATTTTTTTATCTCACAGTATGGGAAAGGAAACAACCGTACGGGATTAGGTGTCTAAAAAATAGGAAACTGATCCAGTCTACTATTTCTTCCCCCGAATCAAACAAAAACCAATCTAATCTAATCTTCACTTCTCGTGCAGCTTGAAAACACGGCAATGGCCTAGCCGCCTAAGGCAAACCCTAGATACAACTCCACAACTAACCGACAGAAAATGCCCGAAACGAGAAAAACGGAACCCTAGCAGCGACACGATTCCGTTTTTGAAGATCCCGATGACAACGAAGACACGGCGGCGACGGCGACAGTGGTACTAGACGTGACCAGAACTCGAAACTCTAAACGGACTAGACGCTAAGACCAGCAACTCGACTTGACGATGCTACGCAAAACTCAAGAAAGCAAAAACTGAAAAGAACATTGCAGTGGCACAAAGATGGCTAGGTAAAGGATGCAATTTTTTTGTATGTCTGTTTTCTGGTTATAGGTAGATCAACACTCACCGAGTAATGAAAGCTCTGATACCACTTGATAAACCCTGAGCTCCACTCGATGCGCTCAAGGCTATGATTTGGCCCGATCTTTCGGTGAGTTGAGATAACTACGATTTGGGAGACACGTTGGTGATCCGACTACAACCGTATGGGACGTTGTGTTGCACCTTAGCGATCGATACACCTTTTCGTGGGTTGTTGATCTTACCGGTGCAGATCAACCTTATTCCTGCAAGCAAATCGAAGAAACAAGCAAGAACAAGATAAAAACAATCTGAATGGCAAATAGGAATTTAATACAAATGATAAGTTGGGGTTCCGAAGAACAAGCAGACGGACGGTCTAGGCGACACGTGCGTTGCAAGCAAGTAGCAATGGCTAAACTTTAATCTAACAAAACCGAAGAAACCCTGAAGGGGTATCTAGCTATTTAAGGAGGTGGGAGGATGACAAAGGGAGCCCTAGGGTCATACTCCAATTAATTGGGGCGCACCCCACATGGGCCGGGGTCCCGGATGAAGTTACAAGCCCATAGGCCCATTATAGGTGATGCAGTAGTTTGTTTATGTAATTGCAGCTAACTGAGATGGAATTTGGAGATGAGGCTGGATCCATTGGAAATAGGACTCCGAGAGCTTTCCATCAAGTACTCACGGGCCGAAAACGGAGCTCATATGCTGATTTGGCGGCCGTTTGAAGTCAACGCTGCTGCTGGTGGCCGAATTGGATTCCAGCACTTGGAGGACTTGATCTTGCTGTCTTCTTGTTGATCCATGATGTGAACAACGGTTGTATCCATAGTAGCCATGGTCACATCAGCTCCCCTCTCACTTCGTTGTTCTGGGGGTCGGGCCGCCTCGACCCCTCCGCGCTTGCGCCACGTGTTCGGGGTTAGGTGAGCGCATCCAACACCCACCTAACCGCACTAATGACGGATCAGACGAGCGTGCCACGCCGTATTTAATGCGGCATGGAGAGTGCGTGACCGGACTGACGTCGGTCACGCCGACTGACCGATCCTTGACCGGCCGGATGACTGATGGGACGACGCCGCAGCGCCTGTGTCCTGACCGCATGCCAGGCGGTGTGCAGCACGCCCCGTTCCATCCCATCAGAATGATAAGGGCTTTTTTGCCTCTCATTCCAACCGGAGTTGGTATGTCAGCTCTGGTCAGATAGCGCCCATCTCCCGGTACGGGCGGAGCACACAAGTGTCCATGCATTTGATAGGGAACGACGCGGGTGTCCCCTATGTCAGTCGGCTGGTCGAACGGTAGTCACGCCGTGGTGACTGTGCGTGCGACTTCTGGGTCAAGCGACAAGACAGCTCTTAAATGTAAAGGAATGTTTTCCTTTTTCTTGAAAGTAGCCAGTTGGCCCATGTGGTAACCCCTTAAGATATAGAAGGAGGCCGAGGCCTGAGAGGAGGGGGAGAGGATCCCTGAAAGAGCAGACATTCATCAACTACATACACAGGAGTAGGGTATTACGCCTCACGGGCGACCTGAACCTGTATAATTCATTTTGTCTCATTTCCTTCGAGCAACGATCTCTCTAGGCATCTCTCTTCCTCTCTCTCTCTCCCATCGCAGCGCGAATTTCACCCTGCATCCCCGGCCGAACTCACACAAGGGGGTCTTCACTGCCCCCTCCTCCGTTGAGGAACTCACGCTCCGTCAACCTCCACAAGCCGTCTAGGAGGCGGCAACCTCCAAGAGTAACTAGCGATGACCTGGCTCGGAGATGATCAAGTGTCACACTAGCTCTACAATGAAGCAATGCAGTTGAATCTTGTCTCAAAGCACTCTCTAACACACAAGGGATGAACTAGAGCTTAAATGGGTTAGGGGTCGAAACCCCAACCTCTGTGGGCTGCCGGTTTCACCACCATAGGGTGGTCGGTCAGACACCCCTAATTGTAACGGCTAGAAAACTAATCGTTATTAGTCCATTTAATGCACTGTCAGATGCCAGCCAGTCAGACCGGAGTAGTCTGGCCGGTCAATCCGGGTCAGCTCCGGTCAAACCGGCCTCGGCTCACTTCAGCTCAGCCATAAATCACCAAGACAGACCGGAGACTACAGCAGCCACCCGGTCAGACCGAACGGGGCGTGGTCAGACCAGCCCAACTGGCCGGTCACACCGGCAACTAACCGCCGGTTAGACCGGCTACAACATGCTGATCACACCGGCTTGGGGCATGCGGTCAGACCACCGATGGTCATAGGAAAAGTATGGAATAAGCAAAGAATAAGTGTATGCATATGACCTAATGTGGTATTTTGATCAACTCTTTGTTTAGGTCATCACCTCTTCTTGATAGTACGGTAAAGCTAAAGATAAAACTAGCAAGAATTTAATCGCCCAACACCTCGATCAATTAAAATAAAGACTAGGTTTTACCGTCTTGTTTGCCTTTCTTTGCGCTATCAATTTTGATCCTCGATAATCATGTGGCTCTAACTTAAATACACAATCTCAAATGAAATAGTTAGTCCACAATTGTTGATGACGAAATTTGGTAAGCCTTGAAGTCGTCATCGGCCTAGAGTCAGTATCGGCTTCAGAGTTCTGGAATCGGCCGATGGAAGCTATCAATCGCCAACAGTCGGATTCTTACCAAATTCGGTTAAGGAAATTAATCTATTAAAGGAAGCTTATCCAAAAGAGATCGAGTTCAAGGAGGATGCGGCATGGCAGTTTATCGATTAATTAGGAAGAGTCTTTTAGTTTCCTTTTATCTTTAGGAAAGTGTGTTTAGTGTCCAATAAAGACTTTATGTTTTTCCTTTTATCTTTAGGAAAGTTTGAGTCATGTCCGATATGGACTAGTATCTACCCATGGATATAAATATGTACACCCGGGGTCCATGTAAATTATCTCTCGATCAATTTAATTTCGGCGCATCGCCACCTTTCACCCTTTTACTTTCGACGAGTTCTTGTCTCAAGTTGGGTTGCATCGACTTCGATCTCCGACGAGGGGTAAGGCTTGTTATGGCGGCTTGCGTTATCGGGATTAGTGCTTCCATCGCTTTGACACTCTAATCTTGTTCATGTAAGTCGTCGAATTATCATAAACATTACATAATCCAGATTGACAATGTTTTCTACTTGCATCGATCGATCTCTATCTAGGGTTTTGTCGATATCGGCTAGATTACTTTGTTGGCTTAGATTATATAATGTATCCACCACCCTCAAAATCAGTCAAAAGCTTGATTGTCTAGATATTATGTTTCTTTTCATACTTAGTGTTGCATCGATTAAGTTTGATCTACTAAGTCGTGCTTAGAACCATAATCTCTAGCCTGCTTCTTGATTGCCAATAAGGGTTTCATCGGGGTTTCAGCAGATGAGTTATCTGGACATTGCATCGGATTAAAAGGATTACTTACAAGTTGGTTTTAGCCGATGACAACAAAGGTTTCACTGTTTGATGTGGACAAGGGTTCCCGATCTTCCGAAAGGTTCTGATAATCAACGATTTGGTGGAGTCGCGACACAAATCAATCCGGCTTCTTGAACGAGCACGTTCTCGAACCCCGCAATCGCAGCACCACGTCTCCTCTGGTTATCAACCGTACCAAAACCCGGTTGACCTCGCCAAGAAGGCTAATCCCTACTTGCGAATCAAAGAACACAAACAAGAACAAAAAAGATTGTAACCAAAATTGCAGATGAATGATTAAGCTCACAAGTTGGGGTCTTACAAACCGATCTATCGGTGAAACTGTTCTTGACAGATTACTCTAAGCAAAACCCAAAAACTAAAGATAGCAACAGCTTCTGATATATGGAGTTTAGGGTCGTGCAAGCTCCCCTTGACGCAACCCTAATGGGCTGCAACACGATACACGGCCCAAAGGCCCAAATACAGCGTCGCAGCGCCGGAACAGATTCTGAACGTCAACTTGTTCGGTCAATTCCCGATGACTCGTAACGAATTTAGACATGGGACCAGAACCATTGGAAAGTTATCTTCTTAGCTTTCCATCCATATAAAGAACGCCCCAATCCGAGCACGTATGCAACCTGGGCGCCGTTTTAGTGCAGACTGGTCCTGGACTCTGAAATAGACTTGAAGTCGACTTGGTTTGGATCTCCATCTTAACTTGAACGTCCTCGCTGATCCTCCACGACTCTAAGTCCTTCTCTAAGTGTTTCCTTGCCCTCTCCATTGTTCCTAATCATAATATAATCATTAGGTAGCAATCTATTCTCAAAATCATATAAAGAAGAACTTAGGAACGAGCTCACCTCTAAATTTAATTGTCGTGCACGAGCTCTTGTGATTGGACCTTGAATGACCAATGGAGGATTGTTGTGTATATCCGAAGGAATGATGTCCGCATCACTGTTTATCTAATCGTTTGGATTTAATGACATCGGATCTCCAGCCGATGTATGCTTTAACCTTCGGATCAGTGCTTATTCAATCTATCATTACTAGCCGATTGGTTGCTACTGGATTATTTTATCGTTATATTACATTATCATCATCCAACTATCTTTATATCATTATCTACTCAAGTATCAAGATCTATACTGGATATCGGCTGATATCAGCATCGGCTGGAATTACTATATCGCTTGTCAGCCGATCGGCTATTTTTTGATCTTCAATTTATATATCTGGTCAGTTGCAGGATCAAACTGACTGGCACGCCCACATCTCATCATTATTTTGGACCTGAACTAGAGTAAAGCAAATCTCTCAGGCCAGTGTGTGTTTTTTGCATCAACAACAATTAGCGCTTGTCATTAATTACCAAAATTAACAACGAGGGCCTAGATGCTTCAAACGGGGATTAGGAAACCGGCGAGTTTCCAAACCTCAGGTGAAAAATTCCCTTGTCTCTTGTCTCATTTACTTATTGCATTTACATTTGTGCAATTTACATTCTTAGAGACATATTTGAGCCCTTATCACTCTAGGATTACAAAAAATAACTTAGTTCCTTAGTGTTATCCTTGACCAAGCCTAGCAATTTAGGTTAGTTTTGATTAGGTGGAATTTATTTTTAATCGCCTATTCACCCTCCCCAATAATCGACATCTTGATCCTACAGCGGGGAACGACACTGTCACGTGCCCCAGCTACCACAAGTTGTTCCCTTCCGAGCTCGCGGTGTCGGACCACCTCCTCCAAGCTCGTGGAGGACCATCGTCAGTGCGGCCGCCACCAATAGCAAGTAGTAAATCACATCGATGGAGAAGTAATCAAGAATCGGCAACACGGATGACAAGGACCTTGTAGGGCTTATTCGGTTTGAAGGAAAAACAAAGGATGTGGATTCCTCAGAATTAATTCCTACAATGTCATTCGATTTGTAGGAATGAGGTATAGGAAAACCAAAGGTATAGGGGTGTGGCAGTGAAGATGGATTTGCCTCTGGCCCCATCGCGTGTAGATTGGGAGGTGGTGGCTTCGGCATCGGCTCGTAGTGGAGGAGCGTTGCCTCCGGAGGAGGGCTTCTTGCTGGTGTCGTTGGTGTCGCAGCAAAGCGGGAACATACCCCCTCTTCTTCTGTCTTCCTGGGGCTCAGCACCACCACCAGTCTCAATCCTGGGTGAGGATTCCTCGTTTCCCTTGAAGATCTCGGGCAGGCGGTGGCTGCTCCTCCGTCATGCGGTCGTTTGCATGCAGGTTCGGCGAGCGAGGCAGCTTGGCCAACATCGAGGATGACGACTTCGGTGGCTTGGTCGGCGCTCACGCGAGGAGGAAAGAGGGAGAATTGGTAGTAGACGCCTGAATGAGGCGGAATGTGGAGAGCGGCAACGTGAGTAGGATGGCAGCTAGTGTCAGTGCTTGTCGTTAGTGTGAGTTGTAACGTTTTGGTCGCTGTAATTAGAGATGAGAGAAGACAAGGGAGGGTGGTGACATGCATATGGTTTTCATCTTGTTAACGACCAAATTTGGTAATTCAAGTATAGGAGATGAAGATAGAATCGAAGAAGATCCAAGAGATAGATCGTATCGGAAACAAAGCAAGAATCGGCTGGAGTCCGAATCGGCTGCGGTCAGAATCGGCAGAGTTCGAGTCGGACAAGGTTAGCCGATTTTGGTAATACGACTCGATATACGTCATCGGGTTAAATCAAGGTGCTTCATATGGATTGCCACGCACGGATAGAGTCCTGGAAAGGCAATTGTATCTATTAATTAGGAATATATGTTATTTCGTTATAAATAATCTCGGTAAGAATCCGCCTAAGGGACTTGTTCGTTAGTTGGATTTGTATTAGGTTAATATGAGTCGTGTTCGTGATGGACAATGTTTGTATTTTTCGGGTATAAATATAGACCCGAGGTCTTGTAAATAACAACAACCAAGTTCAATCGATCTCGACGCATCGCCAACCTTTGTTTTTCTATTTTTCGACAAGTTCATACTTTCGAGTCATGTTGCATCAGTTTAATCTTCGACGACAAGGTAGGTCTTGTTATGGCGGTTTGCATCATCGGAATTGGTGCTTACATCTTTATAACACTCTAATTCTGTTTTGTGGATCTTCGAGTTATCATATACATTGTATAATTTAGATTGACAATGCAATTTACTTGCATCGGCCAGGCTCTATCTAGGGTTTTGCTGATAACGGCTAGATTGTCTTGTTGGTTTGAATTATATAATATATCTACCATCCCAAAAAGGCAACCATCGGCTTGATTTTCTAGATGTCATGCTTCTCTTTATACTTAACGCTGCATCGGTTAAGTCTGACATATTAAGTCGTATTTAGAATCATGATATCTAGCCTGTTTTATGGTTGTTAATAAGGATAGCATCGGGGTTTCAGCTGACCTTACCTGATATAGATGTTTTACATAGTTTTATGCTTTGTTTAATGTTCTATATCTGCCCCTTATATCAGTATATAATCTAATATAAATATATTGAGCTTGTTACCAATCTAAATTGGTTATAGTTGAATATATTTGTTACTAGAGAATATCCTAGTATAAGGTTGTATCGGAGCTATAACCAATACATGTTTAATTCTAGACATCGGTTTTAACATGAGTCCGTATAATCGTTATTTCATATTATTTTAGACTTGGGCAATTTATACTGTCTCGGTTCAGTCCGATCTATCCCAATTGCTTATTTATAAAGTAATATTGATATTTTGATTATATGATACTGATCTTTTCAGCCGATGTACTAGTTTTAGGGTTAGTTTTATCATTGACTACACTTTACAGCCGATTCATGCTTTATTACATCGGCTAGGTTACAACGCGATATGAAATCGGCTAACTAGCCGATGGACTATCGTTTACTAACATCTTTACATATTTCTTCTTGTTGATTGCAGGATCAAATCAACTGGCACGCCCTCGAACCTAAAGTACAACTTTTGGATCTGCACTAGAGTAAAGCAAATCTCTCAGGCCGGTGTGTGTTTTTTGCATCAACAATTTTTTATTTCTTCTTGCTGACGGGTATGTCACATAGGATAAAATCACCCTAAAAAATTATCGGGTAGTCAAAATAAACTGGTTTTGCAAGTTGAAAGAGACACCTGATTTTGAGATTGAGGGATGTGATTATGTCTAGGATTGAGGGAGGAAAAATAGACTTATTTATTTTTAAACCGAAACCCTAACCACTTGCTTCGACCTACCTCATCAATACTTCTTCCCGTGGCATTCGTGTTGCTGCAGCCAATCCACCGGTGGTGCACCCCGTAATTTGAGCAGGAGCTTGCAACAGGTGATTGATCGACACAAACTCCCGATGTGTACAACATGCCTTGATGAGTCGGGGCCCCACGAAGTCAGCAAAACGTACTCTTTTCATCCCATAAAAAATCAACCTGGATCGGATTTGACATATGCTAATACTATATAAATCTGAACAGATCTTTGTACAGATTTATAGTACTGGATATGTCACATTCAGTCTTAGACTAATTTTTTAAGGACGAAGATAGTACGAGGCTAGTACAGGCTCGTGCGCCGGGGAGCAAGCCCGAACGCCGAACCGAAGTTCGTAGCGGAGGCGAGTACTGATTTGCGCTGTGTGGGCATGTGGCCTGGCAATGGCATCAAGTGATGCGCTCCTCGCGTGCCGCCCAGCTAAATCGATTCCTGGCGCCTGTGTCCTATTGCTGGTACAAAAGCCGAAGCCCCTGCCGCCCATCCAGGCTCCCCCCGTACGTGGGACGCGGGCACATCGGGCAGGATCCGATGTCGCCGACTAGTTTATCCCAGGCTCGTCCGGCCGAGTCCCCACGACGAGGCGAGGCCAGCGGCTCGTCGTGGTACACAAGATGCAACGGTTGGAACACATCCTCTTTGATTTCGCTACGGTTCCACGTCAGAACAGTCCTGGAAAAAGAACGGATCCATAGATAGTTTCTTCGTGGCCGTCACGATTTCGCGGCGCCAAACCTTGCCCTTATGACCATGGTTAGGGGTCGGCATCTTGTGTAACGAAAGTCAATAATGGCTCGAGCCAAACCCGTACTGCAGACTACAGTCTGGCCCCCAAGCTTTGCCCAATGTGTTTCGCAGGACAGGACGGGCGAAAGAAATCAAAAGGCCGACATGCCACCGACATTTCCCCTCAATGAAAGCTATCATCAGCTATCATCAAAGCGAGGGAAAGGGAAAAAAGAAGGGGGGAAAGAACTGGCTGGAAATTAGAGAAGCAAATTAATCAGTGTGATCAACAGGGATAACTTATCCCGTCCAACCAAATCCACCAGCCAAACCAGACCCGCTTTGTTAGGCTGTGAAAGACGGATCAGTGGGACCCTTATCTACGGACCCCATATGTCACCGTCCAGGTCTCTGGATCTCTCCCGTCGTCCTAATCAGACACCGCGGTGCAGTCGCTCTCGTGCCGTG
The DNA here is from genome assembly GCA_000573905.2 of Oryza punctata. NCBI lineage: Eukaryota > Viridiplantae > Streptophyta > Magnoliopsida > Poales > Poaceae > Oryza > Oryza punctata. The sequence goes on along the minus strand of CM002489.2, from coordinate 32,343,198 downwards.
TCCCGCTCCAAACTCGTCACAAAAGCGATCACGGACACTTCCTTCCTTTGCTGGGAGAGAAGAAAAATTGGCAGCGATGATGCCGATAAAGAGGAAAAGGATGAGAATCAAATGGAAAAACCGATGTTAATCTTTCGCTACTGCTGCGCACTAAGACGAATCGTATCCGAACAAAAAATGCTTACGTTACTGTTCCTAAATGGATCGCTCAGCTCATCAGTTAACCAAAAATCGATTAGGAAATTCACGGAGAGCGACGTCCGAAGCCAAGTGTCTCGTCGCGTAGGCGTCGAGGAGGGAGAGGGAGCAGACTAGCAGAGAGGCGGACGCGCCGCCCACGCCTCCTCTCCCTCGGTGACACGGCCATCTCGCTCCACATGGCGCCGACCTCTCCCGATGCGTCCACCCGTCCCGAGGCACCGCCACGTCGGAACCAGCCGGCCGCCCCACGCTATTGCCGACACGCGTCGCGGCGCCACTGGCTCACCCGCTGCCTGCCTCTCTGCCTGCCCCCATCTCGTCGCCATTTCCCGCCCACGCTGCTTCTCCTCGCGTCGCCTACGCGTACGTACGATACAAACGCTGCACCTTTCGATCCCCTCCGCTATATAAGGAGGGCATCTGCCTCGCCACCTTCTTTCATCCGAAAGCAAAAGCGACTCGTCACAGCTCAAACAAGTCAAGAGTGAATAGTTCTTGCTGATCTGTTGTTTAATTACTTTAGTTCTCGAGAGGCTTTAGCTGAATCCATCGATCGATCATGGAGGATGAGAGGAACACACAGAGCCACCAGGGTGGTGAGGCTGCAGAGCAGGTGGAGGTGAAGGACAGGGGTCTCTTCGACAGCCTCCTCGGCAGGAAGAAGGACGATCAGCCGGAGGAGAAGAAGCATGAGGAGGAGCTGGTCACAGGCATGGAGAAGGTCTCCGTGGAAGAGCCAAAGAAGGAGGAGCACCACGCCGAGGGCGAGAAGAAGGAGAGCCTCCTCTCCAAGCTGCACCGATCCAGCTCCAGCTCCAGCTCGGTAAGTGCAAACATGCATGATCCAGCTTTAGTTAGTTACAGACTTTTAGTAATTAGAAGGTTTCATGACCTTTAATCGTTGTGTGCAACAGTCGAGTGATGATGAGGAGGAGGTGATCGATGACAACGGCGAGGTGGTCAAGAGGAAGAAGAAGAAGGGGCTCAAGGAGAAGATCAAGGAGAAGCTGCCCGGCCACAAGGACCATGCTGGCGAGCATGCTCCTCCGCCCGCGGCAACGGGCTTCCCCGCGCCGGCTCCGCCTGCGTCCGTGGTGACGGCCGCGCCCACGCCAGCTCCTGCTCCCGTGGTGACTCACGGCGACCACCACCACGACACCGCCGTCCCCGTGGAGAAGATCGAGGGTGATCACGCGAAGACAGAGGCGCCCCTGCCACACGCACCCGAGGAGGAGAAGAAGGGCTTCCTCGACAAGATCAAGGAGAAGCTGCCCGGCGGCCACAAGAAGCCGGAAGATGCAACTGCTGCGTCGCCGCCGGCCGCCGCACCGGCTGCTCCTGCCCCTACTCCGGCGCCAGCACACCCACCGCCGGCTACAGAGGAGGTGAGCAGCCCGGATGGGAAGGAGAAGAAGGGCATACTGGGCAAGATCATGGAGAAGCTTCCCGGTTACCACAAGGGCTCCGGCGAGGAAGACAAGACCGCCGCAGCCACACCCGGCGAGCACAAGAGCAGCGCTTAATTGGATCGTATGTGAGACCAGGCCATGGTTGGAATTTGGAAGTGTTTGGCGTGTGTTAATTTGGTGATTTTCTGCACTTCAGCTTTTGTTAAGTTCATGTTAAGATTGGTCAAGGCCTGGTCAGTGAAGCCCGATCGGTGATCGAAGTTTGTGTTTGGTTTGGGGTACGGGCTTCAGTTTGCTAGTCAAGTACTAGATGTTGAGTTTGTTTAATTATTATTAGCACTTTGTATTGGTTTTGGGCTGGGCAATCTGCCTTGATATTAATGATTTCTGCCCAGAATATATTGTTGCCTTGTACTACTCTACTACGCTGCATTGTGATCACATTTTCTACTCAATCATGTGCCTCATGTATTTGTACGCTCTTGGTTTATTGGCAGTTGCATTGTGTGCCAGTGTGAAACAGAGTAACAGACACCGCGAGCCTACTGGTAGTTTCCCTGTGGATTGCCTGGCTGGCCTTGCTCTCATGGCCTTCTTTTGAAACTCTTATGAGCTTTTCAGTTGGCAAGGCAAGGGACAATAAGGGACAATATTCGCTTCGGCCATCCATCTTTGGATGGGCCTTGTAATCGAGAGGATTCCCAAAGACAGAAGACAATATCTGGGCCTCTTCCCCGAGAGATGGAGGATTTTTTTTTATTTTTAATTTTTTTTATTAAAAGTTTTCCAAAAATAATTTTTTATTTTAAAATTTGACAAAACTATTCTCCCGCCGTCCTCTGGGAGAGCGATTTTTAAAAATCGCCCTCCCAAAGAGCGAGTTATCTCACGTGGCGGACGGCCGTTGACTCTCGGCGGACGGCCGTCAACGGTCGGCCTGCACACTTTGCAAGCGGCCCCCTTGCCGCCCTCTACTAGAGTGGTTTTCCACTGTGCGGGGGCTGCGGCTTGGCTCTTTTTCAGGTGGTCCCCTTGCCACCAGTACACAGTGCGGTTTTGCACTGTGGAGGGGGCCGTCTGCAAAAGGGCCGCAAAGGGGCCTGCAATTTTGCAGGCGGCCCCCTTACCGCCCTCTGGGAGTACGTTTTTTAGCACTCCCTGTAAAGCTCTTCCCCTCTCTGAATTTTCATTATAATCACTCAAAATTCAAAAAAAAGAAAGATGGAGGGGTGAGGAGGAGTAGAAGGGGAGCGACGAAGCTCTGCTGGTTTGCTCACTTCATCACAGGTAAATACATTACATTACATTGTGTTTTTAATTTATGTTACATTTCAATTTCGATAACAAACATAACAAAATATATCGAAAACATTATTTTTGGATCAATAATACTAAACCGCACTCCCCGAGAGCGGCAAGGGGGCCGCCTGTAAAATTCCAGGCTCCCTCGGTGCCCTTTTGCAGGCAGCCCCCTCTACAGACCAAAACCGCACTGCGTAAGGGCAGCAAGGGGGCCGCCTGAAAAAGAGCCAAGCCGCGACCCCCGCACAGTACAAAGCCGCCCTTACAGAGGGAGGTAAGGGGCCGCCTGCAAAATGTGCAGTTCGACCGTTGACTGCCGTCGGTCGAGAGCAAACGGTTGTCTGCCACATCAGATAACTCGTCCTCTGAGAGGATAAAAATCGCTCTCTCAGAGAACGGCGGGAGATTAGTTTTATCAAATTTTAAAATAGAAAATTATTTTTGCAAAACTTTTAATAAAAAAAATTCGAGATGGAGACTGCATCGTACGGGAACAAAACAATCGTGTACAGTTTGGCGCTTGCGCTCAAGCAGCAATGCGGGTTCGAGCACGCCAGCCAAACACACGCCCCAGCGTGTCACGTACCAAAACTCGTGGCGACGGAATCCGCACGGTACACGAGCCTGCACGCGCTCCCGCACGCGCGCGCAAAGGAACAGAGGAGAGAAAACCACGTGTTGGCTCGTAACTTCGTCCGTGCCAGCGCTCTTGGGCCTCATGGTCACATTGATGCCAAAGCAGCCCATGTTATCCGCGATCCTACGACGGCCTAGAGCCCTAGATGCGAGAAGATACAGAGAGAGAGACATACTGTAAATCGTACGTCCTTGTGCGGTTGTGCCGGTGCACTTGTCGCGCGTGCGTGATCAACGAATCGAGTGCTCTGGCCTGCACGTAGAATTGAAAATAGTACTAGTAGTATGAAGGATGAAAAAGACGAGAGTTCTAGTACCAAGTTGGTGGATACGATTATGTGCCTTTGGGAAGTGGAGAAAAAAGGCGCAATAAACTAGAGTTTCCAAAGATACCGCTTAAGTTCTCTCTGCACTCGTGTTGCCAACTCGATCAAAGGATTAAACTAGGAGTACTAACCACCATATACTCCATGACCTGATCACTACCGTACGTCTTGGAGAAGAGCTACTTGCAGACAGTAAAAAAAGAAGTGATGCAATCATGCAATCTCTGCAGTGGCACGGTAAACGGGTGAAAAGGTGTTCGTGCAGCTGTCAGAAAAACCTGAAAGTGAGCGGACACTGACTACTACCCGTCTCAAAAGGAAAAGGTTGCGCTGCCTACTGGTGTCGTTTTATTTTTGTTGCTTTCAACGGGAGAAAGATGAAAAAAAGGCATGCAAGTATATGTGCATGGGATCTTCTTTTTCTGCCTGGGCAAAAAAAAGCTGCATCTGGCAGGCTAGCTTCAGTTGTAAGTAATGGTAAGAACAATACAGTATGAAAAGAACTAAACGTAAAGATAGAATTATTGGGTGCTTATTTAAGCGTAGAAGAATCCGCCAGCGCAAACTTGTGTGCCCAGCCATAAGGCTGCCTATTCAACCCACTGGAGCATTATCAAATGCAAATATGTAATTAGCGTATCATTGGATTCCGGTTGCCTTTCTCTATGCTTCAAGGCTTGTAAACGTGTTAAGGTTTCTGCCTGTACAAATGCATCGAGTGGTAGGTAGAATATCCAAGTAAACGGTTCTGATCAAGCCAAGTTATCCCCACTCAGTCCCGGCCTCCCGGGCATCGATTTTCTGAGAAAAGTAGCAGTAATTACTCTTGTGAGACAAAGCATCAAAAGGTACTTAGAACATCATGCCGGTATAATTCGCCTGTAGGACCACCACAGAGCATCTCACAGAATTGAATTGAGATCATGGCGAGTAAATTTTGACGGGGTTTGCCACTCATAAAGATGATATTTCACGGCATCACCCAATTATTTTCGCTGACGGCTATTTGTAAAAATCATCAGCAAAAACGTAATAAGGATGGGGAGCTTCGAATTACCAGTGAAAACTGATCTTCGCTGGTGACCGAGTTAAGCGGGCTACTAGAGAAGATGTTGCGGTTTTCGCTAGTGGCACCCTTAATACACCGCCAGCGAAAATGGCAGATCTTCACTTGCGGTCATCTTTTTTAACAAGCGGTGCACTTAGACAATCGCTTCTGAAAATAACTTTTCACCACCTACACAGCCGCGGGAAAAAAATTACTTCGCACTATTAAAAAAACATCTATCCACACCTTATCCTTATCCCTTCACTCCTCACCACTCGTCCCTTCCTCACATCTCTCGAGCGCTGCAGAGGGGCGCGGGTGGCGGCGGAGTTCCCCAGCGAACAACGAGGGGTGGCGGCGGCAACGGTGGCGATGACTCCCGTGGGCGGCTCACCGACGAGGAAGGCGAGTGGAAGCAGTGGCGGCGGCTCGGCTCATCGGATCGGCGGTGGCCGGGCCACGTGGCGGATCCTGCGCTGCGAGAGGTGCGTGTAGCAGATCCGGCCGCGAGCTGGCCTGCACGCGGGGCGATGGATCGACGGCGGAGAGAAGCACGCGGGCGACAGAAGGAAGCGCGCAGGCGATGGGAGGCACCGTGGGTGGCGGATCCGGTCTCTGGAGGAGCGCGACCGACGGTTTCGGCGGTGGGAGGCACCATGGACAACGACAGCGGGTGGGCGGTGAGGCTCGCGGCGGCTGACCGGCGGCGGAACTCGGGCGTGGCAGTGGGCCGACGGCGAAGCTAGGTCGGCGGCCACGGTGGGGAGACAAGGTGGATCCAGCTCCGCTCCTATCGTCCCTACCTCCTGGCGATGGATTTTTTTTCATATTCTTTGTGATTTGTGAATGGATATGAGTTTAATTTGTGATTTGTGAATGAATTTGTTAAATGGATTATGAGATTTATGGTTTATTTGTGATTTGTGAATGAATTAGGGTGGTAGAGGATTTTGGATTTGGGGTGGGGGATTTTGGATTTGGTGGGAGATTTTCACTGGCGGTTTACTGGTGGGGGATCTCGTTACTTGCCACAAGTGAAATCAGATTTTACTGGCGGCCGCTCCACCGCCCGTGAAAATGAGATGTCGCTAGTGAAAATTGATTTTCAATAGTGGTCGGTTGCCCACCAGTGAAAGTGCATTATTTTCAGTGGTCTTTTATCGCTGGCAGCACCTCTCACCGTTAGCGAAAACTCATTTTTACCGTTAGTGAAAATCTTTTTTTAGTAGTTTGCTGGACAAGTACAGTGAGGGATCTTCTTGGTTTTGTCACAAGTACATGTAGGAGCCAGGATACCCTTGATCGATCGACTTTCTTCGTTGTATATCCAGTTACTCTTCCCGTGTAGGAGTACGAGAGTACGTACTAGGAGACTGTCTCCAGGTCGACCAGGAGGCCCCCATGACCAACCCAGGAGGAGGCATTAGGCAACTCTTTGCGCGATAGCCAGGTCACATTCACATCTCTCTTTACCAAAGCTAAGCTTAATTAACTTTGTACTAGTACTACTTGGTCTTAGTGTCGTGCTACGCCCTGCCGGTCTTAATAAAAGGCGTCACCCATAGCTGATAGTTCGCCATCGTCTCCCTTTAAAGTGCGGCATTGCCACTCCGGTCGCGACCCCTCCCTTTCCCAAAGGCAAATAAGGGATAGGTTAGCCGGCCAGCCCACACCCAAGGCCAGCGGAGTGCACCTCGCAGTCCTGCCATGGCTGGACAGATGCTACCGGTGATTGCGCTTGTTGCTGTGGCCGTCTTTGCCATGGCGGCGGCGGCTGCGGCGAAGGTGCCGGCGATGTATGTGTTCGGCGACTCCACGGCCGACGTCGGCAACAACAACTACCTGGCCGGCGCCGCCGTGCCGCGGGCAAACTTCCCGCACAACGGCATTGATTTCCCCACGTCGCGGCCCACCGGCCGGTTCAGCAACGGGTACAACGGCGTCGACTTCTTGGGTACGTACCGCTTCGCCGCCCGTCTTTCATGTGCTGTACTAGTGTACTCCTCGCGACTCTGCTTGCCATGCGTGTGATGCGAGTATCCTTCGGCACTTCGCTGTGTAGTAGCGGTTGGCATCGTTGCATATCTGATAACCACATATATATACCCACAGCGATAGTTTCGTTTTTCTGCATGTTTTTAGGTCAACTTTGGCATTGCAAGTTCTGTAATGGTGCTAGAGTTGAATTGAGGGGAAGACGATCCCTATACTACTTCTGCGGTCCAATGACCGAGGGCGAGAAACTGAAGTTGCTTTGAAACCGAGTTGTTCACTTGTTCTGAACATAAAAAAATGTTCCGAAGAACTGCAAACTTTAGGACGTACTGTGCGGTGCGCAACGCAGTGGCACTGTGGCACTGTGGCGCACGCATTCCAGAGGTCGCGTAGCTATGCGTAAATCGATCGTTGCTGCCCCCACAGGCGCACTGGCTTTGGGAAGCGAGGCTCGCAAAGAGTGGCAGTGTCCGGCTGTGGGCAGGCGGGCCCGATCACTCCCAGACTTACTTGGCGCTTGTCGCACATAAATGGCTGAGGGTGTTTGGACCAGGGACTAAGGTACTGTTTGGATGAGGGCTAATTTTTTCAGCCCCTACCACATCGAATGTTTGTACACTAATTAGAAGTATTAAATGTAGATTAAAAATAAAACTCATTTTATAACCTGAGTTATTTTGCGAGACGAATCTATTGAGTCTAATTAATCCATAATTAGCCTATGTGATGCTACAGTAAACATGTGCTAATTATGGATTAATTAGACTTAAAAAATTTATCTCGCGAAATAGCTCTCATTTATGCAATTAGTTTTATTATTAGTCTATATTTAATACTTTTAATTAGCACCCAAACATCCGATGTGACATGGATTAAAATTTAGACCCTGAATCCAAACACCATCTAAATTTTAGTCCCTGTCACATCGGATGTTTGGATGCTCATTAAGAGTATTAAACATAGACTAATAATAAAACTAATTGCATAAATAAGAGCTAATTCGTGAGATAAATTTTTTAAGTCTAATTAATCCATAATTAACACATGTTTACTGTAGCATCACATAGGCTAATCATGGATTAATTAGGTTCAATAGATTCGTCTCGCGAATTAATCCAAAGTTATGAAATAGGTTTTATTTTTAGTCTATATTTAATACTTTTAATTAGTGTAGTAACATTCGATGTGATATATTAGCCCCATCCAAACCGGCCCGACCCGCTTGCATGTACTAGTGCCTTGGCAGCTTGATCCGGGGCACCACGCACTCATTTCATGTCTGCATTGGTACCAAAATCTACCGCCACACATGACAAATCTACAGCAAACACGATCTGATCTACGGTCCACACATCGAGGTCATGCGATCGCCTTTTTAAGCATTGGGACTTAGGGAGACAGTGCCTAAACACGATAATGTGAGCAGCTCTTGCAAACTTTTTACTGACAAATATCTTAACCGTTTAATAATTTATTTAGTTGAAAGTTAAAAATAATTAAGATTTAATTGTAACGTGACACATCAACATCGGTAAAATTAATATTTGTAACAAAAAGTTTGTAAAAATTAATGTCTTTCCCAATGTGATTGTACCGATGAATACGATACGCACACATTTCACTTTGTTGACCAAATCATCCTTTTAAGATAGTATGACAATAGTATTAGAGGTGTCTATCTTACCTTTTTTTTCTTCTTGAGAGAGAGTATGACTTATTTAATACACATATTGACATGAGTGGTTTGATCACTGGTGAGAGATTTTTTTTATTGTTCGAGGTTGAGCGGTACTAAATCACGACCGTTGATCTGGACTCATCCAACGGCTGAGATTGGTTTGTACCGCATGGTATCGTAGGCTCTAGTTCACACGGTACCATGTGTGGGAGGGTATACTTGTAATTTGGCATATCGTTCTTCTCTATTTACCCCGATCCGTTTCGAGCATCTTTCTCCTCCTGTCTCGATAGAAGTCTCACTCCAGAAACCCCAGATTCTCGTCGCGGTCGCCTCGCTCCTGTCGATGTCGAGTGAGCACACATGTTTAGTCATTGGCAACAGCGGGTCATCAGGAGGGAATTCCACCAGGCGACATCAACGCCACCTGGTGCATAGACACCGTTAGCCATGGAGTTGAGCGCCACCGAGGGATTTCTTGGTGTTTCTGGTTTATTTCTGAATTAAATGATTACTTCATTCAAGTTCGAGCAATTAAATGCTTAGCGTATCAAAGCTTGTACCAGCACAACATAAACAAATCAATGATACAAATCAGTTTTCATTCAAGCAAATTACCTTCCCACTTAGGGGTGGATACTGAGCTAGGTCGGCTCAGCTCGATCTGGCTTGTTAGGATAACGAGCTGGCTCGGCTCGGCTCGTTATCCTAACGAGCTGGAAAGCTAGCTCGGCTCGACTCGTTGGTTAGCTCGAGCCATCTCATTTAGCTCGCGAGCCAAACAAAGAAATGGCCACCAACGAAGGTGATAGTAAATGGAGAAAGCCGGTGGGGACTGGGAGTGCAGTGGTGGCAAGGGCGACGGCTGCGAGGCCACAACGCCTCAGGCGAGTTAGTGATAGGCAATGGCGAGCCAGAGGCGATGGCCAACCCACAGGTGATGGTGAGCCAAAGGCAGTAGCTGAAGACCCAAACAGTGAGATGGCGCTGGGGAGAGGGAGATGTCAGACGCGCGCAGCGAGTCATCGCTGTTAGAGGTCTTTCGCTCCTGTCGCCAAATGTAACGAGAATAGGGGAGTGGGGTGTGATTCGGCGAAGAAAGGATGGGCGGAGCTCGAGGAAGGTATCGGGGATCACCTCCCGCACGCCACCGCCTGCATCACCGCCAGCCGACGCATCCCTCCTCGCTAGTCGTCGGATTCCCCTCATGGCCGCCACCATTCCCTTTATTTTTTACCGAGGGACCATCAAATACAGTGGCCACCCATGACCTCAATGGCGCCAGATCCGGCAACTTCGGGCTCATGGCTACCTGATCTGCTTGCTCGGATAGTGGGGAATGATAGGGAGCGATGGTGGACAGCGGATAGGGCGAGCGTTAGGGGAACGAGCGACGACGACATCAGGGAGTCTTTCCATTTCTTCTCTCTTTTTTTTTGCCGAACCACAGCTTTCTATCCACTTTTTGCACTACCATCTAAAGGATGTGTACTGTACTACTGTAGGCCCGTGGCCTACTTGGGTCTAATTAGGTTGGACGGCTAGCATCCTGGACTGCTTGGCCTAAAGTTTTATTGGCTCGTTTAGCTCACAAGCAGCTCGCGAGCCACCTCGAGCTGGCTCGTTATAGCTAACGAGCTAAAACTCTAGCTTAGCTTGTTTACAAATCCATACGAGTCGAGCCGAACCGAGTCGACTTTGACACGAGCCGAGCGAGCTAACGAGTCACGAGCTTTTCATCCAGCCCTATTCCCACTACCTCCTGTTATGGACGATAAAGAAAGTAAGTGTGCTCGATTCCACGGGGGCTCAAGGTGTGCGTTGAAGTGGAATCCTCAAAGCCGATGTAGCGAATGAAGAAGTCTCGATTTGGTGGCGGGGTCAATGCGATGAGCTGACTCGCTCATCAAGTGGCACCATGAATGCAACTAGGTGATGCGGACCTTGTGGTTGCATTGGGACGGTGAGGAACCGCTCTGCCCAGCGACGAGTTGGGACGGCGGGGAGCTGCTCTGCCCAGCAGCGGCAACACCTGGGGGAGAGAGAAATCGAAAAGGGAATTGCGATTTTGTGCTCTTGTTATTGGCTATTTGGACGGTGCTAACCGAAAACACCAATCAACTATTTCCTTCACTGATGCTTTTGTAGCCAGATTGTGCCTCTACAGAACCAACGATCAGATTAGATTGGTACCTTATAGTACCTAGTACCTCACGGTATCTCCTCAAGGATAGGAAAAGAGCTTACGGGAAGGTTGGGCGAGAAGCTAGCTTTTGCATGAGAGCTAACATTACCTCTCTTCTTCATATATTCTTACCGTAGACTTATAGCTCACTATTTGTAGTAGACTTTATACCAAAAGTTTGTAAAAGTTTTGGTAGACTTATAGTTCACTATTTGTACCAAAAAGTTTTAATGTCTACTATCTCAAATCTTAGAGATGGATCGGTAAAAGTTTGAGATATGGATAAAAATGGTTTGAGGTTAGGCTTTCTACCAAAAGCCGGATCAATCTTTTTTTTTCTCAAAAAAAGTTAGAGACTCACTCCGGTGCTCTCTACAGGTAGTAGAAAACAATCTGAACCATTTATCTCATTTGATCGAAGTACCACCCTAGTTAGCGGCAGTAGAAATGTGGAGGAGCATTATTGTCCCAAAAAATAAAGGTATAATTGTCATTTAGCAGTGACTAAACTTTTTTCCTTGTTTTTTGACTTTTTGATGGAATATGAGCAATGCTAACATAATGGTTAACCGATTTAGCCGGGAAAAAGCATATATGATAAAGTTACTCGTAATCATTGTATTAGTAAATTACTAATTTATCCTTAATATTACTGTTAGTATAATACTATAAGTAGAAAGTACCAGAGTATCGTTTAAAAAGTAATGGTTCAAATATTCGAGCTAAATCTGCAAATAATATCCCCCTCCCCCCAAAAAAAAAAATCGTTAGAGATTGGGGATCGGGATCATTGTTTCTGTAGTAGTAACAGTTAGTATCGTGGGGAACGCGTAATCCACGATCACGGAGTGCCGTAGCAGTATATATTATTAGCGCTTGCATTTTTGTTGTATGTGTCGTGGATCACAATGTTGTTCAACCTCTGCAAGCTCTTAACATGGGATTCAGGCGCAGCCCCCCACCGTTCCTCGCGGTGGCTAACAAAACCAGCAATCCATTGTTCAGGGGGCTCCAGGGAACAAACTTTGCCTCTGCAGGATCAGGCATTCTTGACTCAACAGTAAGCACGTAGGCATAAACCCAAAGCCACTACACGATTTTTCACTGAACACCGACTGACGACGAAACACATGCGTACGTGCAGGGTCAATCCATCATTCCAATGAGCAAGCAAGTGGAGCAATTCGCCACCGTGCAACGCAACATCTCCGCACGCATCAGCCCGCAAGCCGCTGACAGCGTGCTGTCGAGATCCCTGTTCCTCATCAGCACCGGCGGCAACGACATCTTCGCTTTCTTCTCGGCGAACAGCACGCCGTCGTCCGCGGAGATGCAGCGTTTCGTCGATAATCTCGTCTCGCTCTACACAAACCATGTCAAGGTAAACCACCTCTCTGCTCTTGACTCTTGTCATACAGTTTTACGGCGACGATCGAAACCCACAATCTAACAGAATTAAGCTGGCGAAACGCGTGAGCGGCAGGATCTGTACGTTCTCGGGGCGAGGAAGTTCGCCGTGATCGACGTCCCGCCGATCGGGTGCTGCCCCTACCCGAGAAGCCTGCACCCGCTGGGTGCTTGCATCGACGTCCTCAACGAGCTGGCCCGTGGGCTCAACAAGGGCGTCAAGGACGCCATGCACGGCCTCAGCGTGAGCTTCAACGGTTTGAAGTACTCCATCGGGAGCTCCCATGCCGTCGTGCAAAGCATCATGAAACATCCTCAACGACTCGGTAACTGAACATTCTACGATTCAGTTTCGGATTTCTGATCAATGGATGCAAATGTTGCATGCTAAAATCAGAGGCTTATTTTTCTCTGATCAACGCAAAGTTGAGAGCTTCGTGACACGGAATTGGTGTGCAGGATTCAAGGAGGTCACGACGGCGTGCTGCGGCTCCGGCAAGTTCAACGGCGAGTCGGGGTGCACGCCGAACGCCACGCTGTGCGACAACCGGCACGACTACCTCTTCTGGGACCTGCTGCACCCGACGCACGCCACGTCCAAGATCGCCGCCGCGGCCATCTACAACGGCCCTCTCCGCTTCGCCGCGCCGATCAATTTCAAGCAGCTGGTGGATGACCAGCACTAGTTAGTAAGCTAGAGCGTGGCAGTGTCACCGTGTAACGCAATACTACTACTATTTAATTTGTTGTACGTCGCGACTATGTGTCTGTCTGGTGATATTGGTGCGTAGGATATGCTGGGCTGTGTTTATCAGCGGCTTGTGCTTGCGGTGGTGTAGTTTGGATCCACATACCAAAATGTCGTCTCGTTATTGTTGTTGCCTTGTTGGTGTTCCCATGTCGGGAGGATAACATGAGCCTTGAGCGGATGAGCCAAAGGACTTCGCGGCTGCTTACCTGGTGCCAAATCGGAGCAAAAACTCTAAACACGTAGGTACACGTATGCCGGCCATGCCGTTCTTGGTCCTAGTTGGTTTGTCCTCAGCTTGCGCCAGTTGTGTATCTGTCCTGAAGTCGCCGTCGCGGCTCTTCACCACTGCCTCCAGGTTACCGGTCTGCAGGCCAAATGGAGTTCTTCAGATAGTGAAAACACCAGTTTGTTTGATTGCACTAGATAATGAACAGCAATACGGCATGGACGTGGATGGTAATTGAATTAACAAGTTGGTGCCTTGGTGTCTTATTCTTTCTGGTGCACGTTCTTGTATATAAGTACACGGTCACCAATGCTGAAGCATCCATCACCTATCACCTGAAGCAGAGAAGAGCAGAGGGCACACAGGAGAGGTGCCAATGGCCTGCAAGACTGCCTCATACGTGCTGGTGGCTCTGTGCTTGCTTGGGCTCGCGGCGAAGGATGCGGCGGAGGCGACACAGCTTGTCCCCGCGGTCTTCGTGTTCGGTGACTCGACGGTTGACGTCGGCAACAACAACTACCTGAACAGCACCAAGCAGGCCAGAGCCAATTACCCCAAGCACGGCGTGGACTTCACGGGCTCGACGCCGACCGGCCGGTTCAGCAATGGCTTCAACTTGGCAGACCAGCTAGGTGCGTACGATCCCAGATGAATATATGGTGCCTTGTACTTAGATGACTAACCAGCATGTGCCATGTGGCACTCTTCAACGATGAACAGCTCAGCTGCTCGGCTTCCCGATGAGCCCACCGGCCTACCTGTCGCTGACAGCGAAGACCATCGTTTCGCAGATGTACCAGGGCATCAACTTCGCATCAGGCGGATCAGGCCTCGCTGACAAAACCGGCCTTTTAGGGGTTTGTATAACTTGAACAAATTAGTAACACACGTTAATCTGAAAAATCTGAACCATGACACGTGACACGTATGACTGTGCCGACCGGGCTGAAACGAACTTGTTTCGTGAAGGCTGGGGAGGTGATCCCGATGAGCCTGCAAGTCCAGTATTTCTCGAAGGTGGTGGCGATGATGCAGAAGCTGTCAGGCTCGAAGAGAACCAAGACTCTCCTCTCCAAGTCCGTCTTTCTCATCAGCACCGGCAGCAACGACCTGTTCGAGTACTCCTTGTCCGGCGGCGACGGCGACGATGGCGAGTTCCTGCTGGGTTTCGTCGCGGCGTACAGGTCTTACGTGAGGGCGTTGTACCGGCTAGGCGCGAGGAAGTTCAGCGTCGTCAGCATCACACCGCTGGGCTGCACCCCGTCGCAGCGGGCCCGCCGGCTGTCGGAGGGTGGCACGCGCGGATGCTACGGCCCGATCAACACTCTCTCGCTGCGAACCTACTCGATGCTCGCCGCGTCGCTCCGGGACCTCGCCGACGAGCTGCCTGGCATGGCCTACTCCCTCAGCGACTCCTTCGCTATGGTCTCCTTCATCTTCGCCAACCCGCGCACGAACGCCTGGAGTAATCAAACGGCCACGAACACACGTTAATTCGTCTTTGTCTTGACGGTGTACGAGTCGATCTTAAGCCTGATGGATGGATTCTTGATTTGTCGCTGCAGGCTTCACGGAGCTGGAGTCCGGGTGCTGCGGGTCGGGGCCGTTCGGGGCGCTCGGGTGCGACGAGACTGCGCCGCTGTGCGACAACCGCGACGACCACCTGTTCTGGGACGCCAACCACCCGACGCAGGCCGCGTCGGCCATCGCCGCGCAGACGCTCTTCGCCGGCAACCGCACTTTCGTCAGCCCTATCAACGTCAGGGAATTGGCCTTGCTGTGATTGCGTACCCAAAAGAAATTTCAAGCAATTCGGGAGCTTGCAAGCATGCACACGTAATGACGTAATTTGATCTCTTCCACCTAATAAACTATAAGGCCGGATCCATACGAATGCTCGGTTAGAAGTTGAGGTCGTTTCCACGGTCGTGGGCAGAGATCTACACGGGAAATCTCTCTTTTCTCGTGCGGTTGTATCAGAATTCAGAAATTTCTTTATACACGGAAAATATTTTAAATTGACAAGAAAACACTTGTTTGATTACAGGAAAGAAATCTCTCTATCTTTAATTTCATTTTCTTTCGCTGAACCGAATTTTCGAAAACCATGGACAGCCCAACCTTTTACGTATGGCCCACTAAGCCGGAACATCTGCCAACCACCCTTACAAAAAGGCCGAGCGTCGCACATAGGCCTCACAGTTTTTGGATAGGGAATAAGTTCACCAATCATCCCTCAACTTTCCATCGAGTTTATTTGACATCTCTTATATCAATACCAGAAATCTTCACCCCTAAACTATACATATTTCGCTAAGGTGGCATCCAGTAAATAAAAATAAATGTGGGGTCCACGTGTAAGTGAAATAGAAGAAAAATGTGGGGCCCATATGTCAGCCCCATCATTTTTCTTTTCTTCCTAAGCCTGGGACAGTCGGCGGGAGAGGCGGCCGGCTGCACCAGCGGGAGAGAGAGGAGAGCCGGCAGGAGAAGGGGGAGAGGAGGCCGGCCGCGCAGACGGAAGAGGACGGAGAGGCCGCCGGCCTCCTCCAGGCGGAGATCCTCAGCCCAGACATGGACTCTAGGATGGGCGCCACCACCCGCTGCCGGTGGCACAGCTGTTGACGTAAAAACACGACGGCCTGGGAGATCTGCTTAACTCCAATGCAGGTCCAAAATAATGATGAGATGCGGGCGTGCCAGTCAGTTTGATCCTGCAACTGACAAGATATATAAATTGAATATCAAAGAGCCGATCGGCTAACAAGCCGATATAGTAATTCCAACCGATGCCGATACCAGCCAATATCTAGTATAGATCTTGATACTTCAGTAAATAATGACATAAAGATAGTCGGCTGATGATAATGTAATATAACAATAATATAATCCAGTAGCAACCAATCAGCTAGTAATGATAGATTAAATAAGCATTGATCCGAAGGTTAAAACATACATCGGCTTGAGATCCAATGTCATTAAATCCAAACGATTAGATAAACAGTGAAACTTTTGTTGTCATCGGCTAAAACCAACTTGTAAGTAATCCTTGTGAGCCGATACAGACATCCAGATAACTCATCAGCTGAAACCCCGATGAAACCCTTATTGGCAATCAAGAAGCAGACTAGAGATTATGGTTCTAAGCACGACTTAATAGATCAAACTTAACTGATGCAGCACTAAGTATAAAAAGAAACATAATATCTAGACAATCAAGCTTTTGATTGATTTTCAGGGTGGTGGATATATTATATAATCTAAACTAACAAAGTAATCTAACCGATATCGATGAAACTCTAGATGGAGATCGACCGATGCAAGTAGAAAACATTGTAAATCTAGATTATATAACGTATATGATAACTCGACGACTTACATGAACAAGATTAGAGTGTCAAAGCAATGGAAGCACTAATCCCGATAACGCAAGCCGCCATAACAAGCATTACCCCTCGTTGGAGATCAAAGCCGATGCAGCCCAACTTTAAACAAGAACTTGTTGAAAGTAAAAAGGTAAAAGGTGGCGATGCACCGAAGTTAAATTGATCGAGAGGTAATTTACATGGATCCCGGGTGTACATATTTATACCCATGGGTAGATACTAGTCCATATTGAACACGACTCAAACTTTCCTAAAGATAAAAGGAAAAATATAAAGTTTTTATTGGACACTAAACACACTTTCCTAAAGATAAAAGAAAACTAAAAGACTCTTCCTAATTAATAGATAAACTACCATGCCGCATCCTCCTTAAACTCGGTCTCTTCTGGATAAGCTTCCTTTAATAGATTAAATTCCTTAACCGAATTTGGTAAGAATCCGACTGTTGACGATTGATAGCTTCCATCGGCCGATTCTAGAATTCTGAAGCCGATACTGACTATAGGCCGATGATGACTTCGAGGCTTACCAAATTTCATCGTCAACAGCAGCGGCGCCGCCTCCACATCCGCAGCGCGCAGGCGGCGGGGGCGCGGAGAAGCCGAGCATGCGGGAGACCTTCCAGTAGGCAACGCTATCGTTGGGACGCCGCAGCCTGAGGACGCGGTGGAATGACTCCGGTGAGGGCACGAAGATGATGAAGGCGAGGTCTCCCGGTGAAACCCCAAGCGCGTCATCGTCGTCCTTTCCCGTCCTACTCCGCCCGCTGCGTCGTCGTCGTCCTCACTATCTGTCGTGCCATCCTCCCCTACAACGTCTGCCGCCGGCTCCATCTGCTGCTGTCCTCTGCACCCTACCGCCGCCACCCCGCTCCGCTCGCCGTAGCAAAGAGACGCCCGCACCACGCCCTCTATCAGGGGCACCGCCGCTCGCCCGCGCTCACCCCCCGCGTCCCCCTCCCCTCTTTTTCGCTCGTGCCCGGAGCTGCCGCTCGCCTTTCAAGCCCCTCGCGTCCCCCGCCCCTCTACTCCGCGTCCCCCGCCCCTCTGCTCCGCCCTGCGCCCGGAGCCACGCCGCCGCCGCTGCCGCTCCCCCTCTGCGGATTGCTGAAAAGAGAAGAAGATTGCTGACTAAGATTGTTGACCCCGCATTTTTCTTTCTTCTCACTTACATGTGGACCCATATTGCTTATTAGGATGTCACATCAGTGAAACCACTCAGATATAATACCATAGGATCTATTTTGCACGTTTTTGAATGTTGAGGGGTGAAGATATCTGGTATTGAGGATTAGGAATGCTATACAGACTCGATATAAAGTTAAGGGATGGTAGGTGAACTTATTCCTTTTGGATAGTGCAACAAGCCTAGCGGCTGCGGCCTAGCCCATCCCACAGGTCCACTTAGCCCATGCTTCTCTAAAGTCGGCCTAGCAAAAGTGGCCGACGATGACTACTAGGATACGGGGAGCAGTGCGCATGTTCGTCGGTATACCGTTCCACCCAATCTCTCATGAGACGACGATGTGGAGATGGCTGCGGCGGCCGGCGGCGGAGGAGGAGCGAAGGACGCGGTACGCGCGACGGTGGGCCGGTGGCCGAGCAGATGGCTGGGGTGGCGCAGTCTGCCTCTCTAGCTAACCTCCTCCACCTACTCATGGACCAGGACCAGTGCTCACTCCGTCCAGGTCAGGTCCTGGTCGTCTCTTCCCCTAGATACCCGTCTCCCTCTTCATTACGTTTTGATCCGTGTCGTCTGCTGCAACAGCTGACAAAGCTGTCAAGACTACAAGTTCCTCTTGCAGTGTTGGATACTTGAATTACGCATGATGACCGGCCGGAACCCACAATTTCTTTCTGCGGTATGACAGTAAATAAGTAGGTCTGCATGTGGGTGCTCGATCATTGGTATTGTGATGAGCTAGCTAGCACAAATCTCTTTATAGTGTTTGCCTTTGTGTCTTGGGGGAAAAAATGGTTCCGTTTGTTGCCATCAGAAAATAAAGAAGACAGAAACAGGAACAATAAATCCACTGTCCACAGCTATCAGAAAAGTTGCAACCTAGCTAGGCCCAGACATTCCATGCATATACACGGCGCCCAGTGAATCAAGCCATCGCTTTCGCCATTGCCATGGCATGTCAACACTACCAGCAGTTCTCCCGCAAAGCCTGCCAAGAACATCCCAAAATCCCCAAGCTAGAGAAGTAGACAACCCTTTTAGCTTTTTCAGCTTGGAAAAAGTCCCAATCCTGTAGTAGTAGTTCCTACTGCTCAATGCGCGCGCGCGCACACACATCTAGCCAGCCAACAATGCATGCATGCCCAGGATATCTCTTTCTCCCCTCCTAGCTAGGTGGGAGCAGCAATGAACTATAGTCGCGGATGATGAGATCAAAAGGAGGAGGCCGGCAGAACGAGTGAGGGAGGGAGCGAACGGCATCATGGCGCATGCAGAACTGTGGGGCTGCGCGTCCTGGGACGGCATGCATAAATCCCTACTGCTGCTGCTGCTACCACTCGATGCTGCGCCACTATACGCTCCACCCTCTCATGCTCACGCTCCGGCCGGCCGGTTGCCTTGTTTGGGCATAAAATCTCCCGGCCATCATCAAAAGGATCTCTTGGCATGATATGAATTGACCCTTGTGCTATTGGGCAAGCATTTCTCCAGGAGCAGCAGGAGGAGGCGGACGATTACTGCTGCAGTGTTTCTTCCCTTTTCAAGCATACGTACTCCTAGCTGAAGTAATAGTAGCTTTGTTTTGTTTCCTTCAGTCCAGCTTGCACAATGATCTTTATCTCTGGGCAGCGGAGGATAATAATTGCGGCTTAAATTCCCGACACGGTAGTGGATTTGATATTGCAGGTGAGTGTTGCTGCACAATGGTAGCTACTCCTACGCTTGACCTCCCTCATTGACTCGACGCACCATAGACGAAAAAGCTGCCACAGTTTTTCATTGTTTGCAGTATCTGTTCAATCTTGGCCGTGGCCATAATCATTTGATTCCCATGCTGGGCGCCCTCAGCCTACTCTCTGCATGCATTGCTCGACATGAAAGAACAGGGAAACTCCTAGTCTTAGATAGCAACCACACAACACATCTTGATGCAATGCTTTCTCCTGGGATGGTATTTTTTAAATGAGATCCAAATATACCAATGAAACAAAGCCATAATGCACGGGTAGAGTCGTAGAGTAAAATACTAATGAAACAAGCCGTCATACATGCATGGGTAGAGGGTAGACACAAGATCTGTTTGCAGTGCACTTGGTATAAGCCTTCCATCGTTTGCGCTATGGGTTATCAGCCGCAAGCTAGCCTGCAACCAAAATTTAAATTTTTGAAACTGATTTTGAGGTTTTTTATTGTATTTTATTTTTTATATTGGCTTTCAAATCTCTAAAGATAATATAAAAGTTTCACTTATATATATTTTTTATCATTTTTTCACAACATATCAATCGTTGAGAGGAAAAAAATGAGGCAGTACTATATATACCTAGCTTACATACACCAGGTATAGTTGAGCTATAAACCTACTATCACACCCGAGTATTTATTGCTTGAAGTAACAGGCCGGTGTAGACTTGGATATGTAATTTCCTACCCGTGCAAATAAAAAATCTTATTCGTCTCATTTATTTAAATAAGTTCATAACCTTTAAAAAGTTATTGTATCAGAGTTTATGAAAGTAGGAGATGAATGCATTAGGAGTAGAAAAAAGGAACAATCATCTAAGATTGATAAAAAAATAGGGGTATTTTATTTTTATTTTGTATTGATATATGTGGGATATATGAAAAATAAACAAAATTTGGGAAGACAGGGGTGCCATTAAAATTTGGGCCCTAAATCTCGTGTAGGTCCGATGGCCACCTCGACTCTGTTGAATCCAAAGGAGCCCTAAATATAGTGGATTATAATAAAAGAATTAGTAGAAAAGAACAAAGGAACTCGATCCACACTGAAAAGAAAATCTTACGATAGCTTTTAATTAAATTAATATAATTGCTGCAAAGGAATTTCATATTATAGCAAACCTTCTTTCATAGGAGGAATTTTAGGGTGAAGTTTAACAGCATTTACAAATTCCTATGTTTCCCAGATGGTTGCATTTAATTTTGAAAGGAATCTTGATATAGTCCCTCAAATAATCCTCTCTTTTTTTTTTGGAAAAAAAGGCCCTGATCGTGATATGCATGACACGATGTGACGGCCAATCTAGTAAAAATCTTGATAGATAAAATCTAGCAAACAGTAACTGCGGGCCGTCATCAAACACAACTAGTGTGAGCATGACTGCCAGGTGTTAAGATTCAAGATAGAGAAAGTACACCATGAAATGTGGCTGGCGAGAATTAACTGCAGAACAAGACCAGGTGAAATAAATTTGCGTCCAGGATCAGCAAAACTCTTCAGCTGATCACACATCGCACGAGTACTACTACTTGATAAACGTGATCATAGCATGGAAAGAAATGATGACGTCAACCTCAGACAAAATCACAAACCGGTTGAACAAACAATGGGATTTGATCGTACAGAATTAGACAATGGGATCATACACATGTACAATTAACGAAAATCAACTTCTGGATATGAATATTTACCGTTTAAGATTACATTGGAACAAAACTTTTAAAACTTTAAACATTGTTAACTTCTCTCCAATGTTTATAAAAACAAAACAAATAGAATGCATAGATTTCCCTTGGAAAATATATTGTTATACTCCATCCATATCAGAATATAAGGAATTTACATCCGATTAAAATCACTTATATTATGGGACAAAGTAACTTATTATGAATTTTAGAAACATTGTCCAACATAAAACTGATCGGCAAAGTTTTAATGGTTTCACCAAAATTTCCATAAATATCAAATATTTATGGGTACCGGACAACTCTTCGTGTAAGGGGCAAGTTTTATAGTATAGGTGACTACCACCTCTAATTTCATGCATGCCATATATTAATAAATTAAGAGGGATTGCATAAGACTATCCCAACCCTAGATACTAGTATTAAATATAATATCAGATAAGTAAAAATAAGAGTAAAAATAAGAGTTAATAAGGATAGAGATAAAGATGAAGATACCATTTCCAAGAATGAAAATAAGAGTATAGTTCGATAAAATAAAAGAGAAGAGAGATGATTAGATGAGAATTTAATTTGAAGACAATTCATTGATACATAGTTTCTATATACAGTGTCTATATGATAAGTATAAAAATTACTTAATAATGAATAGCTTAATAGTTGGTTGTATAGTGTCTATATGATAAGTATAAAAACTACATAATAATGGATGACTAATAGGTTAACCTTTCATGAGAGATTATTATCTCTCTCCCCTCCTACACCTCATCGTGACATTTGGACTCGTACTTGAATGCTCATAGTACATCTTAGGATACTCAGTACTTGCTCTGATACAGAACAAAGCATGTCAATATAGGTCGGTTCACCTTGGTAATGTTAGTAGTCATCCTTCAGAAAAACACAGTATTAAGGTAATATAATGCAAAACTCGCAATGGTTAACGAAAGATACTGCACACTAGAGTACTATATTTTGAAGCCCAGTCTGAACAAAGCTGGACTACTTAGAGTCATCAATAATCAGGTTACTGAAGCACCATCCGTCCTATAAAAACCAATTTCTAATTTCTAGAGATGAAATATATGTCTAGATACATCTACTTGCTCTGATACGAACAAAGCATGTCAATATGGGTAGGTTCACCTTGGTAATGTTAGTAGTCATCCTTCAGAAAAACACAGTATTAAGGTAATATAATGCAAAACTCGCAATGGTTAACGAAAGATACTGCACACTAGAGTACTATATTTTGAAGCCCAGTATGGGTAGGTTCACCTTGGTAATGTTAGTAGTCATCCTTCAGAAAAACACAGTATTAAGGTAATATAATGCAAAACTCACAATGGTTACCGAAAGATACTGCACACAAAAGTACTATATTTTGAAGTCATTAATAATCAGGTTACTGAAGCGCCATCCGTCCCATAAAAACCAATTTCTAGAGATGAAATATGTCTAGATACATCTCCAGAATTTTTTTTAGACAAAGGGAGTACCAAAGAAAGAGAAAAAAAAACAGAAAAAAATTGATACTAGATAACTGCTAAATCGTCATTTAGAAACAATTACAAGTTGAAAGTGTTCTAATCAATTTCAGAATAGAAGCATCGAACACCACAAGATGTCATATATCTAAATCTTTTTATGCACTTTTGTTTCCATTCATGGATGCAGATGCATGAAGAATACAGGCATACGTTTTTTAGATAATGAAAAGCATTAAGAAATGAAATTACACCCAACCTCTGCATATATCAGATGCACACAGCCCAACAAAGAAAAAACTCAAGGCCGACATGAACATATCATGCTGTCCCGTTGCAACCGATCATGAATGACCGAGTAACACAAAATTCTTAGACAGTACTCTAAAACAAAATGATGTAAATGATCCCACGAAAAAAAATATACAAATAATGGAGTCTTTTCCAAGTCCATTCTGATTGAGAATATTAACATCATTCGGTTATCATATAGCAAGTTAGAATCGCTTGTAAATAATGCGAAGTACTATATATATTTATATATACGTATTTATATATACGTATATGACTGGCCTATGTAATGTTCCACTATATTTGGAAAGACAAAAGTACTTAATAGGAACGGGCTACACTGCAGCAGGCACAAGCAATCGATCGATCAATGTCGTCATGATCAAACTTCAGACTCCAAATTACAGTAAAATGCTACTTCTGAAAAAACAGCAACCGATTGCACAGAATAATGATGAAAGAAGATGTTTTTGCACCTATACGTTTCCATGTTCTAGAGTGAGGTAGAATGGGAGATATGTGACCAATTCAAGTAAACATAGGAGTATACACTATACAAACATGAACTAGTATATTGTCATATAATAATACATATATACTATGTACATAAAGCTAATGGTCCATTGTGCTCCAAGCAGGTAATGATTAACCTGTGGAGTATTGGGCAAAGCTACAGAAGAGATGGAGATCTAGAGGATACAGGCCATGGACTATCATCTACACCATATCCCAAGACCAAGGGAGCATACGCATTCGAAATATGAAAAGACCGATCTAAACAAAATTTGACGCAGAGACAGCTGTGCTGTGCACTGGTGCACGCTGAGTTCTGCCACTGAAATCATGAAGCGCATGAGATTTCTGCCCGCAACTTGCGGTCATATAGTTACAGCAAAATATATTGAAACAGGAGAGACGAAAAGGCGGAGCAGATCGATGCACGTACAGAGGGAGGAAATGATAAGGCAAAGAAAAAGAATGCCGCATCTCATCATTACCATCACCAGTCACAGGCACAAAAACCAAACCCTAACCAAGAAAGGTCATAGAGAACCGATAGAAGTGAAGCATGCATGTTAGGATCGAGTACTACTCACAAGTTCAGCGAGAATATGTACTGGAGTACTAGTAAGTTTTCTCTTGTTATGACAACGGTGATTGAGATGTTCTCCAAACCAACAGGTCTCCTGCATGGTGAAACAGCAACAAATCAAGAACTATAGATTAGACTCTTCAAGAACATGCCGCTAGAATAATCAAAGCTGAGAAGATAGATCCAGAAAGAGGGATGCTAAAAGGGATTAAGTTCTCATCTTTCCCAACATGTAGCAATAAAGATGCAGAGGAAATCAAGATCGCCAGAAAAAGAAGAGATCAAAGAACCGCCATATGCAGCTAGCTTGCTCTGCAAATCAGCCAAGATAACAAGCGCCCCCCAAACAATTAAAAGAACCAAAGAAAGAAGGCAAGAATCAACCAGGCTTGGTTAAGGTTTCCAAAGCTTAACTAATCAGATCTAATTAACAAGACCCTCTCTTGATTTTGTGTCATATGGGTTTTACAAAGGAAGGCCTACACAGCTCCATTGGCAGTATGCCCACCTCCAAGATCAACAGAACTGAGATTTCTGTCTGAGGATTCGACAAGGAGGTGGACAGAATGCCAAAGAACTCTCAGTAAGCGCCCCTTTGATAAGCCCACATGACCAGTACTGCTATGCTCCCAAGCTGTGTGCATCCACAGCCGCAGCTCCTACTACTCTCACAGTCTCACTGTAATAAGGCAGTGACCCTTTACAGGGTGCTCTATTTATAGAGCCTAAGGTGAAGCTCCAAGCTAGGGTTGTGGCCGGCCTTGTGAGGGATTCCTGGGGTTGGGGGATGGGCAGATCAGAATATCAGGTAGTATAGATGGGATTGTGCTTCTTGGTCTCTGTGTGTGTGGAGATCTGAGGGGGATTTGGTATTGGGAGTAGCTGCAAGCAGCTAGGAGTACTAGTAGTGATGAATCTGATCTGCTTTAATTCCTCTCTACTAGTCTCTCTGCACCTACAGATTAAACTACAACATGGCTACAGATTTTTGGGGCTACTCTGCACAGCTTTCATCTCCGCCTTGATTCTACAGCCAAAAGGGGGGGGGGGGGGGGGTAGAGATCATGGATTCATGGTTCCTTTGGGACATGGAGTTCAGTATAATAAAATAAGTAAAAACTGGTGGAGTACTGTGCTACTACAGTATAGTACAGTACTGGGCTTGTGGTTGTTGGGTGTGCCATCGTGTTAGCTGGGGGCCCTGTGGGGCAATCCCAGCGAGGAAGTCACGTCGCCATTGTGGCTGTAGGCCTTGGCAGGATTCTGATTCAGATGAGTGTTCCAACTTCCAAGTTTATCTTTGCTGCAAAAATTAGGAAAAGAAATGGTGAGTGATTGAAGAGAGCTGGTCCAGGTTTGCTCTTTCTAGCGTTGTAGGTAGTTTCAATGTGTCCAACGTGATCAATAAAATTGATTAGTGTTGCGGCTACCGTACCACACATAATTGTGCGTATCCTTTTTGCAAACTGCAATGGTTTGGACCTGCTGCAGGCAAGTGCCAGCAGAAAAAAAACGATCAAGTGAACAAAACTGTCATCATTTGTCTGCATTTAATATTTTCCATTTAAACACACGTCTGCTCAAATGTTAGGACATGATTAGTACTTAACCCATCATTCTTCTTTCGGTACAATAACAAGGTTGTCTTCGATACTCACTCTTTCCATCTACTACTTTCTCATTTTTTCTCATTTTTCGAAAACACGTTTCTCAAACTACTTAATGGAGTGTATTTTTTTAACAAAATAGGAAAGTTGCTTTTTTAAGAAAATTTTTAATTTTAATTTATTTAATACTTAATTAATCATACAACTAGTCATATTATTTTACATTCGCGAAAGAAAAGCTCCCGACCTTCCCTCCACTAAGCTAGGTGGTAGGACAAAGCTTCTATCACCATAACAAGTGTAGTAGTTTCTAGAATAATCATCCGTTATAATTCTACCTAACCTATAGCAATCTACTCCCGTCCCTCAAACACTTTCTTTTTACCTTTTTATTTGTCTAAGAAACTTCATCTTCACGAAAATAAATGCATTTGAGTTTGAAAACGTGGGGGATAAATGCGGAGTGTTTGGTTGCTAGTTAGTCACAATTTATCACTTCTAAGATTATGTAAGTTTGATCACATTGGTAGTTGTTTGGTTGTAGCTATAGTTATGTCAAGAATCTTTTCCTAGAAACTGAATCTCACACATAATGGACTCAAAAAATATGACAAGATTTCTTTAAACTTGCTATGGTGTGGTTGAAAATTTGATCGCCTTAACTTAGGTAAGTGTGATGATATTTATTTGTAAATGGTAGCTAAGTATGTCTGGGAAAACAAACACATTAGTATTTTTGACTTAGGTAGTAGTACTTATTTTTTAAGCTAATCGAGACATGAATATATTGCACTCACCTCATCTCAAATTATAACAAGTTTTAACTTTATTAAGGATTGAGGTAAAATATTTGGTGTCCTCCTCAGGATTGTTAAGGTGCATACATGAACTAATTGGGGTTATAACATAATTAATGGGTAGATGGGTAGTTTAGTGGATAAAGTTTTACAAATGCACCATATTACTATATTTGGGATAAATTTTGTGCCATAGATAGTTATATTTTGGGACCAATAGAGTATATCTATTTGATATTGTACTTCAGCTATAAATTTACAGCTAGCTACGTACTCTTTGTATAGCGATGCTCTGCTCTGGTACTCTCCACTTATAGTATTATACTACCAGTAATATTAAGAATAAATTAATAATTTACTAATACAATAACTACTAATACAATAATTTTCATGGCTAGATCGATATGTGGTTATCTATTATGTTGGCATTGCTCATATTCCATCAAAAAGCCAAAAAAGAAGGAAAAAAATTTAGTCACTGCTAAATGCTAATTATATCCCTATTTTTCGAGACAATAACACCCCTATAAATTTCTACTACCGATAACTAGGGTAGTAGTAAAAAGCAATCTGAACCTTCGATCAAATGAGATCTACGGTTTAAATTTTTTTTATTATCAATAGAGAGCATTGGAGTGAGGCTCCTCTTTGTAACTCTTCACAAAGGATTGTATTTCTATGACCTGCTGATTCCTTCTTCTAAGTCTTATTTGGCCTAACTCCGAACTCAAGATTTTCTAAAACTGAGTTTCATAGCTCTAAATCCATGGATCTAGAAACATAATTATATTATAATGTTGGGATGGAACATTAATTTTAGATGACATATTTTTTTAGATCACTTTAATTTAACTTAAAGGTTTAAATCCATATTATATGTACGATCTGGAGCTGTGTCTAACATAATACTGGAGTGTTGTTGCACAAAAGCACAAGTACTGATTTGTGTCCTGGTTTTTCATTTACTCCATCCATCATCGGGTAGCTGGGTCCATTCATATCACCAAATTAATTTTTACTGTGAACTCGATCAACGACGACAAACCAAACCGGCGATAGATCAGATCCAAATTAAGAGAAGGAAATCCCAAAACTGAGCATGCCGTAAATCCTGATCCACTGCTGCGCCTAAGCGCGATTATTGAGCACCATTGACCGGCCGTATCTCTTGACCGGACCCATCAACAGGTCTCCTCTCCGAGCTCCACTATCGACTGTAGTAAACAGTTTCAAAGGGACTCCCCCGTCCCGCTCCATTGACTAGCAGTTTGGTACTCCTACTACTACAGCACATGCACACAGGGACATGAATGCCACAGTAGAATTCCATGATGGCTTCGTCTTAGGATACCGACCGATGCAACAGTGGATGCACTAGGGTGGCGATCACGGCCTTGATGATGAGCGAGAGGAGGCGGCCAAGCTCGTGATCATGGCCGGAGCAGCTAGCAGCGGGAAGCACCAGAAGGATGGGTGTAAAAAACCAGTGGTCGTTGCTAGTATAGCTCTGGCCCGTGTGTGCGTTGCAGTGGGCGCACCAATGCAGCTCCAAATTCCTCCCTTTTGTCCCCCGATGCACCGCCACTGATGATGCCTCCCAGCCCCATCCTCATAAATTCCATCCACGCCGCCCGCCCCGCCGCTGTTACCATCGGATCCCCGCTGAAATCTAGTGCTGCGAACCGAGAGCTGCGTGCCCTCGATTGAATATCTGCATTGAATTGCTCCGGATCCGTCTCACCAACTCATCATCAACTCCACGCGGCCGGACTGCTGGCCAACCGCTGCATCCGTGCCGGTCCAACCCCGTCTGGACGTCTGATGATGACGCTGATGCGAGCGCGATCGAGACCAGTGTTTGACACGTACAAACGTCCTTGCTGCATCGGTCTATCACAGTGGAGACAAACGTACGCGCAGGAGTGAATGCATGCCGGCCTCCATGTAGTAGAGGTTAAAGTGTTAAACCATGACCAACTATCGGGGTATGTTATTACTCCAACCCCGTCTTATGTTTCATATGCTCATTGGCTCCGCTAATCCAACCCCGTCTTGATCGAGAAAAGAATTAGGCTGTTTTCATCGATTAGGTAAGTACGTTTACGTTAGTTATCATTATGTACAGGACGGCAGAAAAGGCCAAAAAGGTTATCTTCTCGTGGCTAAAGGCTATTAACTCGCTATTGTTACTAGCAGCAGCTAGCTGGCATACGTCCCGGCTACAACGCCAGCAATCCCAATCATACACGCATGCTCCTTCCCCATCAAACTTAACTTTACGTACGTAGACGAGGTATAGTACGTACAAGAAAAAGGCAAGAATATTACACCAATCAGCCAAAAAGAAGCACGGGAGCGGTGGCACTCCAGTTGAGAAAAGGCTACTCCACTCCAGCTACGAATGGACGACGGAAAGTGGTTTTTTGATCGTCTTCTCGCCTCCATGGCAGGCATACGCATCCATCATTTCCAAGGCAGCTGGATGTAGCGGGAAGCCCATCACGTCGCATTGATCCCAGCCACGCCGGCCGGCCCGTGGCAGCGCAGCGTAGCGCGGGCGCCAACGCCACTCCGAAATTCCTTCGATCCAAAGGACTATTCGATCCGTATTCGCCGGTGCGACGCGACCCCCGGTTAATCATCACGGGGTGGTGCATTGCCGATTGCCGACGCGCATCGCGCCAGGCGGGCGGGCGGCCGCGTCCGCGCTGCATTTGCATGCACTGACGCGCGCGACGCGCCGATGCCACGATGCCACTGCCTCCCTTGCCTGCCGCGGGGCATCAGACGAATTGGCGATGCCAGCCAGTGCGCGCGCTGATCGAGCGTAGCGATCATTGCCGATCCAGCGAACCGTTTTTATTCCATCCACGCAGCTTTGACCGTAGGCGTATGCGTATCTGATTTTTCCATTGAATTGAATTTCTATACTCTTTGTCCAGAATTCCTTCGATCCAAATGAGTCTGAGAAAGTTTCAGTGCTCTGGTTGCATTTTTTAAAAAAAATTCAGGATTTTGGTGTTGTTTCATGTCTTTGGAACACAGGAAGAGATGAGATGGAAAACAGAAGAATTTTCGCTACATTTCACAAGGAAAAAACATGTGAAAAGAAACACATCCGATGAAAACCTTTTTTCCCTTTTTTTCCCCGTAACGTAAAACAAGGCAATTCTTGTTGAACACAATTTCTGTTCATGTTGGCTAGTAGTACAACATACTTCTTCCATCCTAAATTAAGTTAACCTATTATACAATGTGAGATATCGTAATACTACAACGTCTATCCAAATTCGTATCTCTTCCTTTCGATAAAGCTAATGCTCACTAAACACCTAGAACTCAACATGCAAGCATAGTATTTATTAGCACTCCTAAAATCAAACATGCGCACGTCACATCGACCAACTAAGAACACAAATCTCAATATGCAAGTATATAGTAATTATATGTATAATTTATTTCATGCTAAATCATCATTCTCAAATCATTTTCATAATATTTCAATTCTTATCATTTAATCATTTCTACAAAGCAAAGCGTAAAGCATTGTCTAATTATTATGATATATCACCTGGGACGAAGGTAAGTAGAGTCAAGGGGGTTTCTAGGCACCCGATTAAAAAGGAAAAATTAGTGCTTAATACCCTTGCTTACCATATGGGCACCCCCTTCTCTCAGCCTGGTGTACACGCTATATCGGAAACCAGCCATTAGAGGCACAAGAATGGTCCATAACCACAGCATAAGTTATGTTGCAGTTTGCAGTTTTCGTGAGTAGGTACGCATGTCTCTTTCCCTTCTTTTTTTTCTCCATGAGTTACGCTGCAATTTGCAATCTCCTCTATCTTCTCCTCTCCTTTTCTAATTCTTTACAAGTTAACTAGCATGGTGGTCCGCCTAAATTACGCCTAGCATTCTTATTTTTCTTCTCACATCCTACCATAATTTTTTTTATATTTTATTTTAAAATATAAGAGAAATAACAATATTAGTATATTAATTTATGTACTAACTTGATAAAATTAACCAACGTGTAATATTCATATTATATTCTACAGACGTGATTATTAATTATTTTTTAAAGTTTGAGCTTTAGTTATTTCTAATTGTATTCCAATATGTTCTCTAGACTCTTTTTCTAATATTATTTATTTTTTAATTCGAATTTCCGTTATTTATAAATTTTATTTTTATATAGACTCTAACCCTTATTTCAATATTTCTTATTTTCAAATTTTGAATTTGTGTTATTTCTAAATCGTACTCCTTTATAGACTCTAAACTCATCTTCCAATATTTCTTACTTTTTAATTCCAAATGTTTGATATTTGTAAATTGTATTTTAATATGGACTTTAGCCTCTTCTTCCAATATTCCGAGGTTTTTTTTAATTTCGAAATTCTGTTATTTCTAATTGTATTTCTATATGCACTCTAAACTTATCTTTCAATATTTCTTACTTTTCTAATTCCAAATTTTAGTTATTTCCAAATTATATTCCTATATAGACTGTGGGTTCTTCTTCCAATATTCCTTAATTTTAATTTCGAATTTTGTTTCTAACTTGTATTTTTCTATAGACTCTAAACTCTACTTTTAACTTCATTATTTTTTATTCCGAATTTCAATAAGTTCTCAATTCCTATATGGACTTTAGACTCTTCTTCCAATATTCCCTATTTTTTAATTCTAAATCTCAGTTATTTCTAAATTGTATTCCTACATGGTCTCTAGACTCTTCTTCCAATATTTCTTTTTTTAATTTTGAATTTCTATTATTTATAAATTATATTTATATACAGAATGTAAACTCATCTTTCAATATTCTTTATTTTATTTAAAAATCTCATTTTATTTTAAAAATGTAGTATTTAATGATATTACCCAAGCCACGACGACTTGCTCTTTGCGTTGAGGCGCGTTGAGGAGCACCGCTGCTCATGTCACTGAACCGGCTCACTGGAGCCGTCGTGCTCTTTCTCTCTCTAAAGTTTTAGGGTACTCTTGGAATGGTGGGGAAAACAAATATGACCAAACATATTTATTCAGGGGAAGGCTGGAAATCCCATATTTCTTAAATATTTTTTCCCTTTCCATTTATATATATTTAACTCAATATGGTGAGACTGCCTCACTGTCGTTTAAAGTCGGGGCAAACGAAGTCGCAAATTCACAACCCTAAAAGAATAAGGGTAAAATCACAATTAAGGTTGAAAGTTGGTGGTGTAAACGTAACTCTTGCTTTTTCATATAGTTTTTGTCAAGGTATTTGTAGTTTTGTGAAACTAAATCATTTTTTTACTCCTCCGGAAATTGCATTAGTCGTGTTGCTTAAAGCTATCGACACTATTAACCTCTCCATGTTACCGAGAGCCCTAGACAGGAGACGTGATCGCTAGTCACCACTTCATCGGTGCATCAATTTGGTTCGTCGATCTCTCTCGATGTTCACATCTATCGTGCCTGATCATTGTTAGGCTGGTCTACATGACAGAGAGCTAAACCTGCTTACAGACCTAATTATATCTCAACCGACTGACTATAATCTATAGTGCTGCATAAGAGTTTTTTAATCCCATATGAATCTATAGTGCGGTTGTGTTTATTTTGTTTCACATGGTTTCCAAGAGTCCTTTATCCGTTTCCCCACAATCCTATAATTCTGATATCCATGGATTTTTTTCTATTTTCTTCTTGTCCGTTTCTTATTCTAATCCTAATATACTTAGATTTTTCTATTTTCTTTGTTTTTCTGCGATTAATGTGGTATTTTCTAGGACATGAGAGCGAACGTGGAGACTTCTTTTTCTATTATTTTATTAAGTTAATAGAAGATTTGATTCATTAATTGAAAGAACTCCAATGAAAATATGGGTCTTGAATTATGTAATAATGGTTGTCAATTTTTCCAGATCGAATGGTTAGGGTTTGGAGTGAAATTATACAGATATTGTGATGCAGTGTAATGCAGTGTAAGTAGGATAGTATATATAGTTATTATCTTTTATTTCATCTAAACATTGTTACATGACTAAATTTAAAATGATATTGCATTTATGGAGAATTTCTTAAAAAAAGAACTCCGGTTAACACTAACAGTTCCAAAAAAATAAAACATGTCTAGACATGGTTGGGGACAGCAGATCAAGTTGAATAAAGCTCGAGGATGATTGTACTTTGCAAGACAAATCTACCATTTATTTTATTTTTTAGTTAAGAATTTGAGAAATTTGATGGTCGGAACTTAAAATTTTGCGAATATATTATCCTAGACATTAAATATTTGTGATTAAAAATAAGTCTTCTATTAATTAACGATTGGTATGCTCTTAAGGGCCCTAATACTTCTATCAACCTAAACCCTAAAATATCAGGACCGACCCGAACTCCATTCTTACTTATGTTGAATCATTGATGGTAATAATGCACAAAAACAATATAATTCACTATTACTTGAGAAAATTATATGCTAGTACTACAGTAGTGCACCCCCTTCACTCTTCTCTAGCTCCACCCCTATATGTCACGTTGATATTAGGTTAATTTATTTTGACATAGAACGAGTATATTTATAGTAGTTATATCGTTCCTATGGGATCCATTGCCCATGACTTGGTGTAAAGTAATAAGACTAGTTTTCATTCTAGAATTCTTATATTTCTCATTTTCCTATGCTCCAAACAATTCGTTCTATAAAACTCTTCTTCTTTTGATTCTCTTCTTTATATATGCAATTCTTTTATATTTCTATGTATTTGTAATCTTGTATTTCAAATGATTGCTCGTTTTTTCTTTAGTCCCACATCATTAACTAATAATGGGGAACACAAATTAAAAGATGCTTTGGCCGAACCTTAATTAATGTCGTGTGTTGATATCGTTATAAAGATATCCTTCTTCTACGTTCGGCTACTAATGCCATTATCAGTGTGTGCAATTGTGGAAGAATGCTATCAAGTGACACCAAGGTGCAATTGGGGACGATAGTTGGCAAGTAGCACCAATATGTGATTCGGGGATATTGTTGCCATGAGCCCATAGCAAGTGGCATCAGAGCGTGACCTCAAAGAGAATTTCTCGTGACCTTTATGAGAAGTTTGACCAGATATAAAAGAGCCATCCGATGTGTGGAGAATATGGATACCAGGTATCCATACGGTCTCCATATTCGTCTCGATAGTAGGTGAGCCGAATCCATGTATTATGTAATAGAGTATGACTCGTTGTCATGTTATTTTGTATCTTAAGGCAGGGTATAGAACCCCGACCGGTTATTACCATGTACTCCCTCCGTTCCTTTGTAGATGACAGCAGAGGGCACTTTATTTTTTCCAAAATACTTAGCAGCAAACAGTTCACAGCAGTACATTTTTCCAAACTTGCCCCTTGCGGGTCCAACCATAGGTTTTTTTTAATGTATACTACAAAGCCTAGAGAACTCTCTCGAGTCAGTGCGTCACCCCAGCCCCCCACGGTCGCGCGCCACCTTGTACTCACAACAGCACAGGAGACGCATGGTGAGGACGGCCATAATGCAACATGGGGCCGTGGAGGGATCCTCCTGCTTGCCCTGTAGACCGTCATGACAGGCGCGAAACAAGCGCACGAAGGTGGTTGCTGGCTGCAGCAGAATTGCTGCCTCGCTGATCTCAAGATGCATCTGCTCTGTTGTGGCATTGGTTGGGTGATTGAGTCACGGAAACAGAGCTCAGGATGAATGTTCAAACCAGAGATGCATACCATCAAAGTAATACTCCTAATTCACATAATCAGAGCGAAATGATAATCTGGACGAATAATTTGGCTGTTAACAAGATGCATTGCTGAGTTGAATGTGTTTTACATTGACTGTATTCCATGTTCTTCACTGGTGTAAGAATCTGTAAACAGTTTGACTCTTTAACTCTGTGTTTCATTTAATTCTAGACTATTTCAATTTCAGTCATTGCAATACTTACAGCACTGGATAATTCTAAGTTGCTCCGTATAACTACGAGTATGTTCCATGTTACTCCAATAACCAAATGTGCATAATGTTTACATGGACCACACGTTTGTACAGAGATCAGTACATCCGACCACCCATCGACCAAAAGCCACTTCTATATATATCAGGACTGCATTTATTTACAGAGGGACCAAAAGAGCCACTCCTATAGAGGTCAGGACTGCGTATATTTATAGAGGGACCAAAAGCCACTATTCGGTTATTCGTTGATCTTCCTGCATATATCCTGAACCAGATTGAGATCACACTTAATTTGCATTGGTAATCTGCTTTCTCTTTCTAACGAAATTTTGTTAACATTAGGGATCTTATAGTTGTTGCCACCCTCAACTTTCATTGCCTCTACTAACACATGCTGCAATGTTAAGAACATACGATTTGATGATGTCGGTGGATAATTTTCAAAGGCATTCTGAACAGCACTAACAAGTTCACCCACTGTTTTGGCAGCTTCCTTATACTGAATTGTCTGAATAGCTGCAAAGAATCCCAAATCAAGGATATTGAAGTCCGGTGAATTCGGTGGCTGACAAATGAGCTGGATATCGAATCCCTCCTGTTGTGCTGCCTCACAAAATATTGGGTCATTTGGATCAACATGAGGGCGAGCATTATCTTGTTGGATGAATATTAGTTTCCGAGCATCTTCCCTTGGCCACTTTGATCGGATTGCAGGAAGAACCTTCTCTATGATAAAGGAACGTATCACTTCCTTTGTAATAGACAAAATGGGTTTCATGTCTAATGTGCCCGCAACATGATTTTTACTTGTCCTTTTAGCAGCTTCATAAGTGACTAGAGGAAAACAACCAATTTTGCCATCAAATGTACAATTCCCATTGCTATCCATCCTTGGGCGAGCAATAGCAGTAAGAAACATTACCTTGGGGATGAAATTTTTGCTCTTGCATGTCCGAAGAGGCTCTTCTTCATCTGGAAGGATATAATACCTTCCGACATTTCGTGTAAGATAGAACCATTTTTCATCTATATAAACAATGTCAAGTAAGTCTCTAAAAATGGGGTCACTGTGAATGCTATCTGGTTCAAGCATGGAAATGCACCATCGCAATCTCTCTTTCTTGTTTTGATCTTTTAAAAATGGCTTCATGTTGTTTGAGTGCCGCTTAATCTGACCATTCTTCTTAAGACGCCATACTGTGGTTTTGCCAACTTTTAGATGTGCAGACAGATCATTCAATGTACTTCTCTTCGACACAAGAATACCACGTAACAAGCTAAGATCAACCTGAGCTCCCTTTCGACCGCACTTGTACCTGTTGTTGCGGACATCAATTGGAACATTATGTGTGATAGCATGTCTAGCTTGTTTCCATATGCGCCAAACTGTTCGGACACTGACAGAGAATAATTCAGCAACCTCTCCTACAATTTACGTGTCAGCTTCCCATTAATACTTCTCCAAATCAGAACATCACACAATTGTTTCCGCTGCTCATTTGTGAGTTCCTTCCTGCCAGTGTGCACAACTCTAGCTTGACCTGAAATAAAAAATAAAAGAACGAAACAGATCAGACTTTAGTACCAATAGCAAAAAAAAAAAGAGGAAACATATCAAACTTCAATACTAATAGCTGAACCTGGAATGAATAAAAGCGACTACTATCTGCTGCTACAGAGAGAATTTACAATGCATGCAAGCTGTAGTTGATCCGACAAAAAACGGGAAGATTAGGATTTTGTTCTGCTCCAACTGCTTGTGCAACACTAAGCAAACAAAACCTGAAACTAACATAGCTACATTACCCAGGGCACACAAGTTTATTTGCCAACAGGATACGCATAAACGTACATCCACGCCGCTGCAGATGGCCACCTCGACCGCTCCAACCCACTCACCCCTGCTTCTCTGCCCTCCATGCTTCCTATCTACAGTAACTGCGAGCAGAACAACAGCAACACCATAGCTGCATTTGGGGGAGATTCACAAGTAGTTGGACCTACCACCTACAACCATAGGACATTTGGGCCATGGCCCGTCTTGTCTTTTGCATCTTCTACAGTTGCGTCGCCCTCGTCTATCGCGGCCTCGCCAGCCACCACGCACCATGGCGATAGATGAAGGAAATGGTGAACAGGCTACTCGCCTGTTCATAGGGTTGCATCAATTGGATGCTAGCTATGGCAGGCACCGACCCAACTATCTACTCATAGGAAGGAACAAATTCAATTACACGAAGTATAGCTTACCATATGAAGGTGATGGTGAATTTTGAGGGGAATCTTCATCCATTTCTTCATGCGGGATGATGTTCAGATCAGTATCCATGGGATTATTTTCATCCATTTCTTCATGCCGATCATTCATGTCAACACCAACGGGACCTTCTCCCTCCAAGGTTTCCGTTTCCACTGGGGCGATCATGTTCAGATCAAAATCACGAGGAACTCGTGGACCTTGTCCTCCTCCTCCTCCTTCGCCATGGTACTCTTCAGGAAAGGCGTTCAAATCGAAGAGCAAACTCATCGTTGGGAGCTAAGAGAGCAGGGAATTGGATCGCTTCCATGTTGGAGAGAGATTAGATATTGCACGGTAACAGGGATTGGTGTGGAGAGAACTTGGCTCACTGGTGAGATGTTTCTAGTCCATAGAATACCCACAATCCCATTTTTGTATTTGAACAAGTTGTTTTTGGTGCCTTGGCGGCTACCCTAGACTGCCACGCACGCACGCGTTCAAACCATTCCGGAATAATCTAGGCAAGGGCATTTTAGTCATTTCTTTGATTAAGGAGTGTACAACGTTGTGATGTGTGCATGGCCCTATGCTATCATCTACAAAGGAACGGAGGGAGTAATTGTCAGGGTTATGGATAAGTCATGCCCTCTATCCTTGGAGTCGTACAATATACGAATATGGTATATCTACATATATACGGAAAGGGTTTGACAGGATAAGGAAATCATGTTCACGAACAGAGGAAGTAGTAAAGTCCTACTCGGAAAATTGAAGGCTAGGATATTTTCCTCACTGTACGGGGTCCGTTGTCTCTGAGTTCTACTTGGAGACTAAGTTGATCTGCGGTATAAATATAGACCCCAGGAGGGGGTACAGGACATCGAAACTCAGTACTAGACATCCGCCAGCATAGACGCAATCCGGAGGACTCGAAGCCAATCTCACCGATAAGATCTCGTTGGGCCGATCTCGACAAGGATCTCGTCGGTAATCTCGGGGTTCGGTTGTTTTCTTTTGTACTCTGTGGTATTGCATATAATCCCATATAAACTGAATCAGCGCTATTATCTTGCGAGGGGTCTGAACCAGTATAAACTGTCTTTTGTCTGCTTGATATCGTATAGTGTAGATCCTCATATCAGCGTACCCCAATTCCCCCCGAATATGGTCCGCGGGTATCACCCATTGACAGCAATAGATTAGGAAACTGATATCGTGTTCGACTATGTTTCTCCTTTGTAACCCTACCCTCCAACCTATGTAAGGCAGGCAGGGAGCCCTTTCAAGGACAACACAGATGATAACTATCAGATCATCAGATTAATACCATACCCGGCGGATACAATCCTAAACAAGAGTAGGGTATTACCTCTTATCGAGAGGGTCTGAACTTATCTAAATTCTTATCTTCCGCAACCATTCACTTTTAGGTCTCGTGCGCTACCCTTTTTACCATTATCGATTCCCAGAATCGACACGACGCGTGATGTATTTAGTCCACGTCAATAATTAGTGATGAAAAAAACACAATTAAATAGGAATAGATAGAATGGTACCCACTTATATTTTTAGGTCCTGTATGCCACCCCGTTATTTTTTTATCCTAACATCACGTGAGTCACATCCAATAAGTAATGAGCACGGTTTACAATACGGAAGGTAGCCAGTTGATTACGACGAAAACCTCTCTCTAAGTCGGATCTATAGCACAAAATACACAGTTTTCCGATTATGTTTAAACAAGTTCAAACTGAATTATTTCAAAAAAAAAAGTTCAAACTGAATTTTAACTCGACTCTTAGTTTTCACTCTTGTCATAGTTTTTCTTTATGTTGCTATGAAAGTTACCGTCTCAGCTTTAGCTACGCGAATTACCGATATTGCTTTTTTATTTCTCAATAAATAAAATGAATGTTGTTTGTATGTAAGTTTTCATGAGCACCGAGAAAACCATTAACACAAAAGTTTTTGGCTCGACATCGGTTTGGCGAACCTTTGGCGATGAGATCGTTGGCTCACCATCTTCGCGATGGGGAAAGAGCTGCGTGCCGCATGGCCACCCTGACATCATTTGATGAAGAGATCCACTTTAATTTGGTGCGGTACCTGGTGCAATGAGAGGATTGGACTGGGTGGTGCTCAGTCATGAGCCTGGTGAGTGGTGACTGACGGCCTGACGGGGCGCGAGTGACTGGGTGAGGGGATGGAATGGTTCTAAGGCTGCGTTCGCATCTCCCCTTTCCCAACTCCTCCGAACGCTGCCTAAGCATGTTTCCTGACTCGTCTGAGGCTCTGACCACGGGGCGGAGTAACTTGTGATTACAGGTTCCTGAAGCCTACCCATTGCTACCTCGTCCAAAATATAAATATTTTTAGAACAAATATAAATATTACAAAAAAATATTGAAATGATTGAATAAAGGCTATAATAGTTAAGAAAAGAAAATATGTAAATAAACTAAATGGATAATGGTAGTAATTGGTTGAGAGAGAAAGTTCGGTGAAAAAATAATTTCATTTTAAAAAAAAGCTACTTTATTATAAATATCTTCATTTTGTCACGGAGATAGTACTATTACTCACCAGTAGCGTGTTCATGTCAGAGATTGACAAACATATTCAACCTTCACGTAACAAATCGGCGGCCCATGATGGGAACATGGTTCTTGGGCCGCACTCTACCAAAAATTGTTGGCCCATAGCCGTGAAATCTCTACATAGTGGCATAGTGCGAATAAGTCCACTAGACGTCCCTCATCTTTTCATCAAGTTTAATTGATATCCTTAAACCGCAATAAAAAATCTTCACCCCTCAACTTTCAAAACCGGGTTAAATTAAATCCTAGGGCAGTTTTGATGACATGTTTTGATGACGTGGCAACTTAACCCAATCCACCCGGCCTAACTAGGTGTTCATGTGGCAGAAACAAAAGTGGCACTCATGTCATCCTCTTCTCTCTACCCCCTTTTCTCTCGAGACGACCCGCAACACTGCACGGACCCATGAAGAGCCGCTCTAGCCCTGGTGCCCGATCCCCTGCCAGCTACCGACAAGGACATGGCTGAATCTATTCTCGGCTCGAGAACCCGCAGCGAGGTGCTCCGCATGGCTAGCCTGCGTAGCAGGAACACATCGGAGAAGGGGCAGTACTGTGTTGCGTCCTCCACCATCCGCCCGATGGTGTCGTCGACCGCGACTGGGCCAGCGCCACCTTCCGCGTCGAAGGCGCCCCACAGGAAGTAAAGAGCTAGGAGTAACGGCATGCGCCTCGAAAGCACGACTATGGGGAGGCGGGAGGCATTGGGAAGAGAGGAGTGCTACAGGAGGGCAGGAGGGTGAGGGCGACGGTGGTGCGAAGCAATAGGAGCAGGTGGCGGTGGTGAAGGAGCCACAGTGGGGTTGTGGCAGCCGCTGCCGTAGCCATGATGTCGAGGAGGGGTGAAGGTGGTTTGGAAGGCTAGGAACATGGTGGCAGACACCGATGACGGCACCCCAGCCGCGCGAGCTCGACAACGCCACAACACTTGCGCTTAAAATCGTCATGTCTCCATGAAGCCACTAACTCGGTGATGGTGGAAAAGAGAGGGGCGTCAACAAGGTGACATCCTCGTCTCTACCGGTGGTGTCGATGAGCTGGTTGCGGGCGGCAGCACACACCAAGGCTGTTTGTCTGCCTCGCCCGAAGGATGCGGATGAGACCGGTGCGAGGGAGCGAACTACTGCCGTCGTCCGAAGAGAAAGGAGCTCAGGAAGAGGCGATCATAGGGTGAAGCGGTCATGGAGGGGCAGGGGTTGGCAGAGATGAAGTGGTTGTCGGTGTCGTCGAGGACCTCGCTGCTCCCGTGCACCTCACGGTGGCCACCGACAGGAATAAAGAGGAAGAGATGAGAGAGTGCATAGAGGAGGATGTCAATGACATTTGGCCCATGCTGGCACCACATTAGCGAAAACCGATTCCATACTGCTTTACGACTTCTTTTGCATCGGTACGGTAAGCTGTGTTCAAGATTTCTGGTCTTGCAGTTTAGAGATTCTGCTGCATAGTGCTAATAGGAATTTTCTCAAAATATGCATGACCCATGTAAGGAAATATGCATTTGGTTTGTTTGGTTTCTGGTCACACTTTACCACAACTAAGTTTATGCAAGTTTGTCGTAGCCACAAAAGTGTGGTGAACACATTGCTAGAAAAAGTATGGCAAAGTTAGAAAGAAAGTTAATCTATGACATGCGGGGCATGATATTGAAAAGTGTGACAAGCCACTATTGAGTATTTAACTAAATATGTAACTAACAAATTATGACAATAAAAATGTGATATGGTAAAGTGTAGCCTTGAACCAAATATTATATATTGATGATCAAATAAGAAAATAATCTATCCATCTTAAAATACATAGCACTCAGATCATCTTATAATATAACACTCAGTTATACACATTCAGTACTACGAATTTGTTGTAATTTTAGGATGAAGAAAATAGTTAACTAGGCTTACACGAGGGGTAAACAAATTTCAAAAATAATTAACTTTTTAATAGTTTCTGTCCTGTTATTTATGTAAGAGGCTGGTAATGTATCCTTCTATCCAACAGCAAACAACTGACTTCAACAAAGGCAATCAACCAATCCAGTAACACTGCCCACAGGATCGGTCACACAAAACCAGCACCGGGTGACGACGCGGCCGCCTCCCCGCACCCCCGGGGCGCGCCACTCCATCCCACCGTGCCCATCCCAACCGAAAATATTCCCCAGCATATTCCCCCGAGATCCCGCTTCCTCCTCCCGGCCTCCCCCTGAACCCCGTCCACGCGCCCACGCGTCCGCAACCGCTCGCGCTCCACCCAACGGCCCAGGAACCAAGCCCACGCAGCGCCGCCGCCCCGCGCCACACCGTCCATTTCTCTTCGATCGGATGGATCGCCCCCGTATTTAAAATGTTCCCCTTCTCCCTCGCTTTAAGCTAAGCACCCCACAAGAATCGGATAAGCTCGATTGACGATTGCAATGGTTGAACTGATCCACGAGACGGACGACGCGATGGCCGAGGCGGAGCTGCTGCTGGAGCGCAGCCGGGCGATCACCCTGCACGGCCGCGACAAGCGAGGCCGCGCCGTCGTCAGGATCGTCGGCAAGTACTTCCCCGGTAAGCTAGCTTGGCCTCTCTTGTCAGGTTCCCGCAATTCCGATGGCGATGCTTTTGCCGGTGGAAAGTTACCGGCTGACCGTGTTTTCCTCTGTCGCGGCAGCTCGCGCGCTGGGCGGGCGGGCGGAGGAGGCGCTGAGGGGGTACGTGCGGAGGCGCGTGCTCCCGGAGGTCGGGGAGCGGGAGTTCGTTGTCGTGTACGTCCACTCCCTCGTCGACCGCGGCGACAACTTCCCCGGCGTCGCCGCGATCCGCGCGGCGCACGAGGCGCTGCCGTCCGCGGCCAAGGAGCGGCTGCGCGCGGTGTACTTCGTGCACCCGGGACTCCAAGCCCGGCTCTTCTTCGCCACCTTGGGGCGCTTCCTCTTCAGCTCCGGGTACGTACATACGGCGGATCGCCCGCAATTCGATTCGTGGGTGAGGCGCTGGTATTTACTCGGGGTTTGGAATTTTGGATCTCGCAGGCTGTACGAGAAGCTGAGGTACATGAGCAGGCTCGAGTACCTGTGGGAGCACGTGAGCAAGGGGGAGATGCAGGTCCCGGAATGCGCGCGCCGGCATGACGAGGAGCTCGAGCGCCGCCCGCTCATGGACTACGGCATCGAGGCCACTGACCGCCGGTGCATGTTCGACGCCGCGTCCATGGACACCTCGGCGTCCCTGCACTCGCTCAGATGCATCTCGTAATCGTGGTGGCCGCTCGACTCTAGTAGCATCCGCAGCTGGCCTCGCCCCGGTCCTATACTCGTAGCTAGCTAGGGCACTGTTATAGTTTGCAGGCCCTGTTGTTGTTCAATCTGTACAAATTAGTAGTATTTGTGGAAGTAACTGAGATAATAAAGAGAATCAATTTGAAATGCTTTCATGGTTGCAGCTTCCACACAGATCTTATCAGCATAGGGTAGAGAAATCAAAATCCAACTTAACCAATCATCCAGTGCAGTAATTCGCAGGTCCTCATTTGCCATTTTAACTACCGTGGGGTGGTAAATCCTCAATTATTCCCAAGATCAACCTTTTAACGAATGAAATTCTAAGCAAAGGGCTAGTTGGAGGGATATTGTGTTAAAAAAACAAACTTTTGTAGTTTTATTTTTGAAAAAAAAAGATGCAATCGCCATTACAGAAGTGTAAAAACCGCATCCAAGTATTTCTTCATGGTCAAATTCCACGGGGAGAAATGCAATTAAGGATAACTATGTACTGATATAGATAAGCAAATAAAAACATCCTAACAATGAAATGAGTCAACCATTTCCCAGCGTTCAATATTGACCACAAGCACAATGGGATAGCAAAGAACAATTTCTAGCTAGAATGAAAAGGATGGA
This sequence comes from Oryza punctata, assembly GCA_000573905.2. Lineage (NCBI taxonomy): Eukaryota > Viridiplantae > Streptophyta > Magnoliopsida > Poales > Poaceae > Oryza > Oryza punctata. The sequence continues at coordinate 32,300,074 of CM002489.2, read as the reverse complement.
AGCAACAGGAAACAAATGTAAAGTTATAAAGCATAGTAACCATTTATGCTTGTTTCAGCAAACAAACACTGCAGAACCATTTCCCAGGCATCATAACTTGCCATGACACTGCCTACAAATAAGTAACATATATCAAATTTATAACATTCTTACCTGGGAAAAATTAATATCCATGCAAGGAAACACTGCCTATGGAAGCGCTGACGCATATCAACACAACTTGACTATTTATGCATGTATTTCAGTGGAAAAGAGATACAGCCTTCAATCCAACCTTGGTTCCATAAGCAATACTTCAAAGCCTCTCTCGAAACAAATACAACAGATAGAAATACAGTGTGTCCTACAAGTTCCTTAAGGAAAAGAGTTACTCGCTAATATTATCACTTGGCACCGTCCCTTCATTAACACTCTCAACTGCAGTAACAAGCAATACAACTTAACTATCATCCGGTGCAGAGATTCGCAGGTCCTCATTTGCCATTTTCAACTACCGTGGGGTTGTAAATCCTCAATTATCCCCAAGATTAACCTTTCAATAAATGAAATTCTAAGCAAAGGACTAGTTGATCCCCAAGACCAACCCTTTAACAAATGAAATTCTAAGCAGCAAAGTAGTTGATCCAACATTTAACAAAAGAAATTCTAAGCGGAGGTCTATTGTATTACAACCTACCTTTTTTCTTCTAGCTCTGGTAATTTTACTTTTGAAAAAATAAATTGCAACCACATTATTTCAAATGTGTAAAAACCTCATCCAAGTATTCCTTCATAACTATGTACTGATATAGATAAGTAAACAAATAAAAGCATCATAACAATGAAATGAGTGAACCATTTTCCAGCGTCCAATATTGACCACAAGCACAATGGGATAGCAAAGAATAAGTTATAGCTAGAATGAAAAGGATGGAAGCAACAGGAAACAGATGTAAAGTTATAAAGCAGAGTAACCATTTATGCTAGTCCCAGAAAACAAACACTGCATAAGTATTTCCCAGGCATCATAACTTGCCATGACACTGCCTATAAATAAGTAACATAGATCAAATTTATAACATTCTTATCTGGGGAAAAAATATCCATGCAAGGAAACACTGCCTATGGAAGCGCTGAAGCATATCAACACTACTTGACAATTTAAGCCTGTATTTCAATGAGAAAAGATGAAGCCTTCAATCCAATCTTGGTTCCATAAGCAATATTTCAAAGCCTCTCTCCAGACACATACAACAGACAGAAGTATTGTGTGTCCTACAAGTTCCTTTGGGAAAAAGAATTACTCGCTAATATTATCACTTGGCACCATCACTTCATCAACTCTCTCAACTGCAGCAGCAATACTTGCCTCAGTTCCAGCATTATCCATGTAGCGAAAATCTGGATAATTTCTGCTGTTCAATGAATGCAACCAGAGAGCTACAGCTCCCTCCTTATGCTCCATTGCAGCAATATGAGGGAATATATACTTGAGCTTAAACTCTTCAGCCTCCTCAGAATAAGGTTCCATAGAAACCGCCTCATGTGAATCCTTCCATTTCTTGTTATATGAAGTGAACATGCATTCATCTAGGTACAGCCCAACCTCAGGTGCAGTAGGCACATTAAGATTGACATCCCTGTAACAGAAACAGGATAAAAACAATCAATTAGCATGCAGATAACATCTGTTGAACCATTTAAAATAGTAGTACAAGTATCAGCTTGTATGAAACATACTTGCGAAACGCTACATCATAGATTGACTCAGGAGCGCAGTTCCTCATCACAGCAACAGCAAGGCCAATCATCTTCCTAATCTGATGGAGCATGAAACTCTGGCCAACAACCTCGCACCTGATAAAATCAATCCCATCCAGATTCACTACACGATCAGCAGCGAAGGAAATGATGAACCTTTTGGCTGCAGGATCCTCCGCTTTAGTTCTGGTGGTGAAGTTGTGGAAATTGTGTGTTCCAACATATTTTATGAGAATTCTATTAAACTTCACTTTGACTTCATTAGTGTAAGAAAATGTACTTCTCATGGGCACCTCTTCTTGATTGCTCCCTTCAACATCTATAGCTTGTTTCTTTTCATCCTCAGTAACAACATCCATAACTTGTTTCTTTTCATCTTCAGTAACAACAGCCTCAATACTACCTTTCTTTTCAGCCACAAATGAAGGATCAACACCAACTGAATCTGAATTTGTGTTGGAATCTGAATTCAGGATGGGGCAAACAGTCTCACTGATGCTAGCTGGTACAGCTCCAGAACAGAAAGTACCACCTGACGGTTCAGCATCACATGTTTCTGCACCATTTGATCTCATTTCAGGAATTTGGGCATTGGTTTCATTACCAGGGATAGGTAAATCAGCGCTACGATCGTCAGTGCTTGCAGGATCACAATTTGCATCCTCATTTGAATCTACCGCAGCTTCCTCCCGGGAAGCCTCAACAGACTGCTCCTCCTGAAGGACAGGATCGGGTACCTTCCCCTCTCGGCCCATGACACCGGGCACCTTCCTACCCCTCTCTGAGCACTCAAGGCACTTCGTAAGCTCACTCCCACTCCCAACGCTCGCCATGACGGCCTCACGGTCGGGGTGCGCGCTGGGGTCGAGCGCGAACACGGGGAGCAGGTAAACATACCTCCGGCGGTCGCAGAACTTCTTCGCGTTGAACGAGTTAGTGACGCGGACGTAGCCGAAGGCGCGGATCTGGGGGCCGAGCTGCGCATTCAGGCGATCAGTGAAGACGGGCGGGTCGACGTAGAAGCGGCCGGAGACGACCTGCGCCGCGGCGCTGACGCCCTTGTCTGTGCGCGCCGCGCGGGCCCAGTCGTAACGGCGGGGCGCGGCGCGGTCGGCCTCGGGCACGGCGCCGGCCCGGTAGAGCGCCTCCTCCAGGTCTCCCTCGATGGTGCGCGCGCCCGGGTTCTTCTGCATCCCCTGGTACCCCGCGCCGCAGTAGCCGAGCAGGATGGCCACCTTCCGGCGCTTGTACCGGGGGGTGCGGGGCTGCGCGCCATCGACTCCAGCGGCGGACGGCGAGGTGGGCTCCTGGTCGGGGTCGGAGGAGGAGGACATCTTGGGGCGCTTGGGGTGAGGCGGGGAGGCCGGTGGCGAGGCGGCGGCCATCGGAGCCGCTGGGGTTTTAGATGGCTAGGGTTTGGGTGCGGATCGGAGAAATGTGAATGGGAACAAAGGAATCGAATCGGGTAGAACAGTGCTGCAGTTTAGAAATGGGGACATTTCTTTTCAAGAAGAAAAAGAAATATAATATGTGACGCAAATTTACCGAACTGAGCCGAATTAAAAGCCCATGATTATATAGACCGTGGGCCGTGAAAGAACGGGGAGGAAGCTTGGGATTACGAAGGTTTGTTTTGTTAGCTCTTTGTTTAGTATCATACCGATTACGGGGGTGTTTGTTTCCAGAGATTTATTTTTAAGTTCATGCTATATCAGATATTTTAACATTAATTAAGAGTATTAAACATATACTAATAATAAAACTAATTGCATAAATGAGAGTTAATTCACGAGACAAATTTTTTAAGCCTAATTAATCCATAATTAACACATGTTTACTGTAGCATCACATAGACTAAACATGGATTAATTAGGTTCAATAGATTCGTCTCGTAAATTAGTCCAGGTTATGAAATGGATTTTATTTTTAGTCCACATTTAATACTTCTAATTAGTGTACAAACATTCGATGTGACAGGGACTAAAAATAAGTCCCTGTAAACAAATAGGATCTATGTCAATTGAAAATAAATCCATGTAAACAAACGGGAATTGAGATGGAGAAAGTGACTATAAAACAAGGAGGTGGGCGATAGTTAGAACTCATCTTTGCGCTTGGGGCAATGACGCAGATAGTGAGGTAATACCTAGGCGCGTCAATTGCTGGTTGAAAACTATTTCCAAACCCCCTCTGGGGCCCATCCGAGTCTCAGAGAATTTCTGTAAGGGCTCCCTCTAACCAGGGTAAAAGCCCACAATTCTAAACTTAAATTTGAATTTTAGTAAGTTATTCTCTAAGTTAAATCGCAATTTTGAATTCTGTTTTGTGTTATCCAAAGTAAAATCTTAATTTTGAATTCTAGTTTCTGATGCTCCGACCAACTTTGCCTTGCACAAGTGTAATCCTTATTAACAATAACAGCATATCAGCGATCTATATCCACGTTCCAGTTCTTGGCAGCACGCACACTATATACGTTTGCACAATCACGGCCAAATCCATACCAACAAATGCTAGGCCTAGCTCTACGCCTGAGCTCGATATATAGGCACTGGTAGTTAACAGCAATGGCGTATCCAGCTGCTTCGTCGGTTACCTTCTCGGTGCCAAAAATAACTTTCGCGTCGTCATCCCCTAGGATGTCCTGGGAGGCGACGACCCAGCCACCCCCTCTTCCCCTCCTTCCTCATCCGCTTCGCCACCGCCTGAGCGACCACCGACAAAGCGGTGACTGCCAGGGGAGCCGCCCAAGGTGGCGGCAGCAGTGACTGCCAGATCCGAGCCGCTCTGGCTAGATTTGGCGAGGAGGCGGCGGGGATGACATCGGTGATGGCAGTGGGGATGGCGACGACGACGGCAGGGGCGAGTCTATGCAGCGGTAGGGAAGGCGACGGTGACGGGGACAACCTCACATCGCTCAGTCGGGGAGAGGCCGCGACTGGATAGGCGGGCGGTGGCGATGAGGCAGAGGGCGACGAGAGGCTGATGGCGGTGGCTCCGCGTTGGGCAACAGTGGTTGATGACGGCGATGGCGGAGACGGCGGATCCGGCGGTGGCTCGCCCGAATCTGACCCCCGTCGTTGGATCCAGCGCGCCAGGGGCACTGGCGGTTGGATGAGCCAGTGACGGCACCAGCGGTGTGCGGGCGTGGTGTCGATGGTGACGGAGCCCGAAGTCGACGGTGGCGGTGGGTGGCATGGTGCATGTGCGGAGGCGCGGCCGGCAACGGAGGAGACCGGCTAGGCGCGAGGAGGCGTGGCTGGTGCAGAGGCCGACGCAACGTGGTGAGGCGCGGTTGGCTCGGTCGACGACGGCAGAGGCCGGCGCGACGCGAGGAGGTGTGGCCGGTGCAGCGGGAGGTGAGGCCAGCGGAGGCGGAGGCTAGCGAGGCGCGTGCCAATGAGGTTCGACGAGGCGTGGCCGGTGGTGACACGTGGAGGCTGTCCGGCGGGGGCGCTGGTGCAATGGTGCCCGCACACCGACGGAGGTTTAGATGGTGGTGAAGCAATGGTATGTTAGCTGTGGATAGACAGGCGGCGGACGATAGGTGAAAACCCAGCCCGGCCTTGGGCGGGTTGGTAACGGTGGCATTCGAGCGTTACTCTCCCTCCTGAGGGCGTTGTTGTGCCCTCTCATCCCCTCTAGTGGGGCGGTCGGATCAAAGCCTAGTCTCGGTTCTCTTTGAGACCTCGACATACGGCGGCGGTGCTTCCGTCGCTTCTCTCCTTGGAGACGTTGTCTAGGTAGCCCCTTGCTGAAACCTTCCAAACAACTTGTGCAAGCTCGCTCTAGATTAACGTCCTATTGTGTCGGTACCCTAACTTGTGCAAGTTCGTCACATGAGAGGGTCTAGGGGAGAGCGATTCCATTCTTCTCTCTCACCCTCTCTCCCTCAACCCCAAAGATGTGGATAGAGCAGGGTTTCGTGTCGATTGTAAGGGTTGGGTTTTAGGTGATCTCAGTTGTAGTTCCCTTTGTTGATCTAGCGACGGTTAATCATGCTTAGCTGTGGTCGGTCCAGTACTAGCCTTCTACTGGGTTTATGTGCTAGAGTTGTTGGTCTGTGTGGTGTTATATTTTTTTGTTGGTTACGATCTCACAGGTTTATAGTTTTGTAACTTTTTCCTACCCTATCAATATAAATTTCGCACTATCTATCTTGTGGGAGTCCTTAAAAAAAAAACCTTTCTCGGCGGCGCTCATCCTCCAGCTAATCGCCAATTAGCGCGCCACCTTCGCCATCGTCAACAATTGCGCCTTCACGGTGTTTGCGGGCGCCGTCCCAAATTCCCAATCGGCGGCGGCGAGTTGCTCACCCAGGGCGAGTCGTGGGCAGTCAACGTTTCCCCCCGGCACCGGCCGGCGGCGTCATCGTCTGGCCCCCCACCGGATGCTCCGTCAGCCGCAGTGGCAACACGGTCTTGGCCAGCTGCAAGTCCGGCGACTGCTGTGGCGGACTGAACTGCACCGTCCCCGGTGCCCAGCTGGTGACGATGGCCGAGCTAGCTGTCGGGCTCCCTCGGCGGCGCCACCGACGGCCAGTGGCCTACGCCCAACGGCTTTAATGTGGGCCTGGGCCTGTCGTGCAGCAGCAGCGGAAGGGCGCTGCAGTGCATGGGGAGCACCAACCCCACGAGTCCGGGATGATCCAGACGTGCAGGGGCGACAGTGACTACCGACGCGTCTAAAGCAATGTGTTGGTGTATATTTAGCATATATACGATACGATCGATCAACTACACTGGCCTAATGGAGTTCTGGTCTGCAAGACTATTTGCGAAGTCAAGAAGATGGGAAGAAGAACCCCCAACTTGTATGCTCGCCCTTTCGTAGTCCGTGCTTTCATGCAGCTGATCCGCATGTTTGAATTGGTTTGCCAGTCAGGGCGTCTCGGAACCTTTGCTAATAGGCCAAAAGGCCCGCAGCCTGATGGCCCAGTCAGCACGGAGATTTGGTCCGGTTCAAGCACGTCACAACTCGACTGTTGTCGGTCCCATTCAAGCCCGGCCCAGGATTGGGTAGTGTCTAGGCCTCTTCCTCTGTATGACGTGCTGATACGGTCCAGCCCGGTCCAAAGAGATGAGGCCTAAGGGAGATAAAATATACTTATTCCAAGGACGAGTACAATGGACTAATCATTTCTTCAAGTCGGCCCACATGACCCGAGTCTTATTAGGATATACTTAAGCCATAGGTGTAACCCGTGGACGGATACAGCTTGACACGACATGTCGATCAGGTCGTATCAGCCCGACTGATCTCGAATCGTGTCGGCCCGACTAATCGTGTCGGACGATCCATTTAGCCATCTCTACCGTTAGCCGTCTAGTGATTATTTGCTGATCGGAATTGCTGGAAAACATTCACTAACTTTCTGCCTTCAAAACAGTCGGATTTGTGATTATAGGATTATCTTAAGATTTATACATGAAGAGAAAAAATTGGTACACAATTTTTCACATGTCGCGTGTAAGGTCTCGTCACTAGCCAACCAAACCACAATTGAATATATATCTTATATAAGTTTTATCATAGCACTTTAATTATATTATAGTTACATTTGAAAATTTTTTATTAAAAAATTTGCGGCAGTTAGCTTTTTAAGATAGGGTTGATCGTAAGAAAAAGGTCACGGCTTTATCCAACAGGACAACTTGATGTTGGACGAATCAATCCAAATCAAGCAGAGTGGTAAGCTTGGTTTCTTATCAGGTGGCTGGAGGGACCTACTAGAATTTTTTTATTTTTAATTTTTTTATTAAAAGTTTTACAAAAATAATTTTCTATTTCAAAATTTGATAAAACTAGTCTCCCACCGCTCTCTGGGAGGGCGATTTTTAAAAATGCCCTCCCAGAGAACTGGAAATCTGACGTGGCAAACGACCGTTGGCTCTCGGGCGACGGCTATCAACGGACGTCCTACACATTTTGCGGGCGGCCCCCTTGCCGCCCTCTGTAAGTGCAGCTTTGCACTGTGCGGGGGGCCGCGGCTTGGCTATTTTTCAGGTGGCCCCCTTGCCGCCCTTACACAGTGCGGTTTTACACTGTTGAGGGGGCCGCCTGCAAAAGGGTAGCAAGGGGCCTGCAATTTTGCACGCGACCCCCTTGCCGCCCTCTGGGAGTGCGGCTTTTAGCACCACCCCTATAAAACTCTTCCCCTCTCTGAATTTTCATTATAATCACTCGAAATTCCAAAAAAAGAAAGAGGGAGGGGTGAGGGGGAGCAGAAGGGGAGCGGCGAAGCCTTTTATGGTTTGCTCACTTCATCACAGGTAAATACATTACATTACATTGTGTTTTTAATTTATGTTACATTTTAAATTTAGCTCCATATATTTTAGTAGATCCGTAGAACACAGCACATTTGTATAGATCTAGAGCACAAAAGTTTTTAGTAGGAATTGAGACTTAGGCCATAGTGTAAATTGTAAAATGTAGTTTAGTTCGATGTGAAGCACGTCATCTATTTGTAGAATTTTGGACATAGGACAAAGAACAATATTGTAGAAACTGTAACTTAGTGCGTAGTACCAATGAACACGAGGTTAGATCTTGCTAGTACGATATGAACTTAGTTAACCTAATTATTTTTTTCATCAGGCACAATGTCAAATAAGGTCATATTTCAGATAGTTCACGGTGAAGGCAACCTTAGATTTGGTCTAGATGGTGTTGATCTGTCAGATTTTGTAATGACATCTAAGGGCATCGATAGGCCTGCGGAGAGAACATTTCAGTCAATTTATAGTTGGTTGTTGAAAGGATTTAGAATAAACCAAGAAGTTTACACAATGTCAGTATCTGTTGTAGTGAGTCGTGCAACAGAAGGTTATTTTTGAGAATTAATACCGATGGACCATGCTGTTGCTTGGAGACAATATGTGGAGATGGTTTTTGAACGGTCATGGCCCCTTGTTATATTTGTGTCATTGCAAGAGAAAGATACAAATGTTTCAATGGAAACCGAAGATGTCGAGGGTCCTAACAATGCGGGGGATGTTGTTGGACCATCGATGCAAAATGAGGAAAATCAAACAAGGGTGGAGCAGGCCATGGGCATGGCAGATGAGGGGGAGAGAGTCGGTGTAATCGTTGATGAAATGGAGAGGGAAGATCCAGATAATGAGCAAGCGGAGGGCGACGCATCATCCGATGAGGAAGGTGATGTAATGCCCACTGATTGGACAAACGAGGACTTCTCTGAACTTGTTATCTCAGAGGGTCATCATGTACCCTGGGAATACAAGGAGAACGAGGTAATTGAGGGTGCTAGGTATGCTCATAAAGATGAGATGAAGGAGGCGGTCAAGCATTGGGCAGTTTCCTTGCAGAGAGAGTTTAGGGTGGTCAAGTCAACCAATTATGTGTATGAAGTGAGGTGCATGAAGGAAGATTATCCCTGGCGTGTCCATGCATATAAGGGTAAATGGAATGATTATTGAAAAGTTAGTATTGTGACCGAGCAACAGTGCTACTTACAAGGGGTGGAGAAGTATCACCGGAATATCACATCAGCTTTTATGGCAAGTGAGGTGTACAACAGTGTTGTTTCTAACATTGGCTTTGAACAAAAATCAATTATCAGCCACATTGAAAACAAATTCAAGTACACCATAAGCTATGCGAAAGCCTGGAGAGCTAAACAAAAGATTCTTGAGATGAGATATGGAACATTTGAAGCATCCTATGATAATTTACCTCGTCTGTTAGAAACCATTGCCCAGAGGAATAGTAATACTTACTATGACCTTCACACATTTCCATCGGCTGATGAACCAACGAAGAGGGTGTTGCAAAGAGCATTTTTCTTATTGGGTGCTTGCATCAACGCTTTTGTGCACTGTCGACCTGTTCTATGCATAGATGGAACTTTTTTGACAGGTAAATACCGTGGTCAGATATTGACAGCAATTGGGTGTGATGGGAACAATCAGGTTATACCTATTGCTTTTGCATTTGTAGAGAGTGAGAACACTGAAAGCTAGTACTGGTTCCTTGAAAGAGTGCGCATAGCAGTTGTGCATATAAGGCCCAATGTTTGCCTTATACATGATCGTCATATGGGCATGTTGCGGGCTATTGACTACTTGCAGAACGGTAGGGATAAGAAGGGACTTCCAGCAAAGTGGGCTGATGTTCGGAGTCGGTGGTGCATCGTCACATGGGTGGTAATTTCTACAAGCAATTCAAGAACAAGCATATTATGGATCTTTTCAAGAGGCTCTGTTCTCAGAACCAAGGGAAGAAATTTAATGAGTTGTGGAGAAGGTTGGATGAGTTGACAACGAAGCAAACTGACCAGCAATCTCACCGACCACAAGTTGAAGGTGATGAGCCTCCAATACCTCTTGGTGCATTACATGATGACCCACCAACAATGAGATGGAGGTCGGGGTCGTCCATCAGATGTTTCACTCATTGAATTGGGAATGAACCTAGGAAGAAGTGGTCTCTATTGCACGACACTGATGGATCTTGGCATGGCATAATGACAACCAATTTGGCCGAGGTATACAACTAGGTAATGCGAGGAGTTCGGGTACTTCCATTGGTTGCTATTGTTGAATTCATCCTTTACGGCACACATGCCTACTTCAGGGATCGATACAAGAAAATTGGTCCCTCAATGGCTAATAACAAGATAGTATTTGGCAACGTAGTGACTAAGTACATGGAAGATAAAATCACAAAGGCACGGAGGCATAGAGTTATTGCTCAAGGCACACAAGTTCATCGGCATGAAGTAATGTGTGTTGATAGGAGCAGGCGTGGTATCTATCGTAAGCAAGCCGTGCAGGAATGTGTCTTGAAGGCGGATGGTGGATGTAGCTGCAATTGTATGAAGCCTAAGCTTCGACACCTGCCTTGCTCATACGTTCTTGCTGTTGCCAGCGATTGTGGCATATGTCCCGATGTGTACGTCTCACATTATTTCAGGAAAGAAGCAATCTTTCATACATGGATGTAACGCCCTGAAAATTCGACCATTGAATACAAAACACTAAAATACAAAGTTTCAAAAAACTTTTAAGTTAAGTTGCATCATGCCGCGTTTAATCGTTCGTTTGTTCGATCTTTAATTGCGAGACTCAAATTTATCAAATCTATTTAAGCGTGAACCCTAAAACGAAAATCAACTAAGTGCACAATTAAGAAAAACAAAATAAAATATGTGGTGAGGCAAGATTGTAGCGAGGAGAATATTCTGAATAAACGTCACGAATTTATTTGGGTGAAATAAATTTAAATGGGAGATTTCACATATATATATATATAAATATCTACACCTTTGCACATATATATAAACATGTGTAAATATATGTATATTATGTGAATAGGTATAAAATAGGGTGACATAAATCGAAATGGGTATTCTTGCATATATATAGATGTGTATACATGAGGGCGTAGGATACATTCTAGGCATGAATATATATAGACGTACATAAAAATCATGTAAATATTTCATATAAAAATATATAATAAATTATGGGGCTTGGAAATTTGGTGTAAAATAATTGGGAACACTAAAAACATTGGTTAACAGTTATTTGGTTAAATTTATAGAATTTTAGACGGTTTTTAAAGTGGAAAAACTACCCAAATTAAAAAAACCCTGGCAGCACTGTTCAATGCCCGCCAGGTGTTCGGCCCGGTCCCGCTGTGCGTGCCCCCGCACCCCCACGCCCTCGCGCCCCGCGCCACCACCGCCGCCCGCGTCGCGCGCGCACGTCGCCGCCCGCCGCCGTCGCACCGTCGCGCCCCGCGCGCGCCCTCGCGCCCCGCGCCGCGCGCACGCCACGCGCCCACGCCGCTGCACCCACGCCGCCGTACCGTGCCCACGTCGCCGGCCGCCCACGCCCCCGTACCGCGCCCACGCCGCCGTGCGCGCCCACACCGCCGTACCGCGTCCACGCTGCCGTACCACCCCCGTCGCCGCGCCGGCCACCTCCGAACCCCTCCCCCGCGCTATAAAAGGGTGCCCGCGCCCTTCCCATTCCCTCTCCTTCCCACGCCCTCCCCTTCCTCTTTTTCTCCCCCCACCGCTCCACCTCGTCGCCGTGCACCGCCGCCGTGCCTCGGACTGCCGCGCGCCTCGCCGACCGCCACCGCGCCCCCCGGCCACCGCCATCGCCGGTAAGCCCTCCCCGCTGCGCCGTAGGCCGAGACAGAGAGAGAGGCGGTAGAGTGAGGGAAGGCAGAGGAGAGAGAAGAAGCAGACAGAGAGAGGGAGGAAGAAGAAGCAGACAGAGAGAGGGAGAGGAAAGAGAGAAAAGAAAAAGAGAGAGAGAAGAAAAAGAGAGAAAAGAAAAAGAGAAAGAGAGAAGAAAAAATAGAAAAAGAAAAAGCAGAAGAAAATAGAAAATAGAAAATAGAAAATAGAAAATAGAAGATAGGAAAAAGGAAAAATAGAGAATGAAATGGTAGAGAAAAATTTAGGGATTCGGTAGATCCATCGTCGTCAATTATTTTAGAAACTCTTAAAGTTAAATCGGATTATTTAATTACAAATGTTCACTTAATTAGATTATTCATTTAAATGATTATTCTTTTGCGGGATATTTAGTCGATTATTTAGATTTTCAGTCGTTAGGTTTTGCCAACCCGCGTATGTATTAACCGGAGGATTTATCCGCCGGATAATTCTAAAACTTCCAAATTAATCGTTGCCATTTAATATTTATTAAAAAATCCGTTCAATCGCGATTTAATTAATTCTACTCGATGATTAGGTTATCCGCTTAATTGGCCATTGCGATTATTTAGTCAACTATGTATCACCAAAGGTTAAGTATTATTATCGGGGGCTAATTAATCCGAGTCGCGTAAACTAATCGGATAAATATTCTAATTGGCTAACGCTAATATTTTAGGACGAAAGCATTAAAAATTTGAATAGGACCATTTTATAAATAATAATGGAATCGATATCAACATTCAACGCTCACATTCGATCTATTTCTTTAAATTGGATTTTGTCGGATTTTAATTGAATTCTAAGCGAATTCAATTTCTTTCGCACGCAATTCTAGACATCGAGGGAGTTGTGAGTCCGACCGAGGATCAAGACCCGCAGGACTTCGAGCAAGGCAAGTTATCACTATTCCTTGAACATATTGATCTCACATTGCGAAATTATTTTGTTTACAAATAAAGCTGCATGCAATGATGAATATCCTACTTGCTATTATACCATGCCTTGATTATTGTTTATCCCATATCCCTTTTGTAATCATGCTTACGTATGAGTCCCTAGTCAATTTTTACAAATGCTTAGTGATGCTATTCTAGAATTATGCATACTCATATTTATCAAATGCTTTATGCTTGGGCAATTACCTTGGGGAAGGTAATTGAGATGCTGCATGTGGAGACATGAGCACCACATTGCCATGATTTAATGACATGATTTGTGAAAGAAGAAATAAAACTAAACAAGTATCTTCGACTGGGGCGGATGGTGGATTTGGGTGGTATCCGGAAAAGGCTAGCACCATCCCCGGTCAGCTAAGGACCAAGCCATGGAGTTAAGCATGAAACGACCCCAGTACAACCATACTTCTCGGATGGGTATAGACCTAGCGGACTAGATAGCCGAGCAGAGGCAGTATCCTTGCATAGACGGTTCACCCCCGTGTGTGAGGCAGGTTCGCTACGACGGGGCAGCCGTTGAGGTGGGGACGCGATGCGTACCCTACATCAGTGTCGCCGTTGATAGGACTGCCATGTGTGTGAGAGTGAGAATCTAAATTTAAACTAGAAACTTTGCGTGTGTGTGAGACTTCCTTTCCCGGGAGCGCCAGAACTCCTCTCACTGCTAGAAATAGATACGCCTAGAGTGCACGAGGATGATAGTTCATGGAGCGGGTACTGCCAATGCAAGGTTATCGAAAGGCTTTGCCGTGACGCGTCTCATGTGTTGGGACGAGACTCATGTGTTGGGTAGTCGCGGAGTACGGGTAAAGTGTACATCCACTGCAGTGTGAGTAAACCAACCTATTCGAATAGCCGTGCTCGCGGATATTGAGCACCGGGACATGCATTACACTTGGCTAGACTCTAAATTCTTAACCTGTGTGGGAGGGGATAATGCATGATGAATTTTATGCTGTTGGAGCCACTTCCTGAGCAGAGAGGAAGATGGACGTCCACAGAAAACCATGACGAACCAACGACGGGAAGCTATCCTTGGGATCATAATGGATGGTGGACAGAACCGTCGTTGTTTAAAGTAAACTCTGGTAATAAAATTTGATCAGTTATGCTAGGTCTTAAGTTTGTGAAAAGGATTGCAAAACTAGCTTTATGCAAAAGGACCTACGCCTTGCCTTGGAGAAAACCTGTCATATGTATTGTTGCCGTGGTGACTTGCTGAGTACGGTTGGTATTCACCCTTGCAATTATAAACTCAATCAGAAGCCGAAGATGATACCGCGGAGGATCCATACGCCTACTACGAGGAGGATGCGGAAGAAGAGGGTGCCCACTAGGTCTAGACACGGTCGTTGCCTGTGGCAATGGCGATGCCGCTGCCTTCGTTCTGCTGCTCATCTATATTCTGTTTTTGGAATGTATTCCGGACCGTTTGGTCCTTTATTCTAAGACAATGCCTTCGGGCTTATGATGTAATGATTCGTACTCGACGCATATGTATGCGCTTTTGGTAATTCAACTATGTACCGTGTGTGCCAAACTACTTGATCCAGGGAAATGGCACAGAATACACGAGCGATTCCTGTTGCAAAACGGGGGTCCTTACAATGGAGTGAGGAGATATATGGGTTCGGGATCTTAGGATCGTACACAACTCTGAGGCCCTAAGTTTTTTATATTCCAGATCCATCCAAGTTAAGGGTGAAGAAGGGTCGAAGCAAGACAAGACGCATCAGAAATGACATGGATGAGTCGGAAGCAGGTGGGACGACTCTACGCTGCAGCAGGTGCGATGAGCACGGCCATACATACAAGAAATGCCCGAAGAATGCAGAAGTTCCTAGCGGCACGGATGCTGGTCTGCCTGGACAAGCAAGTGATGGAAGGCGACCACCTGGGGAAGGAACAACAAGCAGGCGTGCACGGTGAGGCATCCTTGTGCAGCAGGCGATTCCTTGGTGTAAAATTATTAACGAATTATGAATTAGACTGCTAGTGTGTCGTGATGAGTGTTTAGACTAAGTACTTGTATCGTCACTTTTCAATGAGTGTTGTTGTAATGAGTAAGCAGACTATTATTGTAATAGTAGTGAGTATTCCGACTCAGGACACTAGTATTTGTATTGTGAACTACTCGGTGTTGGATCGTAATGTTGTCCAATTTATCTTTATGTTCTCGTAGTAAGTACTCACATCGTGTAACTGCAGTCATTGTTGTCATGCAGTCATTTTTCTGATCATTCTTTTTGATACAAGTATGGTGGACGACACACCGGAGCTCTTGAACCGTGGGATTGACAAGAACCACCGCTCATTCCTGTCAGCAGTCCAGGGTGCATAGCTCGGCACCATCCGTCCACGTATGGGACGCGAGTTGTTGCATGTCGACCCACGGCACGTTCCTTGGTACGGCTCTGTAAATTTTTGTTTAACCACTTTTGAGGCGTACCCACGACACTTTGTTTTGTACTAATGCTTAAAGTGTACTCTACGCAGGTTGCGTGCGGCAGACCTTCTACCGCTTTGTAGGCTTGTCGACGCGGGGGCAGACGAGCGTGACCCGGCGAAGCCGTGCGATGCAGATCGGTCACTCCTTTCCGCTTTGGTAGATCGCTGGCGACCGGAGACACACACGTTCCATCTTCCCTGTGGGGAGATGGCTCCGACACTGCAGGACGTGTCGTACCTGCTCGGGCTACCACTAGCAGGAGACCCAGTAGGTCCCGTGGACGGTGGTGCTGGATGGAAGGAGGATATCACCACGTGCTTCTCGCACGTGATGCACCGTCCAGTTTTAGGAGCGCCCAACCCCCTTCCCCCATACACTACCACCGGGCCTAGCAAGGCTTGGTTGCTTCAGTTCACTGTAAGTAAATAAGTCGTTCCTTTTTATTTGTATTTTGCGATCAACACATTGATTTATACTACCATTTGGTTATTAATTGTAGGCGGACAATCTCCACCCTGATGCTGATGAGTACTCGGTTCGACGTGCCCTTGAGGCATACCTGCTGTGACTTTTCGGGTGGGTGATGTTCACTAGCACACACGGGCACGTTGTGGACTTCCGTCTGGTCTACTACGCACGGTCCATCACGAATGCTGAGCCAGAGAACATGCCCCAGTGGAGCTGGGGATCTGCCGTGCTTGCGGCCACGTACCGTGCCCTCTGTGAGACGTGCACGAAGACCGACGCGGGAGCGATCTTCATAGGTTGCCCTCTGTTGGTTCAGCTTTGGGCAGCTGAGTGGTTTGCCATTGGACGACCTGTGGTGGACCCCGCACCCTACGGAGTTGGTCGCAGCGTGCAGTGGCCAGAGGACGGACCCACGATGGGGACGTACTGGTGTCGACGTATGATACATCAAAACTAAGCTGATTTGACCGTTTATTTTTCGTCTTTCCTTTGTATTATCACATAACATGTCTCACTCTGTTCATGTTTATGTTGCAACATCGTTACACTCATGTCCAGGTGAGACGAAGCTACCTGGACTTCGTGTTCGAGTTCAACCGTCTCTAGCCGAACGACGTCATCTGGGAGCCGTACACGGATGAGGCCGTCGCTGCGAGAGCACTGGTAGGACTTTCGTCCTTGTGCACACGTGACCAGGCTTACTGGCTCACAACCCTGCCGTTGGTGTTCGACATTTGCGTCGAGCCTCACTGCCCGTAGCGTGTGATGAGACAGTTCGGCTTGAGGCAGGTTTTCTCGGGCAACATGCAGCTGACCGTCCTCCCTAGAGACCACTTGTGAGTTCGGACAGTAAAATTTAAAATTGCGATGTTACTTTTTTCATTGAGCCATAAAATTTACCTCTGTTGACAGGTTGACTCGACGGGGACAGCAATCAGGCGCACTTTGGGCTCCCCGTGTACAGCAGTACGTTGACGATTGGGTGTTAGCTATAGAAGAGGTGATCAACCAGCTCTTCCCACACACCGAGGAGAACTACCATGATTACCTCCTCTGGTACCTACCTCACACTCGTGCCCGTGTGACCTTCACTCTAGCCGCCCCAGAGCCGCACCTTGCCGCTGTCACGGATGTGTAACCCACGCACCGTGACCGAGACTACTTCATGGGGGTACGTCGAAATTGTATCACTTCTTTCAATTCTTTCATTTATCTTGCATAATATGTGACTGGTACTGACTTTTTTACTTTCACCTTGCATAGGCCGACGCCGCACGGGCTATCACTAGCGATATCACTGCCATCCAAGTAAGGTTGAACGCAGGGTTGTACTTGAGTGACGCTGAGCAGAGGCTCACCTTCAACCGGATGAAGGACAAGATGCGCGCGGTCATGCGCGCCTTGTCCTGCCGCAACGCCATGGACGCCGTACCTCCACATGGTTCGGTACAACCACGTCCACGCGCCCCTACCGGCGGAGCTGTACGACCTACAGCAGCGGGTTCTCACGGTACTGCTTAGCCAAGAGGTTAGTTCTATTCTGTTTCAGCTTTCGTAGGAAAATGTAACCTCGTTGTAATCTAACGTTCCATCGTCGCAGGACCCCGTCTGCCTTCGGGAGCGTTCGCAGACACGTCAGGCGCGTTCGCAGGCTCGTCCACCGGCTTCGCAGGCACGTCAGGCGCGTCCTCCGTCTTCACAGGCACTTCAGGCGCGTTCACAGGCTCGTCCGGCGGATTCGCCAGCACGTCCGCCGTGTTCGCCGCCACGACAGGCGCGTTCGCCGGCATGTCCGCCGCGTTCACCGACACTTCCGGTGCCTTCGCCAGCTCTTCCACTAGATCGTCGATCCCTCGCCCACACGGTAATGTAATCTTTGTTACTACTATTAAATACCGATATGGAACTGATGGTCCTTCTCCAACAGGTTTTCACGCGGGGATCTTCGTTACAGGTGCCTCCTCCTCTCATGCCGGTGGGTCAGGTCCTACTGGCCATTTCTACGACGATGACTTGCAGGGTGAGCAGGACCATGACATACTAGACTCCTCTCAGCTTGGAGAAGCTCCAGAGGCGTACACACAGGAGCAGCTAGAGGTCACACCTGTACAGGCGGGACGGGTAGGCCGTGCTATACCACCGGACCGGCTGACCTACTCCCAGGGGCACGTTAGGGCGCACGGTAGGAGGGACAGGGGTAAGAGGCCTCGTCAGTAGTGGTCTACCTCTTTACTGCTTATGTGAACATTTCTTTTGGCTTATATACCTGTAAAGCAGTACGGTTTTTGGTTCTCTCCCCTATATCATTCTTGTCATTCGTGCGCTGGTAGGAGAAACTTATGCATACGACAACACACTTACAGTGCTTCACGGTAATGTCAGATCCACTAGAGCGCACAGTCCACCACAGCACGAGTTGTCACGATCAACTTTCGGCGCTGCTTCCTGACATAAAGTGAATCATGCCCGTGCGTGCTCGTGTTGTCACATCTAATAAAAAATACAGCTTTCATTGAGTGCAGGTATATTGCACTACGTGCGGCGCTATATAATTGACAAGCCGAAGGCAACCCCTTCATATCTTCGTTTCAACTAGCACACAACTATAGAGAATGGAACCACCATTCTTGAGCATCTCAACTAGCGAAGCGATCCTTTCGCCCGTTGGTTTCCACCATGGTGTGACCGTCCATTGTGCGATTGTGAGAATGGATGCATACTCAAGTCATCCCTCATGGTACAAACTCGGGGTAGGAGATTCTTCCAATGCGTGAACTTTGATCAGGTATGGTTCATCTATTCGAAGTTCAAATAGATAGAACACTAACTGCTTAGTACATAATCGTAACATATTATGCAGACATATCGTACAATGTGCAACTTCATTGAGTGGGTAGATATGGAGAACCCACAAAACGACAGAACACGTCCATACCCACGTAGTGAAACAAGATCGGACTACCTAAGGTGGAAGGATGAACATGAACGCCGAATTGCTGCTGAAGCTTTAGAATGGCGGGTGAATTCCCTGGGACTCCCCACATGGCGTGAACGTCCGGAGTGTCGTTGTGGTGACCATTGTCAAGTCATACGGTCCGTAAGGCACCGAACTCGAGGACAAAGATGCTTCCTGTGTCCAAACATTGTCGACGATGATTTCGCCGTAAGTACAATTCTTATTTTCATCACTCATCGCTATTATCATGAACTTAACTATCCCCACAATGTATGTACATAGGAGGATGTAAGGAAATGTCAATTCGTACAATGGATCGACACAGTCAGAGTTACTTCCAATGGCGGGACGATAACGCAACCTCAACCGACCACACAATTCATTCAGGCTTGGATGAAGTACGAACGTCGGGTAGAAATTGCAAGCTTAGACTGGAGGAACAATCCATTAGGGTTACCTAAATGGCCAGAGCGTCCCAAGTGTGATTGTAAAGAGCGCTGCCAGGTGGCTACCTCCTTTGCAGAACAAACATTTGGCAGGAGATATTTTGTCTGCCCCAATGTAGATAACAATTTCGTTGTATGTCTAACTTTTTCCAAATTCCCCTATCATTTGCACAATATTTCTACCCTTACTGACTAACCTTATTAATTTCGTAGGGCAATCCAAGAATGGATGGATTTACTCAGTGGATCGACATTGTCACTCCATCATATCATAGCCAAAAGACAACAGAGTCTGAAACAGAAGTAAAGTACCAACGATTGAAGGACCATGAAAATGCAATGCATATTGACCGACCTAGAAGGGGCCGGTAGGTTAGCGCAGGCTAGATTCGTCGGGATCGACAAATTTATATCGTGTATCCTTGGCACTTCTTATCTATCTTATCATTAAAATGTTTAATTATGATGGTGTATTGCATGTGTACGAATAAAAAATTAATGTGCTTTTATCGTTTCGATTAACATGGTTCTTTGATACCCCGTTACGCTCCATTCCTTACAATTGTACGCAATACAAATACCTAACAATATATCATCTGATACTTACAAAATTTTACATACTCTGTTTGTTTCTATAAGATCATTAACCTAATGCTTCAAAGTCACATACCGCCTCCTCGGCCTCCAATTTGACCTCATCTAAAATTTTAAAAAAACTACCTGATTTTTTTCTTTTCAGAGTGATCATTTACCTACTTTTCTTCATTCAAATACGATAATTTACATCAAATAAATTTACAAACATTACTCCTATTTTATTCGTTTTCAATATGATGCTTTACTAAAATTTTATACCAAATGTTTCGATAATAAACATAACAAAACATATCGAAAACATTATTTTTGGGTCAATAGTACTAAACCGCACTCCGAGAGGACGGCAAGGGGGCCGCCTGCAAAATTGCAGGCCCCCTCGCCGCCCTTTTGCAGGCGGCCCCCTTAACAGTGCAAAACTGCACTGTGTAAGGGCGGCAAGGGGACCGCCTGAAAAAAACCAAACCGCGGCACCCCACATAGTGCAAAGCCGCACTTACAGAGGGCGGCAAGGGGGCCGCCTGCAAAATGTGCATGCGGCCCGTTGACGGCCGTCTCCCGAGAGCAAACGGCCATCTGCCACGTCAGATTTCCAGCTTAAAAATCGCCCTCCAGAGAGCCGTGGGAGACTAGTTTTTGTCAAATTTTGATATAGAAAATTATTTTTGTAAAACTTTTAATAAAAAAATTAAAAATAAAAAAAAAATCGGACCTATTATACGTAAAGATTCATCATGGAAATTCTTGGGTTGTGTTCAGCCTGTCCATCTTTCCATCTTCTACTCTCTCGGCTACTATTAAACACTTCCCAAAACAATTAAACGGTTTTTTATAAAAAAACATATAGAAAAGTTGTTTTAAAAAAAATCAAAAGAATTATTTTTTTGAAATTATTTTATAGCTACTTAATTAATCATGTGCTAATAAATCACTATATTTTTCATGCCGAAGAGAAAAGGTTCAAATGCAACCTAAGTTCTTTTGTTGAAGTTCCTAACTCAACTCCCTCGTTTTTCACATGCACGCTTTTCAAACTATTAAATTGTGTGTTTTTTAAAAAAATTATACACGAAAGTTGGTTTAAAAATAAAAAATAGCTAATATTTAATTAATCATACGCTAATGAGTATCTATATTTTGTGTGCGCGAGGAATGAGATTCCATCACCCAGAAACGAACTCAGCCTAAGCTAGACCCAAACTTCTCCAAATATGGGCAGCCATCTATCCATATTGTGATCCAATAGATAACAGAAAATCTAGGGAACGGAGTCCTGTAGACACGGGATAATTTACTACTAGTACATATTTAGCCATCACTCCTCACACCACATATTTAATCTCATCCTCTCCTTTATCTCTTCCCCTTTCCCTCCACTCTCTCTCTCTGTGTGACTACCACTCTCATGAGCACGGAGGCGATGACGGCAGCTGGCCGTGAGGGGAGGCGTGCCGGGCGTCGAGGGAGTTGTCGTCTCCATCGCCACCGTGGCTATTGGTGGAGGTCTGGGCGGAGTAGAGGAGGAGATCGTGAAGCAGTTCGTGGGATAGGTGCCCGAGCACATGACGGAGGTGGAGCTGCTCACCATGTTTCAAGAGGTGGCCATTGTCGACGAGGTCACCATGAACAAGGACAAGGCCTCTTGTGGTGCGGATCTGTAGACCAAGATCTAGGCTAGTGACCCTCAAGCTACTGCCTTGGCTTGTTTTGGTATTTTCTACATGTTCTATGGGTGTTTCTACAGATATGACGACTTTTTCCTGGAATCGGTTTCCCTTGTTGGTTTTTATTGAGCTCTCTCTTGATAAACATATGATTTTCTAGAATTGAAATTATTTTATGTTGATTTGTCTTGAGTTTTCTCTTGATATATGGAGATCCAAAAGTGATACTCCGGTAGTATCATGACACTCTAGTGTATCACATCAGTGATATCATGATATTCAAGTATCAGGCATGATACCTAACAATATCACATGTGGTGCTTTCAAGTATCAGGCATGGTACTTGGGTACCAAGGTCTGGTATTTAGGTATCCGATACCTAGTACCCCAGGTACTTGGTATCAAGTCGAGGAGAGAGTATCACATCGGTGATATCATGATACTCAACGATATCATAGGTAGTACCTTCAATTATCAGGCTTGGTACTTCAGTACAATAGTCTGGTACCCAGGTACCAGACACTCGATACCAAGGTCTGGTACCTAGGTATATAATACCTGGTACCCTAGGTACTTGGTATCAAGTCGAGGAGAGGGGGGCACATGTCGTTGCTTCCATTGGCCCTTCTTCTAGCGTTGCTGCTACATTTTGTTTTATACGTGGTTGCTCGGGTAGGTAGAGGAAAGAGAAGAGGTAGGTAGAGAAAAGAGAAGGGTTTATTAAAGTGTACCGTTCTAACGATATCCTGTACTATAGCAACCCTCAATAGATAAACCAAGTGATTTTTACGATTCAACATGTTTGAATAGAAAAAAAAATCTAGCACGTTTACCAACGGAATTTTGTGCAGAGTTAATTCGTATACAACTATATTGATCATTCAACACAGTTATAATTTAAACCTATGCATAGGGTTATCATTTTCTCCGACTTAATGTTGTGATTTCTATATGTACAGAGCGAAAGTGGTGACTTATTTAATACATATATATACACCTATGTGGTCAATGGATGGATCGTTCAAAGTGCCAAGGAAATAATTAGATTCTGTTGGAACATTCTATTTTTAACATTAATTCTAATTAGCTTGCTATTTATAGAGTTATGCGTGCTATTACCAATATAAGGCTTTGTCAATGAACAACATCAACTCCTACTAGTACCTCTCGAAGGGTAAGAGGGTTGGAGCACAGTAAAAATGCTAATAATAATCTGGGTCGAGCTAGTAGAAATTCTCTCTTTTTTTGAGGAAAGAAATTCTCGTTTAACAAAGAAGGCCAATCATGTTTCTTCCGCTTAACACCTTAACTAACATTGGTCACAACCGCGGCCGGAACAGTCAGCCCATATGGCATTCGCAGTCCGAACCAAGTGCACCTCATACGTGTGTTAGGAGTGTCGCGTGTCTGGCTCAAACAGAGAGATGAACTATTTTGCTTGCCTTAACACTACAACTATTCTTTCTATTAACTGTTTGACTGCGTGTCACAGTCAAGTTAAGCCACACCTTAATTTGTTAGTATATTAGCTTACACGTCGTATATACTCTTGTTTTCTTATTTTTAGGACCTCATGGTTATGGATAATAAATCTATACTACTTTAAAAAAAGCGTAGTGGTGGTCTTGAATCCTTACCCAGACAGACCCACGGAATATGAACCATTCGATCATCAAATCCAACAGTTCAGATCACGTCTTTCTTCTTCCGCATCCATCACACGCGTCTCCCCTCAACCCTCGATCCACGCCGCACGCCGCCGCGAACCCCCTCTCTCGGTCGCTCCCCCTCAACCGCCGCCGCATCTCCGCTCCGCTCTCTCCCCCTCTCCTCCTTCCCCACTGTCACCGCCGTCCTCCTCGGTGCTCCCATCCCTTCCTCCTTCATGCCGCACCGCCTCCCCATCGTCGCAGCCACCCTGTCGCCCCTGCTCGCCCACATCCACCACGCCGCCACCCTCCCCGGGTGCCCTACCCACTTCTTCCTCCCCCCACCGCATCCCCCTGCCTCCCTCCCCACAGCATCACCATTCCCTCGTCCCCCTCGCTGTGCTGCCGCCCCTACCTGCATCCATGTTTGGGAACGCAGGTTCTCCGCGGTCCGCGGTGGCCAAGCAGTTGTTTCTCACGGGCGGTGCCACCGCCTCGCCACCGTTTGTCTTCTCAGCACAAATCCGGCGGCCGAAGCATCAACAGAAGGAAGGTCACGAGATGAGCAGCAGCAGATGATCTGTAAGATTTGAGTTTACCTCGTGCTTGTTGTGATAGCATATGACACTGTTGACGATGAAATTTAGTAAGCCTCGAAGTTATCATCGGCCTAGAGTCATTATCGACTTCAGAGTCCTGGAATCGGCCGATGGAAGCTATCAATCGTCAATAGTCGGATTCTTACCAAATTCGGTTAAGGAAATTAATCTATTAAAGGAAGCTTATCCAAAAGAGACCGAGTTCAAGGAGGATGCGGCATGGCAGTTTATCTATTAATTAGGAATAGTCTGTTAGTTTCCTTTTATCTTTAGGAAAGTGTGTTTAGTGTCCGATAAGGACTTTATGTTTTTCCTTTTATCTTTAGAAAAGTTTGAGTCGTGTCCGATATGGACTAGTATCTACCCATGGGTATAAATATGTACACCCGGGATCCATGTAAATTATCTCTCAATCAATAAAACTACTCTCGGCGCATCGCCACCCTCTTTCTGAGGTTTTTACTTATCAACCGGTGGAATTTGGCACCTGACGCAGGGCTGCATCAGCTTTCGATCTCCGGCGAAGGGGTAAGCCCTACGTTCCGTTGGGTCCTGGTGAATTTATCGGCTACATTGGTGTTGTTCAAGACTGCATCGCTTCGATCTCTTGAATCGCTCTGGTTCGGTTGATATATTTACCTAATATCTCAATTCTATCTTAATTGCATTGTGTTTAGAGACGCATCGGTTTAGGTGGGACTGTCTCGGTTAAGTCTGATCTTCTGTCTTAGCTGATATATTTCTACAATCACAATGTTGTTTTAAATAGATTTGCTATATCCATCACATTAGACAGATCTATCGGCTCATTAAGTATTAGATTATCATATACAATCTTGTGCTGCATCGATTAGGTTCGACCAACTAGATTGTTGTTGATAATATAAATCTTGCTAAGCCGATAGGTTCATGCTGATGTCTTATCGGGGTGCTAGCCGATGAGTTATCATATACGTTATATAGTCTAGATTGACAATGTCTTCTACTTGCATCGGCCGATCTCTATCTAGGGTTTTATCGATATCGGGTAGATTACTTTGTTGGTTTAGATTATATAATGTATCCACCACCCTGAAAATCAGTCAAAGGCTTGATTATCTAGATATTATGTTTCTTTTCATACTTAGTGTTGCATCAGTTAAGTTTGGTCTAATAAGTCGTGCTTAGAACCATAATCTCTAGCCTGCTTCTTGATTACCAATAAGGATTTCATCGGGGTTTCAGCCGATGAGTTATCTAGACGTTGCATCGGCTTATAAGGGTTAAATACAAGTTGGATTTAGCCGATGACAACAAAGGTTTCACTATTTATATAATCGTTTGGATTTATTGACATCGGACCTCCAGCCAATGAATGCTTCAACCTTCGGATCAGCGCTTATTCAATCTATCATTACTAGCCGATTGGTTTCTACTGGATTATATTATTGTTTTATTACATTATCATCAGCCGATTATCTTTATATCATTATTTACTCAAGTATCAAGATCTATACTGGATATTGGCTGGTATCGGCATCGGCTGGAATCATTCCATTTGCTTGTCAGCCGATTGGCTGTTTTATCTGCTATTCACACATCTTGTCAGTTGCAGGATCAAACTGACTAGCACGCCCGCATCTCACTATTATTTTGAACCTGCATTGGAGCTAAGCAGATCTCCCAGACCGTCGTGTTTTTTACATCAACAGACACATCAGTTGAATAACCAACAGAAGCCTATATTTTACAGGTAACCAACAAGAAGCAGTGCTTGATTTGCTTTCCAATTCAGATTTCAGGCAAGGTAACAGGTGACTTCGAGTTCTTTTTAATTGGTGCATAATCCATTATTTTTTTGTTAAATTTTCTGATAACTTAATAGGAGAGACATTAATTAACTATGCCCTGCCTGCCCCTATATGCTATATATAATATAACAGTAGAACATCGTATATTTTCTTTCTTTGTACTCAAATATAATCAATGTTGTCCTATTCTGCAATCTTATTTTTGCGTGCAATCACATGTGGAACCCACATGGTACTACTTGGTAAGATCTAAGTATTTAGTTATACTTGATCTCAGGACCAGGAGAAATTAAACCTTAACAACATTGTGAACTGAACTATTATTGTTAGTATAATTTACTTTCTGATCTTTTAACAAATAAGGATATTGTTTGTTAGTGGTTCTAGATTCGGTTACCCTGCTCTTTTCTCATGATTGCAATTAGGGCCGAGCTTTTGTGCGGCCTTGTCAGAGAGACTGAAAAAGTATATAGGCATAGCATCACTTGTCTGAAAATTGGTTATGAACTTTACTTCATTATATCCCTCAAGAATGGTACTAAAATCTGATTGTGTACTGGCTTATTTCAGTCATTTGAATTCACTCTATCAATACTTTAATGAAATCTGGAATTACATTTTGAGGTTAGGATAATCCAATGTTTATAGACTCAGGAACAATATAATGTGCTCTAGAAACATCAAAACTATTTTATCAGATCAAACATAGATGTTTGTATGTGATAATTTTCAACTCTCCAAAAGCTACCATCTTTGATTATAATTTAAATTGCTACCATGTGTTTGTTAAAAATATTGGAGAATCTGTTTTACTTTGAGGAACTAAATTGAAACCGACCATTCATTTTGCACACTTGCAGTTAAGTTATTAAGAAGTTCTGAAATATATAAAGATATTTTGGTGGACATGAGTATTGGAACTTTTTCCTTAAGCCATACTTCTGTATCTGTTAACTGAAGTTACTCTCTGTTTTGTAAGATCAGCCCTCCAGCAAGTGGAGGTAATACAGTAGGACGAATGACATCATATATCTCTTTGATTGCTTTGAAACTGAACAAATAAGTTTTCACAGTGAACAAAAAAATTTCAAAAAAGCCATAGTTATGTCTTTTAGTCGTTGTCGCTGTGAACTAGCACTGGTTTCTGACCAAGAAGAAGGACTAATAGTATGAAGGTTCTCCCAGATTGTTTCTAACGCTCTGACATGAAGCTCAGGGGTGACCTTGAGAGTCTGAAGAAGATCATGTGAGTTCTGCTTAATTTGTGCTCGCTTACCACATATTTTAAGCCTTGTTGTAACTTGCATGTGTAGGGTGATGTATATTTAGTCTTTTACAAATTTTGAGCTATTGTTAAGAATCACCAGGACCACCTCCCAGTATTGTTTGGACCACTGTGCAAATATAATTAATTGCAGCAGTAGGGTCACTAGGCAATATATGCTAAAATGTACAATTTCTCTTTTTTTATTGTAGAACCAAAGCTACAAAAGCAATTGTACCTAAACTTTACAAATGTGTTTTCGACGAACCAATGACAAAGGATGGAAAGAGATGAGTACTAAGCAACCTTGAGCCCTTGGCAATGCCTTTTGAGCATTTACTAAAATGATTTCATTTCTCAGCATTGCATATTGTTTGGGCTGCAAGACCATTGAGAAATGCAGTGAAATTACTGAATAACTGAACTCTAATTATGAGTAGATATTTACTTTCTAAACTTGTAACCCTGAAGGGTCTTCCTACCCATCTATACTAATATAAAAAGGAGGAGTTGCCCCCCTCCAATCCTACTGGTGAAATCACTGGTTTAATCTGTACCGTCCATCTACGTCTCTCCTAATCCAGATCGTCCAACCGCCATCGCTCCTATCCGTCCAATATCCTATCCGTCCGCTTCCTCCTCCAATCGCGATGACCGCGAGTCCGCTTCCTCCTCCAAGCGGGATGACCGCGCGCTGACTCCCCACCGCGTTTGCTGCCGCTGCCGATTCTCCTCGCCCCGCCACCAGTGCTCACGCCAGCGCTCCTCCTCCTCCGTCCTCTTCCTCCTTCCGGTGTCGCCGCCAACACGCGCCGCTTCTCCCGCCGGTGCTCCTCCTCACGCGCCGCGTCTCCTCGCGGCGCCACCACGCACCGATTCTCCTCGCCCCGCCACCACTGCTCCCACCGGCGCTCCTCCTCCTCCGCCCTCTTCCTCCTTCCAGCGTCGCCGTCGCCGCCAACACGCGCCGCTTCTCCCGCCGGTGCTCCTCCTCCTCTGCTGACGCCGTCATAGTCCACCGATGCCCTCGCCAGAACCAATTTCTTCCCCTTCCGCCGTCGCTGCAATCCACATGACAGGTTCTTCTTGCGCCGGTTTGCTCCCATCGGGTTTCAGTACGAATTAATGGAGACTTTGCATGATATACATTTGTTGTTGAGTCCCCCTGTGCAATTGAGTCTCATATATATTGTTCACTTCCCCTATTCAATTGAATCGCATATATTTGTTGTTGAGTCCCCCTGTGCAATTGAGTCTCATATATGTTGTTGACTTCCCCTATGCAATTGAATCGCATATATTGATGCAATTGAATCGCATATATTGATGCAAAGTTTGTACTGAATAATGGCAACAGCACATGCAAAACACCTCCATATGAATTTAATCCTTCTTTTTCTTCCTATTTCCTTGCATATCTTTGAAATTTGTGGTTCCCCGAGTATATATATGCCCAGGTTCTATGCTTGAAGGTTGTAACTCATAGCGATGGACGGCGTTCCTAAATTAACTGCAAATGAATTAAGAAGACAACGAGACCGTGAGCGGTACGCGTCACTCAGCGTTGAGAAGGCAGCTCTGGTTCAAAAGAACCATGAAAATAGGAATAGGAAGAATTCTGCAACTACATCGGGCACATGTGATGATATATTCATTCGCTTATTATTTTGCTCAACCATATTTCGTGGCAAACAATGCTGAAACCGGGGCACATTCCATTGGATTGTATATTTCAACAGGTGTGCTTCGCGATATTACAAATTTGAGTTTGCATAATGGAAGCCAAACTGTAGATTGTCAGCCATCATTTCAGCCTGTGCCTTCCTCCACACCTGGTAATGTCCTGTGGAATTTATTGCTAAGATCAAGTTACTCTATGCGTTTGTTTTTTTTTTGGAGGGGGTTCAATCTAATTGATATTTCACCAGGTGTGCTTGGCGATATTACAAGTTTCAGTTTGCATAATGGAAGCAAAACTGTAGATTGTCAGCCATCATTTCAACCTGTGTCTTCCTCTACACCTGTGTCTTCTTGCACACCTGGTAATGTCTTGTGGAATCAATTTGTACTAACAAATTACTCTTTGCGTTTGTGTTTTTTTTGGGTCAATCTAATTGTGTATTTCAATAGGTGTGCTTGGAGATATTACAAATTTGAGTGCGGTTGAGCGAAGAAGAAAGCGTGCTAGAGATAAATATGCCTCAATGAGTCCTGAGGAAAAGGAGCGGTTGCTTCAAAAGAACCGTGAGTACAGACAACGGAAGAAGGTTGGAGCATCTACTACTGTTACAGGTAACCTGTACAACCTGTCATTAGTATAAATACATTAGGAATATACACAAACTGCTCGCGTGGTACATAACCTGCTCATCTAATGAGCAGTCTTTAAAGTGTTATTATTTTAAAGTTGATAAGGACAAAGGCGTTCATTCTTCTTTTCAAATTGTTATTACAAAGTGCACCTTACGAGCCTTTTTGTTCTTCTACTATAACTATCATTGATAACGGTTATTATTGTAATCAGGTGTGCAGGGTCACCAAGCTATGTTAACACCCTGGAGACAACCATTTACGGATCTCACCAACCAGGCCTTCAATGAGGCTGATGCTGATAGCGCGGGTGATTGTGTACTACCAATTAGTTGTATCACTCAACTAAAACAGGGAGGGAGTCTGCTTGTCGGTGAGAAATACTTCTTTAATCTAATATTTATATTGATAGTGCTCAGTTCAGTTGCACTAATAGTTGGACAATATTATTCTTTGTGTAGCCCACCAATCTAATATTACAGACACACCACTCACACCAGCGAATGTACTCACCCTAGATGGTAGTGATGACTACTCCTGGCTGCGGCGGAATGATGCATATGAGCGGCGAGCATGCTGCAAGCCCATAAGTCCCTTGCGTGATTGTCATACCCTTGCAATAAACAACGTATACTCCTGTGGCTTATTTCTTTTGTATAATTTGTTATTTTTCATAGATGGGGAGTCAGAGGACAATTATTACCAGAATGGTGACACGAGTCAGGAGTTGTTCCAGCCTCCAAGCATGACACGAGGTATTTGAAAATGATAATTCCCAATGGCAATAGAATGTTTACTATTTATCAAATATAATTAGTCCCAATGGCAAATAATGGTGGTGCTTGCGGTTTAATTCTTTTGTGTAATCACTAGAAGTAAGCATGCACTGTTATAGGCCCTTTTGTGTCATATTTTCCTTTTTTCGGAAGGGGGCAGATCTGTTATAATGCCACTGCTCAATAATAAATTTATTCATATTTAATTTTTTGTTTAATTAGATACTACACTATGAAATGTTCCATTGTTTTGGGCGGTAAACCTTTATTATAATTTGATTTGTCACCAGCTTACTTGGTTCTGATTAGAAGGTTCTTCATAGAAAATGGACAGGCTTGCTTTCAGTCTCCTGACTTTTGCCTAATTGTCTATATTCCTCTGAAAACCGTCATGACTGTGCAGCGTCTTGATGATTTGGATAAACAATACTTTATTGTCAACCTTGATGATGATGACTTGTCACACGCTGAGAATCACCACCAAGGTTTTTCATTTCTATCTTATGAATTACTCTTTGTGGTTGCTTAAGGAATAGTGGACTTTATGAATTACTCTTTGTGGTTGCTGAAGGAATAGTGGACTTCTAACTGAATATGATACCGACATGCCTTGCACTTGCACGATTACTAGTATTTTTGAAAATCACGAGTGTCGGCCTTTAGCTCATGCCATATTTCATTTTTATGTGTTGTATTTGCAATAACCATTGCACTTTGTTGATGTAAAAAACACACACTGGCCTGAGAGGTTTGCTTTACTCTAGTGCAGGTCCAAAATTAGGGTTTCAGATTCAAGGGCGTGCCAGTTGATTTGATCCTGTAATCAACAAGAAAAACATGCAAAGAATATCAGTAAACGATAGACAATCGGCCATAGGACCGATTTCATATCGTATGTGACCTAGCCGATGCAATAAAGCATGGATCGGCTTTAAGGTATAGTCAATGATAAAATTAACCCTAAACTTAGTATATCGGCTGAAAAGATCAACGTTACATAATCAATAAATCAATATTACTTTAGAAATAAGCAATTGGGATAGATCGGACTGAACCGAGACAGTATAAATTGCTCAAGTCTAAAGATAACATGACATAATGATTATGCAGATTGATGTCATAGCCGATATCCAGGTTTAAGCATGTATCGGCTATAGCTCCGATACAACCTTATGTTAGCATATTCTCTAGTAATGAATATATTAAACTATAATCAATCAGATTGATATTAAGCTTAATATATTTACATTAGATTAAATCCTGATATAAGGGGCAGATATAAAATATAAACAAAGCATAACACAATGTAAAACATCTATATCAGGTAAGATCGGCTGAAACCCCGATACTATCCTTATTAACAACCATGAAGCAGGTTAGATATCATGATTCTAAATACGACTTAATAGGTTGGACTGAACCAATGCAGCATTAAGTATAAATAGAAGCATGAGATCTAAAGAATCAAGCCGATGGTTGCCTTTTCGGGATGGTGGATACATTATATAACCTAGATTAACAAAGTAATCTAGCCGATATCGATGAAACCCTAGAAAGGATCTAGCCGATATAGGTAGATTGCATTGCCGATTTAAGTTATATAACATATATGATAACTCGGAGAATCACAACAAAGAACTAGAGTGTCATAGAGATGTAAGCACTAGTCCTAATGATGTAACTCGCCATGACAAGATATACCTTTTTGTCGAAGGTCAAATTGATGCAGCACGACTCGAAAGCACAAACTTGTCAAAAGTAGAAAATAAGGGTTTGGCGATGCGCCGAGATTGATTGAACGTCTGTTGTTGTTATTTACAAGACCTCGGGATTATATTTATACCCGAAATTACAAACCTTGTCCATCATGGACACGACTCATATTATCCTAATACAAATCCAACTAACCAACAAGTCCCTTAGGCGGACTCTTACCGAGAATATCTATAAGAAAATTACACAAAATATCCTAATTAATAGATACAATCGCCTCCTCAGGACTCTACGCGTGCGTGGCAATCCATATGAAGCACGCTAACATAACCTGACGACGTACACCAAGTCATATTACCGACATCGGCTCAATCGGCTAACCCAGTCCAACTCTGACTCTGCCGATCAGTCCACAGCCGATTCGGACTCCAGCCGATGCGCACTCTGTTTCCGATATCCTTGCATATTTTCAAATCCGCTTCGGACTATGTTGTGTTTCCGATCCTTGCAGATAGATTTGCTTTACCAAATTTCATCGTCAACACACTTCAATTTTTACTATTTTTTATTGATGTATTTAATGGACCCCCTACGTCTCAAGGGATTAATTTACTATGTTTAAAGGAAGATTATCTCTTTGTAGGACAAAGAGAAGAAAAATAAAAGGTCTAAACAGACTGCAACGTGCACAAAGAACATATTGTGTAAAAGGAGGTCATGACAACGTAGACGAGGTATATGTTACTATTTAATGCCTCTGTTTTTCCTTTTCATATTTAAGTGTCTGGATTGACCATACGCATTCCCCAAGAAAGAACAATACATAATTTTTATTGTCAAAAATAGATCTATAAAATATTTTGACAAGTTTCTAAAAGATTGATCATCATTATGGCTTTAGTATTATTGGAAACTAATTGTTCCTTTTTCTTGGGAACATTATTGATGTGATGTGAGTTCCATCACTGATCAGTGAGACTATTATTTCAATGGTGACCTGCAGTTTTTAATGTGCACGCTATGCAGATGTATTCAATCCTCAATTACTGCATTCTTTTTAATTAGTCATAAACTATGACTTAATTTTTCATTTGAAAATACTTTTTTTATTGTTCTCAAGGCATTGACAGAATGATAAATTTAGTAGTATTGGACTATTCTTTAAACAGTGTTTTGGAATTGTGGAGTGATATAAATTACCACTCTTGAGAAACCAGAATCTTGTGTTGCTAGAACTGAGCTGAGATGCTGATGACACCAATCGATCATAATCAAGTATTTCATTTTTAACATGAATATGGCCAGGATCATTTGTTTGTAACAAAGGTGTGGTTCCTTTCTGTCCGGATTTGTGCTGATTTTTTTTCATCTACCAAAAAATAAGCATTAGGTTTTTTTACGCACATATAAATTTGAATTATTTAATTTTTGGGACAGATGTGCCTACATCCTACTACCACTTTGTACTAAAATTTTATGTATCATGTTGTTCACTGATTGTGTTAAATTGGAGGCCTCTATGGTACTGTTCCCTTTTAACTAAGCATGTTGCGTATGTGTTATATTTATACAATTATAAATGTTGAAGTGATATGGAGTAATGTCTAAACCCTACTACATGGTTATTGTTGTGATGTGCCAGGGGGAAAAGAAATTGAGACAGTTATATTTGAGATCGGCAAATTAGTTTTTATTCTTCCATGCTCATGAATTTCATGATGCATGCTGCAGTTAGCCTTTTTTATCTTAGTTCATGCATCCTGCAATTAGTCTTTTTAGCTTAGTCCAAATACCGGTATTAGTATTGGAGACACATTATTTAATTCTTGCAATGTGTTTAGGGTGGGTTGAGGATTTACAGAGGCTTGCAAGTGGAGTAAAAACAAACAAAAATCTTATATTACGTGAAGGTGCTCCACACCAATAGGCCTCTTTCCAAAGAGATGCAAGATTGGACCAAATCGATTAAGGCAAAGTCACGTTTCCAGCTACATACAAAATTGGAATTGATGCATATTTTTCCTTACAAGATTGTGACATAACGTTGATTCTGCTATATTAAGGCTTTCGTAATAACAATTACTCGAGATTTATTTAATATTTTTTTACCTTATGAATAGCATTCAATGATCATTTAAGATTTTTTTACCTGATGCGACTCAAGGTTGACAGTATATTCTTTTCCAGTTGCAACGCACGGGCACTCAAATATAAACATATATGTTTTTATATATTAGGGGGTTGCCTCCCGCCTTTGTGATGTTATTAATATTTTTCGCATAAACAATATGAAATATCATGAACGATACCCCTTTAAAAAAATAAAATAAAAAACATGAACAATAAAAGCTCACTATGAAGACCTTAAAAAACATGAACAATGCCCGATGTAAAATGTTGTCCCCGTGTTGATTTAAAAATAATATACTCTCCTCTTTTTTTTCCATTTTTCTAAATATTTTCTTCACAATTTGTTGCGCTTGTACAAGTCGACTTAATAATATCGCATCAATCCTTCTACGCACCTACTGGATGACGTACTAGAATATGTGATTTTGAAATATTTTTTAGTTGAACCTTAGAAGGGAGTTAGGAGATTTTTTAGTTGAAATATATTATAGAAATTGAAGATGTTTCTGCTACTACTTTGGTACGTTGTCCATATTTGAATTAGTTTTTGCTTTGGTAGACATTGGTATATAATTGGTTTTTCCAAATTTTGACCAGCAGCAACGCGATTGAAGTTATTTCCGTTTAGTCCAATTGGTTGTCACAAGTCTATCCGCGACTCCGCTTTGTTCACGTACGTGGCTCCGTCGAGTATTGTTGTCCATCCACTAATTATATATGTTGGCATACTATCGAAGAGTTCGATTAAATTACATTTTCGCTTGTCATCTAATTATTGGTTTCATCTAGGGTTGGCCACCATCACCATGACTACCTGAACAATATATATACGTACGAGTTGTTACTTTAGAAGATGAGTTTCCAATTGAAAATAATATACATACGACGCTGTTGTCCGACTCCAGTGTACGATCAAAGCAATGATGAAAGCCTCAAACGTGATAGATGATTTAGGTTGTGATGAATCTTGGCGTGCTCCTGTTAGCTGTGCCCACGCCGTAACACGGTCGGACAACAACGTTGTACGTACAGTAGGGTTCGTTTCAAATATACTTTATCATAAGGTGGAACCATTACCATATTTTTTAAAAAATCCTGTTGCAACGCACGGGCCACTCTGCTAGTAATGAAAAAATTAGCTACCATCCAAACATTTTCTTGGTTAAATGAGTAAAAGAAGAACCAGAAGAGTTATACAGGGAGGTAGTATGAACGAGGTGAGAACTACTCCCTCCATTTTATTTATAAGTCGTTTGACTTTTTTTCTAATCAAACTTCTTTTAATTTGATCAAATTTATAGAAAAATATAGCAGTATTCTCAACATAAAACAAACTTATTATTAAAATATATTCAATGCTAGATTTAATGAAACAAAATTGATACTTTAGATGTTGCTAAATTTTTCTATAAATTTAATCAAACTTGATAAAGTTTGACTAGAAAAAAGTCAAACGACTTATAATATGAAACGGAGGGAGTAAATTTTATTATCTATAGTAAAAAGATGAACTTCTACCGGAGTTGAAAGGAAGAAAGAAGATTTTGTTAGAACATATATGGCATGTACCACTGATTTGGCTCCCTTTCCTAAACCTCCCGATCTTGTTTCTATAAATCGGTGGAGTGTTCTATGGAAGGTTGATGCTTATATGTACAACCACTGTGTATCAATATGAATCATCGTATTGAGTCATATCTTCTATTATGGTATCAGGCTTTTTCCGATCACCCGCTTCCGCTTCTTGATCCCGCTAGCACCGCTCCATCGCCGTGCGTCCACATCCGCCGCTGCCTCCCCGTCATCGTGCGCTCCCCATCAACGCCATGTCACCGGCCTCGTCTACTCCTCCCTCCCCAACCTCCGCCGCGATTGACTCCACCGCTGACATTGTCGCGGATGCCATCCGCGCGGCCTTCGCCGTTCCCCCTGGAATAGAGATCAATCCCGCAATGGCGAACTT
This sequence comes from Oryza punctata, assembly GCA_000573905.2. Lineage (NCBI taxonomy): Eukaryota > Viridiplantae > Streptophyta > Magnoliopsida > Poales > Poaceae > Oryza > Oryza punctata. The sequence goes on along the minus strand of CM002489.2, from coordinate 32,264,409 downwards.
CATCGCTGACTCCGCAGCCACCCGCGCCTCCGACGCAGCCTGTGAGGCCCTCTCCACGGCCCTCAACACTCTCCTCCCCGCACCTTTTCCCCCAGCCCCCGGTGCCGACGTCCCACCGTGACAGTCGTCGTCACGCCAATCGCGGGACCAATGGTCCCCCTGCCCGTGGCGACGACCCAGCCGCCACCTCCGCTCGCGGCGTCCACGCCACCGGAACTTGCCACCCTCTTCGCCTTAGCATGCCTCGCCCACGGCGCCCCGGCCGCGCCCACCGTCGATGTCCACCACCCGACAACGCCCATCCTCACCGATGCTGCCCTGGCCACTCTTCACGCCTAGGCAATCGACGTCCTCAACATCAAGGCCCTCGTTCCCGTCACGCTCGATGTCGTCGCCGCCAACCACACCCGATGGTGTGGCCTGTTCTTGGTGGCACTTGGCAAGTACGCCCTAACGGACCATGTCCTCTCCGATGCCTTCCACTTCGACGACGCCGACTGGGTCCACATGGACTGCGTCGTCCTCGCGTGGCTCTTTGGCAAGATCTCCACCGACCTCCTCCAAGACATCCTAGCCACCGACACCACTACTCGCCTTGTCTGGTGTGGGCTCGAGCACCAATTTTTCGGCAACCACGAGCAACACACCCTCAACCTTACGACGGAGTTCCACACCTTCCAGCAGGGCGACCTCACCGTTGACGAGTATTGCTGCAAGATGAAGGCTTTCGCCGACGACCTCGGCGATGTTGGCGAACCTGTCCGCGACCGCAACCTCGTCCTCAACTCGCCGAATGGTTTGTCCGAGAAATTTCACAACTTCCGGTCTCTCATTCCTATGCAGCGCCCTTTCCCCACCTTCGCTGAATTCCGCTCCATGCTCTGGTTGGAAGAACTCACCAAGATGACCACCAACACCTTCGTCGTCTTCCTCGCCAACGCCACCGGTGGCAGTGGCGGCAAGAGTGCCAATCCGGCACACAACACCGGCTACGGCTCCGGCAATCAAGGCAACTCCGGCAACAGCAAGGGCAATCGGCGCGGCAGCGGTGGCCTGCTCGGTCCTCGCCCAACTAGACCTCCTTTCGCTGGTGCAGTGTTGGCTGGGCCACCGGAGGCCAATTCAGCAGCCCGCCTCCTCAAGTCTACCAGGCACCCCTCCCTGGCTACCAAGGTGTCGGCGGCTTGGGCCAAACAGGCCACTTCGAGCCGTCACAGCCCCACACCCCAGTGGCTTTCCAGCAGTCCTTGGGCTGGTTTGGCGGTGCTCCTCCACAGTGGGACCAAGCGTCTCTGGCCAGCTCCTTCAACACTGCGACACTGCTTCAACCCACCACAAATGAATGGTATATGGACACTGCCACTGCACACATGACCTCCAATGCCGGTATCCTCTCCTTTACACACCCACCCACCTCTACTTCTCCCTCTCATATCGTTGTCGGTAATGGCTCCACCATTCCTATTACTTCCATTGGGCACTCTAATGTTCGTCACCCTAACCGCTCCTTTACTCTTCGTGATATTCTTTGTTATCCTGCCATCATTAAAAATCTTATCTTCGTTCGTCGTTTTGTCATTGATAATTGGTGTTCTATTGAGTTTGACCCTTTTGGTTTCTCTGTGAAGGATCTTCGCACCCGGACCATGATCGCCAGGTTCAATAGCTCTGGTCCCCTCTACTCCCTCCATCATGCGTTGCCTCCTCCACTAGCCACTACTGCCTTCGACGCCAGCTCCACTACTGACGTCCTCTGGCACCGTCGTCTCGGCCATATTGGTCACGACACCCTCCACGGCACTTGCCACGCTTGCCAACTCCTTCTCTCGGGCTTCGGGCAAATTTTGAGTTACTTCATTGTGATCTATGGACATCTCCTGTCGTTAATATCTCCGGATTTAAATACTATCTTGTCATACTTGATGATTGCTCACATTTTGTATGGACCTTCTCTCTATATTTTGCTCTCATTTCTTTGCCTATGTTAAGACTCAATTTGCCACTAACATCCATAGCATTCAGTGTGACAATGGTCGTGAGCTTGACAACTCCGCGTGCCCGCACCTTCTTTCTCGCCAACGGTGTCCATCTCCGGATGTCTTGCCCACACACCTCGCCACAAAACGGTAAAGCCGAACCCTTCGCTCCCTTAACAACATTGTTCGTTCCCTGCTGTTTCAGGCCAACCTCCCCAGATCCTTCTTGGTCGAAGCTCTCCACACCGCTACATACCTCATCAACCGACATCCCACAAAACCCCTTGGTCGCCACACCCCTTTTTTTGCCCTCCACGGTACCCACCTGTCCTACTCACATCTTCGTGTTTTCGGTTGCAAGTGTTATCCCAACCTCTCCACCACCACACCCCATAAACTTGCAACCCGTTCCACCATGTGCGTTTTCCTCGGGTATCCCCTCCACCATAAAGGGTATCGGTGTTTCGACCCCTTGTCTAACAGGGTTATTATTTTGAGGCATGTTGTGTTTGATGAGCACTCGTTTCCTTTTGCCGAGATAACTAACAATGTTCACAGTGCCACTGAGCTCAATTTTTTGGAGAATTTCACCGTCCCTGCGCAGGCACCCATTGGAGCAGCTCATGGGCCATCCCTCCCGGCCAGGTCGCCTACCGCACCGACGATCAGCTCGCCCCTGGGACACGGGCTTGAGCGATCACCGCACTCAGCCACCCCTGGACCAACTCCAGGGCGCAGTGGATCGTTGCCATCCGGTGCGCTGACCGTCTTTGACAGCTGTCGGTGATACGGGCCCGGGGGTATCAAGGCTAAAGACATGAGGGTGCCCTCTGCACCCACGTGGCACTCCCCCAAGGGGGGTCGGGCCCGAGGGTGCGGTGGCGGCTGCCCTCTCTAGCCTCTGTTTCCCCCTCGCTCCGCTGTCCTAGGGGTCGGGCCTCCCCGACCCCTCCACGCTTGCGCCACGTGTGTGGGGTTAGGTGAGTGTCCCCACCACCCACCTAACCGCACTAATGGCGGCTCAGACGAGCGTCCCACGCTGCATTTAATGCGGCATGGGGCGTGCGTGACCGGCCGAATGATTGATGGGACGGGGGCTCTAGGGACCCCCGTTTTACAACAGGAATCACTCGTGTATTCTGTGCCATTTCCCTGGATCAAGTAGTTTGGCACACACGATACATCGTTGAATTACCAAAAGCGCATACATATGCGTCGAGTACGAATCATTATATCATAGGCCCGAAGGCATTGTCTTAGAATAAAGGACCAAACGGCCCGGGGTACATTTCAAAAACAGAATATAGATAAGCAGCAGCACGAAGGCAGCGGCATCGCCATTGCCACAGGCAACGACCGTGTCTAGACCTAGTGGGCACCCTCTTCCTCCGCATCCTCCTCGTAGTAGGCGTATGGATCCTCCGCGGGGTCATCTTCGACTTCTGATTGAGTTTATAATTGCAAGGGTGAGTACCAACCGTACTCAGCAAGTCACCACGGCAACTGTGCATATGACAAGTTTTATCCAAGGCAAGGCATAGGTTCTTTTGCATAAAGCTAGTTTTGCAATTCTTTTCACAAACCTAGGACCTAGCATAACTGATCAAGTTTTAATACCAGAGTTTACTTTAAACAACGACGGTTCTGTCCACCATCCATTATGATCCCAAGGATAGCTTCCCGTCATTGGTTCGTCATGGTTTTCTGTGGATGTCCACCTTCCCTCCTCTCAGGAAGTGGCCCCATCAGCATAAAATTCATCATGCATTATCCCATCCCACATAAGTTAAGAATTTAGAGTCTAGCCAAGTGTAATACATGTCCCGGTGCTCAGTATCCGCGAGCACGACTATTCGAATAGATTGGTTTACTCACACTGCAGTGGGTGTACACTATACCCGTACTCCGCGACTGCCCAACACATGAGCCTCGTCCCAACACATGAGACGCGTCACGGCAAAGCCTTCCGATAACCTTGCATTGGCAGTACCCGCTCCATGAACTATTATCCTCTTGCACTCTAGGCGTATCTGTTTCTAGCAGTGAGAGGAGTTCTGGCGCTCCCGGAAAGGGAAGTCTCACACGTACGTAAAGTTTATAGTTTAAGTTTAGATTCTCACTCTCACACACGTGGCAGCCCTACCAATGGCGACACCGATGTAGGGTACGCATCGCGGCCCTACCTCAACGGCTGCCCCACCGTAGCGTACCTGCCTCACACACGGGGGTGAACCATCTATGCAAGGATACTGCCTCTGCTCGGCTATCTAGCCCGCTAGGTCTATACGGTTGTACGAGGGTCGTTTCATGCTTAACTTCATGGCTCGGTCCTTAACTGACCGGGGACGGTACTAGCCTTTTCCAGATACCACCCAAATCCACAATCCGCCCCAGTCGAAAACAGTTGCTTAATTTCATTTCTCCCTTCACAAATCATGTCATCAAAATCATGGCAATGTGGCGCTCATGTCTCCACATGCCGCATCTCAATTACCTTCCCAAAAGTAATTACCCAAGCATATAGCATTTTGATAAATATGAGTATGCATGACTCTAGAATAGCATTTCTAAGCATTTGTCATAATTGACTAGGGACTCATACGTAAACATGGTTACAAGGGGATATGGGGTAAACAATATCCAAGGCATGGTATAATAACAAGTAGGATGTTCATCATTGCATGCAACTTTACTTGTAAACAAAATGATTTTGCAACTGGGATCAATATGTTCAAGGAATAGTGATGACTTGCCTTGCTCGAAGTCCTGCGGGTCTTGATCCTCGGTCGAACTCACAACTCCCTCGGGGTCTATAATTACGTGCGAAAGAAATCGATTTGAATCCGGTTGGAATTCAATTAAAATCCAATAAAATCCGATTAAAGAAAAGATCGAGCGCGAGCATCGAGTTTAGGTATCTATTCCATTATTTTATGAAATAGTTATATTCCGATTTTAATCCATTTATCCTAAAATATTGCGTTAGCCGATTAAAATATTAACTCATTTTAATTCATGCGACACCGGATAAGTTAGATCCCGATTCATAATGATTAACCTTAGTTGATAAATAAGTGACTAAATATTCGCAACGAATAACTAAACGGATAACTCGATTAATGGGTACAAACTAACTAACGAACCAACTAAATAGACATCTAAATAGTCAATAGATCGCCACCATTTACTTTGTAGACGCTTTGGAAAAGACCAACGATTAATCCTCCGATTAATATGCATATATATATAGCTCAGTAAATAATTATCTAATTAAATAGCTAGTTAAATAACTTGCTAAAGGAATTACTGATTAAATGAACGAATCGCAAATAATCTCGATGTATTTTTCTTGAAACCCCTAAAGATGATCTACGATTAAATCGCCAACTAATAGATATATATATATATGTATATATACGTGTTTGTATTAAAATTTTCCATCCTATCTTCCTAAATTTTCTTCCTAGGTTTTATTTTATTTTCCCTTCTCTTTTCCTCTCCTATTTTCTTTCTCTCCCCTCTCTCTTCTTTCCTCTTTTTTCTTCTCTCTTTTTCTTTTCTCTCTCTTCTTTCTCTGTTCTGCCTCCTTCTTCTTTCTTTTCTCCCTCTCTCTACCGTCTCTCTCTCTCGGCCGGGCATGGTGGCGTGCCGGCGAGGGCTAATGGAGGAGGAGGGGGACTTACCGGCGACGGCGGCGGTCAAGGGGGGGCGCGGTGGCAGGACGGCGAGGCACGCGGCAGCCTGGGGCGCGGCGGGCGGTGCCGAGGGAATTGGAGGAGGGAAAGGTGTGGGGAGGGAAGAGGAACTCCGGCGGTGTGGGGAGGGAAGAGGAAGGGCGCAGGCGGCCCTTTTATAGCGCGGGGGAGGCCGGCACAGCGGTGGGCTCGAGGCGCGCGCGCGGCGACGGGACGGGCGCGCGGCGCGGCTTTCGTCGTCGTGCGCGCGGCGCGGGGGAGGCGGCGACGTGGCGACGTGCGCGGGCGGCGACGTGCGCGGGCGGCAGCGGCACAGGGCGCAAGGGCGCGCGGGGCGCGAGGCGCGGCGCGGCAAGGTACGGCAGCGACAGAGGCGATGTGCGCGCGGCGCGGGTACGGCAGCGACGTGGCGACGTGCGCGGGCGGCCCGGGCGTGGCGGCGCGGGCGGCGACGTGCGCGCGGCGTCCGGCGGTCGGTGCGCGTGCAGGCGGACGGGGATGCGACGTGCGCGCGGCGCACGCGCGGCTCGGGGCGCGTGGCAGCGGGTGATGGCGACGGCGATGGGATGACAGGCACGGATCGAGCACGTGGCGTGCAATGAACAGTGCGCTTTAGTATTTATTAGATTTTTAGGGGTTTTAGTTGATTTAAAAATTGAGGGAAAATGCAATTTAAATTTGTACTTTCCCCCTAGCATTTGAGTGACAAATTTAAGTATTCCAAAGTGATTTTGCCCAAAATTTAATATTGCCCATTATTTAATACTTATATAGATTATTTCATGTCTTGTCACTTAAAACCTCCTATGTTTTGGAATTTATTTACATTCACCCACAAATAAATTCGTGACATTTATTTAGAATATTCTCTTCACTAAAATTTTGCCTCAAAACATATCTTAGTTTGTTTTTCTTAATTGTCCACTTATTTGATTTTCGTTTTAGGGTTCACGCTTAAATAGATTTGATAAATCTGAGCTTTGCAATTAAAGATCCGAATAAACGAGCGATTAAACGCGGCATGATGCAACTCAATTTAAAAGTTTTTTTGAAATTTCGTATTTTAGTGTTTTATATTCGATGGTCAAATTTTCAGGGCGTTACAAACCTACCCCCCTTAAATAAATCTCGTGGTGCGGGTAAATTTGTCGAATAGATGCGGGTACTCAGTCTTCAAGAACTCCTCGCTTTCCCAAGTAGCTTCATCCTCTGTGTGGTTACTCCATTGTACCTTGTACATACGCCATACTTTGGTTCGGGTTCCCTTTTTAGCCTCATCCAAGATCTTCACAGGATGTTCCGGATACGTCAGGTCATTACCGATGTGGATTTCCTCTAACGGGGCTTGCTCTTCTGGTACTCTCAGGCATTTCTTTAACTGTGAGACATGGAAAACCGGGTGTACATCGGAAATGTTCTCCGGTAGCTGCAACTGGTAGGCAACTTCTCCTCGCCTAGCGATTATCTGGAACGGTCCTACATATCTTGGTGCTAGCTTTCCCTTGACTTTAAACCTTTTTGTACCTCTCAGCGGAGAGACCTTCAGGTATACGTAATCTTCTTCCTTAAATTCTAGGTCCCTTCTTCGAGTGTCTGCGTAACTCTTTTGACGTGACTGTGCCACCTTTAGTCGGTCACGGATTAGTTGAACCTTTTCTTCAGCCTCTCTGATTATATCTGGTCCGAATACGGCACGTTCTCCGGTCTCGGACCACATCAACGGGGTACGGCACCGTCGACCAAATAATGCCTCATTTGGCGACATCTTTAAGCTAGCTTGGTAGCTGTTGTTGTAGGAGAACTCGGCATGATGCAACTCAATTTAAAAGTTTTTTTGAAATTTCGTATTTTAGTGTTTTATATTCGATGGTCAAATTTTCAGGGTGTTACAGCGGCGCAGCGCCCGCGCACTGTCCGCATGTCAGGCGGTGCACAGCACGCCCTGTTCCGTCCCATCAGAATGATGAGGGCTTTTTTGCCTCTCATCTCAACCGGAGTTGGTATGTCAGCTCCGGTCAGATGGCTCCTGTTTCCCGATGCAAGCGGAACACACAAGTCTCCGCCCATTTAATGAGGGTGATGCGGGCGTCCCCATGTCAGCCGGCTGATCGGACGGGGGTCACGCTGCGGCGACTATGCGTGCAACTTCCGGGTCAAGCGACAAGACAGCTCTTAAATGTAAAGGAATGTTTTCCCTTCTCTCTTAAGTAGCCCCTTGGCCCATGTGGTAACCCCTTGAGATATAAAAGGAGGCCTGGGCCTGGTGAAAGGGGTTGGAGGGCTTGAGGAACCACAAAAGGAGAGAAGGTGCTTGCATTCTGGGAGATAACAAACACTCATCAACCACATACGCAGGAGTAGGGTATTACGCCTCGCCGGCGGCCTGAACCTGTATAATCCCCTTTATCTCATCTTCTCCGAGCGACTATCCCTCTTGGCATCTCTCTCTCTCTCATCGGAGCCTGCATCCCCGGCCGAACTCACACAAGGGGTCCTCACTGGCCCCCGTTGAGGAGCTCACACTCCGTCAACAGCAGATCGGCCTCGCCTTCGACTTCCTCCCCTGGGCCGGCCCCGACCCCCACTGGAGCAACTGGGCCACCCCCAGCCACGTCTGGCTAGGTTTTTTCACCTTACTTGGCCACCTCCACTGGGTCAACCTTGGCCTGGGACGACACGGTGGCCTCGGCCTGGGACGGACCAACCCAGCCGCCCTATTCACCAGGCTTGCCGCACCCGGCCGGACTATGCCTCCCGCCAGCGCCACTCGTGCCATGCCGCGCGCACTGCACCCGAGCACCTGGAGCAGCGACGCCCCACCATCTAGATTGGGCATCTCGCCGGTCGTCAACGACCACATCATGACGACCCGCGCCAAGACCGGCATCCGCAAACCCATCAACCGGCTCGATCTTCAAGCCGCCACACTGTCTCCCATTCCCAAGACCTACCGGGCGGCTCTTGCGGATCCACACTAGCGTACCGCCATGGAAGAAGAATACAAGGCCCTCCTCGCCAATCACACTTGGGACCTTGTCCCACGCCCCGCTGGCGTGAACGTTGTCACCGGGAAGTGGATCTTCAAACACAAGTTCCATGCTGATGGCTCCCTCGACCGGTACAAGGCTCGTTGGGTTCTTCGCGGCTTCATCCAACATCCCGACGTCGACTTCGATGAGACCTTCAGTCCTGTCTTCAAGCCTGCCACGGCACATCTACTTGACGTTAAGAACACCTTCCTCCACGGCACGCTTCAGGAGACCGTCTACTGCATCCAGCCGCTAGGCTTCGTCGACTCCACCAAGCCTGACATGGTGTGCTACCTCAACAAGTCCCTCTACGGACTCAAGCAGGCTCCGCGCGCATGGTACAACCAGTTCACCACCTTCCTCCAGTCCATTGGATTCGTTGAGGCCAAGTCCGACGTGTCACGTCCATTCTCCACCAAGGGTCCGACACTGTGTTCCTCCTCATCTATGTCGATGACATTGTGCTACGGCATCCTCCAACAAGCTCCTTCATTGGACCATCTCTGCCCTTCAGGCCGAGTTCTCCATGAAGGACCTTGGCACTCTTCATCATTTCCTCGGCATCAGCTTCACGAGGAACTCCGCTGGCCTCATGCTAAGTGTTGACACAAAAACATGATGACCTGGGAGATCTGCTTAGCTCCAGTGCAGGTTAATAATGAGATATAGGCGTGCCAGTCAGTTTGAACCTACAACTAACAAGATACGTAAACAGCAGATAAAACAGCCAATTGGTTGGCAAGCGGATGGAGTGATTCCAGCCGATGCCAATAAATGATATGATAGAATAAGCATTGATCCGAAGGTCAAATCATTCATCGGCTGAAGGTCCGACATCATTAAATCCAAACGATTAGATAAACAATGAAAAAATCTTTGTTGTCATCGGCTAAAATCAACTTATAAGTAATCCTTGTAAGCCGATACAACGTCCAGATAGCTCATCGACTGAAACCCCGATAAAACCCTTATTGGCAATCAAGAAGCAGGCTAGAGATTATGGTTCAAAGCATGACTTAGTAGATCAAACTTAACTGATGCAGCACTAAGTATAAAAAAACATAATATCTAGACAATCAAGCATTTGACTAATTTTCAAGGTAGTGGATACATTATATAATCTAAACCAATAAAGTAATCTAGCCGATATCGACAAAACCCTAGATAGAGATCGGCCGATGTAAATAAAAAACATTGTCAATCTGGATTATATAACGTTTATGATAACTCATTGGCTAGCACTCCGACAAAACATTAGCATGAACCTATCGGCTTAACAAGATTTATATTATCAACAACAATCTAGTAGGTCGAACCTAACCGATGCAGCACGAAATTGTATATGATAATCTAATACTTGATGAACCGATATATCTGTCTAATGTGATGGATATAAAAAATCTATTGAAAACAACATTGTGATTATAGAGATATCGGCTAAGACAGAAGATCAGACCTAACCGAGATAGTCCCAACTAAACCGATGTCTCTCCAAACACAATGAAATAAAAATAGAATTAAAATATCAGGTAGGTAAATATATCAACCGAACCAGAGCGATCCAAGAGATCGAAGCGATGCAGTCTTGAACAACACCAATGTAGCTGATAAATTCACCAGGGCCCAACAGAACGTAGTGCTTACCCCTTCGCCGGAGATCGAAAGCCGATGCAGCCCCGCGTCAGGTGCCAAATTCAGCCGGTTGATAAGTAAAAACCTCAGAAAGAGGGTGGCAATGTGCCAAGAGTAGTTTTATTCATAGAGAGATAAATTACAAGGACCCTAGGTGTACATATACATATAACCATAGGTAGATACTAGTCCATATAGAACACGACACAAACCTTCCTAAAGATAAAAGGAAAACATAAAGTCCTTATTGGACAGTAAACATACTTTCCTAAAATTAAAAGGAAACTAACTGACTATGCCTAATTAATAGATAAACTGTCATGCCGCATCCTCCTTGAACTCGGACTCTTCTGGGTAAGCTTCCTTTATTCAATTAATCTCCTCAACCGAATCCATCAAGAATACAACTGATTATTTCCATCGGCCAATTCCATCCGATTTCAGGACTCTGAAGCCGATACTAACTCTAGGTCGATGATGACTTCAGGGCTTACCAAATTTTATCGTTAACACTAAGTCAGCGACAGTACTGTATCGACATTACTCGAGTGCGCCGGCATGGCGGACTGCAAGCCTTGCAACACACCTGTCGACACTAATGCCAAGCTCTCCTCCGTCACTGGTCCTCCTGTGGCCGATCCCACGGACTTCCGGAGTCTTGCCGGTGCTTTGCAGTATCTCACCTTCACCAGGCCCGACATCTCCTATGCCGTTCAGCAGGTCTGCCTCCACATGCATGACCCGCACGAGTCTCACCTGGCTGCCCTCAAGCAGATCCTCCGGTACATCCGCGGCTCTATGGACTTAGGCCTCCACATTCAGCGGTCCTCCGCCTACGACCTCGTCGTCTACTTCAACGCCGACTGGGCCCACTGCCCTGACGCTCGTCACTCCACATCCGGCTACGTAGTTTTCCTTGGGGACAACTTGGTGTCATGGTCTTTCAAGCGCGAGCACATGGTCTCTCGTTCTAGCGCCGGGGCCGAGTACCACGCCGTCGCCAGCACGGTCGCCGAGGTCACCTAGTTGCGCCAACTTCTCCAGGAGCTCCCCTCCCCACAGTCGCGAGCCACCCTGGTCTACTGCGATAATGTCAGTGCGGTCTACCTCTCCTCCAACCCGGTGCAGCATCAGCGTACCAAACTGTTGACGATGAAATTTGGCAAGTATATGAATCGGATGAAATTTGGCAAGCATATGAATCGGAAACGAAGTTCAATTCGAAGCGGAATTGAAGATATGCGGAATTCTTGGAAATAGAGTACGCATCGGCTGGAAGACCGTATCGGCTGGAACCGAGTCTAATCTGGATAGCCGATATGACCGACATTGGATGCATAATCAATATCAGGTTCGAGGAAGAGTTTGAGTCAATGTTGCCAAACAAGGATGGAGTCCAGAATTGGCAAATGTATTTATTAATTAGGATTATCTGTAATTTCCGTATAGATATTTTCGGTAAGAGTCCGCCTGAGGGACTTGTTTGTTAGTTGGATTTGTATTTTCGGGTATAAATATAGACCCGAGGCTTTATGAATAAAATAATAACAGTTCAATCAATCTCGGCGCATCGCCAACCTTATATTCTTTTATTTTCGATGAGTTCTTGCTTTCGAGTCGAGCTGTATCAGTTTGATCTTCGATGAAGAGGTATCTCTTGTTATGGCGGTTTGCATTATCGGAATTAGTGCTTACATCTTTATGATACTCTAATTCTATACTGTGAATCTCCGAGTTATTATATACGTCATATAATCTAGATTGACAATGTTTTCTACTTGTATCGGTCGATCTCTGTTTAGGGTTTTATCGATAACGGCTAGACTGATTTGTTGGTTTAAATTATATAGCGTATCACCATCCTGAAAAGGCAACCATCAGCTTGATTGTCTAGATATTATATTTCTTTTTATACTTAATGCTGCATCGGTTAAGTTTGATCTATTAAGTCGTGTTTAGAATCATAATCTTTAGCCTACTTTATGGTTGTTAATAAGGATAGTATCGGGGTTTCAGCCGATCTTATCTGGTATAGTTGTTTTACATAGTGTAATGCTTTGTTTAATATACTATATTTGCCCCTTATATTAGGATCTAATCTAATATAAATATATCGGACTTACTATCAATCTGATCGGTAATGGTAAGATATATTTGTTGCAAGAGAATATCCTAGTATAAGGTTGTATCGGAGCTATAGCCGATACATGCTTAAATCTGGACATCCGCTATGACATAAGTACACATAATTATTATTTCATGTTACTTTAGACTTGAGCAATTTATACTATCTCAGTTGAGTCTGATCTATCCCACTTGCTGATTTCTAAAGAAATATTGATATATAGATTATGTGACACTGATATTTTCAGCCGATGTATCATGTTTAGGGTTAGCTCATCATTGAATATGCCTTACAACCGATCCATACTATATTACATCGGCTAGGTTATATCACGATATGATATCGGTTGCCTGGTCGATTGATTATCGTTTACTAATAAATTTGCATGTTTCATCTTGTTGATCGTAAGATGAATCAACTGGCACGCCTATTGAACCAGAAAGTAAGTTTTGGACCTGCACTAGAGTAAAGCAAATCTCTCAGGCCAGTGTGTATCTTTTGCATCAATACGTTGAGATTAACCTTCATTTCGTTCGGGAACATGTCACCGTCGGTGCCATCCGTGTCCTTCATGTTCCCACGATATTGCAGTATGCCAACATCTTCACCAAGGGGCTTCCTACACCGGTATTCACTGAGTTTCGCTCCAGCCTTAACGTTCGCTAGCACCGTTACGACTGCGGAGGTGTTAGAACATATATGGCATGTACCACTGATTTGGCTCCCTTTCCTAAACCTCCCGATCTTGTTTCTATAAATCGGTTGAGGGTTTAAGGAAGGTTGATGCTTATATGTACCACCACTGTGTATCAATACGAATCATCGCATTGAGTCATATCTTCTATTAGATTTAACTCGTGAGAATTTGGCTCGGGCTGGTGAGCTAGCGCAGGCTTGGCTCGACGCGCATGCCAAACAAATCGTAATGACACGAGCTAAGCTTGAGTAGCTTGCGAGCTGCTTATTTGTCTCGGAAGCTTAGTTGATATTTAGTGTAAGATTTAGTTAAACTTTTAAAATTCTGAAAATAAATAATACCTCAAACACTTAATTCAAAATGAAAAGAAAACTAGCATGGGGTCCACGCAGATTGCGCGACTAGTATCGTTATATTTTTTCTCGCATAGTAGCTTAAATATTTTCATTTTTATAATTAAATAATTAAATAGCAACATAATTTTAAATTATATACTAACTTGGCCAAACTAACCCATGTATGACATTCATATTGTACTACATAATATTTTTTAAATTTTTAATTTTAGTTATTTATAAAATGAATTTCTATATGACCCCTAGACCCCTCTTTTAATATTTCTAATTTTTATAATTTCGAATTTTCATTATTTATAAATTTTATTTCTATATATACTATAGACTCCTCTTCCAATATTCATTTTTCTTAATTTTAAATTTTAGTTGTTTGTAAATTGTATTTCCATATGTACTCTAAATCTTCTTTCAATATTTCTAATTTTTTAATTTCGAATTTTCATAATTTGTAAATTGTATTCCTATATGGACGGTAGAACTTTTTTCCAACATTCTTTTTTTAATTCCAAATTTTAGTTTTTTACAAATCATATTCCTATATGCACTCTAAGACTTTTTTCCCTAATATTTCTTATTTTGTAATTCTAAATTTTAGTTATTTATAAACTGTATCCCTATATGAACTTAGAGACTTCTCTCAATCTTACTCATTTTTATAATTCTGAATTTTAGTTATTTCTAAATTTTATTCTTATATGAAATCTAAACTCCACTTTTATTTTTATTATTTTTTAATTACGACTTTCATCTAGTTCTAATTTCCTATATGGACTCTAGTATTATAATATTCCTATTTTTAATTCCGAATTTTTGTTATTTTTAAATTCTATTCCTATATGAACTCTAAACTTTTCTTCCAGTATTCCCAATTTTTATTTTTTTTCTAAGTTATATTGTATATGAACTATAGACTTCTCTTTCAACATTCATTTTTTTTAATTTGGAATTTTAGTTATTTCTAAATTGTATTTCTATATGGATTTTCTTTTTTTAATTCCGAAATTCAGCTATTTTTAAATTGTATTTCTATATGGGCTCTATCTTTTCTTTTTCTCCGATTAATGTGAGAATTTTTAGGTTACAAGAGCGAATGTGGTGACTCCTTTTTCTGTTACTTTAATAAGTTAATAGATTTATGCATAGATTTATCTCGAAAAGTACTGCAATCATCATAAACTTATTAGATTTTAAATTTATTACGATATAAAAGTGATGTTGGAATTTTAAAGGCTTTACCAAATTTTTTAATGTCAAATACTCTCAATCGAAGAGAATAATATCATATTTTTATTTGATTTTATAAATGTATTCACATATTATATTGATGGTCTAATTTTAAAATTTTAACAGAATTTTGTTATAGACCATAAATATTTATAACCGAAGCCAGTACTATTGAAATATGATGGAGTTACTTTATTGTCATCGCTGTCATGGACATATGGTGATTTGGCCTTAGAGCCCGCATATAATTCTCATCGCAATGGTGTTCAAAATTCATGTAATTTCTGCATTCGGAACTTTCCAAAAAAAATCCATTAAAAAGTAGCAAAACGTGTTTCGGGTGAGCGTGTCATTGTGCATTTGTGCTGCCGCCACATTCACACGAGTACATGGTTAGCGAATGAGGAGAAATTGCTGGAGAGGTTCACACGAGTACACTCCACTAGTAGTGGATGGTTAGCGAATAAAGAGAAGAGCGGACGGCGCTATCAAATCCGTAAGGAGACCACATCTGAAGCTGTGAATCCCCCAATCCAATTCCAATCTCACCCTTCATCAGCGCCATGGCTCTCTCCTCCCTCTCCATGTCCCTCCCCATCGCCAAGCTGCCTTCGACCTCCAAATCCAGCCGCTTCCTTCCCATCCGGGCCTCCTCTGCTGCCGCCGCCTCCTCCTCCTCCCCTTCCTTCGATTTGCGCCGCTACTGGACATCCCTGATCGCCGATGTGGAGGCCGAGCTCGACGCCGCGATGCCCATCCGCCCGCCGGAGAGCATCCACTCCGCCATGCGCTACGCCGTCCTCCCGGGCGCCGGCAACGAGGGCGCCGCCAAGCGCGCGCCCCCGGTCCTCTGCGTCGCCGCCTGCGAGCTCCTCGGCGCACCGCGTGCGGCCGCGCTCCCCGCCGCTGTCGCCCTCGAGATGCTCCACGCGGCGTCGCTCGTGCACGACGACCTCCCCTGCTTCGACGCCGCGCCCACCCGCCGCGGGCGCCCCTCCACCCACGCCGCCTACGGCACCGACATGGCCGTCCTCGCCGGGGACGCGCTCTTCCCCCTCGCCTACACCCACGTCATCGCCCACACTCCATCGCCCGACCCCGTATCCCATGCCGTCCTCCTCCGTGTCCTCGGGGAGCTAGCGCGCGCTGTGGGATCCACAGGCATGGCGGCCGGCCAATTCCTCGACCTCGCCGGCGCCACGGTCCTCGGCGAGGCCGAGGTGATGAAGGTCCTGGCCAAGAAGTTCGGCGAGATGGCGGAGTGCTCCGCTGCCTGCGGCGCCATGCTGGGCGGCGCGGGGCCCGACGAGGAGGCTGCGCTGCGGCGCTACGGCCGCACCATCGGCGTCCTGTACGAGCTCGTCGACGACATCCGGAGCGCGTCGGGGAACGGCAAGATGAGGAGGAATGCCAGCGTTCTGCGCGCGCTGGGCATGAATCGCGCGCTCGGCATCGTGGAGGAGCTGAAAGCGCAGGCTAAGACGGAAGCCGACCGGTTCGCCGACAAGTACGGTGAAAGGGTGCTTCCCTTGTACAGCTTCGTGGACTACGCGGTGGAGAGGGGATTCGAGCTGCAGGATGCAGCTGCGACGCCGTAGGCGCGGAACAACGTTAATGCTACCGGATATTTGAAGTTTTGAACAAGTGGTTATATATGGAGTTATATGCTGCTGAAATTTGGTGAGCAATTCATCTCTGAAATTATAAGTTTCTAGGAGAAATATAAAGATTACGTCATCCCCGTCTAGTGCAGATGTCTAGATCCTTGATGCTGCGGTTCTGATCTTTAGTTAGTTGCTGAAATAAGATGATGTGACTAAATGAAGACTTCCTATGATAAAATATCACAATTGCTATGTCTTAGTGTTACATGTGCTTAACATAATCTTAGCACAATTTCAAAGCCTTTACTGAGCTTCCCAATTGTATCAACTGTTCAGTTGAATCATCAAAGCATAATTTCGATCCTCATAAAGTATATTGCTGTTTGAGATGGTTTGTTACTGTCCGTTTTGTTCTTCGTTTTCGGGTGAAATTAGCCATGGTAGTTAGAGCATTTGTACTTTTAGCTTGATTGACTTGGTTTAAGTTGAAAACCTTGCCAATTGGGTCAAGCATATACTATGAATCTCAACTTCTCAAACCAATTGTCCTGGCAAGTTCTATTCAGGTACGACCGTACGACGCAGCACACATCTCACCACTCCACACCACTGGTCTGTCAGATAATCCCACATCTCTCTACACTCGCTGAATTACTTGCACGGTTGCACCCCGACTCAACATGGATGCAGCCATGGCTGTTTCCTCTACTCTACCACGCGATGGCAGGTGCAACCATTTAAACAAAAACCAGCTGGTGGCCGGTGCTTCATGCGCACCACCAAGAGCCGCCGCCGATTAGTACATCTCCACAAGACCATCAGACTCGACGAACGGCGTAGCAGCAGCTGCACGGTAAGGGCACCTGGTCGAGCCATTGGCGTCAGAAATAGGCGAAAAAATCGCGCGAGTTCACCCATTGAACTTTTATTACTGCTGTCACCATTTGGAATGAAAACTCTTTATCACTGCACGTTATCCATCAACTACACAGCCCCCGTAATTGCATACCGCACCAACTACCAACTGATGGCTTCAGGCACACTAACAATAATAACCCTTGCTAGTTTTTACATGTTATCCACTACTTGCTATTCCTTCCGTCCCATAAAAAACCAACCTAATACAACCTAATACCGGATGTGAAACATCCTAATACTACGAATATACATTATACTATAATGTATCGCATCCAGTCATAGGTTCGTTTTTTGTGGGACGGAGAGAGTAGTTGCTACCAAGCTCTTGCATCGCAGCACACTTGCTAGTTGTCACCAGGATCTAGCAGCTCAAACCACTCGATCAAAGGCATTTCCTCTTCTCTGTAATCTCACAGCTGAATGATCTGGTGCATTTACCACTTCAGTATTCAGGAATAGGTCCATGTTGTTGGCATCCTTGTGGACTGGATAGGGGGCGCGTTTCGCACGTTCACGTCAAGTGGCAGCATCCTGTATTCTATGTCGAGATCCTTGAGAACTTTGATCATCTCTTGGAGCACCAGCTCCCTTCGTACGAACCTCATCCCCATGTCCTGCCAGTTGAGTGTGTGCCGGAGCCATATGGACACTTTCAGCTTGTTGGTGTCATCCACATCACGGAGGACAACCATTGAACCAGGGTACCAATGGTCCTTCTTGTTGTCAACGTAACTGAAATTTAGAAGTGAAAATATTGATTAGCTCGGTGTGGTAAGATACTAAGATAAGCAGCAAATAAGCTCATAGATGCCTGTCTGATGGGAAGCATAGAGTTAAGAGACTTTGTAACTATGCTGAAATGTTCGTATGCCCTAATTTAGTACTAGTTCATAGGCCTTAGATGGGGCAAGAGTGCAGGCACTTCTTTCGGACTCCAGTAGACAGTAGTAACAGAATCAAATTCTCATAGTTGCATTTTTACATTCATAGTTAATGCATTAATTGTTTGTTAATTATATTTCAAGAGGTCGGATTGTATTGCAACAGGATAAGAACACTAATACATACCGTAATATTCTTTCCTTCATGAGGGCTAATTTCTCCACTGGGGTGGCAACATGAACAGAGAAGTCAATTCCTTCTCCCATATCAGGACTCCTGTAGTAATTCATAATCGGTTTTGTGGCAAGTACACTGTTTGGATAATAGATCTTCAGGTTATCATATCGGAGAAAGACTGTTGTCATTATATTCATTTCCTCAACAACCACCTGAAATTCAAGTAGTTCAAACTTCAGTAAATGAATGCAAGGCAATATTCATGAATGAAGATCGAATAACTTTTCCACTACCTGAACATCCTCTATTTCGCAGCGATCACCAACATCGTAAGGGTGCATCACAAACAAGAACACAATTGCCTCAAAAATTGTCTTCAAAGTATTCCCAAATACAAAAACTGCCACAAGAACTTGTGAACTGAGGAAGACAAAGAAATGTGTTGTCGCTATACCCAGAATAAGTAGCCAGAGGGCAAACACAATTATCCCAACAACAACATTAACCATCTGGTTGAGCTTGTTCACTGCAGTCTTTGTATCATTAAGTGTCAGGGCAAGGGCTTTGCGCTCTCTAAATGCATTTACCTACAGAAGAATACGTACAACAATATTAGGAAGAGCATTTTCAGAACTAGTTATGGGCACGTTTGGATTACTGCAATTGTTAGCCTTGCCAATCTTTTTGGCAATGGCAAGATTTGGTCAATGCCAAAAAAAAAAATGGTAAGGTGCATGTTTAGATTGTTGCCAAAATTTGTAGGTACTAGTATTTCATTCGGTGCCAAAGGGATGACAAAATTTTGGTTGCAAACCAAATGAGCACCATTTTGGCAACACCAATATTTTGGTATAGTTGATATTGGCAAAGAACCAAACACACCCTATGACTCATTATTAGAAATCAATATCGTGAAAGATCATTACCACCCAGTTCTTGAGAGATCTCTTGCTAACCCTGCTGTGCTCCTGTGCTCCTTCGAAAAGATTCATTGTTCTGATAGCTTCTTCCTGCCTCATGAAACGCAGCAAGTCTGACAAGTATATATACCTGCAGTATTCATATGTATGTGATTAGGAATTTGACCAGAAAGTTGCAAGTTCAGAGTTTTGGCAATCCCTGTTTTCAATAAGCTTTAACACCTGTAACTCAATACTGAAGACATATAGGATGAACTATTAGCATACTAGTATCTCCGAAGAAATAACCCTGACTGTCCACACGACCAACCCAAGAACTAACAGTTCCCACAATACGGATAAACTGCAGTTGTTTGTCTGGTTTAAGAACTAGCATGGTGGCCCACGCAGATTGCGCGGCTAGCATTGTTATATTTTTTTCCTCGCACAATAGCTTAAATATTTTTATTTTTATAATTAAATATATTAAAATAGCAACATAATTTTAAATTATATACCAACTTGGCAAAACTAACCCATGTATCATATTCATATTGTACTACATGATAGTTATTTTTTCAAATTTTTAATTTTAGTTATTTCTAAAATGAATTTTTATATGGCCACTGGACCCCCCCCTCTTTCAATATTTCTTATTTTTATAATTTCGAATTTTCATTATTTATAAATTTTATTTCTATATATACTATAGACCCCTCTTCCAATATTCCTTTTTCTTAATTCTGAATTTTAGTTGTTTGTAAATTGTATTTCCATATGGACTCTAAATCTTCTTTCAATATTTCTTTTTTTTTAATTTCGAATTTTCGTTATTTGTAAATTGTATTCCTATATGGATGGTAGACCGTTTTTCCAATATTCCTTTTTTTAATTCCGAATTTTAATTATTTACAAATTGTATTCCTATTTGCACTCTAAGACTTTTTTTTCCCAATATTTCTTATTTTGTAATTCCAAATTTCAGTTATTTATAAACTGTATCCCTATATTAACTCTAGACACTTCTCCCAATCTTACTTATTTTTATAATTCTGAATTTTAGTTATTTCTAAATTTTATTCCTATATGAAATCTAAACTCCACTTTTATTTTTCTTTTTTTTTTAACTTATGACTTTCAGCTAGTTCTAATTTCCTATACGGACTCTAGTATTACAATATTCCTATTTTTAATTCCGAATTTTGTTATTTTTAAATTCTATGCCTATATGGACTCTAAACTCTTCTTCCAGTATTCCCCATTTTTATTCTGATTTTCACTTTTCTTCTAAGTTATATTCTATATGGACTATAGACTTCTCTTTCAACATTCCTTTTTTTAATTTGGAATTTTAGTTATTTCTAAATTGTATTTCTATATGAACTTTCTTATTTTTTTAATTCCGAATCTCAGTTGGCTCTAAATTGTATACATGTATGGACTCTAGTCTCCTATTCCAATATTCCTTATTTTTTTTAATTCCGAATTTCAGCTATTTTTAAATTGTATTTCTATATGGGCTCTATCTTTTCTTTTTCTCCGATTAATGTGAGTATATGGACTCTAGTCTCCTATTCCAATATTCCTTATTTTTTAATTCCGAATTTCAGCTATTTTTAAATTGTATTTCTATATGGGCTCTATCTTTTCTTTTTCTCCGATTAATGTGAGAATTTCTAGGCCACGAGAGCGAACGTGGTGGCTCTTTTTTCTATTACTTTAATAAGTTAATAATAGATTAGCAACGATGGAACTTGCAGGAGATTAAGACAACTAACCATACTATACTGCGACAATGAAGATACTTACTTGGAGCCAGGCTTCGCTACATTGTGAAAGATCTTCTTTGCAGCAATTTTGGCTTCATATTCACTACGAATATGTGTCGCTGACTCATCCCCCTCACCCGTTGCCTGCTGTATCTGCTCATCCATTGTCGTGAGCGTCCCAAACCGAACAATCCTCATCAACCTTTTCATGTTCCAAGCTGAGATATTTTTCTGGTTGAGTTTATGAAGCTTGTCAATGGTGATCCCCTCATCAATCTGGCGATCTCCTTTCTCCTTCGACAACTGCTTGCTCCCTTCTCCCTTAGGAATTACCCCAGACATCCTAATACTCCTTTGCCCTGAAAGGTTCTTGGACGGTACAGTGGAACGGAGCTCAACTGGGATGGTTGCGCCCGCGCGTTGAAGCTCATGCATCTCAGCAAGGAACTGGCTTTCATCAACAAGGGGTGGCCCGGAGAGCGTCTCGATGACATACTGGTTGAACAATGCCTCCTGAATTCGGTCAAAGTATGTGGAGACATGGAAGGAGGATGCCAGCACCTTGAGCAGCAGTGTCTTGACGAGGCGGATGAGCGTGGCGACGAGGAAGCAAAATAGTATCTTCTGCACGTAGGGCAGCACCGGCGTGTTCGTCTCCCGCTGGACGTTCTTGTCGAACATGAAGTGCCAAGAGGCGAGCACCAGGCCGAGCCAGAGCGCGTTCTGCACGGCGCTGCGCACGCCGTACACGAAGTAGAGCACGCGCTTGCGCAGCAAGAAGTTGCGCTCGACGCAGAACACGGCGATCCGGATGACCCAGCCGGAGACAAGGCGGCCGCAGATGAGCACGAACACGAGGAGCTCCCACTTCCAGAGATGCAGCCCCCACACCTTCTTCCCGGATAGGGCCTTGATGGTGAGGCTGCACGCCAATGCCGCGATGATGAGCACCAAGCTGAGCCACTGGAGCATAGTGAGGGCGTCCAGCTTCCCGCGCTTGAATTCGTCGGGGATGTCCTCGTCCATGAATGGGTCCTCCTCCTCCTCTTCCAACGGGCCCGACTTGGCGATTTGTCCGGACTTGGCGATCTGCCCGGATTTGCCGGTCATGAGCCCCGAGATGAACTGGCCGGACTTCGTAGGGGTCCGCAAGACAGAGGATCTCCTCTCCTCGTCGACCACGGGAGGGACCGCGGACGCCGGCTGCGACTGCGGCGGCGGGTCCATCAGCCGGGACCGTGTTTTGGCCCGCAGCAAGTGTCCCGCTGCAGTGGAACTGGACGTGCAGCGAACAACCTCGCCGTCGTCGCCGCGGCGCCTACGGCTACCTCCGGTGTCTGAGTCGGAGTCAGAGGACGAGGCGACACGCCTGTTCGGTTGGAAGGAGACACGCGCCTCGCGTTCCAGGGAGTTGGAGAAGGACGGCTGCGTGTGCAGTTGCGACGGCCTCCCGAGCTCCTCCATGTCGAGGTCCAGCGACAGCTCGGCGCCGGACGCCTTCTGTTTCCGGAGGAAGTTCCCGATGAGGCGCGTGGGCGGATCCTCGCCGTCGTCCACCGCAGCCGCAGCGTGCGCCGGCTGCGGTGATAGGGAAGGGGATGACGCCTGCGATGACGAAGGCCGCGGCGGCGCTCGGTTCTTGAAGCTGAACGCCTCGCAGCCGCGCCGGCCACCGCCACCGCCTCCGCCTCCACCCCCATCGCTGCCCCCGTCCCCACAGCCATCATTCTTCCAAAACTCCACGCTCCCGTCACGCCGCACCTTGGGCGGGGATCGCGGCGAGTTGGTCCCGCTGGACCACGTCCTGCTCGCCGCCCGTGGCGTGCTCGCCGTCGAGTCGGTGTTCGGGCTCGCATTCCCGGTCCCACCGCCATCCGGGCCGGGGAACGCGAACGGCTCGCGGCCAGCCCCCTCCCCGTCGATCCTCACGACCACCTCCCCTTGCTCGCCGCCGTCAGGATCGGCCGCCACTCCGGACCGCTCATCGAACACCCCCGATCCCACCCGCGGCGAGGACTTGCCTGAGCCATGCGACCTCAGGCTACTCTTCCGCCGCACCTGCTCCATCGCCGCCGGCCAAGAAACGCCCACTCCAAAGATAGCTAGTATAGCTACTCTCCTCCCTCTCCCCCCACTCCTCTCGGGCCGGCGCCTCTGCTATACTTAGCCAGAGTTTAACTAGGGGATTAATACTGCCTCTCGTTTCAGTTAACGAGGCGATGGAACGTTCCGGAACAACGTGGAGCGCGCAGCTAGCTGCCAACGCTTGTCCTCCTTTCCGCCACCCCCGCATCGGGGCGCGCACGGAAGCCGCGTCTCGTGTACCGGCACTATCACTCGCGCCGGCAGCAACAAGCGGCGAGGGGTTTGGTGGCCACGCCACGTACGTGGCATAGCATGGCAGGTGTTCGGTACATGATCAGGAACAGGATCAATTAGAATATGTGATTAGTGGTAACCAAAAGAGATTGGGGTCCGTGTAATTCTGTATGTGTTCGAATCTTCTGTGCGCGAGACTAGCGGCGGAGATTCGGGACTGCGTGTCGCAATTAGCATTTGGTAAAGAAAGAAAATGATTGTGAGTGGAATTAGCATTTGGTAACTAAGATTTTGTCTGTGATTAACGAGGAAGATTATATAATCAGAGCACTAAAAAGGCTGTGTGGTGAGAACGTGAATTGCAGTGGCTAGTTGCCATTTTTGTATTGGGTAACGGGCGGCGACGGGAAAAGTTTAGCATCTTGGTGATGGATCTCACGGTTGTGGTGACTGTGGGTGCAGGCACTGTGGTGACGGATCTCACGGTCTTGGTTATCGTGAAAGTCACGGTTGTGGTGATTGTGGGATTGCTGTGATGGATCTCACGGTCACAGTGATTTGTGGTGTTGTGTTGTGCCGGCCATGTTTCAGAGAAAAAATTGGCTCCATCGACGCAAAAAACGATCCATGCACGAGCAACCTGTGATCTCTGCTTTCAGTTCCGTCTGTAGCCTAAAAAACCCAACCATTAGTACAGCGTTGGCATGTCCGTTTATAGGTTACTGTCATACATTTTCTAAAGAAAAGGTTACTGTCATAATCTTGTGATTTAGATGGTCATCATTTCGTCATAAAGACATGCACTGGCATGGGCACGAGGCTAAGATTTGGAATGGACTGTGCAAATAGCTAATGTTTGTTTTGTAGGAAAGGAAGAAAAAAACGTTTAGTCGGTCCAAATCAGGGCACAGCGATTAGCTACCAAATCTGATCAGGCCACCAGCTAAGTTACATGTTAGGGTGGGCCTCAAAGGCAAACAGAGGAACAGAACATCATATTAATATCAGAACATGCATGGGAATGGGATTCTATATATCTGGAGGCGGCGCGACGTGGAGCAACACAACAAATGAAACTAGTGTGTCCTATGTTAGCTTCGGTTCCGTTTGCATCCCGTTCGTGGGAAACCAAGTGTGATGGATTCGTTGTACAATTCTGGACAGATCACCAATTTCACCATCGTTTTCGTCAAACGGGCATCATGTGTGTTATGCCTTTCTACTCCCTAGTAGACCTAAAAAAAGCACAGTTCCTACCTCGCATCTGTTCCTAGATTTGCTCACCACATCCATACCGGTAAAGAAGAACGATACGTGTACGTGCGAAATCTCGCGACAGACAGATTAAGTGCGATCATACGCAAGAGAGACGGCCTACAGGCATCGAAAAGCTGCTGCATTTTTTTTTCTCGTCTGTATATTTACTGTTCAGTAAACGCGCACGGCCTGAGCTGGCTCGTAGCAGGTCCATCCAACAACCGCGACGAGGCCCTGAGATTTCAGTTCACACCGCGATGCCAGCTACTTTACGCCTCGATCGGCCGGCTATGCATCACAGGCACGGTCTCCCTGCAACCGCAAGGCTGTACGTGCGCTGCTAGATTGCGCTCTCGTCTCATTTCATACCGGCCGGTGACGCGGCAGCACGAGCGGCCACGGCTCTGCATGCGCAAGGGGAGGACGGTACAGTTGTATGGGCCAGACCAGACACGCTCCGGCTGTCGCGTGGCGTGTTTCCGCGGAAATCGTAGGGTGCGTGTTTGCCTGTTCGGTTTTGGCGGCTTGCCTTTCGACAGTGATGTGCCCATGCACGCGACGCGCCTGGTGTTTTCAGATGGATTTTGTCCTCCGTTTTTCTTTTTGGCTTCTCGTGGCGTCGTCTATCACGTACGTTTAGCTCGCGTTACGTCGTGAGTTGTTACTCCGTTCTATAATATATAAATTTTGATTATATAATTATATAGTTAAAATTTTTTATATTATGAAATAGAGGGATAACTTTATAGCTTACCATTTGTAGAGTTCAACGAGAGGACAACACAAACTCGCAAGCAGTTAAGGCAGACAAAAAAAGATAGGTATGCGGCACGCACACCTTTCGAATCTTGAGTACGTACTATTACTTATCACGGCAAACGAAAAGCGAAACCGCTAATACGCGGTTGGTCGCCCGCTCCTTCTCCCGCGCGGATGGACGCGTGGCGCGCGGAGGGAGGGCGGTGGACGCGCGCGCATGGGGAGGTGGGGTTGTACAGGTTTTTTTTTGCCGATTTGTTTTTTTCCTTTTTTGTTTTCTTTCTGTGTTTTTTTCTTCCGATTTTTTAATATATACGCGTACAAAACTTTATATATGTACGTATACAAAGTTTGTATACGCATATATAAACTTTATATACGTGGTATGCGTATACAAACTTTTGCATATATGTTATACAAAGTTTGTATACATGGTATGTGTATACAAACTTTATATACATGGTACACATGTTCAAACTTTTGTATACATACGTATATAAAGTTTGTATATGTGATGTTGTTTGTATACGTATATAACCTTTGCATACGTGGTATATGTATACAAACTTTGTACAGGTGATGTTTTTTCTGGTTTTCAATTTTTTTAATATGTATATACATAAAGTTTGTATACGTTTATATATTTTTGTATACGTTTATATATTTTTATGTGTTAAAAATATGTTCATTATATATATATATGTACGTATATACTTTTATTTATATATATATAGTATATACATACGTGATACACGAGAGAGAGGACGAGAGGGGGGCGCGGCTGTCCGCGTATCAGCGCCCCTCCCCCCCCCCCCCCCCCCCACCCCCCAACGGAAAAGGAGGCATGTTATCACGCTTCGTCAGAGCCAAGTGAGCCCGGTCAGGTAAAATGGACATTAGCACTTTAACTAATGTAGTAGGATTAGGCGAATATGAAGGAGTAAATATTTTTAAACTTTGACAGCTAGCCCTTCTAATATGGGGAAATTACTCATTTATCATATACGAAGCCTAACTATCAATTCGATCCTATTTTTTCAAATTTATTTATTTGATCCTTTTTTAAATTGAAGATAAAGACTAACAAGATAACAGTGTTAACTAAACAAACAGCAAATTTTCTTTTTGCCCTTACTCATCTGATCATGATTCTTTTTTATTTGAATCTTTGACATAGTTGTAATAAATTTAACATAGCTTTGACAGATTTAGGAGAAGTTTAACAGTTTTGCCTTGAAATTGACAAATATAATAAAATCAAATCAACAAAACTAGGAAGAGGCCCGCGCAGATGCACAGATAATTTATTTTCTTGTTTATAAGAAGAATACTAAAAGATTGTACATACGCGAACATTGTAGATGAGGCAATATTAAAAATTGTTATAATGTCGTTTCATTGACATCTACGATTGTACATACGCATGTAGTGTTTTTTTCTGGCGAATGTAATCTCATAAATACATTTTTCTTGGGTTGTTACAGACAAATATTTTTCTTTCATAGTAGTAGGGTGTGTGTATATGTACTCATAGGGTGGGTGTGCATGTGTTTATATGAGTGCATGCGATTGTCTTTTAGTAAAAAAATACTTTCAAGAAAATTGACGGGGTGGCTTCTTATATAACCTCACCACACCAGGAGTGTTTACTACATATATATGCACAATGTGAGAAAACCTTACAGTTGCAAAGAAAGAAAGATAAAACTACCGAATGGGAGGATTGTATACGTGAGTACATAGGGACGCATTAGTTGTTTTTTAAGAGTGAGCGATTACTTGAATTTATATAATATAATGGTTGAAAATAATGGATCCACCGGTTTAAGTGTAAATTGATATCTAGATGTTTTTCTTATTATTTCTCTTATATTTTCTCTAATTTATTAGAGCGTCACGTGGTATCTTAGGAGTGATTGTAGGAGTGTAGGAATATTATTACTTATAGTCGTAATCTATTTGTAGTCAACTATTGTTTGCTTTCACTTGGTGGCATCATCTATTTACCTATCATTTGTTGATGGTTTTCTAGTTAGTGTTGTCCTAATGTCCTTCATCTTAAATGCTTCATGATAATTGTGTCGACGTTGTAGATCATGACCACAGTATTTGCATGATATGGGGATCGTCGATACCAAGGTATACACGAGGTTGAGGTAAAAGAGATGGGAGATAAGGATTTTTGTATGGGTTCAGGTCATTTAACTAGAAGGTAAAAGCCCTACTCCTATTGGTCGAAACCGATGTTGCTCTTATATACCAATATTGCTCGAATATAATATTTGGGATAACCTAGTCTAGTTGTCATCAACTTGGTGGTATGGATCTCCACATGTAATAGATGACATAGTAGTCTTTCTCCTAGAATACAAACTCAGCGAGATAGAGGATAACGCTAGATCCCTCATGTAGCCTCTATGGCTACAAATTGGGTCTGTCAAGGCTTGCCCTCCTCTCGGTATTTATTGATCTATGTTCACTTGTCCCCTCTTCTACTAGGGGTCTTGTATTTATACCGTTATCCAAGTAAAACCAGAGAGACAAGTATGGATACGATTCGTGTAGTTCTTGTAGTTTCCAACTTGAACGCTGTTTCTCCTTCCTTGTCCGGAACATCTTCCGTATATGAGGCATTATTCCGTATAAGACTTGGTATATGATGGATCCCACCGAGGTTAACCCAGGATTATGGGGTATGCCAAATCCATAAAATGTGCTCATTGGATATTAGCTAATTATTAGGTGCACTATGCAAAGATGCCTCGTAAAATATATGACTCGACGATTTCTATATAGAACTTATATATATGGTGATTAGTCGGGACATACAATTGATATATTAGGCTATTATTGATTGACAAAGTATATTATATATACTACATATTAAGTGTTTTAGTACCTAAGTAATAAATGTAAGGTTGAGTTCCAAATTGCTTATCAGAGTGGTTACACCTTGTTTATTGTAAACACGCTTACCAAACTGCTAAATTGTGTGTGTTTTTACAAATAGTTTTTATATAAAAGTATTTTAATAAATAAGTAAATCTATTTTTAAAGTTTGTAATATTTAATACTTAATTAATCTCTACGTCATTTTATATGTCCTGAATTAATAAATTCAACCAATGAGCTAGATCGAGCAAAGCCTAGGACATAAAGGACATCAGCACTGTCACATATATTTGTTTTGTGTATCCTGAATAAGCTCAGCCAATGAGCCTCATAAATTTTTTTCATGCGAATGATAAATGAGTCCCACATATATGTTTTTAATTCTAATACCATCTAAGCATCATGTCAATGCTACAGATCATGTCAACACTGTCATTTAGACGCCACGTCAGCTAAACTGCCCTCCAAAACTATCGTGGGAGTCAAATTGTACCGGTTATAATAATTGAGAGGTCGAGATATCCGGTATTACGGTTTAAGGTATAAATTAGATTCACTCACTACTCACTAGTTAAGGGAGTTAAAGTGGACTTATTCCTAAGTCTTATCAGGTGTGAGCACAGAATAATCTTGACAGGCATACCGCGTGATAAGATGGGCCGTGTAAGACCTATTGTGGTTTGAGCTCAAAATTGCTCGCCGATCCCTATAATTGGTTCGACTCCGTTCGGCCAATCCCTGACATCTCTATTGCGGCCGAGGCGTTGAGCAGGCCTTTAATGCAGTGGGTCTCTCCGCTCACGGCTCATCCGGACAACGGGACCAGCTGAAAGCTGTAGAGCGGACCGAAGCCTTTTTTCGTCAGTCTCGCCAGTCGTAGCTAGCCAGCCACGAGGCAGAGTGAGCCAGCCGCCCCCACATTACTCCACGGTCGCCCAACCAGCACCAGCAGTCCAGCACGCGGCTGCCACCCTCGCGGCGCACGGCTCCAAACTTTGGAAACGAAAACCCCTCGCGTTCCACTTAAAAACCTCACTATGCCAACGAAGAGGCTCCCCACCCGTTGCGCTTTGCGCCTCGCCACAATCCACCACTGTGCCTCTGTCGCTCACGCGGTCACGCCCATCGCGCCGCGCGGCTCCCGAGATGGCACGGCACGCGAAGACGGACTCCGACGTGACGAGCCTGGCGCCGTCGTCGCCGCCGCGGTCGCCGCGCCGGCCGGCCTATTACGTGCTCAGCCCCGCCGCCTCCCACCCGGACGTAGTGGTGGCCTCGGGCGGCGTCGGGGCCGGGGGTGGCGTGGCTGCGGCCGAGAAGATGTCGTTCGCGGGCTCCACCCCGGCCGAGTCGCCGCTGCACTACCACTACCACCACTCCGGCGCCGCCATGCACCACTCCCGGGAGTCCTCCACCGGCCGCCTCCTCTTCTCCGACCAGCTCCGCTCCGGCGCCGCTACCGGCGTCCCCTGGCGACGCCTCGCGCAGGGCAGCGGCGCCGGCAGCGTCGGGGACGAGGACGACGACGAGGGAGGGCCAGCCGGGGCCGCCTCGCAGTGGAGGTGCTACGCGCTCGGGGCGTTCGCGTTCGTGGCCGTATTCGCCTTCTTCCTGCTCGTGCTCTGGGGCGCCAGCAAGTCATACAAGCCCCACGTCGTCGTCAAGGTCTGTCTCCCACCTCTTGCCACTTCCCCGTTGGTCGTCTGGACTTCTTGGCTACCTCGTTCACTCTCGCGTTTTCCCAAGAAACTATCACTGGCCATTTTAGTCATTCCGCGAGTAGAGACGGTAGTGTACAGTTTACATTTCCGTTTATTTGCTGCGCTAATTAACAAACGAACAACGGAACAAGTAGGAAAATTTAGAAATGTACTATAACCTCTGTCAATCTTGCCAAGTGTTTTGGATTGATTCGTTTTCCTTCCAACTTCCAAGAGAAGAGAAACACAAGATGTACATTCAATCTGAATGAGTGCATTTACTGGAGGAGGAGGCAGCGTCCGTCGGACGATCGTACACGCATTTTACCAAGGAACAGCTGTAGGGGTACTCCTATACCTAGTAACTAGGAGAACGAGTACTAAACAATGTAGGAGTTTTTGCTTCCTGGACATCATGCGGAATTGGCGGATTTTGCGATCAATTTGCTAGTCATCGTCTCTGTCCTGGTGCAATCTCTAATGAATCAATTGAAATTTGGAAGTATACATGGTACCAGTATTAGTACCGAAAATGCTACACACACGACCTGAGCATCGACTTTTGGACGACTGCGAAGTACGGCATCAGAAATGCGAAACGTTATACGAAGCCTCACGCCGTCACGATCTGTACCGCTTCGCCGTTCCGGTCGTACGCCGGTCGGATGGTGTAGTCGTACTTTAAGCAGTATTCGTATTACTACTACGTACGCCGGTCGGATGGAGTACATTATTAACTTTGTATGCAATTTCTGCTGGTCTCCATGTGTGTGTAGAGTGTGGTGTTCGAGACGTACCACATCCAGGGGGGCACGGACCGGACTGGCGTCCCGACCAAGATGATGTCCGTCAACGCGACGGTCAGGCTGCGGTTCCGCAACCGGGGCACCTTCTTCAGCCTGCACGTCACCTCCACGCCGTTCCACCTCTTCTACGACGACCTCACCGTCGCCACCGGCCACGTACGTGCCTTTTCCACTACCCAACCCCTCGCTTTTCTGCTCGTACTACCGGGCTGTTTCGTTTACCCTGAATTTGCCTATGCGATCCTCGTTATGTTTGGTGAATCTGAATGAATTGGTAGATAATGCGGTCGTTTCCGTGCCTAATTAGGCTGTCGTGAATCGATGGTAGTTATTACTAGTTACTGCGTAACAACTCACAAACAAACGGGTGAATCAAGAGTTGGATCTGGGCTCTGTACAATGGAGCAATAGAGTTGTCCCGATTACATGGATTCGTACTGTGCTCTTCATTACTAACATGAGTTCTATCACGACCGTAGTGGAGTAGTACTAATCTCCTATGCCATTCCGACCGTGATGCCAGTAGGCCATGGAATTTTTGCCGGTTTAGCTCAGCTTTTGAGCATCCCCATGAGCATCGTAGTGTAGTGGAGTATACTAACCTACTGCCTAGGTACGGGAGAAAGCTAAACCTAACAGCACGGTTCCCTTCTTATTTGTCTCTGTCCTTGTTAGTTTTTTCGGCGGCTCTTCACACGGAAGACAGAAGTTGCGTTTTAAAAAACCTGCTCCTCAATGTCATGCTCGAACCGGAGATAGCTTGCATTGCCATTTTCTTCCTCGACGGAGAGGATCATCTCAGATGAGACTTTGCAGCCATGCACTGGGCTACTCTGAGGCGCTGTTGGATTTAGCATGATACTGTATTGTTTTGAGTGTGCGGTAGCTTGCATTCGACCATTCAGGCAAGATTTGGATTGAGCGTTTACACACAGAGACAGTGCACCTCTTAGCGTTTACACAGAGAGACGGTTGAACACGTGAGTTCGTTCCGCAGTAACAAAAATATCATCTGTCAAGTTACCCGCTCGGCTAACTGCAGCGATTTTCTTTCACTAGAATAGTGATGAGTCTGGTACTGTGCAAAGTGGGGCGAAGTGCATGTGATCAAGTAACAAATACTCCTACTAGTACTACACAGAACCAGCAAAAGGGGACCTGGAATGGAAACGCAATAACACCCAGAGGCAGGCAGTGGCGTCATCGGCCATTGGTGGGCACGGTGTTCACGTGACTCGAGTCAGGAACTCAGGATGCCATTGTTTGCCCTTAGCCGATATGAGCTGATTTTATTTTATTTGTTCTTGCCATGGCACAGAGACAGGCCGGTAACTAATGTAAGGGCTGACCGGTTGAGAACGACTACTCTTCAGCCTTCCTGCTATAGTTTTCTTTTTTAAGAAATAAAACACACTTCCGCTGTCTTGCCGCTTCTGCATGCGCTACGAGCGGATACTCCGTTGCATAGTACAGGCAATGCGCCAATATGAAATGTCAGGCCTTTGTTCCATCGTTCAACGTCAACACTCAAAAGGGCGCCTTTTACTGCTTTTCTATGTTTCAGACATCACACCTTTGGGAGGTTTGGTGTTTGGGAGGTTTGGTGGGAGTGTAGTGTGGCTCCGCTTCCTCCCTCTCGTTTTTATTGGAGTAGCTTTTTTCGGTCTAGTTTTCCTTCCTTTTTATCTTTTGGCTTTTTCTTTCTTTCTGATTGTATTGTGTAAAAAAAACTCTTCTAATATATTGACATGTAATTATTTTGCGCTTTCGAAAAAAAGTTTAGGTTACTTTACCGTAGTTCAAGAGCTTTTGCTGTACGCTTTGTTTACTCCGTGCTTCGGCTAGGGAATCCTTTCGCTGTACAAGATGATGGCCCCCAGTGCGCAGCAACCCAGCCCTATCATGGTTCATGGACTCATTGACTTGCTGTACATGTTCCAATCTGTAATTTTGCTCCTCATTTTCTACTGGACAGTAAAAAAGCTCTCAAGATTCAAGAAGTCTATCCATGATCAGTTTTCCTGACTGATAGCAAATAGCACAAGTGCAATTTTTCTCATTCCTACAGAAAAGTTTTTAGTGCAATAATATACTGGTAGAATTTATTCGGAGGATGAACAACCAAACCGCACTACACATCTACGCTGCACTGAACGACCGTGTTGCGTGTGCTCGTGCGTGCAGATGGCGGAGTTCTACCAGCCGCGGCGGAGCGGGCGCGTGGTGACGGTGTCCGTGGTGGGGAAGCAGGTGCCGCTGTACGGCGCCGGCGCGGAGCTGCACAGCAAGCCCAACAACGACCGCCTCGGCCCCGCGGTGGTGCCCGTCAGGATGGCCTTCGTGCTGCGGGCGCGCGCCCACATCCTCGGCCTCCTCGTCCGCTCCAAGTTCTACCGCCGCGTCCTCTGCCGCCTCGACGTCCGCGAGTCCCGCCTCGGCAAGCCCGTCCACGGCGTCGCCGCCGACTGCGAGTACCACGACGGGAAGTGACCACGATACCGTGTGCATGTATACCGTGTGCGTGGATTGTTAGTTGAAAGCTCTGAAACGAGACTTTTGGGGTGGTAGTAGTATCGATAACACGAGGTAAACTCAATCTGATGTAATGGAACAAGTGTTGATGCTAACAGTAATCCTGCTAATTCTAGAAAACTTAACTTGATATAAAATCTGTACTACCATTGGCATTAAACTCCTGTCGGAAGCTCCGGCCGAAATATGTAGCCTGGCCAGCATTCCAGCAACGTACTACTAGGTGATATTACAACATGCTGGGCTGGCTTCTATGACATGGCAGTTGTCAATTTACTATCTGAAAGTAGAATTGCTTCCCTCTCCTGACGGAGATTTGCAGAGGAATAGGGGAATGTTCAGTCATTCGCCCATCAGGTTTCAGGTTGGCCAAATTTACAATGTGTATGTAACATCTACTAGCATATTCATCATGCTTGCTCATGCTGCACAATGGCCAATTTCTCTCTTGCACCTTCTGCACCAGATTGCGCTGCGCGCATCCTCATGCTGATAATGAAGGCAATGAGCTGCAGAGTACACATACTCCAATCTTTAGTATGGCATAAAGAGTGTGCACTGAACAAATTCAGTTGAAATCTTACCGTACAAAAGCCAGCGCACATGATACTGAACCCTTTGAAGTTGATTGGTGCTGTTTCTGAAAGGACCCATGCTGCCACAAGAGAGCAAAAGCTATGGAGTAAAATCTAAAGGAAACAAGCCTTAAAAACTTGGATTTATTTACACATATAAAATACCTGTTAGAGGAGTAAAAAGTAGTGGAGCTAATATGCTGGCAAAAGAACTTATGCCAGATATACAGCCTTGAGCAATTCCCTAAGAGGCAACACCAAAGTAATAGAATTGATGAGCGAAACTTAGCAGTGATATCAACTAATTCAAAACAAGGGCATCATTTAAAATACTCCAAAACAATAATCAGCAACGGTACGAAAAACCAACCTGCTCATTAGATCCAACACTCTTTGATACATTGGTTCTTATCTACAAAAACAGAGAAGATGATCAAGATTGTTCTGAATTACTTAAAAGGAAATGGTTTAAAAAAATGTTGGGAAAATATGGCTTACAGAAGGGTGAACAAAAGCACTCAGAATTATAAACACCGCAGATAAGTATGGCACCTGTAAACGATTAAGACAACGTTAGCAATGTGACAGTAGATGACTGATATTGGTTTAGTGAATGCTGGAAACATACTAATGCACAATTGCACTACTGAACCAGCAGGCAACTAAACCTGATTGTAAAGTAGTAGTAAGAGTCTAATAAGACTATAAGAGAACTATTGCCAAGTCCGAAGGAAGTACCCAATATGACCATGCAATGCCATACAGGAAAACCTGAAATATTTGACAAAATTGTTCAGGGATTACAATCGCACGGGCTGAAATTGCATAACGGTTCCAAAATGCAAGAGAAAGAAGCTGTTACATGAGTACATCCTCCTAGGAGTCCTATAATAAGAAGTATATCCTCGCCAACAAATCGAGCCAAGACCGGCATTACAGTCAGCTGAACAGCATGTTATCATTAGTCAGAAATCAGAAAATGTAAAAATGCAATTCCTACTCCGTGCTGAAAAGCCTACCATACAACAGTTTTCCTGTAAAAAAAAAATTACAATAGTACCTGTGACAGCATTCCTGCAGCACCAGCAATTAGCAGAAGATTAGCGAACTCATCTTTGCTGTAACCAAACTGTGCCTTCAGGTAGTACTGCAGACACATCAACCATAAAAGAAAATTCGTGTTAATTTAACCGATAGTAAAACTGAATACACCTACTTGTCAGATTAGGTGGGGGATATACACCAGTAATGCAGTCTGAAGCCCATGTTCCCCAAGACTGTAAAAGAATGTGACAATTGCTGCCCCTGACAAATTCAAACTGCAGGCAGCAGTAATCACTCATCAGCACATTACAATTTATCGTCAAAATTCCATCTGACATATGTGACAATAAACTCTAATAACAAAAGAATATGAGTATCGGCACGAGTTTGCAGTTAGGCAAGAAAGAACTTCACCTGCCAGTGAGAAGCGCAACCATGTCTGACAACGATGGCACCCCGCCCTTGTGCGGCGGAAGTCTCGATGAGAGTTCCTCATCGGAGGAGGAGGAAGACGAAGTCGCGGCGGAGCAGGATGAGCCTTGTAGGAAGGGATCACAGACTTCGTCAACGAAGGAGTTGGCTCCGCCGGAATCTGGGACAAAGGCCCTGAGATAGATGGCCGTAGCCGCGGCGACGCCCGCCGCCACCTGGAAGGTGGCTGAAGTCGGGAGGAAGCGCGCGGTGAGCGTTCCGGAGACGAACCCCGCTGCCGACACGCCGGAGAGGAGCCCGAACGCCGCCGCTCGCCGCCTGGCGCCGACTTGGTCAGCCTGCGACCACAAACTTCACCTGGTCAAGGACTCCCTGATTGGGCGGTGGGCCGCCCACTTCTGTTACGCTGACGAGTGGGCCCAACCTCCATATTTTCCCTTTTTTGAGTTGTACTGTATTGGCAGTTTGTCCTTTGTGTTACTATACGTTCGTGCTGTTGTCGTAATTGTACAGGTCACATATTCTCGTTAAATATACGCATTCGTTATTCAAGATGCGTATCTCAAAACTTTGAAATACGTATTTGGATGATCGATAGTGAGATTTTTACCACGTAGGCAAGCAAGAGGCAATGCATGCTGCCCTCACAGAAGATGCCGGCGACGACCCTGACGACGTAGTACACGTAGAAGTAAACCTTGGAGCGGTTGCAGGCCAGTATAACTGCCAAAATAAGAGAGAGAGAGAGAGAGAGAGAGAGCATATAAAAATGTTCACAGATGCATTATACAGTCTCATCAAGAGTGACCCAAATCATGCTGCAAAGAACATACACAACGGCAGTATGGCCACGGTCACCGGCAGTGTCATCAGCGCCTTCCTGCCGTATTTGTCCGACAAATTCCCCACGATGGGAGTCACCACCAGAGCCCCCATCCCTGTGATCTGCGCAAATTAGCCAAAAGCTGTTCCATTTTCAAAAATCCCATCCGCAAATGTATGTGACTGAAGATTCCGAAACGGGCGATACTCACGGCGCTCTGGAAGCCGCTGAGGTAGATGGCGACGGAGCACTCGTCGCGGCCGGGGCAGACGGCGTCCATCGTCACGTCGGTGATCGCCGGGATGACCATGTAGGAGGCGAAGTGGAACATGAACGCCGCCGTGAACAAGTTCCCCAGCACGGCCAAGTCCTTCATCCTGCCGTCTCTACCTAATCGACAGCTTCAGAGAAACACGGTTAATTTGCATGCCAAACTCTGGGACTACGTTTTATACTCGCATGCACGGCACGCAAGGACAAAAAAAATATATATCGCTAATGCAATGCTTCCAAGTAAGGGAAGAAGAAAAATCGAAGCCTCGTCGCTTCGATCCGTCGTTCTTGCTTAGGGTGGTTACCCACTTGATCTCGTCGGTAAAAGTGGCCCTGCATTTTTGCTAGGTTTACACAGTTATATTGCACCTGTGAACATGCTTCTACGTGCCCAAAGCCCCAAACAAGCCAAGCAAAACTGTAACCGTGCCGATGTTTGTTGCAGCTGGGAGCCTGAGAGAGTGAGACTGTGAGGCCGAGAACGTGTGATTACTGGAGCTAGCTAAGTTGTCGCTGCCGATGGTGATTGGTGAGTGGTAACACAGAGAAAATCGGGGCTCCGGTGCCGGTGGCTTGTACGCATGGCGCTGCAACAGAGCACTAGAGCTAACATGCGAGTGATGGATGATGTACTGATGTGTTTTAGAGTGCACTACACTCTATTTTCGGAGCTGCTGCTCGTTGATTGGGTCTTTTGTAGCTTGCAGCCCTGGAACTCTGTTTGCTCGTTAGGAATACGGATACCGTTGGTCTTGCTTGTGGGAAAAGCTGGGATAATCTTGCTTGGCTCTTTCTGCATTTGGTGCTGGAAGTTTGCTTCTTCAGTGGGGAGAATAGCTTAGCGCACTCTTGATTACTAGGGAGATTAGATCTATGTTAGTAGATGAGCCTCGACGACAGTTGAAGTCTCAACACTGAACCGACCTGAACTACTGAAGTGCAGTGGTGTATCAGAGAAGGATCGGTCCAGGCACATGCTCTGTACCAATTTTTTTTATGTACTAGTAGTGCTAGAAATATCTGAAGAACTGTATCCTTCAACACTGCTGCTCTTATTTACTACTGTGGTCCATATACTAATTCATCACGAAATAAGTGTAACTCAACTGATTAGGTTAGATTTCTTGTAACCTACTTATCCACCTCATGTCAACTTCCCCCGTGTCACTCCAGGGGCAGGGGTGACACTGGCGGCGACCATTGCCACCGTGCCACCACCCCCGTCTTCCTCCTCCGCCTCGCCGCGGCCTGAGCGGGCTGCCGGAAATCGCACAGCCGCAAGGACGGCGGCGGCGGGGCCTTCCTTTTCCCCCAAGGTCACAGGGTCGGAGCCCACGACCCCGACAAGTTCCGGGGCGCAGACAGTGGCGGCGACATCGGGCTAGGGCTGGCGCGTGAAGACCTGGCCGCCGGTGTCGAAAAGGAGCGACAATGCCGACAACTATTGGGTCCGGGTGGTGACGGTGAGGTGCGGTGGCGGGGTGCAGATTCGGCTCCCTAGCGCAGGAGGCTGACCCCAAAGTTATGGAGGCGGCGGTGCGGACGTGGAGGCGATAGGTGCGATGGTGTCAGCTGGGGGACCGGTGGCTAGAAGGCGGGTGGCAGTGACAGGAGGCCGGCGTCGATGACTGAACGATGGGCGTGACGAGGAGGCTGAGGGCGACAGACAAAGCAAGGAGGCGTGGCCAGCGTGGCAAGAGGAGGCGCGACAAGCGGTGACTGAGGCCGGCTCACTGCGAGGAGACGTGGCCGGCGGTGGAGGCCAGCATGATGCGACGAGGGTGGCCACGGGGTGGCATGCGGAGGCTGGGCGGCGGGAGGCACCGGTGCAGTGGTGCCCATGTGTTGACGGAGGTTTGAGGATGGTGGAGCAATGGTGCGTCAGCTGTGGATAGGCGAGCGGTGGGTGAAAACCTAGCCTGGTCTTGGCCGGTTCAGTAACGATGGCGTTTTCGAGTGTCACTTTCCCTCTTGAGGGCATTGTCGTGTCATTCCATCTCCTCTAGTGGGACTGTCGGGTGAAAACTCAGTATCAGTTCTCCTTGAGACCTCGATTCTTTCATCGTTTCTCTCCCTGGAGACGTTGTCTAGGCAACTCCCTTGCTAAAACCTCCCAGACTTCTAGTGCAAGCTTGCTCTAGATTTCGGTCCTCTTGTGTTGGCGACGTAGCTTATGCAAGTTGGCCACACCGGAGGGCCTAGGGGAGAGCGGTTCCATTCTTCTCTCTCACTCTCTCTCCCTCAATCCCAAAGATGTGGTTAGAGTGCAGTTTTGTGTCGGGTATTAGGGTTAGGTTTTGGACGATCTTGGCTATTATTCCTTTGTTGGTCTAATGGTGGTCGGTTACGCTTTGCGGCGGCCGGTCCAGTGCTAGCCTTCTCCCGGGTCTGTGTGATGGTGCTGTCAGTGCATGGGTGGTGGTTATTTTTTCTTCGTTTTCCTAGTTACGACCACCTAGGATTGTAAACTTGTAATTTTTTCCTGCTCTATCAATATGAACTTCGCACTATATGAATATGAACTTCGCACTGTATGGTGCGAGTCGTTAAAAAACAAAAAGAAAAAACTTATCCACCTCATTCAAGTATAAAATTGCTTCGGATACTTGTATTTATAACTATTTATTCTTTCAGTGATAAGCAACGGATCTATCGATACTTAGGTGCTTTTCTTGGCTTCGTCAATCTTAATGTGTTAGCTTAGTCTCTCGGATATGTTCATATGGTTAGAGTGATCATGCGTGCGTTTATGATTTGAGTGTGCACGCTTGTAAGTGAATAAATATATACTAGATTCATTAAAACTTTTAATTTTCTCAACCACGTTTTATTTCTTTGCCAAGTACCTCAATGGATCACTTTTAAAAGTAGGATGTCTTTATGGACTATTTTGGTTCGGTACCCTATTAAAATACTGATAGCATGTACTACCGATTATTTATTTAGTATGGTAAAATTGTATTGATCATGTTTGGTAGAATCTGGTAGATAGGCTTAAGTGTGTCTTCTATACTACACTTTTCTAATTTCTACTCTCATTTTTTACACGTATGCTTTCTAAATTGTAAAAAAAAACTATAGAAAAATTATTTTAAAAATTATATTAGTCTATTTTAAAATATTTTAAGCTAATATATTAATTAATCACGTGCTAATCCGTCACCCCGTTCAAGTGTAAAAGAAAGAGTTTCCTACCCATCCTCCCAAACCCACCCTATATTGGTATGAAATTGGATGTCGCCAATGCCAATAATTTTTTCTACAAAGTGAAACATCGTATTTACTATTCAAAGGGTGCACGTTTTTTCATCAATCCAAATAAGCCCTACATTTCGCACTCAGTAAAACGCAACTGGAACGGATGCTGGGTGACCAGCGAAAATTGCAGAACGCGTCAAATTGACGTTGGGGTATATCATGGGCCGCGGACTGCCTGTGATTCTTCCAAACTTACTCGGAAGCCGGTATGCTGCCTCAGCCCACGTACGAACGCCAGCCCCCCAACGCTGGGTCGCTGGTTATGCCACCCGATCGGCCGGTGACCTACTCGTCAGTTCAACGTTTCATCACGTACCGTACGTCTGTATGAGACGTTGTCTACTCCGGAGCATACTCTCTCTCTCTCTCTCTCTCTCTGTCAAAAAAAAAACTAGGACATGCGAGCAGAAGACGCCGTCCTTTTCATTCTTGATCAGCTTGTTTTTTCTAAAAAAAACTTCATTGCTGATCAATTAGTTCGATCAGCTGTTCGAGGACAGGCAGCCTCGTGTACAAGCCGAGAGGAATGAATATCAAACCCCTGCAAACAATTCCTTCTCTCCCCACGCATAAACAGCAGTGAGAGGCGACCGAGAATATTCGTCAAATAAGAAAATGGACGCGTCATCCAGCTCATACATTCAGCCGCCCGGCCTATACAGTGCCTTCTCCCTCCCTGATCGATCGATGGGCGACCACTGCCCCAAGCCACCGGGCGTCCACGGAAACAGCAGTACATCGCGCCCACGAGCCCCATGTGAGCCTGTGCGACGCGGGCGCATGTACGTACTAACGTACGCACGGTTCTTTCATAACCTTTCGGCTCTCTCTCTCTCACGGTTATTTCATAAGCTTTCGGCCTTCCATCCCATCCCGCGCAGCTCGGCAGCTGCTACTGATTTACTGAAGTGATCACTGACGAATGAGGATGGACTGCTCATGCTACCGACGCTAGCTTCGATCGAGTTAATTCGTACGTTCTACATGTTCGCACGTAGGTATACGCTTGGACGAAGTTTGTTCCGGCCATTCACGTGGCTGATGGATCACTTCGGTTCGTGATCACGTACAGACCGAAAGGAGGGAGAGGAATCACGTTAATTGGCATTGATTTTGTACGTCTACGTACTACGTACATATTATCTACCTGCTCGTGTGACAGCAACATGCATGCTAGGAGTACATGCATGATATGCACTGGTAGCTATATAACTAGGCTCCAAAAGGCAGCAGATAATTTATGAACGAACAAACTGAGTACTAGGCTAACCGAATACGTGCACGTATGCCAAAATTGACAGCCTGAATATTCGGATGTGTCTCCAGCAGTAGTTCTTCTCGATCGACGAATCTATACACAACTACGTGCGTATAGCGACACTCGTCCTACTGTAGTACTCCTGCCGTACGTATTTATTGTATACGTACTCTCTTCAGTTGGATTTCATGAGAAAGCGAGAGTCCGGTTATATATATTCTCATGTGGGTTGATATATAATTTTTTCATTTAGCAACTGAAGAGATGCTTGGGAAGTTTGAAAGCAGGAGTTTCGCAGCAAAGTTCACTGGAAATGATTAGATCCAATTCCAAGGCAGGAACTAATTTCAATTTGTCTGCTACAAGTGATATATATGTCATGAGTATACACGGTTGAAAAAACATATTATTATTCGTGTTGTACACGCAGCTGGCATAATCTTGCTCGCAGGCTAATACAGCGAACAGTCCACTTGTAAAGCTGTTGAAAAATCGATCCGGCGGACTAGTGCACTAGTGCTAATCCGATCAGAAATTCTCCAATAGCATGTGATGTATGGGCCCAAGCTAGCTAGAGCGTCCATGCAAATAGGGTTTGACACAAATAACTACTACTTATTCACATCTGAGTATGCATCAATATTAAAACAACCGAACTAACTAATCCCATTGAAAAAAATGATTCCACCTGTTGCGTGGCGTCCCTTTCAAATCTTTACACCAGACAGTTGCCTATGAGCTGTCTAACTCGTAAACCTCTCTAAATAAAACCCTGGCTTCAGACACGCAGAAATGTTATATATATCGATCCTATATATATATATATATTCGTTCTCCACTGCTCATTAGGACAGCCAGTTTGCGAGAACTCCTGAGAAAAAACAGCAAAAGCCACTGCAAGAGAAGCGCGCGAGAGCCGAGAGCATCAGATCCATGGAGATGGAGGCTGCCACGCCGGTGCCGAGGAGTGACGGCAGGAAGCTGGCGAGGTGCCCGAGGCTGCAGATGGACGCCAAGACGGTCACTGCCATCGAGCAGTCCACGGGCATGGCCATCGCCGAC
This sequence comes from Oryza punctata, assembly GCA_000573905.2. Lineage (NCBI taxonomy): Eukaryota > Viridiplantae > Streptophyta > Magnoliopsida > Poales > Poaceae > Oryza > Oryza punctata. Next base: position 32,222,436 of record CM002489.2, on the reverse strand, counting down.
GCCGCCGCGGCTGGCGCCGAGGGCGCCGGCGGCGGGATGCGCGTCAAGATCGTGCTGAGCAAGCAGCAGCTGAAGCAGGTGGCCGCGGCCGTCGCCGGAGGGGGCGCCTTCGCGCTGCCGCCGGCGCTGGAGCAGCTCGTCAGCGTGCTCAAGCGGCAGCATGCGAAGAAGCAGGCAGCAGCGGCTGCCGACGTGGCCGTCGGAAGGCGCCGCTGCCGGTGGTCGCCGGCGTTGCAGAGCATCCCGGAGGAGTGCTTTAGCTAGGTACCCACGTCTACGTATGTGTAGTCGATCGATTCGCAACTTGTATAGCTTCGGTGATCAATCCTTCCTTTCTTTGGCAATATTCCCTTCCTTCCTACTACTAGGCTGCAACCGATCGATCTAGTTGGGCCAAAGTTAGTGCCCAATGCATGGTTGCATCCCAACTTTGAAATGTCATGTATTTTAATCTGACATTTGGACCCAAATTTTCCTCCGTTTTCCTGGTTCGATGCATGTACATATCTCTGCACGAATATTATTCAATAAGATGATGAGCTGGGAAAAGGAACAACAAAGTGTGTGAAGTGTCCCTTTCTTTGGCTTCAAGTTGTGTCCTGCGACAGGTAATAAACTGTGTGTGGCAGCGAGGTAGCAGATGGAGTGTTGCTGGGAAATGGGAGCCAGCAAGTCCCTAAAGATTCCTCTTCCAGTACGACAAGATCTACTCCTACTACACAGAAGGGTTACAGTTACGTGTTGGCCCAAGGGTGTAGCAGTGGCATGGCCTACTGTGAATCTGTGATTGTGTACGTCACATTCGTCCAGCGGTTCAGAACTTCAGATAGTAGCTAATCTTTATTTCAGAGTCGATTTGAAACTTCGAAAGATAGCACTAATCCTCTTTCCGTGAACAACCAATGGAGCATATTGACGCCGATAATAGCAGAGACTACCGGTTCAGTGCCTGTGATGTGAGAGGCGAAGGTAATCGCCAGAAACACGCCATCAAAAAGTTCATTCATTGGATCAGGAATAGATTGTTAAATGTCTTTGTGGTCTAGTGCTATGAAGAGAGGGAGTGGAAATTAATCAGTCATAGAGAACGGTACACATACGTGGATCAAGATTCAGGAATGATGGATGGTTCAGATAGCTATGTTGCACCGATGTCAAATTAATCTCGAGTTGCTTAGTTAGTTAGTAACCATATTGTGTGTACATGACCAACATATATGTTGACAGTTCACGTACGGTCGTCGGTATTAACCACCATTAATCAGTGTAGGGATAACTACATTATATCACTTATCAAAGCATAGGTGGTAGCCTAGGGTTTCCAAAATAGCCGATGACTGCGCGGTTACTACGTTTACCGTGTTTATCGTGAGATACGGTAAAAGGAAAAATCACGATAACCTTCTTAAATTCAAATAAATTTAAAAAATTATTTGAAATTTTGATAAATTTTATATGATTTTGTACACGTGGTAACCGTGCTTATCACCGGGATGCAGTAACCCGAGTCCGATGGTTTAGGAAACCCTGTTTAAGTCCCGACGATGCGTACGTTAAGCGGGTTTACACGGGAAAGTGGTATGTGTAAATTCCTTGAATCCTTGCAGCTAGTAGCATCGATCGAAATGAATGGGTCATGGATGATCATGAACGCTCCAAGCAAACTATCTTTCATGTACCATCTTATCACCGTGCCGCTCCAAGCAAACTATGGAGCTCACGTCCTAAGGTGCATATACAGTATTCTTCTACATAACAGGCCCATTCCTCGTTTTTCAGACATGTACTTGTAAAACACCGACTAATTAGAAATTCCAATTGTAATACTATTTCTGTATTTCCCCTAAATAACCGTACTGAAGATGATCAAGCAAGCAACCCCAATCACCATTTGCTTGAGTTCTGACCACCGCTCGCCCACTGGTCCACCAACTCTCCGTATCAAACACCGGACCACCGCCGTGGCGTGGTGTTCGGTTACCGATTTGCACCGGCCTCCCCACGCGAGAGCCACACGACCCACAAGGCCACGAGTCCACGAGTCGCACCCCCGGCAACACGAGAAACGCCTGGATGAACCAGCGAAAATCCAGCCCGGCCACACACGGGAGAGCTAGTAGCGCGCTGATCAGCCAGCGCCGCCGCCAGAGCGCACATGCCGATGCTTTCCCGGGGCCATGCCTCGATGCCGCGACGGATGTGACGTTGCCATCCCCTCATTGAGTAGACGTGCGCGAGCTGCGAGTCCGGTGGTTTCGCGGTGGAAAGGCCGCACCGCAACCCGACGAGACGGCTGCCGTGTCGATGACGCGCGCGCGCGTACAAAACGCCCCAGCGGTTGCAGACGCCCGTGCCGATCTCACCCATCGGCTGGGCCGCGCGGCGCAGCCCGCGGGCGGGCGGAGACAGGAGGGACAGCTAGTCGCGGGAGCGCATGTGACGGCCTACCTGAAAGCGACCGTGCCTGGCTCCAAGCGCTTTCGTGGGGGGAGGCAAGGCGCAGCGCGACACGCATCGACCGGCTCGGGACAGCTCAGTCACACGTCTCGGCGTACGAACTGGTTGGGCGCTAGAGCCCGCATGGAAGGATGATGAGATGATCTTGACCGTGAGGCCACGATCTGACGGCTGGATTTTGGCGGAGAGGGAAGCCAGAACGGTCCAGCGGTCCGTGCACGGTGGACGGAGGTCCACGATGTGATCGAGTCCCTACCGTGTCTGTTAAACCCAAGTTGGCTGTACTGGATACTACGCGTCCTGCTTATCCGAAATAATTTCCACGATTGGGACTCGTCCCTTCAACAGCGGTGGCACCGGCACGTCACGCCAGCATCATCATCGCGTCACGACCTCCCCCCTCTCTTATTTTGGGTTTTGTTTTCCCGGATCTTTAAATTATGTGGCGTTGGGCCCAACCGATCTAGTACATGTTACCTGCAAAAAATAATTCGTGGTACAGGTACCCATGAATCAACTCTGTACTATATTTGTTTACCTGCGTCGTACGTCCATTTTGTGCTATCCAATGTTGATCACATTATTCGCTTCACAATGTAGGAGTAGGTAACTTGAGTTCGAGTTAAAATGGTCAGCCTGTATACTCACTCGCCGAGTTCGGCTACTAGTAATTCTCAAGTAAAACCATTGCCCCTTAATTCCGAAGCAACCAGCACACCTTTTCTGAACCCTATCGACCATCCGATCAGCATCCAACGGTTGAGCCGTGCCTGACCCGTCACCGTGGAGTACCAGAGCAGTTTCCTCCACGCAAATCTGGGATCGCCAAGCAGAGCTGCGCAAACGCACACACAACATAAAACGCTTCCACAAAATGTTGACCTGAAAAGCAGCGCCTCCTTCACATGCACGTTGTCCGTAGCGCGTACATCTCACGTACTTAGCTGCATGTATTCCGGCCGCACGCGAACAAGAACAGCCGCAGAGGAGCAAAGCTCTGCATTTCAACAGCGTAGTAGTACTGTAGTAGTAGTATTTGCTTGTGGTCAGGAGCCTTCCTTGAAGCAACCTCAAGGTGTCAGCATTGCAACGGACGAATTAAGATCCAACTAATCTGCCCATGGCTCGTACTTTAGGTTACTAATCAAGCATCGTTTTATAAAACTAAGCCTTTCCTAAACAACTGTGGCTGGCATGTGGGCCCGGGGTGACCAACCCTGGCCAGCAACCGCACGCGAAATACAGCGCAAGATCTAGCTTTGTCCATGTGAAGAAAGCTATGTACGATGGTACATTTGATATCAATTGGTTCAAGGCATTGTTTAGTATTGGTTTGTGTTATTAATTAAGGCTTATATTTGTTTATGCAGTGGTTTGCACCCAAAGAAATGGCTGCTACGAGGGCTAGCTAGCAGCCAATCCATCGCTCTCTCCCCATGTTACAAATAAGAAAGAGCAGTAGATAATAACTAGCTAGATACCCTCCACACCCCCCCCCCCCCCCCCCCCCCCCGAGAAGGCAAAGACTGCGGGGCTTTGACAAGTTAGTTAGTTAATCATGAGCGGAAGAAACTTGCAACCCACTGTTATTAGAAAGAATTCGTTTCACATACACCGGTTTAGCTATACGTACGTACCTACCTTGTGAATAATGCAGGCAATGTCACTAGAGATAGCTAGTGTTGATCGATCGATCATTCACGCCCCATATCTTAGTGGTTGCTGCGATCTTGATATCGTACAGCCACTTGACGTACGAATATTGCGTCTAGCACGTTATTGCCTGCGTTCATTTGGCTCGATCGAATTGGAACAACGTCCCGTGTTTGCTCGATCGATCGATCGCGTTGTTTTGTGGCCTGCATTATTAATTTCCAGGAGGAATTCGAACGATTCCCCGCTGCTCCTGCGATTTCAATCATGGAGGTTGGTTCACCCTCCGTCCGCGTACGTTGATATGCTACTTGCGCCCGATCATGGCGCGTCCTCGATGGGTTTATAAAAACGAATAAATTCGCCATCAGATGATCGATCGTCGGGTGAACGGAAGTGTAGTTAAACGTTTAATGTGCATTGCCGTCCTAATTCTGGGGGGAGTTCGATCTGATTATGTCTGTTAACTGACGGTTAGGACTTAGGACTATGATCTAATCAGTTAGTTTGAGATGTTTTTGATGTATACAGTTTAAATTAAAAATTCGGACCAACGACGTTCGCTCGACTGTTCTATCAGTACAACTATGTGTCATGGGGTGATTTGTTTCATCATCCAAACACGCAAGGATTCGGCTCGAGAGCCCTGAAAAGGACACTAATATTATCTCCGATATATTCTGAAAATTTCTGACAAAACCTCTTCTCGATATTATAACGGATTCATCCGATTCCATTGCTCTGTTACCTCTGCATACTCCAGATAGTTCGACTTTACTTACGCTAGCTAACATATGCTAATTGATCATGTGGATAATTAATACTACTACATATCTGCATATATATGCGTAATACCTGACGGTCGAATTAATGGCAGTGCTACAGTGTTCCACCGGCAATGTGGCGGAAACAGTAAGGAGAACATGCAAGGGGCGCTGCTGTAGCTAACAATGTCTGTGTCAATTGCGCCATCCTAACCAAATGTTCGTAGACTCCACGAGCCATCGAGTCGTGAGGAGTGACAACACGTTACTTGCAAGGGCCTCCCTTCCGATCGATCGATCCAATGATCCCGGCCCCCGTCTCCGCGAGAGGGACGGCCATGTGAGGCGCCCATTTCTCTATTCAACTTCCCCATCTTGATTAGTCCCTGTCTCATGATTGTTTTTAGAGTCTGAATTAAAAAAGCTTCGCCCTTTTTATTGTCACGTACATTATTAAGAACTTAACCATAGAAGTGGACGTATTTTTAGAGAAAGTGTGTGCGTGTGTGTGTGTGGGGGGGGGGGGGGGTGGGGGGGGGGAGGTTGAGGTAGGAGTCCATGGATGGCCCACATGTCAGGGACAGTGTGGGGGTGGTGCACGGTTGGAGTTGGAGACAGTTGTGGCTGCGCTCACCAAAAGGCAAGGCAAATGCATCAGCTCAAGGTCCCCGGAGTAGTATATAAGTAGGTTGGTGTGTCACATTACTCGGCAGCGGACACGTTCACTTTGCCTTCGCTTTAGCCTTTGTGCTGTAACTTGCAAGAAACGTCGGAGTAGTCGCTTGCGCGCGCGCGCGGCGGCGAGCGATCGCAGCGGGGTGACACGGAGATGGCGTCCAGGTGCTTCTTCCCCAGGGAGGCTGAGGCCGGCGGCCGGCACCATCACCACCACCAGCAGTCCAAGGCGGCGGCGGAGGCGCTCGAGCAGCTGCACCACGGCGGGCGCGTCCTGTCGCGGGAGGACGTCGGCGGCGCGGTGCGCGTCAAGATCGTGGTCAGCAAGCGCGAGCTCAAGCACATGGTAGCGGCGCTCGGCTCGGGTACCGGGGCCGGCGGGGCTGTGGTGGCGGCGGCGGCGGCGACGGCCGCGGGGGACCGGCACCGTCAGCGAGCGGCAGGCGGCGCCGGCGGCCCAGGCGCCGAGCAGAGGCTGCAGTCGCTGCGACGGCGCAGCATGCGGAGGGCGGCGGAGGCGGCGCGGCGGATGCAGGCGAACGGGGAATGGGAGCCCGGCCTGCAGAGCATTCCCGAAGAGGTTTACTAAGTATTATACCAGTAGATGGCGTCGTTAGTGATGGTTATTCACTTGACTAATTAAGGTTGGGTTTTGATCACTGCCTGCTAAGTCGAAGTGGTAGATGTACTTGTACAGCGCTCTTGATTTGTTCCCGGTTACTGATGAGGGTTAAACCGTTAATCCTCCTCCCCCAATGAGTTTGTGCATTTTTTTCACTGTAAAATTTTGGATGAAGGGGGCGGGGGGGGGGGGGGGGGGGGGGGGAGGTGGCGTTTGGACTACAATGCAACTGCTCCTGATGGTGTTTGAGTGACTGTGAGAGTGATTCAGCGAGTGGCTGAATTTCTTCTCCCTTTTGTTTGTGGCACTGTAAAAGGTTTCTAATGCCACTGCAGCTGATGTAAAATGGTTAATTTTGAAGAATTGACAGTTTACTGTCCGTGCTTAGTGCTTACTACTCCAGCTCGTAGTATTAACTAATCTGTTCCTGCTTTTTTGTTCTTTTGCCTTTGTGGTGAGCATGGAAAATTATGGAAAGTATTAGTTAGGAGGTGAGCAGATGAGAACCAGTGCCGAGATTCCATTGCACATGGCCAGATGGTCGTCACATTAAACAAACAGATCTTCTCTTGTTTGTTCTGTTATCCACTAGTTGGCTTTGCCATTCTGTGTTGTGTGGTATAGCTGATTAGCTGTTCCCTTTACCGCTGTACGTACGGGTCGTTTTCTTCAGAATTATTTTTCATCAAGTTATAAAGTTTTTTTGGGCTATAAAAAGATGATCTTAGCTGTTTGCAGTGACGTGTTTGTTGTAATCTCATGTAAATTTGCATCCGGCCCAAACTATAACATAAGAGCATGATTCTTGCAGTCTCATTCAGACAGAACTCGCAATGCTTTTCATGTTTACTGGTGCATATTCTCATCGGTTTTTGAAGTATACCGACCTTAGTTTTTCGAACACATGAACTAAGCTATAAGGTTAATTTGGCATGCAATTTTGTATATTTCCACGCTTTCTTTACTCTCTCTTCTAACGTATGCCGGGAATGAGAGAAATTGGGAGATATTTGCTGATGATAACGTGGCACTCAGGAAATTTATAACAGGAACAGAACAGAGACGACAAAGTATGACTAAATTGATTTACTCCCGAAATCTCTTATATTTTAAGAGCGGACGAAGTACATACGTATAGATGGAGGGATTAGCACATCTCAGTCCTGGCAGCGGGTGCCACTGAAATACACCGAAGGCCATTCTTGATTATAGCTAGTAATGCATAATATTTGGCCAGTCCTGTGAATCATATTTGCTCATCATTTTCGAAATTTGGACGCTGTCACGTCATGACCCCACGATGCATAAAAAGATTGATAGTGAAATCTGAATCTATTTTTCAATAACGGTCCATGTTTAAACCACCAACCCTCTTGTTTTGACAACTTTCAGGCTTGGTCACTCCATGAACCACCGGTCGTCTGCTCGGCAAGGGAAGAACAATAATTCAGCATTTATGTTCTGCTTTTGCCTTTTGTACTTTTCTATTGACATAGAAGCCATGCATAATTCATCGCTCACCCTCTTGCTGCTACAACTAACCATTGCTTCCGCTTCACGCTCCCGATAATGCCTGGACTGAACTAATAAGCTGACAGATGACGGCAATTGCAGTACAGCGATCTAGCTCTGATAAAGAAAAACAACAAAACAAAACAAAACGTAGAATTCAGAAACTTCACCTGCTGGTTAGATCTCCCTCGTGCTTGCCACATCCCAGGAGAGGCGAAGTTGAAAACGCATAGATTTACAAGCAGGCGAGTGTCGGAGTGTGGGAGATCGAAAGATCTGTACTGCTTTTCTCGAGAGGGGTACGTAGCTGATAGCCCGGGACTGCTGCGAACAAGAACATTTGGGACTTGTAAAATGGGCAGCGTAAGAGTTACTCGCGTTGACATTTGACGAACCTGCCACTGCTGCATCTTCCAAAGCTCCCGCTACAGGTTAATTAACCTGACGACCCTTGCAAGTAGCTTCAACGAACCTACGCTGTAGACTTGCAGTTTACATGTAGTGGGTCAACAGGATTAGTAGAGAATTAGAGAATCATCAATACGCCTAAGTCCTAATCTATATAAAGTATAGTCATTTGAGTAGAGAATACTGCAACTGAAGTACGTATGTTCGTAACCAATGGTAAAAGAGAAAATATTGCAACTGAAGTACGTTCCTCAAGGGAATTAGAGAACCAGAAAATTTTATCTACTTTAAGAGAAAATTTTATCCTCGCAGCCTGAACCTCCGAGGCGCCGACAACGTTCTCCGCAATGGAGTAAAACTATTGCATGTCTTCCTGTTTGTGCTACACCCACTATACTGGATCAGGTCATCTCTGACGGACCCAAACCCTCACTTTTAATGGGTTTTGCTCTGGTCAGATATTAGTGGTCACTGATAACTCTACACCTTTAACGGGTGATGGCTCGTCAGAGGTGATAGTCACCTCTAACGGGTTGTACCATGCGACCCATCACAGATAAGTACACCATCCACTAGTGATGACATACAACTTTGACATGCTCTACTCCCTGACCCGTCACAGATGTGAAAAATCAACTCAAAAAAAAAAACAAGAAAAATGAAGCCCTTGCCTGCAGCTCACCACATCCATTACCGATGTAGATACTGCTAAAAAAAGGAAGAAATTCTTCGTCCTTTCATACTTTCCATCACATTCATCACAAAGAATTATTTTCCATCACATTCATCACAAAGATTTAGTTTTCATCACATTCATCACAAAGATTTAGTTTCCATTGCATTCATCCCAAATAAAAATCTCTAAGAACAAAGAATCAGATACAAAATTCTCTAAGAACAACTTTGAGAACACCGAAGAACACCACCTTGCAAGAACACTCAGAACAAATCACCGACCTGCACGACACGGCCTTTGCACTATTTGGGGGATGAAGGCGGCGGTCGGAGGCGGCAGCTAGTGCACTGGGATGGAGGATACAATGCTTAGTGGTTGGAGGATGGAGGAGACGACGCCCAACGGCTAGATCTGCGTCCCCCGACCTCGTCGAGGATGGTTCCAGAGCTCGGCTCTCGGAGGTGGCTACCGGATCCACGTATCCGTCCTCGTGGAGGACGGATCCGGTGCCCGGAGGTCGAGGGATGGAGGTGGGGGGGGCGCCCGGCGGTCAAATCTGCGTCCCCGACCACATGGAGGATGGATCCGATGCCTGACAATCGGGGGAAGGAGACGGCGGCACTCGATAGTCGGATGCGGCGGCCGACGCATGGGGATGGAGGAGACGGCACCCGATGGCCGGATTCACGTCCCCCGATCTTGTGGAGGATGGATCCGGCCGCCAGCGGTCGGGGCAGAGGAAGCGGCGGTTGTTGTGTAACGCCCCGATTTTCGTGTGGCGTTAAAAAGCTAATTTATGAAAATCCTATATGTGAAAATTTCGTTCTTCGAGTGTTGAGTCTAAGTTGTGGCATAGATCTCAATTTAAATCCCTCCTTTGTCTAAATTCCCTGATGTCAAAATCGCCTACTCAAAATCCCTGTCCGAAAATAATCCCATCCTTGTATTCAAAAATTTCTTTTCTAAACCTCTACCGAGAAATTCTCACCTTCAAATAATCCCAGTCCAGTTGTTCTCCAAGGTTTTGAGTCCGCGCTCAAATCATCTCCGGTTACTCATTGCAAAGGTCCCATGTTTACAAATCTCAAAGTTCGGCATATTCAAATCCCTGTTTTGTTTCGAAATAGTGTTGAAGTTCGAATCTTTATATTCGGATTTCGCTCCTGAAACCCTAACCACATATTTCGTCTAATTCTTGAAACTAGTCTAGAACAAGCATCCACCTCGTAAAATTCTAACCTCTTCCCTTGATTCACTGAAACAATTCTCGAGATTCGAATATCCGTATTCGAATTTCTCTCTTAAATCTTATTCGACCCAATTTCTCCCGAAATTGTCCAAGTTCAATAACCCCTCCGAATATTGAACCGATGCCCGAGTTATCCTTAAATTCTCGCTACAAAATAAGAATTCCTAAAATCAAATCTCAAGCTTAGATTCAAACCCTCGAGTTACGCCCTCTCCTTCTCCAGCCATATATCTCCCTTTTGATCCATTTCTGAATATTGTCGTCCTCCTTGAATCCCTTCCCAAATATTCGTTCTAACTCCAAGATATAAATCCAGTCAAATCCTCTTGGAACCCTAACTCGGTCCAATGATCCACCTCCAACTCCTAAACTCACCCTTTGTTTCATTCTTGAATATTGATTTCTCCCTTTGAATCCTCTCCAAATAAACTATCAAGTCTCCGGATACAAACCTATCCTAAAAATATTAAGCCCACGATTTGATGCTATCTACTTGGTCCCTTGTATTTCTCTCAAATCCTTTCCGAGTGTTCGTTTCAACCTTCAAATACAAATCCAAATTCAATTCCCCTGTTTAAACCACAAATTCCGAGACTCAATTCATCCTCCTTGAATTCTCTCCCCAAATAATCCTATAAGTCCCCCAAATACAAATCCATTCAGAAACACCGAGTTTTCACCTTGCTCTCCCTTCCTTGGCTCCTCTATATTTTGCTAAATTCAAATATCTAATTTGAATTCAAATCCCATTTATTATGCCCTTCAAATTCATTAAAGAAATTTTCACCAAAAGTCTATTTTGTCTCCCTTAATCGTTTGGGCCGCTTCTCCCCTTTTTCCTCTCGGCCCAACTCGATCCTAAATCCCTCTACTCGATATCAAAAATCATGTCCTCGAAATTTCTATTCCAAATCAATCCCCGAAATTTGATCCTTCTCTCCTTTGAATTCTCGCCAAATATTTCTCTCAATTACAAAAATATCAAATTCCTATTTTGAATCCTCTCCTTGACTCCTTCGTATTTTTCCGAGTTCAAATATGTAATTTGAATTCAAACCCCGACCCAAACACACAAAATATTCCTTCAATAAAGTTTCTAGAAAAAGTCTACTTTACTTCCCTCAAAGTCCCATGGGCCGAAACCCTTGCCCGGTCCATTCTCCTCGGCCGGCCCTTTTCCCTCTTTTCCCCTTCCTCTTGGGCCGCGCTCGCGGGACCGGCCCACTCCGCCGTCACGGCCCGTGTCCAGGGCAAGTGCGCCACCCGTGCGAGATGTCAGAGAGAGCGCTCGTCTCTCTATCTCTTATCACTCTCTCGTTTCGCTTCTCTCTCTCCGCCAAGTTTTGCCGCTGGCGCCGCTCAAAATTTTGGCAGTGTCGCTCGCCGTTCCCGCCTGCGCCCGCGCATGCCCGACCGGGAGGACGAGCTGGCGTCACCACGCCAGCCCGGGCTGCCACAGCAACCCCCCTTGCCTCCGCTCGGCACCAAACCGATCACCACTCTTTTGCCGTCATCGCCGTCGTTATCCGCTGGCCCTGTCGTGCCAAGTCGCTAAGCACCAAAAACGGGAGGCGGAGCTCGCGCTCCCGCTCCCTCTCTCACCCAAAGCCTTCCTTTTTCTTTTCCCTTCCCGCCGGCGTCAGCCGCTCTGCCGCCCCTTGGCTCCTAGCGTCAGAGACCGCGCGACTGACAACGCCTCTCCTTGACCCTGCGCCAGCTTGACGCCCACCTCCCCGCGGCTTCCCTCTCCTCCAAGCCCCCTTTTCGACCCCTATAAAACCTCGCCACCTTCCCCTCCCCTTGCCAAGCTCCTTGGAACGGAGCACCGCCGCCTCCTTCTCCGCCGGCGTGCACCGCTCGCCTTTCCTCCTTTTCTGTTCCCTCGACGCCACTCTGTTTCCACCGCCGTCGTGCGCAGCCGCGCACCGCCGCCGGCCTCCCAACTTCTCCGTGGCCACCGCTTCCCACTTTCCTTTCCTCTCCCGGCGACCGCCCAACCCGCCACCGCTGCGAGCCGCCGAGCGCCGCCGTCGGTGTGGGACCCATCGGCTCCTTGCGCCGCTACCCTCCTCGTGCCCGCTCGAACCGCCCAGAATGCCGCCGTGGCCGCTTGCCTCCTCTCTCCCCTTCTCGCTGCGTTGCACTTTCTCCACCGCCGAGCGCCGCTGCATCGCTCGCCTTTCCTCCCTTCTTCTCGTCGTTCTCGCCGCCGCCGCGCGCAGACGCACGCGGTCATTGGCCTCTCGCCTCGTCACCGCCGCCGGTCGCCGTCGCGCCTCCTCTCTCTAATCCGCGCCGTTGAATGGCATCCCCATCTCCTCCTTTCGCCGGTGCTTGCCACCCCCTCCAATTTGTCGCCATTCGCCGGAGCTCCCCTCCCGCCGCCGGCCATCCGATCTCCGACCGGCTTCCTCTCTCTTCTCGCCCTTGCCAGCGTGGTTGTCCACGCGGGGGCCACCTGGGCTTGACCGGGTCAAGCCGACCCCGGTCAGCACCTCCTGGCCCCGCGCAGCACGCCTCGTCACCTTGGGCCGGCCTGCCTCCATCGGCCTCACACCCGCACGCGCCGGCCACACGGGCCACCTCGTTGTGCCGACCCTTCTCCCCTCTCTCTCCCTCTCGCCAGCCGCTAGGTCGCGGCCTCGCCCATGGCCCATAGAATAGAAGTCCTTTTCCACTCCCTCCTCGCAAGCCAACTACCCTTGAATCCAAAGTCCCTCCTTGGTCCCTCCTTCCTCACTCCTACCAAGCCAACCAGCTACCTATGAACAAAAGTCCACTTTTACTCCCTTCACCGAGTCAAGTGCCCGTGAATCGAAAGTCTTCTTCCACTCCCTCTCTACCAACAGCTCAAAACCAAAATGTTCATATCCAGTCCCTCATCCGCCTGCTACCCTTGAAACAAAAGTCAACATTGGTCCCTCATTCCTCCCCCCTTACCAAATCAGCTATCCATGGCCTAAAGTCCATACATCCTCCCTCACCTTTTGCTGGCCCCACATGTCAATGAGGGTAAGAAATATTCAATATTTCTTTTCTAGAAATTCAATAAGTCCATTTCCTTTCTCCAGAAAATCAATTAAACCTCCAAAAAATTCATATCTCCTGATCCGTAACTCCGATTGACTCCGTTCCACCTCCAGTACTTCCGTAAAATTGTGATCTATCTAATGACATTATTATTTAGTCTAAATTATTTTCTTGGTCTTTTTTTAGGTTTTTATTGTTTGCACCTAGGTGCGGTTACCGGATTTTCTTCAATCTTGGATTTCTCAAAGATTCGTGAAGATTAAGACCCTGAGCAAGGCAAGCTACCTTTGAACATCTTGAGCCTATATTTGAACTTAATTATATTGTTTACAAAATATTTATGCATTGCTAGGTTTGCACTTGAACTGTTTGCCGCGTCTGCAAGGCAGATTCGTGGGCCTACCTAACTTGTTGCATTTAATCCTTCCAATGCTAATTGCTATATCATGTTTCCCTTGTAACCCCCTTTGTTGCGCCTCGGTACTCGTGCACTCTGTACGAGTATCGATGGTCGCCTTCAAACTTAAAATATGAGAACAACTTGGGTAAAACTTGGTTTACAAAAGTATTGGAAAACCCGACGCCTCGGTCGGTGCCTTGTGAAAGAAAAATGAGTTTTAAAAATAAAACTCGCGACACAAGGCCATTCCTGGGCGGGATGCTTGTGCGGTCGCTTTTAAGGACCGATTCCTTTGGAATTACATTCGAGCATATAACAAGTGCGACCACATGGGTGAAGTGGGACACCGCTGGCTGAGTAACTAGCTAGGTTTGGGAAACCTTGATGCCAAGGGAGAAGTGGATTCACCGGAGTGGTGTCGGGGAGATCCCCTGGGCTTCGTAGCACAGTATGGTCTGGGACCTAACCTGTTGTTGGTCCGGATGACCCCTCTCATTGGCATATGGTGACCCTGTGTCGGCTTTGGAAATGCCTTGTCGTCAAAGCCTCAAAGTCATCAGACGTGGCTGTTCTGTACGGGCTAGGTGACCCAGGTAGTAACGTCGTGTGGGTAAAGTGTACCCCCTCTGCAGAGGTTAACAAACTGTTCGAACAGCCGTGCCCATGGTTATGGGCGGATGTGAGGTGATTCCTTAGCGTAGTTTTTGTTTTACCCTGCTTTGAAAAGAGATGATAATGGTTTGGGAAACCTGATGCTTGGGAAGCAAATGGCTGTCGGGGAGACAGCGGGACAGGGAGTCCCTAGAATTAATTGGTCGTCTGGGGACCACATATCTCGGGAAGATTGGATAATTGGTTTGATTTGGGAAACCAACTTTGAGGCCAACTCTAGGAGTTGTGCAAACATGAAAAATCAATTTGTCACTTCTCACTCCTAACCGAGCTGAGATTTGTCTCGCTTTGGTTGTGGACCAGCACACACTTAGATTATTGAAAACTTTTAAATAAAATTGATTGCAAAGTAACAACCGCCCCTTGAAGCTTGCATTAAGCACTTAACTTCCCCTGACTTGCTGAGTACGTAAGTACTCACCCTTGCTCTCTCTCTATATATAGTTCTGCCAGCTTTGAAGGTGAAGTCGAAGTGAAGATTAGGGTTTCGTCCTAGTTCCCTGCTGTTGCCTGTGGTGTTGGGTGTTAGTTCGTTGGTTTCCGCTGCCTCTATCTCTGATGTTGCTGCTTCCGCATCGTCTGTTGCATTCTTGGTTTCTCCTGAGAGCTGCAACTTAAGTTAAGGTAAATAAGTCCTTTATTTAAATTAAGAATTGCAATGATTCATAATTGTCACCGTGGGTACCAGCGCTATGTCCTGGCACTGGTACCGATATCGCGGTTTCATAGGAAGCGCTTCACACCGTTTTTCCTACGACACGCTCCTGTCAGGTGCTGTTGTACGGCGGTGCTAGATCGGAGTGTGACACGTTGGTAGCGGTGGAGGAGGACAGGTTGTGTCGGTATGGGAAGACGGAAGAAACGGGAGGGGAATAGGATAACGACAAGAATGGAGGGTCACAGGAGGAGGGGAGGGAGAGCATCTTTGTCAGGCAGGAAATTTTAATACCCGTCACAAGTGAGTACCTCGGTATTGACGGGTGCCAACTCAATACCCGTTAAAGATAAGATATCACCTATGACGAGTCTATAGATGGGTCCGTTAGAGATGTTCTTTGTCGGTTCTAGACATGGACCCATTACAAATGATGCCTTACCTGCGATGGGTCGTATCCTTGAGCCTCATCTAGAACGGACTCTCATTTAACCCATTAGAGATGATGCCACTAGTGATGAGTCACTTTGACCCGTTACATGTGGGTCGTCACTGATAGGCCGATCTAGCGTAGTGACCTTTATAAGGGCTTTCTGAAACTTTATGCAAAAGTGACTAGTAACACACACAGGGATGGGATAATGCCTTGTAAAAGATTACGCATAATTTTAATAACGGTAGAATTTGGTGCCATAAAAATTTCGGTACAATTTACGAACAATCATATTGTTTCTGCAAATTCACCGTGTTGCAACAACGTGGCCTTGCCTCATGAGCTGGGCTGCAAGCCTGAAAGAGGGAAGCTTAGTGTGACCTCTCCCTTGTGAAAAATCTAGGCTATCCGGACCATATCCATCACAGTACAGAGTTTGTGCGCTTGGCTAGGCTGCCATTCAAGTCATCCAAGGCTAGGTTGATGCTAGCCTGCCTTGGCAAGGCCAGCCGTTTGGAACCATAAAAAAGAACTACCTATAAAGCTTTCAAAAGAAAATTTCTCTAAAATCTTTCAAATATAATTACAGTGTAACTGTAGTATAGGTATACTGTAGCTCGAGTGTAACTGGAATGTACCTAATATGTAATTTGTCTAGATCTTTAAAAATCTTATGACAACTCAAGTGGCTAGCACGCACGGCTTGCGAAACGAGGCCCTGAGTTCGATACTGTGCAAGCGCACAAGTGAATCCTGAGGCAAATCCGGTAGCTAAAAATCAAAAAAGTTCTCTCCCTATTTTCTGTTGTCAACAGAAATCCAACAAATCCATAAAAAAAAAATCCTCGCATCCGGTGGCAACCTAGCTCGGAGGGGCAAGGGAAAGCTAAGATTGACCATTCATTTGCCTGCAACCTTGAAAAACGGGATAATGGGTAAGAGGAGTGGGATTGGGATTGGGATATGAGTGGGGGGGGGGGGGGGGGGATATGAAGAATTGATGGTTAGGATTAAAAATTGCTCTTTTAGAAGGTGGGAAAAGATTTCACCATCCCATTATCCAAAGTTCCAAACAGACCCTACTACCATGGTTGTTTTTACTTTCGGAATAAGTTCACTTTGGGTCCCTTTATTTGTCGCTCAGTCCGATTTCCATCCCTTGGTCGTAAAATCGAGTACGACGGATCCCCCAACTTACGAAACCAGTGTAAACGAGATCCCTCGGTAATATTTTGCCCAATTTTAACTGACGTGATGCCTACGTGGCTCCTTTGACTAGATCTTTATCCCACGTGTCATTGACGTGGTGCTTACGTGGTAATTAGATCTGAAAAAAATAAAAGCAGCAAAATTGAAATTAAAAATTTAAACAAAATATGTGGGACCCACATGTTAGTCAAAAAGTAAAAATGGGACCCACATGTCAGTGGGTCCCACTTCTTCAACCTCACCCCTCTCTACCTCTGTCTCCTTCAACGATGTCGGCAGGAGTGGACTAGCTGGCGGCGGGCGGTGAGCAGCGGGAGTGGAGCAACATACAGCGGGCGGTAGGCGGCGGGAGAGGAGCGGCGTGCGGCATCAGACAGGCGACAGGAGAGGAGCGGCGCGCGGCGCATCTCCATCCTAGCATCGCCCTCCGCGACCGGCGTGCTCCTCATCTCCATCATCGCCTCCTCCATGACCGCGTGTGGTGGCGGACCTTGTCGACCGATACAACCCCACCACCGCCACTTGCCATCATCACAGGAGGCCAGAGCAGCTAAGGCTCAGTGAGAGAGAAGAGGGGAAAGAGCCGGAGGAGGAGGCCCCGGCGGGCACCCCTGACGCCGAGGTGGAGGAGGCAACGAGGCCTTCTGCCGCTGTCCCGGAAGAATCCGGCGAGGGGAGACCCCAACTGTTGAGGCCGCCACCAACATCTCCCCACCTGCAGCCACCGCTAGCGAGAGCGGCTCCTCGCCGAGGCCGGCTTCGACATCTCACCGCTCGCGGCCACCGTCAGCGAGAGCGGCTCCCCGCTAAGGCCACTGCTGACATCTCCCCACCCGCGGCCACTGTCAGCGAGAGCGGTTCCCCGTCGTGGCCGCCGCCGACATCTCCCCCCGCCCACGGCCAACGAGGAGGAGAGTGGCTCCCGTCCCTTGGCGCCCTTCTTGTCGCGAGCATGCTCCGGCTGCCGCTCATCGTCCGCTCAACTCGCCGCCCACCCCTCTACACCGGTCGTCCGCTCCGACCGCTACTCGTCCTGCTCCGCCGGCCGGAAAGAGAGAAGGGGATAGATGACAAATTAATTAAATTATTAAAAACATGAGTAGTGAGGATGATATGTGGGGACACATGGGCCCCACTATTTTTATTATTTTGTATGTGAAGCTGACATGTGGATCTACGATTTTAATTATTTTTCTGGGATCGAATTGCTACGTAAGCGCCACGTAGGACGAAGACCTAGTCAAAGGAGCCACGTAGGCATCATGTCAGCTAAAACCGGGCATAATAATATCTCGTTTAAACGGTTTCGTAAGTTAGGGGACCCATCGTACCCGGTTTTGCGACTAAGGGATGAAAATCGGACTGGACGACAAATAGAGAGACCCAAAGTGAACTTATTACTTTTACTTTTAGCCAGGCTGGGATTGGGAGGAATAGATGGGGACTGAGCCACCAAAAAGCCTAAATCTGTAACAACATCCCACTGATCCAGCAGCGTAATGGGCCTCTTGCCTCCTTGCGTTGTGAGTCGGTCTCCCTATCCCCCTGGCCTCCCCTCCTCCAGCACCCGTTCCGTCTCCTTCGCCCGTCGCCTGCGCTGTTGCGTTGATCTCCATCACCGCGAGTAGCGGCACTGGGCTTTCGCCAGGGGCAGACCCAGCATGATTCAAGGGTATTCACAGTTGAATACCTAAGATTTTTGATAAAAAAAAGCATATATGAAGTATATATTTCTTGTGTATATGAAAAAATATAGAACATATGCATGTTGATCCAAAGAAGCCCAATAGAAAATACCTGGCATCATCCCACCTCCCTCCTCTCGTTGTTATGGAGGCCCATTAGCTTAATAGCAAAACGAAAAGCCCAAAAAGGAAGTAACCCTAGACGGCTAGACCTGTCCGGTTGTTACTAGTTAGTCCTTCTCCCGGTCTCCCCCAACCCAACGGCGCCCGACCTGGCGACCTGCGTCCGCATCCATCCAGCCTGATCGCCCGCGCCGCAGCCACGCTTGCCATCGCTCCGCCCCGGCGCCCTACACCCGCGGCCTCCTCTGCCTGGAGCGCGGCGCGGCGCGCCTGCCTGGCCGCCTCGCCGGCCTCCCCTGGCTTCCGCCGCATATTCTCGCCTCTGACTCCTTGCGCGCAAGCCAATCTCCATGTCCCATCAGCCTCGACTCCTGTCTAATTGCGAGTTCGTCGGCCGCCTGCGCCGATCTCTATCCATCGCGCGAAAAGCTCGGTGCAGTCGTACTGCTGCTTCCGCCTCCGGTGAGTACCCGTGCTGAAGCACATCCTCTTTCTTTCTCAGCCCTCTCTACCTTCACATTTTCTCTTTACTTTAACTTATCTTCTCTTCTAGATCTAGAAGCTAGGTTTTTCTTTGTCTTAACCTTAGTAGTAACTATTTTTAGAAGATAAATCATATTTGATCCGACTTTTGTAAGAAAGCCAAAGAAAGTTACAGTAGTTCATCATCCAACGAAAAGAAAAAAACAGATTCCTACCAACGACACTAGACACCACAAACAGACTACCGGGTTTCAAGTTTCAGAAGTAACATCAGGGCCATAGGCAACGGCATCAAACACCTCCAAAAACACTCAAAACTGAAAGTGACAGGATTACAATTATCATATCTAAACTTCAACCATTCAGTTCTCCTTCAATCTCCATTGGCACACGTCAGGAGACTTCAACACTTGAATATGCTCTACGATGAACAGCCTGCCGGAGGAGACCAAGATCGATCTCTCTCATGGCAAGCACAACAACCGAAGAAAGAAAGAAAAAAAACAAACGGAACAGGGTGGCTGCCCCCGGGAGATCGAAACCCTCCTAGGGGCAATGAGCGGAAGCGTGAGCAGCAACGCCCTAGGTCGCCCGCTCTGATACCATATTGAATAGTATAGGAAGAGAGGAATACTGCGAATATTAGACACACTATATTGAGCTGAGCCTCAGGGGGCCGGTATATATAGGTTACATGGATTGGATCTCAAGGAGATAGAGATGGAAACTAATCCTATCCTACCATAACAAACCGGATACACTACGATCCTATCCATACACTCTAACATACAGGACCATATCCATATCTGAATCTGTGCAATCATTTTATACAAGAGTGTCAAGGGCGATTTTAACACAAATGTTTTGGAAAACAAAGTCATTCCTAGTAAGCCAAAAAACCCAACAAGCCCCAACAACCTTATTATTAACTAGGAGTACTCCGCGCGTTGTTGTGGGTCTGTTTGTGATTATGCAAATTTATGTTCATGGTAAAGTGAGCATGCTAGTACAATAATTAAATTTTAACATCGACGTACAGTATCGCAATAGATATTTTACCAATCAATGGAAGCATATGGCCATTAATGGATGAGATATCATCACCAAAATGGAATTTTTGAAGCCCGGCATCTTTGCAACTGAATTTCATTACTCTCACCATTGATCAGCGTGGATCAAGGCCTAGGGCAGCTAGAGCTTAAGCCCTAGTCCTGGGATCCAAAATCCATGCAAATTCCATATAAATTTTAGAAAGAATGCTTGAATTTATAGAGAGCTAGGACAAAGTAATAGAACTAAGCCCTAGGTGTGGCTTCAAGCTGGATCCACCCCTGAAATTGATCTCAACGTTAACTCATGGTTCTGATAGTTTTTTTCTTGAACGTTTTTGTTAGTATGACTAACTTAGACTATGTGCAAACTGAGCCTTGGAAGGTTTTTATGTGTACCTTGGAAGTGCTTTTGCTGTACAGAACAAAAAAGAGATTATGAGGAGGGTTTAAAGGGAAATTAACTTGTTCTTTATATGCACTGCAAACGGCTTGTCGAACTGTTGTGGTTAGTTACTGACTACTGGAAAGAGTCGCAACATATTTTGCTTCAACTTTTTCCAGACAACATCGTCGTTTTTGTCTTCTTACCTTTTTACGGACAATAGTGTTGGTTTGGGTGCTTTTCCTTGATAGATACTTGCTTAATCACGTGTCAAACTTCCTCAACAAAGGCAGTTGCTATTCATATATCTAATGGTCATTATCCCTTTTCC
Source organism: Oryza punctata (assembly GCA_000573905.2). Classification (NCBI taxonomy): domain Eukaryota; kingdom Viridiplantae; phylum Streptophyta; class Magnoliopsida; order Poales; family Poaceae; genus Oryza; species Oryza punctata. Next base: position 32,201,965 of record CM002489.2, on the reverse strand, counting down.
TTTGATCCAAGAGCTTCACTTTTTTTAATGGTGTGTCTTAACAGGGAGGCTCGGTGTGTAGTAAAAAGTTAAAGGAGAGGGAGGGAGAGGTAACAAGTTTTCCCCCAAAACGTTTGGGGGTTCAGCTGAACCCCCATGCCCCACCGGTAGGTCTCACAGAAATGTACATCATTCAACCTTTTCTCCTGAATTTCCAGGGTTACAGGACAGTTTGCATGACATGATCATATTTTGCTAAGGTTCTATTAGAGTGTAATTCAATGACCCGTTTCATGGACTTAAGGGCTTTCATCCTGCGTGCACGTGTTTTAAAGCTTTATAGGCAGGCCTTGCGCATGACTCGCCGAGCTCCTGTGCATGCACGCGGTCAGACATTTTTAAACCTTGCTTTCCTATCTTTGCTGTCTAATGTTTACTCTTGAAGTTACAACTAAATATTCTTGAATGTTCTTTGTCCAGATGAGTTGAGGCAAACTGTAAGAGCTGAGATTGAAAAAAATCACCGTTGCGACGATAAACAGAAGATTAAGTTCTTAATCAGTGAAGGTCTGCAACGATTAAAAGGTCTTGATGAGATGCTTGACATGACAGGAAATAGTTAACCTGAGTTTCATGTGGGAATCTGCTGTTGTATTCAATTCTCTCCTGGATTCATGTAGTTATTTATATGACACCCTTTACCCTTTACAAAGGGCAAGACATTTGTCGTTCCTCTAGTTTCATTTGCGGAACCTATACAATATTTGGGGCTGGATTGGGGTTAGGTTGGCTCAGAACTACAGATTATGGGCAATATGAGTGTGGGGTGTTATTAAGGGTCTATTTGTGAAACATTTTCTATAAGTCAGCTGGTTTCCACACCAAGATATTTTGGTTAATTGTTTTCTGTAACTTTTTTATTAAGGGATGTAAAGCTGAGGATAGTTCTGTATTTCTTCTCACACTTCACATAGAACAAGACTGAAGGTTTTTCCAGCTTTGAGCTAATTGGTTTTCAATTGCACTATCCTTTCATGTAAAATTACAAACATAATTGATGCTATTGAAATTACTTCTTTTGATCACCGAAATTTCTAGTATCGGTGAATAACTAACAATCAAGAAGGTCTGCCTGCTTATTACGCCCTTGTAACCATTCTTCCATCAAACTTTTTGTCAACATAGAACGAACTAGTAAATGGTGTTACTTAAAGAAAGAGAAAATTACTAATACATAAGTAGTACACCAGAACTTAACTTCAAGCAGCATCAGGTAACATAACCCAGAAATACATAAGTAGTACAGCAACAAAACTGAACCCAGATTTACGGTTCAAAAGCCACTTACGGTTCTGGATTTCCCCCACACAAGGATGTAAAGTTTTACAGCTGTCGGCCTTGGATATTCGTCAAAGATAGCTCAAAGCAACATAAAAGATTGACATCTACATTGGAATATGTCTTCTGAACAACATGAATGTGTTATCAAGAACAAATTTGGTGTATTCACAGTATTAGCTATTCCATTCATTCATCAACTAGACTAAATCCGGGCAAAATTTTTGACCTGTTAGTAGGAAAGGGCTGAAACCTGCATAAGCCTACTGATTTCTACCAACAATTAGAGCACCAAGGCAATTTACATGCAGCTCCGTCCAAGAATCCTCCAAAAAAAACAAGATAGCCAACAAGAAATCGCCAAGAACCGCTCTCCAGAGCCTAGAAACCGACGATGACGATCGACGAGAATTCATCAAGAACTCGTCAAGAACCAAGAACTGACCCATGATCGGGGGGGGGGGGGGGGGGGGGGGGGGAGAGAGGCAGGCGGCGACGCCGCCATCTCAAGAATCCAGAGCAGGCTTGGCGGGCGGCGGCGGCGAGGTACCCGGCGACTGCGGCGTGACCCAGACGTTGCAGACGGGGCAGCGCGGCGAGATGGTGAGCCACCGGTCGACGCAGTCCTGGTGGAAGGCGCGGCTGCATCCGGGTAGGACGCGCACGGCGCGCCCGGCCTCCATGCCGTCAAGGCAGATCGGGCAGAGCTGCTCCTCCTCCTCGCCGTCCCCGGCCACCGCCGCGCAGACCCCGCCTAGCGTCCTCAGCTCCTCCTCCGATAACCCGTTCTTGTCCTCCTCCTCCGTCTCCGGCGTGCAGGGCGGCGGCGGCGGGGCTGGAGGCGGCCCCCGCGCCACGGCCTGGAACAGGTAGCAGAGCCAGACGCCTAGCACCCCGAGCATCCCGATGGCGAGCGACGCCACGCCCACGTACAGCGCCCAGAGCTCCTGGCTCTCCATCCCCTCTCCCTCTCCCTCTCTCTCTCTCTCTCTCTCTCTCTCTCTCTCTCTCTGCACAGAGTAATTCGTTGGTTTGATCGGAGGCGAGGCAGTTACGAGCCGTGGCAATGGCGGTGGCGCGCTGGACGTTTATAGGTGAGGCGCCGTGCCGATCTACTGGGCCTCAAAGCCCGGGTAAGTCTAGGCCCAGAAGCTCTCAATCAAGGCCTATTTAATGGCCCGGTTTGACTCCGGAAGGGTCCAGTTCTAGAACCATTGGGGAAGAATCAGTATCGGAGAGTGAATTTGGAGCGAGGTAATAAGATCTCAGCGGAGGAGACGAGGGGGAGGAAGACCCAGCGAGGGAGTATAGGAGGATTCCGAGCGCTGCAGCCAGCCATGGCGAAGCAAGGGGTGAAGAAGACGAGGGACGCGAACAAGAAGCAGATGGACCTCATCCTCCGCCTAATCCTCGCGGCCAACGTGAGCGGTCCCCGTCGATTCCCTCCCCCTTCCGTTTTCAGATCCGTGAATTGCTTAGGACGCTGCTAGATGGTTGGTTTTTGGTTAGATTTTTTTTGGCAGTGGTCATGTGATATGTATGAGTTTAGGGGTGGTAATTTTGGTGAAGAATTGAATTGGACTAGCTGATCTTGCCTGGAGTAGTCGTCTGGGCTTTAGTTGTTATTATCGTGTTCAGATTTCTTCGTTTATTCATCTTTTTTGGAAGGCGTAGGTTAGAGTCTTGCATGTCAAGGTACTCTAGTGAGAGGGAGGAAAGCTCTACCGTAGTTTTTGTCTTGTAGAATTACTTTCCGTGGCCTAGCCAAAACATGTTCTGTGATGTTTGTGGAACGTCATTTTTCGGTCATATGATGGGAGATTTATGATAAAAAAAGGTTCATGACAGAAGGATAAAATCCTGCCTTAGCGGCGATTGAGTGCTTGATGCCATCTTACCTCCATGCATTGCATTTCTGCATTTATTTTGTTCAACAAGGTTATGTATACATGGTTCTCTTTGGTACTTCTTTTAGGGTATTTATATAGAAGGTTATAAAGATCAATAAAAACCAAGTCCTCACTCTGATAAGATCAAACTCATGCTCTTGAGTCTTGACTACCGGAGTAATCATCACTTGAATTTTATGCCATTTGTGTAGTACTGAAACCAAACAGAACTTGGGAGTATCACTTACCAGGATTATCTGATTGCATCTGTCACTGGGTACTAGCCTACTACATCAGCAGAAAGTTGCTAGTGCAATTGAATGAATAGAAGGTTGCTAGTGCAGAAATCATTTCATCTCCAATATTCCTGTGGGGTTTTTGGTTTGGAAGGTTGGAATTGGGATATTGGTGGGTTTATTCTGGACCTCAAATTTAGTTTTATAACTTATTATTTCAAACACTATAACTTTGTGGTGTTTTATTGACATTTCTCCTAAAAAGGAATACTGAAGCAATGCCATTAGATAAAATGATTGCACTACTTGGTAAGCATTTGTTCATTGCTTTTATTCATTTCTTGGAAGTATGCCATGAGATTTTTTTTACCTGTTGGCTGTTCTTGAGGAGGTACCACAAATTAATACTAAAACTGTGGTACCTCTTGCTACCTTCTAAGGACCGTAAAATCAGTTATATCACATCCTAATTATATACTTTAGCTATTTTGAGTTCAGAGGCTTAACCTGATTTCTTCTATAACTTAATCATTGTGCAGATTATTTACATAGTAGTGAGGATGGCTGTAATGCATTCATCCTTCACCTGGAAGCATTGGATTGGTCTTGCGGTGACATCTGTTGCATATTTTCTACCGTACAAGCAACTTGCCAATATGTCGGAGCCAGAATACTCTGAGAAAGGAGAGTTAATTAATGCTGGTTATGACTTGAACGCTGGTGGAATGTCTGAGTAAGGAACAACACAATTGTTTTTAACTATTCTACTTGAAAATAAATTATTGGATGTTTTCCCAGGAAAATTATTTACTCAGTTGTGACCTGTACAATTCGCCACAAAGACCCTGATCCAGCTTCTTTAAAATCAGTTAACAAATTTTAAAGCTAAAATTACATGAATACTCCTAACTAAAATTAGATGGCTTTGACCATCACAATTGGGTGAAATTTTTAGAATTTTGGCATCATCTACTGAAGGAAACATCAACTTGTACATGCAAAACTCTGTATGTTTTCTGCTATATAATTGAATGATAAATATGTTTTGCTTCTTTTCATGCAGATATTTACAAGATGTGATATACATCACACTCTTTGTTCAGCTGATGTCTATTTTTTCTGACAAATTTTGGTGGACATATTTGGTGGTATGATTTGAACACACCAGAATTTTGTCCATATTTATAAAGTACATAAACCTGCTTGTTCTGTAGCATGTTACCGCATGGAAACTTACTTGAAAACTATCTATAGTTCTTGTCATCACTCTCTTTCTTTATCATATGTTGTATGTATATACACAGCCTTCCATTATTTGATTAATGTTCCAGCATGTCTGGTGAAGATTCTGTGCTGAACTTGATAGTATCATTCAACCTAATTAGCCAATGACCTAGGAATGTTATTCATGCATACCATGACAGTCTGATCTATACATCCAACTTATTTTGTAACCACTAGTTCATAAGGTAGTTTTACAACGGGTTTATTTGAATTGCCACACTGGAGTACCAATTGAGATTACTGTCACTGGTTGCTACTACTGTAAGCTGTCATCCTCACAATCACAGTCATCTCAGGAACATGGTGTCATAGCTAATGAGTCAAAATCTCTAGAAAAAAATATTGTTTGTTTATTTTTGTTATACAGGCATCTAACTATGGCCCCCCTTTTTCTTGTTAAATCAAATTCTTAATGCGCATCGCTGATGGTAGCTACTATACGATGAGATGTGCACAATACCAAGAGTCCAAGAGGTATTGCCAATCATTGTTAACTTTATTAACACATATTATTGATTTTCAGATTCCAGCTTATGGCGGATACAAGATTTCCGGTCTGTTGAGAGGAGCATTTTTCGGTGGTAGTTCAGAGGTAAAAATAGAGTGATTGTCAATGTCAGTACATTATTATCACAAGCGACATCCGGATATGACTTATCAGTATACCTCCTGTCTACAGGGCACAGATGAGGATGAGAAGACCCGAAAGAAAAGGGAGAAGATGGAGAAGAAGGCATCTAGGGGGAAGATTATCAAAACCAGGACTCGTTGATGGCACATGTAGTGTATCGGGGCTCGTTGATGGCACATGTAGCGTATTGTTTGAAGGGTAGATTTGCTTTTCATGGCTGTCCAACTGAAATGCAAGCTGTCGGGCAGAACTGTTTCATGAATTATTTGATCATTTGCCCCAGCAGCTTAGTAATATGTAGCATAGATTTGAACTAATCCTCTTAACTTATACCGGCATTATCAATGAGCAGCTCTCTTTTGGGCTAGCTTTCCCCTACAATGAGATATGGCATATGAGAATTATCTAGAGTCATATGGTTGTTTTCCAAGCATTTGCTGATGCTGCTTTCATCTCACTTGCAACATCTTTTACTCCTTTGGGTTTGCAAATTACAATCAATCGGTGTGTACTTCTACAAGACGGTGTATCAATCGTGCTGGTATTTCAGTTCATTCCTACTCCGGCGACAGAGCAGGCAGTATACGGCGCCGGCGACGAAAAAACTGACGAACCAAGCGTTGTTGTAGGCCGTCTCAAATGCCTTGGAGACGCTCGGTAGAACTCCAACATTGTGCAGGAATCCCGGCACGATCGGCGCAACTCCGGCCGCCATCGCCGCCATGGCGGAGACGTTGAAACCGCCCTGGAAATAGTAAGGCCCGTGGCTGTCCTCCGAGTAGAGCGCGTCGACGTCCAGCGCGGTTCGCCGGACGATGTAGTGGTCGGCAAGGATGATCCCTCCGATCGGGCCCATGAGAGCCGAGTAGCCGAGCAGCCATGTGTAGACGAAGCTCTCGCTGGAGCTGAGCAGCCGCCATGGCTGGAAGGCGATGCCGAGCAACGCGGTGACCAGCGCCCCCTTGGCGAACGTGAATGTCCGCGGGCTCATGCTGACGAGCGCGTTCGCCGGCGCCACCACGTTGGCGGCAATGTTGGTTGTGATGGTCGCGAGGCTGATCCCGACGATGGCGAGCACCGTCGTCACCGGCCCGCCAATGCGGCCGAGGAGCTCGATGGGGTCGGAGATGACGTGGCCGAAGATGGCCTCGGTGGCGGACGTCACGGCGAGGCCGGCGAAGGTGAACATGCCCATGAACACCGGCAGCCCGGACTGGCCGAGCACCTGGTCCGCCTGGCTCCGCGCGTACCGCGCGAAGTCCGGTATGTTGATGGCCACCGTCGCCCAGAAGCTGATGTTCGCGGTGAGCGACGGGAAGAACACCTTCCAGAACTCGGCGCGCGTCAGCCTCGGCGGCAGCGAGAGGATGCGCCCGAAGCCGCCGGCGGACACGTAGGCCCAGGCCAGAAGCGCGGAGGTGAGCACGATGAGCACCGGCGCCGAGTACTTCTCGAGCTTTCGGATTCCCTCCATCCCATTCATGATGACGCCGAGCTGCGCGGCCCAGAACGCGAGGAAGCACGCGAACTCGAGCGGCGCGGCGCCGAGGCCTGGCACCGGCGCGAGCAGCGGCTGGTAGGACTTGAGCCTGGACGGCAGGAGGAGGAACACGGCGCGGCCACCGATCCAGGACTCGATGCCGAACCACCCGCAGCCGACGAGTGCGCGGATGACCGCCGGCAAGTGCGCGCCGCGCACCCCGAACGCCGCACGCGCGAGCACCGGGAACGGCAGCCCGTGCGTGACCGCCGGAGCGGCCGTGAGCACGAGCGAGACGAGCACCACCAGGTTGGCGAACGCGACGGTCGCGACGCCCTGCAGCGCCGACATGCCGAGGTCGACGAGGCTGCCGGCGAGGTAGTAGGACGGCACGCCGACCACAAGGCCGACCCAGAGGCTGGCCAGGTCCCAGGCCGTCATGGTGCGCTCCGACGGCGGCGTCGGGGACAGGTCCGACTCACTCGACGACATCCTGGGCCTCGCCGGTAGCATCCGCGGGCGCGACGCGAGCGTGAGCCCGGGACTCCGAGGAAGAAGAGGAAGCCGTGGAGGTGACGCATGGTGGCTCTTCACTTCAATTCGGTGGCCCAAATGGCTTCGATGCCGCGCGGCGAGAGCTCTGGACATCGCCATGGACATGGCCATGGCCGGTGAGGGAAGCAGGGGAAGGAGAAGTTCTTGGAGCTTTGCTGGACGAGGAGGAGAGCTCGAGAGGATATGGGATCTCGTCGCTTGGTTGGTTGCACTGCGTACCACTGTTCATCGGGGCCCACTGCCTTCGACAGCGAGGCAAGATTCCGTTACTGCTCGGCCGCCGTTGGATCCTCGCTCTGTGGGACTGCGAGTCGCGATCTGAACCCTGGATGGGAGCGGAAGGGTAGATCAGCAAAAGGTATTATTTTAAGGACCCGACGGTGGGATACGTGTTTGGGAAGGTGATTACGACCGTGATGAGAGGAGAAGATGTAGAGTGTTGGATACTTTTTGGCCTGTTCGCCTTGAGGGTTGATTGGTTGATCTACAAGTACTCTTTCAGCGTTCCAACGTCACCTTCGATCTACACGTAATGACCATGTGATGCGATGATAGGCCAGTTTATAGGTTATTTGGACATGATAGTCTCATCCAAGCTGCCATCTACATGCAGCTCCCAATAGGAAAATTATTAAAAAATATGGGACCCACATATAGGACCATCAACCTTCTTTTTTCTTCCCCAGCCTCGGGGAGAGAGGGGGAGGCAGCCCGCAACCATCAGGAGAGGTGAAAATTGTATATGTGCCACTCTTAACAACCGGCTTCGCTAGAATGTCATCATTAAAATAGGATTCGCTCAAACGCCACTCTCAAGTTGTGGGCATTCGCTACAATGCCATTTTCACTGTTTCTTACTCTTGTAAATCATTTTCCATCCATTTAATTTTTTCTCGGACCTTTTTACCCCTAGCTGCATCTTCCCTCTTGTCCTCTCCTCCTCTCTTCACTCTTCTCTCTCCTAGGTGAGGTGACAGCGGCGAGTCGAGGGCAAGGTGGCAGTGGCGAGAGGGCGAGGTGGCGCCCGCCGCCTCCCTTCCTCCGCGCGCCGGCGGCACATCCTCTTCCCTCGCGGCGCCGGCCGATGCCGCTGCCTCCCTCCTTCCGCACACCAGCCGATGCCGCCGTCTACCTCCTTCCACGCGTCGGGGCCGCTTCTCTCCATCGAGCCAGTGCCGGCGCAGCCTCCTTCCTTCCTTCGCGCCGGGCAACACCTGCACCGCCGGGCTCGCTTCCCTCCCTCGCGTCGGCGCCGTCATCACCCCTTCTCTCCCGCCAAGCCCGCGAGCCTGGTCGGTGGTAGTGCGGTAGTGGTCCTCGAGCAGCGTGGGGAGGCGGAGGAGGATGCGGGCGAGAGAGGGGACAACATGGTCGAATCAGTTCCGCGCCTACGCCCACGACAGGAGGTCGTCGAAGAAGAGCGCAAAGCCTTCGGCGGCGCGCCGCGGGAGCGGGTCGAGGTTGAGCGTGAGGTGGAGGTCGGTGATGGCGTCGGCGAGGACGTCGCTGGAGGAGACGCAGCTGATGTCAAGGCCGAGCGCCAACGCCTTCAGTGCCTCCTGCGCCAGCGGCGGCTAGAAGAGCATGCCGTCGCGGAGGACGACGGGGAGGTAGGGCAGGATCGAGCGCAGGTTGCCACTCACAGCTCAGCTCGCTGTCGTCACCTCGCCTTCTCCCTGCGAGTGGAGAAGAGAGAATAGTGAAAGGACTTTGATGTCTCCTAGGGGGTGAATAGGTGTTCCTAAAAATTATCACAACTTCATATTATATTAGAATTATGAGAACTTTCGATTCAAATCGGAACTTCCGGTATGGGATTAGAAGTTCCGGTCTCAACCGAAAAGTACGGCGGATAACGTAATAAAACACTAGCTATGAACTTGTAGCTCAAATAAACAAAATGTATATGAATCAAAATGTGACAAATAAGGTATCTAAGCAAGATATAAGGTCACCAACTATATTAATTAAGCATGCAAGTAGATCGGGTAAAAACAAGCTCAAGCACAATATCAGAGAAGTCAAGGACGGGCAAACCAAGAGAGGAGACGCGTGATTTGTTTCCCGAAACTCGGATCCACGGATCCTATGTCACCATTGAGGTGCCACAAAGGCTGGGTCTATTTCAACCCTTTCCTCACGAGGTTGCACAAATGCACTCCTCGGTTTCACTCTTGATTTCTTCCCTTGCAGAGGTGAAATCGAAGCATTCACAAACTTTCCGAGGCATACCACAACCTTGGGTGCTCACCGGCGACGCCTAGCCGTCTAGGAGACCTTAGTCCCCAAGAGTAATAAACACAAATCGAAGATTTGCTTGCTATGAATTCGAGTGCTCGAAGTATGGAGTGAAGCTCACTAGCTCTCAACTTCTCAATCTCTCAATACAACTCTTTTCCCTTCTCAAATCCCTCTCACAAAGAAGCACCACAAAGGTAGGGGAATGGGGATGGCTATTTGGCTTTGTATGTGTCTAACAATACCAAGAACAGCAGCCACTCAAACGAGGGGTGGAGGAGTTTATATACCCGAGCCTCTCAAAATTAGCTGTTGGAGGCAAAAACTGAAATTTTCGGAATTTCCGAAACGCATTTTCGGACAAGTCCGAAAAATCAACAGAGGGCAATCTCAATTTTGCAGCCATTTTCGGAATTTCCGAAAAGCATATAGTAAAACGACCATAACTTTTCGCTCGGGGTCCATTTTGATGATCTTGGACTCTATGGAAAGCTCACTCAGAGGGCTACCCAACTCAACCAAAATCAAGGTTCAAAACCACTCAAAGGAGAGGTTAAAGCTTGGATTTCTCTCAAGGTAGCACTAGGATGGGTCACTTTGAGCACCGAGACATACACAAACATATCGGCGTTACATCCCTCTTAATAATACGGCATTCCTATACTCAAAAGTAAATAGGAAGAGAATTATACTAATAGGAATACCTTGTTTCCATCTTTCTTTCTTTGTCTTAAGGGACGCCAACATCAAAACCTTTTCACCATATATTTTTCAAATGATTGATGCGGTTACTTGTAGCTTCAAATGGTCTCGCACGGTCCATCATGACAAAACCGTCACTCACCCTTCACCACCGGATTTGGTTCTTCGGTGCCAAGCCCCTTACTTGCCCTTCACCGTCGTATGGTCCATCGCGACCGAGCATCGTTTGCCCTTCACCGTCTTGCCGTAGTATCCACTTCGTATCACACATCTTCGATATCTCCACTTTGTCATCCTTGGTATCTTTAGATGTAATGATATCACTTGAGCATCAACACCTTTGCTATCCTTGGGACCTATTTATCTTATTCAACTCAATGAAATTATTAGTCCCAATGATCCGGTTGTCAACCTCCACATGTTGACCAACCGATCACGTATATAAAATGATATGAATAAGTGATGAGTATTAATCAACACTACAAGTGTCATATACTCAAATATATGCTCAAATTTAAAGATCTCAATTAAATGAAAGTGAATAATTTGGATCAAGTACATGCATAACTAAGGTATACGATTTGCTCCTAAATGTATGCATACGGAATATTTGTGTGAAGCAAGAGTATGCATAAATAGAGATAAAATATTGGGAGCTTACCCTATATAAGAATATAAGGTATTGATCATATGTAGACATTAAAATAGAAACATACCATCATCATCTCCATGTTCTCAATATGAAGAAACTAAACAAGATATGGCTCAAACAAAACATTAGTCTTAAATACACATGTCAATCACATGAAAATATTATATATGAATATATCAATATGTGCATGGAGAGAAAGAGTGATACATATAGCTTGATCTCCATGCATTTCATCCTTGTGATTTAGGTCCACCATTATAGAACGTTTCTATCTCAACTCATGTGAAGTCCGGAAATCACCTCTTCACAAATTTCACTTTCATATCCACATGAGACTAGGAAAAGAAATACTTATAAAACATTAGTCTCATATAATTGGATTTATCATTAATCACCAAAACCAAATTAATGGCACTTGGACTTTCAAAAAGAGAAGAGAGGAAGAGAGGAAGAGAGGAGAAGAAAGAAGATGCATTTGAGCAAATCCCATTTTAACGATGGTATCATATTTTGATGGAAAATGATTTACAAGTGCAAGAAACAACGAAAATGGTATTGTAGCGAATGCCCACAGCTTGAGAGTGGCATTTGAGCAAATCCCATTTTAACGATGGTATTCTGACGAAGCCGGTTTTTAAGAGTGACACATATGCAATTTTCTCTCAGGAGAGGGGGGAGATGCGGCCGGCCTCGTCGTCGGGAGAGGGGAGAGAGGGGGCCGTCTCTCCAGTGGGAGAGGGGGGAGAGGTGACCTGCGAGCCTCAGAGGGAGGCGCCGGGGGAGGGGGAGGGGGAGGTGGCCGGCGAGTCCAAGCTTGTTGGCGGCGCCGTAGAGCGTGACGAGCTTCGGGAAGCACTGCGACTCCGTGCAGAAGCACCGACGTCGTTGATTCCTCGCTGCTCCCAAGCGGAGGCAGCAACGGCGACGAGCAGTGGTGCGAGGAGGATGTTAACGTAAAAACACGATGGCCTGGGAGATCTGCTTAGCTCCAGTGCAGGTCCAAAATAATGATGAGATGTGGGCGAGCCAGTCAGTTTGATCCTGCAACTGACAAGATATATAAATTGAATATCAAAGAACCAATCGGCTGACAAGCCGATATAATAATTCCAGCCAATGCTGATAGCAGCTGATATCCCGTATAGATCTTGATACTTGAGTAAATGATTATTAGCGTCATGGGCCCAGGGGTGTGCTGCTTTAGGGCTTGAGGTGGCCCCTTACGCCCACGTGGCCATCCCCCGAGGGGGGATCGGGCCCGGGGGTGACGTGGCGGTCGCCCTTTCTACCTCCCAACTCCCCCGCTCGCCACTATAGCGGGGGTCGGGCTCCCCCGACCCCCTCGAGCTGCCGCCACGTGCGCTGGGGTAGGTGAGCACCCCTAGCGCTCACCTAACCCCATTAATGGCGGTACAGACGGAGTGCGCCTGCGCACGCGTACCGCATTAAATGCGAATAGACGCGCACGCGCGCGTCTGACACGGGTCATGGCCGGCTGACCGGTCTGTGACCGGTGCGAATGACCGATGGGACGCGGCACAGTGCCGGGCGTGACGGTTGCACGCTGTTAGGTACGCTGCACGTCCCGTTGGTTCACATCAAAACCATGAGAGCCGTTCTTTGCTCTCTTATCCAGCCGGAGTTGGTAAGCCAAGTCCGATCGCGTGGCGTGTGTCGCCATGTACGGGTGGAACACGTAAGTCTCCGACCGTTTAATGAAGAATGATGCACGGCATCGCGTGCGGTTGATGGGCAGCCTGACAAGCGTCACGTCGTCATTACAGTGCAGGCGACTTCTGCACCAAGCAACAGGGCTGCCTTTAAATGTAAAAGATTGTTTCCTTTTCTCTAGAGAAGTAGCCTATTTGACCCATGTGGTGTCCCCTTGGGAGTATAAAAGGAGGTCCAGACCTAGAGAAAAGGGGTTGGATCCCTGAGTAAAAACACATCTAATCCACTGCACACAAGAGTAGGGTGTTACGCCTCACCGGTGGCCCGAACCTGTATAATCTCTCGTGTCGCGATCTTTCTCGCTTTTGAACGTTCCAGATCTCAACGTACCGGAGAGCCGAATCGCGTTCTGCGCCCTAGGCCGAACTCACAGAGGGGGGTCTCACTGTCCCCTGTTGAGGAGCTTGTTCTCCGTCAATGATGATATAAAGACAATCGGCTAATAGTAATATGATAGAATAAATGTTGATCCGAAGGTTAAAGTATTCATCGGCTGAAGGTCCGACGTCAATAAATCCACGAGATTAGATAAACAATGAAATCTTTGTTTGTCATCGGCCAAATACAACTTGTAAATAATCCTCGTGAGCTGATGCAACATCCAGATAACTCATCGGTTGAAACCCCGATGAAACCCTTATTGGTAATCAAGAAGCAGGCTAGAGATTATGGTTCTAAGCTAGATCAAACTTAACTGATGCAACACTAAGTATGAAAAGAAAAATAATACCTAGACAATCAAGCTTTTGACTGATTTTCAGGGTGGTGGATACATTATATAATCTAAACCAACAAAGTAATCTAGCCGATATCGACAAAACCCTAGATGGAGATCGGCCGATGCAAGTAAACATTGTCAATCTAGATTATATAATGTATATGATAACTCGACGACTTACATGAACAAGATTAGTGTCGAAGCGATGGAAGCACTGATCCCGATAACGCAAGCTGCCATAACAAGCCTTACACCTCATAGGAGATCGAAGTCGATGCAGCCCAACTTGAAACAAGAACTCGTCGAAAGTAAAAGGATAAAAGGTGGCGATGCACCGAAGTTGTATTGATCAAGAGATAATTTACATGGACCCCGGCTGTACATATTTATATCCATGGGTAGATACTAGTACATATTGGACACGACTCAAACTTTCATAAAGATAAAAGGAAACTAATAGACTCTTCCTAATTAATAGATAAATTGCCATGCCGCATCCTCCTTGAACTCAGTCTCTTTTGGATAAACTTCCTTTAATAGATTAATTTCCTTAACCGAATTTGGTAAGAATCCGACTGTTGGCGATTGATAGCTTCCATCGGCCAATTCTAGAACTCTGAAGCCGATACTGACTCTAAGCCGATGATGACTATGGGGCTTACCAAATTTCGTCATTAACAGAGGAGGAGGAGGCTTGGGGCAAGAGGTCCTCCTCTATATTCGCCGATGACCTATTCCCGCTGTCCCCTCCCTCCCCTCTCATTCCCAACAAGAGGTCCCACATCCGGCCAAGAGGTCCCGTTGCTCCCTTCACAGCCACCGGGAGGCTCACTTCCCTTCACCGCGGCAGCGGGCGGGCTTAGTGGAGGCGGAGGCAGAGGCGGCTCCCCTGCCCTCGAGAGCAGCAGTGGCGGCTGAGAGATGGGCACCACAAGCGCGTGGATCCAGCAACCCATCGCTATTGCCACGCTGACCGCCTCTCCCCTCCCCCATTTCCCACCGGTCGTCCTCATCCCCATCACCATCTGTTGATGAAATTTGGCAAGATAATTGATACATATGAATCAGAAACAAGATCCAATTCGAAGCGGATTTGAAGATATGCGGAATTCTCGGAAACAGAGTGCGCATCGGCTAGGAGACTATATCGGCTGAAACGGCTGGAACCGAGTCCAATTTGGATAGCCGATGAAGCCGATATTGCATGTGAAGTCAGTTTCGGATTCAAGGGAAAGTTTGAGACGATGTTGCCAGATAAGGATAGTGTCCAGAATTGGCAATTGTATTTATCAATTAGGATTATCTGTAATTTCCTTATAGATATTTTTGGTAAGAGTCCGCCTAAGGGACTTGTTTGCTAGTTAGATTTGTATTAGGATAATATGAGTCGTATCCATGTTGGACAATGTTTATATTTTTGGGTATAAATATAGACCCGAGGTCTTATGAATAAAATAACAATAGTTCAATCAATCCCGGCGCATCACCAAACCTTTTTAGTTTTCTATTTTCGACAAGTTCATGCTTTCGAGTCGAGCTGCATCAGTTTGATCTTCGGCGAAAAGGTAGGTCTTGTTATGGCGGTTTGCATTATCGGAATTAGTGCTTACATCTTTATGACACTCTAATTCTATCTTGTAAATCTCCAAGTTATCATATACGTTATATAATTTAGATTGACAATACTATCTATCCATATCGGCCGATCTCTATTTAGGGTTTTGTCGATAACGGCTAGATCGACTTGTTGGCTTGAATTATATAATGTATCTACCATCCCAAAAAAGTGACCATCAGCTTGATTGTCTAGATATCATGCTTATTTTCATACTTAATGCTGCATCAGTTAAGTTTGATATACTAAGTCGTGTTGAGAATTATGATCTCTAGCCTGCTTTATGGTTGTTAATAAGGATAGTATCGGGGTTTTAGCCGATCTTATCTGATATAATTGTTTTACATAGTTCCGTGCTTTGTTTAATATGCTATATCTGCCCCTTATATCAGGATCTAATCTAATACAAATATATTGGACTTACTATCAATATGATTGATAACAATTGAATATATTTGTTGCAAGAGAATATCCTAGTATAGGGTTGTATCAGAGCTATAGCAGATACATGCTTAAATCTGAACATCGGCTGTGACATGAGTACATGTAATCATTATTTCATGTTATTTTATATTTGAGCAATTTATACTGTCTCGGTTCAGTCCGATCTATCTCAATTACTGAGTTCTAAAGTAATATTGATATATAGATTATATGACATTGATATTTTCAGCCAATGTATCAAGTTTAGGGTTAGTTTATCATTGAACACACCTTACAGTCGATCCATACTATATTGCATCGGCTAGGTTACAACACGATATGATATCGGCTAACTGGCCGATTGACTATCGTCTACTAATAAACTTGCACATTCTTTATTATTGATTGCAGGATCAAATCAACTGGCACGCCCTTCGAACCAAAAAGCAAGTTTTGGACATGCACTAGAGTAAAGCAAATCTCTCAAGCCAGTATGTGTTTTTTACATCAATACTATTCAGGAAGAAAAGAGAAGAAGAGGGCAGCTGACATGTGGGACCCATATTTTTTTATTTGTTATTTTGTCGACTAGCATGCCACGTCAGCAAAACGTTGCATTTGTATAATTTAGGAGGAAAGAATTCTGTAATAGGGATTATGGATTTCATACAATCTCGATGCAAAGTTGAGGGATGCCAGATAAACTTATTCCAAATTTGTTAGTGGCGGACTGTAATGGGCTCCTTACCCCACCCGAAGCCCATTTCAGCCCACACGAATCCATAGGTCGCTTCACTACTTATAGTAGCGATCCATTTTCTAGGGAGAAGGGTTGTACTTTGGAGCTTGTTGCACATCCATGTTTTGATCCGACTGTCTTGCTACGGAAACAGGTTCCTTTGTCTCCGCTTCAGCGATTCAGTTTCTGAGGGGCTATGGCTAGCGCGCCTCGCTCATCTCTAATGCACGGTGTCCTACTTTCCTTGGAGGAGTCAGTCCATGGACGACGCGTACGTGATGTGGTCACAGTTAGCTATGCGCCTTACTGATGCTGCCGCTAATCCTAACTAATTTGTAACAGAATAACAGGCGGATAAGAGAAGCGAGGAAGCGGAGTTTTTTTTTAACGAACCGACGAACCGTCAATTTCATTGGATAGAGAATGAGTAAACTATACAATCATAAAAGAAAGGGTTAATTTGATCCATACCATTACAACTTTACTGATTTAGAAAAATGCCACTACTATTCACGATATTGGCTGGGTGTCTAAAATTTTGCAAAATTGGAACCGTGCCATCACCATGATGTTTTCCATCCCTCTCGACGTCATGGTTGTTCACGTTGATGCCGTAGAGGTCGTACCCGAGTGCATGGTCGCCGGCGTTCAGGATGTGGCCGAGGTGTGTCCTCACGGTGAAGATGGTGTCGTTCCGGACGAAGTCAAACACGCGCGCGACCTGCGCGTACGCGACGCCGCCGGCGGCCGGCTCATGGTCGACGTCGAGAACGACGTACTCGACGAGCTGCCTGCTGGTGAGAACAGGCTCGAACCTGCACCTGTCGTACTCCTTGATGCCGAGGTGGACTACGCGGAGCGTGGAGGTGTCGAGCAGGGCGAACGTGTTGGTGACCTTGAGGCAGAGGACGATGGGGCCGAGGCCGCTGTCCGCCGAGGTCGCGGGACGCCTCCTTGGGGAGGAAGATGAGGTCGTCGCGGCACACCGGGCAGAACTCCACGGCGAAGGTGTGCCTCATGTCGTAGCTGCTGCTCTTGCTGTCGTGCGAGACGAGCTGCTTGGATGCGATGACGCGGGCGGGCGACAGCGAGGTGACGAGGTCGACGAGGCGGGCGGCATGGGAGCGAGATGCGAAGAAGAAGTCGAGCCCGCCGCCGCCGCCACGCGCTGCGCCGACGCGGAGGGCGTCGCCGGCGGCGCCGTGGGTGAAGATCTGCTGCTCGAGGTGGAGCAGCGTGCGGGCTGCGACGCCCGCTGCCGCACCTGCACAACAGCGGACCAGAGCTGCACTGGTCGTGGCGGTGGAGGTGGAGGCGGAGCGAGCTCGGGCGACTGGCGGTGGCCTCTCTGCCGGCGGTGGCAGTGTGGAGGCAAAGCTGCAAGGTTGGAGCTTGTAGCGGTGGCGTAACGTTCTTTATCCCTCTCCCCCCTTCTCTGATGCTCGCCGGATCCACCGGTGTCCTCTGCGAGCTCGCCGCCCCTGCCCCTAATCTCCAACGCACCATCCCCACCCCTAATCTCCCCTGCGCCTTCCCCGTCCCCAACGTCCTTCTCGCCGGTGGCGGCGGAGTGAGCTCGGGTGGTCACGGTGAAGGCGGCGAGCTCAGGTGATCGACGGTGGAGGTGGAGGTGGAGCGCGTCGTCCATGCCAACCGCCCGTGTCATCCTTCCGAATCCGTGCGGCCTCCACCCCCGCTCCGCTGCACCCAGCTGGCTCCATCCCAGGCTGTTGCCATCCTCGTCCCCTCTTCGTCGCCGTCGTCCTTGGCTCGCCGCCGCCGGTGAGTGATGGAGTTGAGGGGAGGGAGAAAAGAGAGGGGGATTGGGGGACGAGGCGGCGGCCGGAGCAGGGCGATGTGGATGTGACGGAAAGGATGGAACAAGAAGGAAGAAGACGGAAGAAGACGGAAGGGATGGAAAATATGACGGCGATGGCACGGTTTCAATTTTGCAAAATTGCAATGGCACCCAACCGATATCGTGAATGGTAGTGGCATTTTTCTAAATCAGTAAAGTTGCAATGGCATGGATCAAATTAACCCTAAAAGAAACTGTATAGGCTCAGGACTTTTTGGTCCGAGCTAGCTAAAGTGCAAGTCAGTCCCGAGACTCTTTTGCACCCGCCAAGGTCCAAATTTTGATCTCCTCCTTGACTTTTGCTAGTAAAGTGACCGTTGAAAGTCCTTTTTCTTGGAAGGGATAATTGTGAAGCAAAGCGATATGCTTATTTTCCATCGTGCATGCGTAGGCTTGAGAGGTACAAGGAACAGTACCTTCTGTTAGGGTTAGGATGGTGCAAGGGTTATTGGGTTGCTACCTGCCTTTTCATGGAGCGTATGACGGCGGGGAGCCGGGGAGGCACGGAGGAGGAAGGAGCAGAGAGCAGGGGACGCCCAGGATCCCAGGATGCGGTGACTCTTCGGCAAGTTCTGAGGCGTGAGGGGGTTCGCGAGTTTTGAACACCGAACCCCCTCGGGATCTCTTGTGGCCGTACGATCAAGCCTATGTGGCCCAGGTGAGTGAAAATATTATCGCGGATTTTCACAGCTTAATCCGTGGGCCGTACGAGTATCACCTGGGCCTTAAACCAGCCCGTGATAAACGGGACTAGGTAGCAACAGAACCAAATCTCTTCAGCACTAAAATACGGGGAGATCTAGTACGCGATCAATCGCGCCACCGCACTGCACGCGATCACATCCAGGCAGGATTACATAGCTACGTATGCTTTTCTTTTCCGGTACGATCACATTTACACGCCTCGGAATTGGTAAGGTGCGAGCGCGACGAGCCGACGACTCAGATTTCTCCATCACACGTTTCCATGCTCGTAGGCTTCCACATGCATCTTTTTCTCTCTTTTCCAGAGTTCAGCCCAATAAAAACAACATGGCTCAGTAAAAAAATATTTATATATAGACATGATGCGTATTAAAATACATTGAGAAAAATAAATATTTTGTATGTAAAAAATTTGTGCATGTAAATTTCATAAATATAAATTTCATCTAAATTCGACAATGTGTTAACCTGTCCTAAAAAATATATGACAAACTTTATATGTATAAATTTTATGCACATAAACTTTATACATATAAACTTTATGCGTAGAAAGTATACGCCCGTCCCAAAAAATATATGACAAACTTTATATGTATAAATTTTATTTATACACATAAATTTTATGCATATAAACTTTATGCGTAGAAAATATACGCATAAATTTTGTATCATATGTATAAATTTAAACGAATTCAAGAAAAAATAGGAAAAACCCTGCATGTGGTTGTGAGGCCCAAGTGGTTGGTCTCATCTAAGATTTAGCTTGGTCCAAAAAAGTAAACGGGAATGAGTAAAGCCCAGAAGGAAAACAAGGACTGGGCTAAAATGGGAAAAAATTACTAAACACGTATTAGACCCAAAGAGAAATTTACGCTTTATGGGGCATGGGATTGGTCGGAGTAAACTGATCGCGAGAGGGCGGGCGAACGCGAGCGCTCACCCATTAGCATTTTCGCTAAAATACTCCTATTTGATTCAGAAATGCTTAGCCAAGACACGGGATATAACCTGAGTCTGCCCTGCTGCAGCACATTGTCGCTGAACTTACATGGGAAATTGGGAACTGTAAGCTGTGTCGTATATAACCTGAGTCTGGATTGCCTGATGATCTGCAGGAATAAAACTGTAATATATTACCTGGTGATCTGGATGGTTTTTGTTGTGATGCACCCAGTAGTTTTGGAATGGCACTGATATTCGCACATTTTTTTACGGGATGGTTGTCTATCATGCACTGTATTGCTAGTTTTAATTGTGTAGGAGTATCCACCAAAACCTGTAGTCAAATCACAGACCAGTTCATCTTGACAAGACAGTACTAAATCTAACGGTAGCAACAGCAGAATTGTTCAGTGCAATAGGAACCTTCTCTGAATCAAACTTGCCCTTTGCAACATCGTGACTATGAAATTCCGCTCCAATTAACAAGATCATCTATGCATGCAGTTGAAGAAGAGCGATAAATTTCTATTTCAGCCTTGTACTGTTTGATCCCACTTCATGCCCGTCTCTGAGATCACATTCCCTTCTACAGTTCTACTTCATGTCCAACAACTGTTTTCCAAGAAGAGCATTTCTTTGAACTGATCTCCAGAAGCTACGCATACTATTTAGCAAGACAGCAACCAACGAAAGCCGCCGCCGCCGGGGACGAATAGTGCATGAGACAGCCCAGATGCCTTCAGTGCACCAGACCTCAGGCGTGTCTTCCTCGTCGCTAGGTTGCCGGTGTCGGAAAGGCTCGTTGCCGGCGTCAGAAATGGGTAGGAACTAGGAACTTAGGAAGGATGCAAGCTGTACGCATTTTTTGAACTAGGTTGTTCTGAACCGGTGGTGTACTGGTGTTCTTGCTGCCAACAGGGGGACGGAGTTTCAAACACCGACCCTCTTTGGGTTCGAGCTTCTGCGCCTCCTCTTCAATCGACACCAACTTCGAGCCGAGTGCGGGGTGAGGCCGAGGAAGGTGACACTCCGCAGACCAGACGAGGAGCCGAAGCAGAGGACAGCCATGAGCCTATCGGCCTCATTTTTTTTTTCGCTTATACTTATACGGCGCTTATACTTATACGGAATAAGTTCATTTGAGATCCTTTAATTTTACACCGAATCCAACCATCGACCTTATTTTTTCGCTTATACTTATACGGAATAAATTGATTTGAGGTTCCTTAACTTTACAACGAATCCGATTTTCGTTCTTGAACTCAAAAACCAGATACAACCAATCCCTAAACTATCAAAACCGATGCAAACGAGATCCCTCGATAATTTGGAAGGCGGTTTTATCTGACGTGGCACCAACGTGATTGGTTTGACTTGGTCTTCGTCATACGAGGTATTTGATGTGACGCTTACGTGATAATTCATCCCAAAAAAATAATAAAAACCGTAACCCCACATGTCATATGCATAAAAAATAATTAAAAATGGTGGGACCCACATATCAACCTCACCTCTCTTCTACCTCTCCCCTCTCTCTCTTCTTCCTCATCCTCACTCCTCTCTTCTTCCCTCTCCCTTCTCTTCATCTTTTCCTCCCGCGGGCGAGTGAGGTGTGTAGGGGTGGATATCAAGTTAGCTCGTTAGGATAACGAGCTAACTCAGCTCGGCTCGTTACCCTAACGAGATAGAACCCCAACTCGGCTCGGCTCGCATGGAAGCTCGAGCTTGCTCGTTTGGCTCACGAACCAATACACGTTTGATCTAGTCTTCCCTTCAAAGAAACACATCAAAGTCTCAAAGATTACAGCAACTAGGCCAAAAACATTTTTTGCAATTGAATAAAGATCAAGCAATTGGCAAATCAGAATCTTGGAATGAAATTTCTGTACACATGAATTTGGAATACCCGAGCTTTACCAGATCTGGAAACCTGGTTAAATTGCATCCAACCAAAAGACCAAGCAAACAAATCACCAACCAAAATCAACAGGGTAAATTGACTTGCTGTGCTGCACTACCGGCGGCGATGAGGACAACAAGGTCTAGCATTTGCTCGTTGATTTGGAACTTGGTGGCACCAGCGGCGGAATTGCTTGCTCCTGCTCATTGGTCTTCTCCATGACGAGGAGGAAGAGGTGGAGCCGCGACTGCCACAGGCGGCAACGAGGTGGGTCTCCGTGACCTCCATGAACTCACTCACCCTCCACGATCACCGCGACCTTCCAGGCTCCTCCCTCGCCGGCCCACCGCCTCCCTCCTCCCCCTGCGTTGCCTCTGCTCCTCCTCCGTCCCACCCCACGCAGCGGCAGCCGCTGCCACCGTCGCCGCTGCGGAGGACATGATGCACGCCGCGGCGGTGGAGGAGAGGAGAGGAGCGGCGCCCTAGGCCGGCGTGCTCTGAGGCGGAGATGACCGCCACGCGGGGGAGAGGGGCGGCGGTGGGCGGACGCGCGGGCGGAGTGGCGACGTGCAAAGCCGGTGGGGCGAAGTGGTAGCGCGTGAAGCCGTTGGGGCAGAGCGGCGTGGCGGCGCCTGAAGCCGGCGGGGAGGCAGTGAGTGGAGTGGCGGCGTGCAAAGCCAACGGGTGGAGTGGCAGCGCACGAAGCCGGCGGGGCGGAGCGGCAGCAAACCGTCGCCGGCGCTGATCTCCACAGCTTCGGCGCCCCCAACTCCCTCTGCCGTTATCATCATGCCTCCACCGAGCTTCACCTCGCTGCTGCGGTGTCATCCATCTTCGGTCTGAGCGCCCCTAGGCCATCTCCACTGTGCCACCTCTCTCCACCGGCCGAGCGCTGAGGACCTTGTAGTAGTTGACCCCCATCTCCCTCTGCAGCGGCGGCGGTGGCGGTGGCAGGGGCACCTCCCTGCACCGGCAGCGACAGGGCCACGCGCTAGAAGATCCGTTGATCGGTCTTGGCGCCCAACGAGGAGGAAGAGGAGAGCGGCGCTAGCGCCATGCAGCCTTGGCGCCCTTTCACCGGAGCCGTGCCTCCGCCGCTGCACACCGCTCCCTCCTATCCCACCGGCCACCGCGCGCCGCTGCCTCTCCATCGTGCCGGAGAGGGGAGAGAGATGAAGAGGGGAGATGGGGGGAGAGGAGGAAGAAGAGGAGGGGTGAGAATGACATATGGGGCCACGTGGGTCCACTATTTTTTATTAATTTGTGTGTGAAACTAACATGTGGGTCCCACGGGGTTTATTATTTTTCCGGATCGAATTGCCACGTAAACGTCACGTCAATGCCACGTCAGATGAATACCGAATCAAATTAGCCACGTAGGCGAGACGTCAGCCAAAACCGTCGTCCAAACCGTTGAGGGACCTTATCTGCACTGATTTTGATAGTTGAGTGATCCGTTGTATCTGGTTTTCCAGTTGAAGGATGGAAATAGGATTCGTTGATAAGTTAAGAGACCTCAGATGAACTTATTCCTACTTATACTTATCAACTAAAATTTGAAAGCTGATTTTGATGTTTTTTCATTGAAGTTTTTTTTAGACTTTGCTTTTAAATCACTAAGAACACGTATATAAAAAATTTATTTATAAATTATATTTCGTTCACAAATATACCATTTGATGGGCTGCATGATGCGAGTAGAGATGGCAACGAGTGCGTACCTATCGGGTTCGCTTAGCCCATACCCACGCCCATTAAAATTAAATGTGCCCGCTCCAATACCCACACCCGCTCACGGGTGAAAAATTCCCCCATACCCACACCCGCACGGGTGACGGGTACCCATACCCATTGGAGCCGTGCGCGGTGGCGTGGGGTGTCGTGCGGCGGCGTAGGTGGCGCGCGGCAGTGCGCTGGTGGCGTGCGGCGGCACGGGGATGGCGCGTGGCGGCGTAGGTGATGCGCGGCGGTGCGGGGGTGCTGTGCGGCGATGCGGGCTAGCGCGCGACGGCTTAGGTGGCGAGCGGCGGTGCGAGGATGGGGCGTGGTGGCGTATGTGATGCGCGGCGGCACGGGGTGCCGTGCGGCGATGCGGCCTGGCGCGACGGCTTAGGTGGCGCACGACAGTACGCTGGTGGCGTGCGGCGGCACGGGGATGGCGCGTGGCGGCGTAGGTGATGCGCGGCGGTGCGGGGGTGCTGTGCGGCGATGCGGGCTAGCGCGCGACGGCTTAGGTGGCGAGCGGCGGTGCTAGTGGCGGCCGGCGAGCCACCCTACAGGGGAGGAGGAGGGACTGTGAGGGAGAGGAAATGGGTTGGGGTTTTTTGTTGGGCCTTGGTCAGTTGGGCTGCGCATCTCTTTTGGGCTGAGGCCTGTCTGCCTATGGGTATTTTTCACCCACAGGTTAATGGGTTCGGATGGGTATAGAACGTTCCACGACCCGGTCCACCCAATGGGTGAAGTTTTGGTCCGGTAAGAGATCCATGGGTACAATATTTGGAACACATTGACCCTCTAATAGAGTAAAAACTCATCAGATCTTGGGTTATGGGGCCCCATTGCCAACTCTAGATGCGAGGGTCGCTCCAGGCTTGTGGCGCGCGAGGCATCTGCGGTGGGGGTTCGGAGGACAAAAAGTCCGAACACCATTGGGATCTCTGGAGACCGTTCGATACGGCCTGTGCGGCCCGGATGAGCCAAAATTTATTACGGCCTCACACACCCCGTTTGGGCTGCCGTCTCCTGTGCTGTTCTTCTATTTACTCATCAGCGGCAGCGCTTGACATTTCTATCTACTCCCAAATTGGATGCTGGAGAAACATGTACACCCCGAAGAAAAATGTAAAATTGAATAATAAGTGAAGAAATTTCAACAAACCAATATTTAGACAACCAAATCAACCCAAACACAAACAAATCCTCAAAGCAGAGAGAACACGCAAAATGTACAATCGTCATTCAGTCGTGAACGCGCCACCCAGATATGGACGCGGTAGTACACCCGATCGAACGAGCTCGGCGACAAGAAGACGATGACCACCGGCGAGCAGCTTGCGCGCACCGTATAGTAGCACCGCGTCTTCACCATGCCGTACGAGGAACACTGGACTGGAATGAATTGATGTGATCGAAGTTAGCTATCCGCGATACAGTTCACGTGTCGTTGCGGTGATCAGGACGAGATCGTTCCGAGCCAGAGGTGTTCTTGAGCAGAGGATGCCAACTATGTGGCGACGCTCCGGTGAGGCACGGCATGATCAAGGACCTGTAGCGTTCTCTGGGGTTCGGAACCTTAAACATCGACGCTCTGGATCTCTTATAGCCGTCCGATTAGGCATGTACGGACCGGATGAGCGAAAAATTATCCACGATCAAAGACAGCGTAGTCCGTTAGCCGCACGAACAGCGCCCTTAACCACGCCGACGCGGCCGTGGTGCTCCTGCGCACACCGCACTTCTGATTCCGTCATGGAGACCAGACCTCAAACCAGGGTGCTTCTTCTTGTACGCGGTACGCCAGCGTGGTGGTGTCGCTGTGAGTGTTCGTGTACGTGCGTATGCGGGAGCCTAGAGACGAGGGGCCGAAGCAGGGGATATCTGTGGCGAAGCATATGCGGCGGGGGTTCGGAGAATAAAAATCCGAACCCCATTGGGATATCTGACCGGCCTGTGCGCGGCACGAATGAGCCGAAAATTATCACGGCCTCACACATCCCGTTTGGGCTCCCGTCTCCCGTGCCGTTTTCTATTTCTCATCAGCGTTTGACATTTCATGAATCTTTCCTCCCACAAATTAGATGCTAGAGAAATATGTACACACCGAAGAAAAATAAAAAAATGAATAATACAAGTGAAGAAATTTCACAAACCAGTTTTTAACAACCAAATCAATCCAAACACAAACAAATCCTCAAAGCAGAAAGAAAACACGCAAGATGTACAATTTTCCATGCATTCAATCGTGAACGCGCCGCCGCGCGCACTCAGATATGGACGTGGCAGTACACCCGATGGAACGAGCTTGGCGACGAGAAGTCGACGACCACCGGCGAGCAGCTCGCACGCACCGTGTAGCGCCGCGTCTTCACCATTCCGTACCGGAACCGCGCCTTGGCCCTGACGTGCACCTCCACCGGCAGCTTCCCGTCCGACCTGTCCTTCTTCATGGTCGCCTCCACGCCCCGCGGCAGCGCCGCGCTCACGGCGGGCGCGTACACGTCGATCCTCACCTCGTTCAGCGGCGGCTGGTCGAACCCGGGCACCACCGCGCCGGCGAGGTACGCGCCGTCGTACCACACCCCGACCTCGACCGAATCGTACCACACGGCGGCGCGCTTGTTCTGGTTGTATGCGCGCAGGGTGATGTCGAAGGTGCCGTTGAGGGCGCCGCCGGACGTGAAGTTGAACCCGGTCAGCGCGGCGTGGTCGACGGAGACGCGCAGCGGCTTCGCCGGCCGGACCGTCAGCCACAGGATGACGATGATCGCCAGCACGACGAGCATCGCCAGCAGCGCCGCCGCGATGCACTTCGTCGTCGTCGGCCGCGGCCGCCGCGTCGTGCTCCCCTGACGCGCCATTCTCCCACACAGTGTGAACTCGCTAGCTTGGTCACTACAGTGAACCAGAATACCAGATCGATCGACCTTAACCCAAGAGCTTGTGATTAAACTTACATAGTAGCGTCTCTATATATATAGTAACAACTGGACGATACTTTGAGTAGCGAGAGGAGGTTCCACGGGCTGTCACACAGGCTGTGGTTGGAGTAGGCGGCGGTTTTGGTACGTGTTGCCGACGAGAGCTAGCTCGGTGAGACGATCGCTTTGCCTCTTTCCTTTGCACGGCTAAGCGTTCTCGCCTTCTCGGTGTCTCATCTCGTGGTGGTCCTTTGGTTTGTGGGAGCCTCTCGAGCGAGCGGGAGAGCGCTTTGGAAGGAGCTTTGGTTTTGGAATCCTTCTGGCACACTCCTGCTGCTTAGGAATCGATGTTAAGGGGAGGGAAAGCACATCGCAAAGACAGCCTGAAAAACGTACGGGTGCATATCTAGGATAAACTTGAGCGCG
The DNA here is from genome assembly GCA_000573905.2 of Oryza punctata. Taxonomy (NCBI): domain Eukaryota; kingdom Viridiplantae; phylum Streptophyta; class Magnoliopsida; order Poales; family Poaceae; genus Oryza; species Oryza punctata. The sequence continues at coordinate 32,175,287 of CM002489.2, read as the reverse complement.
TGATGCGCGGTCACATATTCACATATGCGAATTTTACTTTCGGATGAAAAAGATGGGATGTAGAAGAGCCAGGAATGTGGAAAGGCGCCGACCGGTGAAAAGGTCGTGTCGCGTCCTAGTGCATTGTACATTTGATGACAGCCCACCATGTGAAACAAGGCCGCCACTTCAGCACTGCGGGCCTGGCTCATGCTCGGCCCAGCAAAGGCCATTTCATCAGGTTTTTGTTTTCTTTCTGAACCGATCATTTTTTTTTGGTTTTTGGCATTTTAGCCCTTCCAACTTATTTTAAAAGTAGACCGTAACAAAAATAGAATTTTTTTATTTTTATTAAAAGTTTTGCAAAAAAAATTTCTGTTACAAAATTTGACAAAATTAGTCTCCTATCGCTTTCTGGGAGGAAACTCGCCCTCTCAGAGGGCGAGTTATCTGACGTGGCAGACGGCCGTTGGCTCTCGGCCGATAGCCGTCTGCACATTTTGCAGGCGGCCCCTTGCCGCCCTCTGTTAGGGCGGTTTTTCACTGTGCAAGGGACCGCCTGCAAAAGGGCCGCGAGGGGCCTACAATTTTGCAGGCGGCCCCCTTGCCACCCTCTGTAAGGGTGTTTTTGTACTATTGACCAAAAAATAATGTTTTCGATATGTTTTCTTATGTTTGTTATCGAAACATTTGGTATGAAATTTTAGTAAAGCATCATATTGAAAACGAATAAAGCAGGAGTAATGTTTATAAATTTGTTTGATGTAAATTATCGTATTTGAACGAAAAAAAGTAGGTAAACACTTACTCTGAGAAGAGAAAAATCAGGTAGTTATTATAAAATTTTAGACGAGGTCAAATTGGAGATTGAGGAGGCGGTGTGTGACTTTGAAGCATTTGGTTAATGATCTTGTAGAAACAAATAGAGTATGTAAAAATTTTTAAGTATCGGATGATATATTGTTAGGTATTTGTATTGCGTACAATTGTAAGGAATGGAGCGTAACGGAGTGTCAAAGAACCATGTTAATAGAAACGATAGAAGCTCATTAATTTTTTATTCGTACGCAGGCAATACACCATCATAATTAAACATTGTAATAATAAGATAGATAAGAAGTGCCATGGATACACGATACAAATTTGTCGGTCCCGACGAATCTAGCTTGCGCTAACCTAGCGGCCCCTTCTAGGTCGGTCAATATGCATTGCATTTTCATTGTCCTTCAATCGTTAGTACTCTACTTCTGTTTCAGACTCTGTTATCTTTTGACCATGATATGATGGAGTGACAATGTCGATCCACTGAGTAAATCCATACATCCTTGGATTGCCCTACGAAACTAATAAGGTTAGTCAGTAAGGGTAGAAATATTGTGCAAATGATAGGGGAATTTGAAAAAAGTTAGACATACAACGAAATTGTTATCTACATTGGGGCAGACAAAATATCTCCTGCCGAAAGTTTGTTCTGCAAAGGAGGTAGCCACCTGGCAGCGATCTCTACAACCACACTTGGGATGCTCCGACCATTTAGGTAACCCTAATGGCTTGTTCCTCCAGTTTAAGCTTGCAATTTCTACCCGACATTCGTACTCCATCCAAGCCTAAATGAATTGTGTGATCGGTTCAGATTGCGTTATTATCCCGCCATTGGAAGTAACTCTGACCGTGTCGATCCATTGTACGAATTGATATTTCCTTACATCCTCCTACGTACATATATTGTGGGGATAGTTCATGATGATAGCGATGAGTGATGAAAAGAAGAATTGTACTTACGACGAAATCATCGTCGACAATGTTTGGACACGCGAAACATCTTTGTCCTCGAGTTTGGTGCCTTACGGACCCGTATGACCTGACAACGGTCACCACAATGACACTCTGTACGTTCATGCCATGTGGGGAGTCCCAGGGGATTTACCCGCCATTCTAAAGCTTCAACAGCAATTCAGCATTCATGTTCATCCTTCCACCTTAGGTAGTCCGATCTTGTTTCACTGCGTGGGTATGGACGTGTTCCATCGTTTCGTGGGTTCTCCATATCTACCCACTCAATGAAGTTGCACAATGTACGATATGTCTGCATAATATGTTACGATTATGTACGAACCAGTTAGTGCTTTATCTATTTGAACTTCGAATAGATGAACCATACCTGATCGAAGTTCGAGCATTGGAAGAATCTCCTGCCCCGAGTTTGTACCATGAGGGATGATTTGAGTATGCATCCATCCCCACAATCGCAAAATGGACGGTCACACCATGGTAGAAACCATCCGGCGAAAAGATCGCTTCGCCAGTTCAGACGTTCAAGAAATGGCGGTTCCATTCTGTATAGTTGTGTGCTAGTTGGAACGAAGATATGAAGGGGTTGCCTTCGGCTTGTCAATTATATAGCGCCGCACGCAGAGCAATATATCTTCACTCAATGAAAGCTGTATTTTTCATTTGATGTGACAACACGAGCACGCACGGGCATGATTCACTTTATGTTAGTAAGCAGCGCCAAAGTTGATCGTGCCAACTCGTGCTGTGGTGGACTGTGCGCTCTAGTGGATCTGACAGTACCGCGAAGCGCCGAAAGTGTGTTGTCATATGCATAGGTTGTTCTACCAGTGTAAGAATGACAAGAACGATACAGGGGAGAGAACCACAAACCGTACTATAGTAGTAAAAACAAAAGTAGTACTGATCTACAGGTATATAAGGCAAAAGAAATGTTTACATAAGCAGTAAAGAGGTAGACCACTACTGACGAGGCCTCTTGCCCCTGTCCCTCCTACCCTGCACCCTAACGTGCCCCTGAGAGTAGGTCAGTCGGTCCGGTGGTACGGCACGACCTACCCATCCCACTTGTACAGGTGTGACCTCTGGCTGCTCCTGGGTGTGCACCTCCGGAGCTCCTCCAAGCTGAGAGGAGCCTAGTATGTCCTGCTCCTGCTCACCCTGCAAGTCGTCATTGTAGAAATGGCCAGTAGGACCTGACCCACCGGCATGAGAGGAGGAGGCACCTCTACCAAAGATCCCCACGTGAAACCCTGTTGGAGAAGGACCATCAGTTTCATATAGGTATTTAATAGTACTAACAAAGATTACATTACCGTGTGGCCGAGGGATCGACGATCTAGTGGAACAGCTGGCAAAGGCATCGGAAGTGTCGGTGAACGCGCCTGTCGTGCCAACGAACGCGGCGGATGAGCCGGCGAACACGCCTGATGTGCCGGTGAATGAGCCTATCGTGGCGGCGAACACGGTGGACGTGGCGGCGAATCCGCCGGACGAGCCTGCGAACGCGCTTGACGTACCTGCGAAGGCGGACGACGTGCCAAACGTGCCTATGAAACCGGTGTCGAAGCCTGCGAACGCGCCCGAAGGCATACGGGGTCCTGCGACGATAGAACGTTAGATTATGGCGTAGTTACGTTTTCCTACGAAAGCTAAAGCAAAATAGAACTAACCTCTTGGCTGAGCAGTACCGTGAGAACCCGCTGCTGTAGGTCGTGTGGGACCGCCGGTAGGGGCGCGTGGACGTGGTTGTACCGGACCACGTGGAGGAACAGCGTCCAGTGCGCTGCGACAGGAGAAGACACGCATGACCGCGCGCATCTTGTCCCTCATCCGGTCGAAGGTGAGCCTCTGCTCAGCGTCACTCAAGTACAAGCCTGCATTCAACCTAACTTGGATGGTGGTGATATCGGCACTGATAGCCCGTGCGGCGTCGGCGTATGCAATGTGAAAGTAAAAAAGACAGTTCCAGTCACATATTATTTAAGATAAATGAAAGAATTGAAGAAAGTGATACAATTGCGACGTACCCCCATGAAGTAGACTCGGTCACGGTGCGTGGGATACACGTCCGTGACAGGGGGAAGGTACGGCTCTGGGGCGGCTAGAGTGAAGGTCACACGCGCACGAGTGCGAGGTAGGTACCAGCGGAGGTAATCACGGTAGTTGTCCTCGGTGTGTGGGAAGAGCTCGTTGACCACCTCTTTTGTAGCTACCACCCAGTCCTCAACGTACTGCTATACACGGGGAGCCCAAAGTGCGCCTGCTTGCTGTCCCCGTCGAGTCAACCTATCAAGAGAGGTAAATTTTATGGCTCGATAACAAAAGTAACATCGTAATTTTAAATTTTACTGTCCGGACTCACAAGTGGTCTCCAGGGTGGACGGTCGGCTGCATGTTGCCAGGGAAACCTGCCGCAAGCCGAACTATCTCATCACACGCTGCGGGCAGTGAGGCTCGACGCAAATGTCGAACACCAAAGGCAGGGTCGTCAGCCAGTAAGCCTGGTCGCGTGTGCACAAAGACGAAAGCCCTACGGTGCTCTCGCAGCGACGGCCTCGTCTGTGTACGGCTCCTAGATGACATCGTTTGGCTGGAGACGGTCGAACTCGAACACGAAGTCTAGGTAACTACGTCTCACCTGGACGTGAGCGTAACGATGTTGCAACATAAACATGAACAGATTGAGACATTTTATGTGTTGATACGAACGTAAGATGTAAAATAAACGGTCAAAACAGCTTAGTTTGCACGTACCGTACGTCGACACCAGTACGTCCCCACCGTGGGTCCGTCCTCTGGCCACTGCGCGCTGGGACCAACTCCGAAGGGTGCGGGGTCCACCATAGGTCATCCTATGGCAAACCTCTCAGCTGCCCAAAGCTGATCCAACATAAGGCAGCTAGCAAAGATCGCTCCCGCATCGGTCTTCGTGCATGACTCACAGAGGGCACGGTACGTGGCCGCTAGCACGGCAGATCCCCAGCTCCACTGGGGCACGTTCTCTGGCTCAGAATCCACGATGGACCGTGCGTAGTGGACCAGATGGAAGTCCACACCATGCCCGTGTGTGCTAGTGAACATCACCCAGCCGAAAAGCCACAGTAGGTACGCCTCAAGGGCGCGTCGGACCGAGTACTCGTCAGCATCAGGGTGGAGATGGTCCACCTACAATTAATAACCAAATGTTAGTATATATCGATGTATTGATCACAAAATACAAATAAAAAGGAATGATATGTTTACTTACAATGAACTGAAGCAACCAAGCCTTGCTAGGCCCGGTGGTAGCGTACGGGGGAAGGGGGTTGGGTGCTGCTAAAACTGGACGGCGCATCACGTGCGACAAGCGCGCGATGATATCCTCCTTCCATCCAGCACCACCGTCGATGGGACCTACTGTGTCTCCTGCTAGTGGTAGTCCGAGCAGGTACGACTCGTCCTGCAGTGTCGGAGCCATCTCCCCACACGGAAGATGGAACGTGTGCGTCTCCGGTTGCTAGCGGTCCACCAGAGCAGCAAGGAGTGACCGATCCGCATCCCACCGCTTCGCCGGGAAACGCTTGTCCGCCCCCGCGTCGATAAGCCTACAAAGCGGAAGAAGGCCTGCCGCACGCAACCTGCGTAGAGTACACTTTAAGCATTAGTACAAAACAAAATGCCCTGGGTACGCCTCAATAGTGGTTAAACAAATATTTACATAGCTGTACCAAGGAACGTGCCGTGGGTTGACACGCAACAACTCGCGTCCCGTGCGTGGACAGAAGGTGCCAAGCTGTGCACCCTAGACTGCTGACAGGAATGAGCAGTGGTTCCCGTCAATCCCACGGTTGAATAGCTCCGGTGTGTCATCCGTCATACCTGTATCAAAAACAATAATCAGAAAAATAGAAATTATTAGTTCAACATAACTTACAACAGATCATAACTAGATTACTTACACTTAGTAACCAAGATTGAAAACAAATATTATGTTACAATACAGAATATTTCGCATGACAAGAATGACTGCAAATACACGATACGAGTACTTACTACGAGAACTTACAGATAAAATACGACAACAATTCTATCCAACACCGAATAGTTCACAATACAAATACTAGTGTCCTGAGTCGGAATACGCACTGCAATTACAACAATAGTCTTCTAACTCATTACAACAACATTCATTGAAAGGTGACGATTCAAGTACTTAGTCCGAACACTCATCACGACACACTAGCAGTCTAATTAATACTTCGATAGCAATGTTACACCATGGAATCGTCTGCTGCACGAGGACGCCTTGGCTGTGCACGCCTGCTTGTTGTTCCTTCCCCAGGTGGTCGTGCACTCCTTGCATTACCCAGTTGTATACCTTGGCCAAATTGGTTGTCATTATGCCATACCGAGATCCATTAGTGTCGTACAACAGAGACCACTTCTCCTTAGGTTCATTCTCAATCCAATGAGTGAAACATCTGATGGATGACCCCGACCTCCTTCTCATTGTTGGTGGGTCATCATGTAATGCACCAAGAGGTATTGGAGGCTCGTTACCTTCAACTTGTGGTCGGCGAGATTGTTCGTCAGTTTGCTTCGTTGTCAACTCATCCAACCTTCTCCACAACTCATTAAATTTCTTCTCTTGGTTCTGAGAACATAGCCTCTTGAAAAGATCCATAAGATGTTTGTTCTTGAATTGCTTGTAGAAATTAGCACCCATGTGACGCATGCACCACCGACTCCGAACATCAGCCCACTTTGCTGGAAGTCCCTTCTCATCCCAACTGTTCTGCAAGTAGTCAATAGCCCGCAACATGCCCGTATGACGCTCATGTATAAGGCAAACATTGGACCTCATACGCACAATTGCTATGCGCACTCTCTCTAGGAACCAGTATCAGCTTTCAGTGTTCTCACTCTCTACAAATGCAAAAGCCATAGGTAGAACCTAATTGTTCCCATCACACCCAATTGCTGTCAATATCTGACCACGGTATTTACCTATCAAAAAAGTTCCATCTACGCATAGAACAGGTCGACAGTGCACAAAAGCGTTGATGCAAGCACCCAATGAGAAAAAGGCTCTTTGCAACACCCTCTTCGTTGGATCATCAGCCGATAGAAATGTGTGGAGGTCATAGTAAGTATTACTATTCCTCTGGGCAATGGTTGCTAACAGACGAGACAAATTATCATAGGATGCTTCAAATGTTCCATACCTCATCTCAAGAATCTTTTGTTTAGCTCTCCAAGCCTTTGCATAGCTTATGGTGTACTTGAATTTGTTTTCAATGTGGCTGATAATTGATCTTAGTTCAAAGCCAATGTTAGAAACAACACTGCCGTACATCTCACTTGCCACAAAAGCTGATGTGAGGTTCCGGTGATACTTCTTCACCCCTTGTAAGTAGCACTGGTGCTCGGTCACAATGCTAACTTTCCAATAATCATTCCATTTACCCTTATATGCGTGGACACGCCAGGGACAATCTTTCTTCATGCACCTCACTTCATACACATAATTCGTTGATTTGACCACCCTAAACTCTCTCTGCAAGGAAACTGCCCAATGTTTGACCGCCTCCTTCATCTCATCCTTATGAGCATACCTAGCACTCTCAATTACCTCGTTCTTCTTGTATTCCCAAGGTACATGATGACCCTCTGAGATAACAAGTCCAGAGAAGTCCTCGTTTGTCCAATCAGTGGGCATTACATCACCTTCCTCATCGGATGATGCGTCGCCCTCCGCTTGCTCATTATCCGAATCTTCCATCTCCATTTCATCAACGATTATACCGACTCTCTCCCCCTCATCTGCCATGCCCATGGCCTCCCCACTTTGCATCGATGGTCCAACAACATCCCCCGCATTACTAGGACTCTCGACATCTTCGGTTTCCATTGAAACATTTGCATCTTTCTCTTGCACCAACACAAATATAACAAGGGGTCATGACCGGTCAAAAGCCATCTCCACATAACGTCTCCAAGCAACAGTGCTATCCATCGGCATCAGTTCCTAAAAATAACCTTATGTTACACAACTCACTACAACAGATACTGACATTGTGTAGACTTCTTGGTCTGTTCTAAATCCTTTCAACAACCAACTGTAAATTGACTGAAATGTTCTCTCTACAGGCCTATCAATGCCCTTAGATGTCATTACAAAATCTGACAAATCAACACCATCTGGACCAAATTTAAGGTTGCCTTCACTGTGAACTATCTGAAATAGGACCTTATTTGACATTGTGCCTGATGAAAAAAGTAACTAGGTTAACTAAGTTCATGCCGTACTAACAAGATCTAACCTCGTGTTCATCGGTACTACGCACTAAGTTACAGTTTCTACAATATTGTTCCATGTCCTATGTCTAGAATTCTACAAATAGATGGCGTGCTTCAGATCGAACTAAACTACATTTTACAATTTACGCTACGGCCTAAGTCTCAATTCCTACTAAATCTTCTATGCTCTAGATCTACACAAATGTGTTGTGTTCTACAGATCTACTAAAATATATGGAACTAAAACTGAAATGCAACATAAATTAAAAATACAATGTAATGTGATGTATTTACCTGTGATGAAGTGAGCAAACTAGCAGGGCTTCGTCACTCCCCTTCTGCTCCCCCTCACCCCTCCCTCTTTCTTTTTGTTGGAATTTCGAGTGATTATAATGAAAAATTCAGAGAGGGGAAGAGTTTTATAGGGGGCGCTATAAAACGCCCTTACAGAGGGTGGCAAGGGGGCCGCCTGCAAAATTGCAGGCCCCCTTGTGGCCCTTTTGCAGGCGGCCCACCGCACAGTGGAAAACCGCCCTAGCAGAGGGTGGCAAGGGGGCCGCCTGCAAAATGTGCAGGTAGCCGTCGGCCGAGAGCCAACGGTCGTCTGCCACGTTAGATAACTCGCCCTCTGGGAGGGTGATTTTTAAAAATCGCCCTCCCAGAGGGCGGCAAGAGACTAGTTTTGTCAAATTTTGAAACAAAAAATTATTTTTGCAAAACATTTAATAAAAAATTAAAAATAAAAAATTCAACAAAAATATAGTAAGAAATGGACCAAATCTTAGCACCATGGGCCCATGCCATGGCCCATCTCAGCGCCAAGGGTTGTGGCGTTGAGATCTAGGCCTTAGCATCGTAAGTTCTAGGCTAGCCAAACTATGCTATGAAAAAAAGCATGAGCTATGCCAAGGACAAAACAGGTGAGCTGGTCCCTTGGAAAGCTACTACCTTTTCTCCCTCCAGGTCCTGGAGGCGGACACAACTCTAAAATATAGATGGGGACAGATGTACTAGATAAAAACAACTATTGCAACACATACCATATAAGGTTCTTGGATTCGAACCGAATGCTCCAAAATTCGTCTATTTCAATGAGGCCCGAGACATTAACCTCCCATTTCGTCCATAGTTTATGATGTTTGGTAAAATTTGGTTAAATTTTGTCTATTTCAATAGGTCCCGAAATTCTTATTTAATTTGGAAGGCAAAGCTCCTTTAGAAAAAAATATTGTTAACTATTTTTTCTATAAACTACAAGTCTGCTTTCATTTTTGGGGAATCAAGTATCAGCCTTCTGTTTGTCTTATCATTTTTCAAACATTTTAGTCTGTTATAAATTATCGGTACTAAATATAGGATATCTCTACACACTTACACATAAATCGGTGAGAATTCTATATACGAAGTTCTATACGAAAATACATCCTTAAATAAGGATAAAGTCTTGGATAAACAGGGAATAAGATGAAAGAGTTCATGACTCAGAAAAATAAGGAATGCAGTCCAACTCAAAACCGACCAAGACTGTAAAGGTTCCATGTGTTCTCTTCTTGGGCTCGAGCTAACCTGGGGTGTAAATATCAGACCCTAGGAAGGAGTTGGATCATTTACTTCTCATTCTCAATCGAACATTAGGTCAACACAAAGCCACAACAAATCCCACTGTGTCTCGCGAGGAACCGGCTCCTCTGACATAGAGAATTCTACATCAGAAGAACATACAACGCAACATCGCCATGTATTTCGCATCCAACGGCAACTCCTTTCCATCCGTCTTGTTCGGCCTAGAAACGTGAGACCCAGGAGCGGAACTGCTCATTCGGCCCATTTGCAGAGGAAGCGGAGGAGAAAACAATGCGACTCATGCGGTAGCGACTGTTCATGAAACCCAATACCATCGGCCTCCATGACAGCGACTGCGTTGCCTTCACCTGCGCCATGGAGTAGCTAGCCGAAGAAGACCGCTCCACTACCGCCTTCCTCCTCATCCCTAGCCCCAGCGTCCTCCTCTGCACACGGGGACTCTGCTGCCCTGCCATGAAGGGCATGGTCTGCATCGATGATGTCCTGTTCTCCTCCACACGCGGGAGCTCTCCTGTTGCTTTTGCCATGTAGCAAGCAAGTACTAGTGTGTGTATATATATACAGAAAAATGCAGATACGAGCTCAGGTTCATATGTACCTACGATTTCTACCGCCCAACCACGTAGAGATTCGTGCGTGCATGGTTATTGTGGGGTGCGGTAGCATTGGTTAGGGAAGGAGTAGTTGGGAATTAATGGAAGGGAGAGTCATATTCATGGTGTATGTGTTTACAGGGGAACATAACGAAATCTCCTTAATGCCCTTGAAGCCGACAACAAATTGAGTGAGTCAGCGACCATGCGAGTTGACAACGCATGTCACGCCCGGAAATTCACAAGTAATTTCCGAACTAATTTGTGCATACAATCCTCGTCCAGGAATCCGCCGAGGTACACAAATCGATAATTTAATATACAAATCCATCATCATAATAACGTTAAATACTTACGGAAAAGGCACTTAGTCCTCACCATAAAGAAAACTGCAGTGGAAAACAATATCTAGCGATGACTTCAGCTCCACTCTCACAGGCAGCTCAACTGGGGTATAAGTCAAACATCTTCTTCTTCGCAACTTTCTTCAACTGAGGTTTGATTGATTATTGCAAGGGTGAGTACATGGAATACTCAGCAAGCCACACAACAAGTATGCAAGTGCACAAGGATACCAAAGAATGGCATAATATAGGGTTCATTTGCAAAAGCAGCATTTAGCAAACATTTAAGAGTAGTAAAAGAGTAGAGTAATTAATTATCAATATTAATCAACACTAAACAGCACACCAATGCTGCACAGGCCCAACCAAACCTGAACAATCAACCCCGGTCGTACAGATCAGACCTCCAAACCAGGAATTAACCATTCCAAATCAGGAGTTAAACTGAAGTATCATCACTTATCACATTATTATTATTAATGAGTAGTGTGAGACTAATCACGAAAAACATTGTTAGACCCGCCCATAGCCGCGGGCACGGCTATTCGAATAGTTTTACTCTAGCTAGAGATGTACCACTGTACCCACAAGACATAGCCCCATAACATGTTACCATGCCCTCAGTATCACCACGGTACCTAGAAACGAGACTATGACAGGACACCCAACATAATCCAACTCAATGCAGTGCACCGCTCCCGGATCATAGTCACCCCCTTTTAGCCAAGGTATGGACTCCCCAGCGAACCCCCGTGGGCTTATCTCTGCCACTTCATAGTCTGGCACTCCACACTGAATCGTGCTACATCAAATGTCAAGCCGTTGCCCACGCTGGCTTGTGGTTGGTACGGTTAATGTTTCACAACAGTAGCTCACGAACCGGTCCTTAATTGCCATGAGCACGACTATCCAAATATCATGTCCAACCATGTGCTTACAACCCACCATTAATCAAGTTTTAGTTGGTAAGTTAATTAATTTATCAATCACGATTGACCATCCTGAGCTACCATTAATTAGCCATCATTAAGATATAAGTGAAACATTAATTATCCCATATGAAATGATACGAAAGTTTCTAAGCATGGCTAAGCAATTATATCTAATATCTAATTGAACCAATATATAAAGTCCGACTAGTCAAATTTATAACCCAAGGTATCAATGAATAGGGTAATCAATACAAACTGGCCATAACCAAGGAATAGGTTCACACCACCCGATGACATTCGAAAATAAATGCACATTTGAAATAAATAGAGAATTTAAATATAGGATCAACATGCTCAAAGGATTGTTTTTGGGATCTATGTGACTTGCCTTGCAATAATCGGTCTTCAATTAGTCTTCCGGAACACTTTCGATGCACTCACGAACCTTCAAAACGACGGAAACGACAAGCTAACACGCAAAACGAGGAAAAAGACTAAGAAACTCCAAATAAACAGTACATAAAAACTAAACAAACATGTAGACCATGATTTTAGATGAATTTAGAGACTTGAACGACCTCATTCCAATTTACAATCAATTAATTATGAATTTTACAACATTTAATCCAATTAAACCTATTAAAGAAAGGACTGTTCCAAATTAATTAAACAATTTACAAATGATTTATAACTAGGAGAAAAGATTAAAAACATCCTCCGGTACAAAGATTGGATCAAATTTGGTAGATGATATATAGTAGAAAGACTAATATATCATTGAAAAGAGAGGGGAAAATAATCTACACTGATTTGGATGGCGGAGATTGGTTGACCGGATTTTGACCTAGAGCGGACGGCAACGCGACGACGGACACAAGGGACACCGGGAGAGAGAGCACGATGAGAGGAGTTCACCGAGGGGCGGCGCGACGACGGACGACGACCGGCGGCGAGGTAGATGCGGCGGCGACGTCGGGTTGACGGTGACGACAGCGTTCCGGTGAACTTCGGTGGCAATGGAGGGATGGACGGTGTTCTCCTCGCAGCTGCGAATCCAACGGAGCTGGCGGCGACCGAAGGCGACGACAGGAGAAGCAACAGGGCTTCGCCGGATATCAAAAAAAATGACGGCGAACTCGGCCTACACGGTGACAACGGAAACCGATGGGTTTTGGTGGAGGAGAAGGGGTGGCCGGGGTAGAGCTCGGCCTTGCGAAGCCGGGGGAGATGGTGGCGCTGGACGGTGTCGACCAAGAAGATGGGAAAAGGCAACCATACGCGAGGCCGGTGACGGAGAGAGAAGGAACTCGCGGGGAGAGGCGGCTAGGGCACGGCGGAGAGAGGGAGGGGTGGCGGCCGAAAGAAGAGAGGGAGGGGTCTCTATTTATAGGCATGGGAGGTAGAATCCGGGCCCAATACGAGAGGATTTGGTGACGGAAAATTTGGTTTATCCCGAATTCACTGGATAAGAACGAGGCCGAAATTCGTGGGATTTAGCACGAATTTGATGGCGATTTCTTGGGGATAAGGTGGAGGAGATTGAGGGGAATCTGTTCCCGCAACTAATTTTGGAAGGGGAGCAACGGGGAGGCCGGATTTGGTGGAGGAAGTGGTGGCAGTACTGTGCAAGCATGCTTCTGTCGGCTGCTGTCTAGAGGTTGAAGAAGCACAGTGCGCAGGGAGGAAAAGTAGACTTACGGGGAAAGGACTAGCCCAAGAGGAAGAGAAGAAGGAAGATAGAGGGAGGCAAGATAGACTTTTTAATTGAGGAAAGAAACAGGCTGGTAACACAGAAGAACTAAAGGGAGAGCAAGCAGACTTTTCCAGATTCAGCCCAAACCTGGAAGAGATGATTTTTAGTTACTTTTCTAATTAAATTAATCACTGAAATTATCTTTGAATTGTTAAAAATACTTCTAATGTTCAAATAATTCCAAGAAAAATCTTGCAAATACTTAAACACCTAAAGTATTTAACATAATTATAATCGGACCATATAATGATTAATTTATTATTTAAATAATTACTGAAATATCCTTTGTATGTTTAAAATTAGTAATTGAGCTTTGAAAAAATCCGAGAAAATTCGAGAGAGTAGAATTAACCATGGAGAATTTAATAAAAATTAAATCTAGCCATGTTTTACTTAGAAAATTATATTTCCCCCATTAACTTCACTTGTAAATTAATGAACATTTAATATAAATTCTAGAAATGATTTCTTAAATAATTTATAAATCCCTGAAACGAAAATCATGGTGTGACAACGCAGCAGCTTCAACAGAGACTTGACCAGGCGGGCGGAACGATGGACTGAAGACAACAGCAGCATCCGCACACAACTCACTCGTTCATGTGGTTGTCTCCTTTCACGCCCAGAAATTCACGAACCAGAATTCCCAAGCAGAATGTGCATTAAAACCCTTATCCAGGATCGACCAGGGTACACAAACGATAAAGTTGATACACAGATCCACGTCTTACAAACATAAAAAGTCTTACAAATGGAGTGGAAAAGTAAAGCGAGCTAAACTAGGTAACTTTACGCTCGCAGCGTGGTGACTCCACTTCATGGGCATCCTTGAAGGTAGCAACAAGCCTACTCCTCTGAATAGCCACCATCTGAAAAGTACTCCACCTCTGATGTGGGGAAAAATAGAGAAAACTGAGTATTACCCACTAGACTCAGCAAGTCATACCAAGAGAGGGTATGATGCAAGGTAATTCCAAGGGGATATGGGGTTTATTTGCATAAAGCAAATATTTAAAAGCAGTAGTTGAATGTAGTAAAACAGTTTAAGTAAATTAAGCAATATTAAACATCACTGTCCAACGCTTCACCACGTTGCGACAGGCCCAACCAACCACCTGAGCTAAACCAGTTCCATTTAGTCAAATTATTAATGCGAGACTAATTACGGTGAGTCTGGTTGATCGCCTATAACCGCGGGCATGACTATTCGAATAGTTTTACTCTGATCAGAGGTGTATAACTGTACCCACAAGACACAGCCCCACGACACGTTTTTGTGTGCCGGCATGCCACCACGACATACCGGAAAGAGACTGTGATAGGACCCTTCGCATAACCCTCCCTAACCAATCATACCCACTTCAAGTTTCGCCCCCACCTTTATAACCAAGGCGGGCAGTCCCCTCTTGTGCCTAGGTGTATCTAGAATCCGCATAGGCCTTCGCAGGACCCATCCAAACACCATCACGCCCACCCTTGCCACGGTACATCAGCTAGGGAAAAGCTACACTATAAGCCAAGCCGTTACCCACGCTGGCTTATGGTAAGCACGGTAATTCTTTCAGTGTAAGCCGCGAACCGGTCCTTAATTTTCATGGGCGTAACCTGCAAAACCATGCACTCACAACCCATCATTTAAGCATGTTTTAGTTTAATTAGTACCATGGTGGCACATATCCAAGATCATCATAAATAACCAAAGTCTAAGATATTAATGAGATTCCACATAGTGAACTAGTTGATCTAAGCATGGCTAAGCATTTCCTAAACCAACATCTAATCATATTGGATCCCAAGTTATCGATGATACAAGGTAATCAAAAATAAGCTGAGTAATATAGGAACCATCCCATATGACATTATAAAATAATGCATTTCAAATAGAAAGCGGGACATTTGCAATACAGGTACAATATGTTCAATGAGGGATGCATGACTTGCCTTGCTCCGCGGCTGCTGGAACCTCTGCAACAACTTCAAAGTACACGGGCGCGTCAGAACTGTCGGAATTTATGTGATAAACAAGGCACACAAGCAAAACAGGATATTAGTCTACTGAAATAGGAAACAAAAACATTTTTAATAGATTCTTGGCATTTTTATGAATTTACTGCAATTTGAATGGGCTAAACCGGAGCCCGGATGAATTAGTTATGAATTTTAGAAGATTCTTTGTGTTTTTACTATTAACAGAAAAATCCTTAATCATTTATTGCGCATTAAATCCTAGGGCTGATGTCATCCAAGGGGAGGGGTCGGTGTCGGCAAGCGGGACCCACTCGTCAGCGGCACAAGGGCGTCGGTCCAACGTGGACCACGACCACGCGGGTGGTCCACCACCGGTCCACGAGAACATCAGTCCAGATCGGCCACGAGGCGAACGGCGCGAGGGCGGAGGAGCGAGCGAGGAGCGGCGGTGGTTGCAGAAAGAGAGGGAGGAGCTCCCGGGGTTGGGTTTTATAGGCACAGGTGTTGACGATGAAATTTGGCAAGCTTGTGAATCGGAAACAAGATCCGAAGAGGATTCGAAGATATGCAGAAATCTCGGAAACAGAGTGCGCATTGGTTGGAGTCTGTATCGGCTAGAAACCGAGTCCGACTGGGATAGCCGATGTAGCCGATATCGCATGTTAAGACAGTGTCGGATTCAACAGAGAGCTTACGATGATGTTGCCAGGCAAGGATAGAGTCCAAGATTGGCAATTGTATCTATTAATTAGGAATATATGTAATTTCCTTATAGATATTCTCGGTAAGAGTCGGCCTAAGGGACTTGTTTGCTAGTTGGATTTGTATTAGATTAATATGAGTCGTGTCCGTGATGGATAATGTTTGTATTTTCGGGTATAAATATAGACCCGAGGTCATAGGAATAAACAACAACCAAGTTTAATCAATCTCGGTGCATCGCCAACATTTGTGTTTCTGTTTTCGACAAGTTCATGCTTGCGAGTCGAGCTGCATCAATTTGATCTTCGGCGACAAGGTAGGTCTTGTTATGGCGGTTTGCATCATCGGAATTAGTGCTTACATCTTTATGACACTCTAATTCTATCTTGCGAATCTCCGAGTTATCATATACATTATATAATTTAGATTGACAGTGCAATCTATTCGTATCGGCCGATCTCCATCTAGGGTTTTGCCGGTATCGGCTAGATTATCTTGTTGGTTTGAATTATATAATGTATCCACCATCCCGAAAAGGCAACCATCGGCTAGATTATCTTGATTGTCTAGATATCATGCTTCTTTTCATACTTAGTGTTGCATCAATTAAGTTTGATCTACTAAGTCGTGTTCTGAACCATAATCTCTAGCCTGCTTTATGGTTGTTAATAAGGATAGTATCGGGGTTTCAGCCGATTTTATCTGGTATAAATATTTTACATGGTTTCTTGCTTTGTTTAATGTTTTATATCTGCCCCTTATACCAAGATCTAATCTAATACAAATATATTGGACTTACTATCAATCTGATTGATATTAGTTGAATATATTTGTTGCAAGAGAATATCTTAGTATAAGGTTGTATTGGAGCTATAGCCGATACATGCTTAAATCTGGACTTCGGCTATAACATGAGTATATATAATCGTTATTTCATGTTATTTTAGACTTGGGCAATTTATACTGTCTCGGTTCAGTCCGATCTATCCCAATTGCTTGTTTCTAAAGTAATATTGATTTATAGATTATGTAACACTAATATTTTCAGCCGATGTACCAAGTTTAGGGTTAGCTTATCATTGATAAAAACACCTTATAGCCGATTCATACTTTATTGCATCGGCTAGGTTACATCACGATATGATATCAGCTAGCGGGCCGATTGACTATCGTCTACTAATATATTTGCATGTTTCTTCTTGTTGATTGCAGGATCAAATCAACTGGCACGCCCTCGAACCTAAGAACAACTTTTGGACCTGCACTAGAGTAAAACAAATCTCTCAGGCCAGTGTGTGTTTTTTGCATCAACAACAGGAAGAGCGAACGTGGCTGAGGTGATCCGAGAACACCGGCGACATGGGAGAGAGAGAGTAACGGCTGGGATTCGTAAATCGAATCCCGCGCCTCTCTCTCGAGCGCGGCACATGGGGAGTGGGGGCGTGGCCGCAGGTCGTGCAGGGCGTGGGCACGGAGGCAACGCGGAGCAGGCGGGGCGGCGGTTGCGGGTGCAGGCTCCGCCGACGGAGGTAGAAGACGGGACCGCAGGTGTCCCCAGCTGTCGGTGACCTGGGAGGAGAGAAGATGGCGCGGTGGCCTGCTAGGTTGTGGGCACGGGCACACGTGTGTGGGAGGTGGACTGGGCCGATGACCAAAGGAATAAAGAAAAGGAGGAAAAAGAGAAAGAAAGAGAAAAAGGAAAAGGGTTTTTCCTAAGATTATATGTTATTGGGAAATGATTTTAATTAGTTTTAAATTATCTCTAAAGCTCTGAAAATTTCACTAAAAATCCTGTTAGTGTATTTAAACATGGGGAATACAAAAAAGTCCCACCATGTTATTTCCACTCATCAGTTGTATTTATTAATTAGGGTTTCGATTTAGATTAATTTAAATAATTTCTTCGGATAATTTATTAAATAGATTAAGGCTAAAAGGGAAACCTCAGATGTAACATCTCCTGCTCTATCATGTGGCAGAGTCACGTTATATCATGTGGCAGGAGACGAATCACGTTGTCGTGGCTCACTCATTCACGTTTTTTCTTGGCGTGCAATCGGTACACCTTATTTGCAGGATAGTCAACTTTGGGTGATGCAGGCAGAGACAGGGTCCCTGTGGCATTTCTTGCATTTTTTTTAGTCCAAGGTAGAAGTATATTTTTTAGCAGCTACCTTGCAGTGGTCGCCAAAGTCGCGTTATTTTATATTGCTAAGTTCCCGACAGACAGATCGAGGTAATAAGGGTATGTTTCAATATCTGGTTTAACTTTGTAGCGACAAATAAAACAAGATAAAACACTAGCACATAATATTATAAATAGTTTGACTTTTTTCTAATTAAACTTCTCTAAGTTTAACCAAGTCTATAGAAAAATATATTAGTATTTTCAACCCAAAACAAACATATTATCAAAATATATTCAATGTTAGATTAAATGAAACTAATTTGATATTTTTTATGTTGCTAATTTTTTCTATGAATTTAGTCAAACTTGATAAAACTTGACTAGCAAAAAAGTCAAACGACTTATAATATGAAACGGATAGGGTAATTATTATAAACTTTAAAATTTTATTTATTTATTTTCTTAAAGAAACTTCTATGTAATTTTTTTATCAAAATATATCATTTATGTTCTAATATCAATCCAAATAATATTATTTTTATCAAATAAAATTTAATTCATATTTTTAACAAATTAAAATGTCAATTCAATAATACCTATTGTTTAAATGTTACATTCATGTAAGTAATGTTTTTAAAATTTTGATATATGAATATATTAAATTTTGATATATATACACACACATATATATATATATATAATTATACTACAGATGGAATGCGCTGTAGTTAGGACGCAACCCACCCCACCCCACCCCCTCCCCCGTGGAATCCCCCTGCCCCGCATCCTGTCCTCCCACCCTGCTCCTCCACACATTTCGTTGTAGCAGATAGTAAAAGGATTACTACATGAATATTTATTTACCTTGTAGTAACGTTGTTACTTCAAGTGGACCCACCCCGCACCATTTTATTAGCCATTCTATTATTCCACCTGCTTTGTACGGGTATACCCTATTTTTTCAGGATCTGGGCAGTCAAGGGAGTGGCATTGGTGGTGGCGGCATCCTCTAGCATCCGATGGCGGGTGACGGGTGAAATCGACTGGAGAGTGCAGCGCTCATAGGTCGCCGAGGAGTTGCCGCCGCGGCCGCCAGAGGTCGGAGCCGGGTGGAGGCGCACGAACAAGAACAGGCGACGCTACGAAGTGTTCAATGAGGTGCTCGCCCGCCTCCGGGGCCTCTGCGCCGCCGACCCAGATCTCACCGGCCTATGAGGACGCAATTTGGGTGCACTTCCACCGCCTCCCCGCCCAGTGATATCTTCTCCTACTCTCTCTCTCTCCTTGCTGCCGTGTGTTAACGATGAAATTTGGCAAGTATATGAATTGGAGTCAAGATCCAATACGAAGCGGATTTAAAGATATGCGGAGATCTCGGAAACAGAGTGCGTATCGACTATAAGACTGTATCGGCCGATACCGAGTTTGATATGGCTGGCTGATACAGTCGATATTAGCAAAATTTGGTTATTTAGTCGATGTTGTATTCAAATAAAGAGCTTTAATGATATTGTCGGGCAAGGATAGAGTCCGAGATAGGCAATTGTATCTATTAATTAGGATATTATGGAATTTCCTTATAGATATTTTCGGTAAGAGTCCATCTAAGGGACTTATTTACCGGTTAGAGTTGTATTAGAAAAGTATGAGTCGTGCCCGATATGGACAAGTTTGTATGTTCGGGTATAAATATAAGACCGATGTCTTGTAAATAATTAACATCAGTTCAATACAATCTCGGCGTATCGCCACCTTTTTTGTTATTCTGTTATTTCAACGAGTTCTTGCTATCGAGTTAGGCTGCATCGGTTTCGATCTTCGACAAGAGGTAAAACTTGTTATGACGGTTTGTATTATCGGGATTAGTGCTTACATCTTTCTGACACTCTAATTTTGTTTTCGTGAATCACCAAGTTATCATATACGTTTTATAATCTAGATTAACAATGTGTTTTACTCGCATCGGCTCATCTCTATTTAGGGTTTTACCGATAACGGCTAAATCATTTTGTTGGTTTAGATTGTCTAATGTATCTACCATCCCGAAAATATAACCATTGGTTTGATTGTTTAGATATTATGCTTTTCTCACACTTAGTGCTGCATCAATTAAGTTTGATCTACTAAGTTATGTTTAGAATCATAATCTCTAGTCTGCTTCGTGGTCATTAATAAGGATAGTATCGGGGTTTCAGCCGATCTTGCCTGATATAGTTGTTTTACCTAGATTTATATCTTGTTCAATATACTGCATATGCCCTTTATATCAGAATCTCAATTATTTAAATATATTAAGCTTGTTATCAATTAATTGATACTAGTTTAATATATTTACCACAAAATGATATCCTTATATAAGGTAGTATCGGAGCTATAGCCGATACATGCTTAAATTTGGACATCGATTATGACATGAATACATATAATCTTTATTTTATGTTACTTTGGATGTAGGCAATTTATACTGTCTCGGTTAAGTCCGATCTATCTCAATTGCTGATTTCTAAAGTAATATTGATTTATAGATTATCTTATGTTGATC
The DNA here is from genome assembly GCA_000573905.2 of Oryza punctata. Classification (NCBI taxonomy): domain Eukaryota; kingdom Viridiplantae; phylum Streptophyta; class Magnoliopsida; order Poales; family Poaceae; genus Oryza; species Oryza punctata. The sequence continues at coordinate 32,154,689 of CM002489.2, read as the reverse complement.
TTTATAGCCGATAAACTAAATTTAGGGTTTATTTATCCTTATAAATATACCTTACAGCAGATTCACCTTGCATTGCATCGGCTAGGTTATACTATGATACGATATCGGCTTTCTAGCCGATCAGCTATCTTTTACTAATGATATTTACATGTTTAATTTTATTGATTGTAGGATCAAACAACTGATACGCTCTAGAATCCAAAACTAAGCTTTGAACCTGCACTAAGTAAAGCAAATTTGTAGTGCCGCCGTGTTTTACGTCAACACCGTGCTCAGGGCCATGGCGCGCGTTCGTGTGTAGGTACGCGCTGGATGTGAACGCTCCCCTCACATAATCCCCAACCATTTTCGCCGGTGAAGGAAGCGTTGCCCGGATCCGGCGAGGTTGTGCGCCCATGACGACGATGGCTGCCGTGGAGAGGCGTGGTGGTTGCGAGGTGCTGCTCGTGCCTTGCACCTCCACTAGCCCCTAAATCCAGCGCAGCTCCCCCAGCGGCCGAGACAGCGGATCTGTGGTGGGAATGGAGGTCAGGACTGCAGGCTCGGGGAGGATGGCATCCACCTCAGCAGGCTCCGTGATGGGATTTTGCATCGTCGTTCTCTTCTTGACTTCTTCTGATGGGAATTATCTTGGTTGGAGGCTAACAATAGTTGTATCAGATAAATACCAATTTATCTTCTTCTGATGGGAATTTTCTGATGTGTTTTAATTTTTTTTTTGTTCAGATGGAGGCTAACAATATCTGTAACAGATAAATACCAATTTTTGGTCTTTTGGAGTCGGATTCTGACATATTTCTTTTAGTGCTATAAATTTTCTTGATCAACAGAGCTGCTCAAATGGTTTCCTGTCAAGAGCTTGGAGTTGGACCAAATTTCTCTATTCAGAAGGCTACTGACGTGCTCTATGTTAATCACCAAGGTGAGGGTATCGACATTCTCAGCCTGCCTTTCTCCTATATTTTACTGTATACTTATTGTAGAGACTTCGTTGCTTAAGCTTAATTATCTAGACACCCAAATGAAAATGACAGAGGGATATTAGTTCCCTGGTTACCACTTTTGGATTTTTGCAAGGTTTCTTAACTGAACAAACAAATGAGTTTTTCCTTCGATTATATATGTGCGTTACCACGAGTCAAACTTGCAATGTATTTGTTTATAATCTGTTAATTGCTACTAATTAGAATACACAAGATTAATTTTGCTCACTTCAAAATTCACAAACTACAAGGTACTATATTTAGCTTACTGATTTGTGATGTCCACCTTGGTTAAAAATAGAGACATCAACATAATTGTACATAACTTTATTCACTATCCATCAGAACTGCTACTGATTGTGTCTCTCTCAAATTTGTCATGCATATCATCTGGTCCTACAACCGTGAACAGTCCATCCCTGGAATTTCAAATTTACAGCTTCTATGCTCTAGCTTTACAATTAGCTTCCACTCTAGAAATAAACTCACCAGTATTTTGGTAGAATTATTATATACAATGATAATATCCTGTTATAAATGGTTTACTATAGTTGTTTTTCATACTGATTTCTAGCGCGGTTGTTCATTACTCTCAGATACATCATTGTCGGTGTAGGTGACTATCCGTGATTTCAGAGTGCAAAGAAGTGAGCTTTGTGGAGGTCGCCGTCCCCGCCTCTTCGCCGGATGTGGAGTGCCCATTCCTGTCAACTCCACTTCTACCGCTGCCTGAATGCCTGAATCTGGCGCTGCTCCCACGATGGCAGTGCTATGTGACTGCAGTGCTCTCTCTTCCTGCTGTTCGATCTGACATTCTACCTTCCTACTATTCATTCTGATATTCTCTCTTCTTGTTGTTCGATATTCCTTTCTATATTTATTTTTGTCATGATTGCTGTTTTTGCTGGGGATTTTGATGCTAACTTGTTCTTGTAAAGTGGTTTCGCGAACACATACAGATTTGAGCTCCTCAAGGTGAGTTCTCAATTTTCGTTGTACTGGATCAATCGAAGTTCTATACAGAATTAATCTATTGAGGCCATAGTGGCTGCCAGTGGTGGTGTCCCTATACAATTTGTGTTTCATTATTGTTGTTTTTGCAGGGATCAAGCTTCATGCGTGAGTAGACCTATTGCTATATTGTTGTTTTTACGATGCATTAAGCACCTCATTTTCAGAGGGTGTTCTACAAAATGTCTATTTAGAGCATGCAGGTTTCAGGGTTAGTTTCTTCTTCCAGTGAAGGATCCATTTTCATCAATCATGTTAGAATTTAGCGTTTGTGATCATGGTTCATTGTTACGATCCTTCTAAGTGTCCCTGTTGTTGCTTTGTAGATCGACTAAGGCACCATCATCGGTTGTGATTCATCCTCTGCCGATGCAACCGGGGTAGTGGTGACTATAGATGATCAAATGGGCCACCCGGCACGGCCCGGCCCAAGCACGGTCGTGCCTGGGCCGAGGTCAGTCGGGCCGGCACGGCACGATCTAGACTTCGTGCCGTGTCGTGCTAGCCCACGGGCTGCACGCCAGGCCCAGGCACGGCCCACAAGTATTCGAACCATGCCGTGCCGGCCCGAAGGCACGACGGCCCATTGTGCTTCTCCACAGAATAATTCTATTTTTCGTCCATAAACTCTGTGGGCTGTATCCATATAGCTGAAAATAAGTCTATTTTATATTTCTCTTGTCTTTAGGTATATTAAGTCTGTTTTACATCCCTCTACTATTTATTTTTCGATCGTGCCGTGCCGGGCCGGCCCACCGTGCCGAGGGAGTGGCCCAAGCACGGCCCGGTTGTCGGGCTAGGCCGGCACGAGCACGACCCTAGTCGGGCCGTGCCGTGTTTGGGCTGGGCCGCAGGCCTCGGGCCATATGGCCATCTATAGTGGTGACTTGTTTTTTAATTGTAGAATCAATCTGTATCTATGTCCCTGCATCCTTGTAATCATATGCATAGTTCTTGTTACTGATGTAATTCTTTTGGCTAGATCAATTTATTCGAAGGGATTAATTTATTTCTTAAGAGAAGTCTTGAGCAAATTTTGTGGCAACATCGAATATTTCTTTTACTCCTAACGGTTCGAAGAAATTTATTTACTGAAAGTAGGCTTGGTTAGATCAAAATTATCTATTTACTAAGAGTCCAGTTGAGAGTAACTTATTTACTCAGAGAAGACCGTTACTGGAGTAATTTATTTAGTAGAAGATTAAATTTAGTAGACCGGAGGATAAATTTAGTAGAACGGTATTGGAGTAATTTATTTAGTGAGAAGGCGGAGTAAATTTTATGGAGAATAATTTATTTACTTATGATTGAGAGAACGTGCAGTAAATACATTACTAATTAAACTTCTTGTGATTAGTAAATTTTAACCAGGAAGATAATTTATTCTTACTACATGCCAAAACAACGGGTAGTAATTTTTTTCTAAAACTAATGAAAAAGAAATGGACACACATGTGCAAAAATTATGCCATGTATTTTCATGATCATCCTATTGCAATTAAACACCACATTATAGGAGTGAAACTGCTGATATAATCGATTTACTTAATCAGATAAAAGAAGGTTCGGGAGAGCAACCCTTCTAGTTACTACATTACATACACAACTATGTATTCATATAGTAACTCACGTGGTCTTTGAATCGATGAGTAATCTGGTTACTAACAAACTTGATATAAAAGGTGTGGGTAAATTCTGCGGCGGGATTGATGGTGTTGTGAACCTTTTGACAGTGTCATGTTTACTTATCAAACTAAAACCGCTGATAGTAATTAATTTACTTAGCGTAAGAATTTTTTGGAGAGGGATGGATGGGGGAGTGTGTGCGAGATGGATGGGGTTGCGGGGGGGGAGGAGGTGCTGTGAGGGGAGTAATTTAGTTATTGCGCATCGCAGGCGCGGTTTAGCACATCCCTATATATATCTATATCTATACCTAACTAAAAAATACGTAAGGTTTCCGAGATTTTTTTTCCGTCCAGGTTTTTTCGCTGTTTTCTTCCTTTATTTTCCTTTTTCGCTCTTTTTCTCAGTTTTATTCCCGTCTGTTTTCTTTCATGGGCTGGCATGGCTGCTAGGCTCGAGCGGACCGAGGGATGGTGGCCCAAGAGGGAGGAGAGGAAGCGGGGTGGCTGCTGGGCCCGAGCGGAGAGAGGGCGGTGGCCCAAGAGGGAGGAGGGTGGCTGTTGGGCCCGAGCGGAGAGAGGGATAGCGGCCCAAGAGAGAGGGATGGTGGCTCAAGAGGGAGGGGGAAGGAATAATGGCTAGATTTGGCTCAGACTTAGGAGAGAATTTTTAGTTTATTTTTATTTTAAATTAATTATTAAAATTATCTTTGTATTATTAAAATTAGCAATTGAGCGTTGTTACTACACATAAGACGTGGTGTTACTGCACGGTGACCGTTGTGTTATTGCACCATTCCGTAATACGAGAGCTGAGAAGAGGTGGGTGGTGGGGCAATTAGTAGTCAGGTTGACCAGGTTTGACCGACGTGGGGGGCTTTGACCAACCTTTGATTGAGGTGGAAGGTGGGTTTTGGGCCCTTAGAAGGAAGGGGGTGGGTTTGGCTCTTGGGAGGGAGAGGGAGTATAAAATAACTATTATATACCCTGGGTGTAGAATAGTTTTGCTATATATATACACACACTAGAAAAACTGCCCGTACGTTGCAACGAGGAGAAAATACGAGAAAATTGAGAAAAAATTATACTATATAATTAATTAAAAATACAAATTTTTCGGAATACTTGGATATTTCTAAGTAGGTAGGTGTAGAACTAAATTAATTTTCTCAGAATTTTCAGAGGTCAATTGCTAATTTTAATAATACAAACACTATATCAATATTTATTTAAATAAAAATCTAAATAAAAACCATTTTTTTCTCTTTGGGCCACGTTCGGCCTAGCAAGCTCAACTCGCAGCCCCTTCTCCTTGCCCGTGCGTTACAACGGGGAGAAAAGATGAGAAAATTGAGAAAAATTGAGAAAAATATAAATTATGTAATTAATTAAAATACAAATTTTCCGGAATAAAGTAGGTAGGTGTAGAATTAAATTAATTTATAAGTAAAGTAAAGTAAGTGTGAGAAATATAATTACATGGCTGGATTTAATTTTTTTTAAATTATTCATGATTAATTACACTCTCTGAAATTTTCTCGGAATTTTCAGAGGTTAATTGCTAATTTTAATAATACAAACACCATTTTTATATTTATTTAAATAAAAACCTTTTTTTCTTTTTGGGCCACGTTCAACCCAGCCTCTCCTCCGTCTCAGGCCACAAGCGCCGGCCGAGAAAAACCTAAAGTCTAATTAGTATCCTTGCCGATGGAAAAAAGTATATTTTACATCCTCTGCCGGTTCCTCACTTCTCTCCTCCGCCTCAGCCCGCACGTTCGGCTCGAATAAACTGAAAGTCTATTTTTCCTCCTTGACGGATGAAAAAAAAAGGCGTTCAGCCCAGCCTCTTCTGCGCCTAAGCCCGCAAGCGTCAGCCTAGAAAAACTGAAAGTCTAATTAGCATCCTTGCTGCCGGGAAAAAGTCTATTTTACATCCCCTGTCGGTCCACTTTCCTCCTTTCTCTCCTCCGTCTCAGCCCGCACGCGCGCGTTCGGCCCAGAGAAAACCAAAAGTCTAATTTGCTTCCTTGACGGACGAAAAAAAAGGGTGACGAACGAAAAGTTACTAATTTTTATAATAGTATATAGATATATGTTTAGCTTCCTTTTGCTCTTAAATTGACAACGGTTAATTTCTTCTCTTAAATTGACATCAACCAGTGGTGAATATATGTTCAACTCTCTTTTGCCATTTACAAGCATCAGATCAGTATTGAGTTACAATCACAATTCATATACATTCTCAGTCTAAATCTCAGCTCTCAAGCTGCTGCTGTTGGGCAACTGTGGTGGTGGCTGCCCTTCATCTTGAGGTGGTGCAGACTTGGCATCGGCGATCGCTCCCCCTCTCGTGGTGGTGTGGCCCGTGATGGTGGTGGCCTCAAACCAGGAGGCATGGAAGCCGACATTATCAACGCAGACCTTGGTCTCCATGCCGAGGTAGCACAACTCCTGCACCGAGAAGGACACAGGGGCAAGGGACGAGGAGGAGGGTGGCGGTAGAGTAGTCTTCTTTAGCGACCTACTGTATCGCGCCGGCACCGGTGAAGGCAACGAGTGGCGATCGCAGTTGTGGAGGCCGGTGGCATTGGGTTTCATGAAGAGTCGCAGCGTTGTTTTCCCCTTCGCTTCCTCTACAAATGGGCTGAACGAGCAGTTGTGTGCATGAGCCTCGCGTTTCTGGGCCAAACGAGACATATGAGAAGGGACTATCGTTCGATCTGAAATAAACGACGATGTTTCGTGTACGTCCCTATAACGTAGAATTCTCTACGTCAGAGGATCCGGTTCCATCTCCCGGAGTTCCCAAAGACGAGTTGCCAACTACTCCCTCCATCGCTTAAAAGACAAATTCAGGGGAAGAATCTAAATATACACTATGTCCATATTCATCCATAGTATTTAGTTCTTTTATGGGACGGAGAGAGCACGTTGCCAAGGCCTTCTCGTCATAATAGATAGTCAGATCTAACAATCACATAAATAAGAGGGGGGTTATTACCCTATGAGGTACGAACCTATATAAATTCCTGTGTCTCGCATCATCGGGCCACATACTTCCTCTTATTTTCAAAATTCTTGATATCTTAGGTTTCGAACCAAAGAACTACTATACCTGGTCACCTTGGACTTGTTTACCCTTGCATGAATGCACAGCGTCCACCGTTCGAGCGAGGAAAATGACACTAGCTCTAGTGTTCACCGCGCGGACGAGAAAAAGGGCACCAACCAGTGTGTGCAAAAAAAAAGAGTGACGCCAAATCATTCGAACTCAGAAATGAAGCAACGTCATGATTCAAACCCAACATACACAGATTCCGGTGGTAGACACAAACCATTAGGATACATCAAGATATAGACTAACTTGAGCAAATTAATGACCATATATAATACTCCTTGGGATGCTAATAAGGAGCAGAGAACCCTAAGATTATCCTTAATCCTCCATATCATATAGTGTCCATAGCATTTAATATATTATCATATAAGCAAAAATCTAATGTGACAATAGAGTTAATAAGGAGAGAGGTAAAAGGATGAAGACATTATTTCTCATGCAAGAAACCATATCTACATAAGAATAAAAGGAGAGAGAAGAGAGGTGATTGGAAGAGAATTTAATTTGAAGACACTATCCATTGGATATGTAGTTTTTATACATAGTGTCTATATGACATGACAAGTATGGAAACTAGTTCTGGGTTTAGAATGGCCTAATAAATCACTCTAACGTCAAGAATTTTAAAACCATGCATAGAGCATTGCGTATACCTGGGTCGCATCCCTATATGCAAGTTGATCGTACTTGGATACCAAACCATCGATAATTTGTTGTTGTTGATTATCATGATTGTTTTGAGACGGGAATACTGGCAAGTTCATAGTAAAAACACCTTGGGCGCACACCCACCAGCGGCTTGAGCAGCCACCTTCCATGGTCGATCGGCAGATGATAAGATATAAAATGCTGCATCGTTAGCACCGGATGATGCGGTTTGGTCTGGCATAGAGGGTTGACGCTTGAAAGGGTAGTGTAGTGACGTGCTTTAAAAACCGTGCTAGGTGGGTGAGCAACTGTGAGCATAGAAGAAGCACCTCGACCAGACAATAATAGTCTCTTTTTATTGCCCACAGAGAAAATGAGAGTCCAAGTTTGTTAGTAAGTAATAATAAACTTCCTTCCCTCCTCACAATCAGTACTCGCAAGCGATTTGACAGAGATGCTGATATGCTTGATACCGGATGGTTCTTGTTGCATGCATACTCGACACGGCTTCGACGGCGGCGCTCGCCTGGTAGGTGATCCATAGCACCACACAATCACAATGCGAGAGTTTCATTCGAGTTAGCCTCACCAAACATCCCGGTAGCTATTAAAAAAGCACGACTCTGGCCGTCAAATAAGCTAAAAAAAAGTCTACCAGCCGAAAGTGATCGATCTTGATACTATAAGAACAGGCCAATGCATAATGTGCATACACATTTTATGGTGGGATTCATAAATAGTAGTCATTGTTATGGTATGATGCACAATATATATGATCAATTAATATAGACCCCAGTATTAAAATAAAAATACGAGACGATAGTCACTTTATTTGAAATAGTGGGGGGAGAGTAAGTAAAGAGAAAAACTACTTGTTTATTTACTATGTCTAGTTGTAAACTCGAGGTGCACCTTAAGAAATTTTTTCCAATTGCTAACTTGCACAGCGTATAAGGTGCACCTTAACAATATATTTATTCTTTAAGGTTAACTTTTTAGCACATTGTGGTTGCCTAAAGCATTTCTTTGCTTGCTTGACCTGCAGCCTAATGACTAGATAGATTGACAAAGGACAACCTTATCTTTCAAAGATGCACTCCCTCCGATTATATAATTTTTGGACGTTTTGAATAATGATATGATCTTTAAAATATATCTTAACTATATTTTTCTATTATAATATATAATAAAAACATATTTTTTTGCTTTTATTTCAATACTTTAAAAGATAAAATTATATATGTTGTTCTAGTACCTATAAACTAAATAATTTTAAAGTTATCGATAGTTAAAGTTATAAAAATTTGATATCAACTTTATTTAAAATGTCAAGAATTATAGAATCGGAGAGAGTAATAAATAATAATGCGTATTTTTTTTGTTGACTTTCGACGTAAATCTCATATAAAATCTTTAAAATGTAACTTATAATATAATTATATTGTAACTCTTATTGAATTAATGAATGAGTCAAGACCGATTTGAAAATTAATTCTGTGAAAAAATCATAAAAAACCCACCTCATTAGAAGGTATGCATGAGGAACCTTCATTTCAAAGGGAGTAGTGGCAGAACTTAGTAGCATGCATGAGGATATTCAGTACTTGCTTATTCTAGAAGATGGAGAACTCCTTCATTTCAAAGGGAGTAGTGGCAGAACTTAGTAGTATGCATGAGGATATTCAACATTTCAAAGGGAGTAGTGGCAGAACTTAGTAGTTTGCATGAGGATATTCAGTACTTGCTTATTCTAGAAGATGGCGAACTCCTTCATTTCAAAGGGAGTAGTGGCAGAACTTAGTGGAGACCATCCTGGGTAATGCCCCCCAAGCCATGTATAAAGAAGCATCCATATACTCTCATCCAAGGTAGCTGTAATTCGTTGGTTAGGTTGTTTTTCCTCTTTCTACAGGTTGCAGGTTTGATATTCGTCCACCACTTATTTTTCTTCTTTATTCAGTTCCTCAGCTCATTCCAGCACATTTGTTTTTCTTTTTTTTTTCAATTCTCAAGTCATATAGAATATAATGTTGAGTTGGTTACTCTGTTCCAGCTAAGACTATTTTCTTTGGTTTAATAGTTTGTGCTAATATTATGCTTTGAATACATTCCAATAGAATATAATAGATTATATTTCAATTGACACTCTTTTCTTACATTTTATAGTTTGTGATGTATTTTCTGAAAATATATTTCTTTTATTCATGCTTTGTCGCTATTGTGTCTTTTGATCAAATTTACTTTAAAAATTGTGTACCTGAAAATCATGCGTCCTCTATGGTCATTTATAAGAAAAAACAAGGTCTTTCATGCTCAAAAGATCAATCATCTAACTTAATTTATACATTTCTATATTTTTTTAACTTAATTTATACATTCCTATATTTTTTTTTTTTGAAAGTGAGTACCATTTCTATAGTTGGCCATGCTGCATTTTAGGTCAAGCTCTGCCACCGAAATGGAGAGTTCTTCCCTAGCCACTTAAGGCACGTGTGGTGGAGAAAATTAAAGAAACATTAACACTCGCTTTGTCTGGTGTGACGGCACGCATACGTGACACGCACGTGAATGGTTTATCACTTCTCATTCTTGTGCAAACGTAACTTCCTTTTGCATTTTTCTTTTACTGCAAAATTCAGATTTGTTTTTAGAAAACTGATTTTTAAAAACACACCGGTTATATATGTATGTAATTATAATGTAACTTATATGTACCCCGTAATTTGCAGGTAATTTATATGAGAAACTTGTGCCGTTGTGCGGCTCTGTTGGCAGTGTAATCGTGGAGTACTTGTTTAAAAAAGTATCTGCGATTAATCTTGATAAGTTTATCCGTGACGACTGAGTAATAAAATAACATTGCGGACCGCGGATGTGTGCACGTATACGAAACTTGCCAGGAGCTTTCTTTTTTTTCTCCCGAACTAATGTCTATTTGCGGTTCGGCGTGGGCAGTGGGCAGAGTTGGTTGGCTACCCAACGGTCCAAGTGACCAAGTCCCAAGACTCCCAACCTCCCGCGCTCCAAACACCATCGCGCCAAGCCGCGAAACCCAATTACCGGCAACCAACCCCTCCGTTTGTCACAAACTCCTATCTCCGGTCCTCCTCCATAGCTAGCGTAGCATCGATCTATTTACGCTCTCAGATTCAGAGCCCTGCACACGCCGGCCAGCAGCATCACATGCTAGCAAGGTTTTCGTTAGCCTACGGAGTAGAGCCGTATTCATGCGCGCCGCGGCACACAATTGAAGTCTTCGAGTTGATCTGCCGGTAGATCTAGCTAAGACTAAGTTGGAGTCACTTTACACTTGCATTTGCATCTGCATTGTACTGCACTACATTGCATTGCAGTTGCACTCCGTCTATCCATCTAGTAGCCGCACATATATGTACTGCGTGCAGATGGATCCCCATTTAAGCGTCTGCGCCTCCGCCACCACCCTCCCCATGGCCACCCTTCAATGCGGACGTGCATTCAATGGCTCGCCCCGCGGTTAGGTGCGCGTCGATCACCGCGGCTGATCAAGTGATCATTGCCTCATTGGCCACGATCCATCCATCCATCGATCCATCGTCGATCGGTCGGACGCCCAACGGCCCGCGCAGGCGCCAATTTATGGTCAACCGGCTCCGTGCTCCTCGCGGCCGAGCGATCGACCGGTCACCACTCACAAGGCACCACCTCTGCTGATCAATGGATGGATCGATGCAAAAGTCCTCGGCGTAGTATATGCGAGTGTAGCGTACATGCATGTGTGTACGTAGGATCGGAGTAGCTGAGTCCTGCTGCTGCATCGATCAGGTACACTGGTACACTGGAGAGAGAGAGAGAGAGAGAGAGAGAGCTTGGTGGTAGCAGCTTAGCAGCCTAGCAGGACCGGTGCGCGACCTGCAATAAATTGGCATCCATCTCGACTGTGATCCGACCAGTTCTATAAAAACCTCAGTCTCTCCATGCTGCACTCTGCCATCCTCATTGCTTGCTCCATGTGGAGTCACTTAGCGAAGTATAGCTAGCCATCATCGGCCATTCTCATCGGATCCATACAGCCCTAGCTAGCGGTTGTACGTACATTACAGAGTTTGTTGCCAGAGCAAAATGGAGGTGGGGACGTGGGCGGTGGTGGTGGCGGTTGCGGCGGCGTACATGGCGTGGTTCTGGCGGATGTCGCGGGGGCTTAGCGGGCCGCGCGTGTGGCCGGTGGTCGGCAGCCTGCCTGGGCTGGTGCAGCACGCCGAGAACATGCACGAGTGGATCGCCGCCAACCTGCGCCGCGCCGGCGGCACGTACCAGACGTGCATCTTCGCGGTGCCCGGGGTGGCGCGCCGCGGCGGGCTGGTCACCGTCACCTGCGACCCGCGCAACCTGGAGCACGTCCTCAAGTCGCGGTTCGACAACTACCCCAAGGGCCCCTTCTGGCACGCCGTCTTCCGCGACCTGCTCGGTGACGGCATCTTCAACTCCGACGGCGAGACGTGGGTCGCGCAGCGGAAGACGGCTGCGCTCGAGTTCACCACGCGCACGCTGCGGACGGCAATGTCCAGGTGGGTCTCGCGGTCCATCCACCACCGGCTGCTGCCAATCCTGGACGACGCGGCCGACAGCAAGGCGCACGTCGACCTGCAGGACCTCCTCCTCCGCCTCACCTTCGATAACATCTGTGGCCTGGCGTTCGGCAAAGACCCCGAGACGCTCGCCAAGGGACTGCCGGAGAACGCCTTCGCCTCCGCGTTCGACCGCGCGACCGAGGCCACGCTCAACCGGTTCATCTTCCCGGAGTGCCTGTGGCGCTGCAAGAAGTGGCTGGGCCTCGGCATGGAGACCACGCTGGCCAGCAGCGTCGCGCACGTCGACCAGTACCTCGCCGCCGTCATCAAGGCGCGCAAGCTGGAGCTCGCGGGCAACGGCAAGTGCGACACCGTGGCGACGCACGACGACCTGCTGTCCCGGTTCATGCGGAAGGGCTCCTACTCGGACGAGTCGCTGCAGCACGTGGCGCTCAACTTCATCCTCGCGGGACGCGACACATCCTCCGTGGCGCTCTCCTGGTTCTTCTGGCTCGTGTCCACCCACCCCGCCGTGGAGCGGAAGATCGTGCACGAGCTCTGCGCCGTGCTCGCGGCGTCCCGCGGCGCCCATGACCCGGCATTGTGGCTGGCGGCGCCCTTCACCTTCGAGGAGCTCGACAGCCTGGTCTACCTTAAGGCGGCGCTCTCGGAGACACTCCGCTTGTACCCCTCCGTCCCGGAGGACTCCAAGCACGTCGTCGCCGACGACTACCTCCCGGACGGCACGTTCATGCCGGCCGGCTCGTCGGTCACGTACTCCATATACTCCGCGGGGCGCATGAAGACGGTGTGGGGGGAGGACTGCCTCGAGTTCAGGCCGGAGCGGTGGCTGTCGGCCGATGGCTCCAAGTTCGAGCCGCACGACTCGTACAAGTTCGTCGCGTTCAATGCCGGGCCGAGGATTTGCCTCGGCAAGGACCTCGCCTACCTGCAGATGAAGAACATCGCCGGGAGCGTGCTCCTCCGCCATCGCCTCGCTGTCGCGCCGGGCCACCGCGTCGAGCAGAAGATGTCCCTCACGCTCTTCATGAAGAACGGGCTCCGAATGGAGGTACGTCCACGCGACCTCGCGCCCGTCGCCGACGAGCTCGGCGGCGCGGACGCGAGGGCCACCGCGCCATGCGCGTAGAAGATCCGAGGGCCCCGCTCGCGCCAAGATTCGTGCCGATGGAGGCATACTGGAACATTCAATGTGTAGATAAAGGGAGAGTACGAGACAGTAAGTAAATTAAATGGGTTTGGTGGGAACATTTAAGCCGCTTCTTCTCTGAATTTACCATCCGGATCAGAGAAACTTGGAAATTTTTTTTTGCAAAGACGAGATCTACTTGGATTTGGATCTGGGAGAGCAAAAGCGGAGAAGCAAAAAAGAGAAGTAAAGAAAGAGCAATAATTTGTGATGTAGCTAAGATGCAGAGTACTTGATAGTATTTGTTCTAGTTAGTTTGTGTTGGTGACCAGCCAACTATTATTTATTTTATTCTATTATTAAGAGTCATTTTCATAATTTCCAAGCCTCGGTCTATCACTATGTGATTCTTAGCGACTTGCTAATTAATTTGTCAAAGAGATCTATAAGTAGTAAGTAGTAAACGTGTACTTAAGGTTGCCTACTTCTTCACGAGAAGTTTCTCAGTTTCCGCATGCAGTGCATAATTGTTTTGCTAGATTTCCATTGCGAAAAGCAGAAACCCTGAGGTTGGCATGATGCCGTTTTCGTCCGTGCGCATCGGCGCCTTGATGGCGTTCTGTTGCGCAATTAGATCCAGTGAGGGATCAGGCTGCGGACAAGTTCAGGCGCATAACGACGATGTGCAGAGAATACGCACTTGTCACAGGGGTTAATGTGCAATAGGCGACAGTGATATGTGTTTGTGTTCAGTTGCTCATGTTGCCTTCTGAAGAGAGGACCCGAGAAAACGATTGATGAGATGATGATGTTCAGGCAACTGGTTTAGAGCACTTGCGGCTGTCACGGTTGGTTTTGGTTGATGCAACTACATAATCTAATCACGCCTACCTTCTTTTCAGCAAGGATATATGGTCTTTTTCATGGGCTATGACATCTCTCATAAAAAAACAGAAGTCATACCAAATTGCAGGCGTGTCAGTTTCACCAAGATATCATGAGACAGTAACAGGTTCGACCATAAAATTGCAGAAATGAGGTCAGATCCAGCGGTCCAGCCTCCAGATTCACAGTCAGAGTCCTCTTCCAGGTATACCTGCAAGCACCTTACCTAACCAAACTAACCGAGTCAAGCAAACAACTAATCAGTTGTGAACACGGGATACTTGTAAACGAAGTTCTCGACACACACCAATACCAGTGGCTGTTTTCTTGTGCAAAACGGATGCTGGAAACACGAGGGCATGGCCAATTCCGTTCAACAATAAGTTTTGCTGATGCAACTTGGCAAGAGCATTTCGGGGCAGCAAGTCAGCAGCCATACACGTCTCATCTATCGCGCTGGTGCTAGCACATCGCAGTTACTCTGGTGCATGTATGGACAGAGCAGCGGGCCACACCGTCTCCACGCAGAGTGTCGGTTCGTCGTCAGGGTCTCATGTACGAACTCGTTTCACCGAACGGTTTTTTTTTTTTTCCTGGAGAGAGTGCTGCAAGCAACCACACGCTCCACTCTTCGCCGCACCGCACGAGGAGGCAATGGTGCCGGTGCGTACTAGCAGAAATCTGTGCACGATTTACTCGCATTTCTCCTCTCCGTTCCTCTCCTCTTCTGCTCTCGCGTCTCTCCTCTGCTCTTCTTATCTGTTCGTCTGAGAAAAAAAAAAAACGATCGTTTCCGGCGGACGCACGGGCGGAGGCGCGGTCAGTGTTCTCCTCCGCGAGACCGACTCGCTCCCTCGCGCGCGGGGCCGGCGAGCAGGGCCGGAGGCGCAGTGCGGACGGGCTACTCTCCTTCCCCGACCCACCCGCACTAGCATTCTCCCCTGTGCGGCCGGCCGGCGAGCATCTCGGTTCGAATCGAAGTATCGAACTGAAGGTATTCATCCTAGTCTCGTAGCCCTCCTCTCTCTTCCTCTTTCATGTGCTGGTATGGGTAGATTAGGAGTCGATTCGGACTTGATTGATCTGTTCCCCTGTCGACTAACCGTCCCAGTTCGTCCCGATTCGATTTGTTTGTTGCGTTCGTGGTGCGGTATTAATAGCAGTTTGTTTCCTAACAAATTTGTGGGGGGTTCAGGTGAACGCCGATATCCCACGTTAGATCCGCCCTTGCAATGTAGAACTGTGCTTTGGTTGTTGGTTTCGCGGAGAAATGTAGTATGGAGGCAAGGGGCCGTGATGGTTTGGTATCAGGATCAGTTAGCTAGAACTGGTTTGGCTCCGAGTATAGTAGGATCACCGACTTGGAGAGTGTAGCCATCACATCGGGGCAGGCCACTCTGCTTGTTAAGAAGGGAATTTGCCAGAGGTTAGAGGCACTGGTGGGATTAAGGAGGAAGTAGAACCGTAGAAGGAGTGCAATTATGCCATATTGCTGCTAGCTCGACAGGAGGCTGATAACACTTGGACAGAAATGGCATGAAAGGTTGACAAATGGTTTTTGATGGCAGAAACAGCCTATTTGGTTGCAATTGGCAAAACAGAGATAAGTGGAACTTTCAGTGGTATAGGAGTTATCTCTGACTTAAATGATGCACGGGGCAATTAGTGACAGAATAAGTACTTTTTATCTCCTTGGCATTTCATCTGGAACAATGGGTAGTACTGTAGTTATATGCTCACAATAGGTGATAATGACGTAGCAAGCTTGAAAGCTTGACATGTGATTTGTTCATTGTGGTTTTAAGATGAACCCTACAGGTAAGTGTTCTAGTAATTGCTATTTCTACCTCCAACTTCCAGGTATTATTAAATTTAACAAACAGCACACAGGTTGCCTTTATACTCTCAATGGTTGTGTACTTCTGCATTAAACTTAACTCTTTTGCAGTTGTGTGGAACTGTAATGATGCTCGCTGTTAGTGACTTAGTCCTTGTTATTGTTTTTTGTTAACTTTCAGCCTTTGAGGTGAAGGCATTAAACAGAAATCTAAGTAGCATGAACAAGCACTAACTGGGAATCTCCACAATACAGCATTCCAGTGGGTTGATGACTTTTTGTTGGTTTACAGAAGTTAAGGATACCTGCATGATTTCAAATTTTCAATGTGAGTGATTAGCTCAGTGAAATCCTGTCCAACTTGTTTCATATTCAATATGCCACCATGGTGGGGGAAGTCTTCATCAAAAGAAGTAAAGAAGACTGCCAAAGAAAACCTCATTGACACATTTCATCGGTTATTAAGTCCAAATGAGCAAAAGGGGAGAACAAAATCACGGGGGAATCGTAGACATGGTAAAGATCCAACTGCCGAGAAAGGTTGCTGGTCTACTGCCCAATCACGCTCCACATCCCCTTCAAAAGAGGTTTCTCGTTGTCAAAGCTTTGCTGCAGCCAGAGCGCATGCACAACCACTTCCCCTTCCTAGATCCTGTGCTATGGTGGCACGTACTGCTTCTGATATTACCGAATCAAATGTCATTTTGGAAAAGCGTGGCAAAGGACAACAACTACCACTCCCTACCAGAAATTGGGTTAAAGAAAGACCTGAAACTACTGAACCTATTGCAGGATTATCAACTGCTTCTATCTCCAGCCATGGTTCTATAGATAGCGATGATCCTGGAGATTTGCGACTTCAGGGACCTGTGGCAAATGACGCCGATAATGTGGCTAAGGTTGCTGCAACGGGTAATTCAAGGTATCCTTCTTAATCCATGATTTATTCAAACACATTTTTTTTGTGTATTTTTTTTAAAAAAATGTTCTTATGAATATTGAATGCTCTGTTTGTGAAGCGTTGTGCGTAAGGAGTGTTCTACTGCCATTACCAGAAAGGGCGCCAAGGAAGTGACGTTGCCAACCAATGCTTTCCTGAGTAATCAAATTCTATCTACAAGTCCCAGAGGTACTGTTGTTGCTGACGGTTACCAGTCAAATTTACAAAATTCACGACCAGTTGCTCTGGACAGTGCTCCCAATAGTGTGATGTCAAGCCCTTCTCGAAGCCCAAGAATATTATGCCCTGATCAGATTCCAAGTTCAGCATTTTGGGCAGTTAAGCCTCATACAGATGTAACTTTTGTTGGGTCTGCTCAGTGCTCCAGTCCTGGTTCAGGGCAAACGTCTGGGCATAATTCAGTGGGAGGTGATATGCTAGCCCAGCTCTTTTGGCAACCTAGCCGAGGTAGTCCAGAGTGTTCACCAATTCCCAGCCCAAGAATGACAAGCCCTGGTCCAAGTTCGAGGGTACATAGTGGAAGTGTCTCTCCATTGCATCCAAGGGCGGGTGGGATGGCACCTGAATCTCCAACAAGGCGACTTGATGAAGGGAAGAGGAAGCAAACCCACAGATTACCCCTTCCACCACTAAGCATCTGTAACAATTCCACCTTTTTGCCAAACAATTCCACCCCAACTAGTCCTATCTCACATAGTCCTGGTAGAGTAGAAAATCCAACTAGTCCTGGATCACGGTGGAAGAAGGGAAAGCTTATCGGCCGTGGGACATTTGGCCATGTATACATTGGCTTTAACAGGTATGCCCTTTTGATGCTCGGAATCGGTTGATGTTCATTTTTAATTTCGATGCAAAGCACAATATGGTTTTCAACATTAATAAATCCTACAATGGTACTAACTCTCATTCAGCTCTTGTAATCTCTCCCATATACTTATTTCTCATACTACATTCCAGAATCATAATAAATATCATGGTTTAGTGATTACTAAAGTGGCATGTTTTAAACAGAGTTTCATTCAGAAATATTTCACCTTCAAAGCCTAAGACATCATTATTCTTAGAGAGTGTAATTATTGAAGTGGTCTTATCATAATGTTGTTTGTAACAAGAACTCTATATATCCTTTGAATAGTATGCCACTGACTGTTTTATTAGGACTGATCATCCTTTGCTTCTCTTCAAATTTGATATAATATAATTCTCTATCATTTGTATCAGTGATAAAGGTGAAATGTGTGCAATGAAGGAGGTCACCCTTTTCTCAGATGACCCTAAATCAAAAGAAAGTGCAAAGCAGTTGTGCCAGGTATGACATTTTCTCCATGTTAACTGTCATTTTCTTTATGTTATCTTCTCTGATCTTATATTATTCTTTGATTACCAGGAAATATTACTTCTGAATCGACTGCAACATCCGAATATTGTGCGATACTATGGATCTGAAATGGTATAAATTTATGCCACCAGTCGTTATCTTGTGCTAATACCCCTCATGTTCTTTTTTTACTTGTTGTTTAGGACATCGACAAAGTCTTTGATGCACATATTTGATCATGCCTTTTCTAATCACACATTCATAAAAATCATTAAAAATATAACTATGTGAAGGTATTTTCCATGACAATTCTACTAGTACCATTTTCACATATCAGATCTTTTTTTTTTTGCATATACTCCATCGTTTGTTTTTGTAAGGCCTATAGTTTTTCAATCTTTTTGCAAGATATATGGGCTCCATGCGAATTTATTGACTATATTCCTTATTTGTCCATAATTATTACATAGTGTCTCCTGCATATTTATAAGAAGCATCTCACTAACCATCTACTTAGCTATTTCTAAGGTATTTAAGTATGGTAGGATGGTCGTTTTAACTGCTCTCTCTTGGTTTTGTACTATGCTTAATCTTTGTGCCCTCAAAATGAACCTTACATTTTGAAACAGAGAGAATTGGGGGGGGGGGGGGGGGGGGGTACTAGCTGAGTGCCTGTGGCTTTGCAACAGAGAAAAATAAATTCATGTCTTATTGGTAAAAACTGTACATCGAAGTTGGTGGGTGGCAGATTCACTGTCACCACCGCCACACTGTCTTCCTTCAAAAGGAGTACAGATTTAGTGGCTTAAAGTTTCAAGGTTTGACTGCACGACCAATGTGCATACCCGCATTATTATTTCTTGCACTGCACTGTACTCTCTGATGATGACTTATGCCACTGAACTATAATATTTCTCTGAACACTTCTCTGTAAGGAAATGTAGCAAAAAAGCTCATGCCACATTCTGCAGAATTTTACAAACTTCACTTTTGCTTGCACTCCTGGCTCCTCTGTTTACTTTAAAAATAACTATACACTATCCATTTATTCAAAACAGGTTGACGATAAACTTTATATATACCTGGAGTATGTTTCTGGTGGATCCATCCATAAACTTCTCCAGGAGTATGGGCAGTTTGGTGAACCTGCTATCCGCAGTTACACCAAGCAAATACTTTTAGGCTTAGCTTATCTGCATGCAAAAAATACAGTTCACAGGTAACATTCCATTTCCTTTTGTTGTTAGTTCAGTTCCTTAGATGTAAACTATTGACTTGTAGATTATTTTATTATTTGTCATGTTCCGTAATTTGCAGGGACATTAAAGGTGCAAACATACTGGTAGACCCTAATGGTCGTGTAAAGCTCGCTGACTTCGGAATGGCAAAACACGTAAATTCTCTGTTTCAAATTGTAAAAAAAAGTTTATTTCCCATTTGTCAGGAATAACTCAAATTTAAAGCAAATGCATTATTAGATATAATTCCTTGTATCATCTTCATAGTAGGAAATGGTGTATTGTGCTTTACACTTTCCCTTCTGTTCTCTTGCACTTGAGGACTACCACTTGTGCTAGATCAATCCCTTCAATAATTCGATAAGAGATAACCACTTTGTTTTGGTACTTACTGTATCTATCAGCACATCTGCTGGCTTAATTGGACCAAATGGTTATGCATGCGTCTATGCTAGTTACTAAGCAGAAGTTTGTTTACCATAGATGTAGTGCCATTTTATTAGTAATATAAGCTTTTATACCTTCATGGGCCAACTCTTATGGGCCATTTGGATAAGTGAT
The DNA here is from genome assembly GCA_000573905.2 of Oryza punctata. Taxonomy (NCBI): domain Eukaryota; kingdom Viridiplantae; phylum Streptophyta; class Magnoliopsida; order Poales; family Poaceae; genus Oryza; species Oryza punctata. Next base: position 32,134,801 of record CM002489.2, on the reverse strand, counting down.
TAACTGTTTCTAGCAAGTTATATGTTTATGGGAAGGTCCTTTTGTCTATAGATGATTCTTCTTTGGATACTTATTCGTGTATATGAACTTCTTTTCTGCTGATCCATTTTTCAGATCAATGGGCAGCAGTGTGCCTTTTCATTTAAGGGTAGCCCGTACTGGATGGCTCCTGAGGTATTGATGAAAATCCTACATTCTTCTATCACTTCTCTAGTTATTTGATGAATTTATGCCTATCTTCTCCCCACTGTTATAAAAATCAACCTTGCTTCTCTCTCACATGTAATAACTACGCAGGTTATAAAAAATTCTAATGGATGTAATCTTGCTGTTGACATATGGAGCTTAGGATGCACGGTTTTAGAGATGGCTACCTCAAAACCACCATGGAGCCAATATGAAGGGGTTAGCACTTAGTATTAGGCTCTTAAGCTGTATTTTATATTTATGTGCAACACACATTTTCTTTTCATGAGAACGTACTCCCTCTAGTCATAAATATTTGATGTTTTAGGACTTTTTTTTAGGGGAACGTTTAGGACAATATTCGGACATACTTTTGAAACCTTGACCATCATAACTTCTAATGTGCTTAGTTCAACTTAAAAATGGTATATGTCGATTCGAATTGAAAAGTGTTATTATCATAAACTTACAAGATTTTATACTTATTCTAATGTAAAACCAATTTGATTCAACATTGAATTTTGAATAATTGCACTTTGCTACGAGTTTTGAATAACTGCACATTGCTACAATATTCGATTCAACGTTTTGAAGACCATAAAAAAGTCAAATGTTGTATAGTTTTGGCTGAAGGGAGTACCATAGAAGATGAATGGTGGATACTGTATCATTGTTATGGTTTTGCTTCAGTACTTATTTTAATAAGAAAAACTAGTTCAGCATGGCTCATTGTTTTGTCTCATTTTCCCCATGCTGTTTTTAGTTAGCAAAAGTTTGTGGTGGCCAGGAGGCCCAGCATTCCCTTTGATGAAATCTGACGAATCCAACATGACACTATGTTTGAAAATTCCAAATCAAAAGGTTGATTAAAGATGCAAAGATTTAATTTTGTATTCTTTTTTTTATGTTGAATATAAAACAGACAAGGGTACTGCATGATGACCGATACCATGTGAATGCTTATACATTTTTTGTGTATTGAAAATTTGGTTGAGTTTTTGCATGTTTAGGCTACTTTATATGTTCTACACCTATTTATCTTGGACTTTTTGAGACATCGCATCATGATGTATTCGCTAAGGGGGGCAATGGATCCCTTTGGCGTCAAAACTGGAATCTTTTATTTATTATAATGCATCCTGAGTATCACTATATTGACCTAGATCTAGCAGTTTTTAGTGTTAATTCCATTATATTTTTGGATTTTACATCATGTTATTTTGCTAAAGGTGCCCTTATGGGAAATACTTAACAATCTGCGACACCTCTTTCCTATTTCATGCCATGCTTCTTGTTCTGCAATAACATTCGTTCTAAAAATGCCCCCCACCCCCCTCTTTCTCATTTTTGTTCATTTTAAATATTTTATATGGATTGCAGTAGGAATAAATCATTGATCTGTTATGACCAGATGTTGACACAATGCTTTGTTCTATAGATTGCCGCAGTGTTTAAGATAGGAAACAGTAAGGAGCTTCCACCAATACCGGATCAGCTCTCAGAAGAGGGCAGAGACTTTATAAGACAGTGCCTGCAGCGCGATCCATCCAGCCGTCCAACAGCAGTGGATCTTTTGCAGCATTCATTTATACGAAATGCATCTCCACTTGAAAAATCACTGTCGGATCCATTGCTACATTTGTCTACTATATCCTGCAAACCAGATCTGAAGGTATCAACTGCTTTCCTGGAACATGTTGTCTTTTTGCTAAACATCTGTCATGTATGTTTGCGCAGTTAGCATCTTTATGTATTAATTCTACAAATCATAATTTTGATACCTTTTGTTTTACTTTATTTTACCTTGTTTCCGTTCACTTGCTTGTTTGTGGCTGTTGTAGCTAACTAGAACAGATAAGTGTTACTGGTTATCAGATGGAGAATTGATTGTTCCATTTTTCTTATGCATTGTCTCTTGTGACATTTCAGGTGGTCGGGCATGTCAGAAATATGTCCTCTTTGGGTTTGGAAGGGCAATCCATTTACCAGAGAAGAGCTGCTAAATTTTCTTCTATACACAGGTGAATCATTCAATATTTGAATCTACCTGCTAATTCATAAGAATATTGCTTTGGAGCATGTGTACTAAATATTCTAGAGGAGCAATAGCTAACTTATAAATCTCTGCTGGAAAAATTAAATTAGAACTGCAACCAAACCTCTCGTGTCATAATCCTTATGCTTTGGTATGACGAAGAATAAATTAGCTAACATTTCAAAGTAGGAAATTTTAGTTGCATATTACTGAACTATCTCCTCCTACACCCTTTATTTTGGCAATTACCCCAAAATAGTGACCTCTATATGAATACAAAATAAATGACCTTTGTATGAATTTTTTAATATATGAGGACACTAAGTGAACCCTACTAGAAATCTCGCTAATGTCTGTTTTTCAACATGCTAGTATGAAATTGTCATGTCCCTTCTTAGTTCATCTAAGCTGCAACTTGCTCCCACTGTAAAAATTCAAGCAGTGTTTAATGCTACTGTAACATTTTACCCTTGTTCTGTTCCCTGCTGTCATTTATTTTCAATAACTCAGTCCTGAACTCCTGTAAGAAATACAGTTCCTCGTTAAAAAGAAGAAAGAAATTCAGTTCAGTGAATGTATATCTGCATGAAAATGTATGTACTCTAATCATCAGTGCTTGCAGTGATATTCATGTACGAAGCTATATATCTTGCCCTGTTTCTCCATGTGGGAGCCCTCATCTGAGGTCAAGATCTCCACAACATCAAAATGGTATAATGTCACCCTCTCCGATTTCGAGCCCAAGAACTACTTCAGGTGCTTCCACTCCTCTGACTGGTGGTAATGGAGCTGTTCCTTTTAACCATGCGAGACACCTAGCTTACAATAATGAGGGTTTCACAATTACATCGAGATGTCTTGATGAGCACTTGCCGAACCGGCCTCCAGATCCGGTCCTTGGTCGTTTTGTTAGAGTGAAACAACCCTCGCTAGGTTTTCAGGAGAGGGCAGTCCCTGAAGCTGACATTCTGAGCCCTCAATTTGGAAGGATGGGACATGTGAGCGTGTGGAATTTGCATGATAAGCCATTGCCTTCTGAGCATGCTTCGCAGCAGGGCTTTGAGGATCGGATAAAACTTAAGCCTTCACTGGATTTGAGATCTGGTCCACCACACCTTGGGTGCAACCATGGTCATTGATTTCACCCAAAGGTGTGCTGGATAGGCATTGAGTTGGAGCTTGATGAGAGCTGCTGAGCCAGTTTGCCCATCTATTTACTGCAAGCCTGGCACTGTATCATAGTACACGAATAATTTCATTAATTATTTCAGAAGCTGACAGTCTCAACAAAGGTACATCCCTTGTCATAGTTTCCTGCAAATTATCACATTTTTATTTATACATTTTTAGAAAAAGAATAGCCTTTTATTCTACCTCTAAGACTTGAAAGAGTTGCTCTATGTTATCTACATCATTAACAGCTTTTACACGTTCACTGGATATATATAGTACATGGGCTTAATGAGTGATTGTCTGTCTTACTATCATCAAGTGCAGTAGTTTTTTTCCTAGTATGTTTAAATAACAGAATCTTTGAGGTGCCAAATTTGACTTGCTAACATTATTGCGTTGTACTATATTTACTTGCCAAACATTGATTCCTTGGTTGTAGTAAAATTCTGAAACATGGACTAGATATGTGAATCGAATCTGCTTATTTACTGGGTGTCATTTGGGGATCGCGAGCTACATATCCTTGTCTTTGGAGAGCTCTATATCGCCATTCAATCTTCTAACTCTTTTTTTGTTCTTTCGTGTTTGGGACAGTGAAGAAATCTATCATAGTCATAGTCTATTGCTGACAGTGCTTTCTGAATGAACAGGTGAGCTATGCCCCCACCAAGAACAGGCGTTGACTTTCATATTACCATCTGTCAAGTGTTAACCAGTTACACGTCGTTGATGCGATTGCATATTACAGAGGGTCTAGATACCCAAGGACCCCAAACAGTAATTCTTCACCTGTATACACTGGTATCTACATTCGTTTTCCTTTGGTCATTCTATGGGTTTCGAGGCCATTGTACAGGAGGAAACTCAACTAGAAGTCCACATTTTGCACAGGTAGAGGCAATTGCGCCATTCAATACCCATTCTTTTTCACAGAACTTCCCCGTGCTGCGAGCTTTTGCAACAAGTCAGCTGCGGCCTGCATAGTGAAAGCGTTGTTGCTGTACTCAGTTAATCCATTCACTGTATCTATTACTCTGGAAATTATACAGAGATTCTGATCGTTTATCAAATCAACGTGACCGTATAATCATGCTGCTTCTTCCCTTGTTGCTTCTTGAATAGTTTGTGGAACATGAAACTATCATATGGTGCACCCAGCTCCAATGTGATTTAAATTTTCTAAAATTGTTTTCATCTTCTGCAAGTTGCATAACTGCCAATTTGTACGACTTTTGTAAAACCAAACACTATGTTGCTTTTGCCTTTTTGCGCTCATCGTGAACTTAAGTGGGAAACCCTCTGAACCATGGGATGGGTGATGTATCCTCATAGGATCATTTGGAATGGTTCCATTTTAATTTTCCATTTAGCATATATTTATTTTGAGGGTACTATGCCCACAAGGTTTCTCATATACATATCGTGCACATCAACTAAAAAATATCAACAAAAATTCTTAAAAAATGTATATTTACTTTTAGTAGTATTATATTTATATGTAAAGTTCACTTTTCAAATTCATTATATATCGAGAGCAAGAAAAAAAGATAATTTTGATAGGTTTACACTTTCAAAATTGTTAGATTTTTTTATGTCTAAATTATAATGAATTTGAGATTAAAACTTTAGATACCAGCGCAATTTCCCTGTAGCAGGATATGGTGAAGGTGAAATGCAAAAGGGTGAATGGCTAAATGTGACCCAACTATTTATCTCTGTCGTTTTCCTAACCGCTAGGGCTAGGGCTATCGCGTCCTAGCAGTACGCACGGTTACCACGCGGTAACTGTTATAAACCATATGAAACCGTATAAAATTTATCAAAATTTTAAATTGTTTTTAAATTTATTTGAATTTAAGAAGGTACGGTTTTCCTACCCGCGGTAAGCGCGGTTACCGGTGGTTTTAGAAGCCCTGGTCTACACTGCTCCATTATATTTTTACACGCTTTGCTTCCAAGTTTGAACTTCCATTGCTGCCTCGGCGCCTCCCAAGTCCCAACTTCCCAAGTGGAGAGACCAAACACCCCACCAAACCTCCCATGTGCCGCGCTGCCGTAGGGTACGTAGCAAGTAGTAGTAGCGTGCGCCCGGTGGCTGGCGGGTCCCCATCGCACTACCCCGGCCTTCTTTACACCGCACCCTGCCACCATCAATCGTCCTCATCTTCATCGTTGTCCTGACGCACATATGCCAGGCCCACCACTAACTCATCCATACAGATTCAAACCGCCGCTCCTCCTCATCAGATTGATGCACAGATCGATCGCTAGCCCTAGCCTTGCTAGGCTGGGCTCATCAATCATCCGGGTATAGTACACTCGCTAGGGTTCATTTGTTCTTTATGGCATTACTCGGTCGGGAACAAGACGACCTTTTGTTATCTTTTCTCTTTGCCTTATCCTCCCCCTCATAGATCACACCAGCATTGTTGCCAAGATTATTTAGTACGTGTATTAAAGGTACGGTTCATGCATGAAGAGGAAAACAAACAGATTTCCAGCAACAGGATGATAACTTAAGATCTCCATCATAAAAAAGCATACATGATTGAATACTGGATTACACGATCGAGTTGAGAGTTCAGATGGACAGATGGGAAAAACATCTTAGGAGATTAGAGATACAGGGAATCGACAGATGCGCGACAGTAGCGCGCGGGAAACAGGAGATCACGATTGCGTTGCATGTCGTCGGCTGCGCAGCGGCGGCGCGGGACTTAAGATCTGCTCTTGAATGGGATCGCCCTGATGATCACCTGGTGGTAGATGGCAGCCAGGGCAGCGCCAACGAAGGGACCAACCCAGAAGATCCACTGCAAATTTGAGGTAGATATACAAAACTTTGTAAGGAACAGCTCTTTGTTGTGTTTTCTACTCTTCTGTGTTCATAGGCATGCCAAAGAACTCATTCTTTTTCTTAGGAAAGTTGAAGTGTATGATTACTTGTGGTTGGTTATGATGAGAAGTTTTATCAGCTTAGACTTCCCATGCAACGAGAAAAATATAACAAAAGGCGTATTGATTATCAACTAATATGCGAATGCCACTATGTTTGCATCATAGTAATGTGCTGACTAATATCTGATAATGTAAGAGGAACTAATTGCTGAGAACGGCGAGTAGGTAAAAAGAGAAGAAAGGTTGCTCACATGGTCATTCCAGGCATGGTCCTTGTTGTAGATGATGGCAGCGCCAAGGCTCCTGGCTGGGTTGATGCCGGTACCGGTGATGGGGATGGTGGCCAGGTGGACCAGGAACACCGCAAAACCAATTGGCAGTGGGGCAAGGATCTGTTTTCACCAACAAAGGACAGAAATACGTTATGCTATGCACTAACATACAAAGCAAAAAAAAAAACATATATACTTTCAGTAAGTATATGCATACAGTCAGTTTCTTGAGCAAACTTCTTTCAAAACAAAAGTTTCTTAAGCAAACATGATAAATTAAACCAGTTAAAAGTCTAGCCATAAATGGCACACACCTACAAGTTATGAGCACGCCAGTTCATTGTTGAAGGCATACTGTATGAGTGAGGTATGTAAAGGTGTTAATCAAAATATTGCTTAGGGATTTGCACATTATCACTTTAGGGTGTTGGTGATGAGTTGGTTATCACAGTGCACAACCCTTTAGACCACACTAACTACTACTGAACTTTCACATATCACACAAACTAGGGAAGTAAAGGAGAAGGATACTTACAGGAACATGTGAGTCCCTGGCATTCCTCTTGGCATCAGTGGCTGAGAAGACGGTGTAGACCAGGATGAAGGTGCCAACAATCTCAGCACCAAGACCGTCACCCTTGGTGTAGCCACTGGCAACTACATTGGCACCACCACCATTGCCCATGTAAAGACCCTGCTGGAAGCCCTTCACGACTCCGGCTCCGCAGATGGCCCCTAGGCATTGCATCACTATGTAGAAGATGGCCCGGGTCAGGGACAGCTTCCTGGCCAAGAACAGCCCAAAAGTGACTGCTGGGTTGATGTGTCCTCCTGTTGCAGTAACAGATAATGGATATTAGTAGTGCCCTTAATTGCCTTAGTTGTTTTATGGTCAGTTGTCATGACAGTTGAAGTAAGACTGTATAGTTGTTCCCTCATGTATTCAGATTTTGAGATTAACAAGGTAGTATTTGAGATTTTGAAGCATTATATAAAACGGGTACAAAAATTAACTCCTAAGATTGTGAGTTGTGATAGACTGTATAAGTTGACAACACAAGATATTTACTTGTTCATATAGTTTTGTTAATATTCCGGTAGCAAGATTAACTAAGTAGAAAATTTTGGCATCACATATTTCTTTGCCTCCGAGGCTCCAAGTGCACAATCAATTAATATTGATGAACTAAAAATTATATATTTTTGTGTGATAATTTGTGCGGTTTCAGCATCAACAGTTAGAACGCTACCGAAGAAAATGTGGGGTTAAGAGTTAAATCAATTGGATGACCTTAAATCCTTAATGTTCTAGTTGTAAATCAAGCCTTTGCATAAGAACAAAATTCACATACTACAGACAGTACAATATGCCAGCGACAAATTCTTTGTGCAGACAAGGTACATGATGGTACAAGAGCAAAAGGTAAGTGTCATAAATTTTTGGTGCATTCAACGCATGTTGAAAGCTATAATTCTCTAAAACAACAAGAACATGGACAACAAATTTAAGTGAATTTCCAGTTACTAATACTGATATAACACCCCAGAAGCAGGTAACTAAAAGTCTTCATCAATTATATTCAGTGTTAATGACATGCCTCAAAGTCTTGCTACTTATGGGAAGGAGCAGTACACATTATTCTACACCTCATGCTTTACTAAACCGAGCATGCTAGTATGAAGAAACTACTGAGCCAAGCAAAGTGCAGGTACCGAGTAGTATCAACTAGGGGCAAGACAAACCAAACCAAAATCTTGACAAAGTTCATGACTTGATCTTGAAGGTGGGGAGAGGAAACCAAAGATTAAGGAGAGTGGACTGACCGGAGATGCCTGCGGTGCAGTAAACGAGCGCGAAGATCATGCCTCCGAAGGACCAGGCGATGCCCTGGATGCCGACGGTGGCGCACTTGGAGGAGGACTTGGAGACCCCCATGACGGTGAGGATGGTGATGTAGAGGAAGAGGAAGGTGGCGACGAACTCGGCGATCCCGGCCCGGTAGAAAGACCACGACTTGAGCTCCCCTGGCTCGAACAGCGGCGCCGGCGGCGGCTCCTTGTAGTCCTTGTCGTCCCCGGCGCCCTGCGCCGCCGTCCCTATCGGCTGCCTCTCCGAGTACCTGTTCGCCCCCAGCCGCACGTCCTCCTCCTTCCCCTCCATTCTCTCCTCTCCTCTCCTCTCCTCTGCAATGCGTGTGAGTGAGACAGTGTGAGTGAGCGAGGTGGTGGAGGTGGGAGAGAGAGAGGAGGGTGTTATAAAGGCAGAGTACACTGAAGAAGAACAAGAGGAAGGAGAAGGTGGTTCTGGAAAGGGAAGGAGGTGATGATCACGGGAGTGGAGCGTGGGCCTTGGTGGGTCCAGAGTGGTGGTTAGGTTGAATGCCTTTTTTTTTTTTTTTTGAGTTTGTTGATCACAACCTTATCCAAAATTGAGCATTTATTTTTTCTGTTTGGGCTTCGAACAAAATTGAGCTGCACTGCACTGTCTGAAACTCTGAACGGATAGGAAAATTGAGATAGTTCTTCAGAAATGTCATGTTTGCAAGCTGTTACAAAAGGAGGACGAAATTGGGCAGACTTTGGTTTCAGTTGATAAATGATTGTGTGTAGAAATAAACGCCCCATAACATGTTAACATCAGTATGGGTGGCCTCTAATTGCATTATGCAATACTGAATTCTAGGAGTACATGGCTTCTTCTGTTGCACTCATTCTAGCTAGGCTGCCTAATCCTTTCCCTCACTTCGAAGGATTCTTTCTGTTTTGTCCGGGATCCAAAGCCAACGTCGCAAGGACAGTGATGGAGCATATATATGATTATAATATATGTGTCATGTGTGTGAGAATTTGTGATGTATATACAGTCCATCCATGTTAGCGGCTAATTCTTTAGAGTTCAGAACCCTCTTCGAGTAATGCTGGCCTCTTCTTTTTTAACTATTACTATCGAATTAGCGTGATCAGATACTGTTCCTGCACCATACTGCATATGATCAGCTTCGCTTTAAACAGTCGCGCGTTAAAGAAAGAGTGTTAGATGGATCTCTCTCCCCTTGAGCCCAACGGTACAAGGGGGCCTTGACCCGCGCCCTGAGCGTCTAGCCCAATGACTAGTGGGTCCCCGTCACACTGCACCATATAAAAGATAGTGAAGGCCGGGGCGGCACATGAGATGAAGTTCATCGCCGCCACCAACTCCCCCCATAAACCCTAATCCGATCGAGGGGACGCAGCCAGTGACGGGAAAACACCACCGCCGCGCCACGACCTCGCCAGGACCGCCTACGACCGCCACTGCTGCAAGCACCGTCACCCTCACGACCACCGTCGTCACCGTCCATGTCAAGCCCACGACGACAACGACGATGGCCGGCACTTCTTCATGCTCCAACACCTCAACCGGTCGGTCTCTCTAAACCTTCTCCCTCATCCATTGTTATCCATTGTTGTTCAAACACCCATAAAACACAAACCCGACTAGATCTAAACCTAGGTGATCCAATAGACAGTTCTAACAAAGAAAACTACTACAAGTACTACTATCAGAGTAGTTTACATTGCAGTAGTTATGTTACTGTCAATGCTTTATCACAGCTTAATGGAGCACAGATCTGTGCCACTGCTTTGGATGAATGATGATGCAAACATGAACCTAACCACTTTATCTTGATCATTCAGTAAACTTTTCCAGAAAGCATAATGATAGAAAAACTGCAGTGCAATTCACCCAAAATGAAAAAAGGATAGGCAACTTGTTGGGAAGTTCAAGTTTCTTCAGACCACTTAATTGAATGTGTTACATTTAGCTGGATGACCCATATCATTTGATGCTACACTGTTGTATGTTGTCACTTCCATGGAGAGTCAAAAGATGCCATTGTTTTGGTGTTCCTGGTGATAGAGGGCCCAGGTATAGTGCTGCTACATGTACTGAAAAATCTGAAGAGAGAAAGTAAAGTTTCTGAGGCAAAGTGAGCTGCACAGGAGTACTTGTTTTTTCAGTAGTTGTTACACTGAATTTGTTTGCGGAAAAAGCCTGGGTGACGTTCTTGATTGATATTCAGAGACCTGCTATTGCACAGAGTTTCCAGCAATTCAGAGACCCCATGCTACAGCTAAGCATGGAAACCTTTCGTCCTTTACACCTAAGCAGGGCATGATTGAGGCCAGAATTATTGCATATATTTCGTTGCTGAATTTCTAGCTATGACCTAAATTTGCAGTAATTAGCCCCGGATGAGCATCAGAATTGTACAACTTCAGAATTAATGAACAAGATTGCTAAAATAAAGAGCAGGGACCAGATCATTAATTCACTTCTGCTTGAAATTTTGTTAATGTTTTTCAGAGGTAGCCTGGATCAACTACTTCGCATGCACTGAATATCTTAAGAAACAAAATATTACTATCACATATGTCAGTTTCGGCCCGGAGCTTTCAATGATCTCAATCTTTCCAACGAAAAAAAGAGGCCACTCTCCAACATTTCAGTGCTGAAACAGTCTAGCTGTTCAGCCCACAGAATCAAGGAATTCAGATGGCTATGAAAAAAACAAGCATAAAATACATCCCATCTCCTTCAATAACCCTACCGAAAAGGAGAACTGTTCCCTCCTGTTCTTCTCACTGCAATTGTACTCGCACTAACTGACGAACACGTACACATATCACTGTATTATTGGCGGGGGGAGCAGGCTCTGAGCTCTCCGAGCCTCCGACGAGTGATGACCGTTGCCGCAACAACTGTTTCTGCTGCTGAAAAATCGAGAGCCGTACCACTGTATCATCAGAGTAGCTCGCTGCCTTTCCCTTGTTTCTTTCTTCCGCCGCAGCTAGTACATGGCCACACCCGTAGAAAAATAAACCAGTCAATGAAAAATAATTGTAGGGTTTAATTTTTAAATCTCTATTCTTAGCAGTTAAAAGCAAGGCTAAAAAAGAAAAGCAGTGAACCCCCCCCCCCCCCCCCCCCCCTATATTAGAATCAAGTTTAAAAATTCATTTTTCCCCTCGCCTTGTTACCACCTTGTCCGTTGCCGAAAAACAGTGCCAGCCGCATGAGAGGTAGGCAGCCAGGCAGCGCCGGGAGAGCGTCACTACCGCGGCGAGCGCAAGTGCGCCACTCGAACGGGTGCACGTCGCGTCACGCCCTGCCGGCCACGGCGCGCGCGCCACACGTCCGTGGCGCGCACATGCGCCGGCCGGGCAGCTGCCTAACCCCTGGGCGGCGCCAGCGCCACACCCAACTGCTCCGGCGTCAGCCATGCGAATGATGGTTTACTAACTTAACAGTATTTTAATTTGCGGTATGCAGAATTTATGGGGAGGGTTTTCCGTGCGAATTTCTTTTCGATTTGAAGTATCTGGTAGGATGGTGTCTGGATATGCTCCAGATGATTGAAGCCAAATGATTGGCGCCGAGGATGAACTAATCAATAAGAAATTCAATTCCAGCAAAGTATAAAAAGCTATCGACAAGATCAGTTTAATATAGTTCTGTTCCGCAAAGATTAGTTTAATATAGTGAGGGCCTAACTACAGAGTACTGCCTGGTTCATAGTTCAGGGCCGGTGGTTGTTCGGTCATATAATTGGCTTTTTTCTTGACATGAACAGAAATAGCTAAACTAAACATCAGCTTTTGCACGCAAATGACATTATGTTACGTACCAGCTTAGCAAAACCAAACCACATGTGACAGGCAAATAATGGAAGATGCAAGATCATTGGTTTGGAATTTGGAAATAAATTTGGATAGCATGGGCCTACCACAGAACACAAACCATAGCGTACTTTGGATTTCTTAAACGGGTTAGAGTTTAATTTGGAGCTTAATCAGGGCATGCATACAGAATGAGATGATCAATCAGGTCCATCCGAAATACTAATAATTCATGAAAGCAACTTGGCAGAATAATTTTAATAGGTTTCTCTCGCTTATCCAAGACAAGAAGCCATCCAAGCGAAGACAACTCTGATATACCTGTCCGGGAGTAGATGCTAATAACACCACATGATTAAAGAACTTGGACAACGCCATGGCGCACGGCCCACTGCCAGCCAAAATGCTGTCAGCCATTCAGTTCTATGGCCGGAACAGCCCAAAGCTATTACCTTCGGCGATTCTGTATCCTGTGATCTTGCATGATTTGCCAGCGTGTAGGTTGCCGCCCTCGTGCATGGGGACGACGACAACGCCATTTGTCTCCCTGCTGTCTTGTCCTGTCTCTCTAGCTTCATGGCCTTCTGTAATTTTGCGAATTCTGAATACTATCTACAGTACAAGTGTAGAACTAGCGGTATGAATCTTCTTCTGCGTACGGCGAGAACAGTGCTTCTGAGTGCGAGATGTGCACAACGATGTAAAGAACTCGAGCTGTGTAGTCGTGCATGCAGATTCGGTACAAGCAGCCACTTGACCGTGCAGACTGCGGACGAAGGGAGAAGTACACGTTCTGATTTCTGAAGGAATAAGTCCACTTTACTCGTAGCTGATTCGTATTCTTAGACAGTCTAGCAATTTAGCTCTCTTGGTTTTGAAAGACGGTTTCGCTTATGTGGCGCCTACGTGACGTTCTCCTCCTCTTCACGCCGCCATCTCCAACGCCGAGATCTGCGTCTCCTTCCGCAACCCTCTGGGGAGAGGCTACCGTCTCGCTCCTCGACGTCGTCCTACTCGGCCTCCTGACGAACAGTAGCTTGGTCCCGACGCCGCTGCCAAACCACTGGCGTACCAACGGTAAGGGAGAGAGAGAGTGATGAGGAAGAAGGGAAGGAAAGGGAGGATGGTATATGACCTCCGTATGTCATTGAGCATAGTGTGAATGATAAATGGGTCTCACATATTTTTTAAAAATTTTTAATACCACATAAACGCCACATGGAATGAAGACTAGATCAACACTACCACGTAAGCGCCACGCCAGCGAAACCGTCTTCCAAAACCGTCGAGGGAGTCAAATTGCACCGGTTTCAATAATTTCAAGATCAATATATCCGGTATTGTGGTTTAGTGATACGAATTAGATTCGATCACTAGGAAGTAAAAGTGGACTTATTCCATTTCTGAAAGATGCCCTAAACCTGATCAGGGTCGAGAATATCTGCATTTCACGGGCCAACCTGCAGAACATGCCGAGGCCTACCATTGTATACTAGGCCGAGTATATTGGACTTTCAATGGGGCCCAACCCGCCGCGGGCGTCTATGGGATTTTCTGATCTTGTAGCGGCAAGGACCATGAGAATTGGCAGAGCCCATCGGACTCACCAACCGAGCTGCCTTTCCGGCTCGACTCTGCCGATGAGGCGATGAGAGCGGCTGCGCGTGGCGGCTGTAGCCTGTAGGCGAGCGCAGCATGCGGCAGCATCGCCCTTCGCCGCCGCGGGGCGGCGGGGGCGCAACCCGTGAGGCCATGACGTCGACCCCTCCGGTCCGGCGTGGCGCGGCGCGGCGCCAGCACTTCCCGCCCCTCCGCCACACGCACAGGTAAGGATCCGATTCCGCTCATGAGCATCCACCTTTTGTGACCTAAGAGAGGAGGTGCACGCCAGTAGATGGTGATTGAGATTTTAGGGGCACACTTCTGCACAGGCACGCCATGTTCAGATAACACCAGAAATCCCCCACTATATTTACAGGGGAGATGAAGCATCTAGATGAGCTGAGTCCGCATCGAGGAATAGGTTGATGTCATCTCCTGTGCTGTCGCCACTCGAGGATAGCCGAGCGGAGCACTCTGTTCGGCGTGAGCTCGCGGTTTTCGAGCCTCAGGTTCGTCATCGGCGACCTGGCGTTGCCGCCATCGATCCACTCTCTGATGGCATTGACTTCGTACGTGTACCCGTCTGCTGCGATGTGAGGATCAGTCATCACCTCCTGTTCACCATCCATCGGAGCAAAAGTTCTGGTAAGTTCAAATACATGCTCCCAATTGGATAAACCAGTATAGCACTACTGATACATTGACCTAGAACCCCGTCAATTTTGTGTCAAACCATCAATTTATCATGGGTCGTAAATTACCAACCTGCAAGATCGGGCAGATAAAGTAGGATGGCGCATGTGCGTCATCTGACAGAGCTTCAAATGGTTGCTTGCATCCATAATTCTGGGAAGCATCCTTCAGCAGAGGCTTGATCACCCCCCACACCTCCCCTGTGAGATCTGGCCGGTGCCTTCCACTCAAATTGGCACATCTCAGTCCGAGATGTGCAAGCTGGTTGGCCTGCATGAATGGCCAGCTCCCTGCGGAGATGTCCATGATTGAATGCAGCTGCCTTTTCTCCATAGCATCTTCTACTATTGTCGTGATGTTCTCTGGTGATTTTCCTGTCAGTAGACGTAGGATGATAATGCCGAACGAGTACACGTCGCAGCGTGGGGCAAGTTCTCCGGTGGACAAGAATTCAGGGTCAATGTAGGAGGATGTTCCTGAAGTGTTATTTCTGGTGTTATATTTTCTGAGAAGCTGGCAGGCGTGCAACTTGCTTACAAAGTTGGCGTCAAGAAGAATGTTCATGGGGTTTAAATTACCATGAACAACCGGGTGAGGCTTTTGTGAGTGGATGAAGGTCAGGGCTGAACATATCTCCCCAATGATCCTGGTACGCACCTTCCATGTCAGTGGTGGTGTGTTTTTCTTGCACGAGAGCTGGTCCTCGAGGCTCCCGTTTGGGAGGAATTCATACACCATGCCGAAAGCTTCCGGACATGCACCTATTAGCATCATGACGTTAGGATGCCTCAGTCTACTGAGAACAACAACCTGCAGTTATTGCGCCACAGATACAGAAAATGATGATTCAGTGCTCTTCTGCAGAAAGGGAAATGTATGGTTATGTAGCTTCAACTTTAGTTATCTCAATTACCTCTTGATGGAATTCTAACTGCCCTTGCAGGTCCTGAGGATGAAGCAACATTACAGCTATAGTCGTGTTCCGTATGAACCCTTTGTAGACATTCATAAATCTGCCTGTGCCAATCTTGAGTGCCGTATCAAAGTCTTGGGTTGCTTGCCGCAGCTCAAAAAAAGAGAAGTCGGTGATCTGGGTGGTTGCTATCATTGAAGCTCCATCCCTGTTCATTTGGCGCAATTTCTCAGATTCTGTTATGGCAGTGTCTCTCTCATGTAGTGTTTTGTCATACTTTGCTTGAATCTTTTGGATAAAGCGTTTGCTTTCTGCAAGCTTTTCTTCATGAGCTTTGGTGATGGACTTGATCTCTGTCATATATCTGCTATGTATCTTGTTTAGCTTTCTTTTCGTTTCTTGAATTTCCTCCTTTTGCCGTGCAAGTGTCTCCTCCACCGCTTCCCGCCTTTTCAACTCATTCAGATACTGATGCTCCAGGTCATGAACCTGTAAGAATACTCCACATTTTCATGACAAACCAATTCATAGTACTGAGTACAGACCACTGAAACAAACGTCTTAGTGTCTTACCCTCTTAAGAGCGGAGATCATCTCGCTCTCAGCTTTTCTTCTCCTCTTAGTTTCTTCAGATGAATCCTATATGAAGCTTTCAGTCAGATCTTCTGCAAGAATTTTACCAATATGCTGAATCTGAGTCATACTACCATACTTACAACTCGTTCCAGACAGAGCTTCTGCTCCTTTACATCTTTTAACTCATGGTATAATTCATCTCGCTGCCTTTTTGTTTCTTCAATCTCCATCCTCTGTCTTGCAATCTTTTCCTCCATATCTTTCCTCTGCATCTTTTCATTTCGGTTTAAATTCTCCACATATTTAACCTGTAATAATAGTTTGGATTTTCATCACATATTTTTTAGATTAACTAAAAGCTCCTGAGTCCTGAACCAAAGTGCTTACTCTTTGAAGCACCGCAAGCAGATCCATCTTGATCTTTTGGCATTTCTTGGCTTCCTCACATGATTCTTGTATAAAATATTCAGTAATCTCTTCTACATAATCTTTTGCAGCAGATTTAATCTCAGATATACGTTGCTCCAGCAGAAGCTTCTGTTTCTTTGTATCCTGTAGTTCATCATGTAATGCATTGTGTTGCCTTTTCATTTCATCGATCTCCAGCCTCTGTCTTGCAAGTGTCTTCTCAGTTTCTTTCCGTTGGTTCACCTCATGTAGATATGTTTTTTCTGACTCTTGAACCTGTAAGAATAATTTAGTTATACTTGTCCTAAAAATAGAAATTAATTTTAGCAGTATTTTGGAGGCATGCCACATTTGGTACACTGGTCAAAGGAGGGTTACTTTATTTTTTTTTCTCTACAAATATACAAGCTACAGAGTCAGCCAATAAAACAAAGCTTACTCTCTGAAGAGCTATAAGTAGATCCATTTCAGCTTTGCGACGCTTGCTAGATTCACCATCAACTTCTTCCTTGAGTAGTTCAGCTCGAGTGCATGCCTCATTAAGTATATCATGCATGTCTTCCTCTAAATTTGATTCTTCTTCTTCTTGTTCCTACATGCCACCAATCATTAAGAGAGATTTAACTTACATCTAGTTACTTTGGTAACTTAATGATTTAGCATTAGTAGTCTTACGGGATCACAAGCTGGCGACAAGAAATTGACACTGTCAGATTCCCGAGGAGAATGCATCACTGATCTTTGTTTCTTTGTATCGTCAACAATCGCAGCTAGAGTTGTGGCTTCAGGAATACTTATTGCATCATCAGTCCTTAATGAACCATACCCGGTCCTTCCCCAATCTGGAGTTCATTATTATGAATAAAATAGAGATCAGCATGACTATGTTTAGAAGAGAAATGCCAACAGCATGGCTAAAACCATCTGTTCTCATGTAGGAGTTTATTTTTCTTTCTGCAGACATATGATTAACACGGTTGTTCTAAATAACTAAAAATGATTATTTTGATCCACTGCTTCTACATGTCCAACTGTTTAAGTTCTGACTTCTGAGGTATATATCCTAGTAGTAAGCTTCAGTAATTTCATCACACATCAGGAATATAGCTTGCAAAGAAGAAACATACTAGTACCTCTGGTCATGAATATTTGACGTTTAGGACAAGATCGGTTAAACTTCTAAAATTATAACCAAGTTTATAAAATCTAAGAAGTTTATGATATTATGATAGTTCTTCTCAAGGCGAATTCTAGCATACCATTTCTTTTGTTTTTAAACTAGGCATTTGAGAAATTATGGATGGTCGGAATTTTAAAAGTTTGACCGAATCTTGTCCTAAACGTCAAATATTTATGACTGGAAAAAGTATTAAATTTGAGCTATAGATTATTGAATCCTCTGGATTCTTGAAAATATATTTTGGGAGAACTATTGAAACTACATATCATTTTTTGGCCCCTTGAATTCATGTAAAACAACAATTTGATGTTGTATGCATAAATCATTTAAGCAAGAAAATCCAATATAACCTTTTTTGCAAGGGTGTAAATTAGAAGTTCTAAATATGGTAGGATAGTCAGTTTAGTCACCCCCGAAAATGTAGTCCCAATCACTCATTGCCGATTGAGCCAATGATCTTAAAGTATATTCTTCTGAGCTTGGTGCTTCATTCTTCAGCTCTATCGAACTCATTTGGCTTGAAATGCTGCACACTGACAATGGTACCATGTTGCTTTGTGCAGGCGGCACATATATTGCTAGAAGGTTCTCATTGGGTTCCCTGTAAGTGCACACAACTAACGGATTTTAGTCATTTTCCTGGTTTCTTGGTGAGAATGCAATACACTGATATCCTAGTTCAATTCGTTCACAGAAGTAAAGAGACTCAAATGTAGCATCATGTGTCCCAAAATTCTCCGCATGCTGTATGAAGTACTATTATGCAGGAGATGCACTATGCTCTATGAAGTTCAAAAAGTCAGGTGGCAAATGACCATTCACTTCACTTTACCTGGTGCATATCAGATTGCCATTGCAGGTAAACCATATCTTGCATGATGAGGATGCAGTCTCCATCAGCTTGAGGGCTATCTTGGAATTTGGTTCTTTCATTTCCCTACAGGTTATAATACCGTAAGGTTTGTGCCCGTCTATTTAGTATGGATTCATCTCAGAAAATGTTCTATCTATTCCTGCTATCTACATACATAGTTTGATTAGTCCTGGACTCCTGATGCTGGTGTAGAATGAAATAAATTTACGACTGGAGTTTTAGTTCATTAATTTGCTGATGCTGATACCCTAGTCCTGATAAATCTTCAAAGCTTCAAATACTAAGTTATCCTCATAGTCTGATACACCATCTTAAGTACCACTGCCTCCAGTTCCAGGAATAAATTTATCTATCTTTCTCTCCTTTTTTTTTGCGATGAGGAATAAAATTTTCTTTAAAACATTACAGGAGAAACGCTAGGTTAGGCAGGTGTGGTCCATACTCTGAGTAGTGTTGGTCTGCGGCTGCTCCCATGACAAGCCTGGTGATGCCATGAAGGGTAATAAGTTCCTCGAGTCCTTTTGCCACATCGTCCATGTCAATTATTACTTTCTTACAATCAATCTGAAATAGTAGGATTAATGTTTCATGCTCATATTGATTTCATTTGGACTGATAAACATCATTTCCTCCCCAATTTACTTGATGCAAGTTAATTTATTCACAGGTACTAACAAAAAAATGATGAAATAATTTCACCTCCATATCTTTTCCTGTGTTTTTCGCTACCAAAGCATATTCATCTAGTTTCTTCTCCGCCTCTTCCCGCTCCAACATCAGGTAATCGCTGATCTCTTCAGGCTTCATTCTGGTACAGTGAACTTTTGCCCCGCACCGACAAATGTAAACTGAATTGCACCAGGTGATTGTAGCTGTCAAAGCAGAAGAAGCAAGATGCTTACTTTTACTGAGAGCTTGTGCAGGGCTGTGGACATGAGCAACTACAATCTTGGACCCGTCCGTGGCCAGGTTCTGCACCGCCCAAAGGAATGTACTCTTGCCGTGCTCGATGTCCTCGTCGACGGCCACGAACACCTTGTCCTCGCCGACGGCCAGGCTCTGTTCGTCCCACTGGTCGCCGGCGTCCCGCAGAGAGCCGGTCGACGAGCTGACACTGCACCGAGCGCTCCACATCGCGTCGTACTCTTCGCCGTCGCTATCCATTGCTGCTTCCTGACGTTGAGAAATGATAAGTACAAGACAATGCAGCTGCAGAGTAACTGCGCAGCCGTTTTATGAATGGAAATTTCGAGATCAAGTTACAGAAGGAAGCAGAAGTAGTCAGCACCGAGTATATTTTTCATTTCATGCATTGACTCACAAAGTTAATAACGCAAAGTTTTTTTTTTTTTTTTGAAGACCAGAAGCCAAAGTCGACGCTATGACTTTACACAACAATGGGACGTGATGCCATTGCACTCGCGTTAGCGTGATCAAGCAAGCAAACGTAGCTCATACGTGCGTATGTCGCTAACGTGAGATGTATGGTATACTACTGTGTGCAGGGAGGATGTTTGCCGCGTGGACCCAAGCTGAGTAACTAGGAAATTACCGAGCATTCGACGTGGACGTGACAAGTCGATGCAGTTTATAGTTTAAGATCAGCGTCAAGCAATGAAGCAAGCACGCAACACAACGAACAGTTCCGCTTGGACCTTAAAATAAAAAAGGGAATAAGTTCATCTGAGTTTCCTTGACTTGTCGACGAATCTGATTTTCATCATTCAACTAGAAAACTAGATACAACGGGTCCCTTCACTGTCAAAACCGTACAAAATAAGCCCCAATGTGGTTTGGACGGCGGTTTCGGCTAACGTGGCGTCTACATGGTTAATTTGATTCGGTCTTCATTTGATGTGGCATTGACACAACGCTTACGTGATAATTTGATTTGGAAAATAATAAAAACTGTGGTCTCAAATGTCAGTTACACAAAAAATAATTAAAAAATAATGGGTCCATGTGGGCTCTACATATCATTCGCACCCCTTCTCTTATTTCTCCTCTCTCTCCCCATCTCTCCTATCTTCATCTCTCTCCAATTGTCGCTGCCGTCAGCGGAGCGAGGCGGCTGCGGGCCACGGGCGGAGCAGAGGGGCGTGAAGCTCGCAGCCACCGACGGTGGTGATGGCCGGTGGGATCCCCTCCTCCTCATCATCCCCCTCATCCCCATCCTTGCGCTGTCGCCGCTGCCGGGGCTCCGGGTGCCGTGACGGGGAACTTGTTGGGAACGACGGCACCGCGAAGCATGAGGGGGAAGAAGGCGATGGCGCATACGCGAATGGAGGGGATTAGGGAGGTGGCGTCTGGCGCAGATGAAGGTGTTGGCGAGGAAGGCATCGAGTCGAATTGCCGCGTCCCATCTTCCACTCCTGCTCCACCCAGGTTGCCGTCGGCATCGTCCTTCACGGCTTCGACGCCCCTAACTACATCGCTTCTCCACCATTGCGCTGTGCTCTCCGGATCTCGGTCGCTAGCGCTGCTCCGGGGAGACCCGCCGCCACCCATCGATCTTCTCCGCCCATCTCCATCGTCGACCCCCCTCTTACCGCCCAACTTCCTTCTCCGGCCTGCCGGTCTCGCCGCCCCCTCTACCTCGCCTCGTCACTCGCCGAGCCACCGGCCTCGTCCTCTTCGCCGTACCTCCGCATTCCACCTTGGCCCTCGACGTTGCCGGACCCAACCGCCGCCACCATCGACCAGGGGGACCACCCTCACCGACCTCGCCGCATCGCTCCTCCACCCGTTCACCACTTCAACCGGGCGTCCTCACTGTTGAGGAGAAGAGAGAGGAGAGGGGAAAGAGAAAGAGAGGGGATATGGTGGAGAGAGGAGGAAGAATAGGAAGGGAGTGAGAATGACATGTGGGACCTATGTTGGTCCCACCTTTTTTAATTTTTTTGTAACTGATATATGGGCCCACGATTTTTATTATTTTCCAAATTAAATTGTTACGTAAGCGCCACGTTAATAACACGTGAGATGAAGATCTAGTCAAATTAGCCACGTAGATACCATGTCAGCCAAAACCGGAAACAATACTGCTGAGGAATCTAGTTTGCACAGTTGAGGGACCCGTCGTATCTTTTTTTCGGTTCAAGGATGAAAGTTGGATTTGATGTCAAGTTAAGGATTTCAAATGAATTTATTCCTAATAAAAAAACAGTTTTGCTTGGGCCACATCCCGAAGCAGAGGCATGAATGGGCTTATGCGTTAGCATTCATGGGCCACAAATATTGTGGGCTTAAACTTTTACAGTGACAAAAGGCCTTTGTTGACGGGCCAGCCTTTCGGCCGACACGAACTGTGTACCGGCCACCGGGACGGGTTCACGGGTCAGCGGTCAGCCTCGGAGCACCGCCCGCCGCCGCCGCACCGTGCACATCTCTTCTCGCAGTTCGTAACTTACAGGGGGAACGGATCAGGATCAGATTCAACATGGGTAGGATGCCAACTGCAAATGTCTGTACTCCACAGCTGAAATCGCAAATTGAATTAACGAGCACAAAACACAAACAGGGTAAATTTCCCCCTTTCTCGAGCAATCTTGGATCTTCAAATTTCAACCCAAGCAAAGCTAATGCTAATGTATGTGCAGGATCTACAGTTAGGATGAAGCGAAGCACCGGGTATGGAGGAGTAAGTGCGGAGAGTGATGATTTGTGAGAGATTGCTCATGTACAATCGTCGTCATCCTCTTGCTGCTGATGCCGTTGACGCTGTTGCTGCCACTCGAGGATCGCCGAGCGGAGCGCCCTGTTCGGGATGAGCTCGCGGTGCTCGAGCGTCAGATTCGTCATCGGCGACGTGTCGTGCCCGCTGTCCAGCCACCCCTTGATGGCCTCCCTTTCGTACGTGAACCCATCCGCCGCGATGTGGGGATCGTTCATCTCCTCCTGCTTCCACATCCATCACAACACGAGTTTGAATCATCATCCAATCACGAGAAAATTTTGCCTCGATTTTTTTTCAGGAATAATCGCGCATTTTTGGCTACCTGGAAGATCGGGCAGACGAAGTAGGACGGCGGCGGGGCGTCGTCCGGCCGGGCCACGAACGACGGCCTCCCGGCGGTCAGCGAGGCGGCTTTCATGAGGGGCTTGACGGCCTTCCACACGTCGGTCGCGAGATCCGGCCGGCGCCTCCGGCTCATCTCGGCGCAGCGCAGGCCGAGGTGCGCGAGCTGGTTGGCCTGCACGAACGGCCAGCTCCCCGCGGAGGGATCGAGGATGGAGTGCAGCTCGCCGCTCTCGATGGCGTCCTCCACCACCTCGGCGATCTTCTGGGGAGGCTTCCCGGTCAGCAGCCGCAGGATGATGATTCCCAGGGAGTACACGTCGGAGCGCGGCGTCAGCTCACCGGTGGTGAGGAACTCCGGGTCCATGTATGCGAAGGTCCCCTTCGGTGTGGTTGTCCGGTACAACCGGGTGGTGGCGGCGGCGGTGGTGGTGTTCGACTGTATCAGCAGCCGGCAGATGCCGAAGTCGCCCAGCTTGCTGACGAAGTTGGCGTCGAGGAGGATGTTCGCCGGCTTCAGGTCGCCGTGGACAATCGGGTGCGGCTTGTTCGAGTGGAGGAAGGTCAGCGCCGAGCACATCTCGTAGATGATCTTGGTGCGCACCTGCCATGTCAATGGCGGCGTCTTGTTCAGGCAGGCCAGGCGGTCCTCGAGGCTGCCTTTGGGGAGGAACTCGTACACCAGGCCAAATGCCTCCCGGCAAGCGCCGATCAAAGTGACGAGGTTTGGATGCCGTACTCTACTGAGAACAACAATCTGCAATAATGGTGTCAATTGCTTGGTTAACCATGGTTGCTAACTTGATTTGATGGAGTTATATGAGTTATCTGATGAACTGGATTACCTCCTGGTCGAATTCTGATTGACCTTGCATGCTATGTGGGTGCAGTAGTTTGATAGCCACAGTTGTGTTGCGGAGTGTGCCTTTGTAGACGCTCCCGAAACCACCCTCGCCGATCTTGAGTTCTTGATCGAAGCCTCTGGTCGCTTGTTCAAGCTCATAAGAGGAGAACTCGGTATTTAACTCTTCACCCGGCATGGAAATCCTCTGTTTGTTCTTCAGGCGCAAGTCTTGAGCTTCACTTACTGCAGCATCTCGCTCTTGTTGTAGCTTCTCTTTATCTGCTTGGAGCACTTGGAGTAGATACTTGCTCTCTGCGAGCTTCTCTTCGCGTTCTTTTAAAACTAACTGCATTTCAGTTATACGGTACTCCACCATGAGTTTCTGCTCTTCTACATCATGCAGCTTATCTTCGCGTTCTTTTAAAACTGCCTGCATTTCAGTTATGCGCTGCTCCACAGCGAGTTTCTGCTCTTCTACATCATGCAGCCTGTCTTCGCATTCTTTTAAAACTGCCTGCATTTCAGTTATGTGCTGCTCCACCATGAGCTTCTGCTCTTCCACATCATGCAGCTTGTCGTATATTGCATTGCAGTGCCTTTCCGTTTCTTCTGTCTCCTGTATCTGTTTCTCCAGTGCCTCTTCGGTTATTTTCCGATGCATGACTTCCTTCTGATACATGTTCTCCAACTCTTTGACCTGTAAGATTAGTTCTATCCTTTTATTTGTTCACATGGACTACAGTATGAATTATGGACTTCTGAAGCAAAATGACTTGCCTTTTGAAGAGCTGAAATCAGATTTCTTTCGGCGTTGCGACGTTTCGTTGATTCTTTGTATGTCTCTTTCTTCAGGTCTTGAGTTTCACGAAGAGCCTCTTGGAGTCTACCATATATGTCTGCATCATCGCATGAATTCTCCTGTGTTGCACAAAAAGATCAGTTATGTGTTACATTTCATTGAGAAGAGTCCTACTCTTATGTTTTTCAACTTGCATAGAACATCAGGCGATATGTACCAGTTTACGAGGAGATGCAAAATGGTCATCATCAGGTTCATACATGGGCTGTTGCTTTGCTGATCCAGAGACCCTAACTGTATCACTATTTCTTGATGAATCGTAGCAGGAGTTTTGCGATCTCCCAAATTCATCCCAGGAATCTATAGAACCCATTACTGTTCTTGTCGGCCGGTCATTGACGTTTTGATCTGAATGTCCAAATAACTGAGATGGCGCAGTGTCAGATCCTTGTGAGGGATACTTTGCCACTTCTGTTCTTGATCTGTTCAGATCATGCCTTGGACTTCCTCTGGAGCTTGATGCTTCACTCTCTGACGTGTGCAATGACATTGATCTCATACGGCTGGAAATGCTGCTTGATGACAATGTTGATGCAACTGTGTATGCAGGTGATGGTGGTATTGCAGGAACGGTTGTATTTGCTTCCCTGCAGTGTTGACGGGTAAGCTTAGCAATTTTTCACGTGTTGTTCAATGTGCTTTTCTGATGTTAGTATCACTGAAAACTATCTATCGTAAGACTGCTTTGACCCGCTTGCCTTAACCTTACCTTGTACATATCAGATGTCCTTTACAGGTAAACCATATCTTACATGAAGGGTCTGCAGCTTCCAATATCTTGAGTGCTGTCTTGGACTTAGGTGTGTTCATTTTCCTGCATATTGGGAAAAAAAAATTCAGGTTCGAAACTGTTAAAGACTTTACAAACCTTTCTGTTTCTCATTTCTTTTCTCGAGAGGACTTTCTGTTTCTCATTTCTTGCTGGCGGCAAACATTGAATGCTACTTATCAGGGAAAAAACAATATTTTGTAAAACAATTTTAAATGTGCAATGTGTGTGCTAATGATAAGAAAAAAAAACTTATCAGGTTGTGGTCACCTTGAGTAGTGTTTGTCTGCTGCTGCTCCCATGACAAGCTTGGTTACGCCATGAAGTGCAACAATATCTGCAAGGCCTTTAGCAATGTCCTCCTCCTCAATTATTAGTTTCTCACAGCTGACCTGAGAAAACGAAATAATGATCAAATTATTCCTGAAGATATGTATATCTTCTCGAGTAATCTTAGTAGAATGCATAATTGGGTATTAGGTAATTTATTACTTTGTTGATTGCTCATTAGGAAAGACATAAGAGTGGTTGAGAAGAACACCTTCAGTTTTCTGCATATCAGAAGATATTCATCTAGTTTCTCCTCTGCCTTTTCTCTCTCCTTGTTCCTATAGTCCTTCACCTGTTTTGTATTCATTTTGGTATAATGAACTTTTGCCCCCACTGAAACAATAGGAATCAAGGACAAAGCTGTTTAAAAGGTGACAAACAAATCATGGAGGATTTCTGATCGCACCAGAAGTCAGTAATCAGAAGTGAACCGGTTGCATCGTTCGCAAATATTAACGTATTGCCTCTGAACTTGTAATACCCGGATGTCTTTGATGCATGTGTAATAGTATTGTTGGGATTTGGGAATAGCCCCACGTAGAGGTATATTGAAATTAGTATAGAAATTCTTGCATTCTAACCATACACCCTTAGGTTACCTTTTCCACGAAGCGACGGCAAAACAGGATTTTGGAAGTAGTTACAAGACTAATAATGCTAGTACATGAACAAATAATTGTGTGTATTTTCTAGAAAATCTGCACGAAGTTAGCATTGCCGGTAGATACAACTCATAAGAAACTTCATTAAGCAACGTTTGGGCGTGCAAACGTCTATTGTACTGTAAGAAAGCCAGAAAGGGAGTGTGCATAACAAGAAGACAAAGCCCTACAGTTTGCACTGGCATTCGGCTTTCAAGTCGCCAATGTCAACGAATCATATCTATTAAGCTGTTAACAGATTCAAAACGGAAGCGGGATCCCAGATAACCAAATTCCTCGCTAAATTACCAAAATTACAAGGTATCCAATCTTAAATCTCTCTCCTGTGACGCAAATCAAACAAATTATATAGGATTGGAGGCTTACTCATGGGGATCATCTGAGCGGGGCAGTGGACGTGAGCAATCACAACCTTGGCGCCATCCTTGGCCAGGTTCTGCAGCGTCCACTGCAAGGCGCTTTTGCCGTGCTTCACGTCCGCGGCGACGGCGACAAACACCTTGTCCTCTGCCGGCGCCGCCGCCGCCGCCGGCAGCGGTCTCACTTCCACCTCGCTGGATATCTCCGCGACGCTGCTCACCGACGTCCTGAAGCTGTACTGCGACCCGCTCCCCGACGTGTCCCATCGCCTGTGCACGCCGAGGCCGACGCCGTCCATTGCCGCCGGACTGCCGGTGAGACGGAGACAGTCGAGTCGAGAGGGGAGGGAGGAGATGTGTTGGCATGAGCCGCGGTTAAGAAGCAGGGAGGAGTTCGATGAGAAAATTCGAAGAATAAACGGTGCCTAAAGTTTAAGTCAACTCTGGTTCGCTGAATTATTTTTTTATTAAAAAAAATCTTGCTTCGCTGGGACCTGCGGCAATTTGCATTGGATGATAGTAGATGACAAGGACACGAATTTGTCTCAAGCCGAATTTCCTAGTACACTAAATGGATTAAAAGGTTTTTCTATTCGATTAAAACGTATTTTAGAATTGAGAGTGGAATTGTATTTCTTGTATAACTCTTTTTCTGGTTTTGCAAATACCGTTGTATTTATATATGGATCAATTTACCCATTCGATATCATGCTATTTTCCGTTAATGAACGACGCGACGTGCACTTTCACATAATCGTCGTCCGGAAGATTAATTCTGTACTTTATTGTCGAGTATTACATTAGAAGCCAACGTGCAAGCAAGCGGCCATCATTATCTTCGAATCGCAGCTAAACATCCGGCGATCATTATCTTAGAATGGCAGGCAGGCATCCTGATCGGCTGATCTCGGGATGTTTATTTTAGCAAACAAAAGTCGTCTGCCACCCGATTTTTCAACTGCTGGAATCTGGCTTATGACCTAAGCAAAATAACGATATATCTAAAGTTTCAAACCGAAAAAAATAATGTAACAACGCGTAGGGGCAATTCAAGAGAAAGTTTCGCACATGCTATGTACGACACCAGGACAGGTCAGGGCAACAGGCCAACATCCGGCCTACTACAGTCTTGCGCGTCCTAACCTTGCAAGAAAACGAGGACTTGATGATTCAAACGAACACATTCAATTACAACTTGTAGGTTTGCAGCTGGCCCATTTGGTTAATAGAAAATAATTTTGCAACCTGATTGTACGTTTGTACCAGTAAAAATACATTAAAACTGCAAAGCGTTGTGAAAGAGATGAAATATGAGGCGATTTTGACCAGGACTGCCGGAGCAAGCTGCAAAGCGCGTGTTATATCGGCAATAAATGAAAGAAATAAATAAAGGTCGAGTCTCTCCTTGTCAAAACCTTGTGACTCTAAACATATTCCAAAATCGAAATGGATACTATCCGAAGATCCGCACATTTTCCTTATAGAAAGTTTATTTGTACGATTGCTCTAAAAATACCCTACAAGTGTATAACATATTATCACCGATAGCGAAGCCAACTACATTGTTCAGTCCAAACGGTGAAGGGATTTTTATTATCATCGACAATGAATTTTTAGATAGGTTTCTCAGAACAAAAGATATAGAGTTGAGAATGTTTTGGTATGGTTTTTTGACGCTATAGAGCGAAGCACACAACGACGGAGCCCAACTGACCAACCAACCAATCCAGAAGCCGACTTCATGGCTAAACACTTTCCTGAATATATGTTTTATTAATATATACAAGATAAAGTTTTTCCCCTATTTTCTTTTTAAAAAAATTTCCTGAATACATATGTGTAGAAATTTTCTCTATCAGCAGGACGTCCTTGGCGAGCATTTCTTGGTGTTTTTGTTTGTTTTTTTATTTGCATCAATGACTCTGTGCGAGTATATTGTATTGGTTGACTTCTAATTGGGGTCGGAGCATTAGCGTGAATATGCTTGTTCTTCGTTGGAGATCTACCCCCGGAGACCTTTCAAAAGAACAAAAGAAAATCTTATCAAAATTTGTGTGTCGTCAATGATAATTTTATCACCATTAATCTACTACCAAATTTGAATGAATTGTGTGTGAGATATACCCCTTATCCACAAAGTTGTGCTATCATCCAGTATCCAACCCACAACAATAATATCGAAATCTATTAATAGAAAAAGAAGTTTCCACGTTCGTTGTTCGCTCTCATGTAATCGCAAAAAAACAAAGAAAATAGAAAAACCTAAGTGTATTAAACAAAGAAAATAGAAAAAACCTAAGTGTATTAGGATTAGAATATGAAACTGAAAACTCAAGTGCCATTATTTTAGTTTTGGTGATTAATGACAAATCCAATTATATGAGACTAATATTTTTATAAGCATTTCTTTGCCTAGTCTCTTGTGAATATGAAAGTGAAATTTGTGAGAGGTGGTTCCCGGACTTCATATGAGTTGAGATAGAACGTTTATTGATGGTGGACCTAAATCGCAAGGATGAAATGCATGGAGATCAAGCAATATGTATCATTCTTTCTCTCCATGCACATATTGATATATTCATATATAATATTTTCATGTGATTGACATATGTATTTGAGATTAATGTTTTGTTTGAGCCATATCTTGTTTAGTCTCTTCACATTGAGAACATGGAGATGATGAATGCATGCTTCTATTTTAATGACTGCATATGATCAATACTTTTTATTCTTGTATAAGGTAAGCTTCCAATGTTTTATCTCTAGTTATGCATACTTTTGCTTCACACAAAATATTTTGTATGCATACATTTAGGGGGAGCAAATCCTATACCTTAGTTATGCATGTACTTGATCTAAGTTATTCACTTTCAGTAAATTGGGATCTTTACATTTGAGCATACATTTGAGTATAGGACACTTGTGGTGTTGATTAATACTCATCACTTATTCATATCATTTTATATATGCGATCGGTTGGTCAATATGTGGAGGTTGACAACCGGATCATTGGGACTAATAATTTCATTGAGTTGAATGAGAGAAATAGGTCCCAAGGATTGCAAATGTGTTGATGCTCAAGTGATATCATTACACCTAAAGATACCAAGGATGACAAAGTGGAGATATTGACGATGTGAGATACGAAGTAGCTACTATAGCAAGACGGTGAAGGGCAAACGATGCTCGGTCGCGATGGACCATGCGGCGGTGAAGGGCAAGCAAGGGGCTTGACACCGAAGAACCAAATCCAGTTGTGAAGGGCGAGTGATGGCTTTGTCATGATGGACCGTGCGAGACCATTTGAAGCTACAAGTAACCACATCAATCATTTGAAGAATATATGGTGAAACGGTTTTGATGTTGGCGTCCCTTAAAGATAAAGAAAGAAAGATGGAAACAAGACATTCATATTGGTATAATTCTCTTCCTATTTACTTTTGAGTATAGGAATACCGTACTATTAAGAGGGATGCAACGTCGATATGTTTGGGTATATCTCGGTGCTCAAAGTGACCCATCCTAGTGCTACCTTGAGAGAAATCCAAGCTTTAATCTATCATTTGAGTGGTTTTAAATCTTGATTTTGGTTGAGTTGGGTAGCCCTCTGAGTGAGCTTTCCATAGAGTCCAAGATCATAAAAAACGGACCCCCGAGCGAAAAGTTATGGTCGTTTTACTCTATGATTTTCGGAAATTCCGAAAAAATCTCGGAAAGTCCTAAAATATTTCGGAAAGTCCGAAAAATTTTCGGAAATTCCGAAAATGGCTGCGAAACTGAGATTGCTCTCTGTGGATTTTCGGACTTGTCCTCCAACGGCTAGTTTTTAGAGACTCGGGTATATAAACTCCTCCACCCCTCCTTTAAGGGGCTGGTATTCTTGGGCATTATTAGACACATCCAAAGCCAAATAGCCATCCCCATTCCCCTACCTTTGTGGTGCCTCTTTGTGAGAGGGATTTGAGAAGGGAAAGAGAGTTGGATTGAGAGATTGAGAAGTTGAGAGCTAGTGAGCATCACTACATACTTTGAGCACTCAAGTTCATAGCAAGCAAATCTTCATTTGTGTTTGTTACTCTTGGGGACTAAGATCTCCTAGACGGCTAGGCATCGCCGGCGAGCACTCAAGGTTGTGGTGTGCCACGAAAAGTTTGTGAAGGCTTCGATTTCGCCTCCGTAAGGGAAGAAATCAAGAGTGAAACCGAGGAGTGCATTTGTGCAACCTCGTGAGGAAAGGGTTGAAATAGACCTGGCCTTTGTGGCCCCTCAACGGAGACGTAGGATCCGTGGATCCGAACTTCGGGAACAAATCAACGTGTCTCCTCTCTTGGTTTGCTCGTTCTTGCCATCTCTTATATTCTGTTTGAGCTTGTTTTAACCCGATCTACTTGTATGCTTACTTGATATAGTTGGTGATATTATATCTTGCTTAGATATCTTGTTTGTCACCTTTTGATTCATATACATTTTGTTTATTCAAGTTACAAGTTCATAGCTAGTGTTTTATTCTGTTATCTGCCGAACTTTTTGGTTGAAACCGAAACTTCCAATCCTATACCGGAAGTTACGATTTGAACCGAAAGTTCTCATCAATCTAATATGCTATGAAGTTGTGATAATTTTTAGGAACGCCTATTCACCCCCCTCTAGGTGACATCAAGATCCTTTCAGAAATAGACAAGAAAATAGAAAAAAAATCCATGGATATCAGAATTATAGGATTGTGGGGAAATAGATAAAGGACTCTTGGAAACCGTGTGAAACAAAAATAAACACAACCGCACTAAAGATTCATATGGGATTAAAAAACTCTTATGAAGCACTATAGATTATGGTCTGTCTAGATTAATGGTTGAGATATAATTAGGTCTGTAAGCAGGTTTAGCTTTCTGTCATGTAGACTAGCCTAACAATGATCAGGCACGGTAGATGTGAACATCGAGAGAGATCAACGAACCAAATTGATGCACCAATGAAGTAAGTGGTGACTAGCGATCACGTCTCCTGTCTCGGCAACATGGAGAGGCTAATAGTGTCGATGGCTTTAAGCAACACGACTATTGCAATTTCTAGAGGAGTAAAAAAATGATTTAGTTTCACAAAACTACAATTACCTTGACAAAAACTATATGAAAAAGGAAGAGTTACGTTTACACCACCAACTTTCAACCTTAATTGTGATTTTACTCTTATTCTTTTATGGTTGTGAATTTGCCCCTGAATTTTTGAAACGAAGTTACCGTTTTCCCCGACTTTAAACGATAGTGAGGTGGTCTCATTGAGTTAAATATATATAAATGGAAAGGGAAAAAATATTTAAGAAATATGGGATTTCCAATCTACCCCTGAATAAATATGTTTGGTCATATTTGTTTTCCCCACCATTCCAAGGGTACCCTAAAACTCTAGAGAGAGAAAGAGCACGACGACTCCTGTGAGCTGGTTCAGCGACACGAGCAGCGGTGGCTCCTCAACGTGCCTCGACGCAAACAACAAGTCGTCGTGGCTTGGGTAATATCATTAAATACTATATTTTTAAAATAAACTGAGTTTTTTTAAAATAAAATAAAGAATAATGAAAGATGAGTTTACATTCCATAGAGAAATATAATTGATAAATAATAGAAATTCGAAATTAAAAAAAGAAATATTGGAAGAAGAGTCTAGAGACCATGCAGGAATACAATTTAGAAATAACTGATTTAGAATTAAAAAATAGGGAATATTATAAGAAGAGTCTAAAGTCCATATAGGAATTGAGAACTGAAATTCAGAATAAAAAAATAATGAAGATAAAAGTAGAGTTAGAGTCTATATAAAAATACAATTTAGAAACAAAATTCAAAGTTAAAAATAAGGAATATTAGAAGAAGAGCGCACAGTCTATATAGGAATATAATTTGGAAATAACCAAAATTTGGAATTAGAAAAGTAAGAAATATTGAAAGATAAGTTTAGAGTGCATATAGAAATACAATTAGAAATAACAGAATTTCGAAAATTAAAAACCTTGGAATATTGGAATTAAAAAATACAATTTACAAATATCAAACATTTGGAATTAAAAATAGGAAATATTGGAAGATGAGTTTAGAGTCCATATATGAGTATGATTTAGAAATAACACGAATTCAAAATTTGAAAATAAGAAATATTGAAATAAGGGTTAGAGCCTATATAGAAATAAAATTTATAAATAACGAAAATTCGAAATTAAAAAATATAGAATATTAGAAAAAGAGTCTATAGAACATATTGGAATATAATTTAGAAATAACTAAAGTTCAAATTTTAAAAAATAATTAATAACTATCACGTATGTAGAATATAATATAAATATTACACGTTGATCAATTTTATCAAGTTAGTACAGAAATTAATATAATAATATTGCCATTTCTCTTATATTTTAATAATAAAATATGAAAAATACTTTATGGTAGTATGTGAGAAGAAAAATAAGAATACTAGGCGCGCAATCTAAGCGAACAACCATCCTAGTTCTAGCTATGCTAATAGTATAAAGGTCTAAATCCGTAACAAACCTATCAAGCCCAGAGTATCTAAGCAGTTTGGTTAGGGGCACATCCAGACCATGGTCCATTATGATCTAGGAAATAAATCCTATGTTTTTTTTTCGGTCACACAAACTAGGTGTGGAATTTTGAGAGTCGAGGGACGCATCATATCTGATACTTTCTTTTTTATCCAAAAATAAGAGACCTAAAATTGAATTATTCCTTTTTCAGCCACGCAATCCCCTTCGCATCTTTGGCCCATGTTCTAATAGAGTTCTTTTTCCTTCTTCCTTTTTCTTTTTTCGAGGACAATCAGGAGGCAGTTTATAATCCCTGTGATCTAATTAAGTACCCCATTACTGGCAAGCTACGTACTCAACAATCAATGGCCCGCGTGATCGGAGGAGCTCGTGTCATCCTTCAAGAACTTGTGGGCAGAGACGACGATCGGGCTGCGCACCACGTGGTCCGGCGAGACCCACCTGAGCTGCCCCTCGGCGACGCCGCCCTTCATCGGGCCGCCGTTCGCGCCCCTGAAGGTGACCGTGAACTTCCTCACCTGGTTCACCTTCTTGAACCTGAGCGTGTCCGGCGTCACCGTCACCGACACCGTCGCCGGCATCTCCACCTTCGCCGCGTACACCGCCTTGCCGCGCCCGACGTTCGTCACGGCGCGGCTGACGCTCACCACGTAGGGCTCCTTGTCGAGGAAGACGGTGATGGACGGGTAGTTGAGGTCTTTCTGATCGACGGCCGGCAGCTGCTTGCAGGACACCGGCGGCGCCGGGTGGATGATGGAGCTCACCTCGTGGTCGCTGTACCCGAGCCCGCAAAGGAAGGGGACGTAGTCCGGCGCTGTCAGGTCGTACACGAGGCCCGGGTTCATGGCCTTCGTCGGGTTGATGAAGCCGGCGCCGAGGCCGAACATGTTGGCCTCGTGGCCGTTCTGGTCGGTTATCGGCTTCCGCCGGCGGTCCAACGTGTCGGCCGTTGTCATCATGGCCGACTTTATCGCCGCCGGTGACCACTTCGGATGCGCTTTCTTGATCAGCGCGGCGATCCCGCTGAGGTGCGGCGCCGCCATGGACGTGCCTGACATGATGTCGAACTTCGCCGCCAGTGGATTGGGCGGCGCGGCGAGGCCCTGTGGCACGGAGACGCCGGCGATGATGTTCACCCCGGGGCCGGCGATGTCGGGCTTGAGGATCCCCTGGTTCTGCTTGCTCGGCCCTCGAGACGAGAAGGGCGCCACCACCGGCGTCTTGCTGTCGCCGAACACTGTTCCTTTGTAGATCAGCGCCGCCGTCGGACTCTTCGTGGACTTCATGTAGGCCTTGAGCTTCTTCCCCGACAAGTAGACGATTTGCGCCACGGGGAGGATGTGCGACTTGGGTTGGATCACTGAGCCCATGAACTCCGGGCCGATGAGAATCATCCCGGCGGCGCCGGCGTTGTGTAGATAGTTCCCTTTCTTGAGTCCGGTCAAGTTGCCACCCTGGTTGCACACGACTAGCTTCCCGGGGACGTGCTCCCTCATTAGGTGCTCGTCGGAACACGTGCCGTCGCCACGGGTGTCCGCTACCAGCGGCCACTGCGTGCTCGGGAAGTTGGGTGGCTGGTAGAGCGCCTCGCCGTCAAACTCGACCCCGGTGCCAAGCTTCACGGTGGCCACGAACTTCCGGCCGGTCGTGGACGCCGCCACGGTGAGCAGCCACGGCGCCTCGTTGGAGACCGTCGATGGGTTCGGGCCGTTGTTCCCGGCCGACGAGCTGACAAAGACGCCCTTCATGATGGCAGTGTACCCCCCGAGCGCGACGGGGTCCCCGGCGAAATCTCCGGCCTCGTCATCGCCAAGCGAGATAGAAAGCACGTCGACGCCCTCGTCCACGGCGTCATCCATCGCCGCCAATATGTCATCCCGATCACAGCCTTTGTCCTCGAAGCACACCTGGTAGAGCGCGAGGTGCGCGCGTGGCGCCATTCCGGCCGCCGTGCCGAACCCGTTGCCCATCACGTTCGCCCCGGGCACGAAGTTGCCGCCCGCCGTGCTCGAGGTGTGCGTGCCGTGCGCCGTCTCGTTGACGCGGAGCACCGGGTCGTCGATACCTCTCAACTTCCACCTCGCCGACTCGTAGAAGGACCGCGCACCGATGAGCTTGTTGTTGCACACTGAGCTGTTGAAGTCGCACCGGCCCTTCCACCTGGCCGGCGGCGGCCCCATCCCGGCCGCGTCGAACGACGGGTGCCCGGCAGCGATGCCGTCGTCAAGCACCCCGATGATCATCCCTTCGCCCATGTTGCTCCTGTTCCACACGCCGCCGTGGAAAGCAGCTGGGGCGCCGGTGAGCCCGACCATGCGCGGCGTGTACGTGGTCATCAGCTTGTACGTCTTCTCCGGGATGGCCTTCACGAACCAGTCCTTCTTGGCCATCTCGTACACCTCCTCGTTGGTGACGCGCGCGCAGAAGCCATTGACGACGTTGCGGTAGGAGTAGATGAGCCGCGTCTCGGCGCCGGGGTCGGCGGCGAGCTCCTCCTTGGCCGTGTCGCACACGGATGCCAGCAGCGACGCGTGCCAGCTCGACACGGTCTTGTACACATTCTGGTCGTACTCGTACGGCTTGCGCACAATGATGAGGTAGTTCTTGTGCACGCCGGTGTCGTTGTGCGCGACGGCGACGGTCGCCAGAAGCGATGGGAGGAGGAGGACGACGAGAGCAACACGGAGGCAGAGGACCGCCCCTAAGCGAGACATTGGTGAACAACCAAGCTACCAATGGAAGGTGAATCTAGGGAAAAATGGCGGCCGCTGTTGCATGCGAAGAGATTTGCTCTGTTCGTCCTAAAAGTGGTCTTGACTGGAATGCATGGATATGAACTTGTGCCTGCAGGATGCACAGGCTTAATATAGCTACCAGTAATAAGCAAGAAAGATTTAAGGCTCCTAGCTTGCGGCCACAAGTTCCATCACGCTTCGCTTGAGCTTCATGCCTTCATCCGAAATTGCGAAGGAAGGAAATGGTGGAGAATTCTACACCTCACATTGCCAAACATCACTATGGAAATGGCAGCATAAATGCAGTCCTCTCCTCGCTTTTAATACCCAAGCTCAATTCTTGATCTGTGCCTGCTCCAATTTAAGAGCTCTTTAAGTCCTAATGTATGACGAACAAGCATATATCCGATCGTTCTTGTAATGCAAAGCATTCGTTTCATACGGAGTGGTCACACTTCGTGTTTACCTTTTCATATGTAAGTTCGATCCATGATGAATTAATGGGTGATCTACCCTACATACCCATGCAGTCATACTAGCAAGCTACCAACATACAGTACTTATATGAGTTGTAACATTGTGTGATTTAGACTTCAGCCCATGAATCTCAGCTTGCAGAATTGCTAACAGAAATGTTTTGAGTTGGCCAAAGCATTTTCATTAGCAAGGTTGGCCCAACAACTTCTAAACATGAACGTTTTGTTCAGCATATATACCTCAATATCTCATCTACTGTCAGTCTGTCATGTAACCTCCGAAAATTTTCTGACTTCAAATTCACTAATTTACATCCTGATTTCTACCTGTTCCTAACTGTTCCTATGCTGCGTGCCGGATGGATTTGGAGCATGCCAAATATCGAGCTTCTGCTTGATGACCGACTGGTGGCGAGACGCTGGCGGTGGCCGTGCATTGAAAGCGTGTAGTGGGTGGTGGCCACTATCTTCTAAGAGAACCTTGACACAGGAGGATAGAAAGACCACGGACGAAAGCCCAAGTTTTCAGGTCAGCAACAACAACTCCTGCGGGTGCCACTTTCCACTTGAGGTATTATTTGCGTGAATTTTCCTATCTTCTCTGATGAATTTCTTCAAGTGAAAATCACATCTTGACACCTCATAGGGGACGGGCAGCGGTACTCTCGATGTCACACCCTTCTTAAAGATGTCGTTTACAATTCCATTCCCTTTGAAATGTTATGGTCTGCTTTGTTTTTCGGCGGTGGGTTTTGATCGTAGATACATAGCATGGTTATTTTTTTTTCTTGGCTACAGTCTTCCAGAGCTGTAATCTTATAATTTTTTTTACCACTATTGATATAGAAAACGGTGTTATTATATTAAAAACCCATGCCACGTAAGATGATACCGCGTCGAGATGGATACCACGCTGCGCACGATGTGCTTGTCTGAGACCCACGCAAGATGCGGGTGCCCCACCAACATCCGCGAGTCCCGGAGCTGTTCTCACGATGACGGTAAAGCTGGCCTGGGTGCAAAGGAGGGAGATGGAGAACTAGAGATGCATGTGTGCAAAGGAGGGAGCAAACATATTCATGTAGAGGCACCTGGATGCCGCATTGAGGTTGAACCACTAGCTCGGTTGTTCAGTCGAAGGGGTTTGACTGTTTCAGTACGTTGGTTCAGTTCATCAGCTTGTAACTTGGAGTCAAAATTCTGCATCACCTTCTTCCAAAACGTAAAGTTGTTCAGTTGAAGGGGTTTGACTGTTTCAGTACGTTGGTTCAGTTCGTCAGCTTGTAACTTGGAGTCAAAATTTTGCATCACCTTCTTCCAAAACGTAATGAACAAACGTAATGTTGCAATTTCTGCCTCCCGTACCGTATCCGATAAACATTACTTGTCGCGTGCGGGGAAAATGAACTTCATTTACTCAGAAGAGGGAGAAAAAAAGGTCATTTTCCAGTTTGTGTCCATCTGCAAGCACCAAGGAGAAGCCACAAATGTTCACATCACATGATAAATGTAACCGTCTTATTGCGGGCGCGCGGAGCCGCGGGTTCCAATTTTGTCAGAGAGAATTAAAATTACCGACTCCAGGCTCGATTTTTATCTTACGCTCCATAGACCATAGTTGCCAACTTGGTACACATATACTAGCGCATCCAGTGCCGGTGATCCCCCACGTCGACCAAGATTCCAGGAGCTAAGCATCAAGTGCAGGGACCCCCCCCCCCCCCCCCCCCCCCCCACATGTCGCGACACACGGGTGACACGAGCCAGCCATACGGCGAAACGCTCTCCACTGCGCACCCCCTCCTGTCTCACGGGAACACGCGCGCGTGGGCGGAAAGCAGGAAGCAACGGCCGCCTCGCCTCGGCTTCGCAAACGGTCCGGGCGATGGGAGAGAAGGGGGCGGCGGCGACGTCCTGCTGGGGACGGTTCGGCCTCGGCCTAGCGGCCCTGTGGCGGAGGCTTAGGTGGATCGGCCTTCCTCGCCGGCGCTTGCGGACGTACGTCCTCAGCGCCAGCGGGCTCAACTACGACCCGCTCGGTTACTCCCAGAACTTTGACAACGGGAGCCTCGGCGACGGCGAGTGCGAGCCCAACTTCTCGGTCAGGTTCGCGCGGCACGCTGGCGCGAAGAGGACGCACGCGCAGTCGGTCGCTTCTTGAACCTTTTTGCGCTTCGTCTTTCCTTTGTGTTTCATGCATGCACACGGCAGCACCACATAGAGAGCTGCTAGGAGGGGTACCTTCTAGTACTACTTTTCTTTCCTTTGAGTGGATGTAACTATGTAAGTGCAGCAGATATATTCAAGTAAAAAAGAAAAAGATTTGCCTTCTTTTTTCTGTCAGAATTCAAGATTAGGATGCACATCCGGTCACAGGTTGCTTGTAAGGGAATTTACAAACTGTGTTGGTGATACAAAATTTTGCTTTCCTAGATGTGGTTTCTACTAAAAAATGGCAGCTCACCAGTTTGGTTGCCTATGTATCCAAAAATGTAATGTACACTTGTACAGATGTTTACTATCAAGACTTAAGAAATGTTTGGTTCAGTAACCACAAGTCTACAATCCTCTAGCCCAATAGAACCATCCCACTTAGTTCATGAGATCGATCTTGAAATTCAGATGCTTTCAGTGTTCCTGCACCACGCTGCATCATTCTGTGATCAAAAGCTCCTTGCAGGAAGCTCTTGTTCAGAAAACATAATTGTTTTGAGGAACTCATAGGATGTGAAAAATATAGCCCCTTGAGATATATACATAGCCAACCTTGGAGCCAAACCCCTGGAAATACATATGTTGCTTGATAATTTGAGTATTTGTAATATGAATGATAAGAACCTAAATTCAATAGCATGGCCAATATGGTGCGTAAATGACTGTACCTGTAAAGACCCTTCAAGCCTTCACGCTGAAAAATTTCTTTAAGTGCATGAAGAACCCCATCATACTTGCTAATAGGGCTGAGTGCCTAATAAACATGGGTAATACTCAGTTTAGTTCTGCTGTAACCATTAGTCTACTTCCGATAATATACCAACGACTATAAGTTAAAAAGGCCAACGTGTGACTTCAGCCAGTAAAACCAGATAAGCAATTTAATTGATGGTAATGATTTACAGATATAAAGCATGCTTTATGTTACCTGTAACTGTACTCGTGTCTTAACAACATCAAATGGAGTTGTAAACAGAGCAGCAGTAGACCCAGCAAAACCTCCACAGAAAAGCTGCGATGCAAAATATCAATGATTTTGGCAGTGATTTTTGTGCAGTGCTGATCCAAGCAGAGAACAAAGAACAAACAGATTATGTGCATATCATAACTGCAAATAGACTTTGTTTAATAAGTCATGAGACTTTGCTTCTATATCAGAATATAATAATCTGATAAAAAAAGGACCATTATATATAAAAATGTGTTAATGCAGGGTAGATAGTCATCTATTACAGTGCATACCTTACACTACAATCTACAGTCATACTAATCAGGCTTTCATCTTCCCACTTTCAGCACTAGCATACAAACATAAATTGAAGTATACATATGCTACCGACTAGAATTCTGGGCAAATATTTGTTCAAATACAAGAATTGGTAACACGGCATCATGAAACATGCTAAATATACCGAAAATAGGTGCAGTTTAGTTACATTCTTACTGATGAAACAAAATCTAATACTATAGTAAGATCTAACACATAATGTAAAATAATTTCAATTCTGTGTTAGGCACGAAAACATTAGAGAAAAAAAACTGAATTTAGTAGTGAGAATGCCAATGAGTTTAACTTCAGTCCTGACTAATGATAACAAAGACACAAAGGCGGTTTGACAAGTTATAGCTCAGGGTACTAACTGTCTGGCCAGAATCAAGATGGGCATTAGCAGGAGCTGATTTCAACATGAACTGCTTCAGGCTCTCGTAGGTGTAAAACTGTAAAATACAAAAACAAGGCCTTCCAGCATTCTATAAACACAATTAATAAATCTGAAAGTAATAGGTACTAAAATTTTGAAATACCTTAATTACAGAATGTGGGATATTTCTGCAAAGAACAGCACCCCATCCAGCATATAGTGAAGTAACGCCACCCTTACGAAGACATCCTAATAAAGCTTCCCTGAAGTCATGAAACTTGTATAAGAGGATGAGGAAAAATGTGGTGCCATGCTTCTGTTGAAATCGAGGTGTTTTTTGTTGGAATAGTACAGGAAGAGAGGAATACTGCGAATATTGGACACACTGTATTGAGCCTCAGGGGGCCGGTATATATAGGAGTACATGAGAAGGAGATAAGGAAGGATTACAGATATGGAAAGAGTCCACACAAATCAATCCTATCCTAATATGACTCTAACTACCATATACTCTAACATCCCCCCGCAGTCCAAGCATGAGCAATGCGGACACTTGGACTGGAGAAGAAACCGACAAGAGTGCTCAATACGAACAATAGCCCTTTGTGCCATGTCGATGTAGCCGATGCAAAGGAGCTGTGGTCGATGAAGCCGTGCGTAGAGTAGCGTGGTCGATGTAGCCAAAGTCGGGAAGCCGATGGTGAGCAACCAGCCAAGCCGCGGGACGTAGAGTGGTCGTGGACGCACTAGAGGGCGTCGTGGACCGAGGTGCGCGAGGACACGCTGAAGACGAAGACGGTGACACGATCGTGGTAGTCGTTGGGGAAGATGACACCGAAGAGCCGATGTAGTCGAACCGTGAAGGACGAGACGTCACGCCGAGTTTGCTAGACCCGGGGACAACTCGGGACGAACGCGCGCCACGGTGATGCCAATACCGCGCGGGCGATATAGGAGACCACCATGAATCATACGTCAATGTCGGAGGAGACTAGCAGAGAAGGCCTCCGTGACGGTCGCGGCGCGAGAACAACGTAGAGGAAGAATTGTCAGAGCAGCACGCAGTTGCCGGAGAAGAGCGAAGTGTAGCCGAGGAAGATACAGCGACGTTGACGATGAGACATGTTGGACGAAGACGAAGGCGAAGTAGCGGGACCAATGGCTGGAACGGCGACGTCGGTAGCCATTTAGAGGTAGCTGGACCACTGACCTAGAGCGGTAACGATGGCAGCCTGGAGATGCGGCGGCGTTGCTCGAAGTAGATGAAGAAGACCCTGAGCGGCTGACGAAGACCAGTGCGGACGATGGGGGTGTCGATGCACAGACGGCGATGAAAACGACGAAAGCGGCGAAGCTACGGTCCGAAGGGACGACACAGCTGCAGCTCAATGTCGATGCAGTGACGAGAGTCCACCGGTGATGAAGCTATGCTGAGGAGGGCACCTCTCAGCATTACAACAACCAGTGGAGGTAGACCACGGGTGGCGACACTGTAGCCCGAGGGGGCCGATGCAGCGGCAACCCGAAACTTGATGGCGTAGACGCGTGCTCGATGACGATCGGTAGCAGAAGTCGTTGTAGCCGAGCGCTTGAACGGCTGATCAAGCCGAAGGTGCGCAGGGCTAGACGATGAAGTCGAAGCAGAGTCGATGCCGATGTCGGAGATGCGCAGATGTCGACGAAGCGATGGGCGACGCAAACCCGATCTATGATCAGGAAAAGAAAAAGGATACATGCAGCAGCAACAACATTAGCAGTCCAACACATGTCACCTCATGGTCCATAGACCAAGTCCATAGACCAAGCTCCACCTCCAACTAGACAAACTCACCCATCTCCCTATCTCTCATCACAGGCAGACACTGCCTCAGAGAAAGTCAGAAGCAGGGGAAAGAGTTAGAGGCGAAGTCGGGTGGTGGAGAAGGTGGTGCCAGCGAGGAGCGACCCGTGGCAGGCGGCGGAGACGGAGGAGGTCGGGGCTAGAGGCCCGAGGTCAACCGCGGCCATGGTGAAGATGAGCGGCCCAGTCCCTAGGGCAGCGGAGATCGAGGAGGTCGGGGCCAAGGTCGGTGATGGCCAGCGCGGAGGTTGGGGAAGGTGGAGAGGTGACGGCGGCGTGCTCCAGGCAGAGGGGTGGTGGCGAGACCGGCGGGACGAGCCCCCCGTGCGCCGGCATGAAGGAAGGTGCCCCAGGGGCGGCGCGGTGGAGGCAACCCGTCCTCGGGAGGCAACGAGCAGGAGCTCGCCCCCCCCCCCCCCCCCGGCTGACGGAGTCCATGGGCAGCGGCGACGGAGGGGCCGGGGCCAGCCGGTGAAGCGGGCGCCCGACAAGGGGCCCATCCCTCGGCGGTAGTAGAGGTGGATGGGGATGCCCCATCGGCCGCGGAGCCTGGCGGAGGTCGACGCGCCGGGGGTGGGGGCATCGACGCGGTGAAGAGGTGGTCGTACCCCCCACCGGCGGCGGTCTCTGGCCGGAGAGGTGACGGCGTCGATCAACGGGATCCCCAGGCGATACCGGTGTCGATGGAGGTGGCTGATGGTCTGCTAGCTGCTGCGTGTTGACGCAACGACGAACGACAACGACGCGAAGATGAACGACCAATCTGAGTATGGCCTCAGATCGATCTGACGACGAACCGGACGGTGTTATAGAAGGAGATC
This sequence comes from Oryza punctata, assembly GCA_000573905.2. Taxonomy (NCBI): domain Eukaryota; kingdom Viridiplantae; phylum Streptophyta; class Magnoliopsida; order Poales; family Poaceae; genus Oryza; species Oryza punctata. Next base: position 32,092,201 of record CM002489.2, on the reverse strand, counting down.
GAGACCGATCCCTCTAGCGACAACAACGGCAGAAAAAAAAGGCGAAACGTGTGGCCACCCCCGGGAGAAAGGAACCCTCCCGGGGGCGACAGCGGCGGAAGCGTGAGCGGCGGCTCTAGGTCGCCCGCTCTTATACCATTGGAATAGTACAGGAAGAGAGGAATACTGCGAATATTGGACACACTGTATTGAGCCTCAGGGGGCCGGTATATATAGGAGTACATGAGGAGATAAGGAAGGATTACAGATATGGAAAGAGTCCACACAAATTAATCCTATCCTAATATGACTCTAACTACCATATACTCTAACATTTTTTAATAGAGAAACAAGGCACGTAGCAGTGGTAATGAACTATAAAAAAGAGGTAAGAGATTGTGTACCAGCAATTCTGATACTGTGAACCCACTTGAATCTGCTGCTTTATGCATTCACTGGGTGTAAAAAGGAAGGAAGTTGCAATGCTAGAACAACCACCAGCAGTGCAATGAGCAATTGAATGATACTCCTGAAGATATGGCATTGTAACAACATAGTACAAAATTACAGTCTGTGCTAACAAAAAAAACTAGAGAGACATGAGCTAAAAAAATCAAATGAATTAATGAATGAATCGTCACCTTTGGCATAATAGGCAGAAGAGACCCCTTGACTATTTCATAAGTTAAGGTATAGATTGCTGAAATTGGTGCAGAACAAGCAATTTTGCTAGCAAGCCCTCCATAAAGTCCTAAAACTCCTGTAGAGGATTTGTCAAGCATTAAAAAGGTCTAGCAATTCAAGACTAAGTGGAAATAAATCAAATCTATCAAAGTTGCCAGTATCTCTGTTGATGTGTGTAAAATTCATCCAAATACACTACCTCTCTCAACAAGGGTGCGCAATAGCGTGTGGTAGAACGAACTTCGTCGAGAACTGTTAACCTGAATAATGGTCTTCACTGTATCAATTGGATGCAGAGAAACACTGACTACTGCGCCAGCTAATGCTCCTGCCACAGCATGCCTGTTCAGAGTAACAGCACCATAAAATCGATGTTGAACAGATGATTCCAACTGTGGTGAATACTTGTCTACGGAGTGCTCCTGAGACATACGACCATCAACATTTTGATCTGTGTGTCCTGAATTAACAACCACGGCATCACCCTCCGGACAAGATATGCACATTGAGTTCTTAGTAAGTGTACATGTGTTACTAGAAATTTGGTCTGATGGCATTATCCTTGTCTCTTCATGAGTCACCATTTGCTGAGACGAACAAGATGAAGAACTATAATATTCTGGAATAATCTCTAAATTGGATTTAGTACCATGTAGAGAACTTCCGTGAATGTGAGCCTCTTCACTGGAGCTAGTACATAGCTCAGTTGGCATGTTTCTTGTTTGGCTGGAATGGTTAGTGTTCCTTCTAAAGCACTGATCCTCCTTAAATTCCGTACTGCCAGAAACAGCATAGGTGTGCATCATTCTGGTTTGCATGGGATATATATTCTGATATTGTAAATAATAGGCGCTCCCAACATGCATATGTCTCCATGTAGAAGAGCCACCAGCCATGCTGCTACATGATGTGAGCATTAACATTTTCTTCACCAAACTAAGATCTTCAAAGATTGATTTTGGCGTTGGTAAAAAGTTTTGAGAGCTCAGACCAGTTGAGTATTCAGCACAGCAAGACATCAATGCCTGTTCCTTTTGCTCGAAGCACACAGGTTCATCTTTATGCAGAATTCCATGGCTGTCGGATATTTGAGCTGTGCTGGAAGATTCTGGCTGGCCAACAAGATTCCATATCCCAGTCAATGCTGATACTAACTGTGGAGTGGTTAATCTTCTATCTATAGATTTGCTGCCTGACTGAGCACTTGGCTTCGATTGGTTATTGGCATTACGATCCTTAGTAAGAAATGCATCCAGATCAAACTGATGACCATCTAATGGAAGCCGGTGGTAATTGATTGTTGGTTTTCCAGCTTTTGGAGCTCCACATTTTGAGCTCATATTTTACAAGCTAGCAGCAAGGTAGTGGGTCATAAAGGAAAGCTAATAATAATCAACTGACTGAGATCTGCTAGAGGCAAGCAATGATAGAGCAAATTTAGCACACTGAAGTTCTTGTATAGTACCGGAATTAGTTTTTTTTTCTCAAAAACAATAGAATCATATCACTAGCAAAGAGCTTGGGGTGTGTTAATAAGAGCAGCAGCAAAAAAAACTTTTTTTTTTTTTTTGGGGGGGGGGGGGGGGGGGGGGGTTGATAAGAACAGAACCCAAAAAGAACTATTGTATTGCAGCACTCACTTGAAGAAAGCACTAGTTCTTTTCCCAGTCATGAGCTGCGATCTACCGCCAAAACTAGTAGAAACTATCAGGCCATTTCTACAATTGGCATTAAATCTGACTAGCCCCAAATCTAAACAATTCCATTCAAGAGACATTTCGTCGAACAACCTACATGCGCAAGTCAGACTCCACTGACTCGTAAGCTATACGTACACTAGTAAACTTCCTAACAGCGCCTCGCCGATTGGATAGTGTAGCTTGTGAGTTTGAGTCAAAAACTTCCCCTCACCTTGAGATGGCTCGGAAGCTCTGAGGGAGCTCGGAGGCTTAGCAGCGCCAGGGAGAACTTCACAGCCTTCCAGGAGGAAGGAGGAGAATAGCTCTGCAATGGTCTCCGCCGCTTCCCCACCCCCTCTGCCTTCTTGCGAGTGGAGGATACTACGGCGCTGCAGCTGATTGGAGTTCGAGGTCCATCTCCATCTACGCCGCCGCCTGTTTCGAGAGTGCCGCCCGCGGCGAGCCCGGCGGCACTCGGGCACCGAAAGGAAAGGGGAGAGGAAGCGGGTCGATCTGGCGTGTGCTGCTCTGTTTTTGTTTATTCCCAGTGCGTATGCACCGTTCGATCCAAAGCGAACGGTCCAAACAAGTCCAATGCAAGGACGGGCCGACGAGGCAGGGCATCTTTCTTTTCTTTTCTTTTCTTTTCTTTTCATGTTGTTCTTTTCTTTTTTATCAACTTGAACAAATCACAAATCTGATATTAACGGAATCTTTTAAGAAATTTCCATGTACAAAATTTAAAACCACACTTGATCTAAATTCTAAACATATCGGCACCTCAAAGCTCGAAAGTCATAGACCCTACCACTAGTTAGCTCCAAAGGCATATGAAGAAATTTCAAGAAGCTACGGTGATGATACGATCTCCTCGGGAAAAACTGGAAGCGCTTGCGACGACCATGGCTACGGATCAACTGTTCTTCGTCTTCCTGCTTCCTTTGGCATTGGAGCGTGTGCAGAAGAAGAAGAACCTCCTCCAGGGGATGTCCGGCAACGTGATGTTCAGGAAAGGCCTGTAGGCGACGCTCGTCTGCCTCCGCGGCGGCACGACGCACTGCTCCAGGCTCTCCAAGCTTACCTACGCACACAATTGCGATTCGCATACAGTTCAGGAGAAATGCCGACGAAGATACCACATATAGTAGCACAATCGAGAGCTTCAGATGCATTGTCATTGATGCGATGTGAGCGACCACGCATGCTGCTTCTGTGCGTGCTTACATTGGGGAGGAACTTGAGGCCAAGCTTGAGCTCTCCCTTGTACCTACCGTCCTCCAGCACGATGTTGTAGGGAGCAGGCTTCATCTGAAGGAACTCCCTCTCGATGCCCTCGCTGATGATGTCGCCGACATGAACCCTGCACGCACAGCATCAAGATGCAAATGTTGAGAGAGTCTCATAACCACGATTAATTTCAGTTAAAATATTTCGGCTTTATCTGAAACAATTTCCTACTTTGTCTCCCCAACTAGACTGTCTTCAGAGAATTTGTCCCTCTCCATGATCTTCAGTGTGACCTTTGCAAGCTCTTTGCATTCATCCGATGACAATGGGAATCTGAACTTCTCGTTCCACCAGACCTTTTTACCTTTACCTGAACAAAGTTTGCAGTGTCATTTCTTGCAGATGTTAAAGCAAGGTATTCCCTGTCAATTGCAATGACAATTGATTATTGTTGTATATACAGGAATGTATACCTTGTGTGATCTTGCTCGTGAAAATTTGGTCCCCGAACTGAATGTTCACGTAGTGTCTTTGCGTTCCTGCAAACATTCTATGCCAATGAGCAAAATCGGAGGTCATGAGCATTAGAGTTCTGAAACAAGATAGGGTGAAGAGTATAGACCTAAGTGATGAGCATGTTTCAGGCCCTCGGCACTGACCAACAGAAGCTCCAAGATACTATATTTAGTCTCCATATCGAAGGGGCTAGAGAACAGAACGTAACAGAATGCAAGAAGGCAGCATATATAAGCTTCATACGCACGAGAGTTACCACTCTAATCAAAGCAATTAACTTGAAGAGGAGTTTCAGCTCTGCATTTCAAGAAACTCCAAAACGTTAATGCAATGGACCCTTAGTCCATACCTGTTTTTCGGTTTCTTCAGAAAATGCAGTGCATTTGGTGTAACATCCTCGAGTTTGGTGTACAAACAAGGGAAAAAAAATAACATGGTAAGATGGTTGGATTTAGCCTTCCCTAAGGAGTTTGGGGGCATTGGCCTCACTGAAACCAGAGCTCTGAATACTGCACTGTGGCTAAGTGGCTGATCAAAATTGAATCACCTGATAAGAGTTTATGCATTGAGTTGTTAAGGAAAAAATACGTGCAATCTGAAGGGGTGTTTCAGTGTGCTGCAGAAGGAGTCTCACAATTCTGGAAAGGAATATTAAATTTAGAAAATGGATGAAACTTGGCTCAGAGTGGCAGGTAGGAGATGGGAAACATATCTGGTTTTGGCAAGACATCTGGCATGGTGCATGCCCTCTGAAAATAATTTTCTCAGAAATCTATGAGGTCTGTCATCAACAAGATATCCTGATCTCTGATTTGAAACAAAAAGGTGTTGGTGGTTTAAATTTTATGAGTTCTTTTGGAAGGACAGAGATGGAGCAATGGGAGGTGATTAGATCAATCATTGAAAATTTAGAGCTAAACAATGCCTCTGACACTACACTGGGGGCTGACAGCTAACAAAAAATTCACTACAAACGCTATGTACAGAGCTATGTTATTTAGAGGGATGAGAGATGAAAAAATGCTAGTGGTATGGAAATGTCCTTGTCCCATGAAAGTAAAACATTTCATTTGGCTAGCTATAAGAGACAGAATTCAATCAGCTGATCAACTTAAATCGAAAAGCTGGGAAGGTTCAGAGAGATGTCAGTTATGCAATGAAGTTGAAACCACAAATCATATTCTTTTCTGCTGCCCTATGGCCTCTTTAGTCTGGTGCATTTGTAGAGATGCTTTAGGTTGGGGGATCACCCCAAGAAATTTTGTGGACTTCTTCCTCTTAGTCAATCAATATATCAAGAAGAAGAATAGAGCTTTTGCTGCCCTACTAGCAGCAGTGTGTTGGGTTCTTTGGTTAACTAGGAATAATATGATTTTGGGATCAAAACTTGTTTATTCACCTCTAATGCTACCATTCCAAATTGTCTCTCATCTTTTACGGTGGAAGATTTTGGGTGGCACGGAAGAAGCTGGGATGTTGAACCAAATAGCAGAAAATCTTGAAAGGGTCACTTAGGCCTAGAGGGGGGTGAATAGGCTAAGTGAAAAACTTAAGAAAATACGGAAGTAGAGTTTTTCGGAAATTCCAAAAATCACAGAATGTGTGCACTACTAAACAAATGCTAGATCTAGCTACTCAAGAAACTAAATCACTAGCACAAACAACAACTAGAATTATAGCGGTACAAGCAAGTAAATCTAGAGGAGGGAGAGAGGAATTTCACCGAGATTCTTGCAAGATGAGTTGTTCCCGAACTTCTAATCATTGAGGGGATTCTACTCTCCGTTGAGGAGCTCACAAATAGTCGGGTCTTTGCTAACCCTTTCCTCAAGAGATTACACAAAGCACTCCTCCTTCCACTAGTGGTATCTCTTCCCTTTCGGAGGTGAGATCCAACCTTCACAAGTTTCTCCCGGCCAACCACAAGTAGAACGGTGGCTCAAGAGTAACACATAACTGTCTAGGAGTTCTCAACCTCCAAGAGTAATAAATGATACAAAGATCTCTTGAAAAATAAAGCAAGTGCTCACAAATCATCACGAAGTAAACACCAAGCACTCACACAAACTCGAAACCATAACTCTCACACACACACCAAATCCAAATCGAATACCGGTGAAGAGGGGAATTAAGCAAGTAAGGCTCAAAAGTGAATCTCAAGAGTAGCAAGAGCACCAATTTTGTAATGAGAGCAGGAGCTTGACTTGGAATGGGAGTAGGCTATTTATAGTCTCACTCACAGATCTGCCCGTTGTAGGCAAAAATATCATTTTTCGAAAATTCTGAAATAACTTTTCGGACAATTCTGAAAATCTCCAGAAAAACAAATCAAAAAGAAAACAACTGGGATTTTCGGCACTTCCGAAAACTTTTCGGACATATCCGAAAATGAACAGTACCAACCAATTTTCGGAAATTCCAAAAATAAATTTCGGACAAATCCGAAAACAAGCCGAAGGATGTATTCCTTCACTGCCTTTTTTGGAAATTTTGAAAACTATTTTCGGACAAGTCTGAAAATATCCCGAGGGATGGTTTGGAATTGCATATTTTCGGAAATTCCGAAAGTGCCTTTCGGACAAGTCCGAAAATGTCCAGAGGGATGATCTTCTGTGCGGCTTTTTTCGGAAATTCCGTAAGTGGTTTTCAGACAAGTCCGGAAACAACCCGAAGCATATTTTCCTCTCAGACTTTTTCGGAAATTCCGAAATGGCGCATCGGATAAGTCCGAAAAACACAGACAAGGCACAAATGAGAAGATATCAGTTGGAAAAATAGATTTTTGAGCACCCAACTCATTCCTCATCACCAATGCATCATCCCCCTTTATAGTACGGCTCTCCTAATGACACAAACAAAGAAAAATGTACATTATACCATTTGCTCATATGCCGCATCACATTGTTTTCTCGCTTTCACGGGGCTTTGCATTGAACCATGCTTTATCGAGAACTAACATTCCTTCACACATTACTCAATAAAATTGTTAGTCCTCTCTAATCACATTGTTATTAATCACAAAAATCATTAGGGGCCTAGATACACTTTCAAATCTGAAGAGGGCGACTACCAGTTTGAGAGCTCCAAGATCTGGAGTGGGCTAAAATCTACCTTATAGCCGCTCGATGACCTTAGAGTTGTCTTTTCCGGTTTTTTAGGTTCTTTCTTAGAGTTGTTCCAGGTCTCAGTCTATGTGCTAGGAGGACTAATTTTGTCTTTCCTTGTGTATCCTTATGTAAACTGGGTTTACCCCCAGATACAGTTACCTCTTTGGCTTTCAATATAAGCTGGGTCTCTTGACCTTTCTCTAAAAAAACATCCTCGAGTTAATCTCCACCTAAACTAGTTTATAAGGTCGTGCATTCGCGCGACTATGACCATCCTCTTATTAACACAGCCTTTGTTACTGCATGTGTCACCACACTTTCACTTTCTTTTCACCACGCTTTCACTTTCTTTTCACTGTGTTGTCAAAACTTCTAAAGTCTTTGGCATTAAATTTTAGTATGAATTACCATCTTCTTTGTTGCTGCGTGAGCCACAGAATTCCTGCCGTCTCTTTTGACGCCAAGAGACGCACCATCGTTTTATTGTCCTTTTATATTTTGTCTATCCTCTACTTGTGATATCTTTTATTTAGCAAATTTAGTTTTATTTTACATATTTGAATAGGTGTTGAGAGAATGTATTTGGCAGGAGACAATAAGTTTTCTAGATTTTAATTTATTGGATTTTAATTTGTCACATTGTTAATTGGTTTATATTTTAGTTTATAGCCATTGGATGTAATTGCAATGGCTCTATACAAATTCAAGATGCGCAGAATGAAGCGGTGCTCCTGTACTAGATGTTTGAGCTTACTTGGTGTTTGGGCTTGTGGTCTTCAACCTTTCTATTTTACCTTCTGGAAGTCTCTTCATTTGGACGGACGGCTGTGATTTATCCTTTCTAATTTGTCTTTTCCTGCATCGGATGGTCACCGTTGTGTTGATTAAGTGGCTTATTCATGTTGCTATGTGAGATTTACTTTTCACTTGGGTAGATTAGGAGCTGCCCCCTGCTCAAGTTCCATTGTGAAAAAAATGACCTCTTCTAGATCGGTGTAGAAATGAGTCATGGCGTCTCGTCACTCGTGTATCACCGGGAACAGGTACCTACTCCTCTATTTTAAAATACAAATATTTCTAATTATGCATATGAACATTTATAATCAGAAATGCTTAGCAGATAGCAAAAATGCTTCTGTTCTATTAGGAATGAAAACGATCAGAAACGTCACAACCATTTTTTATAATCATATTTTTCTCGAAAGCTAAAAATAAAAACAATATCGAAAAACCGGAAACTGAACTATATGGAAACACGTCGGTATCAATCAGAAATTAATAGTAACAATTGGAAGCATTGAATTGTAGAATCACATATTTAGCTTTGCATAACTATATGATAGAACATAATGAAATAAATTCTAGGTTACACTATATAAATTGTTGTCGAAACGACAACTGCATACGTCGAAGAACGTGGATACTCAACAGTTGTTGGGAAGGTAAAGTGTAATAAATTTTGTATTAAATTCCGATCCCTTTTTACATAGCCCTAGGTGACTATTTATAACCCCATTACAGATCCCCCTATTAGGGTTTAGGGCTATTGCAGGGGAATTTACATGGTCGCCCTCATAAAGGGGCCCTTACATGGGTATTTAGTGTAATCCAGGCACGTGGGCCCTCGATGGGCCGCCCGGTGGCTTCCGATTCACTGGCCCATGGCTCAGGGCGATTGGGCCGGCCTGCTGGCCTTTCTTGGACCAGGTCCGCTCTGGCGAAGTCATCCCCCTTCGGCGCATGCCTTCGCCATGTAGGCTTCGCCTTGGCCGACCGGAACCCCTTGTGACTCCTCGCTATCGGGCTTCACCACTGGGTTCCGCCATCGGGCTTCGCCGTAGGGCTTCGCCCCCCTGTCCTTGGGTACTGGGAGATTGGATCCCTGCCGCCTGGTTGGTTTCGGCAGGCTTGGTCGAAGGGGCCTCATGGCATACTGCCAACAAGCCCCTCACGGGCAAGGGTGAGATAGGAGCTTCGGCCGAGACCGTGCAAACCATGTAGTATGGCATGAGGCGCCCCCTTTCGACCGATGCTCCTGCCGAAACCCCTCTTTCTGGATCCTGCAAAAAGTTTTTGACATGCGAAAAAGGATTATAGTGTTTGGTCTTCGCCCTTCTCGAGCAGTTGTGGGGATTTGATTTTTTTTTGAAACGACAACCGGTCCTAGTGTGAGCAGTGTTGGGCCTTCGCTTTTTTATGAACAGTGGAGTGGCCCATGTCACTTTGTTGGGTCTTAGCGAACTAGTGATGGGTCGTTGGGCCGCGGCGAACAGTAGTGGGTTTTTTGTTTCCGGAACCCGTTACCGCACGGTTTGACCCATGGGATTTTACCGTTTCGCCCACCCCGCAACACGTGGCCGCTCCTGACTGGCTGGGGAAGCGAAGCGTCGTTCGGTGAGATATATATTCTCACCCCCCGTTTTCACCGTCGCTACCCTTGTCACTTTCACCGCAGTTACTTTTCTCTCCACTTGCTCTCGGCTAATCTCTGAGCGACCTACTTCGCCCAAGTAACCCTTTTCGCCAACGAACTTCCCCTTCGCCCATGGCTCCCCGCAAGCCGAACCCAGTCATCGTGACCGGACCCGATCCCGGCCGGATCGACGACGACACCACAGCCTTCCTGGGGGCTTCGCTCGTCGATGATGATGAGCTGGCCAGAATGGTGGACGCTGGCCTGGTGGCGGAGGGGCAGGCGTCCGTCCCCGGGGAAGCCGAAGTGCCGCATCCTAGCGAACACCACACGGTGGTGTTCGCCGTTTTCTTTGAGGCTGGCCTCCGATTTCCGTGCAACATCCTGTTGCCGGAGATCCTCCGCCTCTTCGAAGTCGAACTGGCCCAGTTGAGCCCTTCGGCCCTGGTGCGAATCGCGGTCTTCGACTGGGCTTGCCGGACTGTGGGGTTCGAGCCCAGCGCCGATCTTTTCGGCACTATCTTCTCCGCCGCCGTCAACACGAAGACGGTGATCACCCCCGCCGGGGCCCGGAAGACAGCATTCGGGAGTGTGAACTTTAACGTTCGCCCCGAACGTGCCGACTTATGGCCGGTTAACGCCGCCATGTCGAAATGGGACCGCCACTGGATGGCGAAGTGGTTCTACCACTCCATCCCCTTCGAGGCGATTCCGAAGCGGCGGGGGCGCTGCGCTGGCGTCGTCGGGCAATTTCGCCCGCGCGGAAGCCCAGGGTTGCCGTTACTGGTACCCTGGAGTCTCGCTTCGCCCTGCTTCGCAGGGTCTGTTCCTGGCTGAGTTGCCGGGATTTGGTAGAGGAATTTTGCATGCTGCGGATTTGTCCGCTTTCGCAGGCGTGGCAGGTCGAAGTCGACCAAGGCGAAGTGGTCGACGGCCTGCCCAAACTTGTTTTGCCCCCGGGGACGAATGGTGAGCTCTCTTTTTCTTCTTCTTTTTTTTCTTCTTTTTTTTTGCGCTTCGCCTTTTTGCCATGCTTTTGCTTCGCCTCCTAACTTTGCGTCTCGCCTTTTTCCAGTGTTGACGCTGGCTCAACCCGACGCCGAAGCCAGACGGCTTGTTGCCGATATCTCTCTGATCGAATATAGCCAGCTGCTGACTCGGCAAGCAGCTGGCCGGGCGAACCGCGTCCACGTCGGCGAGCTCCCTCCGAGGGCGAAGCCATCTAAGGCGGATGGCGAAGTTGGCCCCTCTCGGAAGCGCCCGCGGGTGCAGGTTAGATTTGCCCCCCGCAAACAGAAGGCCCCCGTCCCTATAGACTCCGACGTCGGAGAAGACGAGGATGTCGAAGAGGAGGAAGCGGGAGGGGCCGAAGCTGCGGCCGAAAGGGCTATCGACGAGGCGGGCGATAGCCGCTCCGTGACGCGCGGTTATACGTCGACTCCCAGCCCGGAGCGTGCCGACACCGGGGCGGAATCCGCCTCTTCGCCCCTGCGGCGAAAAGACGTGGAGGGCGCCAAGGCCCTAGTCGCTATCGCCGCGGCCAAGGTGGCAGGAGGCGGCGCGACGAATACAGCCCCCCGGAAAAGAGGGGTCATCACCATCGCCAACGCCTTCAGCGATGAGGAGTCGTCCGGTGGGACCCCTACCTTGCCTGCGGGGCGAAGCCAGGGGCCTTCAACGTCCCTGGGGGCGGCTGACGGGGCTGGTGCTTCGCCATCAGCCGAACGGGTGGTGAGGGTGGCCACTCGCGTCTTCGGCAGCCCTATACGCCAGCCGCTTTCGCTGCTCGCCCTAGATAAGGGCAAAAAGACCGCCGAGGGATCCGGCTCCGAGTATTCTCAGGGGCCGGCCCGCTTCGTCCCCGGGGACTTCGAGACCCGGGCAGAGCTCATCCCCTTCGTGGAGGGGGTGAGCAACATTGTTTCGCCGGCTGGCGGCCCCAGCCTCTTCGCCGAGCTCAATGAGTTCGACGAGGGGTGCTCCGCCGTGAAGAGTTTAGCCGTGCGGGTAAGTTTCGGTGTCTTCCGAATTTCTTTTATTTTCTACCTCCCTTTTCTACACTTGGCTTACGTTGCGCCCCCCTTTTTTTCTTCTTCGCCAGCTTCTGGCGGCCCATTGTTCCACTGAGCGGACAATGCGGGCCCGCCTGGATGGCCTAAAAAACAGGCTCCGGGCGAAGGACGACGAGCTTGGCCGAAAAGGCCTTGAAATGGAGGGGCTTGCCCGATCCCTTCGAGAGACGAAGGCGGAGAACAGGCGCCTTCAGGCCGAGCTCGACAAAGGCAGCGAGGCGAAGGCTGAGATCGATCGCCTTTCGGCCGAGCTGGCGAAAGAACGGGAGCATACCGCCATGCTAACTACCTACTATGACACGACGGAGTCCCAGATGGAAGCCCTTCGCTAGAGGGCGCGCAAGGCGGAGGAGAAAAACAAGCACCTTGCCCAAGAGGCGGCCCGGGCAACCGAAGCAGCGAAGGCGTCCTGCTGCACCCTTCGCCTTGCCCTTACGGATATGGGGGCGAAGGCGGGTAGCTTTCCGGGCGAAGATGCTTCCGTCCTGGACTTCTGCGATTGGAGCCAGGAGGCCGGCTGCGCTGTCTCCGATTGCACCACCGCGTACGGCGATTGCTGTGCGCGCGTGTCAGCTGCCTTCGCCCTGGGGTTACTTCAACAGAACGGGTGCGAGCATGTCACCCGATTCCCCGAGCTCGTGAAGGGGGATTGGGAGGTTAGCTCCCAAGACATATCACCCGCCCTTCGTGCCTGGCGAAGGCAGTTTTGGCTGAAGGAGGGCCGTTCCGCAGCTAAGACCCGCCTACTTGAGCAGCTGGCGAAGTCAGAGGCGGCGGACCAGGACGAAGAGCCAGCAGCGGGGGGCGGAGGAGGAGCCGAAGACCACCCCGAGGTGTGAGGCCCTCCGCCCGTCTACTTTTGTAAATTTTCTCTTTTCTTCTTCGCCGTTTAGGGCGAGTTATGTAAATATGGCCAAGGCCTTGAACTAGTGGAAGTATATGACTCCTTTCGCCATTTATATCATTTTGTGTGACGCACGAACCGTTTGAGATGTTTTTGCGATTCTCTCGCCTAGTTCTTTTGCGTCCACTTTTCTCTTCTTCCGCTCGCCTGCGTGACACTCCCATTTTTGCAGGGTCAATGCCGAAAGCTTTGTGTTCGGCCCCCTCTTGGGGATTGGTGAAGCAAGAACGAGAAGTTTATGGCGGTGAAGAATTTGCCGAAGGTTCGATACCAGCTTCGGCCTTTCTACCATGAAATGACAATCAACGGGAACAGCTACAAAGTTGTGAGCGTCGCTAACTGGATGCGAACTCATCCTGGGCGAATGCTGGAGGACTTCGATCGTGTCCATGTGGCGCGCTTGGAGGGTATGGTCCGTTTCTGGCGAAACCATCGGCGAACCGACCGGCAGGAGGCGATCGCCCAGCGGCGCTACGCCCTTACTGTAGTTTCGTCCCCCTCTCCTCTTAGGGTAGTGTACGATATCAGCAGTGATGACGAACCATGTTCGCCAGATCACTCCTTTAGTAGTTGCCTTGGGAGCGAAGATGTAATTTTCTTGTAAGCGAACGTTTTGGACCGTTTCGCCTGTATCGCGTTACACAGTGTAAGCTGTTGAGTGTATTTTCAATGTTTAATAAAGATGTACTTTTGTTTCCTTTTCGCCATTTTCTGCATTGTCACATTTTGTGCTTTTGTTGGGTCATGGTGCATCGACCCCTTTGCGTGTATTGGCGAAATAGGCTTGCTGACTTTTCAGCTTTCGGCTTCCGTTGTCGATCGTTTGCACTTTGCATTTAGCGGCTTAATTTTGTGCAGATTGACTATAACGGTGTTCGGGGTTTTCTTTCTTTTTCCGAAACAAGCTGTCGCGGTTTCAACGTTCGGCGAGCGATGCTTCGACCGATTTGTTTCGCCCCTGGCCCTTTCGCTGATCAGGCGTTTGCCTTGGGGTTTTTCCACGAATTATCATGCACATGAGTAAAAAGAGGCGAAAAAACACAGAAATTTTATACTGGTTCGGGCCTCCAGAGTGGATAATAGCCCTACGTCCAGTTCCTTTTTTTTTTTCATTTTCTCCTTTTTTTTGTATTTTTTGCGCCGAACGGCTTACAAAGATGGCAGTTGCCGAAGAGCTACATGGTAATATATACGTTTTTACATGCTGGCGAACAGGGTGCCACCCTCTAGACATAGAAACGCTTGAGTGAAGCGGTGTTCCATGAGTGATCGAACTCTTCGCCTTCCAGTGTTGCTAGGCGAAAAGAACCCGTCCTTGACCTGTGCTTGATGAGATAGGGCACCTCCCATTTCGACTCAAGCTTTCCAACCGCTGCTGGGTTCGCCTTCTTCCTTAAGACGAGTTGGCCTGGCAAGAGCTCTGTCGGGCGAACCTTCTTGTTGTAGGTTACCGAAGTGCTTGTGGCGTACTTGCGCATGTGCTCCAGTGCTTCGACTCGCACCCCTTCGAGGAGTTCAAGCGACACTTCGCGCCCGTCTTCGGCCCCCGAGAACATCACCCTTGGTGAGTTAGCCCCTAGCTCTGTTTGGGTCATTGCTTCGTCTCCCTAAAGGAGCATGAATGGGCTGCACTTGGTTGGCCTCGTGGGAGTCGTTCGGAGAGCCCAAAGGACGGACAGCATTTCGTCTGGCCATTTGCCCTTCGCCGCCCCCTCAAGCCTTTTTTTCAGCTCCTCCAAGATCTTGCCATTTGCGCGTTCGGCCACCCCGTTCGACTGTGGGTGTGCGACCGATGCGAACCTGATTTCCAGGCTTAACCCTTCGCACATCTCGCTGAACTTGTCAGAATCGAATTGTTTGCCATTGTCTGTGATGAATTCTCTTGGAACTCCAAAACGGCAAACAATGTTTTTCCACACAAACTTCTGCACTGCCGCCGAAGTGATCGTGCCGAGTGGTTCGGCCTCGATCCAGCGAGAAAAGTACTCGATGGCCACAATCGCAAATTTGTAACCATTTCGCGCTGCTGGGAATGGGCCAATGATGTCCAGCCCCCACCTGGCGAAGGGCCATACCGAAGCGATCGGCTGCAACTCATATTGTGGGGCGGTTTTGCTTCGGCCATGCCATTGGCAGCCCTCGCACCTTTTGGCGTGCGCCACGCAAACTTTCAGCACGGTTGGCCAATATACCCCTTGGCGAAACACCTTGGAGGCGACAGTTCTGGCAGCTTGGTGTGCCCCACAAAGCCCCTGATGAATTTCCTTCACCATTTCTTCGCCCTCGGCGAAGGAAATGCAGCGAAGCAAAGGTTGGAGCACTCCAGAGCGGTACAACTACCCTGCAACTAGCTTGTACCGCCTGGCCCTGATTTGCAGGCGTTTCGCCTCTGCTTCATCATCCGGAAGCCAGCCGTCTTTGAGGTACTTCACGAACGGTGTTCGCCAGTCCTCCGGGTCTTCGCTCGTGGTAGTCTGGTTTGTGGCCATGACATCCTCGATTCCTTTGGGCACGCTTGGTGCATACAGGATTTCAAAGAATATGCCTGGCGAGTGCGGTCCTCCGCAAGCGGCAGATTTCGCCTGGGCGTCAGCCTCCTCATTTTGCCCTCTGGGCAAGTGTTCGACCGTTACGCCGACGAAGCACTTTTCCATTGACCGAACGGCCTCCAAGTATCTCTTCATCCCTTCATCTTTTGCCTCAAAAGACTTATCAACATGACAAGCCACTAGCTTGGAGTCAGTTCGGATGAGTAAGCGCTGAACCCCCATTGCCTTCGCCTTCCTTAGGCCTAGCAGCACCGCTTCGTATTCCGCCGTGTTGTTGGTTGTGTCGAATTGCAGCCTTGCGGCATACCGGATCGGCACGCCCCCCGGTGAAATGAGCACGGCCGCGGCGCCCACCCCCCTATGTGACCATGAGCCATCGGAATACATTGTCCAAGGCTGTTCGACAGGTTGGGGTTCGGGGGCGAACGCCTGAGTCCATTCGACCACAAAATCGGCCAGGACTTGAGATTTGATGGCGGTGCGCGCCACGAAGTGCAGGTCGAAGGGGGATAGCTCCGCCGCCCACTTGCTGAGTCTGCCAGAGATTTCTTTACCCCGCAGTACTTCGCCTAGGGGGTATTGCGAAGGCACTGTGATTTTGTGGGCTTGGAAGTAGTGCTTGAGCTTGCGCGAAGCCATCACCAGGGCGTAAGCGAGCTTTTCCATTTCAATGTACCGCGTCTTCGCCCCCTGTAACGCTTCGGAGACGAAGTACACCGGTTTCTGCCCTGATTCTGTCTCTTGGACTAGGACTGCGCTGACGGCCATTGGCGAAGCCGCTAGATACAATAGCATTTCGCTTCCTGGTGTTGGGCTGACCAGGGCGGGTGGGCTTTGCAAATACTGCTTTAGTTCCTCGAATGCGGCCTGGCATTCGGGAGTCCAGTTAAACTTGCTTGCGCCCCGGAGGGTCTTAAAAAATGGCAGGCCCTTTTCGGCTGCTTTTGAGAGAAAATGACTGAGTGCCGCAATTCGGCCCGCGAGCTTCTGTACTTCGCGTACGCTCGACGGTGGCCTCATTTGCTGAATGGCGTCGATTTTCTCGGGGTTCGCCTCGATACCCCTTTCGGAGACAAGAAAACCCAACAACTTGCCAGCGCGGACTCCAAAAACACACTTCTCAGGGTTTAGCTTCATACCCGCAGTACGCAAGTTGTCGAAGGTTTCTTGCAAATCGGACACATGGTCGAAGGCCTTACGGCTTTTCACGACAATGTCATCGACGTACGCCTCCACGTTTCGCCCCAGTTGCTTGCGAAGCACCTTGTACACTAGCCTGGCGAACGTTGCTCCGGCGTTCCTCAGGCCGAAAGGCATCCTGAGGTGGCAGAAAGTGCCGAACGGCGTGATGAAGGCAGTCTTGGCAATGTCGTCTGGATTCATGTGGATCTGGTGATAGCCGGAGTAGGCGTCCAAGAAGCTCATGAGCTCGCAGCCAACCGTCGAATCGACAAGCTGATCGATCCGCGGCAAGGGGAAGTCGTCCTTCGGACAAACCTTGTTGAGGTCTGTGAAGTCGACGCACATGCGCCACTTGCCATTCGACTTCTTGACCAAGACCAGGTTCGCCAGCCACTCCGGGTGATCAATTTCCCTGATCACCCCGGCCCTGAGAAGCTTTTGCACTTCGGCCTTCGCTGCTTCTTGGCGATCAGCGGACATCTTGCGCAGCTTCTGCTTCCTTGGTTTAGCGTCCGGCTTGACGGCCAGGTGATGCATGATGAGCTCTGGCGAAACGCCTCCCACTTCGCTGGGGCTCCAGGCGAAGATGTCGATGTTTCTCTTGAGCACTTCCAGGATTTTTGCGGCTTCTTCTTCGCCTAGATCGCCTCCCAGCCGGACGAGCTTCGATGGTTCTGCCTCACTCACTTGCACCTTGATTACCTTGCCGTGAGGGGCTGGCTTCGGTGCCCGGTTAGCATGTGGTTCGGTCTCCACGTTGTGCACCGCCCTGCTGATGACAGCCAAGTCGCCTTTCGGCGCGGCCGAAGGCTGAAGCCCCTTGATAACAATCACCCCTGCCGGACCCGGCATCTTGAGCTTGAGGTAGTTGTGGTGGGAGATGGCTTCAAATTTGTTCAGGGTTGCGCGGCCGAAGATGGCCTTGATCGCCTTGCCTGTTCGATCGGTCCTGAATTTCCTCCAGGTCATGGGAGCTTGGCCTTGCCGGGGCGGCTGCCCCGGGTTCACCGGCTGGGGCTGGCGAACAGCGGGGGGAGCCGGTTCGATGACCTGCGCTTGCATTTGAGCTTGGGCCGCAGCGATGGAGGCTTTGTCGTATTCGACTTGAATCGCCTGTCTTCGCTTGGAGTCTTCTTCACCTCTTGCGTACCCATCAATGATGCGAAGCAGGTGCTCAAGGGTTTGCGGCTCCTTGTTGGCGATCTTTGTTGTGAGTTCGCCCTGGAGCAACCCGGCCGAAGCGGCGTTGATGACGGATGCCTCCGTTATATCTTGAACTTGGCATCGTGCCTGCAAGAACCGACGCATGTACTCTCGTATTGATTCGCCCGGCCTCTGGCGAATGCCGAGCAAATGCTGCTGCATCTTCGGCTCCTCGTAGGTGCCTCGGAAGTTGAGGATGAAAACATGGCGCAATTGCTCCCATGAGTAAATGCTATTGGATGGCAGATTGAAATACCAAGAACGGGCGATGCCATGAAGGGCGAGATGGATTACCTTCGCCTTGGTGTTTTCATCGCCGTGAGCAGCTTCGATCGTGGACTCGTAGATTGAGAGGAACTCTTTTGGGTCTGTTTCGCCCGAGTACCGCGGAACAGGTGGGAATTTGAACTGAGGTGGGATCGGACGATTTTTGATCCCTCCACTCAGTGGCAGCCCCTTTTCGCCCCCGGCGTTGCCCCCTGTGCCCTGCAGCGAAGGCCCACTCGACTGTGGATACGGCGTGACGAAGGGCGAGGTGATGGCCTGGGGGAGCGGTTGGGCTGCGACGTTCGGCGGCCCGCTTCCGAACGGTGGCGCTTGGGTGGTGTTGTAGACGTCGAACTGTTGCCCCCGATTCCAGGGCGAAGCCCCTGGCACAGGTGGGTTCGTCGGCAGCCACCCTGAAGCGCCTTGGCCGGAGCCCCCCTCTGGCTGAGCCGAAGGGGTTATGCTTGAGATGTGGGGTTGGTTGAGCTGCTGAAGGAAAGCCTGAAGTTGTGCCTGCAATGCCGAGGCCCCCTCCGCCATTGCCTGCGACACTTGACCGGGCGAAGGGTGTGCCTGGACCGTGGGAGGCCGAACCGGCGCTTGCTGATAGGCTTGAGGTGGGATGTAACTTGCCGAATACTGGAGGATGGGGGCCGGAGCGATCTTGGCCTGCCGTGCCGCTTCGTACGCCTATTGCTGCTCCTGCATTTGTCGAAGCATGTCCTGGAGTCGTGCCATGTTTTGCCGCATGGCCTCCATGTTTGCTTCGGCTTGTGCGTCAAGGCCAGGATCGACTTGTGCAGCGGCGATTGTTGTCGAAGCCGGCTGCGTTGACGAAGGGATTTCCAGTACCTGCTCCGTTGGAGTGGTCGAGGCTGAGGGCGGTGGTTGCAGCGCGGGCGCCGAAGCCACCGGCGTGGCCGCCGCCTCGGTAGGCGCCGGAGGCTCCTTGCCTTCGCCGGCGGCCATCACCTCTTCGGCTGTGCCTTCCTTTGGGTTCGCAACCCTCTCTTTTGAGACCTTTTTCGGTGGCATTCGCTCTCAGTGGTTTCGCTCAGAGGTCCCCACGGTCGGCGCCAGCTGTTGTCGAAACGACAACCGCATACGTCGAAGGACGTGGATACTCAACAGTTGTTGGGAAGGTAAAGTGTAATAAATTTTGTATTAAATTCCGATCCCTTTTTACATGGCTCTAGGTGACTATTTATAACCCCATTACAGATCCCCCTATTAGGGTTTAGGGCTATTGCAGGGGAATTTACATGGTCGCCCTCATAAAGGGGCCCTTACATGGGTATTTAGTGTAATCCAGGCACGTGGGCTCTCGATGGGCCGCCCGGTGGCTTCCGGTTCACTGGCCCATGGCTCAGGGCGATTGGGCCGGCCTGCTGGCCTTTCTTGGACCAGGTCCGCTCTGGCGAAGTCATCCCCCTTCGGCGCATGCCTTCGCCATGTAGGCTTCGCCTTGGTCGATCGGAACCCCTTGTGACTCCTCGCTATCGGGTTTCGCCACTGGGTTCCGCCATCGGGCTTCGCCGTAGGGCTTCGCCCCCTGGTCCTTGGGTACTGGGAGATTGGATCCCTGCCGCCTGGTTGGTTTCGGCAGGCTTGGTCGAAGGGGCCTCATAGCATACTGCCAACATAAATTATAAATTGTCTCCCTTTTAACCTTATACTCCCTCCATGTTGTAAATAATTATCATTTTGGACAAGGATATGATCTTCAAAAATAACTTTACCAGTATTCTCTCTCTATATATATAATATCAACACATGTATGATTTTTATGAAAAAATATTTTTAAGATTAATCTATATATATGATCTCCATGTTTCCAAGGCGAATATTTAAAACTTTATTCATAGTTAAAGTTTTTAAAGTTTGATATTTACAAAACGAAATGGAGTACTTCTTTGATTTGAGAAGTTGATGAACTCTAAACTATATGTAAAATAAAGAAATTTCTTTGATTTGAGAAGTTGATGAACTCTAAACTATATGTAAAATAAAGAAATGATCCATAAATATTATGTATTTAGAAATATAATAATTAGCATAATTAGAAATGGTAATTTCCATAAGTATGTAGTAAAATTCAGAAACGTTCAGTATACGAGAAAATCATTTCTATAATTTTTACCATTTATGTTTTCATTTTTCTTGGTAACAATTTCCACGTTATTCAGCTAGTAAAAATTGGAAACAAGCGTCGATCGGTCAAGAATTTTTGTGACCGTTTTCACCCTTAAGTTTCATACGTCTGGTTATAATAGAAATACTTACATTTTTCTAGTTAGTAAAAAATTGCAAACTAAGCACCTCTATAAAAAAGTTACTCACTACACCACCAATCCGCAGCTAAAATAGTTTCTCATGGTTGACTTAAGCTGGCTCGCGAGCCCATCGAGCCAAGGCCCAGCCAAGCACAACAGTTAGTCTCAACCCTCATTAACCCAACACTCTGATCCTAAAATCTCTTCCTATCTACCCCAGTACCCCAATCTTATTTGAGCCGCTAGTGCGTTCTCGCCTCTTGCATCGCCTTCTCTCGCACTTACTCACCTACACCGCGATTTCTCACAATCGTGCCGCTGTCCTATCGTACCCGGCACTACTCACTAGCCATTCCACCTTCCCAATTCATCCCCTGCCCTATTGGTTGTTGGCTGTTTACTCCGTCTCTACTATACTACTTCGTGTCCTTGCTGTTGTTATCCAGCGTGGCTCCATCCACCGATCACCTACCCTACGACTGCGTTCTCCCTCTATGTTTCCCAACTCACATCCCATATATTTCGCACATAAGATTTTCAAACTATTAAACACTATATTTTTTAAAAAAATTCAATAAGAAAGTTGTTTTAAAAAATTCATATTAATTTATTTGTTAAAAAATAGTAAATACTTAATTAATTATAAGAAAATATATCGTACCTTTACGTACGGAAGTAACGACGCTGCCCTAGCCCATCGCAGGCCACTCCTTGACCCCGCCCATCTCTAGGTCGCCGTCCCCCATCGGGCTCTGGGCTCTGGCTCCCAAGGTAAACGAGCTGGCCCGAGTTAGAAAGCGAGCGGACAGTCCGCTCGGTATCATAGCGACCAAGAGCGAGCCGAGCCGAACTAAGCTGGTTCGATATCCATGAGCCCTACAGCTAGTCAGCTACAGCAATACAGCATACTGCATACATAGCCGGAAGCCCGGAAGGCACACTGGTCGATCTAACCCGAGTCAAAACCATTTCTCTACCCGGCAAACTTAGATGGCGGATCCAACCGCAGCCGCCGATGTCACCGCCGCCCCGCCGCCTCCACCTGGGCCAGCTCCACCACCGGAGCCCGCGGTCACGGCCACGGTCGGGGCCGAGCAGAAAGTCTCTCATACCGCTCCTCCGCCCGATGTGCCGGCACCGGCACCGCCGCCGCCGGCGAAGAAGCGTAAGCTGGAGGAGGCGGGGTTCCATAATTCCGCCTACTACAAGATCCGGGCCACCGTCGCCGACCTCCGCGTTCGTTTCGTGCAGGTCTGCGCTCTCCCCGCAAAATCCCTCCTTTTTTTTTTTCTTTTTTTACTACTGGTTACTTGCAGTGCATATGTGTGGGGGATGGCGTGTTGATCTCCTAAGCTAATGCCTCCGTAAAGCTGGGGTTTTGGGAAAATTTTAAGCAACGACACTGCTTAGGAAACCTGCCGAACTGAACTCTCGCTAGATTTGTACAATTGCACTGATATGTAACATATTGTTGGGCTGATGATCTCTTTCTGAGTCACCTACTCTCTTTTGAAGGTTTACGAAGCTACTGAATTCCGAAACAGTGATGCTGCTCGCGAGATTTTGAAAGGTAAAAAAATGTCTCGAATTTATGTCTTGTTAGAAAGTCACTAATTGCTCCATTTAGTTGGTATGAATCAACCTAGGGTTAATTAGATCCATGCCATTATAAATTTACACGTTTGGAAACGTACCATGGATGCCATTATAATTTTACACGTATTTGACATATGCCACTCCATACCTCTTCGCTGTGTTTTCTAAATTTCTAGGACCAAAATGCCCCCTTCTTCTTCCTTATCCCTTCATCTCTCTCGCCGGCATGCCACAGCCCCTTCCCGCCGGCGACGTCTCCCCCGGGTGTGGACCCCGTCTCCGGCTTCTGCTGCTGCTGCGTGTGCGCTCTCACTCTCTCTCCCGATAGGTGAGGAAGGTGGCGGTGGGCCAAGCTGCCACGACGGTGGGGTCGTACCAGTCGGCGGGAGGAGGAGGGATGCCGTCGCGACAGTGGCGGAGCCACGGAGAACATCGGATCCCCCACGCGGGCTGGCCATGGCCGTCAAGGATGGTGGAGCTTGGCGAGGAAGGGCAATGCGAGCTCGTTGACCGCCAGATCCAAAATCACCCGATCTCAGCAAGAGAGCCACCAAACTCGTGAGCAGGGGAAGTCTGAGCTTGGTTAGCAAGCTCACCAAGGCGCGCAGTAATGGAGGTCGTGGAGGCGGAGCTTGGCTCACCGGTGGTCACTGATTTTGTCATGTCGAGCTTGGGCGACACTGTGAAGTCAGCCTCAGAGCTTGGGCAGCAGCAGCTGGAGCGAACGACACCGGTGGGAAGGGGCCGACGGAGGAGCTACGGGCTACACAAAGAGAGATATGAGGGGATAAGGAGGAGGAAGAAGAAGAATGGCATTTTGGTCCCAAAAAATTAGAAAGTGCAACGAAGAGATATGTAGTGGCATATATTTAATAGCTATGAAATCATAATGGCATCCTTGCTATTAGTTGAATGGTAATGGTATTTTTCCAAACTAGCAAAGTTACAATGGTATGGATCCAATTAACCCATCAACCCTAGCGCTCGTGAAAAAAAACATGAAAATTGAACATTAGGTGGTCCAAATATCATAATTTTGTGCTTTGTATAATTCCACCTAGTGAAATTTTCAGTGCTGCTCTCCTGTCTGTTACTAATGTGGCTGTAGCCAGGGAGGTTACTTGGGTGAAGGTGGAGCATCAGGGCTTATCCCTTCCATTGTGGATATGGGAATGGTGTAGGCAGGAGGCAGTGGAGGCATTGTAGGTGTGTGTAGACTCATCAGAGCTGAGGTAGGGCCCACACAGTGGTGCCACATCTTCAATTGGAAGCCGTTGCTTTACATGGGAAGTGGTGGAGAAGTACACTTGCTGGGGATTTTGAGTGAAGGGTAACTACTTCTATGTGAGGATTGAATGTTAATGGAGGAAAGAGTTTACTGACATGGGCGGGATTAGGGTGGGATAATCCAACTTTGCATGTCAGCACTTGAATGTCTAGCAGGAGGTTATAGTCGTAGAAGTTGGGATGCTTTGGTTCTGACCCTCAATGGCAAGGCATTGCAGCTGACTGGTGGTAATCAGGTAGCAGAAAAAACAATGTGCAGGAGAATGGCGCACAAACGGCAGAAGAAGAGAGAAGTAAATGGGTACTTTATTCAGTACATGTTGGCCCATATATAGACAAGACCACCCTCCTCAGTAACCGAATCTTATACCTAAGAACTCAGTTAATTGCGTAACTTAAAGAGCTATCTCATCCAAAGAAGTCTGTGCTCATGCATCCTCAACTAAATGGCAACTTGGCTACACCAGCTATAGAGTGCCTTGGTCAACACGGTAGATAAATGTGTATCAATAGTGAGCACCTGAGCTGTCTATGACTTTTATCTCCCCGGTAAAAAGAAATAGACTAAATTTCTAAAATCAGTTCTCCTCCAATTTATATAAGCTTGGGAGGAAAAAAATGCTGTTTAAGTGTATTCAAACTTAGAAGTATGGGGGTCTGTACTCGACCATATTCTTATGGACTCTTCGAACATTTCGATGCTATTTCTACGTGGCATAGCAAGATAGGCAATGTACTCATGCTACTTCTCCAATAGTATACAGTGCTCTGTTCAGTTCCTCTTTCATACCCAGAAGAAATTCTTAAATCATGCATGAAGTCTTATTGAAGAGGCAAAATTGAGTGGCTTTCTATTGCTCATAACATTCTTGTGGTTCCATGTCAAGATTCTCAAAATTATGGGCAATGTTACTTGCAAAAATCAGATGCATTCGATATATTTTAATTCTTGTGTTCTATATTCTAATTATAGGTGTGTTTTATCTGTTGGTTTATAGATTTCTTACTCCTAGGTGTTGCTACGCCACTTAATGATTTTGAACTTTGTTCACTAAAGATTCTGAAAACAGTTATTTTCATGCAAGGCACACTAAAGTATGTTTAACACACAAAAACATATCATTTTACATGTTACTTGTCCTTTTCTTTATATAAAAAGGTATCATTTTGTGCACTATACAAAAAGATAAATAGATTTCTTATCATTTTACAATCTGTTTGTTGTTTTGGTGTAAAACACATATAATTGTATATTTACAGTAAATTTTGTGTGTAAACATCATTTTACATTCTCTACATGTAGGGAAACTCTTTTAATCACCCGAGTGGATGTTCACCTGTTTAATGCATGTCATCTAAATAGTTATGAAAAAAATTGACAAGATAGATCAATATGTAATATATCACTCCACAAACATGCAATTCAAAATTCAATTTCTACCAATTGTAATAAAAATAACAAATAAAACTCAAATTAGTATATGTATATTTGCAGTTAAATTTGTCATTTTTGTTACAACATGTAGAAATTAAATTTGAACTTGCATGTTCGTGGAATAATATATTACATATTTATATATCTTGATAATTTTTATGAATTGTTTTCATAACCATTTAGTTGACATGCAATAAACGAGTGGACATCCACCAGGGTGATTAGAATTCGTCTCCCTACATGTACACTAGTCTTCTGTGTCAGTATAAGGAACGCAGCAAAGTGAAAGCTGTGATAAATGTATCTGCCAAATGTTATAGCTGTATAAATTTAGATGGATAGTGGACATTCCCAGAGATGCAACCTCACATATCTGCCTTTAGTTTTTGCCTCTTGGACTTTTACCATGTGGGAATAGTCTATTTGATCCATATGTTACTCTTGGTTGAAATGAAGCATATAACCCATTTGCATATGTTTATTTGACATTCATAACCTATTATGACATATGCTTATCTGATATTCATAACCTATCAGTAAGGAGTGTAAATCCTAGTTGACATTTGAACACATGAAATTTACACAGTTTGCATTCTTCTAACAAGACAAACCTATGCAATCACGTTGTCCTAAATGCTCACCAGTGTTAATATTGTGAAATATATTCTAGACCGCACCTTTTTTCTGTACAAGCTATGTATTGCATCTTTAGATGGTACAATTCATGAATGATGTTTATCATACCTTCTGTAATTCATACAGTTCAAAACAAGTCATGATATGCGTCTCATGCTCTGTTCTACATTTCTCAGAGATAAAGGTTGTCATGGAGCTATCCAAGAAAATGAGGCATGACCTTGGAGCCACTTTTGAACCCGCAAAGCGACCAGAGAAGCCTTTAGCTGGAGTTGTGAAGGATGGGCCAGCGGAACCACCTCCATCTGCAGAGAACAATCATGCTCCTCAGACAGGTTAGACTACAGTATGTTCAAATATTGTAAACAATATTGCGCCAACCAACCCTAACTCAGATGGTGCGGCAGAGAAGATAGGGGAAACCCAAAGCAGTGAGCTTGCCGATCATCCTAAAGGGCTGGACGAGATTGCACAAGGGTCTTGTATGACCGGTGGATCTCCTATTGGCTGGAATTTTCTTGTCTGGCCTGGGGGTGAAGTGGTTTACTACGGGCGGACAAAAGAAGTTTTTCGGGCGGGTCAAGCTGAAAATTAAAATGTGGTGTTTCACCCTGTGTTCTGATTGGTAATGTATCAGTCAATTGTGGTAAGATGATTTATAGAATGTGGTGTTCGCATTCAGTCTTCTGACTGGTAATGTATGTACTATTCAATTGTGAGGAATGGAGGATGAATTATGTACATCTTCGCATTCTGTTGACTGACCGGTAATGCACCATTCAATTGTGGGAGGATGATTTCTGTTATACATCTATTAGTAATATCTGTAACTGATTTCTGCATGACATTGTGGTCTTGTATGAGGTGCCATTACGCTGCACCGCCATCATGTTTCTTCAGCTTGAATGGCTATAAAAGTCATGCCCAGACTTCAAAATTGCTTTGGAACATGGCAGGATGAAATCCCATCCCAGTAGCTAAGATAATCTCAGCCCATCCTAACCAGAATTTAGGCCCATCCAAAATAAGATCATTTTTGTTATTTCTTCTTGGCCCAAATTTCTTCTTTTTGGTTAATCCACATCGCCATTCACGGTTCATCTGGTGCCCCGGAAACTACGTAATGGACACAAGATACAACCTCCACACACGCACGTTATTAACTCCCGTCAGTTTCCTATTCACCCCTCCCATAAACAGTTGCTAAAAACAGAATGTTTGAAGATTTCAGAACCGGAAAAGACGCGCCCCTCGATCTACCAACCGAAGCCCAGTCAAGCCATATCCCCCGTTTTTCGGTCCGCCCATTCTTGCGCCACCACAAGACGAGAGCCAGTTTTTCGCCCAACCGCGTTGAATCCGTGGTCGATTAACTAATGCACCGTATCACGAGTTCATGGAGAGAGATCATCATCAGAACTCTGACAAACTCCGAGTCCTACTTCCAATCCTCTGATACACGCACATACTCCCCATGAAGAGATTCCCCCACCCACCCACAGCGTGGCCGCGGCATGCACGACCGGCGGGCGCACGTACGCTACAAAGACGGCGCGCGCACCGCGCGGCAGAGGATGGTTTGGTTCTTCGCGCGGTTGGGCGCGGATGCCGGCCGTGATGGAGGAGCTAGCGCCAGGAGCCGATCGATCGATCGATACATCGATCTGTATAGGAGGCGGTGGCGGCAGAAGGGAGGATACGCATCGCGCGTGAGTTGGGTTGAGATGGGAGGAGGGAGGGACGGGGCGCGGGTGCGAACGGGTCGCGGAGGCGACGGCTATAAAGTATCAGGGCCCTTTGCCCCCGCACGCGCACGGGCACGGCACCCCCCTGTTGTTTTCTCTCAAGCCCTACGAAGCGGAGCCCTCGGCGCGATCGAGTCGACGCCGCACGACGACGCGCGCCATCCCCGCATTGCCCACGTCAGGTAAGCCGATCGATCGTTGCTCCGCCGTGCGTTTCGGTTCGTCTCGTGTCGAATCGAAACATCCCTTTTCGATGAATACATTGATCTCGGTTTCTCTTCTCGACGAAACTCGACGAAAAGATTGATCTTGTTTTCGGAGAAGGAATCGTTCTCGGTTGTTTGAACTGTATATATTATTCTTTATTATTAGGGAAAGATTTTGCCCGACAGCCCCGTGGTCTTATACGAAAGATTGAAAACTTTATTAGGGATTGTGAGTTATTGTTGAAGAGATGGCGAGCTACGACGACGAAACCGACGTAAGATTATATTTCTCCTCTCTGGGCTATCCCATGACCCCATCAACACGAAGCATTAGCAGTTTACTGCATTGCGGCGTTGCCTAAAATATAACATTGATTGCAAATGTCTTTCTCCAGCTCGTGGACGACGAATACGATGATCTGGATGATTTCATCGTCGATAACGACGACGACGTGGTGGTAGGGGAGGAGCAGCAAGATGAGTTCGAGGAGGAGGAAGAGGAACAGGAGGAGGAAGAGGAAGAAGAGGAGCCTCCGGTCGGGCAAGTGGAGATCCTTACCCTCAGGGAGCAATTGAAGGCGGACGTTAGGAGAAAAAATCAGGCACAACATGGCGCCGGCAGGCCGGCTAGCTGCTCGTCGTCGGTGCAGCCTCCGGCCAAGGATAGGTATGTTGCATTGCATTGCACTGCATGATGTTTCTGCTGCCTTATCTTTTTTGAACATGAACATTATAGTTTCTCTCCCAGTTGTTAACAGCAATAATCGCTTGCAGATTTGGTAGCTTCTTTGGGCCATCCAGACCTTCACTTGCTCGCAGAGTCATCGAGGAAGGCTGTTCATCAATAATCAAAGAAAAACAGAACGTACCATCCAACGTATGTACTCCTGAACTTAATCTTGCTGAAATTGGTTCATTTTTATTTTTTTTAAAGATCCTGCAAACGTGAAACTTTTATAATTGAATTCCAACGATAATTATTTGCAGAAAAGCAGTGTTTCTTCTGCTTCAAAAAAACAACCAATCGCAAGCGGGCAGCAGCAGAAACCGAAGTTTGTTAAAGAGGTATGGATCATTTAGGATTAAACATCACCAGGTTATGTTGCTTACAGCTCTTAAAAAAGGATTACGATGCATAAGCTTTGACCTGTGATTCTGCATTGGTCGTTTGTCATTTGCAGGAGAAAAGAAAGGTTGATGCACTCCGTCAGAATCGGGATTATTCATGTCTGTTCTCAGATGATGCCGATACTTCACAGCCTACAAAGGAACAACATGACAATATGGCTGCATTGCCTATGAAATCTGGTACTACTACTTTTTAAAGCTTTCGTGACGAATACATGAACATGATACGATTCTTGCTTCCTTCAATTCCTCTACAGAATTCTCACTTGTTTGGTATATAGATGTTGGAGACAATGGATTGACACATTCTGATGGCAAGAACAGCGCGGTTACAAGCCAGACTACCACAGCATCAAAAGGCAGCGAATTGAAGGGTGCACCTTCCATTCAGAGTCGCGTAGGATCAGCCGGAAAGGAGCCTCATTTAAATACGAAGAGGATGATCGCTTCTTCTGACAAAAATGGATCCAACCAGCTTTCCATGAAGAAAATTCAGAGGGTACAGCCATCACCAAATGGCCAGAAGGTGCGGCAAACACTGCAGGCAATGTTGCCACAAAGCCATGGCCAGCAGTCTCTGCAATCTCGAAAGCCTAAACCATCTCTCAATGGTCAGAGTTCCAGGCAAAAGGTGTCAGCCCAATTAGCACAAAAACAGTTGGCTCCTTCCTCAAGACCTAAGGTAGCAACATTTAATTCTAATGATTTTTCTTTCGTCTCTTCTTGATCTTAGCGTTCCAACCTATGATAGAACTACACAGAATTCAGATTTACAATTTGGAATGTCAGCAATTCAGGAATATGCATTTGAATCTTTCTCAATGTTTGCAGCCATCTCGACCAATGTCTTCAAGTGTAGTTCACAACGATCACGGAAAGACAAGACGTCTAGTGAAAAGGAAATCCAAGGATGAATGTGATGAAGATGAAGTTGGCTACAAAGCAATCATCAGAGGAATGTTCAAGTACGGTTGCTTTTTGTCTTGTTAAATAATTTGTTAATTTTTTCACTGGTTATCAACGGCTTTTGGTCTTGTGCAGCTACAATCCAGAAAAATTCGCTGGTAGAGATGAAGATGACAGAGACATGGAAGCCAATTATGCCAGCATACAAATGGAAGAGAGGAGGAGGTACTTAAATTCTACCTTTCCATTGATCTACACCTTTTTTTTTTGTCGACAACAATGCAATCCTGGTGCAAAAAACGACCACCTCGAACGAGCTAACATTTTTCCGTTGCTTTGGATATGCAGTGCAAGACTTGCAAGACAAGAGGACGACGAGCAGCTCCTCCTGATCAAGGACGAAGAGAGGCGTGAGCAGCAGGAGAGGAAGAGAAAAAAGCTGGCGCAAAGGCAGTAGTAGATGCCAGCCAGGACTGAACTCTCTTTGCCAAGCCAGTAGTGTAGTAGTTTGTTAGCAATTGAGACCTGGAAAAGATTAGATTATCTCATTAGTGCTGATTAGTTGTGGCCACCTAAAAAAGCTTTTTTAGGTCGATTTGCTTAATAACACAATGTTATTTGCACATCACATGGGACGATGAAAATACTATTATTAGCATCACCTGCGCGGTATTACCCTGTACCTATATCCATATCTTATTATTTAGGTGCGGGTGTGATTTTGATAAAGACTTTCACAAAGTGTCTTTGTGTTATTCGGACCGAGCGTGCCACGTATAATGTTTCATGTCACGTTTGTCTCTGCCATATCTAATATTTCATGTGATGTTTGCCTTATTCCATGTCACGTTTGTCTCTGCCATATCTAATATTTCATGTCACGTTTGCCTCTACCACAACCCTGTCAAAAACGTGAAGTCAAAATGGAAACAATTATCTTTCGGACGAAACTAGGATGTGCCCCATAAGGAAACAATTATCCTTCGGACGAAACTAGGATGTGCCACATGAGGAGAGAGGCGTATCGTTTTGTTGGGAGCTTAGAACCTCATCACGTCGTGTCCTGATTTTGCGACTAATCCCCAAATACTTGCGTTGTGGAGCTTGAAGCCTCATCACATCTTGAGCCTACAAATGTATATCCTGCACTACTACTACCCTAAGACCCCTAGAGTGGCATTTCGTAACAAACCTCGACTACGGTCATCGGCCAAGGTGGCTGGACCTTAGCCACTACATAGGGTTAGTCACCTTGACCATGGCGGCACTATTCAGGGTCTCCAAGCCCACTAGCAGTGGTCCTGAGTGGTCTCCTTGATCACGGAGGTGCTCTTATTGACTCCAATGGTCTCCTAGCCCACTAGCCCACTAGAAGTGGTTTTGGGCGAACTTCTTACCATGGACCTAGTCTCCAAGGGCCTCGCGCCAAAGTCACATGAATAGAAACTGCGTTGTTTTCCGAACTACTAAATGAGGATTTATGAAAAAAATTCTAAATAGAAGTTACTTAAAAATAAATAAATCTTTTTTTAAGTTTGTAATAATTAATACTTGATTAATCATGCACTAATAAATAACTTCGTTTTATTGCTGCTAATATGCTCTTCCACTATAGAGGTTCAAACGGATGCACTTGAACATCCTGAGAATCATGTATTAAATGTGTATGTATATCACAAGTCTTTCCTATTAAATACCACATTCAATATGTATCCCTACCGTAAGTCCCCCCTATTAAAAGTGCATATATTTTATGTCTCCTCTTGTTAAATTAGTTGAAAAAACAGGTATCCCATCTAACCTGACACTGTAATATAAGATAATTAGACATGATAAAGTATATATAATAGTACTAGCAATAATGCTTGTAACAGTGAGTGTAACTATACGTTTCTATACAAGCTATCTGTATATAAGGGCATAAGGTTTTATTCAGGCTCCCTCTAAGAGAGAGAGCACACGCTAGAGAACATATAGGAAAAGAGAGCTCTTATAACTACCATTGGTTGGTCAACTCCAAAATTAATTTTTAAGATTCAAATTTTGGTACCAGTATATACGTCGTAGGATAAAAGATGTGGCACGAGATATTGAGAGTAGGGCTATTATCTTCTGAGAGATCTAAACCTGAGTAAAATTTTTTAGAGTTTTTCGTGTTCTCAGTTAAACGATCACAACCTTAAACCTTTCGTCGAACACCAAGTTCCAACAACTATCTTCTCTTAGTTTGGATATCTTTTTAATTATTACATCGGTTGTATCAGTGTTTCCTGTGACGCTGACGTAACGAGACTAGTTAACAACTTGACTAATGGTTTTACATGGGCCAGTTTTCTCTATATGATTTTTTGGCGGGTTGATATTCCGATGAGAACTTTTTGGGTTGTTGTTTTTTTAGGCACGGTGTTCTCTTTACGTGGGGAGTGCCATGGTTCGGGATGAGAATGATCCCGCTTTTAAAATAGTAGAGATATCCCTTGCATAATTACTGCAAATGCAACGGATTACCTCGCCCGTTTCTTGACCAGGCGGCGTTTTTGAGCTCCAAGAAATCAAGAAATGGCGTGTTGGCTGTTTGCGGACTGCTTGGAAGCTTACAAAGGTTCTACGAAGCTGACTTAGCCATGAGCGAGAGTCAAAGAGACAGATAGCTTATCTAATTGAGTTTGTCATGGACTGATGATGACTTACGATGACAGACATTTGGCCGCATCACCAGCCAAAATCTCTTGTCGTTGAAGCTCTACAAGCAATTGAGGGAGACGAGACAGGTGCTCCATTTATAACCATCGTTTTACTAGTGCAGTCATCCGGATCTTCAGCTGGCGTCGACCGTAAGTTTATGCGGGAAAGATAATCGATGTAGTCAATAACTAAACAGGGGAATTAGAATGGAAAGATGACAAGCAGGCAAAATTGCAAACACCGATGAGCGCCTAGCAGGCAGCCTTCTTATTACCATTTGAAGAAATAAAATACCTTGTGAGAGACTACCAAACCAGCAAGTTTGCTACCAACAATGACAAAAATACTGAATCCAAAAAATAGTCCTAATAATTAAAACGGAGGCAAAGATGCGGGAAATCGGACATGCATCCACTGCTTCTCGTAGGCCGATACATGGACCCATCCTATCTCCTCAATCAATTGGATCTTCAAATCGTAAAGTCTTTTCTTTGGTTGCTCAGAGTCATCTTGAATCATGTCATTCATAACCTGTCCACGAAAAAAGTTAACACCAGCAAAATAGTAGGTGCATCGGAAAAAATATTGGGTTTAAGATGGAAAGTATAACAAAATTAAGGTTAAAATTTCTAGGATATCAAGTTGTTTGTTTGTTTTTCTTTGGATAAAGAGTCAAATCTTCTATTTTTAAAAATTTTGATCGTTTAATTTTGGAGATGTGGTTTCTCGACTATAGCATTTTACATTTCAGTCTTGTTACAAATCAAATATATCATGCAGTGCAAATTGACTGATATTCAATAATTTGTTTTCATCAATAACTATAGTCTGTGCCGCTTCTACAAAAACATAGTTGAATCATAGCATGTGAAAACGAAGCCTAATGCAAACTCTACTCATATCATGATTCAGGAGAAGTGCAATAATTTTACTGTAATAGATTTAGTAACAAGATCACTGAGTTCTACTGACCAAAACGAGTTAAGGGAACAACATTTTACTGCATGTCATGGACAACCTACAATTTCTGTTGTTTTTTGTAGCAACAATAGATGCTGTACATTACATATTTGCAGATCAAGTAACATATTCCACAACCATGCAACACCTACAAGTGATTTGCTTCCCCACAAGGCCACATGCACCCAGTTATAGAACTAGCTTCATTAAAAAAAATAATCATAATTGCAACCTAAGAAAATATTAATGGGTATTTGGTATAGGAAGAATATACCTTCAATGCAGTCCCAAGTCTACCACACCGCCTCTCACGCAAGACAGTTAAAGAGCCGTATTTTGTAGATTTGGCATCAACCCATTTAATTAATTCTTTGTAATTCTCTTCAAAAGCATCTTTAGCAGACGCCTCAGTTGACTCATCAGTCTGTCATCAAATAAAGGATTAAGGATTAAGAATCTTGAAACTTACAGAAAGAAAAACTTTTATGCTTGGAGAACATAAAGAGCCTCAATAGTGTCAATACATAAACAGTTGGATACATAATTACATATATAGACTAGAGATTGTGCTCTGCAGGTCCAGTTTATTATGAGTCTATGATAATGCTAAGGCAAGATTATCCAGGGGCCTGAGAACGTAATAGGCCCAAGTAATCATACTTAACATAAACCTTACCATTCTAAGGCTGCGTTTGCAGCACCTTACTCCCAAAGTGCACAGTAAATACGGAAAACGGAGTGATCCATTAGCGCGTGATTAATTAAGTATTAGCTAATTTTTTTTTCAAAAATGGATTAATTTGATTTTTTTAAATAACTTTTGTATAGAAACTTTTTGCAAAAAACACACCGTTTAGCAGTTTGAAAAGCGTGCGCGCGGAAAACGAGAGAGATGAGTTGGGAAAAGGGGAGAAAGAACAGAAGGGCAAGGAAAGAATAAAGAGCAGGAATATTTGTCACGATGGCATTAAATTTACTCACTGGCTTAGAACAAGTAGTATACATGTTAAGTCACAGTTTAGCTTACAAAGCTGGTACAAGGTTTTCAAGCATTAGAATTGTAAATATAAGAGTATTCTGGTGTAGCCAGGCTCAGGCCCAGGAGACAGATCCCAGCCTCTAGTTTATGACAATTGACACCATTACACAATTGCACTATAAAGATATGAAAATAAGGTGAATAAATGTATAAAATGCGATGGAAGATGCTGACCTTTAGCGACTCAATCTCTGCCAATGCAAGACCCTTTTGGTATAGTGCATCAGCCATCTGGTCTCGTGTTTCTTCCATCCTTTTCTTATTTTTCTATCAGTCAGCAGAAGGTTTCAGCTAAGCAGGGAAGTGCAAGCACATTTGATTACAAATGCTAGTAAATAAATAATCTATTTACCTGTGCCTCTTCATCTTCGGGATCTGGTTTAAGGGACAAAGACTTTGCCAGATCCTCTTTATCAACACTGTCCACTACCTCATCAGCTGCAGCTATAATCTAAAGACCAAGAACATAAAAAAAATTAAATAAAATCAGAAGGGTTCATTTAAAAAAGCCAAACTATGATAGACGTATTATGTTATGTGGGAACAAATACTGATAGTCAAGTGAAAATTCACTTAGATGTAAAAGTAATTAATTATTTATCTACAGTTTTGGAATTTTCTTGAAACAAATGATATAATATAATTTAATCTCACAGAGTAATGCACTAATCTCCTCCCAAATGTGAAAACTCAAAACTGCCTGAAGGAATAGTGAAGAGACTGAATTATCTTTAGCTACCAGGCTCTGACGTGGAAAAGAAACAAGTTTGAACATAGATTTCGAGTTTGCAATAGTCCTTTGTCTTTGAAAATATGGTTAATAAATGATCTTGGCAATTTTATCAAACAGATATATAGCTATGCTTCATGTGAAATACGTAAACCGTTGACCGAGTGTTGGCTAATATCAATGCACACAAGTTGGTTTGAAATACGTAAAGGCATGAGCCTGATTTTCAGATCCAACATTGCTGAGTCTTGGCAGCATGTCTGTTTTGCAACAAGATTATCCTCTACTGGAAAGAATTAGACATATGGTAACATTCTATTGCATAGACATCAACTAACTAATCAGCTCGTTTAGTAAAAGACATTGGAATTTGGAGCATTGGACCTAGTGATGATTTTTTTTAAAAAATAAGAATGAAAACCTGCTCAATGTTATCCAACCATGGTGTGGTAAAATTGTATGAACGTTTACTTTTTTATTCAACAAAGTAAGATGCAGGGAAACATAAATGAAAAGAAAACATTAATTACCTCTTTTTGATGGCTAATCTTATCATCTGAAGTTGCTTTCTGAACTATGCATTCCAAAATTTTGGCAAGCAAAGGTGTATACTTCGGATACTCTGACTGCAATATGCCAATAAATGCTAAGGTGATTTATTGACATTGCAGAATAATATAAACAAATGTAGCTCATTATTTTTATAATATAAAATGACATAATTGACATTTTAAGCAAGAAAAATAATCAAATAACATCCATCTCATTGTCTTTCTTTAATGTAACATCTTAGCATTAATTAAAAATAACTAAGACTAAATGTGCCGCTGTAATCATAGATCTGCAAAGTGCAAACTACAGATGATCATAAAACTAAGAAAAAAAGAAAGCAAACTAGAGTCAACATCAAGTTTGTTATGAATCTGCAAACTACAGATATTTCCAGCAGTCAGGTGAGATCGAGGCCAGAGCTGCAGCGGCCTGGCAAGCTCAAGGCCTGAGGCCTGACATCAATGGGGTGGTGACGATCTCCATGGCAACCATGGCTGACCTCATGTGAGATGGTGAAGGGAATGGATTGTAGGAGGAAGAAAGCAAGGGTACTGTTGGTATTCCGCATCTTTCTTTTCAGAGAAAAAATAAAAAGAAAACTAACAGAAGTTTTGACTTTTGACAGGATGCTAAATAGAAGAACGAAGGTAACCTTTGGTGCTCATAAGGCGAACTGCAAGCTTTCAGTGTTATAAAACTAATATTGTGATCTTTGGATGCTAAAGGACCAGTTCTTGCCAGATCGTCAACAAAGTGATGCATTAAGTTTAACACCATGCTTATACAATAAAATAATCATGTCTGGTAGTGCGATAATAAATCATAGGATAAAAATGAACGAGGAGAAGCCAATGCTACCTTAAGAGAAGCCACAAGCGCCATCCAAGAAGACTTGTCATCCTCAGTTTCTTGATTAAAGCCAGAAAGGAACTTTATCTTTGTGTCTCGAACCTGATCAATCAATTTAATGTGAAGACTGTCTTATTCCATACGAATTTATATTGCAATAAGAAATCCATTTTTGCCTATAATAAATTAATCTAAAACAGGCAGAAGTTATTGATTCTTTCTCAGTAGCTCAAGTCCACAACAATCTATCCAACACAAATTCGTCATTAATGATCAGTTGCATGTATCTAGATTTTATTATCTTGCTAGTAAAAAACATATTCCGAAAAGAACACTTTATATGAGAAAATGAGTTCAAAGGAACTTAAGGACTAAAGTGCTCCAACCTCCTCGTTCAATCTCTCTGAAATACTCTTTTTTCCAGATGAAACTCCCTTTTCTTTATCATTATCAACCTGAAGTTTTAGACAATCATCATACAAGTTGAATATGCAATAGAATATTGAGAGTGAAAATATACAGAGGGAAAAAGACTTAGGGTCCTATGGTGATCCTGAATATGGAATTAAACCTGAACTAGCAGTATTGCTATATAAGATCATAAAAACAGCAATGCTGATAGTGAAACAAAAAGGTAACCAGTATCTGGTGCACTAACCTTTGATGGTGGAATGAGATACGATATACTATAAGATGCTGGAGCATGCTGGTTTTGGTCATCTTTCTTGTTGAAAGAGCTCACCACACCATAGGTTATTGACCCAACCAAAACAGATCCAGGTAGAACATTCTGCCATACAAATACACAATTCAACAGATTAATCCAAAAAGTCAAAATACTGATATGGTGGTTAACTGGTCATCTAAATGATACAGCATAAAAAAAAAATCAAGTTATACACCATCAAGATATGTACCTTTGGAAGTTTTTCTCTAGATGGTGGACCCACATAGAATGCTTCTGGTTCTCTAAAAATTTAAACACTGGTGGTGTCAAAGTGTAATTCTAATAAGATAGTAGTGAACATTTGAATAGGATGTACCCTGGAACTAAAACAGAGGATTTGAAGGTGCCATTTCCAACTACAGGACCATCAGGTTCAGAGTAGAAACTCAATTGAATGAAATCCTGAAATTAGATTAACATATACATCAATGCTGGATAAGTGACTTTTTAAAATCAATGTGCACAATCTGTAATAAGCACCAACAAACTTAGCTTGCATAATATCTGAACAAGCGAGAGGTGCTCTTAAAACAAGTCAGGTTACATAGATTATGTACATTGTTAGTGGGGAGAGAGAGGGAGAGATCCTCCCCTTTGGAAAATTTTTACAGTAACAAGATAACGTTCCAAAACATTTCAGACAATTTTATGCTCTATTCCTGTTTCCACAATAACCTGATGAATACAATACTCCTCCATAGGACTGCAATTGCATATGTGCAACCTACATACTAATGATAGCAGTTTTGGTGGTGGTGCAATATACACAAATCACAGGATAATACTAGAGGTTAATGTACAACTCTAGTGCTTACACATGATAATTCACACTTCACAGCATTTTTGACTCGGCTAAAATTTCCATAGTTACCACCCATACCCCAAAACTGAAATGGCACGAGGTTTGTTTGGCAAAAGAGATGATGTTCTTCATAATCAACAATATTTGCATGCCTTCAATGAAGCATGCAATTGAAATATGAAATAATACGTACTTATTAGCAATATAAGACTCATTACCTTTTTCTCTAGCTTCCTCTCGATAAATAGAACCAACTGCTTCAGTTTCTCCAACAACTGCACATTGTCATGTCTACACCATCCATTAGACAAAATTCATGCAATAAACCAATTTTTTTTCACTGAAGCAACAAAACATAGACTATGACCCGTGAAATTTTCAAAAAACAACCAACATAAGATAACTCCGCAAACTACAATTGAAAAGATCCCAAAATACCTTATGGTGGGTGCAAAGAAATGTTTCTTTCCTTATGTGTATTTTATCATAATAACGTTTATGGTGCATAACTATTGTACCCAAATTATTTGGAAATTGAACCACAACACCATCGCACAATTCACTAAGAAAAGCCCTCAAGAACTTAAGAGGGATAATCAATTGTGCCAAGGAAGGCTGGACCACAATGGATAAGGAAAAGGAACCTTAGGAGAAAGATGGAACTATTTTCTGGGATATGCTGACCTTTTTGGAGAAGACTCGGGTTATTTATTACTATTTCTCCATATTTCGAATTATATGTCACCTATAATTCAATCTAAGATAGAACATGTTATGGGTTAGGGTTCATAGGGTGATAAACACCGCCGGGAGGATAGCCGGGCGGCGGCAACGACTGCTAGGGATGAGAGAGGGACTTAGGTTGGGGGAGACTAATTTTGATTCATTGCTTAATTAGAATGACGATACAACCCATCCTTATATAGATGGAAGGAATGACCCAATCTAATCCTATCCAACTAAAGTACCATACTACAAGGAAGGGATAGGGCCACGACCCCTCGGTCCCTACCTATGACAGAACAAAATTTAACTAAGCACTTATTTCTAATGGGTAGTGACTAGCCAACTGATTCCTGTGTGCAATATGCTGCAGCCTTTTACGGGGCTGTTCACATCAACACTGCCACTACACACAACAGAAGCATTCAAGCGCAGCACCATTCCTCTCGAGTTAACAAGACACCGAAAACACAGGACCATTTTTGTTCATTTAAGAACAATATCATATGTTACATCGAAACTGGTGCTCCAGAGTACATACTACTGGACTGCAGTGGAGTATACAAAGGTAAAAAGATAAATCCCTAGCATGCTATAATTTTTATTTCTTAATATGTGTGGCTTAGTGCAACTGAATAAAAAGGTGATCACCTAGACCACCTAGGTGTTATGTGTCACCCATCGCCAAGCAAGACACCTTAACACTCTTTAGAGCACATAGGTGGCCACCTAGCCTGTTCTGTTGGACTTGACCAAACTTCGAAATTTTAGCTACAGTTCTGAACTTTGACAAAAACAAGAAGTTTCCCATTAACTATATCATGTCCTAATAAACAAGTACATCACCACATCAAAAAATCAAAAATAGCACAGAAGGCCTAATATGCATAAGAATGCATGTAACTTTGTAGGTGGGAAAGTAGTACCTTATGTACAACTGCAGTGTGTATTCACCTTTCGAGAGTCTGACATAATTAGGATAGACATCACCGGAAGAGTAGACACACTGTTAACACAAAGAAATAGTCTTAAGCTTGTGATGAGATATCTGATATACAGTTGAACTGAAAAGGGTGCCAAGAGTAACTTCAAGAATTGAGCAGATCATATTGATCCGATTTTTCTGCCCACCCCCCTTTTTTGAAGCAAAAAGAGCCCCAAAAATCCTACTTCCTCCGTCCCAAAATAAACCAACTTTTATACATGAATCTGGAAATAGCCTTTGTCCAAATTTGTGTACAAAAGTTAGTTAATTTTGAGACGGGGGGACTAGATAGTTCTAGTACATAAAGTTTTAAAATATATATGCAACAAAGTGTGCATGGTGATGGTGCTGCATTTCTTCTTTTGGTACCACATCCATTATACTTTTTGTAAGTGCTCTTGGGAAAAGAATGTAATAATTAGGAACACTAAGTATAATGCGGATACTAGAGTACTGGACTGCCATATACCAATCTAGAATGCAGAAGGAAAAGAAGGGGTAAAAATCTTATAATCCCCCCAAAGAATCATCAGTAACTGGAAATCATAATTTAAATCTCCCTATCATAGAAGAGGTACATAAATTGAAGGAACAAATATATAAAAATGAAAAAAATGTACCTTGTTTGAATCTGATATTGTATAATACTGAGACTCGAACTTGTTATCATATATTCTGTTGTTAAGTAGGGGCACATGGGGCTTTATTTCAGCGCCATCCTCTAGTTTGAATTTGTAACTGCAGGGTGTCAGAGAGAGAAATATGAAAACAAATCAAGTACTACTCATAACAGATATGTACGGTATCACAGAACCTAAAGTTAACTCACGTTAGAGTTAGTGCTATGATTTGCTTGCCAGATGGTAATCTGTCACGGCTGGTAGTAAGTGAACAAAGATTACACTCCACCGGTCGATAAGGGGTCTTGACCTGTAATCCATACAAATCAAATATATGTCCAAAGGAGAGAAGCCTACGACAGGCTTTTATAGATTCTTTACTAACCTTGTTCAGAGTGGCAACAGGAACAAGCCTCTCTGATGCTAATAGAGATCTAGCAACTACACGCACAGGTGCCTCACTACCATCAAGGCCAATTATTTTCTGATCAATGGATATTCCATGAAACACAATCTGTGAAGTTGGAATGAAAATATTCATCATAAATATCATTTGACACAAATTGGATGCTATAAAAGTATATTTGCAAATTTAGTTGGACAACCAAGGATTATCACTGATCAGAAAATTTGTCGAGACAAAAGTACCTCGAAATCAACACAGGTAGGTTCATGGCTAGCAATTCCGCTAGACCAGAACTGGGCTATGGACAACTCCAAAGTTAAGCCACCTTCTACAGGAAAACTAAAATTCTTGAGAGAAGGTGAAGAGAAAGTGACAACAGCCTCCCATTTAATAGGTCGCTTCAGTGGACAGATCTGTTATACCGATGTTAGAATTTGCATAAATAAGTCATAGGAATGAAGATGGGATATTAAGATCACTACTCAGTGTATACCTGAACAGTGTCCAAAAAGAACCTCCTAGGAGTATCAAAGGCCGATGTGCGCATTGTAACTTCCACCCATGAAGCTCCAATAGGCACATTTATGAACCTTCTTTCAATGTGACCTGTAAGAGAAAAGATCAAAATAACTTTTGTATCAGAATAGAACGATATTAATTAAATACCTATGTATCAAATTCAATGGACTAATTTTTACAGGTTTATTCTGACCATGGTTCAGCATGATAGAACTAATTGTTCAAAAAATGGTCAGCAAATAACTGGATGATTCACCACCAAGGAAAAAGCGAGGCAAGATCAGAAACACAGGAGCTATAAGCCGTAGCTGCATGTGATTCTTAATAGAACTGATGCAGAGAAAAGCACTGTTTTACCATTTTTCAGAAGTGCACCCTTTTAGCTATGTATCAACTGAAATTCCATTAGATTGTCATTATAGGTACATCTGTGAGGCTAGAAATAACTATAGAAGGATGATTCTATGGATAGTGAAATCTGCACATAGGTGAAAGTCCAAATGTGCACCAGTGCACTTTAAAAACTCTCTAAATATTCAAGGATGTAGGGAACGGTAACAAGTATACATACAAGAAAAATAAACAAATAAACATAGAGCTATTTAATTTTAGAAAAAAACATAATTACAGTAAGCACACAATTACAGTAAGCAACTGAGAAAAACAGAGTACCTGACTTAAAGGAAAGATTTGAAAGTGACAATGCAGGTGGCTCTCCTGATAGAGCTATAGGCTTTATTACAGTGATTGGTACGCGGAAAATCGGTCCACGCCATGGTGCTTTGCAATCTATACCATAAACTTCATAGTAGTGAAGGCCGCTGCTGATATTAACAGGATTTACAACAATGCTGCAAAAGACAAAGGAAAAACACATGAAAACTATGGCACTTGACAGAATAAACAGCACATATCATTGATCAAACAATTTACATTAATATTGCTAGTCCAATTGGACTAGTCCTTGCATGACCTGTCAGTCGTGTGATTTGACATGAACATACATTTTGTTTTGTAACTGAAGAGACACCATAAGTTATATAAGTTATAAAGCCTTATGAAGTACTCCCTCCGTCCAAAAAAAAAATCAACTTTTGTACATGAGGGAGGGAGTATGCTCTAGTGGTTTATTTCAGTGAAGTTCTCTTTCAACAAAATATGTTTTCAGCAAAGTCAGGTTCCTAGTTGCATGAAAGGTAAGCATCAATGATCAACTTCAAAGGATGTCAATATACACAATCATTG
The DNA here is from genome assembly GCA_000573905.2 of Oryza punctata. Taxonomy (NCBI): domain Eukaryota; kingdom Viridiplantae; phylum Streptophyta; class Magnoliopsida; order Poales; family Poaceae; genus Oryza; species Oryza punctata. The sequence continues at coordinate 32,050,365 of CM002489.2, read as the reverse complement.
ACTATGAAGTAGATGACTGTGTATATGGTATGTGTGTGTTCTTATAAACCTTAAATCTCAGCAAATATGGCCAGCGCCAATAAGTCCATTTTACAATTATTTTACTGAAATGAAGAGTGGCAAAAAATCATATAGCTTAAACAGACAAGGTACCAACTTGAAAGTGCGCCCATTGTTTGTCACCATTATATACTCAGGAATTTTAACAGCAGAGCTATCAGTGGAATGCAGCTGCAGGCACTCCTCAAATGGAACCAATTGCTCCATATTACTTGCATCCTCATGAAATTTTGGGTCTAGTTGAACAGTCCACTGTAAAGCAAAACATACAATTAATTCCGATGATCTATAAAATTGGGAAAGTCAGTACAGTTCAAAACGTACGTGTTCCTCTACATAGTGCATACACAGTGTTAAAACTTAAAAGTGTTTATTGATCATAAAGAAGTTCTGAAAATCTAGATTACTATTGATCAAGTATGGGGATGATGGATAAACTTTTCTCTAACCTTACTGATCATAAAGGGTTTCTACGAATCTAGGCTACTATTGGTCAAGTACACAGATGATGATCCTTTTGGGAGAACATGAAATCCAAGCAAGCGGGCAGGAAATCAGGAACTAACCTCACTTGTTTGGTGGCATGCGTTACTCCCACGTAGATATATTCCTCTAAGTTTAGGAACTGCAAACATGGTATCATATTATCACATATATAAAAAAGATACCAACTCAATATTAATCAATATATAGATCTATAAGCTTTGTCCTGTAACAGATAGAGTAAACTTAAAGAATACATGGCGCAGTCAACGTAATAATTTATGTTCAGTGAACTACTAAAACTATGAGTAATGGATTTAAGTGGTACCATTATATAGCCAAACATGTACTATCCGAACCATGCAATAGATAATGAGCATTAAACAGTTGTGTACTAAAAAGATATGTGAAGTATGTTTATAACATCTGTGCTTACATTCAACATATGACAAATCTAGTAGTACTCAGTAAAACAAGAATCCCATACAGTAGCAATATTAAAGTCTGGTTGCTGATTTTATACACAGTTAAATATTGCAGTCTCTAATATGTAACTCTGGTAGTTCAGTTTATAAGAATATATACTCCCAAAAGACCTCTGGTTATAAATATTTGACGTGTAAGACAAGATTCGGTCAAACTTTTAAAATTCCGACCATCAATTTTATATCAGAACAAGTTTATCAAATCTAATAAGTTTATGATGTTATGATAGTACTTTTCGAGGCAAATCTACGTCTAACATTCTTTTGTTTATAAACTAAGCATTTGAGAAATTACTGATGGTTGGAATTTTAAAAGTTTGACTGAATATTGTTGTCAAATATTTATGACCAGAGGGGCTGTTGAACACAAATCTATTGGTGATATTCTCGTGTGGACACAAGATAATCATAATGTGATAAAATAATAGTCCAATGGAGGACAAAGACTATGAACAAGATAGAAGAAAGACAGACAATACAATTAATTGTTTTTTTCCTTTTCCTGTTCAAATTGATTTCCTTTTGAAGGAGAAAATCGTACCGGCAACCCAGCTAACATTGCAGATCTAGCACAAAATACCATTACAGCTTGGCTGCTGAAAACAATAGGACCAACAGCCACTCTGACAAATGTATTAAAAGGTAACTATGGACACTGTCACAAATGTGTTACACATAAGATATGCTCCCAACAACCAATACAATACAATAAATGTTAAGATTTCATCATCCAAGGATAAGAGAAGAAAATATTGCATAAACCACATCGTAGATCATAATGCGAGCGCAGTACTCCATTCACAAAATATTTACTTCAAAGTAAAGATTATTTTTCTACAGATTGTGAGAAGAAGATATGATTAGATGAATTGTATAAATAGAAATATACTTACTTGACTTGCCCACTTGATTGATTGATATTCTATAAGAAACAAGCGGCAATTCCTTAGCCCGCTGAGCATATTCAAAAGCCCTGATAAAGCAAAAGAAATATAGCATCAACTAAAAATTCAATATCCCCAAATTAAAGACATTATCCTCATAGAGCTTAATATAAACAAGTTTTATTCACCTATCAACTTGCAAAAGTCCATGCCCTGTAGTTAGTTTCTCCTCAGGCACATCACTTATTGATGCAGCTGTATTCTCAATTGCCTTCCTCACAGTATAAGGGCTTAATGGAATGCCTTCAGCCTACAATATATCCTTCATTAACATAACTATGTTTTTGTTCACATTGCTTTACTGAACATCCAAAATGTTGATCACATTGCTTAATGGAAAAATGATGGCATACAAACCTTCATGGCACTAACAAGAAGAGCAACCCCACCACAGGCAGAAGGAGATGCCATGGAAGTACCATTCATGAGCATGCGAGACTGAAGTGTCCATGTTGGTACAGGAGCCACTGCTCCACCAGGTGCACTAATGGAGACACCGAGATCCCCGTCAGCAGCAGGGCCTCGGCTAGACCTTACAAATCCAACCATAGTATACATGTCAATTTCAATCAACAAATTTAATGTTACTATGTAAAGGCAGGCACAGTTCAAATAAACCATATTTTAAGTCAATAAAAAAGATGTAAAAAGCTAGGGAGTAGGAAAATTCACCACCTACCTTATCGGAGAAAAGAAAGTAAAACTTTACATCTCCTATTTATCTTTCTAACAATGTATTTTGCTAGAGGCAATACAAAGAGTAGTGTGAACTATGTGGAAAGACTAATGAACACAAATGTGTGGTAATTGGGGGATCTCATGATGGCAGGAGAAGGTTTGCACAGTGTAGATTCTATGAGACCACAACGAAATTGCAGGCATGAGCAATGATGTGGGAAGGGTTCCAAACATAAGTAACCATCATCCTCACGGTGAGGCACATTAGTGCTTGACAATTAGAAAAGCACGTTGTGCCAACACATAAAGTCTTAAGTTCCTTCAGAAAGACACAAGACAATATGGTCATCCGAATATTCCTTTATCTCCATTTGAAGTTTTTTAAGTTTCTAACATTTTTTATTAAAGCAAAAACATCCGGAGGATCCCTATTAAAGTGACTTAGAAGTTATCATTTTCCATATTCTGTTCACATTTGCTAATTTTGGAAGGTAGGGCAAATTTCCTATGCAGAGAGATTAGTAAAACAAGAGCACAACTCCTGGAGTGAGCCATGAAAGAGCACCCATCAATCCCAATGTTCAGTGCTCGAAATATACACTCATTTCATGGTATATCTAGACAAAGTTGCCTCATAAAAAGAACAGCAGCCAGAGGTTCAGGACTTGAGGTTGGATTCCATCAGAGTTGTCCTAATTGCAGAATCTATTTTGCCATCACAAAATTATGCAGCTACCAGACAAGTGTATATTAAATAACACGATAGTATTAGGGACTGGTCACATACCATGTGTACTCCATCCCCTCAGCTGGTGCTTGGACGACACAGTGAGCTCCAGCAGCCATAGCTGGTGAGACATAAGCACCAACACCAATAATGCTTGAACTAGTACCACCAGGAGCACCGACAGTGTTTAAAGCAGGACCATTGTTTCCAGCACTACTAATAAATATAATACGATGCTTGTCTACAACCTGTGAAACAGTACAAAGCTCCAGGTAAGATTTTACAGAGCATTCTAGGCATGGATAAGAAATAACACCACATTAAAGGACCTACCTCACTAGCAAGATCAATAAATCTGCCATAGTCAGGAAGAAGGGTAGGCTCTCCATAGCTCATGTTAATCAGATCACATTTGTGCTGGATAAACAAGAAATAAAGGAGACATCAAAGAAGAGAATAAAGTAATTGAAGTTCAAGGCTTGCAATGGTAGTGAATAAAGTAGAACAAGAGGTTGCTATGCATGTTTTGATCGGATCATTAATCCTCAAGCACTAAGCACTTGGTTGGGATGTATTTACAAAATAATTGAATTGAACAGAACAGGTTCAAGTACATTTTGCTATTTATTCTGATGAATTGATACCAAAAACTAAGGAAGCGTAATCACCTCTACTGCAGCTATCAAGGCCCTAACCAGGCCTGTCCCTGTCTCCATTGATCCTAAACGAGTATCACCAATCTTGCAGGAAATCAGTTGTGCTCCAGGTGCAACTCCGTTGAGCAAAGGTTCCTGTTTAAAGACATTGTCAACAGATCAGTGCCTCTATATTTTCATAATATGAAAATCAAAGAGTCGAGGACATACATTGGGATGAAAAGCAGCTGCAATGCCCGCAACATGGGTGGCATGAGGAGAACAATCAGTTACTATACTAACAAGGTTTCCATCATCATAAATGTTTGCTACAAAAGAGCAAGCATCTAATTTGCTAAAAATCCCAAACTTCCGCTCAAGTCTGCAGATAATTTTAAATAGATCAGGAACACAACACATGGAAGATAACTGTTCAGTTTGTACAACCAACATGGATGGATTGAATAAGATAATATAAGAACAGCATCTTGTATTCTTAACAATAAGTGAAACATGGGTAATACAATATTTATACACTTGATGATAAAGTATTTCATATTTGACGTCTTCTAGGTCTCTGGCTCTACATGACATGCATGCAATTTCATAAAGTCCAAATTGGGCAGCAAGTCCAGCCACAAGAAGGGATGCAGCAGTGACAGTATTAAAATCATATAAAAACTAAGCGAGCGAGCGCACTGTTGATTAAGGGCTTAAAAGAATTAGAGCTTGCATTTCAGAGAAGTATTCATGTGCCTACAACACGCACAAATAGAAAACCAACAAATAATACATCTGGCATAAGAAATGAGCAATGAACCATGTGTCTGCAAGGAAGGTTCTAATTAACAACATCAATAAGAAAACAAGATTGACCATACCTGTAGTTTGTCAGTGGAACAAAATCTGCAAGTTTTCCACAATTTTTGTTGCCCTCAAGACCCTGGGTATCAACAGCAACCCTCCACCCATCACCATCGTGCCACGTAACAATATCAATTACCGGCCCCCTATCATCATAACCCTACAGAAACAAAAGTAAGACATACGCAGTAGCAGAAGTTGGCTAAAACTTCACCTCGTACTATACGCTTGTTTTCCTTACTTCTGCTTGTTTCCTCAGGTACTCGAGCCTGTTTTGCAGGTCTTCCCGAGCCATTTTTTGTTTGGCATCATCAGATTTACTGTGTTTCTGCAATCATTTTTTAATGGGGTTGAGACAATTCTTGCAGAAAGTGCTTAGAATTTTCATAGAAGGTGGTGCAAAGCAGAAAGCACTTCCTCTTAATTAATACATCAATTCAAACATTAGCAACACAGGCCATTTCACGTTTACTTTTATTTACATCCTACACTTCAATCATATGCTCTATATCACAAAAGTTTACAATGATTGACAACAGCAACCGTGCAAAGTGCAAAGTGCAAACTATACATAAAATAGACGAAAGACATGGCATGCCAGGGTGAATCAAAATTGTAAACTGTAACAAGAGTGAACCTAAATGCACTCAAAGAAAGTCACCTCCAACCTTTTCAAATTCATTCAGTTGTTTCAAGGCCTCAGATATTGCTTCTTGGTTGTCCTCATCCCATTTCTTCTTTCTTTCTTTCTGAAGTCATAATGTGTAAGTTCTTACAAAGATATCTTGTTACAAAACTTCAGAATGCAGGCACCAAGAAAAAATTTACCTTCAAACGAGAGTTAAGTGTGTCCGTGAAGAGTTCATAAACTAATTTACAGCCAACATGCCACTCTTGAGAAGGGTTCTTCCATGAGGGGTTTATAATCAGACGAGTGCCTATGTGAAAACAGAGCTAGTGTATCAGTTAAGGCAGGAATTCAACGTTCAGAATATGGTATTTTGCATGGGCCCCTGTAAAATACAGTTGATACAGATTATCTTTAAAACTAATAAACTGATATCAGAATGAGCATGTCAAAGTTTGATAACAAAGAAAATTTCCACTGGCAACTTCATTAAAGGAAAAAAAATCATGCTCCAACAGCTTGAAATTCTCCACGCTATATGAATAATATAAATAATACAGACCTAAATGGTCATTACAAGCAAAAAAAAACATGCTTCAATAGCTTGAAACTCTCCTGTGTATGAACAATATAAACAAACCTAAAAATTATAAAACCAACCTGAAGCACCAACAATAGAACCATCATCATCAGCTCTCACCACTTTGGACGTGTCAACATCACCACTTCCCGTGCTGCATTTAAACACATGTATGTGAATAGGTTGTTGAAGAGGCATTGTCAAAAGAAAATCAACCAGCTTCACTATTCGGAGGGGTTACAGCACCAGTCAATGATGTCAAGGATCTTGGGCTTCCCATCTGAAGTAGTCTGCAAACCAGCTGCAGCCGGATCAACTCCAGAATCTGTCACACATACAAGTCAATTGGAAACAATATCATTTTTTTTCTCAAAACCAATAGACCTACAACAATGAAATTATAATAATATATACATATTTGCATGATATAGTTAGATATATTGCAGATCATCCAAGGACTCAAGCCTCTGACAAGTAAACTGTATATAAACCTTCCAAAGAAGCATGCGTGTAGTTCAGTAGTTGTAAATTGTAATAGCATCTGAATAGTAAGCTTTCTCCAAATGTTTATATTGACTGTCTACTAGCAGTAGAGTGTCGATTCTGTGAAAATTAACCCAGTTGTCTTTCTTATTTGAAATAGAAACGTGTGTGATGTGGCGATGCCCTATACTCCAACATCCATTGGACGAGTAAGGGAAATTTGGTTCCACAAGTGAATGTTTCTACATTCACATCAAACCAGATTCTATGAATGCCGCATCATTCCCACAAAATTCAGTTAGCTCTTTGATGGTCATCCGTCTCGCACGATGAACATTGCATCTATGGGCATAAATTGCCATTATTAATAGCAATGCGGTATCTACACAAGTCGCAGGGGCTATCGAACTGAGCCAGTAAAACCCCACAGTAACAAGCTAAACTGGAGTAGAGTACCGAACCACTCAACGAATTCCAGTCTCCAGCCTCGGAGATGCATAAACAAACAAAACCTTAGAGCAGCTCACGCATTCAATGTGGTCAGCGAAGATCGGGGGAGAGGCGCTCACCGAAGATGGCGATGAGCGCGCCGCGGCCGTCGTACTCGGGATGCGCGGCGAGGAAGCGGTCGACGCCGATCTCCTTCTTCGGCATCAGCGACTCGAGGAACGAGGGCTCGGTGAGGCGGAACCCACCCGCAGCGGTCGTCCCCTCGGCGGCGGAAGGCGGCGGGGAGGAAGGCATCGCACTGGCCGCGACGCCCGCTCTAGGGCTCGGGCCGCCTCGAGTCGTAGTCGAAGCCGCCGCGACGGTGGAGGCTGCGGCTGGGAGGAGGGGTCCGGACCAGGCGGAGACTGCGAGGAGGAGACGCAGGTGGGCGACCGGTTTATGTAGCGCGGCTGCTGCTGCGGTCGCGGAGCTCCTCCCCCGCAAGTGCCACATGAGGTGGGCCGATTCACTCACGTTTTCTCGATTTGAGTTCTTTTCGGCTTCAGTTTCAGTTTGTCTTAATCTACTCCGGTTTAGCCGGGGAATCTGCGTGGAAAGCACGGCTTTAATTTGACACGATGATGAGGCAATGAGTGTGTTAAGTGGAGGTTAGCTGTGACGGATAAGTTGGAGACTGCTACACTCACTGCCGCAGCAATGGCGAATTGGGGCTCTGCTCGCGGCGGCGGAGGGTGGAGGCTGAGGCCTTGGACGCTAGCTGCTGCGGGTGTCCGGTGGTTGGCTTGCGCCTTGGGGGTACAGCAGCGTGGCAGATGCTGGGCAGATATTTTGGGATTTTTTTCAATGGTTCTGGATGTGTTACATACCATTATACCCGTTCTATATAAAGAATAGGGGAATATGGTTAAGGCTGTGTTCGGCATTTTCTGTTATGAACTCATTTCATCCGCACGAAAAACGGAACGACTCATTAGTATACGATTAATTAAGTATTTATTAATTTTTTTAAAAAAATGGATTTCATCCACATGCCGCCGGTCTGACCGGCCCTAAACCGGCAGTCTGACCGCCTAACATACGGCGGTCAGACCAGCCCTACTCGGAGGAAACCGGCAGACTTTCAAACTTTGGCAATTTTTCCTATTTCATCCCTAGGTGCCAAATTTGAGTGTAAACACATGCCCCCCTGCCTTTTTGATGAACAACATGAATCTAAAAGCATAGAACATGTCTTTGGTCTTAAGGCGATAATCCAATTACCGGCCATAGCACCTCCTAAGCGTCTTGCCAAACACTTAGAAAGTATTTCTTCAAGTATTTCCCGTTGATTGCTCGCTGAAAACGCTCCCCTTGAAGTGTCTCCAAAAAAATATGCATTCCCTCGAACAATACCACATACTTGATAAGGACCTTTCCAACTAGGAGACCACTTACCGAATTCCCTGGATCGAGTACCCAAAGGTAAAATTGTCTTCCAAACCAAGTCTCCAACTTGAAACAACTTTGCTTTCACCCTTTTGTTGTACGTCTTGGCCACACTTTTCTTCTCTTTCTCTATCTCTTCCAAAGCCTTCAAATGCTTATCGATGACTTCATCAAGGTTGTCTCCCATCAATGTCTTGTAATCTTCACTTGATAAATCATCTTGCTTGATGTAACGAAGAGAATCAAGATTTACCTCAATCGGTAAAACGGCTTCTTGACCATAAACCAACTCAAAAGGAGTGACTTTAGTGGCACCATGTTTGGATATCCTATGCGCCCACAATGCTTCGGAGAGCACCTCATGCCACCTCTTTGGGTGTTCCTCAATCTTCTTTTTTACTAGCTTCAACAACATCTTATTACTCGATTCGGCTTGTCCATTAGCCTGAGCGTAGTAAGGAGAAGAACTCAACAATTTGATACCATAAGATTCGGCAAAACTCTTCACTTTCTTAGACATAAAAGAAGCACCTTGATCCGTAGTCAATGTTTGCGGAATACTGAATCTATGTATAATATGCTTCAAAATAAAGTCAATTACCTCCGTATGAGTCATATTCTTGAGCGTGCCGCTTCGGCCCACTTGGTGAAGTAATCCGTAGCAACTAGCACGAACATATGCCCCTTTGATGACAAAGGATAAATTTGACCAATAAAATCCAAAGCCCAACCTCGGAACGGCCATGGTTTGATGATAGGGTTCAACACGGCGGCGGGTGCCAATTGCATATTGCCGAACCGTTGACAAGCTTCACATCCCCTATAGTATTTGAAACAATCATCAATCATCTTCGGCCAATAGAATCCCGCTCTCCTAAGCAACCAATTCATCTTGTGGGCCGATTGATGAGTCCCACAAATTCCTTCATGTACCTCTCCCATAGCCACTTTAGATTGATCTTCATCTAAGCACTTCAATAAAACTCCATCTATATTTCGGCGATATAGATCTTCATCAAGCAATGTATATTTGAACGCTTGCCACCGAATTTTCTGATCAACCTTAAGTGTGAGATCTTTCAAATATAGAATCAAAGGAATCCTCCAATCATCTTCTGTTTCCTGGGCACAAACGTCCGAATTCACAGCTGTTGATGCAAAAAACACACACTGGCCTGAGAGATTTGCTTTACTTTAGTGCAGGTCCAAAATTAAGCTTTTAGGTTCAAGGGCGTGCCAGTTGATTTGATCCTGCAATCAACAAGAAGAAATATGCAAATAATATTAGAAAACGATAGACAATCGGCCAGACGGTCGATTTCATATCGTATGTGACCTAACCGATGCAATAAAGCATGAATCGGCTGTAAGGTATAACCATTGGTAAAACTAACCCTAAAACTAGTATATCAGCTGTAAAGATCAGTGTTGCATAATCAATATATCAATATTACTTTAGAAATAAGCAATTGGGATAGATCAGACTGAACCGAGATAGTATAAATTGCCCAATTCTAAAGATAACATAAAATAACGATTATATAGACTTATGTCATAGCCGATATCTAGATTTAAGCATGTATCAGCTATAGCTCCGATACAATCTTATACCAGGATATTCTCTAGTAATAAATAAATTCAGTTATAACCAATCAAATTGGTATCAAGCTCAATATATTTATATTAGATTAGATCCTGATATAAGGGGCAGATACAGAACATTAAACAAAGTATAAAACAATGTAAAACATCTATACCAGGTAAGATCGGCTGAAACCCCGATACTATCCTTATTAACGATCATGAGACAGGCTAGATATCATGTTTCTAAATATGACTTAATAGGTTGGACTTAACCAATGCAGCATTAAGTATAAAGAGAAACATGGCATCTAGAGAATCAAGCCGATGATTTTTTTTTCAGGATGATTGATACATTATATAATCTAGACCAACAAAGTAATCTAGCCGATATCGACGAAACCCTAAAAAGAATCCAGCCGATGCAAGTAGATTGCATTGTCGATGTAAATTATATAATATATATGATAACTCGGAGATTCACAACATAGAACTAGAGTGTCATAAAGATGTAAGCACTAGCCTCAATGATGCAAATCGCCATGACAAGATATACCTTTTCGTCGAAGATCAAATTGATGCAGCACGACTCGAGAGCACAAACTTGTCGAAAAGTAGAAAATGAAAGTGGCGATGCGCCAAGATTGATTGAACGTGTGTTGTTATTATTTACAAGACCTCGAGATTATATTTATACCCGAAAATACAATTGCTAATTTTGGACTCTATCCTTGCACGGCAATCTTATCTTAAGCCCTTTGTTGAACCCAATACTAATTCCTTTATCGGCTATCCCAATCGGACTCGGTCTCTAGCCGATACGAGCTCCAGCCGATGCGCACTCTGTTTCCGATATCTCCGCATATCTTCAAATCCACTTCGGATTGGATCGTGTCTCTGATTCATGTAAATCAGTTTGCTTACCAAATTTCATCGTCAACACATGCCCCCAATTCCGAAGTATTATATAATGCAACGGAATTATCTCCTTGGAACAGTAAAAAACTAGGGTTACCCCTGTGACCGTTACACACCTAATTCCATAAATACCAACCGCCTTCCGGAAATTTCATGGCGTTAACTCCGCTTTCACCGCTCAAATCACCAAACTTCTCCGTGAACTCCGGCGAGTGTTCTCGAGCCCTCCGGCGACCTCACCGGCGACAACCTTCTTCAGCGGCGACACCAATCTTCTGCTCCAATGGCGACCTCCGCAAATATTCCCCAGGTACTCCACTACTCTTATTCCCAATTCATGTCTGCCGCCACCCTCTCCATTCAATCTGCAAACTCAAATCGTCTTCATCTTAATTTGTTTTCCTCCCCCTTTTCTTTCGCAGCACTTGAGAGATTTGATTGCAATCCCCATCCAGAGAGAACCAAGCCATTATTTCCTCGGGCCGATGGGCGATGAAGACCCCACCATATTCATCAACTCTGAGACCAACCGCATCCCGTTCATAGAATCCAAGCCCAGCTCCACACACTGGCCCAATATCTTCAGGTCTTGGCCATCGGCTGTAGATGGATGGAATACTTAGTACAAAAGAATGTCGGCCAGCAAGCAAACTCATTGGGACGAGATAGGTATTTCTCCATGCCTCTCACTTTCTCTAGCCGATATGAAGAAAGACGAACCTATGCTATCGGCCGCTCCCTATTTCTGGTCCGATACTTTAAATGCCTTCTTGTTTAGCCATGGTCTCATGACCCCTACACTGTTAAATATCCAGATGCTGACAGATTTAGATATTTCCTCATCGGCCAACCCCTTTAGCTTTAAAGTAAAGTGTGATCACAAATTCCAGACTAAAAATATTGGAGGATGGTCTGGTTTTATAACTGAGAATATGGGCACAGGATCTGTCTCCCCAGAGAACATATAGCCTTTCTAATGATGTGGCTAGACAAATTCCTGTTTTGTGGCTCAACCTGCGGACCAACAGCAAACTAGCAACATCTAGCAGAAGCCTTAGCGTCCAAAAAGCCCATCCCATTAGGTAAATATCTTTTGGGAGCAATATACCAGACTCTAAGTCAGACATCGGCCAAACTCCTTATGGATACCTCAACCAATTATGGAGGCCCTTGGTGGTTTATGCAAATATGGCTTAACATGTATACCATCAAGGTTGTTGACAGAACTCCCCTAGATGATTTGTCTTTTCCATCCTTAGCCGATGATGAATCAACACGCCGATGCTTATCTTTTGGAGAGGCAGCATCGTCTTATCCCGGCATGGGGACATCGACTGAACAATTCTGTGAGTGGTTAGGAAGATTTTACGATGGATTCCCACATGAGTCTCGAGTTTGGTTTCCTTATGAAGACTACAGCAACTATGAACTGCCAACCAATCTCAGACTTGATGATCTGAATAATTAGGATTTCCCAGGCATCAGAGATATCTTCATATCGGCCATCACTCCTTGCATACTACCAACAGGTGTATCTCAAGGCCGATATACACAATCCTCATACGAATTCTATCATCCTATGATTGCAGCCAGGCAACTTGGTATGGGACAGCTGCCTATCGGTTTATATTTTTCAGAAAAAATCCAAACAAGGGGTATTGTTCCATCGGCTCTAGTAATGGACAGACTTCTAAGTCTTGAAAGCCCTCCTCTAGGATCTATCGGCCAGATATCCTTGATCAGACAACGAAGCCAATTGTTTGACAAGTGGTGGGGTGAATGGAAAACCCATCTATTTCTGTCTACACCAGCCGATTTCTATCTGACCATCATGGATCCATCCATCAGTCCTCAGGTAAATTCATATACCTCTTATTACACCTTTTTGTTCTTTTCATCCACTACAAACCTTCTTATATTTTCATGTATATTCTTTCAGAGTCTCAGCTCCCCTCCTCCAACCAAAAGCAACAGTGGCAAAGAGATCAACTACGCTCCTGCCAAGACATCATCTCGCAAGAATTTGGCTTCTTCTTCAATCGGCTACAATGCCCCAGCCATCAAAGATCTACTCCAAGGTCAAATCAGGCAGCCGATTACTAGAGCTGGCAAAAGAAAAAGGACCAAGAAACCTGCTGTTAAGCCAACTGCACCAAAGAAGAAGATGCCTGCCAAAAGACAAAAACCCTCAGCCGATGATGCTCCACTTGATCCAGCTGTGGAAGAATTCCTTGATGAAGCAGTCATTGAAGAAGAAATAGATGAAGCTGCTGCCGAACTCAGTGAATCTGGCCACATCTCCAGCCCAAGCTCTCGAGCCGATTCACCCCAAGTCAAACCAACAAGTCCAGCTAAAACTCCAACTCCCAGACGTCGACCCCGAAAAACTCAGGTACACAATCTCTCAACACTTTTACATGTATCAACTTCACCCAGTATCTGTGATACTTATAAAATTTTCAGCCTACCCAAGCAATATCACCTCTCCAACAAGCCTCAAGTGAACACACAGCATCGGCTGCAGGAAGTCATCACATAGAGGACACAACAGCCATAATTTCATCCTCTCCAATCCCTGTAAGATCACCATCCACTATAACTTATATCGGCTAATTTTATGAATTTTACTTATATTCAATTCTTTTCCTCAGGCTCTAGCCGATATGTTCTCTTTTGACATAAAACAATTTATGGATGACGAAGAAGAAGAAACAGCAAGCAAGGCTAAATCCCTGGTAGCTGATGAACTGAAAACAAAGCTAGCCGACATTGCAAATCGGTTGAATGCTTCGCTAGACAGCTTGGTCGCAGATTGTGGTTCAATCAGATCCAGATTTCAAGAGATTCAAGACCAACTCAAAGAAGACCTGATTGATTCTATCTCCCTAGCCATCTACTTGGAGCAGCATCAATTCAAGCTTGAGAGGGCAAAGCAGAGAATGTCTGATCGGCTAGAGTACAAAGCTCTCGAAGCAACTATCCAAGTCAGCCGACAGCAAGTAAATGAGGAGAAATCAAACTTAGATGAACTAACGGCTGGCCCAGAATCAACTCGGCAAGAATTGGACAAACTTAAGCAAGAAGAATCTAATCTCTTAGTCCAACTTCGTAAATGCCGAGTTAAAATTGCTGAAGCAGAAAATAAAATAGCCGATCTGCCTCAAGCTATTGAAGAACAGAAATCCAAACTGAAATCCTCAATCAAACATCTGGTCTCTCTCAACAAGTCCTTCAAACCTGTACCAGGTACTGACACCGCAGATGCCAAAAACAATTGATGAAGTTGAACAAATTCGCCTGTGTGTGATCCTGGCAATCCAAAACTTCCTGGGTTGATGTAATGTTTAAACAATTGTCTTCAAACAATATTTTGTTGTAATATATGTATCGGCCATTGAGCCGATTTATACTTAGCCAAATTCTGAAGTACAATCTGCTATCGACCATCGAGCAGATATATTATATATTAGCTGACATTATCTTGACTTGTATAACTCTACATTGTGTTTTAAAAATTTGGTCAAAAAAATTTCCAACTTTTATCCTCCATGCCCCCTAAGTTTGTAATAGGGAACATAATACTGCAAACTTATATATCTAAGGGCGATAAAAATATCGGCCATCTAAAGACGATGTAAACACATAGGCTGTCAACCATACATCGGCAAAACACGGCCGATCATGAACCAATCCAAACACTTGGGTAGTATTTCTTAAAGTATTTTCCATTAAGTGCTCGTCCAAATACTTCTCCATCAAGTCCTTTTAACATATAGGCCCCTTTAGAAACACATTTATGAATTTGAAAAGGCCCTTCCCAATTCGGTGACCACTTGCCGAATTTATTGTCTCTGGCCCCTATCGGCAGCACCAGTTTCCAAACAAGTTCACCCTCCTCAAAAGATTTTGGTACAACCTTTTTATTGTAATGTCTAGCAACTCTTTCCTTATCTTTCCTAACATTTTCAAGAGCTCGCAGTCTCGCTTGAACCAAATCTTCTGACTCATCAACCATCAGATTATGATAGTCATTGGCTGTTAACTCGTCTTGTAAAGAAATCCTCCTGGAGCCGATGTTGGTTTCCCACGGTAACACAGCTTCATGCCCATAAACCAGTTAATAAGGAGGTACCTGAATTGCACCATGGCAAGCCATCCGATAGGACCACAATGCTTCGGCCAATATAGTATGCCACTTCTTGGGATATTCGGCAATTTTTCTCTTAACCAACTTAATCAAACTTTTATTGGATGCCTCAGCTTGCCCATTTGCTTGTGCATAATATGGTGAAGAATTCAACAACTTGATCCCCATGCTATCGGCAAACTGAACAAACTCATCGGACACAAAGATTGAACCTTGATCAGTTGTAATTGTTTGTGGCAAACCAAACCGGTATATAATGTGTTCCTTGACAAATTCAATAGCATCTGTGCTGTCAACCTTTTTCAAAGGAATAGCCTCAACCCACTTAGTAAAATAATCAGTTGCAACCAATATGAATTTATGCCCTTTACTCGATGCTGGATTGATCTGGCCGATCATATCAATACCCCAACCTCTGAACGGCCATGGCTTGATAATAGGGTTCATAGCCAATGCTGGTGCTCTTTGTATTGCTCCAAATTTCTGACAATCTTGACATCCCTTGTAATATCTGAAACAATCCTCCAGCATTATCGGTCAAAAATATCCAACTCTTCTAATTAACCATCTCATCTTATGAGCCGATTGATGAGTCCCGCAGATCCCCTCATGAACTTCGCACATGACAACTTTTGCTTCTGCCAGGCTCAAACATTTCAGAAGAACTCCATCAATCGTCCGATAATATAATGTGTCATCCAGCAAAACATATTTAATGGCTTTATATCTCAATTTCCTGGAAACCGATTTAGAAGGATTCTTCAAATATTCAAATACATCAAATCTCCAATCATCGGCTGATATGCAGGCAACTTCTACTTCAATTCCTTGCAACATCGGCTTGTAGCCTGATGCACCTTGAGCTAAATCATTGGCTTCAACATTCTGCTCCCTAGGGATATGTTTCAAAGTAACTATTTTGAAAGCCTTCATCAACTCTTGACATTTTTCATTATAAACCATCAAAATATCATTCTTGCATTCATATTCCCCAGATAACTGACTTATCACCAATAATGAATCACCCATGATTTCAACAACATCGGCTTCCAGCTCTCTCAACAATCGCAATCCTTTTAACACAGCTTCATATTCGGCTTGATTATTTGTAGAGTAAGGCTTGATAGTAAAAGCAAACTGAAAACTTGCCCCCCTAGGCGATACGATCACTAAGCCGATACCACAACCATGAGTACAAACAGAACCATCAAAGAATAAAGTCCATGGCATAATATCAATATTATCAATACTGGTATCCTTGTGTTCAACTATGAAATCGGCTATCGCTTGCCATTTAACTGCCTTAGCCGACTCATACCTGAAATCAAATTCTGATAGAGCAAAGATCTACTTCCCAATTCGTCCTTTCAGAACTGGAGCCGATAGCATGTAACGTACTACATCGGCTTTACATATTATTGTGCACTCATTGGAAAGCAAATAATACCTCAATTTTGTATAAGAAAAATATAAACACAAGCATAATTTCTCCACAGGTGAATACCTTGTTTCTGCATCCAAAAGTCGTCTACTGAGATAAAATATAACTCTTTCCTTTCCCTCAACCTCTTGGATCAAAATTGAGCCGATAGAGTTCTGATCGGCTGACAAATATAGTTTAAATGGAAGCCCTTTTGTGGTGGTATAAGAACTGGAGGAGTACTCAAATATCCCTTGATATTGTCCAATGCTTGCTGCTGTTTTTCTCCCCAGACAAACTCTTGATCGGCTTTCAACCTCAATAATGGAGTAAATGGTTCTATTCGGCCAGACAAATTTGATATGAAACACCGAACGAAATTTATTTTGAAGATCAATGATTGTAACTTTGTTTTATCTTCTGGAGGTTTTATATCTTTGATTGCTTCAATACTCCTCTATGGAATTTCGATCCCACGCTCATGTACCAAAAATCCAAGAAATTGCCCAGCCGATACACCAAAAGCACACTTAGTAGGATTCATGTTCAACCCATACTTTCTTGCGCTTTCCAAGACTTGTCTTAAATCAGCTATATGTTCATCAACTTCCTTGGATTTGACCACCACATCATCAATATAGATTTCTACCAACATGCCGATGAGATCATGAAATATATAATTCATTGTTCTTTGATACGTAGCAGCGGCACTTCTCAGTCCGAAAGTCATAACCACCCACTCATACAAGCCGATTGCACCAGGACATCTGAAAGCAGTCTTGTGAATATCTTCCTCAGCCATGAAAATTTGATTGTAACCAGCATTGCCATCCATGAAGCTGATGATTTTGTGTCCAGATGCTGCATCGACAAGTTGATCGGCTACTGGCATTGGGTATTCGTCTTTCGGTGTAGCCTTGTATAAATCTCTGAAATCAATGCAAACCCTAAGCTTGCCATTTTTCTTGATGACTGGTACTATATTAGAAATCCACTCAGCATATCGGCACGGCCTGATAAAATTAGCATCATAGAGTCTTGTGATTTCGGCCTTGATAGCATCATACATATCGGCTTTACAACGCCTTGGGGGTTGTTTATATGGCCGATAGCCTGGTTTAATAGGGAGCCGATGTTCAACAATCGATCGGCTAAGTCCTGGCATTTCATAGTATTCCCAGGCAAAACAATCTCTATATTCTTTCAAAAATGTTATTAATCTACATTTAAACTCTTTTGATAAACCCTTACTAATATATATCGGCCTAGGCCTGTCACCTGGTCCAATGTCGATTTCTTCTAATTCATCGGCCGACATAAAACCTTGCCCTAACTTGCCGTCGAGATTGTCAATAGTGTCCTTTGTGTAAAAATTGGAACCCTCCACGGCGCCCTCAAAACAAGAATTGGGGTTCTGCTTGTCCTGTTGGCTGTATGGCATAATCAGAAAATTTTAAGTAATCTCATTTCCAAACTTTCCCAGATAAACAATCAATTCCTTCCATCTCCCAAACAGATAAATCGGCACTAGCTACATTGACTGACCTGTCGGCTGGCACGATTTCAATTTGGTATCCTTGCCATTGAATCAAACTTTGGTGCATTGTTGAGGGAATACAACAATTAGCATGGATCCAATCTCTTCCCAGCAACAGACTGTAGGAACCCTTCCCATCAATAACAAAGAACGTGGTAGGAATTGTTTTACTGTCGATAGTCAGCTCCACATTCAAAACTCCCTTGGTCTCAGATGGATTCCCACCAAAATCTTTTAGAACCATATTTGTCTTAATCAAATCCTCTGAATTCTTCCCAAGCTTTCTAAATGTTGAGTGTGGCATTAAATTCACAGCTGCTCCTCCATCGACTAACATTTTCGACATCGGCTTGCCGTTGACAAATCCCTTGATATACAGTGGCTTGAGGTGCCGATGATCAGTTCCTTCGGGCTTCTCGAAAACAGCTTGTTGTGGAGATAGTGTCAACCTAGCCGATGGCAAATTTTCTTCTTGCTCGACGACTTGCTCAACTGCATATTCGGCTGGCAACACAAAAACCATGTTTATAGCAGATGACATCACCTCTTTGTCCTTTTTTTTGTTGATTTTTGTTGCGATCGGCTTTGACCTTGTCGGCTGCTACTACTTTGCTCTTCACACGCTAGACTTTCTTTGTCTTCTGCCGCAGCCGATGTACAATTTCCCCTTTAACCTCCTGGAACTGCTCTCTGTTTCTCATCCTTTGAACTCTTCTCTTTTGATTCTTAGTAAAAACTCCAGAAGGGCACCATTGTGGTTGCATTTGTCTGGACTCTCTTGGTGAATCATCTCCATCATTGTTCTGCTGGATTGGCCCAAGCCTCTCGTGGACCGGCAACCTTGTCTGAATTGGCCGATGCGCGCTTGCATTCTGTCGGCTTGGTCTTTGGACGAATTGTGCATCGGAATCACTGCACCCAGGACAATCTTCAATGGATGGCAATCTCATACCCTCATTCCAGCAGAATCTAAAAAATTCACAGCTCCAATGGGGATCAAAGTATCTTTGATCATCATAAGAATATGACTCCTCTTCCTTCTGGCGCCTTTTTTGGTATTTGTTTATCATACCAGCCGATCTGATGCTTTTGGCATAACTTTTACTTCCATCGGCTGCATTCCGGTTAAATCCAGAGTGTACCATGTTGACTGGAAAAGGATGTCCATCTATCTTCATCGGCTTCTTGGATTCATCTATCTTGATCTTGCCTTGTTCAATAGCCAACTGGATCTGTTGCCTAAAAATCTTGCAGTCATTAGTATTATGAGATCCTCTATTGTGCCACTTACAATATTTCCTTCTCTTCAATTCCTCAGCCGATGGGATGACATGTCCTGCCGGCAGCTGAATCTGTTTTTCTTGAATCAGAAGATCAAAAATCTTGTCGGCTTTGGTAATGTCAAAATCAAATCTTTCTTCCTTTCCTGAATTCTTGACCCATTGACAGACCACCGTCTTCTTGTTTCTGGTCCACTCGGCTGCATTGATTTATGGGTCATCATTTTCAGAATCAGAATCATAACTATAGAAATTATTGACGTTGTTTGTCTTCTTGATGAATTTTCTAGCTTCTTGGAACCTTGTCTCATGAGCTAAATGAGCCAAACTCTCGAAGTCTTGAGCCGAAAATCTTTCCCTTATCGGCGCCAACAAACCTTGGAAGGCCAAATCGGCTAACTGAGAATCTGTCAACGTTAGACTATAGCACCTATTCTTCACATCTCTGAATCGTTAAATGTAGTCTGGAACTGACTCATCTGATTTTTGCTTAATTGCTGTGAGGTCTGATAACTTCATCTCTTGAACACCAGTGAAGAAGTATTTTTGAAACTGCTTTTCTAGATCGGCCCAGCTTCTGATGGAGTTGTACGGCAGAGATGAAAACCAAGTAAATGCCGATCCAGATAAAGAAAGTGGGAACAATCTAACTCTGAGAGCCTCTGTAGCCGATGCTTCACCACATTGAGCTAAAAATCGGCTAACATGCTCATAAGTAGATACGTTATCTTGTCCAGAGAATTTGGAGAAGTCTGGCACCTTGTATCGGTTTGGCAGTGGTACCCGATCGAAGTATTCTGGATACGGGTGCCGATACATGTTGCCATTGTCCTTTGGCTTGAGTCCAAACTGCTCTCTCATGACGTCAGTGATCATATCGACCCAAGGTTGATGCGGTGTTGCTCCACCAAATTGCTACTGAAGTAGATCCATGTGGCCGTATTGGATCGGCTGAGGTCGTGGTGAATGAGGTTGATAGACATGATTGAAACTAGCCGATATGCCTTGAGGTGGTACGTATGGAAGTTGCTCTGTGCTGTATTGCTAGCTTATCGGCTGAGTAATTCCAATCGGCTGTTGTGGAACCGAAGGAATTTGGTATAATGTGTCGACAACTGGCGGTTTTGGGTTAAGAATACTCATTAATTGTTCTAGCGTTAACTGAGTTGATGCTTGCCCCCCAGTGATCGGCTGTGACCTGCTCAAAATTGTTGGAATATTTGAGCTAGAGAAAGGAGCCGATGGAGCCTCGGTTTGAAACGGTTGTTGACTCCGTTGATTCCCGCAATGTCAGTCATCACGGTTCTGTATTCTGGGAACGTGTCGTCTGGTGAATATATAGGTCCTTTAGCCTTTTTCCTCGTCTATCGTCCCATCAACTACCGACTTGATCATGTTTGTTAAAGTGTTCACAAGCACCCCGGACTGGTTGACTAAAGCATGGTGTACAGTCGAATCAATACGATCTTGCAATGTGTGGAGTTCTTCGTCACTTGATTCAACCTTGGTTTGTTTGTCCTTTTCTTCTCCTGACCTAGATGTACTTGGATCTTGTTTCACGATTGTCGGTAGCTTGACTTTAGTTCTTTGAAGGACGGTGCCTTGCCGAGTGACCGTGAACGAGTGCAGATATTGGTTTTAGAGTTGATTTAGCATCTGCTGCATCTCTTCTCTCTGCTCGTCGCTCAGCTGTTCGACCGTGATCGGCAAGATGTTTTCTTCTGAAACGTCGGTGATGTTTGGAGATATGATGACACTTGGTCCCACTGGGCGTGCCAAAAGCGTGTTGATGCAAAAACACACACTAGTCTGAGAGATTTGCTTTACTCTAGTGCAGGTCCAAAATTAAGCTTTTAGGTTCAAGGGCGTGCCAGTTGATTTGATCCTGCAATCAACAAGAAGAAATATGTAAATAATATTAGAAAACGATAGACAATCGGCCAGACGGCCGATTTCATATCGTATGTGACCTAGCCGATGCAATAAAGCATAAATCGGCTATAAGGTATAACCATTGGTAAAACTAACCCTAAAACTAGTATATCAGCTGTAAAGATCAGTGCTACATAATCAATATATCAATATTACTTTAGAAATAAGCAATTGGGATAGATCGGACTGAACCGTGACAGTATAAATTGCCCAAGTCTAAAGATAACATGAAATAACGATTATATAGACTCATGTCATAGCTGATATCTAGATTTAAGCATGTATCAGCTATAGCTCCGATACAACCTTATAGCAGGATATTCTCTAGTAATAAATAAATTCAGCTATAACCAATCAAATTGGTATCAAGCTCAATATATTTATATTAGATTAGATCCTGATATAAGGGGCAGATACAGAACATTAAACAAAGTATAAAACAATGTAAAACATCTATACCAGGTAAGATCGGCTGAAACCCCGATCCTTATTAACGATCATGAGGCAGGCTAGATATCATATTTCTAAATATGACTTAATAGGTTGGACTTAACCAATGCAGCATTAAGTATAAAGAGAAACATGGTATCTAGAGAATCAAGCTGATGATCGTCTTTTCAGGATGGTTGATATATTATACAATCTAGACCAACAAAGTAATCTAGCCGATATCGAAGAAACCCTAAAAAGAATCCAGCCGATGCAAGTAGATTGCATTGTCGATCTAAATTATATAATATATATGATAACTCGGAGATTCACAACATAGAACTAGAGTGTCATAAAGATGTAAGCACTAGCCTCAATGATGCAAATCGCCATGATAAGATATACCTTTTCGTCGAAAATCAAATTGATGCAGCACGACTCGAGAGCACAAACTTGTCGAAAAGTAGAAAATAAAAGTGGCGATGCGCCAAGATTGATTAAACGTGTGTTGTTATTATTTACAAGACCTCAGGATTATATTTATACCCGAAAATACAAACATTGTCCATCATTGACACGACTCATATTAACCTAATACAAATCCAACTAACGAACAAGTCCCTTAGGCGGACTCTTACAGGGAATATCTATAAGGAAATTACATAAAATAACCTAATTAATAGATACAATTGCCAATTTTGGACTCTATCCTTGCACGGCAATCTTATCTTAAGCCCTTTGTTGAATCCAATACTAATTCCTTTATCGGCTATCCCAATCGGACTCGGTCTCCAGCCGATACGAGCTCCAGCCGATGCGCACTCTGTTTCCGAGATCTCCGCATATCTTCGAATCCACTTCGGATTGGATCGTGTCTCTGATTCATGTAAATCAGTTTGCTTACCAAATTTCATCGTCAACAACAGCTAATTCGGCCTTTGAGTCAATTGTGGCGTGCCCCCAGCGCTCTGCCCAGAGCCGGTCAGACCGGCCATACAGGGCCGGTCAGACCACCCGGAGTGACTGGTCAAACCGGCGGCATGTGGCCGGTCAAACCGCCCCTGGTCGCTGGTCAGACCAGCCGTGCAACGCCGGTCAGACCGCCCCTGGTCTCCAGTTTTACCAATTTCGCACAAAGGTTTAAAATCAAGCACCGGCTCTTCTAAAACCAGAAATAATCCGTTCTTCACATTATAGCCAGATGCTTGTTGTGCCAAATCATTTGCTCTAGAATTATCATGCCTAGCAATATGTCTAATAGCAAAATCATCAAAATCTGCAATAATGTCCAAACATGAATCAAGATACCTATTTAGTGATTCGTCCAAGCATTTGTAGACTCCAGCGACTTGTTGCACCACCAATTCCGAATCACCAAAAGCTTCCACGTGTTTAGCTCCAATCATCTCCATCACTTGTAAGCCGAATAATAAAGCATCATATTCGGCTTGATTATTTGTACAATAATATTCCAAACAAACCGATGCCTCATAACACATGCCATTAGGTGAAAATAAAACTACTCCTATGCCTTGACCTTCTTTGCATGAAGAAACATCAAAATAAATCTTCCAAGGTATAACTTCAATTAAACAAACCTCTTCCTCATAAGCAACATCTACATGATGGTCTACTATAAAATCACATACAATTTGGCCTCTCATAGATTTCAACGGTTCATAAGCCAAATCATATTCAATCAAAGCATATGCCCACTTGCCAATTCTCCCACTTTAGAATTGGCCTTTGCAACATGTGTTTAATAACATCGGTTTGACAAGCAACTATGCATGTACTAGATAACAAGTAATGCCTCAATTTGGTACAAGCATAGACAAAGTCTCTCTCTAAAGACATACCTCGTTTCGGCATCCAAAAGACGGCGACTCAAAAATGTAATGATATATTCCTTGCCATCTTCCTCTTGCGTCAAAACGGCACCAATGACTTTGTCTTCGGAGGCAATATATAACCGAAAAGGCTTTCCGGCTTTAGGCGCTCGCACAACGGGTGGAGTAGACAAATACTTCTTCAACTCTTCAAACGCTTCTTGTTGTTTTGCCCCCCAAGTAAAATCGGCTTCTTTTTTCAAACGAAGTATAGGGACAAAAGCATCGATTTTACCCGCTAGGTTAGAAATAAATCTTCTCAAATAATTCACTTTACCTAGCAACTTTTGAACTTCCTTCTTGCATGTCGGCGCCTTGAAATCACGAATCTTTTCTATCTTCTTAGGATCAATCTCAATTCCTCTCTCATTCACCATGAATCCTAAAAACCTCCCCGCCGACACACCAAAAGCACATTTAAGTGGGTTCATCTTCAAACCATACCGGCGCATCCTCTCAAAAGCTAACCTCAAATCGGCTATATGTCCCTCCATACCATCCGATTTGACAACAATATCGTTAATATAGATTTTAAAATAATACCTAGCAAATCATGAAAGATCAAATTCATTGCCCTTTGATATGTTGCACTGGCGTTCTTCAATCCAAAAGTCATAACAACCCACTCAAACAAACCAACAAATCCTAGGCACCTAAAAGCCGTCTTATACATATCCTCCTCCGCCATAAAGATTTGATTGTAACCGGCATTACCATCCAAAAAACTAATCACCTTATGACCCGAGGCATCATTGATCATCATGTCGGCTATAGGCATAGGATATTCATCTTTGAGAGTAGCTTTATTCAAATCTCTAAAATCTATACAAACTCTAATCTTACCACTCCCCTTCTCCACCGGGACTATGCTAGAAACCCGCTCCGCATAACGACATGGCCTAATGAACCCCGCTTTCAACAACCGATCAATCTCTTCTTTGACTCGGTCATATAGCAAATGATTAAAACGACGAGGTGGTTGTTTATAAGGCCTAAAACCCGGTTTGATTGGAAGTCGATGCTCAACAAGCTCACGGCTAAGACCCGGCATCTCATGATACTCCCATGCAAAACAATCCACATACTCCTTAAGTAGCTCGATTATTTTAACCTTATAATCGACTCTCATATTTTTGTTTACAAAAGTCGGCCTTGGCTTAGTTCCATCACCTATGTCTACGTCCTCCAATGGATCGGCCAATGTAAACCCTTGTCCAAGCTTCTCTACTTCATCAAAATCTTCAATAGTTTCACCAATATCGTTCTTTGTAGACCGATATTCTTTCACCCTCTTTTGCAACCACTCTAAATTAGCTTCTTTACTCATTATACAAATTTATATGGCCTAGCCGTGCTACACTAGCCTGCTTTACAGAGATAGGTACAAATTTGCCATCGGAGATACTAATGAAATCATAGCTAGAAAGATCTCTCCCTGATAACCATTGGATATTCCCATAATGCCATTCAAATGTAGCATCAGCCATTGCAACCTCGGCCAATGTATCCGCTTTAACAATCCCAACATCATCATCGTCCCATTGAATTAAACATTGATGCAAGGTAGAAGGCACACAACAATTGGCATGGATCCAACAACGACCCAAAATAACATTGTAGTTACCTTGCACATCAACGATGAAGAAAGCGGTTGGTAGCGTCTTGTTTCCCATGGTGAGCTCTGCCGAAAAGATACCCTTCGCCTCCGTTGGTTCACCATTGAAGCCATTGAGAATCATGTTGGTCTTCTTCAACTCATCATCCTCACGCCCAACTTCTTGAACAATGAATATGACATCAAGTTCACTACGGCACCTCCATCTACTAGCATCCTAGAAACCGGCTTCCCATCAACATGACCTTTTAGATAGAGAGGCTTCATATGACGGTTCGATTCATCGGGCTTCTCAAAAACCGCATCTTTAGGACCTAGTGAAAATTGAGCAACCTCGGCTTCATCCATAGCACAAAACTCCATAGGCAACATACACACCATGTTGATATCCATGTCATCCTTTAGAGATGACTCATCTTTAGCAACCGATTGTTCTTCTTTTTCCTCTACAACAACCGGTTCTTCCTTCTCTACGGATTTACGCCTCCAAACCGGTGGTGGCCGCAAAACCTCTTATCTCTTTGCTCTTCGGCCTTTTTCTCTCTTATCTCTTGGGCCCGAAGATGTTGCAACCTTCTCCTTTGAGTACCCGTTAAATCCTTAGGGATCCACCTAGGTTTTGGCTCTGTTCCAGGAGGTAAATAATGCCCCCTATTGATTTTGCTTGAATACAATGAAGCCCCCGCACTACTCCTTTCAAACCTCTTGTCAAACCGGCGTTGAAGCCCGGTCAGACCGGACGTAGACCACCGGTCAGACCGGCCAGATGCATCGGTCAGATCGACATGGGGTCAGCGGTCAGACCAGCCAGAGGGCCTGGTCAGACTGGCCGACTGTGATGAACTGGTCCCGGCTTCGGACTTGTTGCTTGATGACTCCCCAACTCCATCTCTAGAAGGTATTGGCACATTATGAGACCCCACTTTGATGGTAATCACCTCCGAAGACCTTGCTTCTACCTTAACACGTTTTCCTTCTCTCTTTTCTTCATTAACCCAATTTCTTCCATAAAACCGGTTATCATTTGGTGAAGACAAGCGCTCATGAATTGGCCTCCTTGGTCCTCCCTACCCTTGGTTGAATTGCATTGGAGGCATATGATTGAACATTGGCGGTGTTGCCCCCCATGGCATGTAGTAAGGATAAGGATAACCCGGCGGCGGCATTGGGTAAGGTCCCCATGACATGTCTTGTGAATGATGATATGGAGGTCATTGCGACCGTCTTGGTGAATGACCAAATCGCTCCCTAGGAGGGGATCTTGGTCTTTTTCCTTTGTTGCGAGCTCTCTCACCACCTTGTTTCTCATACTTCTCCAAAAGCATATCCAAAGTCACTTTAGTCTTCCTAGGAGCTTTAGAAGTTGAAGCCTCACTCCTATTCTCCTTCCACACACCAACCTCCGGCTTCTTTGGCACTATCATCTTTGGCCTAGGTTCACCAATGATCACTCCCTTTCCTTTAGTAGATTCGGCTTGCTCCAGCCGAATCAACACCTTCTTATCATTGAAATTAATTGTATTCACCGGAAAAGGATCATGATCAAGCTTCATCTTG
Source organism: Oryza punctata (assembly GCA_000573905.2). Classification (NCBI taxonomy): domain Eukaryota; kingdom Viridiplantae; phylum Streptophyta; class Magnoliopsida; order Poales; family Poaceae; genus Oryza; species Oryza punctata. The sequence goes on along the minus strand of CM002489.2, from coordinate 32,023,618 downwards.
GAACCATCGGTGAACTTCAATCGTCCTTCATCTATGGCCGATTGAACCTGTCGTCGAAACACATTGCAATCATTAGTAGAATGAGAATGAGAATCATGCCATTTACAATAAGCTCGACGCTTCAACTCTTCTTGAGATGGTATGATATGACCTTTAGGTAATCTAATTTGTTTTTCTTGCAAAATATAATCAAAGATCTTATCACATTTGGCCACATCAAAACTATACTTAATCTCACTTTGTCGATCTTTACGAGGAGTCGGCATTAGATTAGAGCAAACAAAAGGCTTAATTTTGTTAGTCCATGACCATTCAGCAACATACATATCATGATCACCCTCATCTTCACTATCACTAGCTTCAGGGTAATCAATCAAATTAACATTAGGTTTCTTCTCATATGGTCTAACAAATTTTTTATTATCCTTAACCCGGATTTCCTGAGCCAAAGCCTTTTGCATGAGTTGACTAACATCAAGAAATTGTTGGCCATCTAATCTTTCTTTAATAGGAGCAATTAAACCATTAAAAGCAAGATCAGCCAAGTCTCTATCAGTTATGTTCAAACTATAACATCGGTTTCTAACATCTCTAAATCTCTTAACATAATCAATAACAGATTCATTATACTTCTGCTTAACCGATGTTAAATCAGATAACCTAAGTTCAGTTTCACCAGTATAGAAATAATCATGAAATCTTTGTTCTAATTGAGCCCAAGTATGAATAGAATTTGCCGGTAAAGAAGTAAACCATGTAAAAGCGGTACCGGACAAAGATAAAGAAAATAAGCGCAATTTAAAAGTATCACTATTAGCCTCTCCACATTGCGCTAAAAATTGACCTATATGCTCCCATGTGGTCCTACTATCCTCACCACTAAATTTGGTGAATTCGGTAGCCCTATAATTACGAGGATATGGCACATTATCATAGTAATCAGGATACGGCTTTTGGTAAACCTTAGCACGATTCCTAGCTTCAATCCCGAATTTATCCCTAATAATCCCACTAATCAACTCCTCTATATTATCAGGCCTATGCTGATTTGGTGGTGGATTTAGTGGCCTAATAAGTTGATGTTGTGGCGCAATATGATTATATTGGCCTTGCCTAGTATCGGGAGGATACCCCCTAGAAACATCATTATAAGCATTAGGAACATGTGGGGGAACTTGGGGATTACTTGCAGCAGTAGATACAGGAGGATCAAATGTTTTAAGATGATACAAATAACTAGCATTAGTCATGGGATCTATCCTCTGAATCGGCACTATTGCGCCGGTCTGACCGGTCGAGAGCCCGGTCTGACCGGCGTCCAGAGGCGCAGTTAGACCGGCCTAAGTCCCGGTCTGACCACTGGGATGAAACCCGGTCTGACCGGCCATCTGGCCGGTCTGACCGGCGGCGGCATCCCGGTCTGACCGGCCGTTTGCGCTGGAAAACCTTCGCCGATTTGTTGTGTCTTTGCTCCATCGGTTTTACTATTTATTTGATCTATGGGATCTTGGCTAGCACTGGTAGAGGCTTTATCTTTGAATATAAAATCAGCCACGAGAGGGCCGAGTTTATTTCTCATAAACTTTTCACAATTATTTTCAAAATATGCTTCTAATTTATTATTGAAAGCAATCATAGATGCATCTATTGTATGAGCAACTTGTTGCTGAAGCGATTGTGATAATTCCTCAATACTTACCTTGTCAAAAGTAGACGAAGACACCAAATCCGGCTTGAAGACTACGCCATGACGGGTCTTTGAGCATGTCTTCAAAAGCTCGTTGGCGTACTTCTTCATTTGTTCGTCGAAGGCCTTGCGTGCTTCCTCATCAAGACTCTCCATTTTCACCGGTAGCACGTTGGATGGATCCACCTCCGTCTTGGATGGTGGTGGCTTTGTCATGGCGAAGTCGAAGTTGAGTTGACGTTGAATAGATTTCCCCAGTGGAGTCGCCAAAAATCGTGTTGGCAACTTTTTGTGACAAGTTGACAAGCACGATCGTAGCACCTTACGCCTTGCGGTGATCCTAGAGTCACCAACCACCTCAATCTAGCAAAAACTAGACCAAGATGGGTTTTGATAACTAAACCGGCTAGCGGAGCCGATTTCTAGATAACTACCCGTCTCGTAGGCAAAACGAAAGGTTTTCAGGATAAACCTACAAAGAGGTGTCGCACTCTCGCAGCGGCGGCGGACGATTTACGGTGCAAATCGACAAAGACGGACAAACTAAGAGAAAACTAAAAGCAATATGAAAAACGATTCGATTGATTGATTGTAGATTGGTTAGTTACAATTGAACCGGCCATGTCCCTTATATAGGGGTTGGTCTTGCCCTCTACAGGCCCTCCTCCACGTCCAACTCGGGGTAAAAACCAAAGGAAACCCGAAACATGCCTTCCCGAGCAAGGAAACCTCGAGACCCGACGAAACACAATCAGACTCGGACCTGCCGGTCAGACCGACCACATGCCGCCGGTTTGACCGGCCCTAAACCGGCGGTCTGACCGCCCAACATACGACGGTCAGACCGGCCCTACTCGGAGGAAACCGGCCGACTTCCAAACTTTGGTAATTTTTCCTATTTCATCCCTAGGTGCCAAATTTGGGTGTAAACATAAGGCCCATTGCGCTGAGGGTTACGATATATAATTTAAATACTTTTAACACGCTAAAAAAAATAGTAAGAAGAAGGTGGTGTGGTGGTAGACAGAGGCTGCCTACATGCTAGTGGTTTGTGTTCAAATCATTGCCCTTTTCCTCTAGTGGAATAGAGGGTGAAAAAAAAAGATGCATGAAGATTCAAACACGTGACCTTGAGGATAAAAGGTAGAAACTTACCCACTGAACTGCTTCAGATGTAGCTCATATAATGTTTATTGAGAAAGCTGGTTAGCGCCAGAACCTATGGCACTGAGACCCAACACCTCAGCGCCACGGGCCTTGGTGCTGAGATGTTGAGCCTCAGCGCTAAGGCCCATGGCGCTAAAGTTTAACCTAATAGTTTTTGTCACAGTCTATTTACAAAATAAGTTTTGTGAAAGGGCTACAATGCCAAAATTTTGGCCATAACTTGGTAGCAAAACCCTTCCTTTCTTAATAAATTAAGTTATTAGTTTTACTCATCTTGGTTTTCATAATAAATACTCTCTTCATTCCAAAATATAAGGAACAACTATCACTAACACAAATAAAAAAATATTATCATATTTTTGTTTGTATCACTCTAATAAATACAATATATGTATCTAATGGGATTAGAGATTGAGAATGAAGGATTTAAAAAATTAATTTATGGGAGAGGAATATGCTAGTTTATTCCATGCATATATGTGTGCCTTATATTATGATATATATATATATATATATATATATATATATATATATATATATATATATATATATATATATATATATATATATATAAAGTTACGCATTATATTTTAGGGGAGGAAGTACTTCTGATTTCAGTGCACATAAATGGAACTTAATCCAAGCCCTACACTGCAACGGAAAAGAATGGTGTAATATTGTAAGGGCATGTAAATGGATAGTGGTCTCTTAGTATTGCTAATTAGAAATACTTGTTAACATAGAAGAAAGAGAAAGAGGAGAGACAAAACATAGTTGCTATGACAACAACTTAACAACAACTTTTTGCCTTTATAATATAGAAAGATGGTTGCATAAGGGTAAAAAAATAGAAAGAATAATAATAAAAGGAATATTTTTTGAGTTAATAGCCAGAGCTTTGTCATCTCACTATTGTATTGTAAAGACACGATAAGATCATACTCGTCTCCATTGAACATGCACTAACAAAGCAAATAATTAACAAATTTTCTTACAACTAATCTGAATGTATACTTTATAGTTTTAATTTAACTGAGATTATTTGCAGGTTTAATATCTAGTGGTGCTCACTGTTCAAAATGAAAATCCCAGTATCGGTTTTCGTAGCCGAGATTTTTTTCCCCCAACACAATAGAAAATTGTAATCCCTCTCCTTCGAGAGGCGCTTCCATGCCTCGCCTGTTTATTTTGGAGTAGCTTTTACCTGAGAAATTATGAATTATCATTGATAAACTCTGCAGCGCCCTTCTTTTTTTTTTGGTGCGTCTATCGAAATTCCAATCGTAGAAAAATACGCATCAAATTCCACGAATCAAACACACAAACCACAAACGTTTTGGAATGCCAACACCAAGTATCTAACATCCTCGAGCGGTGTTGGGTGCCAACTTTTACAAAATTCTCGGGCTGCCAGATTGCTAATACTAGCTTTCAACTGGCAGCTGCCAATAAACTTTACAGCGTCCAAGGAAGAACATTACACGAATTGGGATTGCAGTGTTCCATGTATACAAGTTCTTGAAAAACTACCAACTAGACCCCCTTCGTGAACCTATTTTCGGCAGTTAGCCCTACATAATGCAAAATGCCACCACCATTGATTATTGATCATCGATTAATTCGCACATTATGGTATCTGCACTTCATTGCCCCCTGAACCAGCAATATGATTTGAACTGCTGGGACACCAGAGGACTACAGTCAGTATGAAGAATCCTTGCCTCCAAAGCGGCTGGTGTATCATAGCTCATCTTTCAAAACCAGTTTTGCGCCTTTATCATCTAACTTTGGTGTATCAGATGGCGGGGAAGTAGTTCCTGCTGACACCGGATTATCTCCCAAGATTCGAGCTGTGAACTGCCTTGCTTCACTGTCAAGATCAACCCACTCTGGAACTATTCTTTTGGCACCCTAGAAAGTGGATTTATAATCTTAAAATTAGTTCTAGACAAGAAACAGGAAACAAAATATGGACTATTACTGCAAAATAATTTTACCTGAAGCTTTGGCTCCTTTGTCATTGGGTTGTTGCAAAGATCAATGGTTTTTGCTCTTGCCTTTGTAGCATTTCCACACCAAGATTCACACCATAGCCATTCTTGAGGGAGAGAGAATATGGGCACAGTATGCTGAGCATAATTTGGGAGATCCTGAATATAAAGGTGTTGCAAGTAAGCATTCACACATGTTCACATCTGTAAACTGCATTTGTGTAGTTTCTTCCATTAATCTCTGCACACCACAGCATGTTTCTGCAAACTACTTTTTTTTTCTGCTAGAGTCTTAAACCAGCTGTCCTAGTGCGAATAGACAATGAGCTGCACTCTGTATTTAAAAGGGTAACCAATGGGTTAACTAGTTGGTGGTTCCCACTCAAGAGATTGCGCCATATGATGTTTTATGAACTTTTGATAATAGGTTTTGATAACGGAGATAAGTGAGATGGCTATGAAACATGCCTCTTGCAATCACAGGTCTCAGAATAGAGTTCAGATGGCCATGAGACATGCCTCTTGCAACTGTACAAGAAGGTTATGCTGCCATCTGTCAAATTTTTTTTGTCAAATAGCAAAGTTTAACATTTTTCTTTTTGAAGTCTTAACATTTTCTTTTACAATACCCTAAATATAAAATAAAAATTCTAGTTTAAAATATTCAGTTTTTTTTCCATATCTTGTTTCACTAGAAGAAACCCAATTCTTATGTGAATCCAGGTCTGCAGCCACTAAATGAGCAGTAACGACCAGAAATCCATTTCATCCATTGAGGCTGTACAATCCAGGTAGGCCTGATAAGGCAGCTGTGCATGCAGGTTTGCCAACCAGGTTGACTTGGAATTGTACAGCCCTGCGATTCCTGTAATATGTTAAGTAGATCAATAAATGTATTAGCGGTGGTCAATTACCTGATCAAGATTTGAGAGACTATTGGGATCTTTGCTGAGTGTTTCATAGAAGACACGTAGAGTATCTCCAGAAGCAGTTTGCCGAAATTTGGCCAAATCAACAACATAAAGAGCACTGGAATAACACCAAATCATAACAATTACAACAGAACACCAGAAATAATGAATTGGCACCATATGCAAAGATCACACCCACCTGATATGGTATGGTCTTCCTCGCAGATGATCTTTCCAGAAACCCTTTCACAGAGGGAAAGCAAAAGGGAATTAGCAAACAACTTGACAAAAAAAAAACATTTATTATGTTACCAACAATAAGTTGGTAACTTACTTGCTTCCAAAATCGATAGCCATCCATCTCCTTGTTGTTATCACAGAATGGAGTATACGCAAGGGGACGACCCTTCAGATTCATGTCATACAGTTCTCCCATGTCTGCTCTCACAATTTGATCTGCGTCAACAAAAATAACCTACATGGAAAGTGTCAGAGTAATATTATCCATCACGATGAATTGTGGCTTAGTAGCTTTTAGTTAGTATAAAGAAGGATTGTCATGAAACTACAAGGATGAATATAACATAAGAAAATACCTTCCTCAGTGAAAGTGGAAATATGACATCCAGAAACAAGATCTTGTATGCCCATATGATTCGCTGCTTCTCTTTCTGTTTGTGCAACCACGTTGGCCATTTATATGTGACAAGCTCGTACTCAAATCCATATTCCTTGGCCATGTGGGGTATGACATCCTGGCCATTGGATTATTGGTTAGACAACAGGCATCTAATATCTTCTCATTACTCAACTCAAAGGAAGACATCTAATACCTTCTCATGAAATACTCAACTAAAGGCAGACATCATCTTCTCATTAAATACTCAACTCAAGCAAAGGCAGCTCACGTACCTTGAACTGTGGAGATAGATAGTTCTTTATGAACCAGAATTTCACCGGTCTTTGTGTTTGCTTTAATACACTCAAAATCATTATCTTGAGGAAACGCTCATACCTGCAACAGAACACATTGCATCTAAATCACCTGTTCTCATTACTTCTCAAAATCACATGTTCTTTGTAGGGTAATAACCAGCGGTTTGCTCTGGTAAAAGTAGACTAGGGAAGACCATCAGATTGTATGGTCCAACGGAGAAACTAAATTACAAGTTAATCAAAAAGTGCCAGTAATTAGTGTAAAAAAGTAATAATGCCAGCAAGCAACTGGAAACTGGGTTTACAAATTTATAAAGTGTCATACAAAATAAAATATAAGAAGCACCAGAAACGACTTAAAGATCCAAAGAGAATGACAATGGGCAATAGAAGTAGCTAAGAAGTAGAGTAATAGACATGGGACAATGGGCACTTACAGATGCCCAGAAGCAACAGAGAAAATGTTGATTGTCTCCCCTTGTCTTGCAGCTTTAAGGTCCTGAATGAAAATGCACAACAAAGGATATTTATAACACATAATGCAGAACATAACCACTTAATGTAAGGTATAAACTTGAGTGGAACTAATCTGTAAGTTTTTAAAGGGAATCAACATTCTCCTAGAATCTGTAAAAATGTATTACTATATAAACAGATCAGGTAAAGAAATATATGCAATCCATTAGCTATAAAAAGATGAATGTTTCTCACATGCATTGATGTACATGTAGTTAGATGTACGCTCACCATCATCAAGCAAGCGTTTAGATTTATGCAATATTCAAAATTCAAACTGACCATCTCATCTTCAATTAACTGTGATACCCAGACACAAATCTCAAATGATTCACTTTGAGTGCATAAGATAATACATGTGAGTTATTGGATAAATCTCTTATATTTTTTTCTCAATCTCTCTTACTCATTATCTCATTAGAAGGTGGGTCCAGGTCCCACATGTCAGTGGGACATGAGTAACAAATAAAGGATGACATCAAATTTACAGTGGCAAAGAAGAAATCACCAAATATATATTGTGTTTTCACATAACATCGACAGAGTTTCAACTCAAAACAACCTTTTATATATTTTTCATCAAACAGACAAACTTCTTACAGAGTTTAGCATCCAATTGTTCTAGATTTTTATATTGCAATGTATTTTTCTCAAAAATGAGAAAGAAAAACTGCAACTTCCTTTCAGTGAAGCCGAATTAGCAGCTTAACATAATGTATATTTTTTTAGTGTGTCATTATGTATCAGTTCTTGTGTAGTTCCCAAGAACTTGTGAGAGGCTGAACTAGACATGTTTATGCGAAATGCTTTTGTAAAACTATAATGGAGTCTCAATCTACCGCGCATCTTTTCAACTGATGGTGCAAAGTTACAAAAGGTACTCTTAAAGACCTAAGGAAGGGGGGATCAACTCTCTGTTCATTCTAGTTAGTAAGTTGGGAGATATGGAAGCACCGAAATGCTTGTGTTTTTGAGGGTGCTAGCCCCAATGTACAAGCTGTTCTGCAGTCTATTGCAGCGGAGAGCAGCCTTTGGTGTTAGGCCGGCACCTGCGCTCTTCACGAACTCCTTGTCGATCGCTTGCCCTAGAAGCTTAGTCCGTCGTTTTTGGGGGGTTTTGGACACTAGAATTTAAGCATATTTTGTATTGTTTGACCCTTGGGGAGGGATCGTTTTATCCCTTGGATCCTTCTCTCCTTAATAAAATGATGCGCAATTCTCTTGGGTGTTCGAGAAAAAAAATACAATGGAGTGATTCTCTACACAGAATTATTGACAGTTTAGAAGCAATTCAAAAGGAAAAACATGAAACCTTGCACCAAGTAAAGCTTGGTATTGCCTTTTCATACACTGTTTGCAGTAGCATGCAGGATAACTTAAAGAGCTGACATAAGAAAGCCTTACAGAGATTTTCTCATCCTTCTTTTTTGATGATGAGTCGCCACTAATGAAACTAGAAGCCCACTTCAAAAGGTTGCTATTCCAGCCTTTGTTATCCTGCATTAAAAATGATTTTAAAGGAAATGTTGTTTAGAGTTTCAAGGATATGTTTGCAACTAAATAAAAAACAGACCATCTTTTCCTGGAAGTGGTGGTCATCATCAACATTCAATAAGTCCTCGTGCTCTTTTCCTCTTCTCTTTTGCACTTCAATGTGCATAAGTTTGCCCCTCAAGCTATCAATGGCAATGAGTTTTGGAGGTAGCTCATACAGATCTGCACTACGACCAGGAGCTAATTGTAGGTACCATACACCAGGGGAAACTTTCATCTGCCAGTAACCCAAGTTGGCCATGACAAGCGTATCTACCAAGTGTGGCCTTCGTTTGGTACCAAGGATAAACTGAAGACCCCTGGGAGGGTCTCGATCCTTTTCCTTGCAATGGCCTGAAAAGAATTTCTTCTGTTAACAAAATAATCCACCAGAACCAAAGAGATTATTATCGAAGACTATACCTGTCAAGAGGAGTGCTTCAAGTTCAAACACTGCCTGCAATGTTCTAACATCACCGAGATTCTCCAATAGAATGTTGTCCAAATCATGGCTGACACATGAAAAACAAGCAAACAAGGTGATGATGCTACACTAAAAATAGCATTTCAGATATTTACTTCATATTTAATGGGTAGCATACATGGCAATGACAGGTTCAACAAGCCATGGTTCAGGGACATCAATGTTCATCGTAAGTGTTTTCGATAGTGGCATATTTGCGAAGAAAGCTTTAGGTCCATGCACAGAATAATCGGTACTGCTAAAATCGTCCTGCAAATCAAATGGCCAAGTATTATTGTAGGAAATCAGTCAGTAACTATTGCTCAGTAAATATATGAGACTTACCATTGACGGAAGAACAAATCTATAATAGTTCTTTAAAGGTAGATCCGCAAGAGAACTCTGAAAATAGTCCATTAATGTTAGCTCTAAAAGCAGGAAGAATCGTAACTAGTCCAAGCTCAAGCATAGAAACAAATTCATCCACCAAGACATAGCAATATGGCTTTAAACAATACAATACAAATAATAGTTTCTCTCAATCATAAGCTTCAGCAAAAGATAGTGCTAGCTCATGTTATTATCTTTAAGGCATACAAATTGTGCATGGAGATGAACAATTAAAGATTATACAAAAAGTTGCATGAATTGTGCACATAGATGAACAATTCAATTGAACATGATTAACTCAAGACAGAATGAACTGATATGTAAAAAAATATCATAGAGTTGAGGCAAACTACGAGATAAGTACAGTGGTTATTACGATATTTTTTTGTAAATTTAAGGAGTGTCGGTGCCATTATGTAATTGAACTTTCAAAATGTTTTTCACTTTCTTATTCATTAGAGCAGATTCATTGAAATAAGGCTGGCACATAATAGCATGAATTTAATTAATTATGCCAGCGACCCTCTAGCTACTGAAGTCGGTTAAAATGTTGAAGTTATTGAATTGATAGTAAGTGTAACAACAAAGATCAAACCAACCATATCAAAATAAAAGAAACAGAGAAAAAGCACTATGGATTATTACAGTGCATCATCCAACCAAAGCAACAAATAAGCCAGTTAATTGACAATATAGGTAAAGACTTAAAGCACTCAGTAACCTCTAAAAGATCAACATGCACTTGTATAATAACCCCTTTTTTACCCAAAAACAGCAGGAGAGGATCCAACTTTATTTTCTACTAAAAAGAATATTATTTATAAGCACTTGTACAATAACTGATTGGCTCACAACGCAGTCTTGAAATTAAAACTTGGAAACAAAAACTACTCAATCACGACAGGAAAATTCTTTCAATTAATTGCAGATGCAGAATTATATGTTGTGGTGAATAAACATATACGTACAATAGGATTCAGAACAATTCTCATGCTTGGCTGAATCTGTCTCCAGAGAATGCGTAAGAGTGGAGCAAGTTTTTGCCCAGCAGGACTTAGTGGGTCAATGACAGCATCAATATGAACACTTGAATTCATACTGTTCAGTTTAATTGCACTGCATGGAAGATTAAAACAGAAGGAGATGAGTGCAAACTGTTTAAAGTTAAAAAAATAACATCCAATAATAATGGAAGCTTTATGTTGGTTCAACTGAAAAAAATCGGTGGTTGGTACTTGAGGTTTAAATATAAGCATAATAAAAGAAATTAATAGGCAAAGTGTGCATTGGATACCATGTCAACATCCAGAAAAGGCTAGTAAAAATAGAACAGAACAAGTAATAACACATATTCCAGCTGAAAGTTGATGCATGCAAAAGTAAAGGAGATTTACCTGTGCTCTGCATGCAAAATTTCAAAATGGGCTCTTTCGGATGGCCTTTCACGAATAGACATTGATGATGAAATCAACATGGCGACATCGCTGTAGAATTTGCTGCCAACAAAGTACACAGTAGGATTTCTCAATAAATGAAATAACTTCACATTTTTTTATTATAACCACGCCAAATAAAAGTACTTATCAGATCAGCTAGTTTTTCAATATAATATTTCATTCATGTTTTACTGTCATCTGAAAAATTGGGGAAAAGGGAGGAAAACAGAAAAGAAAAAAAACATAGACTTGTCTCTGGAGCTAATATTCTAATACAAAGAACGAACAGTTCAACAGATAAAGTGTAAGTACAAATATGTACCTCACGTAGAGAGCATTTAATCATTTGAAGACACCAATCAGGTTAGACCACAAATAAACCAAATTGGAAAGAGCTATAGGAACTAGCACATTCCTAACTTACCTTGTCAGGTCATCAGGGTCGATACCTGTCCATTCGATCTCTTCGATTATTTCATAAACGTGTTTTGTTCTCAATTCGTACTCCATAGACTCAAGAAGGCCTAAATCATCAGTTAGAAACGGATCTCCTTCATTTACAACAAACACCTGCAAGGTAAGGAATAGCATGAAGTCATGAACAACAGAAGCTACCTACAGATGAGATTGAAGTAACTGTTATCATGAGCAAAGATTCCCAAAATAGTGAAGTAGTACCACTGTTATACTGCTCAGAGGCAGATATGGTGGCCAATATGTATTGGTGTATGCGTGTATCAACAAATAAAGGAAGGGGGACACAAAAGCTTACCCGTCCATTGGTAATCACAGCATTGCTGCCAAATTCAAGCCCTAGTTTCCCGAATAAGAAGTCAGACAACTGCACAACCAAAGAAATAAAAGGTGATATGTTTCAGAGCGAATTTGATAAGAAACTGACAAAAACATGTTGAGTATGAAGTTCTTAATTAAGGGTGGGCAACATTCAAAATGCCTTTTTTTTTTGTTCCCACTGAAAAATCGCCTTTTTGTTGGCAAGTTTAAATAGGGAAGCCTACTGTCTTGTAGGGGAAATATGAATGGAAAATTGAACAGGAGTTTTGGTTTGAAAAACTAAACTGGTCCTGAACCGGCAGTGAACTTGTCAGACGCTAGCCAGGAATAGGTAGATACAACTCTCCAAGGATCTACCTAGGATTACAGTATGCACGTTGTGAAATGAGCCCTGAGTGCATGCTAAGAATGAGCGAACAGATAAATGCTTGTGCCTTGCATGCAGCCTGGTTGCTGCACGGAAGTTGGGCTCAGCTCTTACAGAAATTGAGACAGGGCTAAGTTTGTGTCTTTGTGTTCAACATGGTGCATCTACATTCTGATTTCTAGGGGATATTCAGGTGCCAAGCAAGACATGAGACATATGGCTAAATATTCTGTAATTGATACAGTTGTAAATCCCATTCAAACCAAGTTTGAGCTAGCTCTAGCATCCAAAATGGAACTGAATTGGTCAACCGGTCTCGTTCAAGAATTAGATTGGTTTATATAAAAAAGACTTAATATGTTTCTAATCTACGGTTGCCTTTTCCAGCTCAGTACAAGCTCTCAATGTATGCATTTGTCGAGCCAATTAAAACAGCACATACTAACAATTAAATTAAAGAGAGACATCACAAAAAGGATAGGAAAGCTCAAGTCAAGACCTTATTCATTCCTCTGAGGACTGCATCAGGAGAATAACTTGTAAACCACGCTTTATAATAATCAACAGGCAAGCCAGTTTCAGCAGCTATGCTATACACCTTCTCCATCATAGTGCTAATCTTATCACTAACCCCGGAAGAAGGCACATGTTGCCCTTCCCAAAATTTGCAGAGCTCATGCAGGAAGTCCAGTACCTTTTCCTTATAGCTAAGGACAAAAAATTGACTCATCCAAATCAGAGACAAACTAGATGTACGCAATGTTAAGAGTAAAGCAAACAAATTCTGTATATCTACCCAAAAAATGAGGAGCAAACCTGAAAGATGAAATGGTTCTATCGAAGATATCCTTCATATGTAAAATAGGGGATGAATTATCATTGCGGACATAAATTAGTAGACCAACACGAGCTCTATTCGACCCAGCCATCTAAATCATGTCAAAAGGCAAGATACAATTGTGAGAAAACAACATAAATGGCATTGGAATAGACTCGATAGGCAATTTCTGCATCTACCAGGTAACGTGTGGCCTCATGAAGCAATTTTATCCCAATCTTCGAAGAAATATCAACAGCAAATAGATGAGTGACAGGCTTGGCATCATCTGTAGCTGCAGACAGATTTGATAGCAATATGTCAGCACCAACAACCATTGATGGTAGATGACAAGGTACAGCCAAAGTAGTAGGAAGCATACTTCCATGAGAGTGTAAATAAGTAATGTCATGAAGTGTAGAGTCTCCCTGATGATACGGTCCAACTAGTGAGACAAATCTCTTATTCTCAGTGCTCTTGCCAGTAATCTGAGAAGAAAATTTCTATGATTAAATAGACTGATAGCCAACAAACTATATTTTTTAGAGATCTGTGTACTTACCGATGGATTGTAACGCTTGTAGCTACTTTCTGACAAAAATTTCTCTAAAACATCTGTATGGGACTGGATATGCCCATAATAGACTTGTTCTTGTATCCTAGGAAGCTCATCGTTCATAGCATTCATGGTTGCATCCTTTAAAAAATTATATCACGCATGAAATGGACATCATATTAGTTATAACATCGAAAGATCCATTCCATAGCTGTTAAGCAAAATAAGAGCACTACAATGCAGAATAGGCAAGTCATTGTTCTTGAATTGAACATTATAGGCCAGCTGCTACCAAAGTTTAAGTTGAATAATTAACTACCTCACTTGATTCATGCACAAGTCCATTCATCAATAGGCAACACTGGAGTTTATACAACCCAAGTTTGTGAACAAAACGAGAACTTTCTTCAGCCTCTTGCTTGTGCATGTTCTCTTTTTGCAACTTTAGCAGCACATCTTGAGGGTGAGATTTAGCACTTGACCTGAACATTACCAAATATTAGTAGAACAAGGAAAACATGTTAAATACATTTGAACATTTATCTCCAACAAAATAATGAATTCAGTGAATGAGCTTACAATAAGGAATCAACAAATGCCCCTTCAACATGATGAGCTTCCACAGACTCTTCATTATAGTCATCACCACTGTTACGCGATTTATGTATCTGGAGAAGAAAATATCACAAGGATTAGAACTATAGGAAATGAAGAACATCTAGAGTGTGCACAAATTGGCAAGACAATTAAATAGTGAATATAATGTAAAGAACATGATCCTGATTTCACTAGTGATATTTTAGATGGAAACTGTAACATGCCCACCTGAGCAATGTTATTCAAGGATCAATATGCAACATAAGTACATAAAAATAGATAAATGCCACTACATTCTAATTTCTCAGAGCCAGACATGTAACTCTATCAACCATTATCAATTTTCCGAAGAAACAAAAAATAAATAAGAAAACTAATTATGGAAGGATATATAAAACAAATCTCAACTTTTACTTCAGATGTAAAACTGGTGAAAGGGTTGTTCAGCAAAATTAGAAGTCAAGCAGACACCTCTTCCACATTTTTTTTAAGCTCTGTCATTATGATAAACAGTTTGCAATGATTTTTTACACCACAATAATCCTAGCACAAAACTTAACACAAATGTCATCACTCATGGAAGGCACAAAGCAGAGAGGATGATGAAAACTAACAGAAGCACTATTTTATGCCAAAAAGAAGAGAAAATATGCTAAGCTCAAATTCTTTTAGACATGAAATTGGTCTAGCATACAGAAAAAGGATATATTCCATTGATAATTATGTAGATAATCAAGTATGCAAAGATACATGTTTCCTTCTTTTGTGGCTGAAGCTGACGTTTCTAGTTTATAAATAGCAAATCAAATATGATATGTGCACTCACATTGCTTAGGAACTGGTATGCCAACTGCGTTGAGTATGTTTCCTTGATGTGCAGGAATAACCTTATTATCTGCAAAAAGGGGAAACATGGTGCATCAATTCCTTTTATGAGGCAAGTAAGGTTATAATCCATCTCACTAGTCAAGACTACTAGGAAATGTGCTGCATCATATTGTATGATGGAGCATATTCATATATTTCCCTTTTTTATGTTCATACAATGACCTTATAGTTTAAAATAGCACATAGGACATACTAACTGTAATCTTCTGCTGATGTGTATCCCTTCCAGTTCAGAATAATTATGTGGGCCTACTAATTACAATATACTGTTACTAGCAATCCCTAAAATTATAATCTTATTATGCTGCGAATCGTCCTAACAACAGAAAACATGGGTCGCGTGTGCACCACATATGTACATAATGGTAAGTCGCGAAAAATGGAACTACCAGAACATGTAGGTTGCAAGGAAATGGTATGTAAATGTTTATTTATCGACAGGAAAAAAAAATGGACCACATAGGCATCAGACTAACATAAAATGTATATTACATTATATATATGACGGCCCTTTAATATTGTATAATGTAATGTATCCTTGATTCCTTAGAGCATTAGTAGTATTTGATGAAAATAAAAGGTAAATAACTCAAGTAATTATAATGCAATACCAGTTCTATGCTCTACACATCAAACAATGATCTCAAGAATTCAAAGTAAATTTTAAAAAATGATTACCAAAATAGAAATATCCTCCTCAGTCTTAGACCCATCATTTACTGGAAGATTGCCATCATTTTCTTCAATAACACTAATAAGCCTTGAAGAATACATTATGATGCCAAACCTTATAGGGACACTATCTTGGTATAGAGATAGAACCATGTCAATGGTCTGTAAAGATTTAAAGAGAAATGGCAACACCACACCCAGTTAGAAAAAGATTCCAGCTTAAAAAGTGAATAACTACAAAAACATAAAATTGGAAGGTAAGAAAGAGACTAGCCTCTGCACCACAGGCTGAAGCAGGATCAAGCACATAAACAGCGTGGAATATATTTTTGCGGATGTAGCGCATCTGACCAGGGAAGACTCGCATCAATAGCTGCAAAGGAAGAAGAAACAATTAGTAATAGTAATTAATTAAGGTTGGTATAGTTGTGCCATACAATTTAACCAGGAAATGCAGAAAAGAGAACACAAGCAACTAATGTTGAATAGCATATGCAAAACCACTAATATTTAGGATTCACATGTATGGTAAACGTGAACTTCTGTAGTAGTACAAACTAAAAAACATTAAGATATACTGTTGACATATATCAACCATGGAAAGCTAAGTTTGAGAATGAATAGTGAACCCATCATACCAAAACAGGATATCAGTGCTGTCAAACAAGATATCTATCTCATACTTCCTTCATCCCATAATAGTTGTCTTTCTAGTATACAAAATGTGTAAATAGGTGTCACTTTTGAGTACTAGCAGTCCCATCAATCAACTCCCATTCAAATTTCTTCTCTTTTTACCCTTACTCATCCTCCCACTCCCATTCAAATAAGGGGTATTTCCCTAGTCTTTTCTTCTCAAATCTTAATCTATGCTAATCAACCTAGAAAGACAACTATTGTGGGACTGAGGGAGTAATGAGTATAAAGATGTATTCTTAGTTCTCTAGTGTTCCTAAAGCTATGGAAATAAAAGGTTGTAGTCCCTCATTTGACTTGGCACAGCAAAGCAACATTCTAATGAAATCTTATTTCAGTGGTGTTAATAAAAAAGAGAAAAGAAATAAACCTCATTGATGTTGCTTCTCCACTTTTTATACAACGCATCTTCCTCCAAGTTATTAAGATAATGAACATGGGAAGACCGGAAGTCAACACGGAACGAGTTAGACTCTGTTGGTGGAGCTGCTGACAGGATCTTGTGGACAGCACTTTCAGGAATCTGGTAGGCATTTGACATTAATTACGAAATAAGTTACACCCCATAAGAAAGTAAATAAAAATGTATTCCCTATAATCAAATGGAACAAGAGAAAAATAATAGTTTTTAGGCAAATATGTTTGGTGCAGGATTCCATTACTAACTACTAGACATCATGGTCATTATGCTCACAATTTGACAGTCCACACCATAAATATCCAACATTGTAAGAGATTAAGAACTTAAATAACATTGATCATAAAAAAGCAATTAGAAATGAATGTGTTATTTGAGTATAACCAAGAAATATTATCAATCTAGTGTATTCTGCAGTTATACAGCATTTCACACTTGGGCTTTGCATTTCACCAAAAGAAGTTGTAAAACTAGTTTTTTTTCCCAACAAGTTCCAATTATCCGACACTGGTAGACAGGTGTTCATGCATTCCTCATAACTGGGATGTTAAGAGGAACAACCATCAAAAGTAATTCTCTTGGAAGGAGCCAAGGACAACCCATTAAACATGTTTAATAGCACATTTATCAAAATTCACCTTTAGTTTGACGAACTGATCAGCCAGAGATAATTCCTCATGGACCATATCCATTAACCTGTCAGATAAACCAGAATCAAATGTGTACTCTATTAGTTAAATATGATATTAGTCAGAAATCTGGTAACAATTTTAAGATAGATGAATTACTAAAGTTAGCAAAACAGAGTCAGGTTCCCAGAAATGTCTGCTCTTTTAGTTAAATATGCAAATTTAGTTGTTCGGAAGATGTGAGGAATACAATAAATGCCAAATTATTATGTTCAGACAAATAAAAATCTGTATGGCCTATATGAGCGAACAGATTGAGGAGAAAACTCTCAAACAATGTGATGCACTGAATATTTGCAACATGCGTAACTATAAAACTGATTGGACTTTTATATTCTTATGCATCAAATACTAACTCCATATAAAAGCTGTATTGTGTTATTATTCGTGTCAACAATCTCCCTAGTCAGCTGTTGAATTGTAGAGTATTCTTTCGTTGTAAGTTTACAATTACCATTTGCTCTGTAGCATGTTTTCTAACAACAGGTGGTGTAGAGGAGTTAATTGCAAAGTGTTATAGAATACAGTGGTTCACACTAAAACCAAGTGTGGAGGAAATAATCCACTTTGGTGTGCATCAGACAAGAAGCAATCTGCTAATTTACTTGGCTAATGAAAGTGAGAAAACATATTAAATAATCAGAAGCATTGTTATCTCGGAAATACAGTGGAACATACAGGTAAAGATCGAGATCCTCAATATTAATCAAAGCACCATTCAAAGCCATCAATGACTTGCCAGGTGGAACCATTCGTTGATTTGCAATTATTTCATCCTTGATTGAATTGTCAAGCTGTACAAACATGGAATCGTCATTAATATTCTTCATGTAGAAATAGTTCATATGAATGTATTCAAAAACAAGATTTCATCTCCCCAACAAAACATATATATAACCAACAGTTCATTGCTTACGAGCACATCTAGACATCTAAAGTGAGCTCAGAAAAGGCATCCACCTTCATCCGTGACAGTGATGAAACTATACTGGGGAAATTTTGATTAATTTCCTGCATTGACTGTAAAGGATCCGATGCATGGAGGATTCTCTGAGCTGTCTGATGACCCAAATCTGCGGTATGGAGAATATCACAAATTAAAAAGGCGCTCTTATACCATTGAATAACAACGTTGGAATAAAAATAGAATCATGAGGAGAGTGTCAGGAATGCTCATCAGCTTATCACAACACTACCTTTCAGTTCCCATACTTCAAGTGTGTCAGATACTGTTGATGACAACAGATAATCCCTGAAGGACATTATCTCAGCATTTAACGCTGGTTTGCGTTCCTGAATGCACAATGAGGTAAAAAGATATTGTCAATACCATCTATTTGTGCATCGCATCGAGTCCATGTAGTTAGATTTATTGGCTGAAAGAAACAGACCAAAATCTTGGAAAATATAAATCCTCTGACTTCTTGACTGAGGTCTTCAGTCTTAGGATCTTCCAGAGCAACACCTGGGAGAGGAAAATACTGTTCATTCAGTATTTCAAATAAAAATATGCAATAAAGTTCTGGTCTTCATGATGTCAACAACATATAATCCACCCAACCAAACTGAAGGGGAATATAATTCCTTATTGACTGGTTTATTGATTTATTTCAGATAAAAGGATCTGGTGCAGATTTACTTGAGAATTTCATAACAGACTTACTTTCTTAATATAAAAATAAGGTCGAGGAGTAATAAAATGCATGGGAGTGTTACCCTTCTTTATAGCAGTGTCATCCATGGCCTTGTATTCCATGTTCTTGAGAGCAAGTTCCACACCATATCCACTCAAAGTGACTGCATCTACAGCACCAACAGAACCACAGAAGCTAGATGTAGCCTGACATCCAGATGGCAGGACCTGGCGCAGGGCATATCTTACTTTTCCCTAGAAAAAACATATGGTGCATATTAGAGAGCTACAGCAAAGGAAAATATGTATGATGGAGAAAAGCTATAAAACAGAAGCAATAGCCAAAAAAAAAACAGTAGATGGTTGTGATACCTTTTGAAATAATAAAAGAAAGAGTTCAAGAATCATGAGTAAATGAGAACAGAAATTTAATATGCAATGCCATGTTAATGTTATGGACCTTATCTTTCTACTCTCTAGAGCTTGTTGTTTGCTCAGGATCTCATAATACACTCTGAAATACATTAGAGAACAGATAAAAGTATGTTACCTGCTTTGATGCTTCTGCCAGATGAACATGCAGCTCTTTGAAGCATTTTGTCCCAAAAGCCCCATAAAATATAGCAATTGGAGCAGTAATATTTGATTGAGGATATATATGGTCAAACTCAAAGAGTTCAGGTTGTTGAGTGGAGTCCACAGCTCTGCTCAACAAATATTCTCAGTTTCCCATTTACAGCCCTAAACAAAGAGATCAAAAAGAAAAAAAGAAAATAGAATAGAAGATACTTACAGTTTGCCCAAGCCATCAAGCCATTTGCGTAGATCAGCTGAGTTGAATAATAGAGCGCTCCCCGTGTCTACCCAGCAGCAAGTTCCTTTCACAGCCTCATGAAAATTTTCCCCAGTACTAGGACCAGAGGTTTGCTCCAAAGTGCCATCTTTAACAGGAATAGAGGATAATGACTCCTCTGCAAGCTGCTTGTAGAGCATTAACCTTGGCGATGCTGACCGAAGGGTAAGTGAGAACTCAAAAATTGAAGCCAGTGGCTCACTCAGAAACGAGCGGGCATCCTCAACAATCTTCTGGACACAACATTTGGCTGTTGAACATTCAGATGCCTTATCGAGTTCCTTCCAATGGTCAATAAAATCCCAAAATAGATCCTTCCATTCTTTTGAAAGCAGTTCACTAACAAAAGCAGGAACATAAGATATATTAAGTACCTCTTGGAAAATAACAAATAACATTAACCAGGTTACCACTGCTGCAAAGTGTTCATATACAAGTTGAATGTTATGTTCACACGAAAAGCATATAGCTTATAGGGAAACAGTATTACTTGCATCCACCAGCATTAGTCGTTACAATGAATATGCATTCATTAATTATATATATTTTGTAAATATGGCAGTTCTGTATTATTTGAGCTAAGCTTAAATACATCAGCTTGTCCAGAGCACCACAAAATCAGTAGCAGCCAGAATTTGGGTATACATGAATAGCACTTGAGTTGTATAAAAAATTACTGGGATTGCAAAAATGACACCTAAGTATAGTGTCATTATTCACTAATATGAATAACTTGAGACTAGTCCAATATTTAAAATAAGATTCAATTTCACACAAGCGGTGAAACGGCCACAAAATTAAAATGCAGAACAATAGAGTGGGCAAAAAATAGCATGGTACCAAAAACCTCATAAACCTACAATTTTGCTCCATATAATTTCATAATTTATGAGGATTCGATTCCGCAAATCATCGTATTTAAACATAGGAGAAGTGTATGGTGGCCAATCAAAATTCAGCATCTAGGTGTGTCCGTGTACAAATCCCGTTCCACGTCACCCTAGTACTACTAAAAATTTTATGTGAGAAACAGGCATCTAAGCATAGCGTGTTTTCTACTTGGGCAGCTCTAATTTTTCTAAAAATATATATATACATCAACCGAATGGCTTGCTCGCAATTTTGCGATACGCCAGGTTCTCAATGCTAAACCCTCACATATCAAATTCAAATGAGAAACACTAATCAAAGTCAAATTGACATCTCTCGACCAAACAGAGCTACATACACCAGCAAATCGAGCACAAAAACCGCTCACCTGGCTTCGAGTACCAGCGGCGTACCGGCCCACTTGGCCCGGAGCGCCACCTGCACGTTCTTCTGCCGCCGGATCTCAGCCGCGGAGCCGCCCGCAGCGAGCCCTGCCACAAGCACCACCGCTACCGCCGCCGCTGCCGCCGCCACCGGAACCCGGGATCGGGCCCCACGAGCCGCCTCCATGGGGGATACGGACACACGCACCCCCGCCGATCCGGGTCCCTTCCCGCCTCGCCGCTCCGATCCGACAGGCTACGCGGTGGCCCCTAAGCCCTGCATCAAGTGGGATCCGCGTGGGTTTTGGGGCGGCCTGGCCGCCGTCGAGATGCCGAACACACGAGTGGGAGGGGAGACTTCGCTGGAGACTTGGACGATGTGTGCCGAGTGGTGTGTGGGCCGGACCGAGTGAACTTATATTTGGAGAAGCCGGCACCGTTGGATGGAAGCTCCCCTCGCGGGATGGATGGAAATAGACGCAGGCGGCGCGGCGGGCGAACTAGCGCGGAGACGGGAGTCGAGGCCGAGAAGACGGACTCCGCACTGCCTGCTCGCAGTCGCAGGTAGCGTAATGGAGATCGGCGCGATGCGACGGCGCAGGCACAACAGCAGGAGACGGCGAGACGGATGGATAGGTGTCGTGTCGACGCGGGGGGGGGGGGGGGGGGGGGGGGGGGGGGCGCATATCGATCGACTAAGAGCATGCCCAGCAGCTCCTCTATCCGGTCATCTATCCTGTGCTTGACGTATGGAGGTGAAAAATGGTGCTCCAGCAGAAACTCCATTACACACTCTATTATTGCAGGTCCTCCAAACCAAGCTCTTCACAAGCTAAATATGGAGGTTCTCCAACCCATCCTCTTGGCTGTAGAAGAGAGAGAAAGGTGGGAAAAATATTAGTAAAATATAAGATTTTGGTGTATGAAGGATGTGATATGGATGATATGTTGAAGTGAAAAATAATATGGAGTAGGAATCTTTTTGGATGATTATCTAAATAGAAGTATGGAGGATGAAATTTAGATGAGCTGCTGGGGATGCTCTAACACGGCGCCGGTTAACCACTTGACCCCGCGGTCACCGAGGCAGCTCACCGTTCTGTTTTCACTTTAGGGTCCATTTCGCAAAGGTATTTGCTATAAATTTATCGATATATTTTTTTCTTTAAATCACACAGATTTTGTATCGTTCGATTTGTATTAGAATTAGTGTTTTATCATATGTGATTAGATGAATTCAAACACACACATCCACGGAAGACACTGAACCGGTGGGCTCCACACAAATAATGAAATTCATGTTTAATTATTTTATATTTCTTTAAAATATAAAATTACAGTCTTATATAACTAAAATTACATTTGTAAATTTAGTTGATATGACATGTAAGTGCACTGTAATTTTGATTAAAATATCGTGTAAGTGTTGACGTAAAAACACGACGGCCTGAGAGATCTGCGTAGCTCTACTGCAGGTCCAAAATAGTAACGAGATACGGGTGTGCCAGTCAATTTGATCCTGCAACTGACAAGATATATAAATTGAATACCTAAGAGCCGATCGGCTGACAAGATGATATAGTAATTCCAGCTGATGCTGAAACCAATCGATATCTAGTATAGATCTTGATACTTGAGAAAATAATGACATAAAGATAATCGGCTGATGATAATGTAATAAAACAATAATATAATCCAATAGAAACCAATCGGCTAGTTAATGATAGATTGAATAAGTACTGATCTGAAGGTTGAAGCATTCATCGGCTGGAGATCCGATATCATTAAATCCAAATGATTAGATAAACAGTGAAACATTTGTTGTCATCGGCTAAAACCAACTTGTAAGTAATACTTGTAAGCCGATGCAACGTCCAGATAACTCATCGGCTGAAACCCCGATGAAACCCTTATTGGCAATCAAGAAGTAGACTAGAGATTATGGTTCTAAGCACGACTTAGTAGATCAAACTTAACTGATGCAGCCCTAAGTATGAAAATAAACATAATATCTAGACAATCAAACCTTTGACTGATTTTCAGGGTGGTGGATACATTATATAATCTAAGCCAACAAAGTAATCTAGCCGATATCGACAAAACTCTAGATAGAGATCGACCGATGCAAGTAGAAAATATTATCAATCTAGATTATATAATGTATATGATAACTTATCGGCTAGCACTCCAATAAAACATTAGCATGAACCTATCGGCTTAACAAGATTTATATTATCAACAACAATCTAGTACGTCGAACCTAACCGATGCAGCACTAGATTGTATATGATAATCTAATACTTGATGAACCGATAGATCTGCCTAATGTGATGGATATAACAAATCTATTTAAAACAATATTGTGATTGTAGAGATATATCGGCTAAGACAGAAGATCAGACTTAACCGAAACAGTCCCAACTAAACCGATGTGTCTCTAAAGATAATGCAATTAAAATAGAATTGAGATATCAAGTAAATATATCAACCGAACCAGAGCGATCCAAGAGATCGAAGCGTTGCAGCCTTAAACAACACCAATGTAGCCGATAAATTCACCAGGACCCGACGGAACGTAGGGCTTACCCTTCGCCGGAGATCGAAAGCCGATGCAGCCCCGCGTCAGGTGCCAGATTCCGCCGGTTGATAAGTAAAAACCTCAGAAAGAGGGTGGCGATGCATCGAGAGTAGTTGTATTGATCGAGAGATAATTTACGTAGACCCCGGATGTACATATTTATACCCATAGGTAGATACTAGTCCATATCGAACACGACTCAAACTTTCCTAAAGATAAAAGGAAAACACAAAGTCCTTATTGGACACAATACACACTTTCCTAAAGACAAAAGGAAACTAATAGACTCTTCCTAATTAATAGATAAACTGTCGTGCCACATCTTACTTGAACTCGGTCTCTTTTGGATAAACTCCCTTCAATAGATTAATTTCCTTAACCGAATTTAGCAAGAATCCGACTATTGACGATTAATAGCTTCCATCGGCCATTTTAGGACTCTGAAGCCAATACTGACTCTAGACCGATAATGACTTCGAGGCTTACCAAATTTTGTCGTCAACAATAAGTAAATTTGCATTTGTTATTTTCCTTTGTAGTCCGTTGGATGTAAATCTAAGGGTAGAAAAAATCTGGATAATTCTTTTAGATATCACTCGATAAATGTATAGGTAGTCCTGTTTCTCCAATACAACACACCAAAGTTGTGTCACATATGACTCCAAACTATCATTACTAAAATTATATAAATTTAGTTGATATGACTTGTAAGTGCACTGTAATTTTGATAAAAATATTGTTTAAGTAAATATGTATTTGTTATTTTCCTTTGTAGTCCGTTGGATGTAAATCTAAAGGTAGAAAAAATCTGGATGATTTTCTTTTTAGTAATCACCCAGTAAATGTGAAATATAATTTTAATTATATAGACTGTAATTTATATTTTATAAATGCAACTTTAGTTATATAGTACTATAATTTTATATTTTAAAGAAAATAACAAATACATATTTACTTACATAATATTTTTGTTAAAATTACAATGAACTTACATATCATATCAATTGAATTTACAAATATAATTTCAGTTATATAAAACTATAATTTTATATTTTAAAGAAAGTATAAAATGATTAAATATGAATTTAATTATTTGTGTGGAGCCCACCAGTTCCGTGTCTACCGTGGATGTGTGCGTTTAAATTCATCTAATCATATACGACAAAACACTAATCCTAACACAATCTAACACAAATCGAACGGTAAAATATGTGTGATCTCAACGAAAAAATCTGTTGATAAATCTATAGCAAATATCGGAGAAACTTCTCCTCAAACCTGGTCAAATATGCTCAGATAGAACGAGTATACGTTACACGTCAAAACTTGCTCATCGCAGTCGCTGGTCTCAATAACGAACACAGATACAGGAGATATATTTCAAGAAAAGTGATGCAGTAAGCCAACTTCATTACACTTTATACATTACACAGCAGGGCTACGCAAATGAAAATACAGCAAATACTACACAGCAATTCCAACCACAGTTTTATTACAACATTATTGGAAGTTCCAAGTGCTCAATGCAACGCAGCAGTGCATCTGGTGGCCCCGGCGGTAAGGTTTTAAGAACTTCCAAGCAGCTTCTTGATGTCCTTCTGTATATGAATAAAGCAATCGCTGTAAGTCAGGCAAGGAAAATTGATGAAATGGAACTCAAATTACAACCACTTGGAGCTCGATCGGGACTTACCTCCATGCTGAGTGGAGAAGTAGTCGGCGCATACCGCTCCACAACACTCCCCTCTTTGTCGACCAAGAACTTGGAGAAGTTCCATTTGATATTGTCACCGAAAAGACCACCTTTGCTGGACTTCAGAAACTTGTAGATGGGTGCAGTGTTGTCACCATTAACATCAACCTATTAAGATAATTTAAGTTAGAACTCCTAGATCTCACCTCTCTAAACAATAAAAATCAATTGATCATCACATTATAAACATCCATTAGTCTATTGTGATAAATGAAAGGATAAAACTGGTATCAGGCTTATCGATCGCATACATCACACAAACTGCATAAGAATCGGATAAACACTTCATGGACTTGATGAATTTCCTTTGAAGTACTACAAATATCTCGAAATACATTACAGGCTACATAGGGATCACTTTCGGACTGGAATTAATTTCCTTTAAAATATTATGACGGCTCTGGAAGGTGAACATATACTTGAGTTAGTTGTTATTTCTTTCTGCTTGAAAGATCTATACTCTTTTAAAAGAAGAAAGTAGTGGTGGCAGTGAATCTGTCACCCCACCAACTCCCATTGTAAATTTTGCATTTACCCATTGAACTTCTTAATATTAAAAAAGATCAAATCTAAATGGATAGCCACATACAAAATTAGATTAAGATGAAAATTTCCTATAGAAAGATATGGGTAACACATTAATTAATACATTTTCTTTTATCCGTAGCAAAGCACGGGCACTAGTAAATGAAAAATAAAATGCAAGAGGTAGTGGTATAGTGTGCCCAAATTTACCTTGTCAAAAATTGGATACTCGGCCTTGAAGCGGGTGCAAGCAAATTGGACAATCTCCTCATTAGTGCCAGGTTCCTGTCCACCAAACTGGTTGCATGGGAAAGCAAGGATCTCAAAACCTATCATCAAATCAAATTGACAATGACATTAGCAATTGGTTGACCATAAACTCCACATGAAACAACATACGAGCAATTCAGCACACAAAAGAGAGATTTCATAATGAGGGAACAAATGATGAGATGCATCTAACACTCACCCTGGTCCTTGTACTTCTCATACAACTGGCTCAGCTCCGTGTAGTTGGAATTGGTCAAGCCACTGCAATAATGACAGAGAGCAACAAGCTTTCTTAATTTGAGGATAATGATGTCAATTTATATGTTATTTTATTATATCTGCATCTCATTGGTCTTTAAAATTAGTAAAAAAAAATGGTCGTCCTCTAAAGAATATGTATCCCTTAACACAAGGAGGATGAGACGCAAATAGACAAAGAATTAATGGTATGACAATCTGCACAAACTTTCCAATTGGCAAGAGATCAACATCCTGTTGTCCAGCTAAAACCAACTTACCTGCTGACCAGATTTTTTTTTTCATATATTGATAATCTACATGCAAAGGCTGATCCTCAGGGACAAACACTACCATATGGCTCTTTAAAGTTTCATTTAGCAGAACATATTTCAAATTTCGATTTGTCTCTATGGCCTAGATAGAAACTTGAATGTGTTCCATATGAAACCATATAAATTCGGCATCTTTACTTTGCAATATGAATGGAAGTTTGATCAAAAATATACATTATATTAGGCATCAAATGAGCATATCATTCAACTTAAAGCGCTTGATAACGCAGTACTAGCGTTCCAAGGTTTCGTTGTTCATGGAACATTTCAACATGAAGAAGATAAATCACATAATGCATTCTAGAATAATTTCCAAGGTATACAAAATTAAAACGTAGACACTGTGGAGGTGAGGGAGTGGTAATAATTGGTACCACTGAGATGCAACATTGACGATAAGGAGAACTTTCCCCTTGTAGGTGCTCAGGTCCACATCTTTGCCACTTGCGTCCTGCAAACACCAAAAAGCAGAGTCCTTTAAACATTAGGATCACAATTCGAGCAGTTTAACAGCTTGTAGAAAACCTCCAAAGATTTGGGTAAAAAAATCTGCAGCTAAAACCAAAAAGATATTGGCTTAAGAAGTCCCAAAAGGGCCGAATTGTAGCAGGATCACGGAGGCATCGATGTGCAAAGGATACTTCCATCCCCCCCCCCCCCCCCCCCCCCCCCCCCCCCGAGGGGTATGGGGTATGGGTATAAAGCTTCGGTCTCACTGTTGAAGGGGACCAAATCACCAGAGGGGAAAGGGGTGTCCATGTTTTGAGGAGGCAGGCAGACCTTGACGGTGAAGTCGTGGACAGATGCGGCGGAGGAAGCGGCGGTGGCCATGCTGAACAGCGCGAACCCGGCGGCGACCGGACGGACCAGCGGCGAGACGGCTGCGGAGACGCGCGGCGAGTGAGGCGAACCAACAGGGCTAGCGCGGAGGATGCGGTGGCTGTGCTGCGGCGGCGCGGAGGACGAGGACGAGGACGGGGAGAGGGCGGCGGCGGTTCGGAGGAGCCGGAGGCGAGAGATGAACGGGGGGGCGGTGCGAGACGGCATCGTGGATCAGGGGGACTTCGCGCTTTATAGCGGTAAGTCCGGTGTGTGTAAAATATTCTTCCCTCCCAGTCTCGAGTCCCCGACTGATGTTAAGGTTGCCTGTGAAAGCGGTGCGCGGCCGAAGTGTGGACGCGTTGCCTGCGGCGTTGGGCCCACTGGTGGGGGCTTCCCCGCGCCACGTCCCGCGTCGTTGGACCGCCACGTGTGAACGGGATCAGGGCTGGTCAACGAACTGCACTCTGCCGTGCGATCGACATCCAACTGTACGTGTACATAGGAATACAGATATTGGTACAAGCAGATACAACGAAGAAAAGCATAAACCGTGGCATCTTGGCCTTGTAGTCGTAGCCCGCGCCATTTTTTCGACAGTTTTTCGTGATCTCTCTCTGGTAGTGCGTTCAGGTTCTGTCACGGGCTACAAGCCGGCAACCGCATGTCCGCATAAACGGCTGTGAAATGTGAACAGAACATCGATCACGAGCAGGCGGAAAGAAGTTCTAGAAGCGTCTACGCTCATTCCGTCGTCATGGAACACGGAACGCCGACGAATTAAATTTGAAAAATATACTATTCATTAAAAAAATTAGAAATATTTAGGATGTAAATTTTTTTCGGAAATATATCATCGAGCTCGCTCAACTGTTACGTGAAAATGATGTAAGCGTGACATCGCGCGAAAATAACGTGGACGTAACCTTGCGGGTGGTATCGTGCAGGAAAAGCACGAGATCGCGCGATCTCGCGCAATGGAAGAACGAGACCAAACGGTCTCGCTAACCAATCAGAGATACCAGTGCCATGCCAATTTAATTAGTGATTAATTATCGTGATTGGTTCAACGAGATCGTTCAGTCTCGCGCCTTTGCTACGCGAGACCGTGCGGTCTCGCATTTTCACTGCGCAATACCGCCGGTAACATCACGCCCACGTTATTTTCACGTAACGGTCGTGCGAGATCGACAGTATATTTTAAAAAAAATTATATCCCAAGTATTCCTGAAAAAAATTGGATGAACATATAATTTAAAATTTAATTCGAACGCCGGGCGCACGTACCGTGGGCTTTCAGGCCAGGTTCACGTCGCTGTTTACGCGCGTAAATTCAATTGCTCGCCTAAATGCTGATGTTATTCTTTTTCTTGGATAGGCAGGAAATTTTTCTTTTCCCCTTTCGAGCCATCGGGTGCACATATGCTGCTTAAGATCTCACTCACATATTCTGCTCTGATGATGCTGGCATGCAGCTATGATTTTTTCTTTTTTGATGTTGCCACTTGCCAAATTCATCTACAATTGATTATCGTGTAAATGTTAGCTGGATGGTTCATTGACAGGAATCTACAGAGCTGGTATTTTTTCAAGGAAGCACTTGTGGGGCTAGCAAAGAAAAGTGGAACCAGCTGAGCTTGATGTCATGACAAAATTTTATAGTGCCAAAAATGAACAAGTTTTGATGAGTTCATAATGTTTGGTTCAGTTTAGTGATAGAATTGTGTGGATATAATATAGACAAATATGTATTATCAAAATTGGTAGCCACTATATAGTTTTAGGGTGGTTCTTTTCTTCCCTTTTTTAACTTTTACTTCCTCATTTCTCGCGTACACATTTTGTTTTATAATATCATTTTCTAAAATAAGTTATATAGAAAAATTGTTTTAGAAAATCATATTAATTCATTACCAATTTTTTATTTATACTTAATTAATCATGTTATAATACATCGTTTCATTTTTTTAAAAAAAAACACATAAGCTTCCGATGGGAGCATTTGACTATCTTACCAGTTTTTTTTGCGTTACCAAAACCTTTTTTCTCTTTTACTATCAGACTGTAAGACATATTGAAAGGACCACCTCGCAATGACAAAGCTACTAAACGGAAGAAACATGGAGAATTTGACGTTCCTCGATCCTCCTTGCAACACCTGCGCATTGCTATGGCCGGTATGACAGTCTTAGTCAACACGTATTATGTTCAAGTACAACTGTTTTCAACCTCACATCTGTGTGCTTGATTGTTAATAAGGATTTTATCCTTGTAGGATTTAACATGTACTAGTTCATTTATGGGCTTCGTATCTATCTCGATGGGCCTAGTTCTGTAGTTATTTGTCGCTCAGCTTGGTGTGTATTGCCATCGAACTGGCTAGCTTTTGTCCTGCCGTGGCCTATTCTCTGTGTGTGTCGTTTCTACACCAGTTTGCTCAACATAAAGCCCAGATGTCCATGCAAATCAGCTCATGTCAGTTGATTTCTTCCCTATACGCCTGTGACACGGTTCTCTAATCTGCTGAAGTCATGTAAATCAACATGTCATGTCTGTTTACACTCGACGTTACTCTAACTAACCCCGGTGGATCACCAATCGTCCGTCAGCGAGCACATACCCCGACTGTGTCGATCACCAAACCCAAAAAAAAAAAAAGAAAAGAAAAAAAATCCACGCATTCGCTCGCCACGCACGACGTCACGCGCGCGGCCGGTTGGTGACCAGACTGCCGAACTTACATATATAAACGCGACTTGCTCACTGATCACCAATCAGCCCAGCATCTCCCCCGTCGGACCCGCGCGCGTCAGCGTTCGCCGACATGGGCGACGTACTGCCGAGGTCATTTGCCCGCCCCGGCATGCTGCCGCCGAACAATGAGTTCGGGATCAGGGAGATCACCCCCGGCCTCGCCGGCTCCGGGCCTGGCGGGGCGTACGAGCTCGTCGAGAGAATGGAGTACCTGTACGTGCGCGTCGTCAAGGCGCGGGGGCTCAAGTGGAGCGGCGAATTCGACCCGTTCGCGGAGCTGAGGCTCGGAGGCTACTCCTGCACCACGCGCCACGTCGAGAAGACGGCGAGCCCCGAGTGGGACGACGTGTTCGCGTTCTCGCGGGAGAGGATACACGCGCCGTTCCTGGACGTTCTCGTTCGGGGCCGGGGCTTCGCCAAGGAGGACTACGTCGGCAGCACGCGCCTGGACCTGGGCATCCTCCCCGACGCTCCGGCGAGCGTCCAGCCCGACAGCTCCCCCGCGCCGCAGTGGTACCCCGTCTTCGACAAGAAAGGGGAGCTCCGCGGCGAGGTGATGATGGCCGTGTGGTTCGGCACGCAGAAGGACAGCTACTTCGACTCGGCCGTCCACGCGGACGCCGCGTTCCCCGTGGACGACAAGCTCGCCGCGCACATCAAGCACATACGGTACGACGTGCCGCGGCTGTGTTACGTGCGCGTTAAGGTCACCGAGATCCGCGACATCGTCTTCGCGGACAAGGCCCGCGTCGGCGAGGTGTTCGTCAGGTCGCGCTTACTGGGACAGGTGCACAGGACGAGAACGTCCATGGACCACCGCTGGAAAGATGAGGAAAATGGCCACCTGTTTGTGGCCGCCGCGCCGTTCAAGGACTACCTCAACATGTCAGTTGTGGGCGTCAAGAACGGCAAAGAGGAGGTCATCGGCCATGTCAACGTTCTGCTCGACAGCTTTGAACGCCGGTGTGACGCCCGCCCGATTAACCCAAGATGGTATGCTCAGTACAATTGCCCATTCATCTCACGAAGCAAAGAACTTCCATTACCTGCCGGCATTAGGCAGGTAACATTGAGTTCGTCTCTAACTGCATCGCAAATCCTATTCGACAGGTTTAATTTGATGCAGCCAGAGGGAGCCGCCAAGATTGACAAGTACTCTGCCAAGATAAGCGTCGTTCTTTGCCTCGAATGCGGGTACAAGGTGTTGTCAGAGCCGGTCCACTACCTGAGCGACGTCCGGCCGGCGGCGCGTGAGCGTGAGCGGGAGCGCAATTGCATCGGGCTCGTCGAGCTCGGCATCCACGAAGCCTTCCTCACCGCGACGCGCACGCGCGACGGTCGAGGCTCCTGCGATGCGTACTGCGTCGCCAAGTACGGGGTGAAGTGGTACCGCACGCGCACCGTCACCGACAGCATCTCGCCAAGGTTCCACCAGCAGTACCACTGGGAAGTGCACGACCACTGCACCGTGCTCACCGTCGCCGTCTTCCACAACTCCCAGATAGGCGACAAGGGCGGCCTCGTGGCCGGCGATCCCGTCAAGGACGTCCTCCTCGGCAAGGTGCGGATCCGGCTCTCGACGCTCGAGACAGGCCGCACCTACGCCTACGCCTACCCTCTCGTATCCCTCCACGGCGGCGGTGTCAAGAAGATGGGCGAGCTCCGTCTCGCCGTCCGTTTCTCCAACACGTCGACGCTGGGCTTGTTCCAGACGTACGCGCAGCCGCACCTGCCGCCGATGCACTACCACCGTCCGCTGACCGTCGTGCAGCAGGAGATGCTGCGGCGGGAGGCGGTCACGATCATCGCGCACCGGCTGGGGCGGATGGACCCGCCACTGCGCCGGGAGTGCGTCGAGCACCTCTGCGAGTCGCACGCGCTGCGGTGGAGCATGCGGCGCAGCAAGGCCCACTTCTTCCGCCTCGCGGAGGCGCTGGAGCCGCTGTCCGCGGCGAGCGCGTGGTTCTACCACGTCTGCCGCTGGACGAACCCGGTCACCACCGTCGCGGTCCACGTCATCTTCACCATGCTCGTATGCTACCCGAGCCTCGTACTGCCAACCTTCTTCCTGTACAAGCTCATGCTCGGCATGCGGAACTACCTGCGCCGGCCCAAGCACCCGTGGCACGTCGACACGAGGGTGTCCCACGTCGACACAGCGCACCCCGACGAGCTCGACGAGGAGTTCGACGAGTTCCCGACGACGCGGCCGCCTGTGGTGGTGCGGATGAGGTACGACAAGCTGAGGAGCCTCAACGCGCGGATACAGGAGATCGTCGGCGACATCGCGACGCACGCCGAGCGAGCGCGGTGCGTGATGACGTGGCGGGACCCGCGGGCCACGGGCCTGTTCCTGCTGGGCTGCCTGTGCCTTGCCGTGATCACGTTCTCAGTGCCGTTCCAGGCGGTGGCGCTTTTGACTGGTTTCTACCTGATGCGACACCCGATTCTCCGGCAGAGGCTGCCTGACGTTTTGGCGAACTTCTTCCGACGACTGCCCTGCAAGGTGGATTGCCTACTTTAGTATCCATGTCTAAAATAAGCTTTATAAAAGGACCAATATGTAAAAAATTCAATCAAACTTCAAATCAGTTTTTAGAAGTTTGCAACAGATTTGTTCCAAACGTTAAAAAATCGAACTATCCCCGAGAGAACGAGGCCGACAGAAGCCAATCCAGCCAAAGCCGAAACCTATCCTCCTCTCTTAACTCCGTTCCTGGATGAAACACAGCCCGCTTGTCCGGCGATGCCTCGCCCTGACCATCTTCCACTCGAAGAACACGACTCCGCTTGCTCCCGCCGCCGCCGCTCAACTCCACGCGCTCCTCCTCACGTCTGGCCACCTCCTCCTCCGCTATCACGGCCTCCATCCGCTCTTTAGGGTTTATTGCGCATGTGGTCGACCATCCAGCGCCCACAACCTGCTCGCGCAAATGCCCCAACCACCACCGGTTTCTTTCTCCAACTCACTGCTCCGTTCGTACACCGGCCTCGGCTGCCACCGGGAGGCCCTCGCTGTTTACTCGGAGATGCGCGCCTTCGACCACCTCACCTTCCCCTTCGCCGCGAAGGCCTGTGCCGGCCTTCGCCTCGGCCGCCATGGGCGTGCCGTGCACTGTCGCGCGCTCATCGCTGGTTTCGGCGGCGACACGTACGTGCAGAACGCGCTCATTTCCATGTACATGAGCTGCGGCGACGTTGGCGCAGCGGAGGCGGTGTTTGGGGCGATGCGGAACCGGACAGTCGTGTCATGGAATGCGGTCATCGCCGGGTGCGTCAAAAACAGCTACGCGGAGAGGGCGCTGGAAGTGTTCGGCGAGATGGCTGCTGATGGTGTCGGGATCGACCGTGCCACGGTTGTTTCAGTGCTGCCAGCTTGTGCGCAAGCCAAGGACTTGAACACTGGGAGAGCCGTGCACCAGCTTGTTGAGGAGAAAGGCTTGGGGGATTATGTTGCAGTGAAGAACGCATTGATCGACATGTACGGGAAGTGCAGGAGCTTGGAGGATGCACGAAGGGTGTTTGATCACTGCAAACATGATAAAGATTTTGTTTCTTGGACAGCGATGATTGGCGCTTATGTGCTGAACGACCGTGCTTTCGAGGCCATTTCTCTTGGTTGTCAGATGCTGATGTCTGGGGCAGCATGGCCCAATGGAGTGACAATGGTGTATCTGCTCTCAGCATGTGCCAGTATGCCGTCAGGGAAGCATGCCAAGTGTACACATGCACTCTGCATTAGACTTGGGCTTAAATCAGACATTGCTGTTGAGACTGCACTTATCGACACTTATGCGAGGTGCGGTAAGATGAAACTGATGAGATTAACACTTGAGAAGGGCTCACGGCGTGCAGAAACATGGAATGCAGCCTTGTCTGGTTATACCGTCAGTGGACGGGAGAAGAAAGCTATAGAATTGTTCAAGCGGATGATTGCAGAATCGGTGCGCCCAGACTCCGCAACAATGGCAAGCATCCTGCCGGCCTATGCAGAATCTGCAGACCTGAAACAAGGGAAGAACATTCACTGTTTCTTTCTGACTCTCGGATTCCTCAGAAGCACAGAGGTCGCCACTGGTTTGATTGATGTCTATTCTAAGGCTGGTGACTTGGATGCTGCGTGGGCGCTCTTCCAGTGGCTACCTGAGAAGGACGTTGTTGCCTGGACAACGGTCATCGCCGGGTACGGTATACATGGACACGCCCGAACTGCCATCCTGCTCTACGACAGGATGGTGGAGTCAGGAGGGAAGCCGAATACCGTGACCATCGCCACTTTGCTGTATGCATGCAGCCACGCCGGCATGATAGACGAAGGCATTCAGGTGTTTGAGGAGATGCGCCACGTCCATGGTTTGATGCCAAATGGCGAGCACTACTCGTGCCTGGTTGACATGCTTGGACGTGCTGGGAGAATTGAGGAGGCTCATCGTCTCATCCAAGACATGCCATTCGAGCCGAGTACCTCGGCATGGGGTGTTCTGCTTGGTGCCTGTGTTCTACACAAGAATGTCGAGTTTGGAGAGTTTGCGGCAAAGCGATTATTTCAGCTTGATCCGAAGAACACTGGGAATTACGTGCTGCTTGGTAACATATATGCTGCAGCTGACAGATGGAGGGATGTTCAGGATGTCCGGAGAATGATGGTGGAAAGGGGCCTCGTCAAAGAACCCGGAACTAGTTTGGTTGAGGCAAGATCTGTACAATGCCGAACAGCAATGCCATAGAATGTAAGTTTTGTACTTATATGAGATAGATCAAAGCACTTCATCTTTTATGCATAGTCTATCAGTTGGAACATTGACTAAAATTTTAAGAAAAAAATATACTAATTGGTGCCCTGGAATTAATAAATAGTCTTCCCTTACAATAGAGGAAATTACATGTGGATCTTACTGGTGGAACCAAACCAAAGAAACTATCAGAGACGTGGAGTACCTGAGTACCTGCACCATAAAAAAAACTGGAAACGCATGAAACTCACGCCATATTGTTTTGACGCCACAAATGATTTTGCTATGCAAGGGGAGCTGCTATAGCATGGGTGGTGGCGCGCATGTTGGTTGCACACAACGCTTCTGGTTCTCACACACCAAGGAGGGGACGTGCTTGGTCAAATGCTCCTCTCCGATCGTGGTGGCATCATGCAAGCCTCCATCTCCACCGCCAGCCCTTCCCTCCCTATATTTTGCCTCCTCCTTCCTCTCTTTCAGGCCTTCAAATCTTGCTCCTGCACGCGTTTTGGCACATTCCCTCCTCTCTCCTCCTTGCAGGGCCTGTCTGTTTCTCACCATAGTAAGGAAGGAAAGAAGGAAGGAAGAGGAAAAAAAGATCATCAACCATGGTGAGTGCAGTTCAATCTCTTTCTTTCAGAATGTTGATCAAGATCTGTCCTTTAACGAGGTGGTGTATGTTGTGGGGATATGTAAGTCGAATTCGGCGTCGGGAATGGCTGTGTGTGACGAATGCAAACTCAAGTTTCTGGAACTGAAGGCGAAAAGGAGCTTCCGCTTCATCGTGTTCAAGATCAATGAGAAGGTCCAGCAGGTGGTGGTGGACAGGTTGGGGCAGCCGGGTGAGAGCTATGACGACTTCACTGCCTGCTTACCAGCAGATGAGTGCCGCTACGCGGTATTTGATTTTGACTTTGTCACTGATGAGAACTGCCAGAAGAGCAAGATATTCTTCATCTCCTGGTAACAATTCCCCTGTCAACATAGTGTCATATTCTTGTTGATTTTTACATAGCATATTTCTTATGTTTGGTTTTGCTTCGATCTTACGTGTGGCAGTTACTGACCTAAAAGTCTCAATTTGGATTGAGTTCTTTGTGAGCAAATTGCTTGCTTATGCTAGATTATTGCAGTTTGGTGTTCCCGTGTTCCCTTCGATCTTCAGACTTACCAGGTGTAACGCAACACCTTTTACAGGATGGGTTAACTGCACTTTTGTCACTTGTTCAAAAGCACATTAGCACTTCAAATTCATTATCAAAGGGAAACACAGAAATATATTTCACGGTTTCTATTTTACATAAGTGCAAAAAATTTGCTTAGATTAGGTTGAAAAAGGAACAAGAAAGAGGCATAATTATTAGCCTATCAATTTTTAGCTAAAAATAGCATCATAGATAAAAAATTAGACACTTTGATATCAGGCATCTCTTTGCTTATCAAAAATTGTTATCAGCAATAATGTCTTGGCTACCTGTACTTAAAATGTTTATTTTTATGAGAATGCCTCATTGTCACTAATGATTATTACACATATTATCTACTTTTACGGTAGGACAATAATAGATAGGGGAATGGGGTCAATGAGACAATGAACAGTGCCAATAATCTAAAGGAACAATGCTCTGCTTTTGGTCATTCTGCTAAGCTCTTTTGTGCCCATTGTTTCACTGTTCACCCAAACCATGTATCTTAAGAAACTGATATTAGCATGTAAAGAAAATTGAATTCCTTGCACAAAATGTAAGCAACCTATATTGCAGTTACAGATGCTAACAGCCTGGCAGACACTGCATTGATCTTTTCCCATATGTTGGATTTGTGGATTTGATAACTTCAGGAATTAATCAACATATCTTAGGATTATGTCTCTAAACACTCCAAGCATTTTGTCACTACCAGTTTCTTCTTGATTTGAATAATGAATAAACCATGACATTTAGATTATTAACTGTAAGCATCATAAAACATGTTTATATCCATCAGCTTGTCAAACGCCCAATGTACCAGAACTGTGTATTGCTATTTCAATTGTAACACTGAGGCAATGTGTTTGTGCATCTCACTCTCTGCAGGGCTCCTGATACATCAAGGGTGAGGAGCAAGATGCTGTATGCTAGCTCCAAGGATCGGTTCAAGAGGGAGCTGGACGGCATCCAGGTGGAGCTGCAGGCTACTGACCCGAGTGAGATGAGCATGGACATCGTCAAGTCGCGAGCCCTCTGAGAAACACAGGCCGGTTACTGCAATCCCCAGGAGCGAAAAGGCGTTAATTTGCTACAGCTCCTCTGCCAACAAGTCCTTCCCGTTGGCGATGGTCATCCATTTTCTTGTCATTCTTTTCCTGGAAACAAATGTGTTGCATTCTGTATGAGACTGTATTGCCGTTTTTCTCTTTCCCCCGTCGTTGGTGCCATAGTCGTGTTACTGCTGTAAACTAGAACATGCTTTTGTTTTGAGACTTGGATACTTTTCTCATGAGTCCTTCCACCATGCTGGTATGCTAAATCAGTAAAGGCCGTGGCGTCATATGGTGCCAGTTGTGAAGCCTGTTGTACGGTGTACCGTAGTAAATCACTGAGTTTTCACCCCTTTGATTTTCTCATCTGTTGGATGTCGCCCCTGTGCATGTCTTTTCCTAATACTACATGCAACATGTCACTAGATGAGAGTGGTGTATTTATGTTGTCGAAACATTTAACCAGGAAGAATTGAGAATTATTTGTTCTCTCATGTTTTCGGGAAAGTGATTTCATCCCCTCGAGGGGATATTTCCTCGTTTCGTGCATGCCACCTAAATAGTCATTAAAAAATTTGAAAAAAAATTGCAAGATAGATTAATATGAAACATATAACTCCACAAATTCACTTGACATATCACTCCACAAACTCCATGTTTTCCTAGTTTCCTAGGCCAAAAAAAATCCCTCTTTAACTAAACATATGCACAGTTCACTTCAAAGTTGAAATAGTTTGAGTTAAGCCATCTAACTAGAATGTGGAGCGTTTTTTTTTTCTCGTGTGAGAAAAAACCAGTTCTACCAGAATTTTGTAGATATCTCGTATGAGATTACTAAATTTCCGTATAAAAAACCTAGAAGTGTTCATGGGTGCTATAACATTGAGCTTGCATTGTGAATGTCCAAACACTCAATTCATGAATGTGAGTTCGGAAAAAAAATGTGAATATGAAAAAAAAAAAAGATAAACAAGATAGTATCAACCCAACCTCAGAACTATGAACTACTCACTCTCGTTTTTCTGGAACCAAATTGGCAAATTCCTCCATTTGATCTTTGGCTGCGTGGTACCTCTTGCCCGTCTTTATATAGAGGGTGGAAGGTGCATGTTTCCTACTTTTAGCTATTATATATTCATATTCATATATTATCAAGGTGCGCATAAGCCTTCAAAGTTCAAACTTGTTGTCAAAGGGGTATAAATTATTATGCATTTCAAAGAAAATGAAAAAAATGTTATTGGTTGTGCAACGTGTTCAAATTACAATGGTCTAGACTAATAATGACGATACCATGTCAAAATACATATTAGCATGTTCGGCCGTTGGTTACAACGCTGCACCGGCCCGTAGGCTGTGATTAGTTCATTCGCTACAACTGGTGGTCAAGTAGCGTTGCATGCATGTATCAGGCAGCCGAACAAGCCCACAAATTAGAAAACAACTGAAATTCAAACAATGAATTATTGAAATACAAGATAAAAAGGTCCATGACAAATTAAACAAAGGAAGTTACTTAAATTTGGTCATAAGTGAAATACGACTAGAGATTTTGATTTATTCATGTTCACGAAAATATATAACACAAGTATAACAACTTATATATAACAACAAAAAAAAATATGACCATGCAAATACATGTGGTCGTAGGTGAGTCGAACTATATACTTTACCCCGATTTTCACTACTTTTTACCCAATCTTTAATTTGTGATAGAACTCTGTATATGATTTGGTATGCGGTATTTCCGTTGAGGTATGTGCAAGTATGTAGGGTACACCATTTACCTACTATAGGACACTGACGCATGTGTTACTCTACAATATCGTTATTGTTTATTAGTATATTGCAATATAATAATCGGGAAGCGACACGTGAGATCCAAAAGATGCTTTATGTAATAATAATCTGAAGCATCAAAGTACCGTCCAACTGTATAAAAGAACAACATTGGTAAGGTAAGTTCTCAGCTTTCATACTAGCATTAGATGGTAATCATAACTTTGGTAAGGTAATGTGTTCTACTTTTTTTTTTTTAGATAATGGATGTATTCTACTTACTCTGTTCTAAAATATAAGCATTTATAATATTGAGGAGAATAGATTTTAGGTACCCTTAACAAATGAGGGCTGGTTAAGATTGGGAGGGGTAAGATAGGTAGAAATTTAAATGGGAAGCGATTGATATGACAAGTAAATAGTGCTAAAAATGTTATATTGTTGAACAATGTTTAAATCATAGAAATACTTATATAGTTAAATCTTGAGAAAATTCGATTGATAGCACAATAATTATTCCAGTACCAGAAAATAGCACAAACAATTTACACATCAGCCTATAATCACAACTCCGTTATGAATTTTCGGTTTTATAGCACTTTCGTCAATTTAGCCCTTAGCTAAGGCAATCTGAATGCATAAAGACTAAAGGCCCTTGCTTCGCCATCTTCCTTCCACTATGGTTCCTGCATCCACTTCTTCTCCAAATGCGACAGCACGGAGGCGAGCCCGTACACCACGACACCGTCTAGCCCGCGCGGCTGCCTCGCCACGGTCACGGCCACAAACCCATTTGACAGCGCTGTTGTTGCCAGACTGTTCGACGCAGGGGCGAATCCATGATAAAAATAACCGGGTGTCCAATCTATATCACTAAATACGCACTATTTTTAGCCTATAAATTGTGGCTAATATGCAACATACTTTCAAAGCCCGTCAACAACGTGTTTTCCATAACTTTATGTGTCATATTGTTTCGGTAATTTTTTAAACTTGATTTATGCACTAAATAAATATTTTGAGAAATAAACTTTACTAATAACTTAGAACAGTGGTCTAAAGAGTTCTTGAGAAATTTTATTTTTGGAAGCACGGAGCAAATAATCCATGACAATATAGATTTGGTTTTTTTGATTAATGTGATCATTTCTAGGCTTTCAAAGTAAATATAGCTCATTTCAATCCTTATTTTAATAATATGATAGATAGATATATAGTTACAAATGTGTTTATCATAAATAAATATTGGTCTCATAGGACACGTAATTTCACTCAGGAATGTAAAATAGATATGGCAGGCTTCGAATTTTCTTGGAAGGCTCAAAATAGAACAAACTTCCTAGTGATCCTGTGGATGTTATAATGAAAGTGGCTAACCTTATATCTGACTGGGAAATCTTGCAGAGCAAGGAGGGAGAAGAAAGAAGGCTACAGGAGGGGGGCAAGCTGCTAAGACGGGTGATAAGTGAGATCTTCAACGCGAAATATGGATGGAGCTTCAAGGCAAGATGTTTGACAGAATGAAGAAAAGATGAAGTTAAACCATCTGCCGCTACTGGAAGCCCGCTGTATTTGGTGTTGTTTTATACCCAGCATAAGTAGAGACTTAGGCTGAGTCCTTCCCTAATTTTCCTAACTCACCTCCCTCGTAATCCGCGATACTTTTCAAACTGCTCAACGGTGTATTTTTTTGCAAAAAAATTTCTATATGAATGCTTTAAAAATCATATTAATCCATTTTTTTAAAAAATAGTAAATACTTAATTAATTATAAAAAAATACGTCGCTCTGTTTTACATGCGCGGGAGGTGGGTTCCCAATCTCACCTCCCGAACACAGCCTTAGGTCTGGACCCTTTCATTAAGTTGTTTTCAGGTAGTCTGTTTTCTGGGTTAAAGGTAGGAGTTAAATTTCTGCTAGGAGGTTTTGTTGAGGGTTTGTTTTGCTGGAAAGTACTATAAGTCCTTATTCCCACTATAGCGGGATGGCGCCAGGTGTGGGGAAAGGGATTTTGGATGCTGAAAACTCGAAGGCAGTCTATAATGTTACATTTCTCTTATTGGAAATGGGGGAGCTATATGCTCTCCTAGTTAAAAAAAGGCGTCCAACATCTATATGTATGTCAAACACTCTTCCTAAGGGGGTGTTTGGATCCCTTGACTAAATTTTAGTCCCTGTCACATTGAATGTTTGTACACTAATTAAAAGTATTAAACATAGACTAATGATAAAAACCTATTTCATAACCCTGGACTAATTCGCGAGACAAATCTATCGAGACTAATTAATCCATGATTAACCTATGGGATGCTACAGTAAACATGTGCTAATTATGGATTAATTATGCTTAAAAATTTATCTCACGAATTAACACTCATTTATACAATTAGTTTTATTATTAGTCTATATTTAATACTCTTAATTAGTGTTCAAATATCCAAACACCCTCCAAACAACGATAGCTGAATTGGTTTCTTAGTAATTAATTGCACATTGCAAGGGTGCGCTCTCTGACGGGTGTCCCTCTACTTACCGCATGCCACAATGCTACTGGAAACTGATTAACACCCGGTGTCCTGTGCATCAGGGTAAGTGAACGGGGTCAAGGAGATTCAGATGGATCGATTCATTTGAACGGGAGGATTGATACAAAACCTAACCATTCCGATGCAGGATAGTGAGGGCAATTTTGTCTCTGGTTTCACAGTTACGGAAAAAAACAAGGCGGAAGTGCTATAAACTAGAGGATTTTAACGGAGTTATGCTTTCAGATGGAGACGTAAATTTTTTGTGCTATTTTCTGCATTTTCTGGTACCGGTACAATGGTTGTGCCACCAATCGAATTTTCTCTTAAATCTTGGAATGTTGTGAGTAGTATTCACAGCCCGTCTTGGTCCAGGTTC
The DNA here is from genome assembly GCA_000573905.2 of Oryza punctata. Classification (NCBI taxonomy): domain Eukaryota; kingdom Viridiplantae; phylum Streptophyta; class Magnoliopsida; order Poales; family Poaceae; genus Oryza; species Oryza punctata. Next base: position 31,981,428 of record CM002489.2, on the reverse strand, counting down.
CGTGTGCCATCGTTCGGCCCAATGGCCCATTTCAGTTCCCTCCCCAAAAACAGCCCATATTTCTCCACGAGCACACGTACGCCGCCCAATGGCCACGTTTCCTCGAGACTAAACGGGCGCGACACTCCAAACCCGTACTCACCAGACCGACCCAGCTAGAAAGCAGCCGCGACCCGTGAACCCGCGACGACGCCACTGCTTCGCGTTCCTCGCTTGGGCGCTTGGCCGTTTCCCTCTCTCTCCTCTCTCTCTCCTCCTCCTCCTCCGCCTCTCGGGCGGCCACGGCCTCGCCATGCACCATGCCATGCCACCGCCGCTATTCTCTCGCAGGCATTTTCCCCTAGAAGCCTCCTGGTTCTCCCCGACCGCACACCTCAGCCTCCACCGTTCCCCAAAAAATTCCTCCCCAATTTTTTCCCCATTGCGTTTGATCCTTCCCAAATCCCAACTGCTCCAGGAGCTCATCGATCGATTCCTCTCGCGTTTCTCTCAATTTTTGTTGTTGTTGTTGTTGTTTTTGATGGAGTGAGCCTACGTGATGGGGGAGGAGGATGCGCGCGAGATGCCTGACGCTTCGCCGCGGCTGCCGTGGGAGCCCGGCGGCGTCGAGCATTTCGACGCCGCGTTGCTCCGCGATGCGGCGTACATCGTCGACGAGGAGGAGGTGTCGGACGTGGAGATGAGCGATAGATCGCCGGTGGCACCCCCGGAGTCCTCCGCGCTGCCTTCTCCGCCGCCGCTGCGGAAGCGCCTGGCGCCGGTCGTGCCGTCGGACGTGCCGGAGGAGGTGGTGCGGGCGGTGGACGCGGTGATCATGGGCGGCGGCCTCGAGCGCCTCCGCGAGATGGTCTCCGGGGAGGACGGAGAGCTCTCGCATTTCGTCGTGGACGTGCTGATGCTCACGATGGGCGGCGTCGACGGTCTGGACGAGGGGGCAGGCGATGGCGCCGTCACGGTGCCTAGCATCATGTCCAGCTCGCGCGCGGCAGCCATCGCGGCCGAGCTCCTGCCCTACCTCCCCTGCGGCGTCGAGCCGTCACCACGCACTCGCATGGCCCGCGCCCTCCTCGCCACCCTCAGCTCCTGTACCCGAAACCGCACCATGTGCACTTCATCGGGCCTTCTCGCCATCCTCCTCGACGCTGCAGAGAAGCTGTTCGTCGGAATGGGTCAGAGAAGCAAGTGGGACGGAGCACCGCTTGTGCAATGCATCCAGATTCTGGGTGGGCACTCGGTTAGTGTCAAGGACCTGGATTCCTGGCTCCTCCTGATCAAGAAGACGCTTGGGACGTGCTGGGCCACGTCGCTGACCCTTGCGTTGGAGAAGGCTGTGGGCTGCAGGGAAGCCAAGGGTCCTGCAGTGACATTTGAGCTCGGTGGGGAGGGCTCCGGCTTGCTTGCACCTGCGGAAAGCCGATGGCCATTCTCAAATGGTTTTGGGTTTGCAACGTGGATATATGTTGAGTCATTCTCGGACTCGCTCAACACAGGCATGGCCACAGCAGCAGTTGCAGCCGCTGCAGCCTCAACGTCCGGGAAGTCATCACCGTCAGCGGCAGCCGCTGCTGCTAGCACACTTGCAGGAGAGGGGACGAAGCACATGCCCCGACTTTTCTGTTTCCTCACTATGGATAACCATGGCGTGGAGGCCTACTTTCATGGTCAGTTTCTGGTCGTGGAGAGTGGGGCTGGGAAGGGGAAGAAGGCTTCCCTGCATTTCACTTATGAATTCAGACCACAGTGCTGGTATTTTGTTGGTTTGGAGTACACAAGCAAGCAGGCCCTGCTAGGGAAGGTCGAGAGTGAATTGCGGTTGTATGTGGATGGGGAGCTTCATGAGAGCTGTCCATACGAGTTACCTCGCATCTTGAAACCTCTGGCCTTCTGCTGCATTGGGACGAACCCACCACCAACTATTGCAGGCCTGCAGCAGCGCCGGCGACAATGTCCATTATTTGCGGAAATGGGGCCTATCTACATCTTCACAGAGTCAATTGGGCCTGAGAGAATGAGCCGTATAGCTTCTAGGGGTGGTGATGCACTCCCCAGCTTCAGCAATGGTGCTGGTTTGCCTTGGAAAGCTACAAATGCTCACATTAGGCACATTGCAGAAGATAATTATACACTTGACATTGAGATTGGAGGAAGCTTACATCTTCTTTATCATCCTAGTCTACTCAATGGTCGATTCTGTCCTGATGCTTCACCTTCTGGTTCAACAGGTTTGTTTTATACTTGCGTTTTTCTTTATATTGTTCAGACTGCTGTTGCAATCCTATCCACCTGATAATTAAGTAGATTATAAATTGCCGGTCATACTTTCCTTGCTTAGTTTCTACTCTGTTACTTGGCAGCTGAACCATAGTCTACTTACAGGCTTACAATCGTGGTCAAATAGTTACACTAATGCTTCTCAGTCTAAAAGATTGTCCTATTACTTCCTGCTTGGGTTGCCTGCTATTGCCTTGCACACTCTGCATAACTTTTCTATCTGGCATCAATCATGCCTTTATTGAATATTGATCCAAACAAAATGTTATAGTCCCATGCTGTTAACGATTATCTGGGATCAGGGTGTTTCTGATGGGTGTAAAAACACATGCCATGCAATAATATAATTTACAAAGCCACAAAGGCCTGGGATTGATCCAGAAGAATCACTACTGATATTATTGGATGTTGAATCTCAGGTACCCACAGAAGACCCGCAGAAGTTCTTGGGATGGTTCATTTATCATATCGAGTGCGACCTGCAGAATCATTGTGGGCATTAGCTTATGGAGGTCCAATGGCTTTGCTACCATTGACTGTGAGCAATGTTGAGATGGATAATCTGGAACCTATACTCGGGGATTTGTCATCATCTCTTGCAACTGCTTCTCTTTCTGTTCCTATTTTTAGGATTATTTCGCTGGCTACTCAACATCCTGGAAATAAGGAAGAGCTATGCCGTGCCCATGGACCAGAGCTTTTATCACAAGTGTTACATTACCTATTAGAAACACTATCGAGATTAGAAAGTGGGGAGAAAGAGATACTGAGTGATGAGGAGCTTGTTGCAGCAATTGCATCTCTGTGTCAGTCACAAAAAAATGATCATGGTCTAAAAGTGCAGCTCTTTAGCACTTTGCTGTTGGACCTGAAGATGTGGAGTTCATGCAACTACGTTTTGCAGAAAAAGCTTCTATCTTCACTTGCTGACATGGTTTTTGCAGAATCGGCTTGCATGCATGATGCAAATGCACTACAGATGCTCCTTGATGGGTGCAGAAGGTGTTACTGGGTAATTCATGAAGCAGATTCAATCGATACATTCACATTTACTGGAACCGAGAGACCTTTAGAGAAAGTGAACTCTCTTGTTGATGAGCTTTTGGTTGTTATTGAACTGTTACTAGGAGCAGTATCTTCTACATTGGCTTCTGATGATGTTCGCTCTTTGGTTGGATTTGTTGTTGACTGTCCACAATCTAACCAGGTAACTGGACTTTGCACATTCCATGAAGCAAACACTGTTCTCTATCGTTTCGCCAGCATTTCCCTTGTTCATTGTGATGATGTTTACACCTGCTCCTTCGATATCTAATTTTTGAATCTTTCTGGTTTGCTACAACGTGTAAAGGTTCACACATTAGTACATATTCTGATATCTTAGTTTCAATCAGGAAACAAACATTCTTGTCATAGTTTTGCTGGCATTATGATGATGCTTACACTTGATCCTTTCATATCCAATTTTTAATCTTCATGGTTCATTAGAACATGTTAGGCTCACATCTTAATATATAATGAGATGTGTTGGTTTCAGTACAACAAAATTCCAATAAGTAGTAGTACTTTGTTAATCACATCATTGCTAGATTTTGAACTATAAAATATTTCTTCGCAATTATTTCTTCTAAAGATCAAATGTGGTGATTTGTCATATATATATTTTCTACTTTCCTTTAGTGAATGAAATATGCAGCCAACCCATGATCTCAGTCTACATATCTTCTTTAAGTGGTAATTGAGTAAGAGTGCTGTTGTGGTGATTTTAACAATATGCATTGTCAGGTTGCTAGGGTGTTGCTCCTCATCTATAGATTGATTGTACATCCAAACACCTCTAGAGCCAACATGTTTGCTCAGTCATTCATTTCTCGAGGAGGTGTAGAGGCATTACTTGTTCTTTTGCAAAGGGAAGCTAAATCTGGTGATAACAATATTTCTGACAGTTGTATTGTGCCACAGAATTCTCTGTGGAATGTTGGTTCTGACTCAAAATCTACTAGTAGTGATTTGGATTTGAAAACTACTGCTGGTGAAGCAAATTGCAATGGTCATAAGACTCAACCATTGGAGCATCATGAACCACCCTGTCACGAAGGCAGCACTGAACCTGGATTCTCTAGCAAATGGTGCTTATTGAAGAATCAGTTCCTAAAGAATCTAGGTGGCATTGACTTTCTGAATATTGCAGACAATGTTCAGAACAACATATACAATATCGATAATGGAGATGGAGTTCTTGTTGGAATTGTTCATGTTTTGGGTGCTTTAGTTGCATCAGGTCACCTGAAATTTAACTTGCCTGCTGCAAAACCAAAGTTGCCCAGCAGTTTCCTAACTACCTCTAATGGCGAAGGAAATTCCATGTTTGAAGACAGAGTTTCTTTGTTGCTCTTTGCAATGCAGAAAGCTTTCCAAGCAGCTCCAAGAAGGCTTATGACCAGAAATGTCTATAGAGCTTTATTTTCTGCTGTGGTATGGTGTTCTTTAAGCCTTTAAGTTCCTTGCGAGAAATTAATATACAACACATTTCCAGAATTACACTAATGGGTCCTTGCCAGTGATGCAATCATGACTTTTAGGATGGTGCTGCAAACATAAGTGACACATTGCAACAAAAAACTTCAACAGGAACCTCTATAGTTCAAACAGAACTGTCAGTTAACGAGTCTTTATGTTTTGTAAGGGGTTTTTACATTATCATCGCTAACTCGAACAAAAAACTTTAGCTCAACAAATGTAACCAAACATTTATTAAAAGTTGGTCATCCATGTTTTTGGCTTCTATTGGGTTATATTGATCTTTTATTTTTACTGGAAATATTTTATTATGTTTATCATTTTCCCAATTGTCTTGGAAGTATTTGAATAAGAGACATTCGAGAACATTTTTGAAGCAAATAAAGCCCCATAAATTTTGGTAAAAAAAAGAAAAAAAGCCTTAATTTGTTTTACTCCGCTTCTCAGTAGTGGAAGTTTTGCTCATTATAGATTCAACTGCTTGTACTCTGAAATTCCTTAACTGTTGACTTGTGTTGTTCAATGCAGATCAATGTTCCTTCAGCAAATGGTAGCTTGAACCTACATGATTCTGGTCACCGTGTTAAGCATACTCCACTTTTGTCAGTTCTACTCCGTTCTCTTCCATTTGCATCATGGGCATTCCAAGCCCATGCTATTCAGGTTTTTTTTTACTGATTTGTTAAATTTAAATTGTCTTGATTTTCTGTTGACTTTAAGAACCTGATGTTACCACAAATAACATTATTGGCATTGATTGTACCAATATAATTGAACAATGAATTTAAATACATGATGTGCAGATGTTTTGTAAATCTTAAAATAAGTATTATCTTTTTTACTATCGTATATCATCTTCCATAAAATCTCTTATTTGTCTTGTTTGATAACTTATTGCTTATATTATTTCAGGATCTTCTATATTTGGCCAGCAGTAATCATGAGAATAGAATTGCACTGACTTCCATTGCAGAATGGCCCGAATGGATTTTGGAGGTCTTAATTTCAAATCATGAGGTAACGTTTCTGTGATGACAAATGAAAACATTTTTTAGTGAGGGTTACATTAAGAGGTGACAGTTGTATTCTTCTTGTTTTTTTTTTCCTTTTGTTCATTTACTACTGGAACTTCTAATGTATAAAAATTGATATGTAGATGGGTGATAACAGAGGTTCAGATGGTCCAAGCTTAAGTGTGATGGAAGACCACATATACAATTATCTAGCTATCATGTTGGAGCATTCAATGCGGCAGAAAGATGGGTGGAAGGCAAGCGACTTTGATATCATATCTTTCTATTTGATATTAACTTACTTTATAGGATTGTAAGCTTTCTTTTTATGGTAACCTTGTATCTGGGTTGTTCCAGGATGTAGAGGCAACGATACATTGTGCAGAATGGCTTTCAATGGTTGGAGGATCTAGCACTGGGGACCAAAGAATTAGGTAAACAAGAAGCATTGGCCCCACAACATGTTTTCCATTCATCTTGTCATTGTTTGATCTACTAGGCACTAGCAGAAATTTTGAGGTTATAAACCACCACAATCAATAAGGTTGCTAAAGCATGAATACTTACAGGGTTTGGCCTCATATAATCTAAAATATTCCTTACAAAATATTCGTTTCTACCTTTCTAAAAAAGTTTCTCCTTTAGCATGCAGCCTTTTGCACTTTGTTACATCTCTCTTATTTCTCGGAGAATCTGAAGGTCCTTTGTCATGTCCTTGCAAATACTCCCTGTGTTTTGAACTATAGTGAATGTTGGTGCTTAAAACATATGTCAATCTTGATATGCTAATATTAGGTTGCATTTTCTTCTTATTAAGGCGTGAGGAATCGTTACCAATTTTCAAAAGGAGATTATTGGGTAGTCTGCTTGAATTTTCTGCTCAGGAACTTCAAGTTCAGGTAGATGTTACTTCTCTTACAAAATATACTCGTCAGCCAATGCTTCTTATATATTTTGTTGTTGCTACTTTCTACCTTCTTTTCCACATCAATCTGTTTAGACTTTTTACTCCCAGTTTGTGTAAAATGATGGCAAATTTGGGGAATAAGTCATCATAATAATTCTGTTTTGTTTTCTTGGTAATATTTATAAACCACTTTACTAGGATTGTAAGTGAAACTTGCTAACTCATGGAGTTAGTACAAGAAACTATACATGCTTAATCTGGTTTCTAACTCCTTGCAACATTGTAGAACTCCAAAATCATCTTCTCTGACTTAAGTTTCAGTTTAGGAAGGAGCATAGCCTTACCAAATAAGCATAGGGATAAGCAGGTGTTTGGTAAGAGCTTAGTATCACTAGACTCCTAATGTTGCTCTGCTAACTGGGTCCCCAGATCGAACATATTAAACTTGTATTACCACACTTTCACGTCATGATTGTGTGACCGCAGTAGCAATTCATTTTCACACTACTACCATCATTTGATATTTCCGGTGAAAGAAAGAATTTATCCCTTTGCCTTTGTCTTTCAAACTTCAGTTTTATTGTGCACTCTTGAAACAAAATTAGTTTTTCATGATGTTGCACAGACAATTCCAGTTCAATTACTCATGAGTTCGTTCTTAGGGACATAGCACATATTGTGTCTATGAACGTAGAAAGTATTCAGTTAATTTTATTAGTCCGCAAATGATATTCTTTAATTATTTATATCCATAGCAGACTGAAGGAATCAATGCTGCAGCAGCTGGTGTTGCAGCGGAGGGCATGATGCCCAAGGAAACCAAAATCCAAGCAGATAAAACTACCCATCTCTCTCTAGCCTTGGCTGAGAATGCAATTGTTCTTCTGATGCTTGTAGAAGATCACCTGAGGTCACGCAGTCAACATTATTTCTTATCCTGCTCAATTGATAGTGCTGCATCTCCTGCCTCAGGGGCTTCATCAGCTGCCACTAGATCAAATTCATTGAGCAGGACTGGTAGTGAACCTTTGGATGCAGGGGGCTCGAGGCAATCTTTGTCCAGTGATGCTGGTGGTCTTCCTGTTGATGTATGTATATCTAGAAGACCATATATCATAATTTTATTTACATTATTTCAATCTAGTGTTCACTAACATGATAATGGAGCTCCAAAATTTTCATTTTTTTTTCAATGTTTCTGCATATGACCAAATCAACTTTGATTGTTTTCTCAAGGTCCTTTTATGAATTCGCTATATTATATATCTTGTCTTTGTCTAATGCTGTTAAACTCATAAATAGAATGATGTATGAGAAAACACCTGATTGTCCAAATTCTAAGAAAAATCTTTGTCTAATTCTGTTAAACTCATAAATAGAATGATGAATGAGAAGACACCTGATTGTCCAAATTCTAAGAAAAATTTCTCGTGAAGAAAATTGAAAGTAAAGGATACTGCTATGAGATTTCTGAAGAGTTGGCGCTATGTGAACAATGCTTTTTGTGTCTCCCAGCCTTTCTTTGTACACACGTAGTTTTAGAATTGAAAATCTGTTTGCAGTTTGTAATTTCTTGACAAAAAGAAATGCGCGTAAACTAATTTCTTGACAAAAAGAAGTGTCCATAAACTACTAGCTAGTAGCTGGTTGGCCATTTTTATGTTGGTATACTGTACCTATTATCACTATTATCTGTCTTGACTGTTCTTCTACATTCTTTCCTAGAACTCAACAAGCATGAATATATAAGCTATTTCTTGGTAACAATATGAGTATAATCCAAAAGGATATTTCATAGCCCGGACTTAACTTGCTCTGAACTACTTTTCACACCATCCTTTTGAATTCTATCTTTATTGTTGGTGTACAAAACATCAGGTTCTTGCCTCTATGGCTGATGCGAACGGGCAAATTTCTTCCGAGGTGATGGAACGTGTCACTGCAGCAGCAGCAGCAGAGCCATATGGATCTGTTAGGCATGCATTTGTATCCTATGGGACCTGTATTTCAGATCTTTCAGAAGGTTGGAAGTACAGAAGCCGATTGTGGTATGGTGTATGCATTCCACCCAAATCCAATATCTTTGGTGGTGGAGGAAGTGGTTGGGAATCTTGGAAGTCTGTTCTAGAGAAGGACTCCAATGGAAGCTGGATTGAACTTCCATTAGTGAAGAAATCTGTTACAATGCTGCAGGCACTTTTACTAGATTCTCAACTTGGGGGTGGCCTTGGCATTGGAGGGGGATCTGGGGCTGGCATGGGTGCTATGAGTGCACTTAATCAGTTGTTGGATAGTGATCAGCCATTCTTTTGCATACTTCGGTTGACACTTGCTTCAATCAGAGAGGATGACAATGGGGAGGATGACATTTTTATGAGAAACATTAGCATGAAGAATGTCATATCTGAAGGATTAGGGTGTCAAACTGGAAGCATGATGATACATGATGATAATTCTTGTTCGCCTTCCAGGAAACCTCAATCTGCGCTTCTGTGGAGGTACATAGTGTATAACCAGATAAGTGTAGTGATTTAGAATAATAGTTTGCTCAAGCCATATTCTGAAAATAAAGGCTCTTAGCTCAGTAACCCTGCAAATATGTACTCCCTCTGTTAAAAAATATAAGGCGTATTTTATTTTGTTAGGACAAGACTTTGATCAACACTTACTATATTGTGATATACTCCCTCCATTTTTAATGTTTGACACTGTTGTTTTGAACATATGTTCAACTATTCGTCTTATTCAAAAAAAATATATGCAAATATGTAAAAATATAAGTCATGCTTAAAGTACCTTTAATAATAAAACAAATCACAATAAAATAAATGATAATTATGTAACTTTTTTGAATAAGACAAATTATCAAATATATGTTCAAAAGTCAATGATGTCAAACATTAAAAAACAGAGGGAGTATTTTTGGTGACACACAATTAATGTTATTATATTCGTATTCAAAAGTACTTACTCCTTTATCCCAAAATATAACAACTTCTAGTGTTCAAACCTAGTTGTACTTTTACCATACTATCCCTACTACCCCTTTGTTTTATTATAGCCCCAACTAGTCTGGGCCTATACCTTACCTATACTGAGGAGGCAACCAAGTCTTTTCATCCCTCTGTTAATACCTGTGTTGAAGACTTAAACTTGCTATATTTTGGGACAGAGGGACTACTTATGATTATGCTTTTGTGTCACATTAATGATAGATTAGTAAAACATTTGTTAGTCAAAGCATTGTCCTAACAAAACAAAATATGCCTTATATTTTTTAATGAAGGGAGTATAAATTAGACATTAACGTCCATCGTGAGTCTGACATCTGGTCCTTAGGGGACATGCCCACAAATGCCATTCTCCGACTTGTGTTATCTTCTGGTGTTACTGAACAATTTGCCCCAAAGTAGAAATGGGGTACAAGAGTCCAACATTCAATTTTGCCACATGTTTCCCTTTTCTTTTCTTTTTTTCAATGTGGCTGAACATCAAATACAGAACCTAATGAAAATATATGTGCATTGAACTCCTAATGAGGAGTATTGGAGTATTTTTCCCCTTACTGTATGTTTTTTGCACAACTAATTATGTGAATTAAGCTTTGTTTTTGGGTTACATCATGATCCATTCTTTCTCAGTGGTCTGACTGGTCTCAGCCTATATTCCAGATTAATTGTTTTTCCGTCATCTCTTCACCGATATTTTAATCCATATTACCTTCATTCACATATGGAATTCTTGTTTTTTTGTACAGAGTGCTCGGTCCTATTTTGAATATGCCTGTTTCTGAATCTAAGAGACAGAGGGTTTTGGTTGCATCTTCTATTATTTATTCAGAGGTAATTTCACGTTTCACTTCCATGGAAGCTTATGATCTGCATCTAACAACACACGTGTACCATGGTGTAATCCAGGTTGAATAATTCAATGAAGTCCGCATAAACTGCAGTTGCATTTTCTCATCGTTAATTATACATGGCCATTAAGGAAAAAAGTTATACCATGTGTTGTTGCCATCATATGCTATATAAGTTTTTATGGTGCTAAACTGTACATCTATTCCATTTGCAAGGAAAAATATACCATGGACTACATGATATGCCCTTAGCCCTTAGCCATAAAGGCAAGTGGTGAAATCATAAAAAAGACCTATGGTGCTAAACTACATATCTATTCTGTTAGCAAGAAAAAAATATGTACAAGAGCTATGTGTCGCATGAGCCAACCTAGATTAGACTAGATGTCTAGATGACCATGTAGGTTAACTATGCTGTAAACAGATGCTACACTTAACAACTATTTTTGCAAGGAAAAATGCTGTTGCTCATCAGTGTTTTTATGATTCATTATGATCCATAGTCCTTATAAAAGATATATGGCAACTTTAGCTGGTATTTTAGAAGGTTCAAGTAAAATTTTCTATGTTAGTTCTTGGAAATTTGTGTAACTCTATGAGCTGCTGTTTGTTTTTTTTGTTTTGTTTTTAGTAGATAAAGCGAAGAAAGTTTATTATAGTATATTATGCATTATTCATGAAGTTGTTTCTATCTTAACAGGTATGGCATGCTGTAAGTAGTGATAGAAAACCACTAAGGAAAAAATATGTTGGATTGATCATGCCACCATTTGTAGCTGTCCTGAAAAGATATCGCTCTGTTTTGGCTGGTATTCATGAGCTCACATCTTCAGATGGACAAAATCCACTAGTTGTTGACGATTGTGCTTTGGCAGCAGACACTTTACCTATTGAGGTAACAATTGATTCTTCATAGTTCGTACACAACAGCCTGGCACTTGCGTTGATGTTGTATGCCTGTGTCAATGAATGTTGGTTTTACATAGAGTAGAAGTTCTGGTTAGGAGAATGACCCGGAGTCTTACGGGCTAGCACTTTGGTGGGTAGCTGGCCCAGGTTTGAGCCTCACCACCTCTTAAAAAACATGGATATGGGAGCTCCTCCCATATCCAGCTTAAAATGCTACGTTTGCAAAGTGTCTGAATTTGGCTAATTACCTTAAATCCTCATTCTTCTTAACAATTGCTCATCAGGCACTTCCATTTTGTATTCATGAAACTATGTGGTGTGTGCTGTGTACAGTAGTCACTTGTCCTAGTATCTCTCCTTTCTTTTATCTCTAGTCTCTTGAGTAGTTCATGGAATGCTTTAGAGCTAGTTTTGTCAAATATTTAAACGATTTGGATCATTAGCATAACTATAAGCTACTATGCAATAATTACTTTTGAGAAAGACCTCTTCAGTTCTATGCTTTTCTGGAGGTTTATCTGTTCATGGTGAGATTATTGTATGTGTCTCTTGAACTCAGGCTGCTGTCTCAATGATATCACCTGGATGGGCTGCTGCCTTTGCTTCTCCGCCGGTTGCAATGGCATTGGCCATGATTGCTGCCGGTACCTCTGGGACAGAAACAATAGCACCACCAACAAATAAGTTGCGCAGGCGTGACACCTCATTGCTAGAGCGTAGATCTGCTAAACTACACACTTTCTCAAGTTTTCAGAAGCCTCTTGATGCAACACCAAACCTACCAACATCTGCACCAAAGGACAAAGCAGCTGCAAAAGCTGCTGCCTTGGCTGCTGCTCGTGACCTTGAGCGCAGTGCTAAGATTGGCTCGAGAAGGGGACTTAGTGCTGTTGCAATGGCAACTTCAGGACAAAGGAGGGCTGCAGGTGATATTGAGAGGGCCCAGAGGTGGAATACAGCTGAAGCTATGGGTGCTGCTTGGTTGGAGTGTCTTCAATCTGCTGATTCAAAGTCAGTATCAGGAAGGGATTTTTCTGCCCTTTCATACAAATATGTTGCACTTCTTGTTTCCAGTTTTGCATTGGCACGGAACTTGCAACGAGTTGAGGTATGTTGATATGGAATGGGAAACTTCTGCTCTGATATTTAGGAGTTACTAACTTGTGAATACACTATTGAGGCAACTTTTGGACATGCAGATGGAGAGGCGAACACAGGTAGATATTTTGAATCGTCGTTGTGCATCTATTGGAATTCGGGCATGGCGACGTCTTCTTCATTGCTTAATAGAGACAAGTAGGCTATATGGACCTTTCGGGGAACTTCTATGTACTCCTGATAGCGTACGGACAGTCCTGCTTTTCCTCTAAAAGTTTATTTTATATTACATTATTATGAAAATCTCTATCCTTGATGACCAATTTATGATGACACCAATAGATTGTTTCAGTCAACAAGAGGAAAAAGAAAATCTTAACAGTAAACACTATGCATGCCTTCTTTTCTTATAGACATCTTGATTTGCTTTACTATTTTTCTACACAGATTTTCTGGAAGTTAGATTCCACAGAAACTTCATCAAGAATGAGAAGATTTATGAAAAGAAACTACAAATGGTCTGAACATTTGAGTATGATCAATAATTATGAGGAGAACATGCTTCTATGTGATGGTGCAGAATCCAATTATAGCCACAGGGAAGATGCAGACTCTCTATTTGCAAATGCTCTTCGAACAAATTCTTCCATTATAGTAGCTGATGCAATATCAGTAGATGGAGGACATGAGAATACCAAACAGACAGAAACTGAGACTATCTATAGCAGCGTAGATGATTCAACAAATTCTGACTTTTCTAGTGTTCACAACTTGGTTCGATCTACCGTGGTTGCACCTTGTTACAATTCTAGCAAAAATAGTGAGAGAATTATTGTTGAACTGCCTTCATTGTTGGTGCGTCCATTCAAGGTTGTGCGGGGAACCTTCCAAGTAAGTGGTTTCTAATGTACGTACTTTCACTTTTGTAGTTTTTCATGCATAAGGTGTTTTCAACTTCTAATTAGTGCCATTACTTCTTGGTCATGATTATGACATATTAGTTGTAAACTGAAGTTATAATAATCATGTCTACACATTCATGCTTCCTTTCTGTTCTAGTAAAGTTATTTTTTTTTGCTGTATATCTTGGTCTTAACTGGATTTTAATCAATCTCAATTCTCTGATGAACATAACTAGTTATGTTTGTCATATCACTTTCTTTTTACATTATAAGTTCTTTTCTTGTATTTATATTCATTCATGGTAGTATTCTGCTTCATCTCCAATGTAATATGCGAATGATATATTAAGCCCTAGTGTATAATGATTTTCCTCAGGTCACATCAAAGATGATTAACTTTATAATTGATGAGCATATGAGTGATAGTGATAGTTACATGGATGATGTTGCATCTACTAGTGGCCAATACGATCAGCAAGATAAAGATCGGAGCTGGTTCATATCTTCACTTCATCAAATTTATAGTAGAAGGTAAATGGTTCTTCATTATCCAGTATGAAGGTTTACATTGAACTTGTTGCTGCAGTCTTTAATGTTAACTAATATAATTTTTGTGCTTTTATCATCTGTGTCCTTATCATATACCTATGGACTACTGAATTAGCAGTAACCATTTATATTACTTGAGTGTCACACTGATTTAAATCAACTGTGCAGATATTTGTTACGGCGAAGTGCTTTAGAGCTATTCATGGTAGATAGGTCAAATTTCTTCTTCGATTTTGAGGTACATCCTTGATGAGACTCTAGTTTACGTTGTTGGAATCGTATGCACACTACAGCTATCTGAATATTTTGAAGATGTATATGATTTTTATCTAGGATACAGAAGCATGTAAACATGCTTATCGGGCAATCGTTCATACCAAACCTCCTTATTTGAACAGTATTTTCCTAGCTACCCAGGTTGGTGTTCAGTGCAGTTCTGCAAACTTTAATGTTAAAATCTGTTTCTTACTGGAAGTTTTAATCAATTGTACTTTTGTTTTAGAGACCTGAGAAAATCCTTAAAAAGTCGCAATTGACAGAGCGGTGGGCTAGATGGGAGGTATCAATGCAATAAACCACCTTTTTCAGCCCAGTATGTTAAGTGTATTCAACACTTAAGTAGAACCATCTTATTGTGCAGATTAGCAACTTTGAATACCTGATGGAACTGAACACTCTTGCTGGGCGCAGTTACAATGACATTGCACAGGCATGTTTGCTTCATAACTCATTTTCTGAATACAATAAATATACTACTGCGTTTAAATGATCACTAGCTATTTATGCAGTACCCTGTTTTTCCATGGGTATTAGCAGATTACCACTCCAAAACATTGGATCTCGAAGATCCATCCACATACCGAGATCTTTCGGAGGTAGATCCTGTACCTCATTCCTTGCTGCCAGTTTAGACCTCTTTTGTTTTTGTTTTTCTTCTTTTCTATTCATTAACTCTGGGGTGATACTTTTTTCAATAACCACTGGTAGTGATACTTGAAAATTTTCAACGCAGCCAATTGGCGCTCTGAATCCTGCACGACTGAAGAAATTCCAGGAACATTACTCTAGTTTCAATGATCCAATCATCCCAAAATTTCACTACAGTTCACATTACTCCTGTCCTGGCACGGTACCTTTTCTATTATGCATGTTTGGAGTCAGCATTTTGCTTGCGTGTGTTGTCCCTTTTATTTGTAGTTAGATTAATTTATTAAGTCATCCCATTTGATAAATCGGTTCTATACTGTTCATCAATGACAAATCCTCATGTAGTTGATTGGTGTGACTTACATATTTGTTTTTTCAATATACCCCGATTTCTGTGCTATTGGTTGTTGACATAAGCATCTATTGCAGGTGTTATATTATCTTGTCAGGATAGAGCCTTTTACAGCCCTTTCTATGCAGCAGCAAGGTGGCAGGTTTGGTCAAGATGATCACATGTTCTCTTGTATCAACAGAACATGGAATAGTGTCCTTGAAGACATGAATGATGTAAAAGAGTTAGTAAGTTTTGTTCAAAAATGTGCCCTCAATTCATTGTGATATATTGTGCATTCCTTAGTGCGGAAGTCTAATCAGAATCTTTGGTGGAACCTAATTATGTGATTATTTCTCTAGGTTCCAGAGATGTTTTACCTTCCTGAGTTATTTACGAATGTGAATTCGGTTGCCTTAGGGTCATCTCAATTTACTGGAAAGCTATGTAAGTCTGTTTCATTCTGTATGCTTAAGGCAATGGAGCTGAACTCCTCTAATGTTGAGTTGTATTGCAGGCTCTGTGCAATTGCCTCCTTGGGCCGAGAACCCTGTTGATTTCATATGTAAACACAGGAAGGCTCTTGAGAGTGATTATGTCTCCGCTCATTTGCATGAATGGATAGACCTAATATTTGGGTACGTTATCTATGTATAGTTCCTTTTTGTTGCCACCTCTTAGCTGCATTGCATCATTTTACTTAATCATCTACTATTCGTTTGTCCCATATATGTTGGCCAGTGACATGAATATCCTGCCCCATCCTTCGACCACTTGTTCAACCCTCTTGTGTTATCTTTCTTCCCAATACTGACCCATGTCAGTAATTTTTTGTGCTGGACATAGAAATACAACTATCTGCTGAGGCTGGTAGGGGATGTTTAGTTGACATAGATGGTCAATGTAAAGTTTCTTGTGATGGTATCTGCTGATGACAATACATATTCATTGATATTTTTGCTGACAGAAACAGTATATTGTAATATATTATCTTGTGTCCTAATTTTGTTGCCCTAGAGGATCTATACTACTTTAAATGTTGGTAGTGGTGGTGACAGTGAATCTGACGCTGGGCCCCTATTTGTCAGTGAAAAAATCAAACTTGCCTCCTGCTGTGAGAGCTGAGAGATAGAGTAGACTTGGGCTAGCTGTCAGAGAGCTGATTTTCAACTGTAGATAGATAGGCTGAGCTTTTTTCCACTGTAGCAAGATGGACTTGGGTCTTTGGACTGGATGAGAATGATTAAAATAAACAATGGTCACAACCCACGATGAAGTCACACTGATTATTTTTTGCAGCATGCACATCTAATTAATACTCATATACTCTAAATTTAATTAAAAATTACAATGATAAGCAATATATTTTTTCCACAGCATTTGAATTTTCTTTTAATTCTGTAACAAAGTACGGGCATTCTGCTAGTTGTATTAAAATTATATTTTATCAATCTCTATGTTAACATCCTTTAGTCATCAACTATTTCTCGTTCAGACATAAACAAAGAGGTAAAGAAGCAGTGATGGCTAACAATGTATTTCCCTATGCTACATATGAGGGGATGGTGGATATTGATCAAATCAGTAATCCAGTAAGTATTCTGCATTCAACTTTTAGATTTTGCCAGTAGCTAGCTAGTTGTTAACGTGGTGCTGAAAATGCTGAAGGTGCAACGGCGATCCATGCAAGATCAAATATGTAATTTTGGACAGACACCATCTCAATTGCTGAGAATTCCGCATACAAAGAGAAGGCCATTGGCAGATGTCTTAAAGCTGCAGGTAGGTTTTCAAGTTACTCTTCTGTGTTCTACAAAATGAAAATGTCACTATTTGGTAAGCACGGTGGCCTGTGAACTTTTAGAATACAGATTAAGCAATTTAGAATATCCATCATCAAGCAAGACAGCGGTTCATGAGTAAGCTACATACTTGCTGATTTAAAATGGCATAGCATATTCAAGGGAAAAATAAGACGTTATTGAAGAATTTATAGACATCGTAATCATAGGGACACAACCATCTCCATGTTTGCCTCTAGGAGATATACCAACATGTGTTGCAAAATCTACAGTTCTAAAAGAAAGTCGAGCTGCCTCATTTCACATGTTAGTCCTCAGTCGATGAGTGAATGTCGGAGAGGATGGGGGACAGTGGGGTTAAAGTGATCCTATGGCACCATGGTTCACTTACATCAGATGAAATTTATTGTTCCTGTTAGCTTTCATTTTGCTAATTCATGATTTAGATTTGTTTGAAGTGAGTGCATGGTATCTCTTTGTTTTCCTGTGCAGACAATATTCCGGAACCCAAATGAAGTCAGATCTTATGTACTACCTAATCCAGAAAACTGCAATGTTCCTGCTAGTGCAATGCTTGTATCCGATGACTCTATTGTAGTCGTAGGTGCAAATGTTCCTGCAGTACATTTGGCACTGCACCATTGGCAGCCAAATACTCCAAATGGCCCAGGGACACCTTTCCTCTTTCATCATGGAAGAAATGCCATAAATTTAAGTGGTGGTGCAATAATGCGTATCTTCAAAGGATCTGCTGGTTCTGTAGACGACTATCAGTTCCCAAGGGCTATTGCTTTTGCTGCCTCTGCAATCCAAAATTCATCGGTTGTTGTTGTCACATGTGAGAGAGAGGTTATAACTGGTAATTATTCTATTCTTCATTTTCCCCTTCAATTATATTGTTGGAAAGCTAGTATTTTTTTTTCTGTTATTCATTTTCCGTGTTTTATTTGTATTGAAAGCACTCCTAGATCTTTTTCTGGTTGAAAACCTGGTGTTCAAAGTGAGATCATACGAGTAACTAACATCTTCATTAATTCATGCAGAAAATGTTGTTTTATATTCTGCTTTTACTGTGGCGTTCTTTTCCTTTTTTGAACTGTCTTTACACTATGAACTATCATCAAACTGCTCCCTCTGCTGTTTCTGATGTCCTTTTTTCCCTTCTAACTGTAGGGGGGCATGCAGATAATTCTGTGAAGTTGATCTCCCCAGACGGAGCAAGGACCATTGAAACAGCATTTGGGCATCTTGCTCCTGTGACCTGCGTCGCTTTGTCTCCAGATAGCAATTATCTTGTCACAGGTTCTCGTGACACGACAGTCATACTTTGGAGGATACGTCAGATAGGCTCTTTACGTAAGAAAAGTGCTCCAGAACCTCCACCATCTACACCAACAACACCAAATGATTCAGCCTCTGGTGATAGCAGCATTAGCAATGCAAGCAAAGTTCTAGAAACCAGCAGGAGGCGACGAATTGAAGGTCCTATGCATGTACTAAGAGGGCATCTTGGAGAAGTAACTTGCTGTTCTGTTAGTTCCGACTTGGGACTTGTTGCTTCCTCTTCAAGTACGTCTGGTGTCCTTCTACATAATTTGAGGACAGGCAGGCTCATTAGGAAGCTGGATAAACAGGAGGCGCATTTGTTGCGTTTATCTTCTGAAGGAATCATATTGATTTGGAATGAATCAGAGAAAAGATTATCGACATTCACTGTTAATGGAATCCCTATTGGTACCTCTGTTCTGACACCTTTCTCTGGTCGAGTTAGTTGCATTGAGATTTCTGTGGATGGCAAGTTTGCTTTAATCGGAACATGCTTGTCCAACAGTTGCAATCGTGATGGTTTTAGTGCTATAGATGATTATGAGCTTGACAAACCCAACGGTGATGATGATTTGCCAGAATCAAATGAGACCAAGCCCTCTGTTCATGTGCCCTCGGTCTGCTTCTTTGATCTATACAAACTTGAGGTGAAAACCTTGAGCAACTTTTTAACTTATTTTTTATCTTTGTTTGCTGTGACCAGAATTCTAACCAATAAAGGGATATACTGCCAGATAATTCATATGCTAAAACTGGGGGAAGGACAGGACATTACAGCAATTGCATTACAGAAAGATAACACTAGTCTTCTTGTTTCGACAGCTGACAAGCAGCTCATAGTCTTCACATATCCTGCTGTAAGTGACCCAGTTCCTCATCTAGCTACTATCTTCAGGTCCTGATTGACGCTTGTAGTCATGTTTACCTGATGTTTCCTTAATGCTGCAGTTGAACTCGAAGATAGGGGATCAAATTCTGCAGGAAGGCGACGGGGTTCTCGAGTCGTGAGGTTGCTATGGTGGATTCGCACTATTACCCAAGGAAGCTCTAATCGACCTGTTTTTGCCGCAAAAAGGTGTAGGTGGACGGGGAATTGGCTTGAAATCGGAATTCTGTACAGAGAAAAAGAGAATGTGGCATTGCTAGACTTCGGTTGCGTTGGTACACGATCAATTGATACGGTTGTTTGGAGGTCCGCAATTTCACAATCTGACTACAACAGCAGCTCTGCAACAGTGTACGCCTACCTCGCCAGTCGCCATCCTAGTTCTCCGTGGTGAAAGTGAAACCTGCCATACCATAAACAAGATTCTGACCCATCTTGGTGCTAGACGGTCGAGGATTTAGCAGCAGTATAAGTGTTTGTATTAGTTGTGTCAGGTGTGCGAAACAGCGTGCCGATAAGGACGCCGTGCCGCTGCCTTCTCTGTACAAAATATTATCTAAGAATAAGAAATTAATCGTGCTCCCAAGAATGGTAAATAGAAGGATTCCAGAACAAAATGAATTTCAACGCGTCTGTTTATTCAGAATCGTTGACGATATATACAGTATTTTGTTATTATCGTACTTTTTTATTTTTTCCTCAGAATCGTTGAAATTCAACTCTCATATATTTTATTTTATTTTCCATAAGTCAAAACCACAGCTTCTGGCGGCTAACGATCCAGCTCGGCTCACGCTCACCTCGTAAAAACTCATTGAATTGCCGAGCTCGCTTGGCTTGATTTGTTAAAGAAAGGAGTTAAAAGGTGAAATCGGGTCAACTTGTAAAAAACTCGAGCTAACTATTAATCTCGTTACAACTTAAACATAGCACATAAATCAAAATATGCATCAGTTTCCTTGTAGGCTTGTAGACTTATGAACTGTGGATTATATGTCGTGCTATATGTCATTACCTTTTTCTGACATAGTATGGGATGTGATGACTCTGGAGAGATGAATCTGGATGGGTTCACAGTACTATAATGTACCATGCTTGTCCAACGGTTATAAGCTTAAGAGCTTAAGTAGAGTTGACAAATGAAGAAAAATAGAGCATTGGCTCTTATGCAAGTGTCAAGTTTACATATGCTTTGAGGTGGATGCATTAATTAAATAAGTAAAATAAAAAAATATAAATGTAACCTTATAGCTAATCTATTACATACATGTTTGTTGTAGTAGGGGGCAAATGACATCCCCTTATTCGGTCTAAATGGTCATTTCTAAATGACTCGGGCCGAGGGAAACTACATTCGAGCGAATCCTCGTTCGGGAAACTACAATCAAGCAAATCCCCGTTCGGGAAACTACGTTCGAGCAAATCCTCGTTTGGGAAATCTCGTTTGAGCAAGTTTTTCTTTGAGAGATTTGATTAGAGCATCTTCCACTGATCGAAACAAGTTTCTCTCGAGCATATGTCCATTCGAGCGATTTTGTTTGCTCGAGTGCTCTTTTCCCTAAACAGATCATATTTACTAACCAAGGAGGAGAGAGTTTTTGTCCAGGATAAAGGAATTCACAGGTAGTTGGTAAGTGGGAAAGTGCTTTCAAGTCTCCAACAGGAATCATTCGAGCGAGGTGGAAGAAAACTTGTGTAGTACGCCATAAGAAGATTCTCTAGGGACCACTCCAACTAATCCTGCTAGCTGGAGCTAGAAGTTGTTGGGGACCACTACAATGTACTCTTATGCCCCTGCAATTGTGTAATTTATCGAGGGCATTATAGTAATTTCGTGTGTTAATGTAAGGGTAAAGTTGTAACTTTACATGTGCGATCATGCGCTATAAAAGCTGGTCTAATTCTTGTAGCTGGACAAGACATATTAAACAGTAAAACACATCCATCTTGGGGCATTTGCTATTTGAGCTCATTCTTAGGATAAGCGGGGAATTCCTATTTTCCCGCTTATCCCCAATCTTGTTCGTGCCCTAAGGTCACGATAGTGGCACCGTCCGTGAGGACGTAAGTCTCTGGGGGGTGAGCTCGAGAAGTAAATGCGACGCCCGCAAAGAGCAAAGACAGAGCCAGCCAGATATATAGATTCATTCCCTAGTGTTGCGGGTACGCTTGAAGGGAAAGCTATGAGCCAGTAAGCAGGGGACGGCACCGAGACAAGAACAGGGGAGGAACAAACTGACCCCACTGAAGATAGAACAAAAAGACCACCTACTTTAAGCGAAGTTGAGTTAACATAAATGATACAAGTACAAGGGGCTGTCATGGTAAGTCGTGAAAGATATGAAGAGCTGCAGAGGGAGTTGCAGCGGCTACAAAGAATGCATGATCAAACTACGGGTGCAGGTGGATCCCATGTAGCAGAAGAAGAAACACTAGGGGCTGGCACAAACCAACCGAACCGTGTGGAGGAAAATGCTATGGAAAACACCTAGATAGAAAATGCCCAAGGAGAAAATACTCAGACAGGGAATGATCGAGATTTGAGCCATCCACTCAACACAAAACCATACCAATACAACAAACTCATTGAATACCCAAATCCAAAATCAAATCCCTCAAATACAGATTCCTCAAACCCAACCTCAAATCCCTCAAATAAAGATTCCTCAAATCCAACCTCAAATCCATCAAATACAGATTCCTCAAACCCAACCTCAAATCCATCAAATACAGATTCCTCAAACCCAACCTCAAATCAAATCCAAGTCCCCCAAATCCAAACATTCGAAAATCAAATATCCTAAAGATAGAATCTGAACCCACCCTATTATTTGCATCCCATCCAAAATCAACAAAAAAAACCATTTTCGACCAATACCCTTTCCAACAGAGAATGCCATACCCAAACACCACACAATATATGACCCAATATATACAAACCTTTTCCCACAAACACAACATGCACACTTCCAGCCAACTCGAGCAGTCGATACCAAAAACCCTCTAAGTGAGAATCTACAAATGGCACCTTGGCCAATACACTTTAAGCTATCCAACATCACAAAGTACAAAGGGGACACGGACCTAAATGAATACTTAAGAGTATATGAGACAACAGTCGAAGCAGCTGGAGGAGATGACACAACGAAAGTAAAAATACTACCATCAGTGCTAAAAGGAGTAGCACTGTCATGGTATACAACAATTCCACCAATGACAATCTACTTATAGGAGCATATGAGAGACACTTTTCAAGCTGGTTTTATTGGAGCTTATGAAGAACCAAAAGAAACATATGAATTGTATGCTATGAAACAAATGCAAGGGGAAACAATAAGAAGTTTCATAGTAAAGTTCTCAAGAATCAGATTGCAAATCAAACAAGTAGATGATGAAATACTGATAGCAGCTGCTAAAAGAGCTTTGTTACCTGGACCTCTCAGATTTGACTTAGTAAGAAACATGCCAAAAACAGCAAGGGACTTGTTTTAAAGAATGGAAAGCTTTGGAAGGGGAGAAAAAGATGAACTCAGGGTGCAAGCTGAAGAGGAAGCCTTGTTAGGCAAGAAAACATATCCAAACCACAGAAGAAGTACAAACAAGAAAATTACAAGCACAATCAAAAGAAGCAAGTGAATTTTATAGGTGATGGTGCAAACAATGAGGAAGGGTTCTATCAACAAGGTGGTAAAGGAAAAAAAACCAATGGAGTAATTCTAGAAAAGTAAAAAACCAATGGGGACAGTATGGAAGAGGTCGGAACCAAGGATTGAATTCTGGCAGAGGGAGAAACATATGGTGGAATCAAGGAAGAGGAAGAGGCAGAGCGGAGACAACAAATATTGCCATACACACAGCCCAGGCAACCACTCAACTGAAGAATGTTGCTCTAAATATTGCCAAATCTATGGTCCAGGGGGTCATTCAACAGAAGAATGTAGGCAAATGTTGTATATGGTAGAGAAACATATAAGACAATATGAAGGAAAATACGAAGGAGTTCAGGAGCAAAGGGGACAAAATGTGATAGAAGGACCGAAAGTAATGAAAATTGAGGCAATCGAAGAAACCCCAAAGAGGGTGATAAATGACATAACAGGGGGGTCATCTTTAGGGATCGAGTCGGAGAGACAGAGAAAAGCTTATGTGAGGTAGATAAATCATGTGGGAACGAGTAACCAGTCGGTGCCACCCACATACTCGAACACAACAATATCTTTTGGCCCAAAAGATGCAGAAAGAATACTTTTCCCACATCAAGACCCACTGGTGATCTCTGTTGAAATTGCAAAATGTCAAGTGCAAAGGGTGTTGGTCGATGGAGGAAGCTCAGCGGATGTACTTTTTTATGATGCTTTCAAGAAAATGCAGATATCAGAAGATAGGTTGACAAATGCGGGATTACCTCTGTAGGGTTTCGATGGACAACAAGTACAGGCAGTTAGAAAAATAGCTTTGCAAGTGGTATTAGGAGAATGTAGTAACAAGAGAAAAGAAGACATAGTATTCGATGTGGTTGACATGCCATACCAGTATAATGCAATACTAGGAAGATCAACAATTAACATTTTTGAAGCTATCATACACCACAACTACATATGCATGAAGCTCCTGGGGCCGAAAGGAGTAATAGCAGTTCGAGGTAGTCAGTTGACAGCAAGAAAGTTCGAGCTCCAAGGAACTCCAAACACAAAAGGGGCACATGTACTCGAGGAAAAGTAGGGAGAATACGGTAAAACACAAAAACCTATCCCAGAGGGGGAAACAAGGTAAGTAGTGTTAGACGACAGTCATCCAGAAAAATACATGATAGGAGAAAACTTGGAAAAGGCTATCGAGGAAGAAATACTGAAAGTAGTAAAGGCAAATATGGATGTCTTTGCATGGTAAACAGAAGAACTCGAAGGAGTTAGCAGAAGCCTAATCAAACACAACCTGGCGATCAAACCAGAGCACAAGCCCAAAAAACAAAAGATGAGGAGAATGTCAGTAGACAGGCAACAAGCAGCTAAAGTAGAACTTGAGAAGTTGCTAAAAGCAAAAGTCATAAGCGAAGTCATGCACCTAGAATGGCTAGCAAACCCTGTATTGGTAAAGAAGGCAAATGGAAAATGGAGAATGTGTATTGACTTTACGAACGTCAACAAGGCATGCCCAAAGGACGATTTTCGACTCTCAAGAATAGACCAGTTGGTGGATGCAACAGCTGGATGTGAATTGATGAGTTTTCTTGATGCCTATTCTAGATATCACCAAGTTTTCATGGTAAAGGAGGAGGAAGAAAAAACTTCGTTCATAACACCCTTTGGAACATATTGTTTTATCAGAATGCCTTTTGGTTTGAAGAATGCTAGAGCGACTTTCACCAGGTTGATATGCAAGGTACTAGCCAGTCAACTAGGTTGAAATGTGGAGGCATATGTAGATGATATAGTGGTGAAAAGCAAACGAGCATTTACACATGGCAGAGATTTAGAAGAAACTTTTGAAAACCTTAGAAAATCCTCAGTCAAGTTAAACCCAGAGAAATGTGTGTTTGGAGTCAGAGCGGGAAAGTTGTTAGGATTCCTCGTATCAAAAAGAGGAATAGAAGCAAACCTAGATAAAATACAAACCATTCATCAAATGAAACCACGAAAAAACACAAGGGGAATGCAATGGTTGATAGGCCGCATGGCGTCTTTGAGCAGATTTTGTCTAAATTTGCAGAAAGAGGTTTACCATTCTTCAAAACATTAAGGGGGCAAACAATTTTGAGTGGACAACAGAATACCAGCAAGCTTTTGACAATCTCAAGAAATATTTACAAGACATGCCAACTTTGACAAGCCCATAGAAAAATCAACCCTTAATGTTGTATGTCGCAACAACACTAGTAACAGTTAGTGCCGTTTTGGTGCAAGAACAAGGTAAACAACAAATGCCAGTTTACTTCGTGTCTGAGGCGTTGCAAGGACCAAAGACAAGATACACAGAAGTAGAGAAACTGATATATGCAATAGTGATGGCATTAAGGAAGTTGAGACACTATTTTCTATCTCATGGCATAACAGTACCATCAGCATATCCAATTGGGGAAGTACTAACAAACAAGGAGGTAGCAGGGAGAATAGCAAAATGGGCTATGGAACTTCTTCCATTTGACCTAAAACACACCTCGAGAACAACTATAAAGTCGCAAGTATTAGCAGACTTTATGGTAGAATGGACACCAACAGAGGCAGAGAAGAAAGAGAAATAAGAAAAACCATGGATAATATACTTTGATGGTGCTTGGAATGCAACAGGGGCTGGGGCAGTGGCAGTTGTCAAAACACCAATGAAGCAAACACTGAAGTATTCAGCTCAATTGACATTTCCATCAACAAACAACACCGTCGAGTATGAAAGAGTTTTGCTGGCAATGAGAAAGGCCAAAGCACTGGGGGCTCGACGTCTAGTGGTAAAGACAGATTCCAAGCTAGTGGTTGGACATTTCTCAAAGATATTCAAGGCAAGAAAGGAGGTCATGGAAAAATACTTAGAAGAAGCAAGGTTGAATGAAAACACTTTTTTGGAATAACCGTGAAAGCAATAACAAGAGAAGAAAATGGAGAAGCAGATGAATTAGCAAAAGCAGTAGCAGCAGGCCAGCCGCTTAAGAATTCTTTCTTCGAAACCATAGAACAACCAAGTTACATCAGAAAGGAAGTAATAAACATTCAACATGGGGAAATGGATTGGAGAGATCCCATACTGAAATACCTAGTCAGTGTTAACGATAAAATTTGGTAAGCCTCGAAGTCATCATCGGCCTAGAGTGAGTATTGGCTTCAGAGTACTGAAATCGGCCGATAGGAATTATCAATCGCCAGCAGTTGTATTCTTCATGGATTCAGTTAAGGAAATTAATTAATTAAAGGAAGTTTATCCAGAAGAGTCCGAGTTCAAGGAGGATGTGGCATGGCAGTTTATCTATTAATTAGGTAGAGTTGTTAGTTTCCTTTTATCTTTAGGAAAGTGTGTTTAGTATCCGATAAGGACTTTATGTTTTTCCTTTCATCTTTAGGAAAGTTTGTGCCGTGTCTGATATGGACTAGTATCTACCCATGGGTATAAATATGTACACCCAGAGTCCCTATAGATTATCTCTCGATTAATAAAACTACGCTCGGTGCATCGCCACCCTCTTTCTGAGGTTTTTACTTAACAACCGGCGGAATTTGGCACCTGACGCGGGGCTGCATCGGTTTTCGATCTCCGGTGAAGGGGTAAGTCCTATGTTCCGTTGGATCCTGGTAAATATATCGGCTACATTGGAGTTGTTCAAGGCTGCATTGCTTCGATCTCTTGGATCACTCTGGTTCGGTTGACATACATACCTGATATCTGAATTATATTTTAATTGCATTGTGTTTAGAGACGCATCGGTTTAGTTGGGACTGTCTCGGTTAGGTCTGATCTTTTGTCTTAGCCAATATATCTCTACAATCACAATGTTGTTTTAAATAGGTTTGTTATATCCATCACGTTAGATAGATCTATCGGTTCATCAAGTATTAGATTATCATATACAATCTCATGCTGCATCGGTTAGGTTTGACCTACTGGATTGTTGTTGATAATATAAATCTTGTTAAGTTGATGGGTTCATGCTAATGTTTTATCGGAGTGCTAGTTGATGAGTTATCATATACGTTATATAATCCAGATTGACAATGTTTTCTACTTGCATCGGCCGATCTCCATCTAGGGTTTTGTCGATATTGGCTAGATTAGTTTGTTGGTTTAGATTATATAATGTATCTACCACTTTGAAAATCAGCCAAAGGCTTGATTGTCTAGACATTATGTTTCTTTTCATACTTAGTGCTTCATCAGTTAAGTTTGATCTACTAAGTCATGCTTAGAATCATAATCTCTAGCCTACTTCTTGATTGCCAATAAGGGTTTCATCGGGGTTTCAGCCGATGAGTTATATGGACGTTGCATTGGCTTACAAGGATTACATACAAGATGGTTTGAGCCGATGACAACAAATATTTCACTATTTATCTAATCGTTTGGATTTAACGACATCAGATCTCCAGCCGACGAATGCTTTAACCTTCGGATCAGTGCTTATTCAATCTATCATTACTAGCCGATTGATTTCTACTGGATTATATTATTGTTTTATTACATTATCATCAGCCGATTATCTTTATGTTATTATTTACTCAAGTATCAAGATCTATACTAGATATCGGCTGGTATCGGCATCGGCTGGAATTACTATATCGGTTTGTTAGCCGATCGGCTCTTTGATATTCAATTTATATATCTTGTCAGTTGCAGGATCAAACTGACTGGCACGCCCGCATCTCATCATTATTTTGGACCTACACTGGAGCTAAGCAGATCTTCCAGGCCGTTGTGTTTTTACGTCAACAACGACTTCCAGGCCGTCGTGTTTTTACGTCAACAACGACAAACTACCAGAAAATAAGAAGAAGCCCGTCAAGTACAATTGATGGCAAGAAAATACATGGTGATACAAGGGCAGTTGTACAAAAGTGAGGTAACAACACCTCTACTCAAGTGTGTGACCAAAGATGAAGGAATGAAAGTGGTAGTTGAAATCCACGAAGGAATATGTGGGGCACATCAAGTGCCTAGATCAGTGGCATCAAAGGTCATTAGACAAGGCATATACTGGCCAACAATTATAAAAGATACAGAACAATACATCAAAACATGATAGAAATTATGGGCAACTTCAAAGGCACCCCCAAAAGAGCTACAACCAATACCACCCATATGGCCATTCTACAGATGGGGGATTGACATTGTAGGACCATTGCCAAGGGCAAAAGTGGATTTACATTTTGTCATTGTAGCAATCGAATACTTTTATTGGTGGATAGAGGCAGAAGCAGTTGCAAGAATCACTTCAGTAGTTGTGCAAAAGTTTGTGTGGAAAAACATAGTATGTCATTTTGGAAATCCAAAAGAGATAGTATGTGATAATGGAAAACAGCTCGAGTTGGAAAAGTTCAAGGATATGTGCCAGGGGTTGAATCTGAAAATCAACTTTGCTTCGGTAGGGCACCCACAAACAAATGGAGCCGTGGAAAGAGCAAATGGAAAAATCACATAAGCTATCAAAAAGAGGTTAGAAGGTTCGAGCAAAGGAAGATGGCCAGAAGACTTGTTGTTAGTTTTATGGGCATTGCGCATCACAGTGGTTCGAGCTACAGGAATGACACCTTTCAGACTGGTATATGGAGATGAAGCCATGACGCTAAGTGAACTAGGTGCACACTCTTCTCGAGTAGTCTTCGAGCATACCTGGTGTTGACGATGAAATTTGGTAAGCATATGAATCGGAAACAAGATCCAATTCGAAGCGAATTTGAAGATGTGCGGAATTCTCGGAAACAGAATGTGTATCGGCTGGAAGACCGTATTGGCTGGAACCGAGTTTGATATGGATAGCCGATATGGCCGATATTGGTTGCATGATCAATATCGGGTTCGAGAAGGGGTTTGAGATGATGTTGCCGGGAAAGGAATAGAGTCCAGGATTGGCAATTGTATCTATTAATTAGGATTTTATGTAAATTCCTTATAGATATTTTCGGTAAGAGTCCGCCTAAGGGACTTGTTTGCTAGTTGGATTTGTATTAGGACGATATGAGTCGTGTCCATAACAGACAAGTTTGTATTTCGGGTATAAATATAAGCCCGAGATCTTATGAATAAAACAACAACAGTTCAATCAATCTCGGCGCATCGCCAACCTTTTATTCTTTATTTTTGACGAGTTCTTGCTTTCGAGTCGAGCTGCATCAGGTTTGATCTTCGGCAAAGAGGTAGGGCTTGTTATGGTGGTTTGCATTATTGGAATTAGTGCTTACATCTTTATGACACTCTAATTCTATCTTGTGAATCTCCGAGTTATCATATACATTGTATAATCTAGATTGACAATGCTATCTACTTGCATCGGCCGATCTCTATTTAGGGTTTTGTCGATAACGGCTAATTTGAATTTTTGGTTTAAATTATATAATGTATCCACCATCCTGAAAAGGCAACCATCGGCTTGATTGTCTAGATTTTATGCTTCTTTTCATACTTAATGCTGCATCAGTTAAGTTCGATCTATTAAGTCGTGTTTAGAATCATGGTCTCTAGCTTGCTTTATGGTTGTTAATAAGGATAGTATCGAGGTTTCAGTCGATTTTACCTGGTATAGTTATTTTACATAGTCCTTTGCTTTATTTAACATGCTATATCTGCCCCTTATATCAGGATCTAATCTAATATAAATATATCAGACTTGCCGTCAATCTGATTGGTGATGGTTAGATATATTTATTGCAAGAGAATATCCTAGTATAAGGTTGTATTGGAGCTATAGCCGATGCATGCTTAAATCTGGACATCGGTTATGACATGAGTACATATAATCGTTATTTAATGTTATTTTAGACTTGGACAATTTATACTGTCTCGGTTAAGTCCGATATATCCCAATTGCTGATTTCTAAAGTAATATTGATTTATAGATTATACAATAACTGATATTTACAGCCGATGAATCAATTTTAGGGTTAGCTTGTCATCGAATATTACTTACAGCCGATTCACCCTACACTGTATCGGCTAGGGTACATCACGATATGACATCGGCTTCCTAGCCGATCGATTATCGTTTACTAATAAAACTAGCATGTTTCATCTTGTTGATTGCAGGATCAAATCAACTGTCATGCCTTTGAACCTGAAAGCAAGTTTTCGACCTGCACTAGAGTAAAGCAAATCTCTCAGGCAGTGTGTGTTTTTTGCATCAACACGCTTTTGGCACGCCCAGTGGGACCTTCTCTGTGTCGTCATGACGCCCAACATTACTGAAGTCATGGAGGACAACGTCCTAACGATCACGATCGAGCAGTTGAACGAATAGCAGAGGGAAGAGATGAAGAAATTGCTGGATCAACTCCAAAGCCAATACCTTCACTTGTTTGCGGTGACCCGCCAAGGCACTATAATCCAGAAGATCAAAGTAGAGTTGCCGCCGATCGTGAAAACGGAACCAAGTACATCTGGAGCAAGCGATGATAAAGGCAAAGAGGCTAAGGCCGAGTCAAGCGACGAAGAACTCCACACGTTGCAAGACCGTATCGATTCAGCAGTCCATCATGCCCTCATTAACCAATCCGGTGTACTCGTAAATACGTTAACAAATATGATCAAGGCAGTGGTGGATGGCACTATAGCTGAGGAAAAGGCAAAAGGGCCCATATATCTTCCAGGATATACTTTTCCAGGCTATAGGACTGTGAAGTCAGAAATTGGCGGGAAACATTATTCACTTCAAACCCAGGCTCCATCGGCTCCCATGCTCGGCGAAAATATTCCGACAATATTAAGAAGACAACAACCGATCCCTGGGGGATAGAGTTCAATCCAGCTGACGCCGGAACAGTTAATCAACATACTTAACGCAAAGCCGACAGTCGTTGAACCAGCATATCATATTCCTTCGGTTTCACAACAGCCGATTGGAATTACCCAGTCGATGGGCCAACAGTACATGTCAGAACCGCCACCGTACGTCTCATCTCAAGGCTTAGGAGCCAATCTTAGCCGACAATATCAACCTCATTCTCCACGAGCCCAGTATCGGCTTGAGGGGTCTCCACGGCTTCAATACCCAATGCAGTATGATCAGTATGATCAACTACAACAACAGTATGGTGAAGGAGCACCGCAGCAGCCGTGGGCCGATATGATCGCCGATGTGATGAGAGAGCAATTTGGGCTCAAGCCTAAGGACAATGGTAACATGTATCGGCATCCATACCCTGAATATTTTGACCTGGTACCACTGCCAAACTGATACAAGGTACCAGATTTTTCAAAGTTCTTGGGACAGGACAATGTGTCAACTTACGAGCATGTTAGCCATTTCTTGGCGCAGTGTGGAGAAGCATCGACTACATAGGCTCTTAGAGTTAGATTATTCCCATTATCATTATTTGGATCGGTGTTTACATGGTTTTCTTCCTTACCTTATAATTCCATCAGGAGTTGGGCCAATCTAGAAAAAAAATTTATAAATATTTTTTCAGCGGAATCCAAGAGATGAAAAGTTGTCGGATCTCACGTCTATCAAACAAAAATCGGATGAGACAGTGCCAGATTACATTCAGAGATTTAGGGATGTAAGAAACATGTGTTACAGTTTGGCACTCACTGATTCACAATTAGCCGATCTAGCTTTCCAGGGATTGTTGGCGCCAATAAGGGAAAGATTTTCAGCTCAAGACTTTGAAAGTTTAGCATACTTAGCCCAGAAGGTATCGGCCCATGAGACACAATTCCAGGAAGCCAGAAAATTTGCTAAGAAGGCCAACAATGTTAATAATATCTATAATTATGATTCTGACTCCGAAGATGAAGATCCAGAAGTCAATGCAGCTTAGTGGGCTAGAAACAAGAAGACAGTGGTGTGCCAATGGGTCAAGAATTCGGGGAAGGAAGAAAAATTTGACTTCGATATTGCCAAAGCTGACAAGATATTTGATCTTCTTCTGCAAGAAAAGCAGATTCAGCTGCCGATAGGACACGTGATACCATCGGCTGAGGAGTTGAAGAGAAGGAATTATTGTAAATGGCATAACACGGGATCACACTGCACCAATCACCAATGATTGCAATATCTTTAGGCAGCAGATTCAATCGATCATAGAACAAGGAAGGATAAAGTTTGATGAAGTTAAAAGGCCGATGAATATAGATGGTCACCCTTTTCTGGTGAACATGGTTCATACTGGAGCCGATAGGAACCAGGTTGATAGGAGCAAATATCATACAAGGGGTGTCAAATTGGCTAGTATGATCAACAAGTATCAGAAGAGGCACCAAATGGGGGAAGAAGCTTATCACTGTCACAATGAAGGTTGTTTCAGTTCTCACTGGTGTTGTGAATTCTTTAGATTTTGCTGGAATGAAGGGATGAGACTACCATCTATCGAGGACTGTCCTGGCTGCAGCGATCCTGATGTACAATAGGTTGGGAGGCCAAGCCGACAGAGAAATAGTGTGCGTCAGCCGATTCATCAAAGGTTGTCGGTTCATCAGAGGCTTGGGCCGATTCGACAAAATTACTTTGTAGACGAGCCGCAAGCAAGAGCTGAGGTTAAGCAACCTCAATGGTGTCCTACTGGAATTTTCACCAAGAGTCATAAAAGACGAGTCCAGAGGATGAGGAACAGAGAGCAGTTTCGAGAGGTTGAAGATGAGATTGAGCATCGGCTGAAGCGCACGAGAAAGGTTTGACGCGTCAAAAGTAAGATCGTTCCAGCCGATGAAGTCAAAGCCGATAAAAGTCTTCCTAAGGATAAGGGAAAAGAGGTTGCTTCATCCTCAATAAACATGGTCTTCATGTGACCAGCTGAATATGGCGTGGAACAAGTCGTGGAACAAGCATTTGAGCCACCATCAGCCAAGTTGGTGTTGTCCCCACAGCAAGCCATCTTTGAGAAACTAGAAGGAACTGGCCATCGGTATCTCAAGCCTTTGTATGTCAAGGGGTTTGTCAACGGGAAGCCGATGTCGAAAATGCTGGTTGATGGATGAGCAGCTGTTAACTTTATGCCATATACAACTTTTAGAAAGCTGAGAAAGAATTCAAAGGATTTGATTAAGACCAACATGATTTTGAAAGATTTTGGAGGGAATCCATCTGAAACTAAGGGAGTTTTAAATGTGGAATTGATCATCGGCAGCAAGACAATTCCTACTACATTCTTTGTCATTGATGGGAAGTGTCCCTACAGTCTGTTGCTGGGAAGAGATTGGATCCATGCTAACTGTTGTATCCCTTCAACTATGCATCAAAGTTTGATTCAGTGGCAAGGAGACCAGATAGAAATCGTTCCAGCCGACATTTCAGTCAATGTAGCTAGTGCCGATTTATCTATTTGGGAGATCGAAGGAATTGATTGTTTGTCTGAAAAATTTTGGCAAGAAAATTACCTAAGAGTTTCTGATTATGATATACAGCCAACATGAGATGGAGAGCCCCAGTTGTTGCTTTGAGGGCGCCGTGGAGGGTTCTAATTCTTACACAAAGGATACTGTAGATGATCTTGACGGTAAGTTAGGACAAGGGTTTATGTCGGCCGATGAGCTAGAAGAAGTGAATATTGGACCAGGCAATAGACCTAGGCCGACATATGTTAGTAAAGGCTTGTCAAAGGAATTTAAATATAAACTAATAGCACTTTTAAAAGACTATAGAGATTGTTTCGGCTGGGAATATTATGAGATGCCTAGACTTAGCCTGTCGATTGTTGAACATCGGTTTCCTATCATACCTGGCTGTCGGCCATATAAGCAACCCCAAAGACATTGCAAAGCTAAGATGTATGATGCTATCAAGGCCGAGATTACAAGACTTTATGATGCTAATTTCATCAGGCCGTGCCGATATGCTGAGTGGATTTCAAACATAGTACCAGTGATCAAGAAGAACGACAAGCTTAGAGTTTGCATCAATTTTCGAGATTTGAACAAAGCTACTCCTAAGGATGAATACCCAATGCCGATTGTCGATCAATTGATTGATGCAGCATCTGGACACAAGATTATCAGTTTCATGGGTGGCAATGCAGGATATAATCAAATTTTTATGGCTGAGAAAGATATTCACAATACCGCTGTTCGATGTGCTGGTGCAATCGGCTTGTATGAGTGGGTTGTTATGACTTTTGGTTTGAGAAATGCTGGTGCTACATATCAGAAAGCAATGAATTACATATCTCATGATCTTATCGATTTGTTATTTGAGATCTATATCGATGATGTGGTGATCAAGTCTAAGGAGATTGATGAACATATAACCGATTTGAGAAGAGTCTTGGAAAGAGTAAGGAAATATGGATTGAGGATAAATCCAACCAAGTGTGCTTTTGGAGTATCGGCTGGACAATTCCTGATGAGTCCGGCCCAGGTGGGGTTGGACGAAAGCCCGACACATCGATCCGGATTCCCCGAATCCCGCAATCTTAGCACCATACGCCCGAAGCACGACACACCGATCCGGAATCCCCGAATCCCGCAATCTTAGCACCGCAACTCTGACGCACCCACTCGGGGAAAGGCCCAATCACCCTAAAAGACTAGTCTGATAGGGGAAGGGTGGCTCTCCCTTTTAAGGTGGCTTCCTCCTCCCAAGCTAAGCAAGGTGGGATTATTCAGAGGCTCACACGGTCGCCGCCCGACTACAACTGGGCCACTCGGCCCATCTTGTTGCGTCTTTGCCAGCGGGTAATAATGGAGGATGTCCTCATCATTCTCCCCTTCTTAACAAGGGCCCAGCTTTGATACCAAATGATGAGTCCGGCCCAGGTGGGGTTGGATGAAAGCCCGACGCACCGATCCGGATTCCCCAAATCCCGCAATCTTAGCACCATACGCCCGAAGCACGACACACCGATCCGGGTTCCCCGAATCCCGCAATCTTAGCACCGCAACTCCGACGCCCCCACTCGGGGAAAGGCCCAATCACCCTAAAAGACTAGTCTGATAGGGGAAGGGTGGCTCTCCCTTTTAAGGTGGCTTCCTCCTCCCAAGCTAAGCAAGGTGGGATTATTCAGAGGCTCACACGGTCGCCGCCCGACTACAACTGGGCCACTCGGCCCATCTTGTTGCGTCTTTGCCAGCGGGTAATAATGGAGGATGTCCTCATCAATTCCTTTGATTTCTAGTTCATGAAAGAGGAATTGAGATACCCCAGAGGAGTATCAATGCTATTAAGGATATAAAACCTCCAGAAGATAAGACCAAGTTGCAGTCATTGATTTGCAAGATTAATTTTGTTACATGATTTATATCCAATCTATCTGGTAGAATAGAGCCATTTACCCTATAGCTCAGATTGGAGGCCGATCAGGAGTTTGTTTGGGAGAGAAGCAACAAAAGGCTTTGGACAACATAAAGGAATATTTGAGTACTCCTCCGGTCCTCATCCCACCACAGAAGGGATTCCTTTCAAGTTGTATCTGTCAGCCGATCATAACACTATCAGCTCTGTCCTGATCCAAGAGGTTGAAGGTAAAGAGCGAGTCATATTTTATCTAAGTAGAAGACTTTTGGATGAAAAGACCAGATATTCACCGGTGGAGAAGTTGTGCTTATGCTTATTTTTTTCCTATACAAAGTTAAGGCATTATTTGCTTTCCAGTGAGTGCACTTTAGTATGTAAGGCCGATGTAGTGCGTTATATGCTATCGGCTCTAGTCTTGAAGGGAAGGATTGGAAAGTGGAATTTTGCTTTAACAGAGTTTGATCTGCGATATGAATCGGCTAAGGCAGTAAATGGGCAAGTGATAGCCGATTTTATAGTTGAGCATAGGAATAATTCAATTGATCATGTTGATATTATAACTTGGACATTATTTTTTGATGGATTAGTTTGCACTCATGGATGTGGTATCGGCTTAGTGATTATATCGCCTAGGGGGGCAAGTTTTTAGTTTGCTTTCACTATTAAACCTTATTCTACTAATAGCCAAGCTGAGTATGAGACTGTTCTGAAAGGGTTGCAGTTGTTGAAGGAGGTTGAAGCTAATGCTGTTGAAATCATGGGTGATTCAGTTGTTGGTGATTAGTCAATTGTCTGGGGAATATGAATGCAAGAATGATGTCTTGATGATTTACAATGAGAAGTGCCAAGAGTTGATGAAGACTTTCAGGGTTGTCACTTCAAAGCATATTCCTAGAGAACAAAATGTTGAAGCCAATGATCTAGCTCAAGGAGCATCGGGTTATAAGCCAATGTTGAAAGGTGTTGAAGTTGAAGTCGCATGCCTGCCAGCCGATGATTGGAGGTTTGAGATATTTGAATATTTAAAGAATCCTTCTAGATCGGTTTCTAGGAAATTAAGATATAAAGCCCTCAAATATGTTTTGTTGGATGATACATTGTACCATCGGTTTGTTGAAATGTTTGAGTTTGGAAGAAGCAACGGTTGTTATGTGTGAGGTACATGAGGGAATATGTGGTACTCTTTAATCGGCTTATAAGATGAAGTGACTGATTAGGAGAGTAGGTTATTTTTGGCCGAAAATGCTGGAATATTGATTTAGATATTATAAAGGATGTCAAGACTATCAGAAGTTTGGAGCTATTCAAAGAGCGTCAGCGTCGGCTATGAATCCAATTATCAAGCCATGGCCGTTGAGACGTTGGGGTATTGACATGATCGGTCAGATCAATCCACCATCAAGTAAAGGTCATAAATTCATATTGATTGCTACTGATTATTTTACTAAGTGGGTTGAGGTTTTCCCATCAAGAAAGTTGATACCAGAGATGCAAAAGACTATGTCAAGGAACATATCATATATCGGTTTGGTTTGCCACAAATGATAACAACTAATTAGGGATCTATTTTTGTGTCCGATGAGTTTGTTCAGTTTGCCGATAGCATGGGAATCAAGTTGTTGAATTCTTCACCATATTATGCACAAGCTAATGGCAGGCTGAGGCATTTAACAAGAGCTTGATTAAATTGGTTAAGAGGAAAATTTCTGAGTATCCTAAGAAGTGGCATACTATATTGGCTGAGGCATTATGGTCCTATGAGATGGCTTGTCACGGTGCTATTCAAGTTCCACCATATCAGTTGGTTTATGGGAATGAAGCTATGTTACCATGAAAACTAATATCGGCTCACAAAGGATTTCTTTACAAGATGAGTTAACAGCTGATGATTATCATAATTTGATGGTTGATGAGTCAGAAGAGTTGGCTCAATCTAGATTACGCGCTCTCGAGAAAGTTAGAAAGGATAAGGAGAGGGTTGCTAGGCATTATAATAAGAAGGTTGTAACAAAATCTTTTGAGGAGGAAGAACTTGTGCGGAAATTGGTGTTGCCGATAGGAGCAAGAGATAGTAAATTTGAGAAGTGGTCACCAAATTGGGAAGGACCTTTTCGGATTCATAAATGTGTTTCTAAGGGTGCCTATATGTTAAAAGGACTTGATGGAGAAGTTTTTGGACGAGCTCTTAATGGCAAATATCTGAAGAAATACTATCCAAGTGTTTGGATTGGTTCATGATCGGCTACGTTATGCCGATGCATGGTTGGCGGCCGATGTTGTTTACATCGCCTTTAGATGGCCGATATTTTTATCGCCCTTAGACTATATTATAAGTTTACAGCATTGTGTTCCCTACTACAAACTTGGGGGGCATGAAAGATAAATTTGGGGTTATATCACAGCAAAAGTTATCGTTTGAAAAAAATAATAGCCTATTACATTAATCCAAGTAATTTTGGATTGCAGAGATCGCACGTAGGCGAATTTGTTCTACTTCATCTATGATTCTAGCATCTGTAGCATCAGTCCTTGAGATAGGTTTGAGCGATTTGTTGAGAGAAGCTAGATGTTTGATTGAGGATTTAAGCTTGGACTTCTGTTCTTCAATAGCTTGAGGAAGATCGGCTAGTTTCTTTTCTGCCTCAGAGATCTTTACTCGACATTGGCGTAGTTGGACTAAGAGATCTGATTCCTCTTGTTTGAGTCTATTTAGTTCTTGCTGAGTTGACTTTGGACCAGCTGATAGTTCATCCAGTTTGGATTTCTCCTCGTTTACTTGTTGACGACTGGTTTGGATTGTTGCTTCAAGAGCCTTGCACTCCAGCTGATCTGCAAGTCTTTGTTTCGCTCTCTCAAGTTTGAACCTGTGTTGCTCGAGGAAGACTGCAGGAGAGATGGCATCAATTAGGTCTTCTGGGAGTTGATCTTGAATTTCATGAAACCTTGATCTGATTGAGCCACAATCTGTGACTAAGGTATCCAGCGAAGCTTTGAGCCGATCAGCAATATCGGCTAGCGTTGTCTTCAGAACATCAGGCACTGGAGATTTAGTCTTGCTGGATATATCTTCTTCTTCTTCATCCAGAAACTGCCTTATGTCAAATGAGAACATATCGGCTAAGGCCTGCAAAGAAGGAGTTGGTTGTAAGTAAAGGTTTTCAGGTTGGCCGATATAAGGGATAGTTGGTTATATTCTTACAGGGGCTGGAGAAGCTGAGACAATGGCAGTTGTTTCTTCTACGTGATGACTTCCTGCAGCCGATGGTGTATGTTCGCTTGATGTTGGTTGCTAAAGGGGTGACAGAGCTTGGGAAGGCTGTAAATTTGTTAAATATCGAAAAAGGGTTGATAAAGTTGGTAAGAGAAAGGTTGAAGGAGTGCATACCTGGGTTTTGCGAGACCGACGTTTAGGAAGACTTGGAGTCTTAGTCGGACTTGATGGATCGACTTGAGGTGTATTGGTTCAAGACTCTGGACTGGAGACTTGCTCAGTTTCACTGATTTGTGCAGCACCTTCATCATTTCTTCTTCTATTACTGCCTCCTTAAGATATTCTTCCATATCGGGATCGATAGGAGTATCATCGGCTGAAGATTTTTGCTTCTTGGCAGGCATCTTTTTCTTGGTAGCAGTAGGTTTGATGGTAGCCTTTTTAGTTCTCTTGCGCTTGCCTGCAGTTGTAATCGGCTGTCTGACCTGGCCTTGCAGCAAATCTTTGATGGCAGGAGCGTCAAAGCCGATGGAAGGAGCTAGGTCCTTGCCCGATAATATCTTGGCTGATGCATAATGGATGTCTTTGCCACTTTTGCTTTTGGTTGGGGGAGGAGAATTGTCGGCCTGAAAGGCTTGTGTTGAGAAATGTTAGGAGAATATAATGATGACCAGAAGTAAAAATCATGTGATTTATGAGTTTACCTGAGGACTAATGGAAGGATCCATTATGGTCAAGAAGTCAGCCGATTGAGTTAGGAAGAGATGAGTTTTCCGTTCACTCCACCACTTGTCAAAAAATTGGCTTCGTTCTCTGATCAGGGAGATTCGGCCGATGGAGCCCAAGGGAGGGTTTTCAAGATTTAGGATCCTGTCCATGGTGAGAGCTGATGGAACAATACCCCTTGTTTGGATCTTATCTGTGAAGTACAAGCCGATGGGTAGTTGTCCATGCCAAGTTGCCTAGTTGTGATCATTGGGTGGTAGAACTCATAAGATGATTGAATATATTGGCCTCGGGAGACACCAGTTGGAAATATGCAGGGAGATATGGCCGATATAAATATATCTCTTATTCCCGGGAAGTCTTCGTTGTTTAGTTCATCCAATCTGAGATTTGTCGGTAGCTCATAATTGATGTAATCCTCATATGGAAACCAGACTCTGGAATCATCACAAAATCCATTGTAGAATGGTTGAACCACTCACAGAACAGCTCAGTCGATGTTCTTGATCTGGGGTATGACGATGCTGCTTCTTCAAATGAAAGACATCGGCGAGTTGCTGTTTCATCATCAGCATCGGCTAGAGAAGGAAATTTTAAGTCATACAGTGGGGTTCTGTTGGCAACCTTGATGGTGTATAGGTTTAACCATATTTGAACAAACCACCAAGGGCCTCCATAGTTGGCCGATGTGTTTAGAAGGAGTTTGGCTGATGTTTGGCTCATGGTTTGATACACTGCTCCTAAGAGATATTTGCCTAGTGGGATTGATTTCTTGGATACTAGGGCTTCTGCCAGATGTTGCCAGTTTGCAGTTGGGCCACAAGTGGAGCCACAGAAGTGAAATTTGTCCAACCACATCATTAGAAAGGCAACATGTTCTCTAGGGGAGACATGCCCTGTGCACATGTTTTCAGCTATGAAACCTGACCAATCTCCGATATTCTTGGTTCTGAACTTGTGATCACATTTTATCTTCAGGCTGATGGGGTTGGCCGATGAGGAAATATCTAAGCCTGTCAGCATTTGGATATCTAGCAGGGTAGGAGTCATGGGTCCATGGCTGAATAAGAAAGCATTGAGAGTATCGGACCAAAAGTAGGAAGCAGCCGATAGCATTGGTTCATTCTTTTTGGTGTCAGCTAAGGAAAGAGAGACATTGAGAGATACCTATCTCGTCCCAGTGAGTTTGCTTGCTTGCGGCCATTCTTTTATACCACGCTTTCCATCCGTCTACGGAAGACAGCCAGGATCTGAAGATGTTTGGCCAGTGACTTGGGCTGGGCTTGGTTTCACTGAAGGGGATGCGGTGGTTTCGGCGTTGATGAAGGAGATTGGGTCTTCAGCGCCCATCGGCCCGAGGAAGTAGTGGGTTGGTTCTTTGAGGATCGAGATGGCAATGTGGTTCCTCAAGTGCTGAAAAGATATGCAGAGAAAGGAGAAACAAATCGAATCAATCAGGATTGGTTACAATATATAAAATTGTTGAAAAGGTGGTGGCCGATATGAGTAGGAGATGAGAGCAGTGGGAGATTACCTGAGGGATGTTTGTGGATGTCGCCATCGAGGAAGAAGAGTTGTAGTTGCTAAAGACGATGGTCACCGGTTTGGTCGCCGGAGTGGTCGAGAGAAGTCACCGGAGCCGGTGAAGGTGGTTTGGTGGCTTAAGTGGTGAAAACGGAGTTAACGCCGTGAAAATTCCGGAAAGGCGGTTGCTATTTATGAAAATAGGTGCGTAACGGTCCACAGGGTAACCCTAGATTTTTGCGGGATTGACGAGATAATTCCGTTGCATTATATAATACTTTGGAATTGGGGGCATGTGTTGACGATGAAATTTGGTAAGCATGTGAATCGAAAACAAGATCCAATTCGAAGCGGATTTGAAGATGTGCGGGATTCTCGAAAACAGGATGTGTATTGGCTGGAAGACCATATCGGTTGGAACCAAAATTTTGTGTGGAATCACTTCAGTAGTTGTGCAAAAGTTTGTGTGGAAAAACATAGTATGTCATTTTGGAAATCCAAAAGAGATAGTATGTGATAATGGAAAACAGCTCGAGTTGGAAAAGTTCAAGGATATGTGCCAGGGGTTGAATCTGAAAATCAACTTTGCTTCGGTAGGGCACCCACAAACAAATGGAGCCGTGGAAAGAGCAAATGGAAAAATCACATAAGCTATCAAAAAGAGGTTAGAAGGTTCGAGCAAAGGAAGATGGCCAGAAGACTTGTTGTTAGTTTTATGGGCATTGCGCATCACAGTGGTTCGAGCTACAGGAATGACACCTTTCAGACTGGTATATGGAGATGAAGCCATGACGCTAAGTGAACTAGGTGCACACTCTTCTCGAGTAGTCTTCGAGCATACCTGGTGTTGACGATGAAATTTGGTAAGCATATGAATCGGAAACAAGATCCAATTCGAAGCGAATTTGAAGATGTGCGGAATTCTCGGAAACAGAATGTGTATCGGCTGGAAGACCGTATTGGCTGGAACCGAGTTTGATATGGATAGCCGATATGGCCGATATTGGTTGCATGATCAATATCGGGTTCGAGAAGGGGTTTGAGATGATGTTGCCGGGAAAGGAATAGAGTCCAGGATTGGCAATTGTATCTATTAATTAGGATTTTATGTAAATTCCTTATAGATATTTTCGGTAAGAGTCCGCCTAAGGGACTTGTTTGCTAGTTGGATTTGTATTAGGACGATATGAGTCGTGTCCATAACAGACAAGTTTGTATTTCGGGTATAAATATAAGCCCGAGATCTTATGAATAAAACAACAACAGTTCAATCAATCTCGGCGCATCGCCAACCTTTTATTCTTTATTTTTGACGAGTTCTTGCTTTCGAGTCGAGCTGCATCAGGTTTGATCTTCGGCAAAGAGGTAGGGCTTGTTATGGCGGTTTGCATTATCGGAATTAGTGCTTACATCTTTATGACACTCTAATTCTATCTTGTGAATCTCCGAGTTATCATATACATTGTATAATCTAGATTGACAATGCTATCTACTTGCATCGGCCGATCTCTATTTAGGGTTTTGTCGATAACAGCTAATTTGAATTTTTGGTTTAAATTATATAATGTATCCACCATCCTGAAAAGAAAACCATCGGCTTGATTGTCTAGATATTATGCTTCTTTTCATACTTAATGCTGCATCAGTTAAGTTCGATCTATTAAGTCGTGTTTAGAATCATGGTCTCTAGCTTGCTTTATGGTTGTTAATAAGGATAGTATCGGGGTTTCAGTCGATTTTACCTGGTATAGTTATTTTACATAATCCTTTGCTTTGTTTAACATGCTATATCTGCCCCTTATATCAGGATCTAATCTAATATAAATATATCAGACTTGCCGTCAATCTGATTGGTGATGGTTAGATATATTTATTGCAAGAGAATATCCTAGTATAAGGTTGTATTGGAGCTATAGCCGATGCATGCTTAAATCTGGACATCGGTTATGACATGAGTACATATAATCGTTATTTCATGTTATTTTAGTCTTGGGCAATTTATAGTGTCTCGATTAAGTCCGATATATCCCAATTGCTGATTTCTAAAGTAATATTGATTTATAGATTATATAATACTGATATTTACAGCCGATGAATCAAGTTTAGGGTTAGCTTGTCATCGAATATTCCTTACAGCCGATTCACCTTATACTGTATCGGCTAGGGTACATCACGATATGACATCGGCTTTCCTAGCCGATCGATTATCGTTTACTAATAAAACTAGCATGTTTCATCTTGTTGATTGCAGGATCAAATCAACTAGCACACCTTTGAACCCGAAAGCAAGTTTTGGACCTGCACTAGAGTAAAGCAAATCTCTCAGATCAGTGTGTGTTTTTTGCATCAACACCTGGCCAAATGGGCGGCCCGGCCCAGCACAGCACGGGCACGCTGCCAGCACGGCCCGCTAGGGCACGACCCGTTAGGCACGGAATCTCTAGCGGGTCGTGTATACCGACCCACGTGCCTTCTCCCTAGCCCGAGCACGGCCCAAGGGGAAGTCGTGCCGTGCCGTGCTGGCACAGGCCCATGAATGGCAAATGGGCCATGGATGGCACGGTCGGCCCAGGAAGCGAAATGGCATGCGAGCCGTCGGCTAGGAGGGATGCGATGCGGACTTGCGGAGGTGGCTGGCAGGCTGGGCCATCGGCTGGGAGGGATGCGATGCGGACTTGCGGAGGTGGCTGGCGGTCGTGCCGTGCGGCCTGCTACAGTAGCCGTGCCGGCCTACGGGCTCAAGCGTCGGCCCAGACACGAGACAGGTTAACGGGCCGTGCCGGCACGGCCCACAGGCCACCGTGCTGTGCCGGGCCTGGGCCGTGCACAGTACTACCGTGCTCGGGCCGACCCGGCTTGGCACGACCCATTTGGCCAGGTATATCTTCGAGCAAGAAGATGATCAAGTGAGAAAGATGACATTGGAAATGCTACATGAAGTAAGAGTGGAGGCACTACAAAAAATGAAGGAATATACAGAAGGAACCAAAAAATACTACAACAAAAGAGTAAGAACAAGGAACATAGAAGAAGGAGACTTGGTGCTTAAAAAGGCGTTAAATGAGGTTGCCATGGAGAAGCTCGAATCAAAATTGGAAGGACCATTCTTAGTAAAAGAGAAACTTCCAACGGGAGCTTGTAGATTGCCATTCTTAGATGGGGAAGAATTGAAGCACACGTGGAACGCCTTTTCTCTCAAAAATTTCTATGTGTAAAAAAAATTCCTTTCCTAGCTTGTAAAATACTATCTTCCATGTTAATATATATATATATATATATATAAACAGGACGTAGGGTTGTTATCCTTTATGGAGGCTCGAACCTGTGTAAAAAATGTATTCTTTTGTGTATTACATTGATACAGGTGTATTGACTCGATTAAAAAATCGAGTAAAAGACTCCACGCAGCTTGGAGCAAGATGTTGAACTCAATTAAAAAATCGAGTAAAAGACTCCACACAGCTTGGAGCAAGATGTTGAACTCGATTAAAAAATCGAGTAAAAGACTCCACACTGCTTGGAGCAAGATGTTGAACTTGATTAAAAAATCGAGTAAAAGACTCCACACAGCTTGGAGCAAGATGTTGAACTCGATTAGAAAAATGAGTAAAAAACTCTACACTGCTTGGAGTGGAGTGTTGACCTCGATCAAGGAATCGAAAACAAAAAGATCTCGTGATG
Source organism: Oryza punctata (assembly GCA_000573905.2). Lineage (NCBI taxonomy): Eukaryota > Viridiplantae > Streptophyta > Magnoliopsida > Poales > Poaceae > Oryza > Oryza punctata. The sequence continues at coordinate 31,937,127 of CM002489.2, read as the reverse complement.
AGGCGGACACATTTCTCTCAATCTCTTCACTCCTTAAAAACGTAAGGAGGACGATGGTTTTCGAGTTCCAAAAACGCTCGAAAACAAAAAGACATCGGTGATGACGTGAGCACTTTTCTCTCAATCTCGTCACTCCTTAAAAACGCAAGGAGGGCAGCGGTTTTCGAGCTCTAAAACGCCCAAAAACAGAAAGACCTCGGTGACCAGGCGAACGCTTTTCTCTCAATCTCGTCACTCCTTAAAAATGTGAGGACAACGGTTTTCGAGCTCTAAAAACGCTCGAGAACAAAAAGACCTCGTGACAAGGCGGACGCATTTCTCTCAATATCGTCACTCCTTAAAAATGTAAGGACGGCAGTTTTCGAGTTCCAAAATAGCTCGAAAACAAAAGACCTCGGTGATGAGGAGAACACTTTTCTCTCAATCTCATCACTCCTTAAAAACGCAAGGAGGGCAACGGTTTTCGAGCTCTAAAAATGCTCGAAAACAGAAAGACCTCAGTGACGAGGTGAACACTTTTCTCTCAATCTCGTCACTCCTTAAAAATGTAAGGAGGACGGCGGTTTTCGAGTTCCAAAAATGCTTAAAAACAAAAAGACCTCGTGACGAGGAGAACGCTTTTCTCTCAATCTCATCACTCCTGAAAAAGAAGGGGGACGGCTGTTTTCGAGCTCTAAAAACGCTCAAAAACAAAAAGACCTCATGACGAGGCGAACACATCTCTCTCAATATCGTCACTCCTTAAAAACATAAGGAGGATGGCGGTTTTCGAGTTCCAAAAATGCTCGAAAACAAAAAGACCTCGTGATGAGGCGAACGCTTTTCTCTCAATCTTGTCACTCCTTAAAAATGTAAGGAGGCAGTGGTGTTCGAGCTCTAAAAAAGCTCGAAAGCTAAAAGACCTCGTGATGAGGCAAATATTTTCTCTCAACCTTGTCACTTCATGAAAACTTGTGGCATAATAGTTTTCGAACATGGCAATCCTCGGACACAGTAATAACAGAAAATTGGCGCACAAGCTTGTTGTGTATGAAGCAAAAAATAGAGAAACATGACTAAGTGAGAAGTTGGAAGATATGCTTTATTAATAAAGTATGTTACAAAGCCCAACATCGAATGAAGATGTCGAGTATAACTCTAACAAGGAAAAAGAAGGAAATACAACCCTGATAGGAGGAGGCTATACAAAAGGGACTATGGAGTAACGCCTTTTTCGTATCCTAAGTTGGCATTCGGAAGGCTGAAACGTTCGCCAGAAGTTGGAACTACTCGATGAATTCCTCGAGAGACAATCCCTAAAATCGATCACGAAATCACGCAAACTACCACCCCGATGATGCCTTGGCCAATCAAACAACTGAAAGGAGAAAATACAAGTGTCGTCATAATGCACTTCGATATCTTCTTCATCAGAAGTATATGCTTGAGGCGAGGAAATTTTCTGAGGTGCTCGAAACGATATGTGCTTCACGTTCATATTCGAGCAACAACTAACTCGTCGGAGGACAAATTTTCGTTTTGGCTCAACTTGCATCCCCCAAGAAAACTAAGCTTATATAAACATGGAAATGAGTTAACACGAAGACAATAAACATCTCGAACATTAAGAGCACTTTTACAAGACTAATGTTTTCGATCAATTCAGTCTAAAAACAACAAAAGTAACAACCCTAGCAATTTTTTGACATCCCAGTTCGGCGGTGGCCTAATCACACCTGTGGGTCAAGATTGGAAGTGTCGTCACCGTCTTTGGGATGGCTCAAAGAGGCCTGACCTCGAGAGCTCGTCTCAGCTAGCGAAGCCCTTAGAGAAGAAAGGGTATCTTCATAACCCCTCTTTTTCCAATAAAGCACTTGAAGCACTCTGGCAGCAGGCCGAACTCTCTCACAAAGTTGAGAAAAGTCAGCCTCACTCGATAACACACCCAAAATTGAATTCTTCGAAGAATTCAAGTGTGCACAGCCACTCGAATAAAGTGCAGTGCACAGAGCTTTAGCTGAGGTACGGGAGAATCTCGAAGAAAATTGAGTGATTCCACTCGATAAACCAGAACACGCTTCGTTAATCCAGTCAATAAGGGCAGCCAAGTTGCCGTCTTAGGGTAGGGAATTTGTTTCGGCCCCAATCTGACGGAAAGCACCATCAACAACTTTACAAGTTTCCACAAGGCGATGACGACTATACTCGAGCTCACGCAAGGTGGTTGTAGTCTTTTCCTGTTGTTCTTGGCGAGTGAGCTCGAGTTGTTCATTCCCTCTTTCAAGCTCGACAATCTTCCTTTTTAACTTATCCTCAGATTCAGCACGCTCTCTGTAGACTGACTGGTGATCGAGCACAGATTGCTCGAATACTTTTTGGCGAATAAGAAGTTTTTTCATCTCCTCGGCAAGAATTTTGTTTTCTTCAGAAAGCGCCTTCTTCTCACGAAGTTGCCGTTTTACAACTTCTGCGGCAACCTTTTTCTCGTTTTCATCTTGTCGAGCTCTCGACTAAGTACGCTTCGATCGTTTTCGAGCTTAGCAATCTGATCGAGCGACTTCTTCCGTCGAGCACAGATCTCTAACAATGCTTTTTGGCAACATCGCGTTGCAATCGAGCAAGGCTTGCAGTCTATAGAAAATAATAAAATGGGTTACTCGAAAACACGACCCAAAGTAAAAAGGACATAAATTAACGACAAAGGATAGAAGGTACATACATGGGCAGTAGAGATATCGAGAGCGATCTAGGCTGACAACATATCGTTATTCTCGAGCTCTAGAGTGATAAGAAGAGGAGCAAGTTCATCCCCTACTTTGCACAGAGAGATGTGATACTTCAAATCGTTAAGGCAAAATTTGTCTGCTCATAAGCCAAGTGCCATCCTTAGCACAACGCTTGCTAAAACCACCAAGGACTTCCTTTACCAGCTCGGGAGAAGGAGCTGCCACCACTGACTCTGTTTGAGCTTGATCACCGGCCGAACTCGAGGTGGGTCGAGAACTTTTCTCACCAGCAAAAGCAGCCTCTACACGACCAACTGACGTTTTCTCCATCGAATCTGTTTCAACATCGACGTGAACCTCTTTTTGAATTTCTTCGGCATCAGAAGCAAGCACCTCCAGTGGGGCCGCCGTCGTATTCAAATCTCTCAGAGTAAAATCTGCGGTGGTAGTGTCCTCCAAATCAACCAAGGCAACCTCAGCATTTTCTCCCACCGCAAGGAGATCAAAGCAAATAGCGTCATCGTCAAGCTCATAATCGCTATCAACGGCAATTCGAACATGTTTCGAGCTGGCTGCAATAGGAGATTTGCTCGAAGCATGTTTCCTCTTTAGCTCATGACTAGAAACCTCTTGGATGGCAGGCGCAATATTGGTTCACTCTGAAGAAGCGGACTGTTCACTGTCATCAGCAGATCCATCGCTGGACCCCTCTTCGTCATCTTCGTTGGAGGAGTTATCTTTTTTGCTTATTTTCTTTTTCTTCTTCTTCTTCTTCTTCAAGTCTGGATGTGCTCGATTCGGAACACTCCATCCCAACGCAACAAGGACACGATTTTGTGTTTTCCCTTGCTGCAGTTTCATGTGCTTCGAATACTCTTCCTTAGTAAAAGGATCGACGAATTTGCGACAAGAACTATCCAAGTCATTTGGCTCTTGAACTAAAATAAAAGGCAACTAAATTAGTCGAAACAAAAGGAATTCAAATCAAAAGGGGAATAGAACAGGAAACTTGGAAAACGTACCGTCGATGGAAACATCGAAAGGGGGCAACACTGATGTTGAGCCCCAAGCGATATCGTGAAAAGAGAGAGACCATCCAGAGGATAGAGGACGAATGCCCAAATAAACACACTCCTAAACAAGGTCTCGATCACTAAATTTAAAAACCAATTCCTCTATCCTACGACAAATGAGGCAAAATCTATGGAAAGTACTATAGAGGGTTCAGAAATGACCTCTTGATCTTTGCAAGAAAAGGTGAAAGGATAGTTCTCCTGGGAAAAGAGATCCATGGGAATTTGATGATAGAACCATTTGTACTGCCATTTTGTCCCCCACTTGGTCCGAATAGTAGAAATGATAGGCCAAGGACAACCATGGTTCGAGTGGGGCACAAAGTTGATACATCCAAATTTTGTGTTTGCTTGGTATAGTACTGAGTGGTATGGAAGTAAGCAAAGTCCTCATCATGGGGAACTCCCCCACAGCTTCAGATTATCCACTTGAAAACTCCTAGCCGACCGATGGCATTTGGAGTGAGCTGTGGGAACTCGAGCCCATAGAGTTTTAAGACCCCGACAAGCAAAGAACCACAAGGGAACTTGAACCCGGCCTCAAAGAAATCCTTGAAAACAAGAGTATAACCAGGTCAAGGAGAAGGGTTCGACTTACCCACGGGCTGAATCATGTCGCGGCGATTCAAGATGGAACCCTTCTTGATCAATTTCTCAAGATTTCTTTTATTTTATTCGAGAAGGACCCAATCTAGAAGATAATTTCTTTGACTGGGTTTTCCGGCAAGCTTTTTCACAGACTTGCGCATCCCGATCGAGTAACTGGCTCGAACACAAAAACTCGAAGACAAAATAAAGCGTACCTATTCGAGAAAAAAAAAGAGCGCTCGAAGAGAGTATGCTAGTGTTGATGACCAAATTTTGTAATTCAAGTACCAGAGATAAGGATAGAATCGAAGAGAATCCAAGAGATTAGATCATATCGGAAACAGAGTGAAAATCGGCTGTAGTCCGAATCGGCTGCGGACAGGATCGGCAGAGTCAGAGTCGGACAGGGTTAGCCGATTGAGCCGATTTTGGAAATACGACTCGGTACACATCATCGGGTTGAGTTAGAGTGATTCATACGGATTGCCGTACATGGATAGAGTCCTAAGGAGGCAATTGTATCTATTAATTAGGATATTTTATGTAATTTCCTTATAGATCATCACGGTAAGAGTCCTCCTAAGGGACTTGTTCGTTAGTTGGATTTGTATTAGGTTAATATGAGTCGTGTCCGTGATGGACAATGTTTGTATTTTCGGGTATAAATATAATCCCGAGATCCTGTAAATAATAACAACAGACGTTCAATCAATCTCGGCGCATCGCCACCTTTATTTCCTACTTTTCGACAAGTTTGTGCTTTCGAGTTGGGCTGCATCAGTTTGATCTTCGACGAAAAGGTATATCTTGTTATGACGGTTTGCATTATGAGAGCTAGTGCTTACATCTTTATGACACTATAGTTCTATCTTGTAAACTTCCGAGTTATCATATACATTATATAATTTAGATCGACAATGCAATCTACTTGCATTGGCTGGATTCTATTTAGGGTTTCGTCGATATCGGCTAGATTACCTTATTGGTTTAGATTATATAATGTATCCACCATCCCAAAAGGCAACCATCGGCTTGATTTTCTAGATGTCATGCTTCTCTTTATACTTAATGTTGTATTGGTTAAGTCCAACCTATTAAGTCGTATTTAGAATCATGATATCTAGCCTGCCTTATGCTTGTTAATAAGGATAGTATCGGAGTTTCAGCCGATCTTACCTGGTATAGATGTTTTACATTGTTTTATGCTTTGTTTAACGTTCTATATCTGCCCCTTATATTAGGATCTAATCTAATATAAATATATTGAGCTTGATATCAATCTAATTGGTTATAGTTGAATATATTTATTACTAGAGAATATCCTAGTATAAGGTTGTATCGGAGCTATAGCCGATACATACTTAAATCTAGATATCGGCTATGACATGAGTTTATATAATCTTTATTTCATGTTATATTGGACATGGGCAATTTATACTCTCTCGGTTCAGTCCGATCTATCCCAATTGCTTATTTCTAAAGTAATATTGATATATTGATTATATAGTACTGATCTTTACAGCCGATATACTAGTTTTAGGGTTAGGTCTATTAATGACTACACCTTACAACCGATTCATGCTTTATTGCATCGGCTAGGTTACATACGATATGAAATCAGCTGTCTGGCCGATGGAATATCGTTTACTAACATTCTTTGCATATTTCTTCTTGTTGATTGCAGGATCAAATCAACTGGCACGCCCTTAAACCTAAAGTACTAATTTTGGACCTGCACTAGAGTAAAGCAAATCTCTCAGGCCAGTGTGTGTTTTTTGCATCAACACGCTTTTGGCACGCCCAGTGGGACTAAGTGTCATCATGTCTCCAAACATCACCGACGTCTCAGAAGAGAACATCCTGCCGATCACGATCGAGTAATTGAACGATGAGCAGAGGGAAGAGATGCGACAGATGCTGGATCAACTTCAAAAACAATATCTGCATTCGTTCACGGTGACCCGACAAGGAACAGTTGTTCAAAGAACTAAAGTTGAATTGCCGACGATCGTGAAGCAAGACCCAAGTACATCCGGGACAACTGAAGAAAAAGATAAGCAACCCAAGGTTGAATCAAGTGATGAGGAACTCCACACAATACAAGATCGCATCGATTCAGCTGTACATCATGCCTTAATCAACCAGTCCGGGGTGCTTGTCAATACTTTGACAAATATGACCAAGTTAGTAGTTGACGGGACGATAGCCGAAGAGAAAGCTAAAGGACCCATATACTTACCAGATGGTACGTTCCCAGGCTACAGGACTTTGAAAACAGAAATTGGCAGGAATCAACGGACAATTCAAACCCAGGCCCCATCGGCTCCTTTCTCTAGCGCAAATATTCCAACAATCATGACAAGACCAAAGTCGATTACTGGGGGGCAAGCTTCGACTCAACTCACACCGGAGCAATTGATCAATATTCTTAATCCAAAACTACCAGTTGTTGACACATCATATCACATTCCTTCGGTTCCACAACAGCCGATTGGAATTACTCAGCCGATAAGCCAACAGTACAGCACAGAGCAGCTTCCATACGTGCCGCCTCCAGGCATATCGGCTAATTTCAATCATATGTATCAGCCTCATTCTCCATGACCGCAACCAATCCAATATGGCCAGATTGATCCAATTCAACAGCAATATGGTGGAGCGACGCCTCAGCAGCCTTGGGCCAACATGATCGCTGACGTCATGAGAGAACAGTTTGGGCTTAAACCGAAGGACAATGGCAACATGTATCGGCATCCGTATCCGAAATACTTCGATCGGGTACCACTGCCAAATAGATACAAGGTGCCAGATTTCTCCAAGTTTTCAGGACAAGACAACATATCCACTTATGAGCATGTTAGCTGATTTTTAGCTCAATGTGGTGAAGCATCGGCTACAGAAGCCCTCAGAATTAGATTGTTCCCACTCTCTTTATCTGGATCGGTATTTACCTGGTTTTCATCTTTGCCTTATAATTTTATCAGAAGTTGGGCCGATCTGGAGAAGCAATTCCATAAATATTTTTTCAGTGGAGTTCAAGAGATGAAATTATCAGACCTCACAGCCATTAAACAGAAATCAAATGAATCAGTCCCAGATTATATCCAATGATTCAGAGATGTGAGGAACAGGTGCTACAGTTTAGCTTTGACAGATTCTCAACAAGTCGATCTAGCTTTCCAGGGTTTGTTGGCACCGATAAGGGAAAGATTTTCAGCTCAAGACTTTGAAAGTTTAGCTCATCTAGCTCAAAGGATATCGGCTCATGAAACAAGATTTCAGGAGGCTAGAAAGTTTATCAAGAAAGCCAACAACGTCAGTAATGTCTACAGCTATGATTCTAATTCCGAAGATGATGATCCAGAAGTCAATGCAGCCGAATGGGCTAGGAACAAGAAGACGGTGGTCTGTCAATGGGTCAAAAATTCGGGAAAAGAGGAGAGATTTGATTTTGACATCACCAAAGCTGATAAAATATTTGATCTTCTTCTTCAAGAGAAGCAGATTCAACTGCCGGCAGGACATGTGATTCCATCGACTGAAGAGTTGAAGAGGAGGAAGTATTGCAAGTGGCATAATACAGGATCTCACAGTACCAATGATTGCAAAATTTTCAGATAGTAGATCCAATTGGCTATTGAACAAGGCAAGATCAAGATCGACGAATCCAAGAGGCCGATGAAGATAGATGGACATCCTTTTCCAGTAAACATGGTGCACTCTGGGTTTAACCGAAATTCTGCCGATGGAGGTAAAAATTACACCAGAAACATCAGATCGGCTGGTATGATAAACAAGCATCAAAAGAGACGCCAGAGGGAAGAGGAGTCATATAATCATGATGATGAGAGGTATTTTGATCCACATTGGAGCTGTGAATTCTTCCGATTCTGCTGGAATGAAGTTATGAGGTTACCATCTATTGAATACTATCCCAAGTGTTGTGATTCTGATGCACAATTTATTCAAAGACCAAGCCGACAGAGTGCAAGCGTGCATCGGCCGATTCAGAGAAAGTTGTCAGTTCAAGAGAGACTTGGGCCGATCCAACAGAACAATGATGAAGATGACTCACAAAGAGAGCCCAAAAATATGCAGCCACAATGGTGCCCTTCTGGAATTTTTACCAAAAATCAAAAGAGGAGAGTTCAGAGGATGAGAAATAGGGAACAATTCCAGGAGGTTGAAGAAGAAATCGAGCATCGGCTGAGGCAGAAAACAAAGAGGGTTTGGCGTGTGAAGAGCAAGGTAGTACCAGCCGATGAAGTGCAAGCCGATCAAGAAAGAAGTCTCCAGAACAAGGGCAAGGGGGTGATGTCATCTGCAATAAACATGGTTTTTATGCTACCAGCCGAATATGCAGTTGAACAAGTTGTTGAGCAAGATGATGAGTTTCCATCGGCTAAGTTGATGTTATCTCCACAGCAAGCTGTTTTCGAGAAGCCCGAAGGAACTGATCATCGGCATCTCAAGCCATTGTATGTCAAGGGATTTGTCAACGGCAAGCCGATGTCCAAGATGTTAGTCGATGGAGGGGCAACTGTCAATTTAATGTCATATTCAACCTTCAGGAAGCTTGGGAAGAATTCAGAGGATTTGATCAAGACAAATATGGTTCTGAAAGATTTTGGCGGGAATCCATCTGAGACCAAAGGAGTTTTGAATGTGGAGTTGACTATCGGCAGTAAAACAATTTCTACCACATTCTTTGTTATTGATGGGAAGGGTTCCTACAGTCTGTTGCTGGGAAGATATTGGATCCATGCTAACTGTTGTATTCCCTCAACAATGCACCAAAGCTTGATTCAATTGCAAGGAGACCAAATCGAAATCGTGCCAGCCACAGGTCAGTCAATGTAGCTAGTGCCGATTTATCTGTTTGGGAGATGGAAGGAATTGATTGTTTATCTGGAAAAGTTTGGCAAGGAGATTACTTAAAAGTTTCTGATTATGCCATACAGCCAACAGGAGATGGAGAGCCCCAATTGTTGTTTTGAGGGCGCCGTGGAGGGTTCCAATTTCTACACAAAGGACACTGTTGATGATCTCGACGGTAAGCTAGGATAAGGGTTTATGTCGGCCGATGGGTTGGAAGAAATTGACATTGAACCAGGTGATAGGCCTAGGCCGACATATATTAGTATTATCAAAGGAATTTCAATGTAAATTAATAACACTTTTAAAAGAATATAGAGATTGTTTTGCCTGGGAATACTATGAGATGCCAGGACTTAGCCGATCGATTGTTGAACATCGGCTCCCTATCAAACCAGGCTATCGGCCATACAAACAACCTCCAAGACGTTGTAAAGCTGAAATATATGATGCTATCAAGGCCGAGATTACAAGACTCTATGATGCCGATATGCTGAGTGGATTTCAAATATAGTACCAGTTATCAAGAAAAATGGCAACCTTAGGGTTTGCATTGATTTCAGAGATTTAAATAAGGCTACACCAAAAGACGAATATCCAATGCCAGTAGCCAATCAATTGGTTGATGCAGCATCTGGACATAAGATTATTAGCTTCATGGATGGCAATGCAGGTTATAATCAAATTTTCATGGCTGAGGAAGATATTCATAAGACAGCTTTCAGATGTCCTGGTGCAATCGGCTTATATGAGTGGGTGGTTATGACTTTCGGTTTGAGAAGTGTTGGTGCCACATATCAAAGGGCTATGAATTACATATTTCATGATCTCATCGGCATGTTGGTAGAAATTTATATTGATGATGTGGTGGTTAAATCCAAGGAAGTTGATGAACATATAGCCGATTTAAGACAAGTACTGGAAAGAGCAAGGAAATATGGCTTAAAGATGAATCCAACTAAGTGTGCTTTTGGTGTATCGGCTGGGCAATTTCTTGGGTTTTTGGTATATGAGCGTGGGATTGAGATACCCCAGAGGAATATTGAAGCAATTAAGGATATAAAACCTCCAGAAGACAAAACTAAGTTGCAATCACTAATTGGCAAGATAAATTTTGTTCGGCGTTTCAAATCAAACTTGTCTGGCCGAATAGAACCATTTACTCCACTATTAAGGTTGAAAGCCGATCAAGAATTTGTCTGGGGAGAAAAACAGCAACAAGCACTGGACAATATCAAGGAATATTTGAGTACTCCTCCGGTTCTTATACCACCACAGAAAGGGCTTCCATTCAAGCTATATTTATCAGCCGATCAGAACTCTATCGGCTCAGTTTTCATCCAAGAGATTGAGGGTAAGGAAAGAGTCATATTTTATCTCAGCAGAAGACTTTTGGATGCAGAAACAAGATATTCACTTGTGGAGAAATTATGCCTGTGTTTATATTTTTCTTGTACAAAATTGAGGCATTATTTGCTTTCCAATGAGTGCATCATAGTATGTAAAGCCGATGTAGTGCGGTATATGCTATCAGCTCCAGTTCTGAAAGGACGAATTGGGAAGTGGATCTTTGCTCTATCAGAATTTGATCTCAGGTATGACTCGGCTAAGGCAGTTAAAGGGCAGGCGATAGCTGATTTCATAGTAGAACACAGGGATACTAGAATTGATAATATTGACATTATGCCATGGACTTTGTTCTTTGATGGATCTGTTTACACTCATGGTTGTGGTATCGGCTTAGTGATCATATCGCCTAGGGGGGCAAGTTTTCAGTTTGCTTTTACCATCAAGTCTTACTCTACAAATAATCAAGCCGAATATGAAGCTGTTCTAAAGGGATTACAACTATTGAGAGAGGTTGAAGTCGATGCTGTTGAAATTATGGGTGATTCATTATTGGTGATAAGTCAGTTATCTGGGGAATATGAGTGCAAGAATGATGTCTTGATGGTTTACAATGAGAAATGTCAGGAGTTGATGAAGACTTTCAAGATAGTTACTCTGAGACATATCCCTAGGGAGTAGAATGTTGAAACCAATGATTTAGCTCAAGGTGCATCAGGTTACAAGCCGATGTTGCAAGGAGTTGAAGTAGAAGTTGCCTGTATACCAGTTAATGATTGCAGGTTTGATATTTTTGAATATTTAAAGAATCCTTCTAAATCGGTATCCAGAAAATTAAGGTATAAAGCTCTTAAATATGTTTTGCTGGATGACACATTATACTATCAGACGATTGATGGAGTTCTTTTGAAATGTTTGAGCTTGGAGGAAGCAAAAGTTGTTATGTGTGAAGTTCATGAGGGTATTTGTGGGACTCATCAATCGGCTCACAAGATGAAATGACTAATTAGAAGAGTTGGATATTTTTGGCCGACAATGCTGGAAGATTGTTTCAGATATTATAAGGGATATCAAGATTGCTAGAAGTTTAGAGCAATACAAAGAGCACCAGCATCAGTTATGAACCCTATTATCAAGCCATGGCCGTTCAGAGGTTGGGGTATTGATATGATCGGCCAGATCAATCTACCATCGAGTAAAGGACATAAATTCATATTGGTTGCAACGGATTATTTTACTAAGTGGGTTGAGGCAATTCCTTTGAAAATGGTTGACAACAAGGATGCTATTGAGTTTGTCAAGGAACATATTATATACCGGTTTGGTTTGCCACAGACGATTACAACTAATCAAGGATCAATCTTTGTGTCCGATGAGTTTGTTCAATTTGCAGATAGCATGGGGATTAAATTATTGAATTTTTCACCATATTATGCACAAGAAAATGGGCTGGTTGAGGCATCTAACAAGAGCTTGATTAAGTTGGTTAAAAGAAAGATTGCTGAATATCCTAAGAAGTGGCATACTATATTGGCCGAAGCATTGTGGTCTTATCGGATGGCTTGTCATGGTGCCATACAAGTACCTCCTTATCAACTGGTTTATGGGCATGAAGCTGTATTACAAGGGGAAACCAATATCGGCTCTAGGAGAATTTCTTTACAGGATGGGCTGACAGCCGATGATTATCATAACTTAATGGTCGCTGAGTCAAAAGATTTGGTTCAATCTAGGATGCGTGCTCTTGAAAAGGTTAGGGAAGACAAGGAAAGAGTTGCTAGACATTACAATAAAAAGGTTGTACCAAACTCTTTTGAGGAGGGTGAACTTGTTTGGAAATTGGTGTTGCCGATAGGGGCCAGAGATAATAAATTCGGCAAATGGTCACCGAATTGGGAAGGGCCTTTTCAGATTCAAAAATGTGTTTCTAAGGGAGCTTATATTTTGCAAGGTCTTGATGGAGAAGTTTTTGGTAGAGCACTTAATGGAAAATATTTGAAGAAGTATTATCCTAGTGTTTGGGTTGGATCATAATCGACTATGTTCTGCCGATTCAAATTGATGGCCGATATGCTTAATATCGCCCTTAGAATTTTGGTTCCGACATAATCGGCTGTGTTCTGCCGATGTATGATGGCCGATATTTGTTATATCGTCCTTAGTTATATTTTAATTTTGTCTTTGTTTCACAAGCATGCCAAAATTAGGGGGGCATCTATATATATACAAGATGAAAAGTGTGGGATTTCAACGCAAAAATATATTACTCGGTATAAAGGAGATCAGAGTATGTGTTATATAAGTGAGGTTTTCTAGCCGATTACAAAGCTGATTACAAAAATTTTCTAAGTCCTTATTACAAGCTATCATTGAGATAAATAGCGTTGGATAGCCGAAATTGCTCTCTACCGAATTTCTTCCACTTCAGCTATTGCTTGGGCATCTTGAGCATCGGTTCCAGGGATGATCTTGAGAGACTTGGTCATATCAGCTACATTTTTAATAGCCGATTTCAGCTTTGCCTTTTGCTCTCCAACCGCTTTTGGTAAATCGGCTAATTTCTGCTTCTCCAAAGCAATCTTGGCATTACATTCTTCAAGTTTGGCTAAGAGTTCAATTCTTTAAGCTTCCAAGTGGTCTATAGCAGATTTGATCGGCTCTTCGGCTAACTAGTCAAGTTTGGCCTTCTCAGTGTGCACAATTTGCCGATTTGCTTGGATAGTAGCTTCAATGCTTTTCTTCTCCAGCCGATCTGTAATTCTCTGTCTAGCCTTCTCCAGCTTGAATTGATGTTGTTCAAGATATACAGCTGGAGTGATGATATTTGATAACTCATCCCGGATTGAAGCTTGAATTTCCTGAAACCTTGCCCGGATAGAGCTACAGCTGACCACCAAGCTATCTAGAGATGCCTCCAGCCGATGAGATATGTCTTCAAGGTTTCTCTTTACTTCATCGGCTAGAGGGGCTAGAGCCTTGCTTGTTGTATCTCCTTCTGTTTACTCATCAAAATAATCTTTGATATCAAAGGAGAACAAATCGGCTAAGGTCTGCAAAGAGAAAATTAAAGGGGATGTGAGTAACCGAGAACGTTATATAGCCGATTTGAAATTGTTAGGGATATGAGACTTACAGGGATAGCAGGAGCAGCAGTTTCTTCCTCTTCAACATGGTGGCTGCCTACAGCCGATGCGGTGTGTTCGCTTGAAATCGGCTGTGCCTAATGTGATGGTGGAGAAGGCTGTCAAAATATTGAAGTTTGACAAGTGTTAGTTGATATCGGCTAAAATGAAGGTGCAGTTGGAAAAAGTTGAGAATTACCAGAGGAATTTGAATGGTTGGTTTAGCCGATACTGGTGCTGGTTTTTTCTTCTCGGCTGGTCTTTTCTTCTGCAAGATACGAAGTTTAAATGAGGAGATTGGTACGGAAGGAGATTTTGTAATAAAAGAGATAGTCTTACTCCAGGTTGCCGAGTAAATACTGATGGAGCAGCAGGAGTTGTAGGAGTTCTTTTAGGGGCTGGAGAAGCCGTTGGTGTTTTCTCTCCTACGTCGCTTAATTCGGCTGCAGCTTCATCAATGGCTTGTTCAATTGATGCTTCATCTAAGGTTTCTTCAATGTCATCGGCTGGTTGAGGTGGTTGTTTCTTGGATTTCTTTTTAGCAGCCGGTGGCATAGCAGCTGATGCCTTGGTTTTTCTCTTCTTGCCGACATCGGCTGGTTCCCTTATCTGCCCTTGGAGTAAACTTGAAGTCTTGGGGGCATGGTAGCCGATGCCAGATGGAGCTAGACCACATCCGTTTGGCAGGAGACCAGTGGCATATTCGACTTCTTTGCTGCTTTTGCTTATGCGGGGAGGAGATGAGTCTGTTGTCTGCAGAAACAAAGATAGGATATAAAGTTAAATGCAGAATCGGCTGATAAGTTTAAAGCAGGAATTGATAGAACAAGTAAAGATGCTTACTTCAGGGATCATGTCAGGGAAAATATCTGTCATATAGATGGTAGCCGATTGATGGAAGAGATGTTGTTTTCATTCAGCCCACCATGCAGTAAAAGTTTTACTCCTGAACATGCCCAGTTCGATATTTTCAATGCTGCCAAGAGGAGGTCCTGGAATGTTGAGCAGCCGATCCATCATCAGACTGGAAGTGATTTCTCCTCTGCACTGGATTTTATTGGTAAACCATAAGCCAATTGGCAGCTGACCTAAACCAAATTGCCGAGCTGAGCTCATTGGATGGTAGAATTCATAGGTCACTTTGATGTTTCTGCCCTGGTGGATACCGACAGGAAGAATACATGGGCTTATGGCTGCAGCAAAGACTTCTCTGGACTTCTGAAACTTTTCATGATTGATTTCCTCAAATCTGAAGTCCGATGGCAGTTCAAAGCTAGTTGAGTCCTCATAGAATAACCAAACTATGGCATTTTTCTGAAAGCCGTCATAAAAGCTGAAGAACCAGTCCTTCAGTAATTCAGCTGACAGCTTTGCTCCAGCATCGGCTGGTGTAGATGCATATTCTCCAAAAGATGTACACCTTCGATGGGTGATTTCTTCTCCATCTTCATCAGTGATCGGCTCAAGCCTTGGGAATTCTGCCTCTGTCAGACTCGGCCTATTGACAGCTTTCATGGCCACTAGGTTTAGCCAAGATTGGAGTAGCCACCAAGGACCACCTGCACTGACTACAGAGCCGACGGCTAGCTTAGCCGATGCGCTGCTCAGGGTTTGGTAGAGATAGCCGAGCAAGATTTTTCCTAAGGGAAACTATTTCTTCTCTTCGAGGGCTTCGGCTATGAGTTGCCAGTTGAAAGTGGGACCACAGCTAGATCCACAAAAAAGGTATTTCTCAAGCCACATCAACAAGAAGGTTGTATGTTCTCGAGGGGTGATAGATCCTTGACCCATGTTGGCTGAGATAAAACCAGACCATCCTCCTATGCTCTTAGTTTTGAAGTCAAATCTGTTTTTGGAATTCAAGATCATAGGATTGGCCGATGAAGTGATATCTAATCCAGTGAGCATAGTAATATCTAGCAGATTTGGGGTCATCGGCCCTTGGCTGAACATAAAAGCATTGATGGTGTTGGACCAAAAGTAGCTAGCAGAAGCCATCAGGGGCTCATCCTTAGCCGAATTTGCTATTGTCAAAGCAAGGGCTTGGCCGATTACTATCTCGTCTCAATGGCTCTGTTTACTAGTCGATACACGCTTATACCATGCAGGCCAACTTTTCTGTAGGGACGGCCAAGACTTGAAAGTATTTTTCCAATGCCCTAGATTTGGGTTTGCTAATCTGAATGGGATTCTATTAGTTTCGGTAGAGATAAACTCGGTTGGGTCTAGATTGCCGATTGGTCCAAGAAAGTAATGATTCTCATGGTTCAAACTGGGGATTACAATTAAATTGGCGAGATGCTACAACAAAGAAGCAGGAAGAACAAAAGAACGGACTAAGATCGCAGGAAATTGAATCTATTGCGTGAAAAGGAGATCTAGCCAATGAGAACTTACCTTTGCGTATTCAGCTGATGGAGCGGCGGATGGAGCGGATGAAGACGACATTCCCGCGGGCGGGAGTTGGTCGGAGAGAGGGTTGCCTGGAGACTGCCTTGGTGCGCTGAGAAGATCGCCGGAGAAGGAGAAGATGAGGATTGCTAAAGCGGTGGAACAGTATAACGGTGTGAAGTTTCTCGGGGATGACGGTTGGTATTTAAAGCAATGCGGTAACAGTCAAAAACGGAAAGTGCGATATTCTCTCGGAGATAAGATTTGGCAAATCCGAAACATTACCAAATATTCCGGACTTGGGGGGCATGTGTTGACGACCAAATTTGGTAATTCAAGTACCAGAGATAAGGATAGAATCGAAGAGATTCCAAGAGATTAGATCGTATTGGAAACAGAGTGAAAATCAGCTGTAGTCCGAATCGGCTGCGGATAGGATCGGCAGAGTTAGAGTCGGACCGGGTTAGCCGATTGAGCCGATTTTGGAAATACGACTCGGTACACGTCACCGGGTTGAGTTAGAGTGATTCATACGGATTGCTGTACATGGATACACGTCATCGGATTGCTTCTCTTTATACTTAATGTTGTATTGGTTAAGTCCAACCTATTAAGTCGTATTTAGAATCATGATATCTAGCCTGCCTTATGCTTGTTAATAAGGATAGTATCGGAGTTTCAGCCGATCTTACCTGGTATAGATGTTTTACATTGTTTTATGCTTTGTTTAACGTTCTATATCTGCCCCTTATATTAGGATCTAATCTAATATAAATATGTTGAGCTTGATATCAATCTAATTGGTTATAGTTGAATATATTTATTACTAGAGAATATCCTAGTATAAGGTTGTATCGGAGCTATAGCCGATACATACTTAAATCTAGATATCGCCTATGACATGAGTTTATATAATCTTTATTTCATGTTACATTGGACATGGGCAATTTATACTGTCTCGGTTCAGTCCGATCTATCCCAATTGCTTATTTCTAAAGTAATATTGATATATTGATTATATAGTACTGATCTTTATAGCCAATATACTAGTTTTCGGGTTAGGTCTATTAATGACTACACCTTACAGCCGATTCATGCTTTATTGCATCGGCTAGGTTACATACGATATGAAATAGGTTGTCTGGCCGATGGAATATCGTTTACTAACATTCTTTGCATATTTCTTCTTGTTGATTGCAGGATCAAATCAACTGGCACGCCCTTGAACCTAAAGTACTAATTTTGGACCTGCACTATAGTAAAGCAAATCTCTCAGGCCAGTGTGTTTTTTGCATCAACAGCTAGAAGAAGGAGCAACCGGAGAAGAGAGATGTGAGACCGTGCTGGACAGCGACCTCTCACCCATTATATAGCCAGGGGGTGCGAGAGTGCATTCAGGAAGGCGCAAAAACCAAAACGGCGTGCCATTCACTCACATCCTAACCAAGGATACACGTGTAAAAAAAATAATTAGCAACCTACATATATTGTAAAAAAATAAAATTATTATTATTATTATTATTATTATTATAATGATAATGTTAACTGGAGTTTTTGGTTTGACAAATAAATTGATTAAATCTTTCTTGAGTGTGTTTTGATCGAACAAGGAGGACGCGGTTTTCCCCCTGCATTTCCAGTTTGACACGGTTTCGGCCGAAAGCACACTACACCCTATTGATGCAAAAAACACACATTGGCCTGAGAGATTTGATTTACTCTAGTGCATGTCCTAAATAATGTTGATGTACGGGCGTGCCAATTGATTTGATCCTGCAATTAACAAGATGAAACGTGCAAATATTATTAGTAAACGACAATCGATCGGTTAGGGAGCCGATGTCATATCGTGATGTAACCTAACCGATGCATTGTTAGATGAATCGGCTGTAAGGCATATTCAATAACAAATCATCCCTAAATTTGATCCATCGACTGTAAATATTAGTATTATATAATCTATAGATCAATATTACTTTAGAAATCAGCAACTGAGATAGATCGGACTTAACTGAGGCAGTATAAATTGCCCAAGTCTAAAATAACATGAAATAACAATTATATGTATTCATATCATAGTCGATGTTCAGATTGAAGCATGTATTGGCTATAGCTCCGATATTACCTTATAATAGGATATTCTCTTGCAACAAATATATCCAACTACCGTTAATCAGATTGGTAGTAAGTTCAATATATTTATATTAGTTAAGATCATGATATAAGGGGCAGATATAGTACATTAAACAAAGCATAAAAACATGTGAAACAACTATACCAGGTAAGATCGGTTGAAACCCCGATACTATTCTTATTAATGACCATAACGCAAGCTAGAGATTATGATTCTAAGCATCACTTAGTAGATCAAACTTAATTGATGCAGCACTAAGTATAAAAAGAAGCATAATATCTAGACAAACAAGTCGATGGTTGTCTTCTCAGGATGGTGGATATATTATATAATCCAAGCCAACAAGCCAATCTAGTTGTTATCGACAAAAACCTAGACAAAGGTTGGCCGATGCCAGTAGAAAGCATTGTCAATTTAGATGATATAATATATATGATAACTCAACGGATTACATGATCAAGATTAGAGTGTCATAAAGATGTATGCACTAATCCCGAGAACGCAAGCCGCCATAACAAGTAATTACCTCGTTATCAAAGATCGAATCCGATGCAGCTCGACTCGAAAGCAAGAACTCATCGAAACAAAGTAATGAGAAAAGGGTGCGAAGCACCGAAATTGGATTGAACTGATGATAATTATTTACAAGACCTCGGGTTTATATTTATACCGAACATACAAACTTGTCCATAACGGACACGACTCATACTTTCTATTACAACTCTATTAGTCGAACAAGTCCCTTAGGCAGACTCTTACCGAAAATATCTATAAGGAAATTACATAAAATCCTAATTAATAGATACAATTGCCCATCGTGGACTCCATCCTTGCCTGGCAATATCATCGAAGCCCTTCTTTTGGATCCGACATTGATCATGCAACCAGTTTAACCAATATCGGCTGTATCGGCTAACCATATCAAACTTGGTATTGGCCGATACACACTTCCAGCCGATGCGCACTCTGTTTTCGAGAATTCCGCATATCTTCAAATCCGCTTCGAATTGGATCCTGTTTCCGATTCTCATGCTTACCAAATTCCATCGTCAACACATGCCCCCCAATTCCGAAGTATTACATAATGCAACGGAACTATCTCACCAATCCCGTAAGAAGACCGTTACGCATCTACTTTCATAAATAGAAACCGCCTTTCCGGAAATTTTACGGTGTTAACCCCGCTTTCACCGCTCAAGCTAAAAAAACCTTCCCCACCGAGCTCCGGTGATCTTCTCGACCCTTCCAATAGCTCCACAATACTCCGACAATCCCTTCATCACTTGTGATAATTCTCTGACTCGATGGCGACAACCGCAGACATCCCCCAGGTAATCTTCCCATCGTTCTCATCTCTACTCATATCGGCCAATCCTCTCCTTCATCGAGTTTCACTTTCCTTAACCTATTGTGATTGATTGGATTCTCTTTTCTATACCTTCACATCAATTGAGAAACCAGATCGCTATCCCGATATATGAAGATCCATCCCACTATTTTCTTGGGCCGATGGGCGACGAAGACCCAACCTCCTTCATTAACGCCGAAACCAACCGTATCCCATTCAGGGAAACCAAGCCAAATTCGGCTCACTGGCCAAACATCTTCAGATCCTGGTCATCTTCTGTGGATGGATGGAAACATGGTACAAACGGATAGCCGCAAGCAACCAAGCTCACTGGGATGAAGTAGGTATCTCTCAATGCCTCTCTCTTTCTCTAGCCGATACAAATAAAGATGAACCCATGCTATCAGCTGCATCTTACTTCTGGTCAGATACACTCAACGCATTTTTATTTAGCCATGAACCCATGACCCCCACCCTATTAGATATTCAAATGCTGACAGGTTTAGACATTACTTCATCGGCTAATCCTTAGTCTGAAGATAAAATGCAAGCATAAATTCAAGACTAAGAACATTGGAGGCTGGTCAGGAAACATAGCCAACAACATGTGCACGGGTCCTGTTTCTCCTAGGGAACATGTTGCCTTTTTGATGATGTGGATGGACAAATTCCTTTTTTTGGTTCAACCTGTGGTCCAACCGCCAATTGGCAACACCTGGCTAAGGCTATAGTATCCAAGAAAACACTCCCTTTGGGCAAGTACCTTCTGGGAGCAGTATACCAAACTATGAATCAAACATCGGCCAAACTACTTCTGAACACATCAACCAATTATGGAGGTCCTTGGTGGTTTATTCAGATATGATTAAATTTGTACACAATCAAAGTTGCTAACAGGACTCCACTGAGCGAATCAAAATTCCCATCCTTAGCCGATATCGATGATGACGAAGCAACACGCCGATGCATGTCATTTGGAGAAGCAGTCTCAACATACCCTGGATCAGGAGCATCGGCTGAATCATTCTACGAATGGTTCAATCACTTTTACAATGGCTTCTCTCATGACTCCAGGGTCTGGTTTCCATATGAAGATTTCATTGAGTGTGAATTGCCAACAGATCTTAGATTGGACGGATTAAACAATGATGACTTCCCAGGGATGAGAGCAATATTTGTACCGGCCATATCTCCATGCATACTCCCTACTGGTGTTTCTCAAGGCTGATACATCCAATCTTCTTATGAACTTTATCACCCTATGATTGCAGCCAGGCAGCTTGGTATGGGACAATTACCCATCGGCTTATATTTCACAGAAAAAATCCAAACAAGCGGTATTGTTCCATCAGCCCTCATAATGGACAGGATCTTAAATCTTGAGAATCCTCCTTTGGGTTCTATCAGCCAAATCACCTTGATCAGGAAAAGAAGTCAGCTCTTTGACAAATGGTGGGGTAATGGAAAACTCATCTTTTCCTTAACCAATCAGCTGATTACTACTTGACGATCATAGATCCTTCAATCAGCCCTCAGGTAGACTTGCAACCACGAAATCTCTTTCATCTTCTAAATACTATTATGCACTTTTAACATCTTCCAAAACATATTGCAAGCTGGCAACTCTCCTCCCCAACCAAAAGCAAAAGTTGCAAAAACATTTATTATGCACCAGCCAAAATATCATCAGGCAGAGACCTAACACCTTTTGCTATCGGCTTCAATGCACCTATCATCAAAGATTTACTTCAAGGCCAAATTAGATAACCGATCACTACCATAGGCAAATGCAAAAGGACTAAGAAGTCGCTGCCAAACCTATTGTGGCCAAGAAGAAAAATTCTATCAAGAAGCAAAACTCTTGAATCGATGATCTTCCTCCTGTTGATCCTGATGTAAAAGAATATCTTAAGGAAGCAGAGATGGAAGAAGAAGTTGATGAGGGCGCTGCACAGATCAGTGAAGCTGAAAAAGCTGCTAACCCAAGAGTTCGAGCCTGTCGGTGCCCTGGGCCCAGGGGTATGCCGACCTTGGGTCTGAGGCGGCCCTATCTGCCCACGTGGCCATCCCCCGAGGGGGGAGCTGGCCTGAGGACGACGTGGCGGCCGCCCTCCCAGGACACGCTACCCCCTCGTGGGATAGCTCACTGGAGGTCGGGCTCCCCCGACCCCCTCGGGCTGTTGCCACGTATAATGAAGTAGGCGAGCGCTCTCAACACCCACCTACTGTCATTAATGACGGTGCAAGGGTAGTGCGTCTGCGCCACGCGCGCGCCTCATTTAATACGGAATGACGCGCACGCATATATCTGACACCGGTTACGGTCGGCTGACCGGCGTGAGACCGGTCCGAATGACCGATGGGATAGCATACAGTACCACGCATGCTGGCGCACGCCCGGTAGGTACGTTGTGCTTCCCGATGAGTCACATCAAGATTATGAGAGCCGATCCGGCTCTCGTGCCTTACCAGGGTTGGTGCGTCAGGTCCAATCACCTAGCGCATCGCACAGCCTACAGCAAGCTTTTAGCTGTTTAATGGAGAATGACGTGCTGCGTCATTCCGCATTATGGGCAGCCGAACAGGGGTCATGCCGGCGCTACAGGAAAGGAAGACTTCGGTCACAAGCCATAGTGTGGCTCTTAATTGTAAAGTAGCTTACACCTTTTCTCTAGATTATAGCCTGTCTGGCCCATGTGGTGTCCCCTTGAGATATAAAAGGAGGCCCAGGCCTAGAGAAAAGGGGGATCGGCCTCTCTGAGTTCCGCCCCTTGGCTTGTTTCTAGCTGAGTTCAACTCTTGAGAGCAAAGATCTCACATAGATAGTCCACCCCACAGGAGTAGGGTATTACGCCTCATCGGCAGCCCGAACCTGTATACTCGCTTTTGTGTCACTGCCCTCTCTCTCGCGATCTTTGATTCTCACCGGCGCCACCGGGATCGAATCTGGAAAGGCCTCTTTCCCGCGCCCTGGGCCGAACTCAAAAAGGGGGTCTGCACAGTCCCCCGCTGCGGAGTTTACCCTCCGACAGAGCCGATACACCTCCAGCCGATCCATCAAGCCTGGCCAAAACTCCAAGCCCACCTACACACCGTCTTCACAAAATTCAGGTACTCATTCCTTCAGCTTTTTCCTTTTAACTTTATCAATATTCTTCTAATATTTAACAATACCATAGCCTTCTCGAGCTTCACCACTTCCTCATCAGCTAGCTTCAAGTGAACATACGCCATCGGCTGCAGGTAGCCATCACATAGAAGAAACGGCTGCCATAATTTCAGTTCCTCCAGTCCCTATAAGAACATATCCAACTACCTCTTATACCGGCCATACTTGAATTTATCACTTATAACAATTTCTCCTTGCAGCATTTAGCCGATATGTTTTCCTTTGACATAAGGCAATTCTTATATGAAGAAGAGGAAGACATAACCAGCAAAACCAAACCTCCAGTGCCTGATGAATTAAGAGTAAGGTTGGTCGATATAGCTGACTAGTTAGGAACTTCATTGGATACCTTGGTTACAGACTGTGGCTCAATCAGATCAAGATTCCAAGAAATCGAAGACCAATTCCCAGAAGATCTCATTGATGCTATATCACCTGCAGTATTCCTTGAGCAACACAAATTTAAGCTTGAGAGGGCAAAGCAAAGACTTGCAGACCGGCTAGAATGCATAGCTCTTGAAGCGACCATTCAATCCAGCCGACAACAAGTTAATGAAGAAAAATCCAAGTTGGATGAACTATTGGCTAGCCTAGAATCAACTCGGCAAGAATTAGATAGATTAAAGCAAGAAGAATCTGAACTCTTGGTTCAATTAAGACAATGTTGAGTGAAAATTTCTGAAGAAGAAAAGAAATTTGCCGATCTTCCTCAGGTTATTGAAGATCAAAAGTCCAAACTTAAATCTTCAATCAAACACTTAGCTTCCCTCAGCAAATCGCTCAAACCAATCCCAGGGAATGATGCTGCAGATGCCCGGATTATAGATGAAGTAGAGCAAATTCGCCTACGTGCGATCTCAGCAATCCAAAATTACTTTGGTTGATGTATCAAACCAATGTTTTTAACAACTACTTCTTCTGTAATATATCCATGTCGACCATCAAGCCGATTGACCATGCTCTTAATCTATGTTAAAATTTCTCCTTTTAAATCTCAACTTTATCCTCCATGCCCCCCAAGTTTGTAGTAGCGAACATCATCCTGCAAACTTAAAAAAACATCTAAGGGCGATAATCCATATCGGCCATCTAAAGGCGATGCAATTGTCATCGACTATGAACCATACATCGGCACAACACAATCGATTATGAACCAATCCAAACACTTGGGTAATATTTCTTCAAATACTTTCCATTTAAAGCCCATCCAAAAACTTCTCCACCAAGTCCTTTCAACATGTAAGCTCCTTTGGAAACACACTTATGAATCCGAAAAGGTCCTTCCCAATTTGGTGACCATTTACCAAATTTATTCTCTTGTTCCTATCGGTAATACTAACTTTCATACAAGCTCTTCCTCCTCAATAGATTTTGGTACAACCTTTTTATTATAATATTTGGCAGCCCTTTCCTTATCTCGTTTAACCTTCTCTAAAGCACGTAACCTGGATTGAACCAACTCTTCTGACTCATCAATCATCAAAGTATGATAATCATCAGCCGTCAATTCATCTTGCAAAGAAATCCTTCTTGAGCCGATGCTAGTCTCCCATGGTAAAACAGCTTCATGGCCATAAACTAATTGATATGGTGGAACTTGAATAGCACCATGATAAGCCATCCGATAGGACAATAACACTTCGGCTAATATGGTATGCCACTTTTTGGGATATTCAGTAATCTTTCTCTTAACCAACTTGATCAAACTCTTGTTGGATGCCTCAGCCTGCCCATTAGCTTGTGCATAATATGGTAAAGAATTCAACAATTTAATCCCCATGCTATCAGCAAACTGAACAAACTCATCGGACACAAAAATAGATCCCTGATCAGTCGTTGTCGTCTGTAGCAAACCAAATCTGTATATGATATGTTCTTTAACAAACTCAATAGCATCTCTAGTATCAACCTTCTTAAGAGGAATAGCTTCAACCCACTTGGTAAAATAATCAGTAGCTACCAATATAAACTTATGACCTTTACTTGACGGTGGATTGATTTGACCGATCATATCGATTCCCCAATCTTTAAACGGCCATGGCTTGATAATTGGGTTCATAGCCGATACTGGTGCTCTTTGAATAGCTCCAAACTTCTGATAATCTTGACACCCTTTATAGTATCTAAAACAATCCTGTAGCATTGTCGGTTAAAAATAACCAACCCTCTTCATCAGCCACTTAATCTTATGAGCCGATTGGTGAGTACCACATATCCCCTCATGCACTTCACACATGACAACCTTTGCTTCTTCTAGATTTAAACATTTTAACAGAACTCCATCAATAGTCCGATGATACAATTCATCGTCCAACAAAACATATTTGAGAGCTTTATACTTCAATTTCCTGGACACCGATCTAGAGGGATCCTTCAAATACTCGATTATCTCAAACCTCCAATCATCAGCTTGCAGATATGCAACTTCTACCTCCACATCTTTTGACATCGGCTTATATCCCGATTGCACCCTCAGCTAAATCATTAGCCTCAACATTTTGTTCCCGAGGAATATGCTTCAAAGTAACTACCCTAAAAGTTTCCATCAACTCTCGACGCTTCTCATTATAAACCATCAAGATATCATTCTTACACTCATATTCTCCAGACAATTGACTAATCACCAATAGTGAATCACCCATGATCTCAATAGCATCGGCTTCAACCTCTTTTAGTAATTGCAAACCTTTCAAAACCACCTCATATTCAGCCATAGAAAGTAGGTGTGTAACGGTCGAGAAAGATAACCCTAGATATTTGCGGGATTGACGAGATAATTCTGTTGCATTATATAATACTTTGGAATTGGGGGGCATGTGTTGACGATGAAATTTGGTAAACATATGAATCGGAATCAAGATCAAATTCGAGGCAGATTTGAATATATGCGGAAATCTCAGAAACAGAGCGTGCATCGGCTGGGAGTCCGTATCGGCCGATACCGAATTCGATATGGTTAGACGATACATCCGATGGTAGCAAAAGCGATTGCGTAATCGATATCAAATTCGAGAAGAGGACTTCAATGACATTGTTAGGCAAAGATAGAGTCAAAGATAGGTAATTGTATCTATTAATTATGATTTTATGTAATCTCCTTATAGATATTTTCGGTAAGAGTCCGCCTAAGGGACTTGTTCGTCTGTTAGGGTTGTAACAGGAAGTATGAGTCGTGTCCGATATGGACATATTATGTTTTTGTTGACGTAAAAACACGACAGCCTGGGAGATCTGCTTAACTCCAGTGCAGGACTAAAATAATGATGAGATGCGGGCGTGCCAGTCAGTTTGATCCTGCAAATGACAAGATATATAAATTGAATATCAAAGAATCGATCGGCTGACAAGCCGATATAGTAATTCCAGCCGATGCCGATACCAGCCGATATCTAGTATAGATCTTGATACTTTAGTAAATAATGATATAGATAATCGGCCAATGATAATGTAATAAAACAATAATATAATCCAATAGAAACCAATTGGCTAGTAATGATAGATTGAATAAGCACTGATCCAAAGGTTGAAGCATTCATTGGCTGGAGGTCCGATGTCAATAAATCCAAATGATTAGATAAACAGTGAAACCTTTGTTGCAATCGGCTAATCCAAATTATATGTAATCCTTGTGAGCCGATACAACGTCCAGGTAACTCATCGGCTGAAACCCCGATGAAACCCTTATTGGCAATCAAGAAGCGGGCTAGAGATTATGGTTCTAAGCACAACTTAGTAGATATAACTTAACTGATGCAGCACTAATATCTAGACAATCAAGCTTTTGACTGATTTTCAGGGTGGTGGATACATTATATAATCTAAGCCAACAAAGTAATCTAGCCGATATCGACAAAACCCTAGTTCAAGATCGGCCGATGCAAGTAGAAAACATTGTAAATCTAAATTATATAATGTATATGATAACTCGACGACTTACATGAACAAGATTAGAGTGTCAAAACGATGGAAGCACTAATCCCGATAACGCTAGCCGCCATAACAAGCCTTACCCCTCGTCGGAGATCGAAGTCGATGCAGCGCAACTTGAAACAAGAACTCGTCGAAAGTAAAAGGGTAAAGGTGGTGCTGCGGCGAAGTTGTATTGATCGAGAGATAATTTACATGGACCCCAGGTGTACATATTTATACCCATGGGTAGATACTAGTCCATATTGAACATGACTCAAACTTTCCTAAAGATAAAAGGAAAAACATAAAGTCCTTATGGGACACTAAACACACTTTCCTAAAGATAAAAAGAAAGTAACAGACTCTTCCTAATTAATAGATAAACTGCCATGCCGCATCCTCCTTGAACTCGGTCTCTTTTCGATAAGCTTCCTTTAATAGATTAATTTCTTTCACCGAATTTGGTAAGAATCCAACTGTTGGCGATTGATAGCTTCCATCGGCCGATTCCAAGACTCTGAAGCCGATACTAACTCTAGGCCAATGATGACTTTGAGGCTTACCAAATTTCGTTGTCAACAGTATTTTGGGTATAAATATGTACCTGAGACCCTGTAAATAATTAACATCAGTTCAATCCAAATTCGGCGCATCGCCACCTTTTTCATTACTTTGTTTCGATGAGTTCTTGCTTTCGAGTCGAGCTACATCGGTTTTGATCTTCGACAAAAAGGTAAAGCTTGTTATGGCGGTTTGTATTATCGGGATTAGTGCTCACATCTTTATGACACTCTAATATTGCTTCTGTGAATCACCGAGTTATCACATATATCGTATAATCTAGATTGATAATGCTTTCTACTTGCATCGGGTGATCTCTATCTAGGGTTTTATCGATAACAGCTAGATTGACTTGTTGACTTGGATTATATAATATATCCACCATCCTAAAAAGATAACATCGGCTTGATTGTTTAGAAATTATGTTTCTTTTCATACTTAGTGCTGCATCAGTTGAGTTTGATCTACTAAGTCATGCTTAGAATTATAATATCTAGCCTGTTTTATGGTTATTAATAAGGATTGTATCGGGGTTTCAGTCGATCTTATCTGATGTAGTTGTTTTACATAGTTTTGTGTCTTGTTTAACATACTATATATGCCCCTTATATCAGGATCTCAACTAATATAAATATTGAACTTACTGTCAATCTAATTGATGATAGTTTGATATATTTGTTGCAAGATGATATCCTATGACGGAGCGTGTTCTCCTCAACGGGGGGCAGCGAGGGCCCCCTTTCGTGAGTTCGGCCGGGGATGCAGGGTGAAATTCGTGCTCCAATGAGAGAGAGAGATGCCGAGGGATCCTCGCTTGGAGGAAATGAGACAAAGGGAATTATACAGGTTCAGGCCGCCAGCGAGGCGTAATACCCTACTCCTGTGTATGTGGTTGATCAGTGCTTGTTTTCTGCAATCGAACCCCTTTTCACCAGGCCTAGGCCTCCTTTTATATCCCAAGGGGCTACCACATGGGCCAACAGGCTACTTCCGAGAGAAAGGAAAACATTCCTTTACATTTAAGAGTTGTCTTGTCGCTTGACCCAGAAGTCGCACGCACAGTCGCCACGGCGTGACTCCTGTCCGATCAGCCGATTGACATGGGGGATACCCACATCATTCCCTATTAAATGGACGGAGACTTGTGTGCTCCGTCCGTACTGGGAGATGGACGCCATCTGACCGGAGCTGACATACCAACTCCGGATGGAGTGAGAGGCAAAAAAGCTCTCATCATTTTGATGGGACGGAACGGGGCGCGCTGCACACCGCCAGACGCGCGGGCAGTGCTAGGCGCTGCACCGCCGTCCCATCAGTCATTTGGCCGATCACGGACCGGTCAGACGGTGTGACCGGCGTCAGACCAGTCACGCACGCTCCACGCCGCATTAGTGCGGTTAGGTGGGCGTTGGGGGCACTCACCTAACCCCGCACACGTGGCGCAAGCGCGGAGGGGTCGGGGCGGCTCGACCCCCAGGGTAGCAAAGTGAGAGGGGAGCGGAGATTGGAAAGGGCAGCCGCCACCGCACCCTCGGGCCCGACCCCCCCTCGGGGGGTGCCACGTGGGTGCAGGGGGCCGCCCCAAACCATTATTCTCGATACCCCCGGGCCCGTGTCACCGACATCCTAGTATAAGGTAGTATCGGAGCTATAGTCATTACAGGCTTAAATTCGGACATCGGCTATGATATAAACATGTATAATCGTCATTTCATGTCATTTTAGATCTAGGCAATTTATATTGTCTCGGTTAGGTCCAATCTATCCCAATTGCTTATTCTAAAGTAATATTGAGTTATAGATTATATAATGTTGATATTTACAACCGATGGATCAAGTTTAAGGTTTATTTATTATTGGGAATACGCCTTACAGTCGATTCGCTTCACAATGCATCAGCTAGGTTACACCACAATATGACATCGGCTTTCTAGCCGATCGATTATCGTTTACTAATAATATTTTCATGTTTTATATTGTTGATTGCAGGATCAAATCAACTAGCACGCCCTTGAACCCGAAAGTAAACTTTGGACCTGCACTAGAGTAAAGCAAATGTCTCAGGCCAGTGTGTATTTTTTGCATCAACACATGTAAGTGTCACATCAATGTCACGTGGGACGAAGACATACTCAAAGGAGCCATGCAAGCATCACGTCAACCAAAACCGGGCATAATACTAACGAAGGACCTCGTTTGCACTTTTTGTAAGTGGGGGGATGTGTTGTTGTTAACGTAAAACACGGCGGTCTGAGAGATTTGTTTTACTCTAGTGCAGGTCCAAAGTTTGCTTTCGGATTCTAGGGCGTGCCAGTTGATTTGATCATGCAATCAACAAGATTAAACGTGCAAATTTCAATAGTAAATGATAGTCGATCGGCTAGAAAGCTAATGTCGTATCGCATTGTAACCTAGCCGATGCAATGCATGATGAATAGGTTGTAAGGTATATTTATAAAAATAAACAAACCCTAAACTTGGTCCATCGGCTGTAAAGATCAACATTACATAATGTATAAATCAATATTACTTTAGAAATCAGCAATTGGGATAGATCAGACTTAATCGAGACAGTATAAATTACCTAGATCCAAAATAACATGAAATAACGATTATATATATTCATGTCATAATCGATGCCCAAACTTAAGCATGTATCGGCTATAGCTCCGATACTACCTTATACAAAGATATTATCTTATAAAAAATATATTAAACTAGTATCAATTATATTGATGACAAGCTTAATATATTTAAATAATTGAGATCTTGATATAAGGGGTAGATATAATATGTTGAACAAGATATGAATCTAAGTAAAACAACTATATCAGGTAAGATCGGTTGAAACCCTGATATTATCCTTATTAACAACCATAAAACAGGTTAGATATTATGATTCTAAACACGACTTAATAGATCAAACTTAACTGATGCAGCATTAAGTATGAAGAGAAACATAATATCTAAACAATCAAGCCGATGATCATCTTTTCAGAATGGTAGATACGTTAAATAATTTAAGTCAATAAGTCAATCTAGCCGTTATCGACAAAACCCTAGAAAGAGGTAAGCCAATGCAAATAGACAGCATTGTCAAACTAAATTATAAAACGTATATGATAACTCGGTGATTCATGAAAACAAGATTAGAGTGTCATAAATATGTAAGCAATAATCCTGATAACACAAACCACCATACCAAGATTTACCTCTTGTCGAAGATCGAAATCGATGCAGCCCAACTCGATAGCAAGAACTCGTCGAAACAGAATAATGAAAAGGTGGCGATGCACCGAGATTGTATTGAACTGATGTTAATTATTTACAAGACCTCAGGTTTATATTTATACCCGAACATACAAACATGTCCATATCGGACACGACTCATACTTTCCTAATACAACTCTAACCGACGAATAAGTCCCTTAGACGGACTCTTATCGAAAATATCTATAAAAAAATTACATAATATCCTAATTAATATATACAATTTCCTATCTCGGACTCTATCCTTGTTAGGAACATCATTGAAGTCCTCCTCCCGAACCCGACATTGATCATGTAACCAAACTTGTCAATATCGGCTGTATCGGCTATCTGTATTAAACTCAATGTCGGTAGGTACAGATTTTCAGCCGATGCGCACTCTGTTTCCGAGATCCCTGCATATTTTCAATTCTGTTTCGGATTGGATCTTGATTCCGATTCATATACTTACCAAATTTCATCGTCAACAGTTAAACCGATGCGCACTCTATTTCCGAGATCCCTGCATATCTTCAATTCCGTTTCGGATTGGATCTTGATTCTGATTTATATGCTTACCAAATTTCATCGTCAACAGTTGTATCCAGTTTTGCAGTTCAGGGATGAATTTTAGAGTCGGCAATAAATTGAGGGACCTAAAGTGAACTTATTTCGCGCAGGCTTGGGTTAAGCCGAGAGGGCCGTGTTGCGGGCCGCGCTACTAGTTGGATTTCTATGTAGACACATCGCCTCTCACCAACCTTCCAGCCACATCTTTTAGTCACGACACACGATCTTGTGCAAAACTTTTCCAGTCTCAGAAATGAAATATTCGGTAGACTTACGGGTTAAGTAATATACAGCGATGCCACAATTCTTTTCCGCAGGTAGTCAAGTTGGCTAACGCGGGGAGGAGAACAAAAGGAGGGGATATTATAAGTAACGAACAGTCTTCAAACTGACGGATGTTCCGAATATATTCCCCTGCAATATCATGCACAGGGGATGCCCTTTACGAAAGAACTCTAGTTACTGGTACTACTTCATTCCAAGTAGAAACCATCTACGACTACTTTCTAATGTCAAATTGCATGAGCCACACTTGTGTACACCGACGCCCCGAACGTTTTCAAGACAATCTACACCACTGCCTGCATATTGCCTTCAAAATCTCTGCTTTGTCTCTACACCCATAAATGATCTCTCTCCGTGCGTATACATAAATCCCATCCTATACAAGAACAAAAAAACAACCACACAATACATGTAATCGACAGCTCCACTTGCATGATGGACACACCTCCCACACGCAGCAAAAGACCAATTCAGATCTCGATCGCTTGAGCCTTCACGTCGACCTCACCTCACCCCCTCTCTTTCTATCCGTCGCCATTCCGTGTAACACAAACTGCTAGCTAGTGGTGAATAGCGCTGGCCGATCCATTTACGGATCAACCAGCGCAACGCCGCGCCGTACGTACGCTGGCCTCTCCTCGCCGCGCAGCGAGCCCGAGATTATCTCGAGCCCATGCGTACCGCACAACGGGAAAAGCTGTAGCTGATCGAGGCAGGTCGCGGCTTGATGGATGTTGAGACGATCGAAAGCGAAACGCGGCGAAACGCGAATCATCGATCGGGAAGAGGAGAGAGCGTGCAGGATATCGAGCGAGCGAGTAGCCGAAAGCTAGTGATCTCTCCTTGCCCCCAACACGTGGGCTACCGTATTAGCTAATGGCTTTTTGCAGATGGATTGATCGATCGATCATTTCAATGTATCATCGATGTGGCTGGCTAATAAGCTATACGCCTATTACACCCAGATGTCTTAGAGCATTGACCCGCAAGAAAAGTAGATCGAAAATAACCGTGATTGCAGACTAGTAGTACAGCTATAGCCAGCAACAGCGACGAGCACTCACTCGTCGGTCTTTAGTTTCGTCGTCGCTGTACGTGTGGTGCCGCGCGGCCACAACTACGTGGGCCATACATGAAAGCTACGATCTTCTTTTTTGTTTGGATGGAGTCGTAGTTGACCTCTCTATTAACCTTCATCTTGGTGCGTGTTGCCTAATGCAGTTCTGAATATTTTTTAAAGCTAGTTAACTCAACTACGAAAATCCTATCTAAGACAGTTCTTGTACCTACTCTCTGAGACCGATCTGTCATTAATTTACTACTCCGTGCATGTGTGAGAATTTGCCGCTGGGAGCTATCTGGGAGCACAGATCGACGAGCAAATATAACTCCGGTGGTCGAATTGATGAGTTCTCAGAGCTTCCTTTCCGTGCGTTTCTACTTCGCCACAAGTGGCCAAGCCAGTAGTCCACACACAGAGAGATTGACGAGAGGACCACACAGAAGGCGCGAGTGATTGACAGAAAATTGGGATTGCAGAGGTGTCTTGCTAGCTGCTGCTGCACAAGCGTTTCATCAGTCATCAGAGAGAGAAGCACACGTATCGCTCTCACTCGAGAAGGCAGGGCTTTTCGACAAGCACGAAATTGAGTGCATTCTTTTGGGACGGGCAGCACGTAAAAGATTTCGTCGAAAGGGAGAGGAAGCGTTTGCCCTACGCGCTCACCCACGCCGGTTAGATTAGCCCTGCAGGTGCA
The DNA here is from genome assembly GCA_000573905.2 of Oryza punctata. NCBI lineage: Eukaryota > Viridiplantae > Streptophyta > Magnoliopsida > Poales > Poaceae > Oryza > Oryza punctata. The sequence continues at coordinate 31,904,044 of CM002489.2, read as the reverse complement.
CACTAGACAGAGTGTTGCGTATCCCATCTTTCTGCGTGTATCACATATAACGTAATTAGACCTTTCTTCAGAGGGAGAAACAACTTGTCACTCATCTCCCCCTCCTTTTTCTCACTAATCACTGACGAAGACATGCATTTTCATGGCTGCTGTTTGAATTCTGTTTATGGCATATCCTTTCTCCTTTATTTTTTTTACCCCTTTTAAGTTTAAAAGGATATGTACCCCATGGGGTTTGAATTCAGACAGCCCTTGTGCATGAAGAGAGAAAGAAAGAGCACCGTTATCATCATCATCATCTCACTTGTACATAGCATGATCACTTTTCGCTAAAAAAAAAATCTGATCACTTCTGTCGACTGTCGTCTCTGTCTCTCTTTTCCCTCTACCCTTTAGCAACCGAAAAGGCTGTGCATTATTACAAGACTTTGCGAGCAGTGGAGGACCAGGGAGCCAGGAAGATGACGATCGAGAGACGACCTAGCTTAGCTTATCTACGTACTAGTACGTGCCACACCCATACGCAGTGATCACTGGTGCAATACAGGCTGTTTTAATCGACGGCTATCTTTTTTTTCCCCTTCCTCCCCCGGCCGGTCCATCAAAAGGCTGCAGATCGATACAACGGCACTTGCTTGTTGGTGGTACAATGGCTCCTTTTCTATCACCCCCATGCATCCACTTTACTACTACTACTACTACAATCTCTTCTCCCCTAGCATGCTTTCTTTTCGATCGGATGAGAAGATGAGCAAAGGCTTGCAGCCTTGCTTGATAAGGACAAGGAAGCTCTTTTGCATTAGGACAGTGTGTGTATTATTCTTCGTTCTCCTCCTCATGATTCAGTCCTTAAACCCTGGTGGCCTTTTCTTGGCTTCTTCCAGCTTTCATCTCGACTAAGCTCAGCTCGGCGTATCTGGGGAAGATCTGATGATAGATTGTTCCTCTCATTCTTTTGATTCTGTCGTCCAACTAATCAATTGCTACTGAATTGTTAGGAAGTTTTCTCTCGACATAGTTAGTCACTTTAGTGTAGGAAAGGTGAGGTACTGTAATGTCAGGAACAAGTTAGATTGCCAGGGTATTATACTACCACCCATGTGAGCTTTGTTAAGCTTAAGAGGGTTCAGCTTACGCTCCGTTTGCTTTGTACGCTCTGTTTGGACCAGACAGCGATACTCTGCAATGTGCGTCGGTTGCTTTCCAGCAGGTAGTGAAACCCATTTCACGCAGGCATTCATCAGACCCACTGCTTAATCACGGTGCTTTTAGAGCTAATCTTTTGCATATTTTTGTCGATCCATAGCGACCTCGTTTTGTGGTTTTGCGATTCAATAGTGTTTAGCAGATCGCCAGATCTTTCCCGTTTCAATTTCTGTGTAATGCAAAGCGACGGTGCAGTAGTCGAATAAAATGTGCAAGTAGTTGTCGTGAACCTGAAGAGTAGTCTCTCTTTCTTGATAGCTTGCAGGTGTCTGCCAATATAGACTAGAGAGAGGAGAGCAATGATCAAATATTTGCAGACAAATTATCACGTGACAGAAAATCCAGCCAACTCTGATTGCTGGCAATACAGCATCTTTGAATTGCAGCAAAGCATGCAGCTAGTGACATCAGTGTCCAGGAAAGCTTCCAGGCTTTCCCCTGGTTATTGGCAAAAATATACTTCTACTCCTATTTCTCCTTCTCTCTAGAATAAGTTTAGTAAGTTTACATCGTTTGCCACAAAGCCAGATAGGGAACGGACAGTGACTGCACGAGTGTGCACAAAATCTGTCCATATTTTCTCTGAATCTGTACTTTGTGTTAGGTAGTTGGAATGTTTACCATTTGTGGGCATCCCAAATGGCCAAATGAGCCGGCCTGCAGGTGATGTCTATTATTCGAGGGCATTTGTCTCCGTCGATGCGATTTGGAGGACTACTTTTCTTACCTGACATGTCATTAATGAGCTAGAGTACACTATACACACCCCGGAACTGTGCAAACCCCTGTCGTTAGCTGCTGAAAACCAGCTGAGAGTCATCTCGGGTCAAGGATAGATTTTCAGATAACGTTTTCGGAGGCGTACCCTGTTCTGTTTCTTCCGAGACTGTACACTTTCAGACAACAGCATATATAATTGCTAGTGCTCTCGTAGATAATGACAGTTTTGTTTAGAGAATATTACTAGATGCATTTGCCCGTTTGTGGATACGGACATACGGTGCCATGCACGACAGCACGACTAACACACGACACGTACTAGAGACCAGATCTCTCGTTCGCAACAAGGTTTTCTGTCTATCACCGTGGGCCATGTACCTTCCCTTGCATACAAGGAAACAATCTCGTGTGCTTTTCCATGATCTTACTCCTCTAGAGACGCAATGCCCACAAGCCAGGAAAAGCACAATCGTCTCGTCTGCAAGGAAAAAAAAATGGCACAATGTGGCAATATGTAACACGTCGCGTGGACACTGCAGAGCCAGAGAGAAACACAGCACAGTGTTAGTAGTCCTTTTATATAGGAAAAATAAGAACGATAGGGAAAGGCTTTGCATGCACCTACTACCTAACAGCAGCGCGTACTCGTTGGGAGAAGCATGGCCAGGGAGGGGGCCAAGGCAGGCAGGCTGATCATCAAATCGGATCGCCCGAGGAGGAGGTCCTCCTCCTCCTCCTCCTTTTGCCCCCACAAGATTTGATCTCGATCGCCATCTTTTGGAACGTCCATCCAAAGGCGAAAGCAAAGGCGGCCTCTTTTGCCAAAAGCCGGTGTGAGCCCCCACCCCACACCCCCAGACCCAGCCTGCGCCGAGGAGATAACAAGGCGGTCACGGTCGCAGCATCCGCGCGCGCGCCTCTCGGCCGCCCGCCTCAGCCGCGCGCGGGGGTTGGCTACTTGGCTTGGCAGTCGCTTTAGCCGGTTGCCGCGCCGCCCGTTCCGTCCAATCCAACTGTTTCGCCGGCTAAGGACAAGCCCGAAATCCCACGAGACGAGATATGACACGGGACGAGCCGCGACGTGATCAGAGAGAGAGATCACAATCATGCCTGTGCGCCGTGCCCCCCCCGCGCGCGCACGGTTGGTCGCACGTTGCCTAGCGTGTGTACTGTGTGCGCGTGGAGAGGCGTGGTCCCGTGTCTGGGTCGGTGCCCCCACCACGCCACAACACAACACAACACACCACGCCCTCGGAAGTTTACCGCGCCCTCTGCCTGCTCGCTATCAACCGATGCCGGAGTGAAACGCAATCCACAGCGCTATACCTGTAGATGTGGACGCCATGCCGCCGTGCCCCCCTCTCTACTGCTTGGTCGACGGAGTTTCGCACGCACGCACGCACGACGCGCGCCGTGGCGAGTGGCCGTCCTCTCTCTCCTCGACGACGACCGCTCACTCGCCATCAGTCCAATTGACGACGCTGTCACGAGGCCGTGTCCTCGGGTGCTCCTCCACCATTCCACATGCCCATCGGGGCCGGCCCCCGGCCGTGGTTCTTCTCCCGCGACATCACTACTACTACTACTGTTGTTGCTACATCCGTGCGACGAAAGGCCAAGCCTCCGTGGGATCTTGCTGTCCATGGCACGCCGAGATTAACCGCACGTCTTGTCGCTCACTGTGTTCCACGGAAACATCGTGGTTTCTCTGTAGTATACTCGTACTCCAGGTTACTAGTACTAGTACCAGTACTTTACATTCTGGCGAAATTCATGGAGAATTCAAACCAAACCAACCCAACCTTGGAAAAAATTCACCATGTTGCAAATAGGACTAGGCGGTAGTTGTTTATGGGGTAGGTTAGCGGTTGCCTTTGTGTGTGATTTGTGATTGATTTGGACCTTCTCTGAATGAAATCAGACTGGCCAGGCGGCCTAACTGACATGATTAATTAAGGGCTAAGTACTACTCCTACAAAGCATAGGCCCCCCCGAAATTCAGCTGCCCTGATCCGAGGCATCCTTTTCTTCACCAACAATACACTGTTGTGACTTGTGAGGGGAGCCGGGCAGCTTGTCTCTCTACAGAAGCAAAGAAACCAATGTAGGGTACTCTATATTTTGGATTGAAAGCTGCAAGTCCTAACGAAAAAAAATTGCAGCACAGTAGATGGCTTCAAAAGAATGGATGGGCACTGCTTAACTCCTTGGATTAAGAAAAAGCAGCACCGACTTTAGCGTGGTTTAGCCCTCTCTCCCAGAGTCCCAGGTCCAGAGTGGCTCAGTGGCATATGCATGCATCATGCACGCTGTAGCTAGCTTGAAACACTTGGAGCGAAAGGTAGTGGAGGGGGGGCAATAGGGGTGCATGGCGACATAAACAAATGTGTAGCTTGTCGTCACTCCTTGGATAAACAAATGGAGCTGTCAGCTTCATGATCAAGTGCACGTTCTCATGCAGGAACGGGGGCTCTCTCCTGATCCTCTTGCATTGCAACACACTATAATTCGTTGCGCTATCAAAATCAAGAGTGAGTGATAGGATAGGATGACCGAATTTTTTAAGGTACTGTAACAATATTTCACCTGTGTGAATAGATACCGATTGACCGGTTAAACCTTTCTACCTCTCCGGGTTAATCCAAAAGTTACTCTATTGCTCGTCCCTTTCCAGAGTTTAGCAAGTGTCGGACCTCCCGAACAATATTTACAATTTGAGTGATGTTTCAGCTTCCAATGAACAGTAAAAAAAAATCTCATCCTGAATTACTGAATCTTGATTAGCATAATAACCCTCTGATATACTTTTTTTTCTTGATGCAGAGGATCCTAACTGGCACAGGGAAAAAAAGTGAGACTATGGAGTACTAACCCTGATGTCACACCAGTAACACGGTGTTTTAAATCCTTCAAATCATAGATTTGTACGCATGCTTCGAGAAAAACCAGCTTCTCCAGCTAGTACAATTTGTAGTACAGATGATTGGTTTTTGTAAGTGGATGGAAGCAAATGCAGGGGCAGGCGATCATGGGGGCAAGAATGTGAAACAGGAGGCAGGAGGGGACACGGCCATGTGGGAGATGAGCAAAGATGAAATAAGCCCTAGAAAAAATAGGGGCCAGTGTTCTTGTCCAGGTCTTTCCGATTTTTTAGTCAATTTAATGAACTCTTCAGTCGCGAATAGAATAGCTCTTCGCATTTTCTAATCCGAGGTAGGACAATCACATGATGGCACTGGTAGAGATGTTTTTATATGTGTTTAAGCAGTAGATGAGTATAAAAGTTACTCCCTCCGTCTCATAATATAAGGAATTTTGACTATACTCTATAGTTAAAATTCCTTATATTATGGAACAGAGGGAGTATGTTAGAACTGTCTTTAACGAGAGTGAACGGGACTTCTTTGCAACGCGGGGCTATAAAAAAAACAAAGAAATGGAAAACAAAGGTAAAAATAATTGCTAAAAAAAGTAAAAAAATGAAGGGCTCCTTTAGAACAAACGAAAACTAATGGATTTTTTAGATCGACATGTCCCATATGAGATGTCTAAAATTGATATATTGATATATTGATGTATAATATGGATTTTTTATATAGTTATTTGAGGGTATAAACGAACGAATTAACCAATGGAAAGTTGAAATGTTGTTTTAGAAAAGTTTTCCAATAAATTTTTTTTGCACGAAACACATCATTTAGTAGCTTAGGAAACGTGCAAACGAAACTCCATAAACCTAGGGTTGCTTTGGAACAGGAAAAATGAAGCATTCAAATCAGATGGAAATTAATCCTACTAGGTCTTTTGTTCCAAAGGATTGGCCTCCACAAAATCCTTTGAAATTTCCGTGAAATGTCGCATTTCATAGGAATTTTGGAGAAAAGTCAACATAAGGTCAAGCCTCATGTTTTCTCTTCCTCAAGACTTGCAGTTTCTATGTTTTTTATTTGTGTTGCCAAATGGTATTTATCTATTATATTATTAAGATAGCTCGAAAAGAAGGCACCATGTTCGCTGTGGGGGTTAGAAATTTTCACATTAATCGAAGAAAAAGAAAAGAGAGTCCAAGTAGAAATACAATCTAAAAAATAATGAAAATTCAGAATTAAAAATAACTAATATTGAAAGATGAGTACATATAAGAACCCAATACGTGATTAATTAAAATTTGGAATAAAAAATAAATAAATTTCGGAAATTAGGAAAGAAAAAAGACGAGTTCAAATAAGAATACAATTTTGAAAATAACTAAAATTTAGAATAAAAAAGAAATATTGAAACAACAATTAATCCATCTATAACACAACACGAGATTAATTAGAATTCAAAATAAAAAATAAAATAAATTCAGAAATTAGAAAATTAAAAATAAGATTTCAACTAGAAATACAATTTATAAATAACTAAAATTCGTAATAAAAATAAAGACTATTGAAAAATAATAGACCATCTAGAACATATGACGAGATTAATTAAAATTCGGAATAACAAATAAAATAAATTTCGAAAACAAAAAAATAATTATAAGAGTTCAAGTAGGAATAAAATTTAAAAATAAAAAAATATTAAAAATGAAAAATATGGATTTCTCGAGAAGAATAGTTCATGTAGAACACAATGATATCAAATAACAACAAAGAGGGGAAAAATATTAGCCATGTAAAGGAGTAAAGTGGTGGCAGTTGATGGGATATATAAAAACATATAAACAAAACTCTAAAAAAAATAGAATCCCAATAATGATTAAGAGGAGGGATAACGAACAAGTCATTAAGCAGCACGGTCGCGGTAGTTGGGGGATTCTAGAAAGTAAAAAATAAACTCAATAATAATCATGTTCAGTTTTTAAAATCTCAATGAAAATAAAGAGGGGAGGCAGCGGGCGGGTCATGCGTAGAGGAGTACAGTGGCAAAGTCGCTGACGGTTTAGCAGGACTTCTAAAAAGTAAAAGATGAACCCAAACGATAATTACGTTCGATTTTTAAAATCCCAATGATAATAAAGAGAGGAGGTAGCGGAGGGACTGTAGAGAAGTACAATGGCGGTGTTTGATGGAACTTTAAACAAGTTATAAAAACAAAACCCAATAAGACAATGAACTCTAAAACTAAAAGGTTTAAGTTTGAAAGGTTTCGTAGAAGATGAACAGAAATAGTGATAGATTGACAAGCAAATAAAGGCCTTACAAATGAGTAAGAGGTAGCGACCGAAGCAACTTTTAAAAACTATAAAATTAGAAATACGCGGATGATAAAATTCGGTGTTTCAAAATCATCAGACAATAAGATAGATATTTAATAAATTTTAAGTAAACTCATATGTAAAAAATAAATAATTTTGTATGGGTGCTAGCCGCGCAAATGCGCGGACCACCCAACTAGTTATATTATTAAGATAGCTCGAAAAGAAGGCATCACATTCACTGTGGAAGCTAGAAATTCTCATATTAATCAAAGAAAAATAAAAGAAGAGTCCTAAGTAGAAATACAATAAAAAATAACTGAAATTCGGAATTAAAAATAACCAATATTGAAAAAGGAGTACATATAAGAACCCGATACGTGATTAATTAAAATTCAGAATAAAAAATAAATAAATTTCTGAAATTAGGAAATAAAAATAAGAGTTCAAGTAGGAATACAATTTTGAAATAAATAAAATTCATCATAAAAAAGAAATATTGAAACAACAATTAATCCATCTATAACACAACACGAGTTTAATTAGAATTCGAAATAAAAAATAAAACAAATTCAGAAATTAGAAAAACAAAAATAAGAGTTCAATTAGAAATACAATTTATAAATAATTAAAATTTGTAAGAAAGAAAAAATAAAGACTATCAAAAGAATAGTTCAAGTAGAACATATGACGAAATTAATTCAAATAAAAAATATGGAATATCAGAGTTCAAGTAGGAATACAATTTCAAATATTAAAAACTAAAATATTAAATATGGAATAAAAAATATTAAAATAAAAAATATGGATTTTTCAAAAAAATAGTTCATCTAGAATACAATGATATCAAATGATAATAAAGAGGGGGAAAACAATAGGCCTATAAAGGAGTAAAGTGGTGGTAGTTGATGGGACATATAAAAACTATAAACATATAAATAAAACCCCAAATAGAATTCAAATGACAATTAAGAGGAGGGTGTTAACGACGAAATTTGGTAAGCCTCGAAGTCATCATCGGCCTAGAGTCAGTATCAGCTTCAGAATCCTGGAATCAGCCGATGGGCATTATCAATCATGAGCAGTTGTATTCTTGATGGATTGGGTTAAGAAAATTAATCAATTAAAGAAAGTTTATCTAGAAGAGTACGAGTTCAAGGAGAATACAATATGGTAGTTTATCTATTAATTATGCAGAGTTGTTAATTTCCTTTTATCTTTAGAGAAGTGTGTTTAATGTTCGATAAGGACTTTATGTTTTTCCTTTTATCTTCAGGATAGTTTGTGTCGTGTGCGATATGGACTAGTATCTACCCATGGGTATAAATATGTACACTTAGGGTCCCTGTAAATTATCTCTTGATCAATAAAACTACTCTCGACGCATCGCCACCATATTTCCGAGGTTTTTACTTATCAACCAGTGGAACTTGTCACCTGACGTAGGGCTGCATCGGCTTTTGATCTCCGGCGAAGGGGTAAGCCCTACGTTCCGCCGGCCCTGGTGAATTTATCAACTACATTGGTGTTATTCAAGACTGCATTGCTTCGATCTCTTAGATTACTCAGGTTCGGTTTGATATATTTGCCTAACTAATATTTCAATTCTATTTTAATTGCATTTTGTTTAGAGATGCATCGGTTTAGTTGGGACTGTCTCGATTAGGTCTGATCTTCTGTCTTAGCCGATATATCTCTAAAATCACAATGTTGTTTTAAATAGATTTGTTATATCCATCACATTAGACAGATCTATCAGTTCATCAAGTATTAGATTATCATATACAATCTCGTACTGCATCGGTTAGATTCGACCTACTAGATTGTTGTTGATAATATAAATCTTGTTAAGTGCCAACTCAATCAATTCAGATCGGGATGGACTTGGGAGATGACCGGTAAGCCGGATGCTTCGCGAACCACCGGTACATTTCGTTGCACTTAAATCACCCTTGTCAAGAGGCGCACTCCGATAACATTGATGTCCAATAGCTTTGATATTAATGGCTGGATCTACTAATACCCCATCCATTGAGTATAACAGAGCAGCTTTCTTCCCTTAGGTATGTTTCTAGATTCTAGTCCGAAGTCGGTCGTTGGTAGATTTCTTTCTTTTGCTTGCTCTCCGTTACTTTCCTTTCCTATATTTGGAAATCGATGTAAAGACAAGAAGAAAGCTATAGGTTGATGCTAATGTTTTATCGGAGTGCTAGCCGATGAGTTATCATATACGTTATATAATCCAGATTGACAATATTTTCTACTTGCATCGCCCGATCTCCATCTAGGTTTTGTCGACATCGGCTAAATTACTTTGTTGGCTTAGATTATATAATGCATTCATCACCCTGAAAATCAGTCAAAAGTTTGATTGTCTAGATTTTATGTTTCTTTTCATACTTAGTGTTGCGTCAGTTAAGTTTGATCTACTAAGTCGTGCTTAGAACCATAATCTCTAGTCTGCTTCTTGATTACCAATAAGGGTTTCATCGGTGTTTCAGCCGATGAGTTATTTGGACGTTACATCGGCTTATAAACATTACTTACAAGTTGGTTTTAGCAGATGAAAACAAAGGTTTCACTGCTTATCTAATCATTTAGATTTAACGACATCGGACCTCCAGCCGATGAATGCTTTAACCTTCGGATCAACACTTATTCTATCATATCACTTATCTGTATCGGCTGGAATCACTCTATCGGCTTGCCAGCCGCTTGGCTGTTTTATCTACTGTTTACATATCTTGGCAGTTGCAGGATCAAACTGACTGGCACGCCCGCATCTCATCACTATTTTGAACCTGCACTAGAGCTAAGCAGATCTCTCAGACCGTCGTGTTTTTACGTCAATAGAGGGACAACGGACAAATCATTAAGCAGCACGATTACGGCAGTTGGCGGGATTCTACAAAGTAAAAAAATAAACCCCAATGATAATATTGTTCAATTTTTAAAATTTCAATGACAATAAAGAGGGGAGACAGTGGGTGTATCGCGTATAGAGGAGTACAGTGGCTCTTTGCCACTAACGGTAGCGAGACTTCTAAAAAGTAAAAAATAAACCTAACCTAAACGATAATTATGTTCGATTTCTAAAATCCTAAAGATAATAAAGAGAGGAGACAGCGGAGAGACCGTAGAGGAGTACAGTAGCGGTGTTTGATGGAACTTTAAAAAATTTATAAAAACAAAACCCAACAAGATAATGAACTCTAAAAACTAAAAGGTTTAATTTTTAAAGATTTAATGGAAGATGAATAGAAATAGCGATAGATCGACAAGCAAATAAAGACTTGACAAATAAGTAAGAGGTAGCGATAGAAGCGACTTTTAAAAATTATAAAATTAGAAACACACGAATGATAAAGTAAAGTCTTTCAAAATAGATATTTAACAAATTCTAAGTAAAATTATATGTGAAAATAAATAATTTTGTATGGGTACTAGCCGCGTAATTGCGCGGACCACCCAGCTAGTTTGTTACAAATTCATGTAGATCAATTTCCTGTAGTATTCGAAAAGACATGACTTTCTATTCCTGTGTCTTCCGAATCCTGTGTTTCAACGGAGCCCTTTGAAGAATATGAATCCCCATGGAAAATTCCTATATGATCCTTGTTCCAAATGAATAGCTCTGAAGATTCCTTCAAAATTCATATAGAATGGCCAAACGTGAGCTCATACCTCATATTTTCATGAGCCCATGGGTTGTTTCATGGAACTTTTAGAAGAAAACAAACATGAGCTCATACCTCATATTTTCTCTTGCTTATGTAGAGTTCCTATGTTCTTCCTATAGGGTTACCAAACAAAATATTTTGCAAACTCATGTCGATTTCATCCCTGCAGGATTCAATAACACATAACGTACTATTCCTGCATTTTTTCCCTATATATGTGTGCTCCAATCGTGCGTTCTAAAGGAGCCAGTAACCCTAAATGTCATGCTCATAGCATTACTATCGGATTTTGAAATACAATAAAGTTTCAAAAATATCGTTTGATTGGTACATAAGAACAAGATATAGGAAAAAGAAAATGACCTCATGCTTATTTTCCTTGAGGATAGCCATTCTATAAGAATTTATTATTTTAAAGGAATTAGTAGGAATTAATATTTTGTTTCAATGGGCTGCATAGGATACAAATCGTATAGAATTCTTATGTCTTTTTTTTTTTCAAAATACAGGAGATGTGTGTAAAAAAATAGACGATGACAATTATAGTGACCAGTAATGCAGTGAAACGGAGCAAAAGAATATTTGGAATATACATGGAGCAATGGCACATTTGCAAGGGCAGTTGGTCAAGAAAACAGACACCGACAAGGCACAATCATGAAAAAACACATCACCAAGAAAACTAGGCCTCTCCCGAAATGCAATACGATCTAAACCCAGGATGACAAGTTGACAACGGAAGCATTGATTTATGTACCATCTCGCCAATGAGACCATATGCATACCTCGTCACAGGACATAACCTAGAAGTTACAATAAGCATTTGTAGTTTTGCACTCGTCATGTTATACTGGCATTAAGTCTATTGTGGAAATATAACTGAATGGACTGTGGAACGTGAATTCTCATGTTACTTGCTCTATGTGTTTGGCACATTAGCAAATGAAGCACCAATATGGCTATCCATTCCAGGAGAGTAGAGGATACTCAATATTCTTTTTGTTGTTTGTTGCGGAAAGAAACATCATCGGCACTCTTGTACAGTTGATGGTCAGTCAAGGGTTGTTGAGAAAACGTTTCATCCAGCAATAGACAAATTAAACTTTGAGAAATTTCAATAAGGAACTACAGATGGCCAGATAAATGATGGTGACACCATTGGCTGCTTAACACATCATATTATAAATTCCAAAATTTACTAACCACGGCTTGACAATATAAAAACGCATGAATCACATGGAAATTTATTATCTTAGTTTCTCTTCTGAAACCTGATTACGAATTCAAATATACCCGGAAACTTGTGCTGTTTGCCAAAAGGCTATATAGCTGTAGTAAATCTTACGTGGTACAATATATCCATACGGTTTACTCCTTTGATAGCCATTCCCATTGCCTTGAATGATGTCTACCATTGCAAAATTGAAATACAGAAATGCATCCATTTCAGTTCAATCCACAAGCATAACATAAATGCACAATTAACAGAGCAGCAGCAAGCAAATATCACTTCTGTATCACAGAACCATTTCATAGGTCAAATTATCCTCTCTACTCATCAGCAGTGTTTTGAATGAGATGATAATGGCTAATAGAGCAGAGCATGGTAAGAACCTAAAGCAGCATCATTAACTACAGAGATTGACACCAATATTGCTAAATCCACTAGGCCTAGCTAATAAGCTGTGATGAAAAGCAATATGAGGTGTTCAACAACTTGAGACAACAATTTCCTTTGCAACATTTAATTGCAAGACAAAATGCACATTACTGGAGTTGACAATGCTTGCAACCGCTGGTGGAACGTTGGTGGGGTGAAGCTTATGGCTGATCAGCACCGCCATGATGATATGGAGACAAGCTCACCACGCTGCCAGTAGAGCGTGAGAGCAGCTCCGCGCTTCTCCACATGGAATCCTCGGACCTGCACTCGCTTCAGGAGGCAGTCTGCCTGTGCCTCGGAAAGGTTGCTGGGCGGAACAGGCTTAAACCCAGCTGCTGCAAAAACACTCCTCCAAGCTATTGCTTTGTGTGCCTTGTGCCGTCCAAGCACCATATCATGAACTCTAGGCTGAATCAGAAACCTCTCAATCTTGCAGGCAGAATCAGCATCAATACCAGCGGCATCAAGTGAGTCAAGGAGGAACACGCAAGACTGGAAACAATTCAGGAAGTGCTGCGAGAATGAAAGGTCTGCGCGATCAGCTCCATGGTCAATAGCCACCACAATCTTTGGACTAAGCTGTTTCACCAAACGAAGGATTGCTGGCAGTGGTGGTGCACGAGCGGAGCAACCAACAGGGAGGCTAACAGCTACAACTTCATCACCCGTTGAAGAAATAAGCTCCCCAGGATTGAATGCATCAAGACTGAGGGCATTAAACTCGAAAGGAATTCCAAGGTCTGCGGCAAACTGAGAAAGGTTATCCTGGGTAAGGTACAGCTCCAATGGATGGTGGGAAGCAGTTGACACGAAAGCTGTTAGCTTCAACAATGGAAAGGTCACACCTCCAGCAGCACAGCGGTGCGCAAGCTCCTGCAAGAAGGAAGCCCACTGACCACCAACACCGAGATCGAAGTCAATGACATGTATGCAAGAAGTTGCGGTGCCACCAATTTCATCAAGAAGTGCCTGAGTTGCCGTAAAGTTTGCAAACTGGAGCACGGGCGACAGGTCAGAGAACGACTTGTAGGCCGCAAGCTTGAGGGCAACGTCGAGCGGCGAGGTGACGCTGGAGACACCATGGTGGCTGTCAGCGAGTGCGAGGAGGAGAGCCTCCCTGAGGTAGGAGGCGGAGCGGAGGAAGGGCTTCCCAAGAGGGGGGAGCTGTTGATTGAGCCGCGCCAATATCTCTCGCGCGCCGACGGAATTGCCAGCCTCGGTTGCCTTTGCCGCAGCTGCCAGTTCGTCCAGCAACTGCTGCTGCGCGGCCTCCGCAGCCGTCGTCTTCATCGCCCCGCGAGTCGGTGGCGGCGAAGGCTGGAGCTGGAACGGAACCGAGGCATGTAGTGGTGAATAGGGGAGACCTTGCGCCGCCGCCGCCGCCGGCGGCGGCAGCTGGTTACGGGCGAGGTAGAGGTCATCTGACATGGAGTTGTGGCGTTTGGGCGGTGGCTGGAGGAGTGGTGACTGGTGATTGTGTTCGGGGAAGGATGGGTGAGGCATGAGGAAGGTTGTGGCGGGATTCGGCTGCTGGTGTTGATAGTGGTTGAGGAGGCCCGGAGGCTGCGCGCCCAGAAGAGGGGGCTTCGTGTCGATACCTTCGTGGAACAGCATCGGCGACGGCGGCTGCTCAAGAGAGGTGGCTTCCGGCGAGAAGAGACCGAATCCTAGGGAAGCCTTACCGCCACCCCCGCCGCCGGTTGCCGTGTGCGCACCGGTGGACGACAGGTCGGAGGCGACGCCGCTGAGGGAGTGGTCCAGAGAGAAGCCCAGCGGGTCCACGGCCGGGATCCCGAATCCCGCATTGTCAATAAGCGGCGGCCCGGGCTGCTCCAGGTCGCCGGCGGCTCCAATGATCCAGTTCAAGAACGACTGGTCCTGCCCGGCGGCGGCGGCGGCGGCGTTGCCGAGCATGGTGTCCCAGCCCTCTCCTCCGACGAGCCCCACATCCAGGGTCCCCGGTATCGGGGGCAACTCACAGCCGCCGCTCCAGTCCTCCTTCCCACCGCCGCCGCCCCCACCGCCGCCCCCATGTTCCCCGGGGGCTCCCCATTTGGTGGCTTCGGCGGCGGCGGCGCTGCTCTCCGAAACCGCCGCCACAACGGTCGAGTCCGCCCCGCCGCCGCCCTGGGACGACGACAGCGTCGAGGTGGAATTGCGCGGGCTCGGGCTGCGCGTGCAGTCCAGCACCGACCTCGGCTCCACCACCACCAGGCCCCCCTTCCCCGCCGGCCAAAACAGCCCCTTGTTACCGCCGCCGATGCCGCCGAGGTCCGGTACCCCGCTCCTCTCGGCACCGAACAGCGCCGCCCTCATCTACCTAATCCCACATAATCGCGCGCTCGGCGAGAGATCTGGAACACAGCGAGGGTGGCGGGGATTTTTTTTTCTTGGTGTGTTTGATGGAGCCTTTGCTTGGGCGCGCGACGCGATGCCAGACTAGAGCAGCAGTAGAACAGCGAGGAGGTGGGGGTGGGCAAGCAGGAGCACTGCGTGGCTGTGGCTGCGTGCCCCTTGCCTGCCTGTGCCTTGCCTTGTGCAGTTGGCTTGGCTCTGCCTCTGCTGCAACCTCTCTCCCGGTCTCCCTTCTCTCTCTCCTCTCTCCTCTCTCCTGGCCAGGCCTCGGCTCTCTGCTCTCCTCTACTACTACCTCTGCTATGCTACAGTCTCTCTCTCCTCTCCTCTGTGTGGTGGACTCTTCTCTCTCCACTGCCATCCTCCCTGGATGCGTGCAACATAAAAAAGGTTAAAAAAGTGTCCCTCTCTCTCGCTGTATCGTTTTCAATCGGCTCTGCTCCGAGCGTAGTCTGTATTACGCCCTACTACATGTTTTATGTGCTCTTATCTTCCACTCCTAAAAAAACATGTGTTTATTTAGTACTCTTTTTGTTAAAAAATAACCTCAGTATTTTAAATTTATTCTAAAATATACCGCTTATCTT
The DNA here is from genome assembly GCA_000573905.2 of Oryza punctata. NCBI lineage: Eukaryota > Viridiplantae > Streptophyta > Magnoliopsida > Poales > Poaceae > Oryza > Oryza punctata. The sequence goes on along the minus strand of CM002489.2, from coordinate 31,888,651 downwards.
ATCACATCCTCCATCCAATTTTAATATCATCACACATATCCCACTTCCTCCTTACGAACCGCCAATCAATGGTGTGGTGGTGGTAGCAACGACAACAATAGCAGAGGGTTAGTGTGGAGCCAAGGAAAAGAAGAGAGTAGCGCTCGCGATAAACGGTTAATTGCCCGGCTAAAGCGGCAACAATAGCGGTGTGCAGGGACACCATGAGACAGCAACGCACATCATGCTTCTTAACCATGTTTGAACTTCGTTTAAGGTAGTTACCGGCACCGTCCAGATCACCACCGTGTGCTAGTTGTCCCCTTCGACCTCTACCTTCACAACTTGGACTATAAAGGAGGCTCGGGTTCGACTAGTTTGGCTCTAGAGCCAATGCGAGCCAAGCCAAGCCCAAGATTTTCTTCCACCCCTATGGAGTGCTTCTCCTTGATATGCTATTTCTATATTTTTGCATGCTCTAACAAACTTTTTATATCCAACTCTCGATATCCCAATGCAACTAGTTTCCTCTCCGCATTGATACAAAGGTCCTGAATCTCGAGGTTTGTGGCTAGTTTCCTATCCGTATTTATACAGAGTTCTTAAATCTCGACGTTTGTGAATAGGGATGATGCACCTGAGTTAGCAGTTAGAGACGAGACAATCGATTCAAGCTGAACCGAAGATCTTGTTGTGCGATGTTAATGGCAACGATGCGTGGGAGGGGAGGGCGCAGGCGTATCTGAGGTGTGTGGGAGAGAGTGGCACGGGAGAGGAGAGGGTCATGGCACAATGACGTCGTGTCGGGGGGTGGGTTGAAAAGAATGAAACATGCGGATGTATTTGGGGGTGGAGGGGGCGGACGAGGCATTCAAATTCGAGTTTAAGATGACTTGAATTTCGATGGTAGTAAATGGATAACCAAAATTTTCCATCCTGATAGCTTTTCAATAACCAACGGCTAAAATTCATTTGGTTTGATGGCATAAACTCTAAATAAATATTATAGAAATAACACACATTTCCGTATTGTTGCAACTTGCAATCAGTGATTACTCATGTCTACAATGAAAAATCTCTTCATCATGGGTATTTTGCTAGTGAAAATAATACTTCATCTATTTCATATTATAAATCGATTTGACTTTTTTTCCTAGTCAAACTTCTTTACATTTAATTAAATTTATAGAAAAATTTAGTAACATTTACAATACCAAATTAATTTTAACTAAATACAGTATTGAATATATTTGGATAATATGTTTATTTTGTGTTAAAAATATTGTTGTATGTTTTTATAAACTTGGTTAAATTTTAAAAGTTTGATTAGTAAAAAGTCAAAATAACTTATAATATGAAAAAAAAGGGTAATTCATATAGAATAATCCAACTCTACCTTTAAAATCTACCTCAATATAAAAAATGTGCTGAAAAACCTGCTAGTTTATTTACTTCTTTCTAAAAAAATAATCTACGTCCTTTGTAATGCTACTGTAGCATCGCCAAAAACACAATTAGCACTTTTCTATCGCTTCCGATCAACTGCTTCAAGGCTTCAGGCTACAGTAATTTGGGCGGAAAGATTGGACAAGCCGCCATCGACTTCTACGCCTCTCCGGCTTCTTCGCGCAACGCCGCGGCGACGGCGAGATCCGGACCATCCGGTGAGGCGGCAGGCCATGGCGGGAGCTTTGCGCGGATGACGGACCCAGCGAGGTGGTATATTCATCGATGGCTTCGCGGATCCGGCAAGGTGCCGGCTTCACACGACGGCGGATTTGGGAAAGAGACCACGGGAGTGGCGTCGTGTAGGTTGCGGGATCTGTGTGACAAGTCACGGCAGGATCCGGCTAAATCGAATTTAGGGTTTGTTTGGGAAGTTCCTATCTATTTAATTTTTATCCAGATTTTAAGAAATTACAGTTGTGAAATCTAAAAAAATAAACTGATACTGTAGAAGCAGAAAAACCTAATTTATAAACAGTTGTTTCTCGTAATTTTAAACTTTCTAAATATGAAACCTTAGCGGCGGTGGACTGTGGCGTACTACGAGATCATAAATCATAAATCGTCGCTGCCGCCTTGGCCCAGGCTAATCGCGAGGCAAAGGTGGATCAGGCCAGGTGAACAGGAGGGGATCTCCGTGTGGCAACTGGCAAGCAAACAAGGTCCTAGCTAGACCAGACAAACAAGGTGGATCAGGCTAGGTCGCTAGGGTCAAGCCGTTGTCTTCGACCAGGCAAGTTTTCGATATATATTACTCTTGCATTGTTGTTACTCTTTAACTAAGAAACACATCCCATGTACATAAGACTGTGTTTATCTGTGTTGGTTGGAAATCTTTCCTTCCAACACGAAAAACGTTTCTTCCAACACGAAAAACGGAGAAGCACATTGACACATGATTAATTAAGTATTTACTAAAATTAATTTGAAAAATTGATTAATATTTTTTAAAACAACTTTTCTATAGAATTTTTTTAAAAAACACACCGTTTAGCAGTTTGAAAAACGTGCGCGCAGAAAACGAGAGAAATGAGTTAGGAACCCCTACAAATGCAACCGATCTTCTTGTGTACACATGGTGTACATCAACTAACAAACTTTACAATTTTAGAAAGAAAATATAAATGTATTTTTAGTAGTGCATAAACCATCTTTAAATTCATTCGATGTATGGAGGGGAAAAGGACAAAATTCACCGATTTATACCCCTAAAATTGTCGTAAATTTTATCTTTTGTTACAGCAAAAATATAATAAAATATAATAAGTGTAATACTATTGAGAATACATGTAAAAAAATTCTAGATTTTTTTATAAAATTTGTTAGTTGATGTACACGGTATATACATGAAAAGTTTGTAGGCATAGAATACATTCCCCTTTAACTAGGCATCAATTATGCAAGTAGTGCATCTGCACGTGCTATATATTTTAAACAATCAATTTTAGCTAGTACTAGTAATATTTATTAATTTTGATTTCAGAATTATGCGATGATAGAAATATTATTATTGGGATTCTAAACTAAGCATAGTTCGGTGTTTATTAGTTTCAACATTGGAATTTCAAAATTACTAGATTATATAAAAAAAACTGATTGATGCCTTGCAACACAATATTTATTAATGTATATCAATGCTGAATTCCGATATTGTTAAATCATAAAAACACTATACACGAGACTTCAAAGTGAGTATAACTTTATGTTCATTAATTTAGAATTGTTAAATCGTATAATATAATATTTGAGACAATAGATCAAGTACAACTATATATTAATTAATTTTGGAGTTTCAGAATTTTCAAATCATAAAAAAACTATAATTATAATTGAGACTCCAGGTGATTGTTTTTTGTAAGTGGATGGAAGGAAATACAGGGGCAGGCGATCATGCAGGAGGGGACACGTCCATGTGGGAGATGAGCAAAGATGAAATAAGCCCTAATAGTAGCCAGTGTTCTTGTCCGGGTCTTTCCCAGTTCTATAGTAAATTTAATCAACTCTTCAGTCGTTAATAGAATAGCCCTTCACATTTTCTAATCCGAGGTATAGGACACAATCACATGATAGCACGGGTAGAGGTGTATGTATGTATGTGCATTATTGAAGCAGTAGATATGCATAAAAAAATAGTCTAGAAATGTCTCCACTGAAGAGTGAAACAACTCGGACGGTGACAATTGCAGTGTCCAGTAATGCAGTGAAACGGAGTCAAAGTAGATGTGGAGTATTATTTTCACTAGCAAAATACCCAGTGAAACGGAGTCAATTACACATGGAGCAAATCCCGCAAATTACCAACACCGACAAGACCCTTTCCTAAACAAAACATATCACCAAGAAAACTAGGCCTCTCTCGAAATGGAATACGGTCTAAAACCAGGATGACAAGTTTACAAGGATTGATTTATGTCTCGCCAATGGGAATATAAGCATACCTCGTCACAGGACATAACATGGAAGTTACAATAAGCATTTTTAGTTTTGCACTCATCATGTTATACTGGCATTAAGTCTATTGTGCAAATATAACTGAATGGACTGTGAAGCGTGAATTTCTCATGTTACTGGCAATATGTGTTTTACACATTGGCTATCCATTTCTAGAGTAGAGATACAACATAAAATTTATTTTGTTGTTTGTTGTGGAAAGAAACATCGTTTGGCACTTTTGTACTGTTGATGGTCAGTCAAGGGGGTTATAATCTAAGGTTTGATCCAGCTTAGACAAACTAGACTTCGAGAGAATTTCAATCAGGAGATTGTGCAGATAGATAGATACACGATTGCTATGCAAAATCAAATACGACACCAATAGTTGCTCTGCATACCATATTCCGATTTGCAAAGATTACTAAGCACAGGTTACACAAACTAAAAAGGAGAGAATGACGTGGAAATTTATTATCTTTGTTTCTCTTTATGAAACTTGATTATGATCTAGTATTACTCCAAATACATTTGACAGCTGTGCTGTTTGGCAAAACCTTTTATTGCTGTACTAAGTCATATGTAGTTATATCAATATGTCATAGTCCTATGATAGCCATCCCCACTAACTACTAGAATGATATGCATTATGCATCCATTTCAGTTCAATGCATAACGGAGGAAATGCAGAACTAACGTACCTAAAGAATTACAGAACAACAGCAGGATAATATTAATTCTGTACCACACAACCATTTGATAGGTTAAATTACCCTCTCTAGTCTCTACTCATAAGCAGTGCTCCGAATGAGGTGATCATGGCTAATTGAGCAGAGCCTAAAGCAACATCATTAGCTATAGAGACTGACACCAATATTCCTAAATCCACTAGGCTAGCTAATAAGCTGCAATGAAAAGCAATACGAAGAGTTCAACAACTCAAGACAACAATTTCATTTGCAACATTTAATTGCAAGAATAAATGGATATTACTGGAGTGGTCGATGCTTCCAAACGGTGGTGGAACCTTGGTGGAGTGAAGCTTATGGCTGATCAGCACCGCCATGATGATATGGATACAAGCTCCCCACGCTGCCAGTAGAGCGTAAGAGCAGCTCCGTGTTTCTCCACATGGAATCCTCGGACCTGCACCCGCTTCAGGAGGCAGTCTGCCTGTGCCTCAGCGAGGTTGCTGGGCTGAACGGGCTTAAACCCAGTTGCTGCAAAAACACTCCTCCACGCTATAGCTTTCTGCGCCTTGTGCCGCCCAATCACTGCATCCTCAACTCTTGGCTGAATTAGGAACCTCTCGATCTTGCAGGCAGAATCAGCATCAATACCAGCAGCATCAAGCGAGTCAAGGAGGAACATGCAGGACTGGAAACAATTCAGGAAATGCTGCGAGAATGGAAGGTCTGCACGATCACCTCCATGATCAATAGCCACGACAACCTTAGGACAAAGCTGTTTCACCAACCGAAGAATCGCTGGCAGCGGTGGTGCACCAGCAGAGCAGCCAACAGGGAGGCTAACAGCAACAACTTCATCACCAGAGGAAGAAATGAGCTCCGCAGGATTGAATGCATCAAGACTGACGGCATTGAATTCGAAAGGAATTCCAAGGTCTGTGGCAAACTGAGAGAGGTTATCCTGGGTAAGGTGCAGCTCCAGTGGATGGTGGGAAGCAGTCGACATGAAAGCCGTGAGCTTCAACAACGGCAAGGCCATACCTCCAGCTCCCCGGCGGTGGGCAAGCTCCTGCAAGAAGGAAGCCCACTGACCCCCAACACCGAGATCAAAGTCAATGACATGGATGCAGGACGTTGCCATGCCACCAATTTCATCAAGAAGCGCCTGAGTTGCGGTAAAGTTAGTGAACTGGAGCACGGGTGACAGGTCAGAGAAAGACTTGTATGCTGCAAGCTTGAGGGCAACATCAAGCGGCGAGGTGACGCCGGAGGAGCCATGGTGGCTGTCGGCGAGTGCGAGGAGGAGGGCCTCCTTGAGGTAGGAGGCGGAGCGGAGGAAGGGCTTCCCAAGTTGGGGAAGCTGTTGATTGAGCCGCGCCAATATCTCTCGCGCGCCAACGGAATTGCCAGCCTCGGTTGCCTTTGCCGCTGCTGCCAACTCGTCCAGCAGCTGCTGCTGCGCCGCCTCCGCTGCCATCGACTTCATCACCCCGCGAGTCGGTGGCGGCGAAGGATTGAGCTGGAACGGAACCGGACCATGTAGTGGTGGTGAAAAGGCGAGACCTGGCGCCACCGCAGATGACTGCTGGTTTTGGGCGAGGTAAAGGTCATCTGGCATGGCGTGGTGGCGTTTGAGCGGTGGCTGGAGATGTGTCGACTGGTGATTGTGTTCGGGGAAGGACGGGAGAGGCATGAACAATGCTGCGGCGGGGTTCGGTGGTTGGGGTTGGTAGTGGTTCAGGAGAAATTGCGGCTGCGCACCGAGAAGAGGGGGCTTCGTGTCGATACCTTCGTGAAACAGCATCGAAGGCGGCGGCTGCTCTAGGGAGGTAGCCTCCAGCGAGAAGAGACCGAACCCTAATGAGGCCTTGCCGCCGGTAGCAGTGTGCGCACCGGAGGACGACAGGTCGGAGGCGACGCCGCTGAGGGGGTGATCCAGAGAGAAGCCAATCGGGTCCACGGCCGGGATCCCGAACCCTGCATTGTCAATAAGCGGCTGCTGGAGCACTGGCAGCGGCGGACCAGGCTGCTCCAGGTCGCCGGCGGCCCCAATGATCCAGTTCAAGAACGACTGGTCCGGCCCGGCTGCGTTGCCGAGCGTGGCCGTGGCGTCCCAGCCCTCGCCCCCGACGAGCCCCGCATCCAGGGCTCCCGGTATCGGGGGCAACTCGCACCCGCGGCCCCACTCCTCCTTCCCGCCGCCACCATGCTCGCCGGGGGCTCCCCATTTGGTGGCTCCGGCGGCGGCGGTGCTGCTCTCCGAAACCGCCGCCACACCGGTCGAGTCCGCCGAGCCGCCGCCGAAGGACGACGACAGCGTCGACGTGGAATACGGCGGGCTCGGGCTGCGCGTGCAGTCCAGCACCGACCTCGGCTCCACCACCAACAGTTCCCCCTTCCTCGCCGGCCAAAACAGCTCCTCCTTATCGCCGCCGCCGTGGTCCACTACCCCGCTCCTCTCGGCACCGAACAGCGCCGCCCTCATCTACCTAATCCCACATAATCGCGCGCCCCGCTCGGCGAGATCTGGGAACAGCCCAGCCCGGCGTTGGCGGGGGATTTTCTTGGAGCGTTTGATTGAGGAGCTAGCCTTTGCTTGCGCGCGCGACGCGATGCCAGAGTATAGCAGCAGTAGAACAGCGAGGAGGCAGGCAGCAGCAGTGCTCGCCTGCCTTGCCTTGTGCAGTTGGCTCTGCCCCTCTCTGGCTCTCTCCCCTCCTCTCTCCTCGCTTCCTCGCTGCTCCTGCTCTGCTTGCTATGGACTCCTCTCTCTCCACTGCCATCCTCTCCCTGGATGCGTGCAACATAAAAAAGGTTAAAAAGAAGGTGGGGTCCCTCTCTCTCCCTCTATCGTTTTCAATCGGCTCTGTACTGTAGTGTAGCGTCGTCTTTTTTACGCCCCTAGTAGTATGTTTTATCTGCTCGTATTTCTTCTCTGCTGCAGTCTGCAGAAAAGAAAAAAAACGCGAGTTTATTGTAGTACTGGTAGTAAAATTACTGTAGACTTATAGTGAGACTAGTCGGTCAACTTTGAATGCTGTTTTGGTGGTTTACACTCGGTTAGTACAATGGTAGGTACGGTGGTTAGATTGGAGTACTCCAGTCAATTCTTCTGGTAAACGGCGTGTTGTTAGTAGTTTCTTGAAGATCTGCGGGAAAGGCAATTTTTACTGCGCAGCCTACGAGTACTCCCTCCGTACAAAAAAGTCTTAAACCTATTTATTTTGACACTAAAATCAAAGTGTAATTAATTCATTCACCATATCATAAAACCAATGAACATACGATAAATAAGTACTAAAATGATTTCTTGGGTTCCAATTAACAATTTAATTTAGCACATAGTGATTACAAATAGGATTTAAACTTTTGGAAAAACCAAAGAATGAAATAGGTTTTAAACTTTTGGATGGAGGGAGTACGAATCAACCATAAAATACTTAGGGTTTTTTGTGAACAAAAGATCTTTTAAGAAATTTGAGAGGAACTTAATCTTATATAACATTTCTTATGTGGCCATTTGGATCATATGAATAGCTATAAAAAATTCATATGAAATTCCTTTGGATTGGCTCAAAATATGATAATTTTGGAAAAAATCTAACATGAGCTTCAACCTTTTGGAAAAAAATCTTGTGTCTATCTCATTCATCATTTTCATTTTTTGTGTTTTTTGGGTGGTAGGCGGCGTACCCATCGATAATGAGGTGTTTATGGTGACTTTGTTAATCTCAAAATATATCGACACAGTCTTCCGGAGGTGCTCATAGGGATAAGGATATGTTGTGTGCGTTCATAAGGGGTGGTGAGTGTGCGCGTATTATGAGTGTCTATGTTCGTATCGTGTTTCTCAAAATAAAATCATGTGTTTTTTCTGCGCACTATCCGAATAGCTATTGTTTTCCTATGTTTTTCCAATCCATAGGATTTGAGGTGTTAGGGCACTTCGAACCTGTTTTTTCTGTTCATGTGTTTTGAGAATTCCACGTATGAAAGGAGAAAGATTTTTATGTTTACTTTTTAGTGGCCTAAAATTAAAGATAGAAGAAGACAACAAAACTAACTAAATTATTTTAGATTAATATGTAAAAGTTAAAGGGTTAATTGGATCGTGCAATTATAATTTCTCCGGTTTTAAAATATATCATTACAATTCGCTAAATTCAAGTCATGCCATTAGAATCTTAATATATTCGAGATATCTCACTACTTACCTTTCGATATATTTGTAAAAAAGAGACAGAATTAACCATATCTTCTTAATTTTCCCTCACCCTTCTCTCCTATCTTCCTTTATAACCTAGTTCACTTTTAAATTTGTTCACCCATCAATTCTCTTCGAGGAAGTGGAGGATGATGTAGGCGCAAGCATGGTCACGAACAGGTGCACGCATCCCACACCAGGTGTGCTACCACATTGAGCCCTATGCTGCCCTCCTTCTGCTCATGCCTCCCAATGGCGACCGCTCCAACAACCGTAAAGAGATCTCTACGATAAGATGCGACCTTTAATCAACCAATCCACCATGAGCTCTCTTTCTTGCTCATGGAGGAATGACTAACTCATGAAGGGAAAAATTACAAGAAAAGAAGTCGGGATCTTGCTCAAGAAAGTGGGAATTAGATAGGAAATATGGAACTCGATACACTCTCCTATACTCAGGGTGTTAGGATGTGGCACCTGTGCGTGCGATCTCCCACCGGAGACTCTTAGGGTCTATTGTGTGCGTAGCATGAGAACTTGCCACGTAGTGGGCATCGAACGGATGCCTAAGCGCCTAGCCATGGTTGTCCATGAGCATCACCATGTGTCAATCTTAAAGTAGTCGTCCCGTGGTTAACACCGAACTAAGCATGGTACAATGAGTAAACCCTTAGGATAAGCTCTGAAAAACTATAATCTTCAATTTTAGAGAGATAAATGGAAAAAAAATATACAGTTATAATCCTACGAAATTCAACAACCCTTAAAAAAAGCATAAAGAGTTGATCACAGAATCCGTACAATCCATGGTTGAGTTGGTAAGAATAAAGGAAACAAAACAAATGTTACAATTAGCCAAACCAAACAAATCCTTGGTTCCCCGTGACAATTTTCTCGGTTGTATAGCAACCATTTCACATACAGTAATCTTTTTCACTAGTATTGGGCCAGTCATCTTGGATAGGACGTTGCATTTGAAACACAGAGAGCGCCCTGGCACCGTTTGAGCTGCAGGGGCAGGGAATCCTGCACCGTTTGTTTACCCTCGTCAGTCACCTTGCTAACTTTTTACAGTCTTTTGAACAGTGACGCTGTGACTGCGACCAGGCTCGAGACCTGGGCCGGAAGGTCCATAAGGAAATACGAGTAATTAATAGCCAAAGGCCCCAAAAGAAAGAAAGGGACAGTGCAAAAAGAAAGAATTGTTTTTAAAGCTCATTGGTCCCAAACAAATCTGTGTTATCACTGCACATTGCTACTGCAATTGACAAAAATACCCATGTGGAAATTTCAGTGGAATTCCACCCGTTCTTTTTTAGCACTAATATCTGTGCATACATTACTTTCTATGCAAAATAACTTTCCATAAAAGATCAATATGTCATTTTTACGCATCAATTTTAGCATTTTTACATATACCAATAAATCAATATTCTGAGTTTGTGGACGAATGGAGTACTGAAGAAGGAAATGCCTTTTTTCCTATGAATCCTACTTAGGAGTATTAAGTACATCAAGTTGAATCTCTGCTAATCGTTAAACAAATCTATTCTTTGTTTGGACTATGAGATATTAAAATTATTTTCAATTTTTTATTTAAACACTGTTTATCTTTTTTAGAAGAGCACTGTTTATCTAATCTACAGGAGTACTACACCATTTGGGCAAGGGGATTGCCACAATGCGGCTAGCCTCCTGCTGATCCTATGTTTTCTAGGTTTGGTAGTTTGAGTCTCAAACAAAATCTCAGGACCTACTCCTATTTCAGAGCTAAGCTAAAGTCCAGGTAGTTAGGCACTTTTGTGTGGCATATTATATTCACTTTGTGTGGCAAATTATATTCACAAAAGCTACTATAGAAAATAACCATGCTAACATTATGAATTCAAAAACAGTAGGACTACACCCTCCCTTTGAGATATAATGTGTTTCGTTTGTCCTTAATAAAACTAATTCGGGGGTTAACTAAGGTTGAGTTTGAGACGAGCATAAAGGAGAGAAAAGACTCTCGTTTTTTACGAGCATGCTTCCAAATTATGAAACATTGTGTTTTATAAGAAAATACTTTTAAAAATCATATTAATCCATTTTTCAAGTTTAAATAATTAATACTCAATTAATCATACGCCAATGAATCATCTCATTTAGTGTATCTTTTCAAACATATCTTAAGTTTGATAAAAAAAACATAACAACATCTACAATACTAAATTAATTTTATTAAACCACAATTGAATATACTTTTGTGATTTATTTGTTTAATTTTAAAAATGTTTCTATGTTTTCATACAACTCCAAATTAAAACACCTTACCTTCTGAAACAGATGGAGTACTATCTATGCATCTACTATTCTCACTTGATAAAAAGAGAAGTAATCAGAAAACCAAGCCATGCAATGGAAGTACCTTAACCAGTCACATAGCCAATCACATGTCTTTAACCAAATGGATAAAGGTGTTATTCCCCCTTCAACCATATATTTAGTCTCAAGAAATTATCTCCGGATGGTTTCTTTCCCATTTATGGATCAGGGACAGTGCCCCTAAACCTTTTGGCAATAATGATGAAAAGCTGGAATGAGCTCTCCAAGGTTTTCTCACCACCCTTTTGTCCGGTGGTCCTCCATGAGGAGCGTTTTCTTATCCTTCCCCTCCGACGTTTGCTTGCTCACCTCCCTCCGTCCCTCTCCGTGGCCCCCTTCTGTTAAAGAAGGCCATTAGTGAAGAGAGGAGGGGGGTAATGGTGTTATTTCGCACATCTTTTCTCCATAATACTCCTTCCGTCCTATAATATAAGAGGTTTTGGCTACAAAATTCTATAACCAAAATCCCTTAAATTATGGGACGGAGGAGTATATCAGCTGTTCTGACGGTAACAGCGTACGGCGGGGGCGTTATCTCTTCAGGTTGAGCCGACCCGATGGTGAACGTCGAACGGACGGGATGCAGAGCTTTGTTTGCATCGCGCGCGTGTGCACCACGGACCGAGATATCCCCATCGTTTAGCTTAAAAAACCAAAGTAAAAGCTAAATTTTGAATTTTCGAACTTGATTTCGAAGTTGATTTTAAGATATTTTTAACGTAATTTTTTTAGCGTTAGCTTCTAAGTCGCTACGAACATATATATATATACCTATAAATTAATTTTTATTTTTTAATAAATCGTTTTGGTTTATTAGTTAACATGGGCAACCGATGGGAACCTCCGTTTTTTCCTTTGTGTGGTGAACGTTGTTGCACCGGTCCGGTACTCCAGTGTGTATTGTTCCACCAGCTTTTTTTTTTATACGGCTGAAAAGGAAGAGGGAAATTCGTAGATGATGCGACACGACTCCTCGGATGATTGGAGTTTTCAGCCCCAACACAAGGGCCTCCTGACTCTCGAGCTACGACGCTTACATCTGGCCTCATCGTCGGGGGCACGATCAGAAAGGCCTTGTTACTCATAGCTTTCGGCCCAATAACTAGTCCAGTTTGGAGCGTGTCTGATCTCCTTTTGGCAACGCGTAACTCAAAAGGAATAAGCCCACCTTCACTCTCTCAACTATAACTCTAATCTTATTCATATCCTGAACCATAATAAGAAAAACTTGATCACTCAACTATTAAAACCGATTCAATTTAAACCTCTCAGTTATTTTAGAGAATAGTTTCACTAATGTGACACTTTAACCTGATCTATCCCGCTGAGTCATCATGTGGGATCCATGTGTCATTCTCACTCACCTCCTCCCTCTTTCCCATTCGGCTTCTGTCCGCTGAAGCTTATCTGCGCCACTAGCTGCTGCCCGTTCTCCTCCTAGATTTCGGTCGCCGCCGATGCAAAGTTCACGCCGGTGAGCAGCTGGTTGCTGCTCGCGTCGGTGAACGGCGGGATAAAGTCCTCGAACCCCAGAAGCTTAGCTGCACACACACGCGGGCATAGCATGCCCTTGTCAGTCACGGCCGATGTTGAAGCGATTCCCGCCGCCCGAGCCACAGCGGGCGGCGCAGGTGCTAGGGTTCGCGCACCCCCCTCCCTCCCGCCCGCCCGCAGGTCCTGGAGGTCGAGGGCGAGGGCCTTGAGGATAAGCGGCGCGGCGTCATTGGGGTCGAGGGCAATGGCGCGGTCGGCCTCCTCAAGCGCCGCGCATGCGAGCGGGCTAGGGGGCTTCTTGGGGCCCGCAGCGGTGCGCGGCGGCGGCGGCAGCGCGCGCATGGGCAAGGAGCTAGGCGCCCTGCGTGAAGTGGCGGCGCGACTGCCCGGTGGTGGAGGAGCCGCCGGAGCCGCGGCGGAGACGGTGGGCGGCACGACGGGGAAGGGAGTGGAGGGCGGCGAGCATGCCTGCGGCGATGAGCGAAGAGGGAAGAGGTGGCCGATTCCGCCGAACCCCTCCATGGTGTCGGCGCAACAGTGGGGGAGAGAAAACAACCCGTCGAGCTCGAGCTTCACGCATCCCTAGGTCGCGCCGGTCGCCGCCCCTCTATCGCCACCTAGCCGCTGCCGCTCCCTTCCTTGTTCCGCCGCCACCGCCGTGTAGAAGAGCAACGAGCCAGGGGAAGAGGCGCCGAAGTGCAAGAGGAAGGACAGAGAAAGAAGGGGAAGAGAAAGGATGACATGTGAGGCGCCCCACAGGATGACTTAGCGGGATAGATCAGATTAAAGTGGCACAACCGTTCTCTAAAACTACCGAGAAAGGTAAATTAGATGTTGAGGGGTTGAAATTACCGAGAAAAGTAAATTGGATAGGTTTTAATAGTCGAGGGATTGAGATATTAAGTATTACGGTTTAGGAATATAAATCAGATTAGAGCTATAGTTGAGGGAGTTAAGGTAGACTTATTCCTAACTCAAATCTATTGTGATTTGACCTATCTTATCGTCAAGTTTCCTGCTATATCCTCGCGTGTTTGTTAACGAACCACACCTAACCCGTACCGGAATGCGTAAAGGCAAGCTATGCCTTGGGAGTTGGAGCAGCGGACGGCTCGTCGCGTACGTGCTCTCTCGAGCGCAATTGTGAGATAACGTGCGGTGCTAGCTACCTATACCGCGCGACGCGAACGCAGGTTCACGGTGAAACGCGGCGAGGAGCGTGGCAGGAGTACGTAGACACAGCACGCAGCCACGCGCCCACGTAGTCGACGTCTACGCGCGCGCGCGCACCGGGGAACGCGCGGGAGGCGCGCGGCCGGCCGACACGGCGAGGCAAGCGCGATCTCGATCCGTCTCTCTCTCGCAACCCCCTCGTGCGATTGCCGTCCTTTTTCCGGCATTTTGTCGCACGCCGCCCCGCCCCCCCCCCCCCCCCCCCCCCCCCCCCCCCCCCCCCCCCCCCCGCGCGGCCGGGGCGCCATGCATTTTGCCTCGCCAAACCACACCACCGAAGCAAGCCGTGCCTCCCGTTCTCAGATCCACGCGCGCACCGCGCGCGTGCACCGCTCTGACTGCTTCGCTTGTCTCCTTGCGTCTAGCCGCGCGCGTTTGTCAGCTCCAGCTTCCACACACACCTGACTACTGTGCCTGACTAACCTGCCTGCACGCCAACTTGGCAACACAGTCGTTGTTCACCTGCTCACCATGCCTTTGACCGTTTGACATCGATCGATTTACGTACCCTAGCTAAGCTTCCAGTGTAGCCGGTGTACAGTACAGTGTATGTACCTGAGGAGGAGTAATTTCAGAAATGTCAAAGGCTGGGGCCTGTCTGTGGCGTTCTACTAAAATACTAGTAGTTCAGACATGTCAACGTTACGGGTTAACTAGCCAGCGATGGCAACACTGCAACCAACAAAATAACAAACAACAGTAAAGTTGTACGGCTTAAGTATGCCAACTTGGTTACATCGAGGATGTGAACTGTGCTTAGTTTATCGATTTAGGTGATATATATGGACCAGCTCCATGCTAGCTAGTAGTAGCTAGCAACAACTAGAACAGTGGATCGCACTGCGTGTAATAATTGCAATGCACATGATCAAGAGATGTTCTGGGAATTAACCACGGCTTGCCTACAAAATTCACGTATCTGTACTTGTATAACAGCCTCAAGAAAGGGGACGGATCGAGGCATTCATGTGCGGTCGAGGAGATGACTCTGCCTCGGTTCTCTTCGTAACCATTCTTCCTTCACCTATAAGATTTTATCTCTGTTACGCGTGACATGAATGCTTAGTTTATTACGTACTGTTAGTTCTGCATCACTGCGATTTTCTGCACGTTGTATAGTGGAATTACTAAGTCACAAAAGCATTTTAAAATTTAGAACCAGCTCTGCTAAGATATTTTACCTCTAGAAAAGAATATTAGCAAAGCACGCTTTCCACTTATATTAGTAAGAGAAAAATCCAACAAATACCATGGACAAGGACTCCATTCTAAGAAATATCATCGACGACCGCAACTTCTAGAAAATATCATTCTACGAGTCAATTTATCTCATAAATATCATTGCCGTCAGGATTTCATCCATTCTACTCTGTTAGCCGATTTAAAAAATGTGATAGGGTTAATGGGGAGGAATGGGTGATACCTGATGACGATGGTATTTCTGTGATAAACTGACTCGTACGATGATATTTCTATTTCTTGAAAGTTGCATTCATCTATATCATTTCTTAGAATGGATAATTTGTCAGTGGCATTTCGGATTTTCTCCGGTAAGACTTACACATTGACTCTCTTATATGATACAATAATTCCAATATTATATCCCTTTCCAATAACAAATTCAGCTGTTAAAACAGGGGAAAAAATGGTCATAAGTTATTGTAACCCATTCCAGAAACAGAGCTGTTAATGCCAAAAAAAAAAAGAAGCAAAGGTGCATTTGTCTTACAACTTGTCATATGAAGAAACTATTCTGAACACACCCCGATGCCGTTCTGCAGTTGTATATATTGCTCCAATGTAAACCTATCACACATGGTCCCTTCCTCCCTCAGTTCTAGCAAACCCCTCGAAGCATTGGGTGAGCTCCGAGCAGTACAGTGCAAGCCTTTCTCACTTTTATCTATCTCGATCATATCATATATCCAGTCCCTTCCATGTTCTCTAGCTTCTTGTATATATATCTACTTGAGTGAACCACTACTGCTATCTGCTCCATGCCTAGCCAAAGCTCTCCGGAAACTCTCAATGGGAAGCTAAAGGCCAACACCATTACCACCATTCTCCTGTTCATCGTCTTCCTCTTCACTCTCTGTATCACCTCATGTGAAGCTCGTCATGATCACCTTCGTATCAGTGACAAGTACTCAAGCAAGAAGTCTTCCTTGGTTTCCAAGGTCAAGCATATATATGATCATTGTTATTAAACTATTTATTCTCATGTTCTTTTTCCTAATTTTTATCTGTACTCTCTATCACGCAGGATGTGGCTGGAGACGATGTTGTTGGGAGCAAGCAGCCGATCGATCAATCAGTGGGCAAGGATGTGACGCTGAATGCGAAGATGGAATTGGCGGCATCATCAGGTGGAGTTCGAAATACTGGACCTGCTGTTAGGGTTTCGCAACAGATGCTTCGTCATCGGAAGCACAAGGATGATCAGGGAATTCACCTGGATTATGCTCAACCTAAAACCCATACTCCGTGTCATAACTGATGACATGATATAATGTCAATGCTAGATTGTCTAGTATAATCCTATCTAGCCTGTATGTTTTTCTAGCTCTGCCTCCTAGCTAGCACTAGAACACATAATGCACGTAGGTGTGCATGTTTTGATGAGAGCCCTCCCCCTGTGAGCCTCACTAGCTAGTTAAATTAGCTACAAACACTCATTTAAATGACAGACTGAGTGCTAGCTATAGCTTGGTTACAGGGAATTTTGATATATATCTCGAATGGAACATGCTAATCTTATATACTCTTATCTCTTTTGCCCTCGATCTCAAATTTGATTGATCATTCCTGGTAGTATCGTTTCATAGCAAGTGGTCGTGTGATTTGCAGGGAGTTCTTCTGGCTCTCTGAACAAACGATTTGAAGGAACCAAGGTACGTATGCAAGCATTTCAGTTTGAGATCTCACATACACACATAGCAAGCACGCACTAGAAAGCATTGCGAGCGCGATATATACACTAATACACATGCATTTATCTCTTCTTAATCCCCTTCTACAAAAATAATGTAGGTGGGGTCGGTTGCGAGAGAGCGTTCGGTGCTAGGAGCTGAGACTAACAGAGAGCAAGTAGGATCAAAGCCGGCGACCACTGCGTACACCGCGGAAACCCTAGCAGCCATGGACTACCCAGTTGCACACGCAGCTCCAGCTGTTCACAACAGGTAGCCATGCTCGGCCTCTTCACATAAATTGGCCAAATTTTGGAGGTATATATCGAGAGAGAACAGTTCGCGCTGTTGATAGTGTGATCACTGGTCAGAAGTATATTGTAGCGTCTGATCTCTCCGGTTTACTTAGCCCATCTAGCATCAAGCCTGTGATGTTGTATATATAGGATTACAAAATATGGATGCATGAGTGAATCAAAATATAAGTTTGCAATGTGCTTGCTCTTTGCTGTTCTTTGACAATTACAAATGTTGGATTTATTTCGTTCCATGAGAAACATACGCGCTCAGCAGGCCGGGACTGCAAAATGTGATCTTAGCCTTTCTTTGGTTTAGACGACAACTTCTGATATTTTGTGG
Source organism: Oryza punctata (assembly GCA_000573905.2). Lineage (NCBI taxonomy): Eukaryota > Viridiplantae > Streptophyta > Magnoliopsida > Poales > Poaceae > Oryza > Oryza punctata. The sequence continues at coordinate 31,871,204 of CM002489.2, read as the reverse complement.
TTAGTCAGAGTCTCTGAGATCAAGTTCCCTAGGCTTGTTAATGGGTGATAAATGGACCTAGCTCCAGAAGGCCGACTCTGTTTACAATATTTCGTCAATATTGTGCATCTAGAATTCTGGACCACAGTCAACAGTTTATACTGAAGTCGAGCAAAACCGTGTTGTACAGAGCATAACAAAAAGGCTTTCTGAAAGTTCAGTGCTTTCAAGTTCAGTCCATGATTATTGAGTTCCTTCTTTTAGATAGGGCTTTTGAGTTCCTGGTACACATTCATCAGTCAGGCTCCAGCCTCTTGCATTCTTCATGTTTGATCCAGCACAAGCTCTTGAATCAGCGATACAGTTCGAAAGCCCCAAACATTACCTCAAAAGAACAATTGTGTGGACTAAAGAGGAGCAAAAACAAACTTGTAGCAAGGTGTCTGATTAGAAACGCAAAACAGAGAGTAAATCCTAGTATATTTAGGGCACGAAGTACAAAGGTTTTAGTACATGCCCACTTGTGGCAATTATCTCAATTCTCCCAAGAATGTCCCCTTTGCTGCATCAATCTTACCAAAATAGTGTAACTAATGTGAGAAGTGCAACTGGAACAGAAACGCCTGCTCTAAAAAAGACAGACATCCCAACCCCAGATCCAAGCAAAAACCTATCGGTTTACATCCCTGGCGATGTATCATGCATGTGTTCATCAAGATGGTAAAACCACATGGATTCAACGTTCCGTTGTACAATTATCATTAACTACACTTCACCACAAATGGTTTGAATGCATTTAGGAACTGTGAGGTCCGCACCCCAAGCTTGAGGTCAACTTCTCCACCACCCAGCCAGAAGAAATCCTTATCTAACTTGGTAATAGCTTCATCAATGATAACCTGTGTAGAAACTCATTGTATCAGATGCCTTGAAAGCTTCAAATATATGTACCATCTCTTTCCAGAGAAACAAGAAATACAAGGACTCCGAACATCCATGCTTAAAATGCAATGTATCAGAAGCATAACTTGATAAGACAGTTTGTCCTACTCAGAGTTGAAAATTGAAACCATATATGTCACCAGACAGAATGCAGACAGGATTAGAATTCAAGAAACGTTCAACAGGATTTGTAAAGTACAGAATTTTATATGTGTGTGTGAAAAAACATGATTGTCCATTATATTCTTGCAAGATCTCCCCATTTGAAGTTGACCCTCATGACATAAAACTTGAAGTTGGAGGTAACATTTATACCGGTATGTCTGTTTCCATTCCAATGCATGTAACAGCATTGTGAACAAACCCCGTAAGCTTGAGTGACTCCTCTTCTGGTGCCAGCCTCACTGCACAAACACAAGTAAAATACATGAGGTAAAGAATAGAACTGGCAGAAAAAGTAGGCCTTCAGCCACGCCGACAAATCTTGAAATGCCTAAAATATAATAGAAGAAACATAACTGCAGGATGCTGAAATCTACACACGAAATACTGCATTCCTTTATCTTTGATCATGGTCACATTTTTTCCTTAAAGTGAAAAAAAATACCAGCATATGAAAAATATTGTTGTATGTAAAAACCATCAGACAATATGCGTGCCTTAGTTGTTGATATTAGAATCAAATCGCAGCATACCATGTTGTTGAGGAATTAAGGTTTTCTCCCATCCTAGAAGAGGTATATACCTCCTCATACTTGAGATATACCTCTCTATGGAGAGGTACCAAAAATAATCTTATAGGTTGGAATAGGATTGGGAAGAATCTTCCCATCGGGCGCCCGATGCCCCAAAAAAAAAATCATCGGTCAAATGTTCCAGTTGACCAATGAGTAAAACATCAAGTTATATATATGGTGAAAAAAAAAACTAGCAACTAAAATATTTAAAATTTTTATGAAACATGGTGAAGATACACGTTGAAATATGTCGCTATCACATATGAAACAACTAGTGTTAACAGATTGAAACATATGTTTTTCTTTCATCAAAATATAATCATGCGATATCTTGTTGTAAAGATTTAATTTCAACGAATTCAACAGTGTGATCGGATCATAGATTGGACGATTAGTTTAGGAGAAAAATCATTTTGACGCTCGCTAAAATACATGCATGCATGGATGAGGTGGAGAGAGAGGAGAGAGAGTAGTGACAGGTAGTTTCGGGAATTTTGTGAAACACGCTGAAGACACACATTGAAACATATCACTATCACATATGAAACAAAGAGTGTTAACAGATTGAAACATATGATTATTTTTATCAGAATGTAATCATGTGATATCTTGTTGTAAAGATTTAATTACAACGAATACAACGGTGCAATCAGATTGTAGATTGGATAAGTAATTTACGAGGAAAATCGTTTTGAATATCATTAAATGTATGCATGCATGCATGGAGTGGAGAAAGAGAGAGAGTAGGGGCAGGTAGTTGCCTGAATTTTGTGAAACATGATAAAACGCACACTAAAACATGTCGATATAGCATATGAAACATTGAGTTTTAACGGTTGGAAACATATGTTTTTATTTTATCGGAATATAATCATGTGATATCTTGTTATAAATATTTAATTACAACGAATACAATGATATAATCGGATCATAGATTAGATAAATAGTTTGGAACAAAAATTCATTTAAAGTTTAATGTGAGTTTGTTACATGCATGGATTATATGCATATAATGGTACATTTGTGTCTAAGAGCAAGTCAAGTCACTGGCAAAGGTGGCATGCAGTGCATGTGCTGATGTGCGGCAGCAAGTGTCAGAGCAAGGCCGTCAAGGGGTGCCCGATTTTTATGTTTGGATCGGGCGGCCGATTAGAAGCACTTTTGATAGTATTGTGAACTCATCTTTATATATGTTCTTGACCTTCTCTTTCAATTTTTAAAATTGAAGGTGTAGGTATTTGTTCTAGTCAAGAGATACATACCGGCTCCACCTTCTGACTAACACCTAACACTAAAAGTCTTTGCCATTGCCAATTATAAACTTGTCTTCTGATCAGTTCAACTTCAACCAGTTTATTTTTTTACCTCATAAATAGTAGGGAGGTACATACCTCTCTAAGGATAGGAGAAAACCTTTGAGGGATTTCATGGAAACTTTGAATGTTGATGACCAATAAAAGGTTATTGGTGGCACTCATAGAGATTGTTAAATTTCACTAATACAAAATCCTAGTCCCACCGGGCGTGCCAAAATGTTTCAAGATATTGTTATAAATCTTACTGTTAAATCTCTTCTTGGGTATCTGCTTCTCATTTAGGGCATAGATGAAGTTCTTGATGCTGTCAGCATTAAGCCGTGCCATATACTGCAAATATATCCGTGTTAAGATAAAATTTACTAAATTAAATCTGAAGATAGTGTGTTGAGATCGAACTTACAGCTTACCTGAACAACGACGACATAATATTTTGAATTCTTTGGATTGCTGCAGTCAACAACATCTGCAGCAGCTTGTGTATTCACCTAATAGGTAACTTCAACATCAGCATTAACATAAAGGCTTCATTATTTACAGATATCTTGGCATAAAAGTGAAATTGTAGCTCTATGCTCAGATAACACAATATTGCCCATCGCTCCTCCCATTAATGTTGTTCTAGCCAAACATAAAAGAGTTTAATTTTAAGAAATACAACACTGCACTTATAGGCAGTGAAGTTCGGTCCATATTGCATTTCTGAATCTAAAGTTGAGAAGAATGTAAATAAGTTCATTGCAACTCAAAACTTCATGTATAGCTGAGCAAATATTCCTAAGAGTGCCCAAAAGCACAACATTTCTTGCTTAGCAGTACACACCCTCTTATCAACAAATGCCATGAAAACAGAAAACATTTTGTTGTCAAGATGTTGAAGCTGCTCTCAAGCAAATTGATCCAACTGGTTAAATATATTAATAAATAAAGCCGCTCCCATCTATCAACCGTCCAGCTGAAACCAAATCACAAGGAGCAGCTATCCTTCTCTGTTGAACACTTCAACTTAAACCATTTCTTTCATAGTTCACTACCTAGCCATTTCCAATTTATCATGTTACCACTTACCACGCCATGCTAACAAAAAGTATCAAGTCATTATCTTGTATCCCACCAACAACACCATTGTGCCTAAAACCCTAAAAAGTTAGTAATAACACAAATCCAAAGAGCTATCTCCAAGCTCACGTTACGCAGGCCAACTGTTCGACAAAATGCCGCACGGGAAGGAAAGGGAAGGCCCGTACCATGACGATGCTCTTGCAGAGTTGATCGACTGAATCGGCGCGGAGGAGGTCGCGGCGCTCCTCGAGAGGGCGGTCGTAGTAGTCAGCGGGCACGCGCCGGAAGGTAAAGTCGAGCACGCCGCGCTCGGTCAGGATGGAGGAGAGCCGCGCCTCGGTAGCGCCCGTCTCCACCTCGCCACCCGAGGGCGCCGCGGAGATGGATAGCGCCCCCAGGCGGTGCTGCTGCGCGGCGAGCTCGAGGTCTGCGACGCGGCGGAGGATCTGCAGCTGCCGCGCCTCGAGATCGGCCGCGGCGGCGTCCATGGTCGCTGTTGTCTGTCCTTCCTGGGGGACTAATTTGATGGTTTTGGGGACTTCGAGGTCCAAAGGCTCAGCTAATCCCCTGTTTGATGTCAAATCAACTCACTTGTAAAGTTTTAAAGTCAAATTGTCGACTAAGCTTAATCAACCATTTGCATCTTTTAATTTAAAAAATCAAAGTGAATTTTTTTAAGGGAGAAGGAGCACTTTCAGTTTAACCTTCGAGAGTGACGGTGAACAAGATATAGGCAATAAGATAATAAATTTTTCTAATGACACAGTCATCGAACAACAAATGTTGTTAGCAATCTAGCTAATGCACGTATGTTGTGACTAATGAGATATTGAGATCAATTTGAACTTCTCTTTGAACGAGTAGCAAATGATTGCCAACTAGCCAATTTTGCTCAAGAGAAGTTCAACACCTGAAGACCCACATCATCATGAACAACTTTGTGTTTTTTTTTTTTTTGCCACCACGACTCACACCTAGTTGATCATTTGCTATTTTGGATACAGTATACTACCACGTCACCGGGGATGTGGTACTGGATACGAAATCTCGATTTTGCTTCTCTTCCTACCTTCTTCCTCCCTCACTTTCTTTCATCCCCTTTCCTCGACCGGCGAGCCACCCGGCTCCGTCAAACTACTCGTCTCCATTACCTTCATGCTTGCCGTCCTCCAAGTGCTCCTCGTCTACATGAAGATTGGGTTTGCCATTACCGGTGTCATCGTCTACCACCTCATCCAGTATGACCTTATTGGCGCTCCGCTTGATTCTAACGTTGTGGCCCTCAACCACCTTATCAACACACCACTCGACTCCTGCGCCCTCGACCCCCTGCCTCCGGCCATGCCATCTCCACATCCGTCGATGATGCCAACGAGGATGCGCGGATCTAGGCCAACAAGCAGATGGCATTAGATCAACTAGGCGTGGGTCTAGCAAAAAATCGAAGTAAGCCAGGAAGATACCATTGAAGAATGTGCCATCGAAGTGTATGACTGTCACGCCCCGATCTGGTCCCAGACGGGGACTAGAACGGACGCTCCAAATTAACCTGTCAAACGATACCAGTCCCAGGATACAGTGCTGGTATCACAGGAAGATAGAATATCACAACAACAGAAGTCTCTTTATTATAGAGTAGGGTTACAGTCATGTTGGGCTGCGGACAAACCCCGAGCTCACAACTGCATTACAAAAGGAAAGCGGAAGCCAAAACTTGGACCAAACACCACAGGCGTGACTTGGGAACTAGGCCGAAACCCTAAAACTCATCGTAGCCGACTTGCTCCTGGAAGAACTCCTCGTCAGCAGGATCCACGTCATCTTCTTCAACAACTGGGGGGGATTATTTATATAGAGCAAGGGTGAGTACGGGAGTACACAGCAAGCCATGGGAATTAAGTGTTTAATGCAGGCTTCAAAGAAAAGGCTGTTGTTTTCCAATTGATTTTAGTTAAACTCATTTTAAAACAACTAAGTGAGTGCTTCTCAAACGACACGGATGAGACAGTGCGTCTCATCCAGTCGGAGTATGTGCAATGTATCAGTCTTTGAACAGTTCAAGATTGGCACCCGGCCAACAGATTCCAAACGGCCTCCCGGGCCTGGCTGATCCCGTCAACCACAAGTTTTCCAAACATCGAATCCCATTCCACAACATCAATTTTCACAAGCAGTAGTCAAACAAAACTACGCTAGGAATCACCTTACATCCGCCCATGACCGTGGGCACGGCTGTTCGAACAGTTTGTTAACCTCTGCAGAGGGGGCACACTTTACCCACACGACATTACTAACTCGGATCACCCAGCCTGTGCGGAACGGCCACGTCTGGAGACCTTGAGGCTTTCATGACAAGGCATTTCGAAAGCCGATCCAGGTTTACCATATGCCAACGAGAAGGGTCCCAGACCAACACCAGGTTAGGTCCCACACCATACTGTGCCAGGAAACCCGGGGGTTCTCCCCGACACCACCCCGTAGAATCCACATGTCTCTTGGCATCATGGCTCCCCTGATTAGCTAATTACTCAGCCAGGGGCGTCCCATTCCACCCGTGTGGTCGCACTTGTCTTATGTTCGGATGAAATTCCAAGGAAAACGGTCCTTAAGCGCAAGAGCGGGAAACCGTACTCCCGGTACGTTCCCCGGTCTGCGGTTTTTGGAAAAATCATTTGGTTCACAAACACCGACCCAGGTGTCGGGTTTTCCAAGTCTTTTGTAAAACCCCAAGTTTTACCCATCGTTGGATATTTTAAATTTTTGAGGGGAGGTATTCCGATGATGCGTGCCCGAAGGTCCGTGCATCGAAACACAACAGTCGACAAAGGAGGTTTAAGTGTTCAACAATTCATGGAGGGTAAATGCAGCAACAGGGATTTGGGCCGGCAGCCTATCTCGCAAGCCGCGACCGAACTATTAGTGTTAATCCTATTCATGCAATATTTGCGAAAAAGAAATACTTAGATTTAACTTATAGGTGCAAGATGATCAAAGGTGACTTGCCTTGCTCGAGATCTTGAGCTTGATCCTCGAAATCCGCACACTGCGAGTCTTCGGGCTCCGGTTCTATACGCGAAACGAAAAAGACTCAATAAACAGTGAAAAGAAAACCCTAATAGAGACCACTAAGTGTGCCATTAGATAGATCTCGAGATTTGAGAATTTTTGGAAGTTGAACGGAGTCAAACGAGTGTACGGTTGAAAAGATATTGAATTTCTAAGATTATTTGAATTTTCTGTCTAAGGAAAAGGATTTATTAAATTCCTTTTGAAAAGAAAAAGGGGAGGGGGAAAGTTAGACTTCCCTCGGGCGGCTTGGGTGCGGCCCGAGAGGAGAGACGCGGCCCGGCCGAGCAACTCGGGCCGGCGCGTGCGCAAGGGGAGGAGGCGGCCCATCCGGGAGAAGAGGGCAGGCCGAGCGGGGGAGGGGGAGTGGACCGGGCCGGAGGTGGCGTGGCCCAAGGCGCGGGGAAGCAGGCCGACGCGGGAGCAGGCCGAGCGGGATGGGGCGCGGCCCAAGCGGCGGCCCACGCGCGGGCAGGGAGAGAGAGAGGGCTGAGGGGGGGCGCCGGTCAAGGTAGGGCCCGCAGTGGGTCCTACCGGGGGTTTTCTCCTTTTTTTTATTTTCTTCCTCCTTCTTCTTCTTTCTTCTCCAAGCTTCTTCTCTCTCCTTCTTTCTTCTCTTCTTTCTTCTTGCCACGCCGGCCAACCGAGGGGAGAGGAGGAGGGGGATGCGGCGGCCGGCGGCAGAGCGGCGCCGAGCCGGGCCGGGCGGGGTCGGCAGCGGCGCGGGAGGGAGAGGCGCGCGGCCGTGGCGTCGTGCACGGCGCGGCCGGCCGGCGACGAGCGGCGACTACGCGGCGGCGGCGGCGGCGACTACGCGGCAGCGGAGGGGAGAAGAGGAAGAGGAGGGCGGCAAGGGAGTTACCGCGAGGGGGAAGCCGAGCCGGGGAGGAAGAGGAGAGCACGGCCGACGGCGAGCTCCGTGGCGCGCGACCACGACGGCGTCCGGCGGCGCGCGGCGACACGGAGGGCGGCGGCGAGGCGGAGGTGAGTGGCGGTGGTGGAGTGGTGATGGAATGCTGCTCGGTGGGAGGGAGAGATGGGGTTTTTGTAGAGGGTGATGTCGGTTTGGAAGGGGAGGGAGGTGTTGGTCGGTTGCCAAACCGACATGGCAAGGAAGCATGGGCGACGCCGGCGGGGAGACAGGGAAAAAGGAGGAGAGGAGGATGTTCCGCCGTTTTTGGAAAAGAGAGGGGAGAGAGGGAGCAGCGGCGCGCACTGGAGAGAGAGAGCTCTCTCTCAGCAAGGGAGAGAGAGAGATGGCGGTTGGGAGGGGAGGATGGGCCGAGGGAGAGAAAGAATTCGGCCCGCGAACAAAAAAGGAGGAACAGACTTGCTGAAAAACAATGCTTTGGGAGAATTTGAATTGGACAAATTAAATTTTGATTTGGAATTGGAATAACGAAATCTTGGCACACTCGCATAGACAAGAAAACAAAATCCAAAATTTTTCGGAATTACGTTTTTTTTGGAAATAGGTTTTTCCCTAATATCTAACGCCCGCCGCGACGGGCGGGCGTTACAATGACAAATAGTAAAAAATCCCATCTCACAAAGCTCATATTCATATATATTGGTGCAAGACGTATAACCGTATACGTAGCCTTCTAATTAAAAGGTAGTAGGTAGCCCTGTGATGTACTCCCTCCGTTTTTTAATACATGACGATGTTGACTTTTTGAGATACGTTTCATCATTTATTTTATTCAAAAAATTATGTAATTATCATTTATTTTACTATGACTTGATTTATCATCAAATGTTCTGTAATCACGATTCAAATATTTTTATATTTGAAGAAAATTTTTGAATAAGACGAATAGTCAAATGTTTATCAAAAAATCAACGGCATCATGTATTAAAGACGGAGGTAGTAGGAATGGATGGATAAGTGAACGATTATAATAAAAAGGTCTGTTCACTATAGAAATACTAGTAGTTGTTACGATGGAATCGTGGGTGCATGATTTCGTCGGTCGAGGTTAATATCTTTGTGTTCACAAATATGGTTATACGTTGGTAGCTTGGTATAGAGGCCGGAAGGTATCTTCATTGTTAAAAAAAAATGTTATACCTTTAACCATTAATCACATGGTCAAAATCAAAATTAAAAAAATATAGTGAAGCACACAAACAAAATATTCATTTAACCTATGGATGGAGGGATACCGGGATTTGATATTGGGTTGATTTCTCTTCTAATGAAAGTCTATTACAATATTAGAGTTTAACGCACGTGATCTTTTGATTTTGATAGGTTAAGATTGTCTCACCCTTTACAACAGGTGGGAAGAAAAACTTTAGCCCATTTTTCTCCTTACTACAGTATATATAGAGAGAGAAGAAATGAACAATACACACCACCAAGAAATATAGAGAGAATAAATGAGAATGAAGGTTGTCTAGATCAATTGATGCTATCTAATCACATTTTGAGCTTGTAATACGAAGTTCAAACGTGCATGTATATTGACATTAAACTTGGTGAATGAGCTCGTCATACAGTTAAGATGATTTTGAGTTGGCTAGTTGAGATTTGATAACATATATATTAATTAAGTAGAGCACCAGATTTAAAAATTGTTTTGTCAATTCAGGTGACCGAAGAGTGAGCAGTTTCAGTAGAAGATCAGTTAAATGGATCAAATGGTCTCTGATTGAGCCAAGATTTTAATAGCTTGGAAAAGACTATTAGATCTTTATTTTTCGCCAAGTTAGATGCTACTCGGCGCAGCAAACGTACAAACAATCAAACCCCATCTGTCAGAGAGATGGCGCACCATGCACCTAAACCAGGTTAAAATAATGCACGGAAGCAAACCAACACACCACAATGGGTGAGCGGCGCAGGATCTCCATCGAACGGCCAAGATGCCAAGCAACGAGAGAGCCCCAAATTCAGCAGAATTCCAGCTTCGCCTGACGTGTCATGACCCGGCTGCATCCACGCCAGCGCCAAAAGCTAAGGAACAAGCAGCTCAAGTGAGGTTTGAAGTCTTTAGATTTGCTTTGTGGTTTATCCGAAGGAATAGAATGTGCAACTTCTCAATTAGTTGTTACCATATTGTATGATATTTGTTGTCATGTTGTTCTTTTTCGTTTTTAATTATAGGTTGTGTGCATCCTATCTAGGTCGGAAGTGATTTTAATGTAATTATATAACTTTGGTGTCGCTACTGGAGAAGTGATTTTTTATCGTGGTACCGAAACACAAATATTTCAGATAGATTAAGAACCGGTACTAAAAATATTTTTAGTACCAATTCTAAAAGTCCAAGTCCCAAAAACATATTTAGTCCCGGTTGGTGTTACCAATCTGAACTAAAGATGGATCTTTAGTCCGGTTTGGTGTTACCAATCCGAATTAAAGGGTGTTACCAACCGGGACTAAAGATATTTTTAGTACCGGTTGGTAACACCATCCGGGACTAAAGATGTCTCTAGGGTTTAGTTAAAACGAAAATATCTCTATCCAAATTAGATGTGTGTATGGTAGGTAAGATGGTAACGCGCGTGAAGCTGAGATGAGAGATCTTTGACTTTGAATCCCGCATCTCTCATATTTTTTATTGAGTATGCATTTTTAGTACCGGTTATTTTAACCAGTACTAAAAATCAAGATTTTTAGTCTTAAAAATTTACTCTCGGTTGCTATAATTGGTACTAAGTGGTTGTAAATCAGGACTAAAAATCACTTCTTCAATAATGTACAATTATCTAAGATCAATAAAGCTTCCTTTACGATATCGAGTGTGCCAACATCGTATCTTTACGATGTTCATCACGTACCACTAGTTTTCTAGAGAAGACATCATCATGTACCATTATTTGAAAACAATGTGATTGCAACCTCGGGTATTAGCCAATGCTCAATCCAAGCCGGATGTCCAACGAGGCAATGACGATGTCTTGTACGTCGCACTATGCCAGTGCCAGTCAGGCGACTGCTTGCCACCGCAGACGTAAAAAGCCTCCTCCTCTCCTTTCTCCGTGTTCGGCACACGGACTCCACGTCCACTAAATTTTAGGTACCATCCGTGCCGTGCGCAACGGTGAACCCCCGATCCCACCTCAGCTGGCTCTACGCGCGCGTGTATAATGTATACACCGTGCCGTGCGCTGCCCTACCCGACGTAGCGGCGAGACCAAGAAATCCAGCGCGTGTGACGAGTGACGACGTGATCGAGCTGTTGGGCGGACCGGGCAACCGGGCACACAAAACCGAGACATAGTCACGGGCGATGAAACGCGCGCCCGTACATCGTGTGGGGTGGGCTAGCTGCTGGTTGACTGGTTGTGTGCGAACGGAGACAAGTTTATCAGCACTGAAACCCACGCATCGTGATCGGTTCTCTCAGGAGTCGAAACTTAGCTTGGAGAAAGATCCCACTGGTGGTCGCGCCCAACCTGAACACCTGATGGGCTGTTAGGGCAATAGCAGTGTATTCCAGCTGAGCAAGGAACCCAAGCATTCACGTAGAGAAAAAGTAAATGGGGCTCCCATCCCTCCCAGTACGCGTGGCTTTAGATAGGATCCACCACCATTTTTTAGGCGGGTCCCATCATAAAAAAATTGGCATCTCCTCTCTCAGAAAAAAATCACCCGTACCTCCCTAACTTCCGTCGCTCCTTTCCCGTCTCTCTCCTCTCCCTCACTCGGCTCCCATGGTGTCGACCCCTGCCCCCTCCTCTCCATCCTCTCCCATGGCGGCTCACGGTGGTGACTCCTCCAGCCCCTCCTCTCCTTCCACCGACAACGCACACGCCCCCTCCTCTCCCACTGGCGGTGTAGATCTAGCGCTCCCCTCCCTAAACACTGTCGACGCCGCTTGGGTCAGGCAGTGGTGGCGGCAGCTTGATGGCATCGGGCACCTCTCCCCTCCCTCTCCAGCCTCCTCCCTCGGCTACCCCGAGCCTAAACGGTGGCGGCGGTGGTGGCTTCCCCGAGCCCACGCAGCGGCGGAGAGCTCCCCGAGCATCCCTACTCCGGCGAGCTCCTCGAGTGCCCCTACTCCGGTGAACTTCTCTCTTCCGTTCTTCTCCTTTCTCTCTCGCTCTCACGTTCTTTTTGTGCGTGGAGGAGCATTTTTCCTGAAAAAGTTGTTGCGAGATTCCCGTGGTCAAGTTTGGTCACATGAACCCGATGAGGAAACGGTCTCCACTCCCCTCTCTCCTTCATACAAACGATTTATCTACGTGTACCAACGTTATCACACATCACATGTGTGTATTGTGAATGATCTTACTGGTCGGTACCTGGTGGGTACATGCGCACAAACTACTCAGACGCAGACGCGCTCGTCCGGTGGCTGGTGGTGCAGCCACCCCGCAGCCGGCAGGCCCACGCGCGGTCACGGGCTCTCGAGTCCGCGCATCTGCCGCCTTGGTTTGGTTGGCACTTGGCACTTGGCAGGCTAGGTCCCTACACTCATAGTACTGGCTACTGCAGCTGCCCGCGCGCGCGTGAGCAGTGGAGGTAAAAAGGATATCGCGGCTTCATAGCTGCGCGTCTGCGCTGCTGGCTGGGCTTGTGTGCTGGGTGAAGCGGATTGATGTGCCAGTAGGCCTGCCTGGCCAGGCAGAAGGCTGGTGTGTGCTGCATGGATCACGTCAAGCCTGTCGCGCTACGTTCGCTTCGTGTTGGACAGCTGAAGCCTGAAGAAGGCGTCACTTATTCACGTGAGTGCTTCTGGAGAGTTCCGTGGTCTTCCAAATTAATACTCTAGTAGTAGAAGGGAAAATTTTACTCTAATTGGCTTCTAATTTGTGCCCACGGTGAAGTAGGCTTATCACGAAGAATGTACAGTACTGTTTGGCGGCCTAATGCAGCTCCTTTTTAGGACACGGTTTAAGGATCCCATCGTTTCGCTTCTTCTACGGCTTTTCAGCCAAAATTTAAATTTTAAAACTTAATTTTAAATTTGATTTTATGGTTTTTTTTTATTTTACAGTTTTATCTTTTGAATCGCTATGAACATATATATATATATATATATATAAAAGTTTTACTCATAAATTATTTTTTGGTTGCTAATAAACCGTATCACTTTTAGCTTTTAAAAAGCCAACCGATGAGACCCTAAAACACGTGATTTCGGTGGTAATTTCGTCGTACTCCTTCGCTGTTTTACGATGGTGTAGACGTGTATAGTTGAACTTTAAAATCCAAAATCACTAATATATATATATATATATACACTAGTTGAGCGTGTATTAATTTATAAGGAAGCAAATTAACTCTATGTATACACACACATATATATATATATGTATATATGTAAATTTATTTAGTGCTCCATGGTGTCCGGATTCCATGATTCAAATTAAGTATATACCAATTCAAATGAGTATGAATTCTTTTAAATGTTTAGGTATTAACATTAACTACTGTACTAACTAGTTCAAAACAAGTTTGAACTGAATTTGAACATGTTTTTGGTTAGATTTTGATCCTAGGTATATAACATCCAAACATATAATTAGTTTAATATGTAATAATGCACTGCGAAATAAAGTTAAATTTGAGTTGTTTTGTTGCTAGGTATAGGTATGAATCAAATTCTTATACCTAGGTATATACTCGCAATTTGAAAATTTTGAAAAATTTAAGTGAACTTCTGTATTTCACAACATAGTGCCCAGGTAGCATGGTGTTCCATATGGGTGTCTTATTTGGATGTGGATTTTCATCCCTCGAGGGGATATCCCCTCGCTGTTTGCATATCATCTAAATAGTTATAAAAAAATTTAAAAAAAATTGACAAGATAGATTAATATGAAATATACCACTCCACAAACATGCAAGGTCAAATTCGACTTCTACAAGTTGCAACAAAAAGATTAAATTAAATTAAAAATAGTTATCATGCATTCGCGTACATATTTGTTATTTTTGTTACAATTTATAGAAGTTGAGTTTTAATTTGCATGTTTGTGAAGTAATATATTTTATATTAATCTATCTTGCTAAATTTTTTCAAAATTTTTTATAACTATTTAGGTGATATGCACAAAACGAGAGGATATCCCGACCTCGAAGGATGATTTCACTTTCCCGTCTTATTTGTTATATGTTGTCTCTTAGTAGAACAGATGTAAACTAAAAATAATAATTCATACGGAAATTTCCAACAAATTAACTGTCCTAAGTACATTTTGTCGTACAATGCTACATGGAATTAAACTACGAGAACGTACTGCAAGCAAATTACAACCACACTCAGACATAGACACGCCAAATTCAACCTAAAAGAGCATCCATTGCATGCAGTTCCTTGGAGAACAAATCCTCCATTAATTGACCAAATGATGACAGAAACTGAAGAAACATAAACAAATCAAGTACAGTTAACTCGCTGGAGTGATCTGAAGCAGTTCTACATTCAGAACTAATAACAGAGTAAGTAAAAACTTGATCGATGCATGAAGGCACTCAAGAACGAACGCTGTGTTCGTGCATGCGTACTGCATGCAAAGCACGTCGTTAAACCGTACGCGCGCTACGTAGCTTAAGCACAGATGAAGCCACTAGGGACGTTCTTGCCGCAGTAGTTGACGAGGAGGCTGAGCTTGACGGGGATGTCGAGGGTGATGCCGAGCACGTTGGCCTTGATGGCGGTGCAGAGGCATACGGCGGCCTCGAGGTCGGCGAGGCCGCCGAGGACGCCGCAGCATGGCTCGTACGGCGGCTGGCCGACCTCGGCGCTGACGAGGCCCAGCACGTCGGCGCACGCCGCGAACTTGAGCGCGTTCTTGGGGCACTTGGTGTAGTAGGACGGCGTCGATGGCGTCGAAGGCGTCGGGCACTTGCCGCACGCGCAGCCGCAGGCGCTGGCCACCGTGAAGAAGAGGACCAGGTTTAGAGCCACGAGGAGGAATGCCCTAGATGCCATGGCTAACGCTAGCTGAAAGCGTACAAACACTTGCGCCGTTGCACACAGGGCTACGTAAGTGATGGTCTGCAACTAGAGACTGAGATGTGCGAAAACTCAGCAGAATACGTGGGTATTTGTAGGGGAGAGAACCAGAACCCTAGCAAATCTGTTGTTGTCAAAAGACTCCTCCTGACAAACTATATTCTCAGATCTCCCCCCAAGATTAATTAATTATGCACGTATATGATCTTTGTGAGAGTTTTTTTTTAATATAAATACAATACAAATTCAGACGTTCACAGCGTGTGCGTACTTACACACACTCTATCTCTATGAACCTATGAAAGGCTGGATCGACATATTTTGAGATTGACGAAGTCACCATGAGTACCTAGCTGTTGACGTATACGTCACCTACCGCTGAAAGAAAAATTGTTCATAAATGTGACTTAAATCCGGATAGTTTGGTTCCACCACAAGAAATCTAAACAGTTGAGCTATGCTCATTTTGTTATGAGAGGACATCCTGAACGATCGATCATGCACATATACTAGATGCGATTCGCGTCAATGTTGTAGAAAACGGCTTACCGGCCATTTAATTTAGTTGTTTGTATATACGGACACGAACTATTTTGTTAACGTGATGCAGAGTACAATTCTCATTTATGAGCACCAAAACTCCATTTTTAGCAATCAATTGGCCCTTTTTTAATCATCTGTAAATAGTTGTGCATATATTACACTTGATATCATTTAAAGTAACACATTTATCTTTTAGGATCTTTGTGTAGTGTTTCTATATGTTTGTTTACATATTTTTTAGATTTTTATTTATCCAATATGAACCAAACTCCGTAACTATTTGGTGTACAACTATGAGCATCTCGGAAGCTATATATTTTGGGTTAATGTAATCTATGATCATTCAATTGACATATTTAATTTATATAGTTTTATGCATTTAAATATCCAAAGAAGCGCATAATATTATAAAATATATACATTTATTTGCATAAGCCAAATTTTCACACATATAGTTCTAATTTTTGTTTGTGTTTGGGATAATTGTTGAGTGGTACCCTCTCCCTATGTATTTCACATATATAGTTTCGATTAATCACCTGTATTTCACTAAATTGACTATTTATACATCTATACAGATTGTTTGCATACGGCCGGATTATATATTATATATGGAAATTAAATCTGAAAAATGCTTCTGAATTCTAATGTGACGAGTGACAAATATAACAAGAGCCTAAGTGTTGGCCTCAAACGTTGTAATAAACTAATACTGTTTGCACTAAAAAGGGCGCTGCACCCTTGGCTGTGTGAAGTATATAATGGGAAAAAATATCTTAAGAAAGAAAATCTGTTTCAATTAAGATTAGCTCTGAAGGTAATATAAGTCAGATATAGCAATTAACATACCTATGTGGAACCAATTTTGTTAGTAGCTCACGAAGATGCTGATATGCATGCAATGCAAGACAACAAAAGAGGCAGATCTGGATTTGAAGACCAGCATGCATGAGGGGAGCATATCTTTTTTAAGACTGACAAATCATGCATGCATGTAATAATTCATATTTCAGAACGCACCACCTCCTATACAGCGAATTAATTACATGCAAAACTATGCCGAGCTAATTGCAACTTATGTTGATAGATATTGACAGCACGATATTTGTCATGCATATGCGAATGTGCATAAAACACCTCACAAAAAACATCTATCGCATATGCCAACTTATAAAAAACCAAGCAAGTCACGTACTCACACACATGTAAATATTTTTCACTCTTCTTAATATAAACACTTAAGTCTGGCTCTTTTTTTTTAAAAAAAGACATATATATATATATATTGGATTTTAATCCCTCAAGAGGACATCCCCTCGTTATTTGCATATCACTCCAATAGTTATGAAAAAAATTTAAAAAAATTAAGAGATGTATTAACATATAATATATTACTCCACAAACATGCAAGTTAAAATCAACTTCTACATCTCGCAACGAAAAAAATAAATTTTATTGTGAATATACGTTAACTAGTTGGAGTTTAATTTATTTTTTTCGTTGTGATATATAGAAGTTAAATTTGAACTTGCATGTTTGTGGAGTGATATATCACATATTAATATATCTTCTTTTTTTAAATTTTTTTTATAACCATTTGAGTGACATGCAAACCACGAGAGAATATTCTCTTGAGGTATCGATTATATATATATAGGACACCCATATGCTACTACCGAGAGTAACTACTCCCATAAGATCAGATGATGATTATCCTCGGTATTGACTCATGTTGGTTGGAGCAGAAAATAATCCGTTGGAATGAAACATAATATGAACATGAAAATAAGCAGAATTTATAGTCACTTTAAGAGGACCTGTAAATCATCTTAACAAGGAGCAGAATATAAGATAGAAAAAAGTATGTGTGTATATATATATGTGTGATATGAAACAAAAAATGTGCAGAAAATTATTCAATCTCGAAATGGAGCAGAAGATCAACTAGTTATATAGCAGAATATCAACACGAAAGCAGAACATCAACTAAGGGAGTAGCTACTCCCGGTAGTAGGTTATATATATATATATATATATATATATATATATATATATATATATATATATATATATATATATATATATATATATATATATGTATGTATGTATGTATGTATGTATGTATATGTGTATGTATGTATGTATGTGTATATGTATGTATGTGTATATGTATGTATGTATGTGTATATGTATGTATGTATGTATGTGTGTGTGTATATATATATATATAACTGTGTTACCATACGCGCGCGCAAAAGTACCCCTTTGTATTGTACCACGAACTGCATTAGTCTTAAGTAAAACACCCATTTTAAGCTAGCTAGCTAGCAGCTTTTTTCAGATGAAATGTGGACAATTTAGGCCAAATCCATAGAAATGGCATTGTCAGCTCGAAGTGGAGAGGGACTAGCTGTACAATGGGTAAGTTTAACCCCCATGCACCAAACCGTGCTCCCCACGATTACCAGAAAATAATTTATCATTCTATTGGACGTGATTAAATGTTAAATCACATATAATTTATGGAGAGTCTATCAAGTTTACTTGTAGTGGCTTAAAGGTAGTCAGAGTACACCTAAAAATGATTGCTGCGAACATTGGCAAAATCTGAAGTGGTCAGAGGCAAGTGTTTGTTTCCAGTGGTCGCTGAGTACGTTGAGTGGAAAAATGACAGAATTAATTGAGAGCTATACTATATATATCTACTTACCGGCTAGCACGTAGTCCTCCGATTCCCTAATTCTTGATGCTTTAGGTAAGGTTGGGATCAAATTTTTATAACCTTGACTATAAATAACTTTAAAAATAATAAATTTAAAGTCACTAAAACAAGATATATAGATTACTACAATAAAAATAAAATTTATTTATTTATTTTATATATTATAATAGAAAAAACATAGTCAAACATAGATTTCAGAGACCGTATCAACGTTCAAAACATCAAGAACTAGGCAACCCAGGTTATGTGCGTTGATTTTTTTAGGAACACACTATAAATATAGGCACTCACACGTGCGCGCGCACACTATCCTTGTGAGCATCTCCGAAAGACTGGATCGGTATATCTTGAGATTGAAAAAAATCACTACGGACGTCTCGCTGTCGATAGATACGTTTCTTACCACTGAAAGAATAATTAGCCGTAAATATGAGTACCTACGTAAAGTACCCAGTGAGCTGATACTATCACAATAAACCTAACCAGTTTAGTTACGCTTCATAGCTATATGAGTTAATTACTCCTAGTTGTTAACAAAAATATGGATCCGTGACACTGGCCAAAAAAGGTTCTATTATCACAGAAAAATGATCTTCGATTCACATTAAGAAAAAAATGAAATGCCATTAATTACAAATGATTTTCTGGAAATAAAAGGGAACGCAGATCACATGGAGGCCAGATCAGATGCATGACCGTGGACAGTGATACGAAAGGTGTGTGTATCTTGTGCTGGCAAAGATAAACTGGCAGTGAGCCAGTGACAAGGCTCCAAGAGGACGGGTTGGCGTCTTGTCCAGCTCGTGTCTGTGGACCGGGCGCAGTCAATGCTGTGTTGCCCCATCCATGGACCATCCGCGCTCTCTGCATTTCTAGACCCCTGGCCGGCTCTCTGCACTCTCTGTGATCAGTGGCCGAAGCACAACTCATCAACGTCACATTTGCCGACCGGCACAGATAGCCGGATCGCCAGAATTACGAATTGGCGCAACAGAAACTCAGTGGCCGAGAGGAGGAGCACGACCAGCGATCGACGAGGAGATGTGTTTGGCACTAAAAAAATCCATGAGATTTTGTGTGCATTGCTTTGAGGTTGCTTGCATATGTGACTCTTCTGCCTTTTGGTACATGCAGGAGGAGTTTCCTTTTACCTGAAACCAACGGCGGGAATAAGAGTAAGCAACGACGCTCCAGAACGTACGTTGATCCGGCGGCCGTCGACAGAGCATGCATCATCATTATTTCCTTTTTCCCAGTTGCCTAGAACAAACAAGGGCTCGTGACAGTTGCATTATTGCAGAATGGGTCTAACACAAGAAAACAACATGGCATACGACACAGGGTTATGAATGACTAACCGTTGGAGAGATATTCTTTTATTGATCTTGTTGGAGAGATATTTCAATTGTACGTGTGGCTCATACTGATTCAGTGATTCTTCCACACTGCAGGGTAGGGCCTAGCGTTGAAATGTATGCACTGTAGCGTTATTGGCCCTTGGGATATACCAGTACTGATTCACTGAACTACTATGGGCTGTGTTAGCTAGCCCTAATTCCCAACAGCACCGGGTGCACGGAAAACGGAGTAGTCCATTAATACGTGATTAATTAAGTATTAGCTAATTTTTTTTCAAAAATAGATCACTATGATTTTTTAAGCTACTTTCATATAGAAACTTTTTACAAAAAATGTACCGTTTAGTAGTTTGAAAAACGTGCGCGCGGAAAAAGAGAGGAGTGAGTTGGGAAAGGGGATTCCAAACATAGCCTATGTCTGCACTTTGCAGCTGTACTATAGTTAGAGCAAGTATAATAGTGGGCTTTAAAAAGGCTGAATGCTGAGTTGGATGAGAGAGAAGAGGAGAGAGGAGAAGCGGGGTATAAACTTATAGCCAGCTTAGGTACAGAAACCAAAAAAATTTGTGAGAGAGATAGGTGGATCATATATTTATAGTTAAGAGCTAACTACTATATGAGTGAGCTGAGAGGTAGATTGTAAAGTTCTATACAACCAGCAGCTGGCTATATTATTAGCCTTGCTCTTAAGCAAGTTCAGCAAAAAATAAATAAGCATATCTAGTGCAACACTCAGGAGGTGGTTCACACTGGAAAAAAATGTTACTAGTTTTCTAAGAGGTGCTTAATTAATTTGTGTATACTCTCACTAAGGTGTAAGGCACAACTAAAATCAGAACATGTTACGAACTAGTTGTACTGTCCTCTATGGTTTGTACAATTAGTTTTGAGTGATTTACTATACTTAATTGTAAACTTCTTCCTCTCACAAATATAAGAATCTTTTTAAATTCTTAAAATAAGAATGAAGAGAAAATATCATAATGTTTCTTATTAAACGAGAGGTGGGAGTATGGTTATAGACTTATAGTTAAGATTGGGTGAGAACTAAATGAGGGTGGTTCGGTGGGGGAGTAATAGCTATGCTACAAGTTCTTATTATACAATATAGCTACAAGTTCTTATTATACAATATATTTGTGGATAAATTTTAATCGTTATATTTGTGATCGGTGGGTATTAAGTTTAGCACTAAGAACATTCTAGAAGCGCCTCTTTTTATTTTTTTAAGGAACAAAACAAACTAAATGATTACCAATACATATACCAATAACACATCACGATAGAGTTAGAGGACCGTAACTCCAAATACACCAAACCCAAGTCTTCCTACGAGATAACAAACTTTTAGTGATAAAGCAAAACCGTCTGGATTAACAAAATACTGTTAGGACTATTCCAACCTCACGGCCACCATCAGGTATGCGCCGACAAGAATAAGATGTGAGGAACGCGAGGTTTCTTTCACAATAGAAGATCGTTAGAAGTTAGGATACCAATCCTAATGTACGGCATCTGACCGTGAGGACACCATCCTAAGTCCTAACAACAGCCTTGTTGGTGAGACAATAGGAGCAATCGTCAAGACTAGAAATTCTTGATGTGTCTAGCCTCTATTATTGGTATCACATTCTACCCTAATGGGATGTATTTGGTTTGAGGGTAAGGTTAGACGAGACATGACGATAATGGTTTTAGGGACAGGGTGTACAACTAGCTCATCCTTAATTGCAAATTTAAGAATAATTCAATTAAGATGTAAATATGTGACTCAATGATTATTACTTGATATGTTTTACCGAATTCCTTTATAATGATAGTAATTGAAATTAAGACTCCAAACTAAGTACAACTATATATTTATTAATTTCAAATCATAAAATTATATGATTACAAAAAAGAAAATTTAAGGCTACACCAAGAAAATTTTCAAGTTATAAGTAATAAAAATATAGTATCTTACTCCAACTATGACTATGTAAATTCATCGTTTCAGAGTTACCAAATGAACAAAAAAACATGAAGAAACCGTAAACATATTTGAATAGTCTATACAAGCCAAGTGCATATTAGTAAACATTTATTTTGGGTTTTGGAAATATTAATATGAATACTAAAATACACCAACAATACCCTAACTTGTGAGGTGGTATAACTTACCTCACTTATCT
Organism: Oryza punctata; assembly: GCA_000573905.2. NCBI lineage: Eukaryota > Viridiplantae > Streptophyta > Magnoliopsida > Poales > Poaceae > Oryza > Oryza punctata. The sequence continues at coordinate 31,849,395 of CM002489.2, read as the reverse complement.
TGTGTGCTAGTAGTAGTTATCTTGTCTCGAAGGTGCAAATCTCATTAAATACATATCGTGTGGTTGTTTGATACCAAGTTGGATGCCATATTTACCTAATACGATGTGCTCGAAGTAACATGGGCAAGGTAACTTTAGGCACTTAAGAAAGGGAATAAAAAATGCAAATTAGCCCCATTATATGTTTTGCGCTTTGTTCTTTATGAGGGCTTTGTTAAAAAGAAATATTACATTGTGCTTGTCTATGTTTAAAGAGATCGACATGGCATTCAACTTGGCATTTCAGCAACGAACAGCCCATGTAACATGCGTCAATGAGATTCGCATCCTCAAAATAAGATAAGTGACTCATTTAAGTAATTAATTTCGAGAGGAGTAACTAAATTGCACCCGCCACACAATTAATTGTGGTACCATGGTGTATTTTATTTATTCTAGAGTTCGGAATTGTTTGTGGTACCACACAATAAATAAATTTGCATGAGAGAGAGAGATAGAGAGAGTGTGTGTATATCCCATTTTGAAACCAATTACAAAACATATAGAAAATTTTAAAGTTGTTCGATAGTCGTTATTTACAATTGAAAGTGTTATTTCATAGCCCGTGTGAATGTATGGGTTAACTACTACTCCCTCTATTCCATATTATAAAACATTTAGGTTTGTTTTACATTATAATTTTTCAAGTTTGACCAAATCTGAAAAACATAGCAGCATCTACAATACAAAACTGGTTTTAGTAAATCCACCAATGAATATATTTTTGTAATATATTTGTTTTATGTTAAAATATTGATAATTTTTTAAATAAGTTTTTCAAACTATTCAAGTGTGACTTACAACAAACTCAAAACGACTTATAATATGGACAGAGAGAGAGTATGAACGATATTGATTCGAGATGTAGTACCAAAAGCTAGGGTAAAAGTATTACTCCCTCCGTTTCATATATATGTGGTATATATTCTAGTTTTGTTCTAAGTCAACTATTTTTATCATTGACTATCCATCCCTAGAACTCCGTATAGTTTAACAACATATGAGTATATATTATAAAAGTATTTATCATAAAAGTATTTTCACGGTGAATCTAAAACTAAAAGCATATATCATATAACGATGTTAAACTTCTCACAAATTTGGTACGCGTGGAGCTGTAGTCATGCATGCACACATATATACACACACAGCAAACAAGCACAAACAGAAGTACATATCTGAAGCTGCAAACCAAAGCTTTATTAGAAGTTGGTACCGGCACACAAGCTAGCACCGGCCCTTACAACAAATGCGCACGTACGGATGGGATGGCGGGAATAATAAGAGTACAAAGAAGACAAAGGAGAGTTCAGAGAGAATCCAAACTGATACGTACAAACAGCCCTCATGCACGATCGATCATGCATTGCATTGCATGCAAAGTAGTACGTAGCAAATAAACAGAGCAGCAAGCAAATCAAATCAAACCAAACCAAACCATGCGTCGTCAAAGCCACATGCACGCACGCTAGCTTAGCACTTGAAGCCGGTGGGAACGGTCTTGCCACAGTAGTTGAGGATGAGGCTGAGGTCGATGGGGAGGTTGAGGTTGATGCCGAGGATGTTGCCCTTGATGGCCGTGCAGAGGCACACCGCCGCCTCGAGGTCGACGAGCCCCTCCAGCAGCGGGCAGCACGGCTCCGCCGGCGGCACGCCCACCTTGGCCTTGATCAGGCCCAGCACGTTGGCGCACACGCCCAGCTTCAGCGCGTCGCGGGGGCACCTCCCGAACGCTGACGGCGTCGGCGTCGGCGTCGACGGCGTCGGAGTCGACGGCGTCGGCGTCGGGCACGACGGGCTGCCGCCGCAGGCGCTTGCCACCCCGAGCACGACGAGGTTCACGGCCAGGAACAGCGCGAACGCCTTGGACGCCATTGCTATACGTACCCGAGATCGATTGATCGATCACAAGTGCAGCTAATCACTAGCTAGCTAATTAAGAGCTCTTGATCAGCCAGAGATGATTAGGCTGCTTGAGATGGTTTTGATCATGGGATTAGGGGGTATTTATAGTCGAGCCCTAGGATTAATTAATCGACCGTTAGAGCTCATGTGAACCCTGCCATCATGTGAGCATGCATACGAGGGCGATCTGGATTGGCTGGCAGGACACCTGCCCTAGCTAGCTAGCTAGCTAGCTAATAGCTCGTAGATTAATTAACAAAGCGTACGTACATCTACGCTGATAATGTGTTAAATCATCGATCGGCCGAATATTTGGTTAGCTGTGAAGCACTCGATCCCGCAAGTGACCAAGATTGCTGCACATATATATATATATATATATATATATAAATATATCGCCATATCGGCGGGCACACGACACACCGCGGGCTTGTTTCCATATGATAATTGGTTGTTATTTTAGCTCGCGATCTTGGCCTATCGGGCGTCGCTTCGCGCGGTGCAGCGTGACTGCGTGAGCAAGTTGGTGATTTCTTTTGCCGTTTAAGAATGTTGATCCGTGATCACAAGAAGAGGACATCACTTGAACCGAGACCGGAGGAATATCGGGGCATGGTGGGTGTCCCAGTCCAACGGGCAAGAAGATTCTAAGCTTACCTGGGTTTGTTTTCACGTACGCGAAGGACAGGGGAAGACGCCATTGCAGCGTGGCTTCCTGCCGGCCCGGCAACTTTAAGCTAGTACTATACACTAGGTGCGTGGCTACTAGGTCGGCCCGCTTAGATAGCTATGGTAGGCCAGTTAGGTCCGTGGTCAACTGCCAGCCCATGGGCGCCTGGGATTCTTCTTGGGCCAACAGAAGCAGAGGTTGCGATGCGAAGCCTGAAAATCCTCCTCTTTTTTTTTTTTTTTTTTTGAACGAACAAAATCCTCCTCTTCCCAAACAGGCTATACTCTCGCTTAAATTTTAAGAATCAGTAGTTACATAGTAATTCAGAAAAGCTCAAACCAGTATTCTCACTAACCAGTATGCTGTTGATTGTTTGCCAGTTTTTTTTTATAATCTTCAACTCCACTAAATAAGATTGTACTGCTTCTTCTAATTGAATGGTTTGCATCTTTTGCGCGTTCGCAACAGGGCCATAGCTATAGAATCTAGAAATCCCATTTTATTTTATTTTTAGATTCTTAGTAGCTAGTTGCTTTTGTTTTTTTAGCATCTTAAGCTTCTCAAAACAGGCCGCACCTACAAAATTTAGAAAAGCTAAGGTTAACAGGGTCGATAGCTATAGGATCTAGAAAACTTAAAAGCTAGGAAACTCATTTTGCTTTTCCAAATTCTCACTAGTTATAGTTGGTTGCTTACAAAATGCTTCTTACAATCTCCAAATTCCCCAAAAAAGACCTGTGTTCGGGCATTTGGGTAAATATATGGTGGAAACCTTAACTTGAATAAAAACTCGTGTAAACCTTGACTAAAAAGTCGTCAAAATTCAAATGAAAAATTACACATGTAAATGAGATGATGTTACATAACCATATAAAAATCTTGTCCAAATTCGAGTTTTTTTCTTTTCAAAATTTGTTATTTTTATATAAGTCAAATTTGGACAATTTTTAACATGATTGTGTAACATCATCTCATCTATATATGCTTTTTTTTTTTAACTTAGATGACTTTTAAGTCAGGATTTACATGTGTTTTTACCTAAGTTTACTTTATACCACATATTTACCCCCTTTGTTCTGGTGGTTGGAGGCCCTGGTGGTTCCTGCTGACCTAACGGATTGTTCAATACTGTGATTAATAAAAAGTGTTTCTTGGTCACTGTGAGTGTTTGGAGAACTTTTGATTAATATTTGCTTAGTTTCAAGCTTTGGGTGAACAACGACCAGTAGCATAGGATCACAATAACTGGCATGTTACTACAATATGTAATCTCATCCGCTGAATTTGGAACCGGGTCCCATGGGAAAGGATTCTGAAACTCACCCAGGGCCATACTGCAGGTAAAATTTACACTCAACCGCATTTACAAGCAAACGTGTGTGTATAATGCAGAACTATAGGTTTATTATATATGAACAATTCAGAGATAGAACACCTATTTTTCTATCTACAATAAGTGGTTCTCTCCATTCTTTAAGAGGTATATTATACTTCACAAGAACGGAAGGTAACCGCCTATAATCAAGAATATATTTCTACCAAGAGAAACAAAAAGAACTGATCAGCCAGAAGGACAAAATTCTGCAAAACGGTGCGTATGTTTTGCAGCTATTCTGGCTAAATATTGCTTCCAGCCATTAAGTATCCAATGAAGACGAAGAACGCAAAGACAAAAGGCACAAATAGAGCTGTGAAACCCCCATCGGATGATGACCTTTTCTTCTTAAGAAGACCCTGAAATAGATCAACTTGGTACGATTAGATATCAGAAATCAATAAATCATACAAAGAAGTGGCAAACATAGTTTATAAAGAAAAAAAATAAGTATCTTCTATGGAACTTCAAGACTCCCCATGTTTCCTGCTGTATTATCTGTATATTCATTACATCGATATCTACAATGATTGTCCGCCTCATCAGGATGGTAAAGCATATATTTTCATTTATTTGCTTAAGAGATTAAGTAAACGGCTGCTCAGTCTTGCTTCTCTTTTCTTTTGGTCGATTTGGTGCTTTTGCACGCAGTTGTTGTAAATTTTCTCTCCTGCTTAATAAAAAGGTGCGCAATTCTTTCCAAAAAAGGTATAAGTTAAAAAGAACCGAAATGCAGCAATGTCTCGTAAGAAATATCATGATATGAACCTCATTAAAGGTAGCAGGAAAAAATAATTTCACACGAATCACTCAGATATTCCATTATGAAAAAAAATTGAAGGGAATTAAACGGTCAGTTCCTTTTTTAACATGGAAAGTATCAATTTTATCCAAATTCTTATCTGAAGAAAATCCATACCAGTTCTTGTTGAAGCTTCTGGTTTTCATCTACATATTTACTCAATACAGCTTTGGTCAAAGAGACGCCCTAAAGAACCACGAAACAATCAAGAATGTTAGCAATGCAATTAAACTGCTGGGTGTTAGGTGTTTAGTATATATAGTACAAGAATTTCTAAATTTCCAAACGCCATGGACCAAGAAGAATAGGTATAGTACAGATTATACGAGTATAAAAATTGAAACAAAAAAATCAAAATGTTCTTTTAGAAATCATTCTGCTATACCGAACAAATTAACAACAACTACGTGTTTATGATCTCTAATGTCTAGTTCAATAGCGCTAAGGATTATTCTGCCAACGAGCAATGCTTAAAGATAATAACCTCGTCATGTGAAGCTTGCGATCCAGATGTATATCCCTTCCTTGATGCCTGAACAAACAAATGATCATTAGTAACAAGCATCTCATCATTGATATTTTGATACTAAACAACAACGTCCGTACTAACAGCATCGAACGTAGATGGTATTTGCACTTCATGGTCTACATCTGAATCAAGGGAATCAATCTCATCCTCTTCTTCCTCTGGCACAGGGGAGGGAGGATTTGCAGGGATGTAGACCACCCTCAGCTTGAACTCCTCGACCACCTTGCCTGCCTCTTTACTGAACTACAAATCACAACATTTTAACATTTAGTACATTACTCACAAATCAATCAGCATCCTGTGAATGTCCTTCTGTGAACTATAAATCAATCAACATTTTACCATGTCACTGTGAATGTCCTTCTGCGTTGTGCCATCCTCCACCACGACGCTTTGGATGAGAAACTTGTCCTTGCAGTGGTAATCCGCAGGGATCTCCCTCGGCGGTTGCATAGATACTGCAACGATTTTTCAGAGCAAGAACAGCAATGCGTTTATAAACACGATGAACTGATCAGTTGGGCAATGTACAGCAGCAGAGGAAGCAAGACGAACTTGTGATTCCGCAAGACCCTCTGGGCAGAACGATTCCGGTGGTTGGCCTCACCGAGTACTTCCTAGGGTTCGTCGTTTTCACCTGCAGATCGAGCAACCAGTACCCAATAATTTCAGACATTCAGTCAACTCAACCTAATCAGGTTACAACAACTCTGAAGAAAAAAAACTGCCAACTTGTGTTCACCTTGAAGGCTACATGACAATCAGTCTTGTTCGTGAGCTCCAGAATGCCCGAATTCTGCCTCTTGAGCTCGACTGCTCATCAGGGCATCGAAACAGAGACGATCTGAATCAGTCCTAAACAATCAAGAAACAGCACGAACAACAAAGGATAGGTCGTCGAAGCACTCACAGGGTATCTTCAGCTCGGAAGGGTAGATTCGAAGCAGCGTGTTACTCATGGCGCCGACCAACCAAGAACGAGAGGATCGAGGCAAAACGAGATTAAAAACCGACGCTTTCTTTTCCCCCCTTCTCGATCTCGCGAGGAACAGGAAGCTGAAAGATCCAAGAAAACGGAGAGGTGGTCGGCGGCGTGTGCGGGCGTTTCCTCCTCCAGGAAGCAAGGCATCAACGACAGGCAACCATGCTATGTATACTATCAGGATTGATTCAATCTTGTGAATTAAAAGATGCGAAACGGAACAGAAGATTGATTTCTTGGGAGGTTGGAATTCGGGTTTTAATAAACTACTACTACTAAGGATTAAGGCGATTGGTTAGGGATTGGGAGTTTGAGTTGTGGGCAATCTGCTGCTGCTGCTGCTGCTAGATTTCCGTTTCATCGCTTGCGCGCGCTGTTCGGTTGGTTTGTTGATTGGTAGTTGGCCTCGCCTTTGACTCGCGCCAGCGCCAGTTGGGATTGGCTGGATACGCCGCCCACGTCGCCTGGGAAAAATATCCCAATCCTTTTGCTTTCCGTTTACCTGTTCTTTTCTTTTTGGCTGAATCTCTGACTCAGCGTCGAGACGTCGAACTCTTCTTGCCACCCTTACCAAAATAACAGTACCTTTGCATCCCAAATTTGGGAAAATTTTAGTTTAGAATTACTCTTATGTACACTTAAATTTGAGTTTTAGCTTGTCCGTCCAAAATACGCCGACATGGAACGTGGGTTGTGACCTGACATGCGCTGAGTATCCAATCCAAATGGAAGAATTATTGATGCTATGATCGAATGTACACCGAAAGCTATCAAATCGTGTGGGCTCATGGCGTACCAGCTTGTTACACATTTTCTGAACACCGTGGCCACTCACCAGCTTGTTTCCCACGTTGTTTGATTGGTAATCTACATAACATAACTAAATGCTAAAATCACTGCTACATCGAAAGGTTAGTATTTGTCTCTAGTTTAAATCCACAAAACAAACTTCTACTGTTGAAATTCAAAGGGCAAGAGAACACCCATTTCAGACAGAAAACAAAAGCCTTTTACTTGCGCTTATGAGGCTATGAGCTGCCAGATAACCAGATAAGCATTCAGGATATTTATTTGAAGCTACGCAACGATAGGTCACTATTCAGATCCAAAGCTTCCACGCAAGAAACAACCTTCTGTTCAGCTTTTGCTATCCATCTCCCGCTTTTGTCATCGACGTGTCACGGTCCAACAACATCACGATATGAACAGGGACAGAAGGCACACTCGCATCTTGCATTCTCCCAGGTCGTGCAGCCAAATATTCCAAATTTCATCCAGCAATGGGGCCACTGGCTCCTTGTTTTCTCATCCAGTGATGTCGTCAGTGATACAGTCGATGTCCTGAATTGACATCCCATTGAGACGAATAGTATATGATTAAAGTTGCTTTCTTACTCAACTGTCAAACAGTATTTGACTAGAATTGATTGTTTTCTGTATCACCTCACTTTCAGGCCCGTATGGTGTCTCTCCATGAGAACAATGAAAAATACCATACTTGTCTGTTAATTCAGTGCTGATCTAGTCATCTAGAGCAATATGCACATCTCATTGGAACTGGATAAGAAGAGTACTGACCTGAGATCGATGATGAATGATCCATGTTACTAACATGGAATTCTTGCAGCTGATAACACCTCCCACTCCTGATTTTATAAATGGTAGATCAATCTGCCACCATGGAATATCTAGCAATGCTATGCTGTTCTATCAAATGCATAGCAACATAGACAATGAACAATCAGTCAAGAACATATTTTATATACGAAGTCATCCAGATACTCAGATTAACAATGTTAGAATATCACTCTAATATGCAACAATCAGAAAAGGAAGAGCACTAACTTACTCTACCAATGGAGTATATATAGCAACCATTCTACCAATTAACTAATCTAAGAGAAGCAATTGAGGTGGTCACTCCTTCGCTGCTTCGCATAATGATCAATTCAAGAATTAAGTATAAAATGTATTCGCTAAACTTGAACCGCTCACAAAATTTGCAAATCGCGACATAAATGCTGTAACCAATCGTGCAAGAACAATAGCTAGCACACAAGGAAGCTGATGCGAGCACACATCGACCTCAACAACAAAGAGCTGAGCCAAGCCTCGAACACCCCGAGGCAAGCCCCGGCGACGACGTCGAGGACGTAGTGCCGGCCAAGAAGCACCCTGGACGCCGACGTGGCGGTCGCCCAGAGGAAGAGCGCCTCGCGGGGGAAGCCGCCGCCGGCGAGGAAGGCGGCGACGAGGAAGGCGCGGGAGGAGTGGCCGCTGGGGAAGGACCAGTGGTCGGCGGCGACGGCAACGTACATGTCCGCGGCGTTGTATGCCGGTCGCGGGCGGCGGACGATGATCTTGGCGACGCCGACGAAGAGGATGTCGAGCACGAGGCCGGCGACGAGGCCGACGAGGAGAGGGGATACCTTGGAAGAGGTGGTGGTGGAGATCAGGAGGAGGGATATGGGCACGGGGAGCCAGATTCGCCCGTCGCCGGCGACCTCGAGGGCCTTGAGGAGGAGGCGGGGCACCGGAAGGAACACGGCGTGGAGGCGGAGGGACACGGCCGCGTCCATATCCCCAACTCCGCCGAGGAGGGGAGACTTCGCCGGTGCCGTCATCACCTGGGCCTTCGCCGGCGGCGAGGTGGATGCGGGAGCCATGCGCGCCGGCAGACGCGAGCCCCAAGGTGCCCTTCGCTTTATTATCTCTCACTTTTTTTTTTGGCTTTGCGTTCGTTTGGATTTCGGGAATCAGGATTGGCAGGAGTAAAGTGGAATGGATTGATCCGACCGAAACAGCAAAACTGCGGAGATCCATGGTTTGGTTTGATTTGGGTTATTGGGCCTGTATGGCTGTATTGTCATATATCTTGCGTGACCAAAATGGCCCATGTGTATTAGACTACTAGTATTTTGTATCTCTCCAACCCCTAATTATGGACTTATGGAGTTATGGTAGCAAGTCGGAAACAACGAGCCATTATTTTCCCAGGATCGCAGGTGCAGTGACGGTACACGTCGGTTTTACTACGCTAGGTAAAAAACAAGACCCGGCTGGCAAAAACTGCGGTACATCACAGAAATGAGCAGAGAGAGGAGAGCTACACAGCGGTCCAGGGCAGCTCCAGCCGTCCAGCCATCCATCCAGCAGCACTTTACACGTTCCATCTGTAAGAAACGGCCAACGCTGCCGCACATTGACGTCTCGACGAGCCAGGACGTGCAGGTCCATCTGCGCGGGATATCGTCATATCGGCCGGCCTCCCTCTCATCGGGCAGGGCGCGGCAGCCACCACCGTGGGCCAAGACTTTGGCACGTCTCCGCAAGCACGCGCTGCAGCCGCAGCCGCAGTGTACAACCGCCCGCGTGGGCGTGCCAAGGCTGGGCCGCGTTTAGCCTCGCGCCGAGGCAGCAACTGCCTCGGAATTCTCAGCCTCCTCCGTTCAAATCCCCCTCGAACTTGGCTTGGGCCGGAGTATCTTATTACAGATTCCGACGCTTGCATTGCATGGCTTTCTCCTGTCGCTAATCTAATCTCTCTTCGTAATCGTAATCCTTTCTGTTTGACTTTGTTTGAACTTTCAAATTTAGACGTGTATAGAACGGACCAGTGGTACTCAGGTATACTGGTGCTGAGTAGTTCAATTCGGAGCTCTTTTTTTTTTTTTAACTCGGGTTGTGGTGAATATTCTCGCGCGTCCCCACGTTTCTGTTAGTTTCATATCGGTATCACCATGAGTCCTGGACTATAAAATGTCATGTGTTGTATTTTTTTTGTTTACTTTCTCACCTCGAGTCCTCGATCGTAGGACTGAATGGGGGGCAAGTATGCAGTATGCATGGCTCGTGCGAATTTCGTTTGTGTTAAAAGGTGCGGGAGAGAGCGCGATCCTGCGGACGAAGAGAAAGATCACTTTTTCGCACCTTACTTACGCAGCGTTCTTTGCTCCCCTTTCCTAACTCCTCTCTCTCATTTCCCGCACGCACGCTTTTCAAACTAATAAACGGTGTGTATTTTACAAAAAGTTTCTATAGAAAAGTTGCTTAAAAAATCAAATTAATCCATTTTTAAAAAAAATTAGCAAAAACTTAATTAATCACGCGCTAATGGATCGTTTTGTTTTCCGCAAATACTGTGCAGGTTCCGAACCACCTGGAGCGAACGCTGCCTTATTTGCCTTTGACGCATACACGCTGATCTACGAACTTGCAGCGCCATTTCAAACTTCAAATCATCAAAATCGAAAAGGATAGCTTTTGCCTTCGGCAACAATAACACGGCTAGCTAATTAATTTGAGTCCATCCGTATGACTTTTACCGATCATGTATATATGTTGCATATATAAATATATCCACACCTGCAATCATGAGCCATTTTGCTTCTTTTCAAACAAGTAACATGCATTGTAAACTCTGTGTAATGTACTCCTATCTATGTGTCTACTATCCCATCATTATAGGTTTGTGTTTACGGGAAGACTAACTAGCTAGCTATGCTGGCCAACAATTGGATAAGGACATGTCAACCTTGATCACATGGGTCCTAAACATACGCATACTATCCAGAGAGCAGAACAAAACAAAATAACAACTCTGATTAAATAGAACTCGATCGTAGCTGCCTAGGTGCAAAACTAGATCCAATAATCCCGCTCGTTCGTGTACCGGACGATCGCCCCGGAATCATATGGCGTCCCTCCAGCCTAACTGGCCAACCTGCGTGCCGAACAGGAGTAGCTAGCTATAGTAGTGGCTACTGGTCTCGATCGCGCGCGTGCATTAGACGACGAAACAATATCATCCAATCCACCGAGCGAGCGGGCGGGCAAGCAACAGCTAGCGCGCGCGCCAAAGACACTGTGACTTCGTAGAGGATCAAATCCCGCGCGCACCACGCAGACGAACGAGCACTCGATCGATCTCGCGCGTTTTGCCCGTGTGTGTTTCTGGAATCTGGCGCCGATGTCACGGCGGCGCGCTTGCCGTTGCGGAATGTTTTTTGGGGAAGAGACGAGACGAGGGCAGGCGGTTTACGCGACGCGGCTGACGTGCACAGCAGCGCAACGGCTGCGCATGCCACTGGACCTGTATGACTCGCGTACGTGGAATCTCACGATCGGGACGGCTGCTTCGGTCCATGTTGCGTGGTGTGGCTGTGAGCGTTGGAGGGAGAGAGTTGCGATGGCATGGGTGACGGTTGTGTTTGCCAAGGAGTGTGTGCAGCATGCCTAGCTTGTGTGTTGGTCTGGAGGAAAGCTCCAAGTGAAAGACGATGAGTGCTCGGATTTCGATTAATTGTACTGTGTACTGGGCGCGTGCGTGCATGGCCGGGTGTACATGTACGTGATGGGAACAACCTAACAGGCTTGATGACATGGTGTTTCTTTTCTTTTTTTTTATGGTACGATCATTGTCGTATGATCGTATCTCGTGTTTAAAGCCGAAAATTTTGAGTCGATTTTCATTTAATTTGCAAACCAAACGACAATTAGTGCAGCATTTAACTAACTCCCACGTACTGTAGTAGTGGTCGACATAGAGTGTGTGTGAACGGATGGATTGAATTTTTTTTTTATTGAGCAGCAATATTTGTCATTAGGCTCTTTAAAAATTTTAAATACTCCCTTCGGTCATCTTGGTCATCTTTTTAATTTTGACACCAGCCGGGTCACATTAACATATTGTTGGCTAGGTGAAAAACGTTTATCCTGCAACAAAAATCACAGATATCCATTGATCGCTCAAATTGTAACAATACTGTCATATAGTTCTAATGACAAGTAAAAAAATAAGACGAGTATTTTTAAAGAATGTGAATTATATACCTCCTCCATTGCTCGATCAACGTAGTCATTGAAACTGGATCATCACTCAAACAACCATCGGTTTAGTGTCTTACGGATTGTATAACCAATTCGAATATAATTACACTTAGTTCGGATAAAAAAGAAGGTAGAAGGCCTCTAGCTGTAGCCCTGCTTTTTTTTCAGGTTGGGGGGGGGGGGGGGAGGAGGAGGTGCGCTATGGGTGAGAGGGCATGGGTTCCGGTTTCTTTGATCATACCACCGGTTTCAACAATTACACTTGTCGGCAGGGGCGAAATAATGAAATTCTTAAGCCTATGGCTCAATGTAAGCAATATGTTAAATTTCCAAATTAACTTTGAATATCTTTAAAACTATATTTAAAAGGGAGTCTGCTCCTCGGCCACGTCTCCTACACTTGAGCTCTGTCCAGATGAACCCGTTTTTGAGATTGAGCTCCACCTCCGTGGGAGCCACACTTGTGCTCAACTCAAGCTCTGTGCGAGCTTTTGTCGTGCTAGCGCTTGCTCATTGTTGAACTCCACCCATGTCATAGGCCCCATGCTCAAGCTCAGGCTCCACCCTCATCACCAAGTACGTGCTTTAGCAGCGACCTAGTGATGAAGTTGGTAGTGCCGCAAAGCTCTCTTCTCATTGCAGAGTTGTTGATCAAGGAGACTGACTGGTGTTAATGGAGAAAAATAGATACAAAAGGAAGGGTGATGCGTGCAATAAAAATATCTGGTCCAAAGTGAAAACTTTGTTTAAAGTGTTATCCGAAGTGAAACTTTGATAATGGCCAATCTAATATATAATTTTACCTATAAATAAAAAAAAGAGGAGTGCAATTATGTAGCTAAGCTAGGAAACATATATCGATGGGCTAAAATCCAACTGATAGGGAACGACCATAATAACCAAACGGCCAAAAAGCCATGCTATACCAATATCCAGTGCCTGCAAAGAAAAAAAAAACACGCTGATATCAATATGCAATGCTTGCAACACGTACGTACTACTGGTAAAGATCGCCTCTCTCAGTCGTCTAAACTGCTCCAACAGTAACACCGGCCATTAGGATACAGCAACAAAAAACAAAAAGCCATATATACCTTGCCTGTTCGACACGATTCCTACAAGCCTAGCTACCTTATGATGGCACTATTGATATCTGGGTAAACAGTAAATATACACAGTAATTTCCTTCCCATAAAATAAGCTGTACTACTCATGCACTGACTGCTGCGCAACCTGGTCAGTTACTCAGTTTGCCAGAAGCATCTCTCCTATATCAGTATATCACCTGTCACCAAAGTTTAGGCCATACAAATTGCCGAGCAACAGGGATACTACCATAATAAGCGTACGTACTCTCCACTTCTCTGCAGCTAGTTTACTACCACTACACCACCGGTGACCGGTCGCTACTAAATGCCGGAGAAGCTTCCGCCGCGCCGCCGCCGTCCGATGGCGGCGGGGAGCTGGGTCCGGTCTTTCCACTGTAAGTCCACGGCGATTGGAGACGTCGCCGCGGCCATCACGGCGCTGCCCAAGAAGCCCCACCTGCACCTTCCTCGCTCCAGCTGCGCTAGCTCCGGCGACGCCCACAACCACAAGAACGTCTCGTCGTCTAAGGCCAAGCCGGCGGCGAGTTCGAAGGCAAGTCCGGCCAAGCCGAGGAAGCCCAAGGCTAAGGCGGCATCCGTTCCGCCGTCGTCGCCTCCTCCTGGCCCGCTTGGTCCGGTCCCGGCGCTCACTGAGCTCCCGGCGGGGCACTCGTCGCGGCAGGTTGTCGAGATTATCTTCCTCTCGTCGTGGTCGCCTCTTCCGGTGCCACAGGCGGCTTTGCCGGCCGCGCTAGCTTGCACCGCCGGCGCCGTCGCGTTAACGGCAGAGGTGGAGATGCTGTTCCGCGTCCACAACCCCGCGCGCGCCGTGTCGCGCTTCGAGGACTACCGCGCTGCCGTGCGCGCTCGGGCCGGTGGGGCCTCCCGCAGCGCCGCCGACGGCAACGAGATGATGCGCTTCTCCCCGGCGCCGCCTGACGGGTGCTCCTCGGCCGCGGGCGATGACGCGCTGAGCATCCGGACGTTCGACGGCAGCGGCGGCGCGCACGCCAACGGGCGCGGGCCGGCGTCCGGCAGGCGGGCCATGTTCCTGTGCAGGGTGATCGCCGGCCGCGTTGCGGATGGGCCAGCAACCTCCGGCACCGACGCCGACGACGAGCCCGTGCCCAGCAAGGAGTACGACTCCGTCCGCGCCGGCAAGGGCGAGCTGGTGGTGTTCGACCGGCGAGCCGTGCTCCCCTGCTTCCTCATCATCTACAAGCTGTAAAAACGTCCCGATAACCCCCCCCCCCCCCCCCCCCCCGCCCGCTAATTTTTGTCACTGCTCATGGGTTAATTAATCAACCAACCAACCATCATCAACTGCATAGCTAGGTGTGTGTAAAATCTCATCAGTTATTATTACCCCTGTCCAAATCCAATTAATCTCTCTCTATTGCTGTACATCTTCTGCAAGTGAGTTCAAGGCATGCACAGCCACAGTGCTGCACCCCGCACAGCTGCCTGATGTGCACTGCATGGTTGGACTGCGTCCTTTGCAGCGTTGTGGCGTTTGTGGTGATGTTGTTTATTCCCTAGAGTTGTCGTGTTCGACGGGGAGGGAGAGGCTTTTTAGGCTTTTCTCCGGGCGGGAGGAAAGACAAAAGGAATGGATGGAGGCATGGCGACGGCTTGGCAATTGGCATGGATGGATGGCATCGGATCATCAGAGCGAGCGACGCGAGGGACCGCGACGCCGCGCTTCGGACGGCGTGTCGCGGGGCGCAGGCAGAGGCAGGCTGCCTGGCTTCTGGGCAAGTGAGCAGAAGAGAGCTAGGGGCGCCGCGTTAATGGAGGCGTTCGGGTTTGGCACTTGCTCTCAGCAGCTGGGCTGGGCTCGTCATTAATTCAGGCGCCTGTTAGCCATGTGAGCTACTCTGCTACAGCTTAGGAGTTTGGATGGTTTCGTGGAGAACAGCGGCGTTTACCACAATTTTATTTTATTTTTTAAACAAAAATATAGCCATTCTACAGCTTATTTCCAAAAGGATCACTTTTACCATCAGCTGTGGTGTGGGCGTGTGGCACGTGTGAATATGTTGCACAAGAGTTTGTACGAAGATACTGTTTCAACTATCAAATGCAAAATTTGCCTATGTATGGATTTTTCTCAAGTAGAGTACGGGGCATATTCAGATATAGGCAGTATCGGGATCGTAGAAACTGAGAAGCGGATTTCCAATAGGCAGGTTATTTAGAGATGAATATGGATACCCTGGATGTCAGGCTCGTATATTATCATCGTATCCGGTCTTCAGAAACAGATCGTCTCTGCTGGATTTGAATATTGCCACAACCCAGCACTGCCCTGCTGGGCGATTGAATAATCATGAGCAATATACTCGCGTGCTTATTGCTCATCCTTTGGCGCCTTTTCTTCGAAGGCAGCAACAGATAAGTATGCTAGCATCTCGTTATTTTATGAACTGAGAAACGCAATATACGGGTATATAGCTTCGAGTTCTTGCTCCATACTTGCTGATTACGGCCCAGCCACTAGTGCTGTACCATCGCCATCATCACCGGCATTGCTTTTCTTGCGAGCTTGCGATCATGAACAATGGCTTTTTACTTCCCCGAAAATGTTATCCCTCTAATGCTCTTTTGAGCACCTCTGGCTTGACTGAACTTGGTTTCTGCATTGGAATGAGCTGAAAGAAACCATTCCGATTTTAAGACCGGCATCTTTGACCCATTTCACCATTTGTACACTCTGTCAATAGCAATTCCGCAATATTACACATTCCTAATTTACGATTTTCAGAAAGATCAAACCAAGAGTTGTAATTAAGCAAAGCAGCAACCACTCAAATCGTGCGCAAGCTTTTCAGGCGACATTACAACATGTTCTGTCTAAAGCTTGAATCCATCCTTCGAATCCCTGACCCTCAAATAATTCTCTTTCAGCTTTCAGGTATAGTTTGTGCTCACTTTGTAGTCCGACTGAATCTACCCAAATAAAGGGGAATCCATGTATAAAGCACACCTGCGCAAGTTACTTGAAAAGCTCAAACTTCTCAAGGCCTTAAAAGCCAGGCAACCCAAATGAGTAGCAAACTCAAGGTGCCATGACTGAAGTTTGAATCAGCTTCTCAAAGGTACATACTCAGTTGTAACAGTGCTGGGGCCACAATTGCGGACAGTACGGTGAAAGATACATTTGAAAACATGATCAAGTGTTCTTTAAATGTAGCAGTATATACTAGTAAATATGAATGTACAGGTATACGTATACATATGTACAATGATGCATGCACAAGGAGGGGCCATGCGTCGGTCCTAAACTCCTGCTCCAAAGGTCCCCCACCTCCACCACTGTTGTCTTGATGCAGGAACCTGTGTTAGCAATATTTTACTTCCAGCAGGCAGCAGATGCTAGCTTCTATTCTTCTGTTTATAATATGCAGAGAAGACGACTCACAGAATCATAGGCTCGTTAAACTGGAAATAAAACCCAAGTGCAATGAAGGAAGCTGTCACTTGTTTAATCCTGAAGGTAAGAGAGCACATCAAGTATCTGCAGTTTAGCACATGACTGGCCTTTTAAGTCCAAGCACCAAGCTACAGCAACAAGAAGTACTATTCCTCACCTGGATTGTCCTAGTATTTCTGACCTAGAGGGATAGTAAAACACATGGTGTATCATAAGTTCATTCGGTCCATCACATGGTTATAGTTACTCCTCTTCTTGGTGTGCATTTCTTTTATCCAGCATGAAACGCCGAACTAATTAGCAGGTGGCCACTGACAGAAAATGATATCCAAAATTGAATGGTCTCTCTTTCTGAAGTGCTACCCCAGCAAACGAGCAGCGACCTCATTTATTGGTAGCTATAATTGTGATCTACTCAGTTGTCCAGTGACAAGGAAATGGTAGAACAACGCTGACCATCTATGCTAGTAAAACACATGAAAACAAGAGTGCAAACTAACTGAACAACACCATGTTACTGAAGATGCCACACTGGAAATTGTTAGTGACATATACATACTATTAACATCACTACGCCAGCTTCGCTTTTATTTTCCGTACAAGTAAACTGATGGCACATAATAGCCACAGTCCTAACTCAAAAGTGCTGGGTAAGCCATAGCTTTTGCTTGCCATTGGAGGAACAGGAAGGGATCAGACTTGCAAAGCAAAGCAAAGCCATCCTTTAAGCAACGAACACGCATGATTGCTTGAGTAGGTCGGTTACTGTGTAATCAGACACTGCTCCCGTTAGAGATCAATGACGAAGGAATGTCTTTGTGTACTACTACCATAATATCACGGCTTTTGCATCTCTTCCCTAGTCATTTCAGAAGTTCTTCTGTGGCTATCTTAAATAAGCTCATCCCTTGAATGGGCCAGTGGTTATGAACACTATGATGGCATCTGTTTCACAGTGCACGCACAGAGGAACAAATCCTGTCCTGAATTTTTATGACCCAACTGCTTTGTACTCCCTTGTTAAAGGCACAACTGCTTGCTTTCTTCACTTGTTCTGAAAGCATAAAAATTCAAATCAGATTATCTCCTGCAATGCAGAACACCACAAACAGCAGACAGACAAAGGTTGATACAGGTTTATTTTATATACCTGGATCATGAAAAAATGCAGAAGAAATTGTCATCAAAAGTTTCAGAAGAGGTAAAACTAAAGCCCAGAATGTTCAGATAGAGAGTTCTCCATTCTTTGCTGGTGTGATTACAGAAAAAACGGTCATAAAGAATACCCTTATTTCCCTCCTCGTCAAGGACATCAGAGCAGTATACTTCATCGGACCAAATTGCTACATGCCAATGCAAACTGCAGCAGGATCCACCTGTCATTGGGTATTGTCAGCAACACTTTTTTTCTAGTGGATTTGCCTTGAAGAGCAAATTCAACAATTTGGAAGCTCATTTGAAATGTCGTTAGGACTTCGGAAGTTAAGTTACAAGTTATACAAACATAACATGCATTCATGCAATGTAAAATTGAAGAAGCAAGAAACACATATGAACTATTTAAGCTAAATGATGTTATCACAAGTGAAAGTAGTAAGACAGTTCCAAAAGGATTATAGCTTACTCATTTTGGGTTCATATACTGTTATTTCAGTACACAGATCAATAATTAAATCAGAACTGTGCAAATATCTGCATAGGTGACTACGACATGTCCACACCCCAGAGCAGCGGTACAGATACGCTGCATTATCAGACTGACCTGCCGAACGCTGATCGCAGAATAAACATGGTTGCTTCGCATCCAAATTCCCACCCTTTGTCTGCACCCATGTAAATGTGACTGTGAGCAAAGGAATGTTTTCAATACATATCTGTATGCAATGTATGCCTCTGAGAAGACATAAGGCCTGGAGAAATTAATTGAAAGGAGCAGACTGGAGCTAAGAAACATGGACATATTTACCTTTTCACAATTCACTGACAGACCACGGATGTGAGTACCCAGAATGACTTCTATTGAAGTTTGTACATTTGTGTGACATGTCACATGGTCATCAGGAAAACATGATGAGATGAACAGACAAGATGAATAAGCATGGACCAAGGTAAGCAAGGAGATTTGGAATGTGGCAAGGATTGGTGCCCATATAATCATTGAAACTGATGGTTTACCTTGAATTCGGGTGGGCAAGCACATATCTTAAAACCAATCAAACCTTGCAACGCTTTATGAAGGAAAATCAACTTCAAGTATAGACGAAGAGTAGTAACTAGCATACATGTTACTATCATCATGTTTCCAGCTAATAATTCTTTAAATCACAATACTGACCATGTTTACACTAATAAACTTATTTAGCTTTTGCGTTGTCAATCTCATATTCTTAGCTATAAGACTAAAACAAGTGCACAGATTGCTCCGCCAGCGATTTTCCAATAGTAGGTTGTAGGTACTATAACAATTATAACCCCCACAATGGCTAATTCCCTGCTTCACCAGCTCAATTGTTCCCAATGATCTGAATGACATGGTATTGATTAAAGATGAGGGAAATTTTGGTTCTATACCATCAAAATATACCCAGATTAGAAATGTAGCACTAGAATTGTTTTTAATACTAATTAGTTGATAGTAACTGGAATATATGATTTAAATCAAAATAATTATTAGTGTGCGATTGAAATGGGAAAACATAGAGAAAATAATACAACCAACTACCCCAGCCTCCTCCTGACCTCTTCATAACAAAAAAAATGTAAAATAGAGATGAAAAGTTCCGAGCCAGTAGGCTTATTTTTCAGTACACCTTTGCTGGATTCATCAAATGCTCCTAAAATCCTCATGGCATCCTGTACTCCATTGCAGTGAACTAGTGAAGCGTCTGCAAATTGCAACCATTATCATTTGTAATCTGTGCAATCTGATGACGAAAAAACTGCACGCCATAAATTTCACATGATTCAACCACACCTAACAAAGAGAAGCCCACGCATTGAAGTAACAGGAAGCGATGAACATGGAAACCCTAGTTGACAAATGAAGCCGAGGCGCGAGATAATACCAGAAAATCCTAGTACATCCGACGACAGGGTGACCGCATTCCAACCTTGCCTCCTCCCTATCCGCTCGGCGGCGAGCGGTGGGCAGGCGGATCTCCTGGTGTCGTCGGCGGCGAAGCGAGCGGCAACCGCCGACGGGGAGGCCACCGGCCCTACCGGAACCGCTCCCCAATTCCAGACCTGTGGACATTTCCAGCCGTTCGTTCATTCTGTGCGGCTCAGATTGAGTCCCAGAGCGCAGCAGACGGGTGACCGCATCTCCGCCGACATGTGGGGCCGAGACATATGTTATGGTCCTCAGATCACGAATCGAAACCTCGCTGGCCTGGATTGGGAGCTTGGGGCTCGTGGTCCTTGCTTGTTAGTGCTGGGCTGTCCATGCAAGAATCCTGAGCATCATATACAGGCGGAATAAGTTCACTTTGGGTCCCTCTATTTGTCGCCCAGTCCGATTTTCGTCCCTTCGTCGCAAAACCGGGTATGACGGGTCCCCCAACTTACGAAACTGTTTAAATGAGATCTCTCGGCAGTATTGTGTCCGGTTTGTCCGGGTATGGCGCCTATGTGGTTCCTTTTGACTAGGTCTTTTGTCCGACGTGTCATTGACGTGGCACTTACGTGGCAATTAGATCCCGAAAAATAATAAAACCTTTGGGGCCCACATGTCAGTTTCGCACACAAACTAATAAAAATGGTGGGACCCACGTGGCCCAACATGTCATCCTCACTACCCTCTTCTCTCTATCTCCTATCTTTCTACCCTCTCTCTCCCTCTTCTCTCTCTCCAACCGATGGAGCGGGCGACGACGGGGTAGAGTAGCGGCAGAGCAGAGGGGCGGAGGCAGAGTGGGGTGGAGCTAAGGGGCGAAGCGGGGCGGGCGGCGGATCGGCCGGTCGACGGAGCGAGGTGAGAGGCGGCCGGAGTGGGCGCAGAGAGAGATGAGGCCAGGAGGACAGTGAGCGGGGGTAGGGCTGGGAGGAAGGAGGCGGTGCGGGCGACGGTGATGCGACGGGTTCCCGGTGAAGATGGGGCCTCGACGGGATGGGGAACGATCCTGCAACGTTGAGGAAGGAGACGACACGGTAGGTAGGCACCCGGGCAGCGTGCCAGAGACGGCTAGAGGCAGCCGGCGGTCGGGGAGAGAGAGGGACGAGGCGGGCCGAGCGGTGGCGTGAAGCCGGCACTCGTTGTTGATGCGAAAAACACACACTGATATGAGAGATTTGCTTTACTTTAGTGCAGGTCCAAAACTTGCTTTTAGGTTCGAAGGGCGTGCCAGTTGATTTGATCCTGCAATCAACAAGAAAAAACATGCAAGTTTATTAGTAGACGATAGTCAATCGGCCAATTAGCCGATATCGTATCATGATGTAACCTAGTCGATGCAATATAGCATGAATCGGCTGTAAGGTGTTTATCATTGATAAGCTAACCCTAAACTTGGTACATCGGCTGAAAATATCAGTGTTACATAATCTGTATACCAAAATTACTCTAGAGATAAGCAATTGGGATAGATCGGACTGAACCGAGACAGTATAAATTGCCCAAGTTTAAAATAACATGAAATAACAATTATATGTACTCATGTCATAGCCGATGTCCAGATTTAAGCATGTAGTGGCTATAGCTCCGATACAACCTTATACTAGGATATTCTCTTGCAACAAATATATTCAACTATAGCCAATTAGATTGGTAGCAAGTCCAATATATTTGTATTAGATTAGATCCTAATATAAGGGGCAGATATAGCATATTAAACAAATCATGAAACTATGTAAAACAACCATACCAGATAAGATCGGCTGAAACCCCGATACTATCCTTATTAACAACCATAAAACAGACTAGAGATCATGATTCAGAACACGACTTAATAGATCAAACTTAACTGATGTAGCATTAAGTATGAAAAGAAGCATAATATCTAGACAATCAAGCCGATGATTGCATTTTCGGGATGGTGGATACATTATATAATTCAAACCAACGAGACAATCTAGCCGTTATCGATAAAACCCTAAATAGAGATCGGCCGATACAAGTAGATAGCATTATCAATCTAAATTATATAACGTATATGATAACTCGGAGATTTACAAGATAGAATTAGAGTGTCATAAAGATGTAAGCACTAATTCCGATAATGCAAACCGCCATAACAAGACCAACCTCTTCGCCGAAGATCAAATTGATGCAGCTCGACTCGAAAGCATGAACTTGTCGAAAACAGAAAACAAAGGTTGGCGATGCGCCGAGATTGATTGAACTATGATTGTTATTCTATTCATAAGACCTCGGGTCTATATTTATAACCGAAAATACAAACATTGTCCAATATGGACACGACTCATATTATCCTAATACAAATCCAACTAGCAAACAAGTCCCTTAGGCGGACTCTTACCGATAATATCTATAAGGAAATTACAAATATTCCTAATTAATAGATACAATTGCCAATTCTGGACTCTATCCTTGCTTGGCAACATCGTCGCAAACTCTCTATCGAATCCGATACTGACTTCACATGCAATATCGGCTACATCGGCTATCCCAATCGGACTCGGTTCCAGTCGATACAGTCTTCCAGCCGATGCGCACTCTGTTTCCGAGAATCCTGCATATCTTCAAATCCGCTTCGGAATTAGATCTTGTTTCCGGTTCATATGTATCAATTAGCTTGCCGAATTTCATCGTCAACACATGCCCCCCAATTCCGAAGTATTATATAATGCAATGGAATTATCTCTTCATAACCGCAAAAATCTAGGGTTTCCCCTGTGACCGTTACGCACCTAATTTCATAAATACCAATCGCTTTTCTGGAGTTTTCACGGCGTTAACTCTGTTTTCACCGCTTAAGCCACCAAACTCTTTCGCGAATCTCCAGCGATTGCTCTCTTCTTCTCCGGCGACCGCAACGACGAACTCGCTCCCGGCGACGATCCCCTGCACACTAATGGCGTCTTCGTCGAGCCCATCAAGTGCCGTGGCCAAAGAATTTCCGAAGGTAAGTTCCTATCGGCTCAAAATTTACTTTGCGTTTTCTCGCTCGATCTTTTGTCCTCAATCCATCTTTTTTCAATCTGTAGCACCTAGTCCACTAGATAGCTATTCCTAGCTTGAAAGATCCCAGCCACTTCTTTTTGGGTCCAATAGGCGATATAGATCCAACTCTTATCATCAACGCAGAAACAGAAAGAATCCCTTTCAGGCAGTCAAACCCATCTCTTACCCATTGAACAACAACCTTTAGATCTTGGCCCTCTCAAGTAGATGGATGGACAAACTGGTATAAAAGGATCGCTGCCAGCAAACAGGATCATTGGGATGAGATGGGAATAGCCCAATGTCTGTCTCTGTCCATAGCCGACATGAAGAAAGATGAGCCGATGCTGTCTTCGGCTGCATATTTTTTGTCAGACGCACTGAATGCTTTTCTATTCAACCATGGGCCGATGACCCTCACTTTACTTGATATAATCATGATTAATGGCCTGGATGTCACCACATCGGCTAACCCTATCAGTCTGAAAACCAAATGTACCCACAGATTTAAAACCAAAAACATTGGAGGCCGGTCTGGTTTTATTGCAGACAACATAGGAACAGGCCCTATATCGGCTAGAGAACACACTGCTTTCTTGATGATGTGGATGGACAAATTTTTGTTATGTGGCTCCATCTTCGGCCCAACAACCAACTGGCAACACCTAGCTGAAGCTATTGTATCAAAGAAGCAATTTCCCTTAGGCAAGTATCTGCTTGGTGCAGTATACCAAACTTTGAGCCAATCATCAGCTAAACTTATCATGGATTCAAGTGTTAGCACAGGTGGTCCTTGGTGGTTTGTACAACTCTGGCTAATCCTGCATACCCTGAAAGTTGCATTAAGACCATCACTTGCTGAGGCAGAATTCCCATCTTTAGCCGATACCGATAATGATGATGAATCAAGCCCAGTGCGCAGTTGCATGTCTTTTGGTGAGGCAGCCAGTGGCTATGATGGTTTTGGACCATCGGCTGAGCACTTTCAAAACTGGTTTGGGAACTCCTATGATGGATTTCCCAGAGGCAGCGGAATCTGGTTTGCTTATGAGTCCTTCCCCGATTACGAACTGCCAGCCGATTTCAGACTGGATGAGTTAAATGATGAAAGATTTGAAAAAACCAGAGAAGTCCTGACTGCTGTAATCTCCCCCTGCATCCTTCCAACCGGCATATCTCAAGGCAGAAATATACAGCCATCATATGAATTTTATCATCCGATGGTAGCAGCAAGGCAGCTTGGTATGGGACAACTCCCTATCGGCCTATACTACTCTGATAAGATCCAGACTAGAGGAGACATCGTATCGGCTTTGATGATGGACAAATTGCTCAACATCCCTGGTCCTCCACTTGGCAGTATTAGTAGATTTGGAATTACTCTGATGAGAAGCATACTATTTGATAGATGGTGGTCTGAATGAAAAACTCACATATTCCATCTATCGGCCCAAGCATATCTTTCCAAGACACTACCAGATCTGGTCCCTCAAGTAAGCTATTTTCCTCCCTTCAACCTTTATCCTTATTTTATCAATCTCTTTAATACTTAACATCTTCATCTTCTTTTGCAGACATCAGATTCACCCCCTCCATTCATCAGCCGAAGTGGCAAGCCGATCGAATATGCTGCAGCTAAACTCCCCAATAGTTGTGGTCCAGCTCCTTTGACCATCGGCTTCAATGCTCCTAAAGCAACTACCATGCTCCAGGGCCAACTCAGAGAGCCGATGCAAACGGGTGAAGCGCAAAAGGACAAAGCAAGCTGCTGTCAAACCTCCCATCTCAAAGAAACCAATCAAAAGACAAAAGAAAGCAGCCGATGAAGAAACCCCTCTAGACCAGGAGGTAGAAGAAATTTTGAAAGAAATCGAGATGGAAGAAGCCATAAACGAGGCTGCTGCTCAAATCAGTGAAACTGCCGAAGTCACAACACCCAGAGCCGATACTCCTCCAGCTATCCAATCCAAGGCTATCAAAACTCCAAGTCCTCCAAAACGACTCCAAAAAGTACATGTAAAGATACTATAGCAGCCATCTTCTCTTGTTTATAATTCACAATTTATAATTCAATTATCCCTTTCAGCCGAAAAAGAAACAAGCCGCTGTTAGAAGAAAATCAACTCCACCACCAGCATCGGTAACTTTAACTCATATTAACTCTATCTCTATTTTTAGCCGATACTGACCAACACTTGGTATCATTTCAGCCCCCTCAACCTTCATCTCCTCATCAACCTTCAAGTGAGCATACTCCATCGGCTACGGCAAGCCGACATGATGAAGAGATTGCTGCTATAACTCCAACTCCTCAAATTCCTGTAAGTATACATCCAGATTTATGTCTATCGGCTAATCCCAACATTATCATCTAATAGTAGTTCCCTATTTTCAGCTCTTAGCCGATATGTTCTCCTTTGATATCAAGCAATTCTTAGATGAGGAAGAGGAAGAGGAAGAAACAACCAGCAAAGCTACTTCTCCTATATCAGAAGATTTAAAGGATATTGCCGATCAGCTTAATGCTTCCTTAGATGCATCGGTTGTAAATTGTGCGCCGATCAGGGCAATATTTGAAGAAATCCAAGATAAAATCCCTGATGATCTCGTCGAGATGGTTTCTCCAACAGTCTTTCTTGAACAACATCGCTTTAAGCTGGAAAGAGCCAGACAAAGAATTGATGATCGGCTTGAGCGCTCTTCCCTCGAAGCTAATATCCAAACTAGCTGACAGCAAGTTAATGACGAAAAGATCAAGCTAGATGATTTAGCAGCCGGCCCAAACTCAACGCAGCAAAACATTGACAGATTGAAGAAGAAAGAAGCCGATCTGCTCATACAACTTGAAGCTTGCAGAGCTGAGATTATGTCTGAAGAGCAAAAGTTAGCCAATCTGCCTAAAGCTATTGAAACTCAGAGATCAAAGTTGAAGAAATCCATCAAGCATCTATCTTCCTTGAGCAAATCCCTCAAGCCAATCCCTAGCACAGATGCAGCCGATGCTCAAGCAATAGATGAAGTAGAACAGATCAGGCAGAAAGCTATATCGGCTATTCACAAATATTTGTCATAATGAAATAGTTAGAAAATCTTCTCAAACAATATCTTTTGCTGTAATATATTGATATTGGCCATCGAGCCGATTTAAACTTAAATATAACCTCTTACCGGCCATCGAGCCGATATGATATGATATCAACTGATTAATCTTGTCTTGTATGAAAAACTTTTCAAAAATTTCAAAAATTTGCATCTTTATTTTCCTCCATGCCCCCCAAGTTTGTAGTAGGGAACACAATGCTGCAAACTTATATGTCTAAGGGCAATAAAAATATCGGCCATCTAAAGGCGATGTAACCACATTGGCTGGAAACCATACATCGGCATAGCTCAGCCGATTAGGTACCAATCCAAACACTGGAGTAGTATTTCTTCAAATATTTTCCATTAAGAGCTCGTCCAAAAATTTCTCCATCAAGTCCTTTTGACATGTAAGCCCCTTTAGAAACACACTTATGAATCCGAAAAGGTCCCTCCCAATTCGGTGACCATTTCCCAAATTTGTTATCTCTTGCTCCTATCGGCAACACCAATTTCCAAACAAGTTCATCCTCCTCAAAAGACTTTGGCACAACCTTTTTATTATAATGTCTGGCAACCCTTTCTTTATCCTTCCTAACCTTTTTAAGAGCACGCAATCTAGATTGAACCAAATCCTCTGACTCATCAACCATCAAGTTATGATAATCATCGGCTGTCAACTCATCCTGTAAAGAAATCCTTCTGGAGTCGATGTTAGTTTCCCATGGTAACACAGCTTCATGCCCATAAACCAACTGATATCGAGGAACTTGAATTGCACCATGACAAGCCATCCGATAGGACCATAATGCTTCTGCTAATATAGTATGCCACTTCTTTGGGTATTCAGCAATTTTCCTCTTAACCAACTTAATCAAGCTCTTGTTAGATGCCTCAGCCTGCCCATTAGCTTGTACATAATATGGTGAAGAATTCAATAATTTGATCCCCATGCTATCGGCAAACTGAACAAACTCATCGGATACAAAAATAGAGCCTTGATCAGTTGTAATCGTCTGTGGCAAACCAAACCTGTATATAATATGTTCGTTGACAAACTCAATGGCATCTTTACTGTCAACTTTCTTCAAAGGAATAGCCTCAACCCACTTGGTGAAATAATCAGTAGCAACCAATATGAATTTATGATCTTTACTTGATGGTGGATTGATCTGGCCGATCATATCAATACCCCAACCTCTAAACGACCATGGCTTGATAATTGGGTTCATAGCCGATGTTGTTGCTCTTTGAATAGCTCCAAATTTGTGACAATCTTGACATCCTTTATAATATCTGAAACAGTCCTCCAGCATTGTCGGTCAAAAATATCCAACTCTTCTAATCAGCCACTTCATCCTATGAGCCGATTGATGAGTTCCACATATACCTTCATGTACTTCACACATGACTACCTTTGCTTCTTTCAGGCTTAAACATCTCAGCAAAATTCCATCAATTGTCCGATAGTACAATGTATCATCAAGCAAAACATACTTGAGAGCTTTATATCTTAATTTCCTAGAAACTGACTTAGAAGGATTCTTTAAATATTCAAATATCTCAAACCTCCAATCATCTGCTGGTAGACACACAACTTCTACTTCAACATCCTGTAACATCGGCTTGTAGCCTGATGCACCTTGAGCTAAATCATTGGCTTCAACATTTTGCTCTCTAGGAATATGCCTCAAAGTAACTATCTTGAAAGTCTTCATTAACTCTTGACACTTCTCATTGTAAACCATCAAAACATCATTCTTTCACTCATATTCCCCAGATAATTGACTAATCACCAACAATGAATCACTCATGATTTCAACAGCATCAGCTTCAACCTCCTTCAACAATTGTAATCCCTTCAAAACAGCCTCATACTTAGCTTGATTATTTGTAGAATAAGGTTTGATGGTGAAGCAAACTGAAAACTTGCCCCCCTAGGCGATATGATCACCAAGCCGATACCACACCCATGAGTGCAAACTGATCCATCGAAAAACAAAGTCCAAGGCATAATATCAACATGATCAACAGTATTATCCATGTGCTCCACTATGAAATCGGCTATCGCCTGCCCTTTAACTGCCTTACCCGATTCATACCTTAAGTCAAATTCTGATAAAGCAAAAATCCACTTCCCAATCCTTCCCTTTAGAACTGGAGCCGATAGCATATAACGTACTACATCGGCCTTACATACTATAGTGCACTCATTAGAAAGTAAATAATGCCTCAACTTCGTACAAGAAAAATATAAGCATAAACATAATTTCTCCATAGGTGAATATCTTGTTTCAGCATCCAAAAGTCTTCTACTTAAATAAAAGATGACCCTTTCTTTACCTTCAACCTCTTTCAAAACTGAGGCGATAGAATTCTGATCGGCTGATAAATATAGCTTAAAAAGAAGCTCTTTCTGTGGTGGGATAAGAACCAGAGGAGAACTCAAATATTCCTTGATGTTGTCCAAAGCTTTTTGTTGCTTCTCTCCCCATACATACTCTTGATCGGCTTTCAACCTTAGCTGTGGTGTAAACGGTTCTATTCGGCCAGATAAATTTGATATAAACCGCTGAACAAAATTAATTTTTCCAATCAATGATTGCAACTTAGTCTTGTCTTCTGGAGGTTTTATATCTTTGATAGCATTAATGCTCCTCTGTGGTATCTCAATCCCTTTCTCATGTACCAAAAATCGAAGAAACTGTCCAGCCGATACACAGAAAGCACACTTGGTTGGATTCATCTTCAACCCATATTTCCTTGCTCTTTCCAGTACTTTCCTCAAATCGGCTATATGTAACACCCTGAGAAAATTCCTAAATAAAAATACACCGACCAAAAATCATTTCTGATTTATTTTTATAATTTTGTATCATGCTGACAATTTCTTTATTTGTTTTATGCCAGTGCCAAACTTTTATTGAAAATTTCCAATTTTTATACTCCTCTGATCTTTTGGTTTTTGTCCCAAGATTTTCTCTCTGACCGAAATTAGTTTTGCTCCAAAAAGTCCGCTTAAACTCCCTCTACCGTGGCCTTCCTGCTGCTAGTCTTTTTCTGGAAAAGTTCATGTTGCCTCCCCAAACCCTTTCATTCCTATTGGGTTGGTAATAAAAAGATCAAGTCTAACCTCCCCCCAATACTATTTTCGGTGACGACGTCACCGCACGCCGCGCCGCTACGACAAGGCCGTTGCGACATCACCAGCTACTGCCCTTCCTTCCCATCCCGCCGGCGACCTCGCCGTCCGCTTCCGCGCCCTTGCCTGACCTCACCGGCGTAGCAAGCATGCATGTCGCTAACTAGCTTGACGTGAGTGCAATGCATATGCATGCATGCAGCAAGCCAAGCAAAAGCATGCATGCAGCCAGCTAGCTCGTGCTTGCTTGAAGCTAGTTTAGCTCGTGCTTGCATGCGGCTGGCCGAGCGCATGCTGCATGCGGCAAGCTAGCCAAGCATGCGCATGTATGCAAGCAGCAGCCAGAGCCACTACACCAGCCCGGCAAACACCGTTCGAGCCGACGCTGAGTGACCTCGAATTCAAGCCGCTCCTCCTCGGGTTGGGTAGGTGGCGACGGCCGCTCAGCAATCATGTTAGACGGCGCCGTGTTTTGACAGCCGCCATGGCCGCACTACCACTTCATCGCTGCCACGTGCCCCGACCAGGTGGATGACGTTTCCGCCGCTAATACGTAGCCGTCACCGCTCTCACCTACACACGCGCGTTTTCTGGGATGGAATGAATGCGGGCAGCAGCAAACGTCCCTTCCCCAGACTATTTAAGCGCCATCGCGGGTGAGCACGCAACCGGTCCCTCTCCATTCTCTCTTCTCCTCCTACTCGTTTTGCTTCCCCTCAGCCACTCCCTCCCGCGCACACGCTGCCGTCTCTCCGCTTGCTCCACCGCGGCCAGCTCCGGCTGGGCCTCAGTTGAGCAAGAGGACGGATAGGCCACCGCGCCGTCATCTGAACCCCGAGAACGACTAACTTATTGAACGGCTAACCTCTAACCTCTAACATTCGACCCATTGACTCACTAACCCGCTGACACTCTAACTTACTAACTCACTGACCTCTAACTCGCTAACCCCTAACCCCTAACTTGCACTAACCCGCTAACATATACTCCTTAACGCTGTGTGTTCGTTTGTTACCACCGATCGAACACGTGGTGTGCGAGGATGATCCGCGGGTCAACCGTTCCTAGGCTGTACCTCGACGACTGTAGTTTCGTGCGAGGACCGCCGCTCGGTGTGCCGCTACCCGGTTGCCGCAAGGTGAGCTCCTATCCTGCTCTTCCTCTTGCTTTTGTTTCCTTACCGCATTTCTCGTCTACCGTTGTTGCCGCGGCGCGGTGACGTCGTGAGGCGCAACACCGTACCCGTTCCTTGCGCGGCCGCCCTCCGCAGCGATCGCCGCTTCACCGCCGGCCATGCATGCGCCATGCAGCTAGCTAGCTGTACGTGTGCATGCATGCAAGCAGTTGGCTGTACGTGTGAGCAGCTCACATGCATGCAGCTAGCTAGCCGTGTGTATGCATATGCATGCACGCTTGCAGCTCGCCCAAGCCCTCCACCTCACCATGCGCACACCCTAGGGAAACCACAAACACCTGAGGATTCCATTTTCGCAGCCAAATACCGTCGCCGTAGGCTCCGGCCGAGGTCCCTGTGCCACGCCATTGCCGCCGCCTCACCCGAGCTCCCTGGCCGTCGCCGACCTCCCCCAACCCTGCGCCACCTCCCAGGGCAGGCCCGACCCCCCCACAACCGTCCCTGCCCCGGTCGCAGCAGCTTCGATGGAGCTCGCTACCGGCGCAACCAAGCGCTAGCCCGAGCACACACAGGCACACGGCAAGAGAGAGAGAACGAGAGAAGGGGGTGCAAGGAAGAAGAAGGAGGAGAGAGAGGCTGACTCACGGGTCCCACATCCATTTAAAAACAGAACCTGCACGTGAGGAGTTAAGGGCGGTCCCACCCGTCAGACCTTTTTCCTTTTCTTTGATTTAAAACTTTTCCAATCTTTCAAATTATGTATATCCCTCGTTTTAAGTCGGATTTGAACGAAACTTTCGTCAAAATCTTTCTAAAATCAAGATCTACGCAATGGCACTGGTTTGGTTATTTTTCGATTTTTCTAGAATTTTTGGCTCTTTTTGTGTTAGCATGTAGTTTGTGACTTTATTATTCAACCGGACAGGGTACATCTGCGAGGAGGAAACTGAGCTAATTGAGAACGAACCCCCAATTGAGCAAGGCAAGTCACTACGCACCTCCCTTGAACACGTTGATCCTATTTTTATAAATGTGTTGGTTATAAATAAAATTGCATGCTAATATTGAAAACGCGTATCTACATTTGTTCAAGCCTTACCTTTGAAATTTTCTATCCTTATGTATTTACATTCCTTTGTTACCTGTATATATTAATTTACGCGTGATTATTTATCTACTGCTTAGCCTTGCTTATATAGACGTTATACATTCCGTATATAGGACATGTGAATGTGGATATACTAGTCACTTTACGGGAGTGGTTGTTGGAAATTGGGTGGAGACATAAGTGCCACCGACAGCATGAAAACCTTTGTGAAAACCCGAAAACTTAATTGAACAAAAATGATTTCGACTGGGGCGGCACGAATAGAATATGGGTGGTTCTGGGAACGGTAAGCCGCCGATCCTAGTTAGTTAAGGACCGAGTCAAGAAGCTAAACAGGAAACGAACCGAGTACGACCACACTTCTTGAGTGGGGTAGACCCGGTGGACTAGGTTATTCTCATGGGGTGGCACCCCAGACATGGTAGGTTCTGGATATCGGTATGAAAATGTGGAAGTGTGTGGCTTAATGACGTCAAAGCTTTATATATGTATAATGTAACCTTTAATCTCGGGAGCAGCAGGACTCCCCTCACAACCGGCTCGAGGTAGGAATGTGGCGCCGGGGGTGCAATGGGGATTCATAGTCCTTGGAACGGGTGCTGCCATGCGAGGGTAACTGAAAAACTGGGCCGTGACAAGTCTCATGTGTTGGGTGCGTCACGGAGTGTGGGATTAAAAGCGTACATCCACTGCAGTGTGAGTAAATTAAACTATTCGAATAGCCGTGCTCGTGGTTAATGAGCGCCGGAACTTGTATTACTCTTGACTAGACTCACATGTTTTTAAATTGTTTAGAAGAGGTTGGGATAAATAAAAGATGTGTGACCTTGCCCCATGTGCGGGAAGGTTGAATTGCGATGAAGGAACTCCTAATTAATGACAACATTTACATCGAGACATTTTTCCATGGTTAAAACCGCTAGGTCATAGGCTTGTGAAATAACTCGCGAAAACTGGCTTTACGCAAATAAACCGAAACCTGTCTTGGATCCCTATACGCATTTGTTGCATTTCTATAGTGGTGACTTGCTGAGTACGGTTGGTACTCACCCTTGCATATTTCTACCCTTTTAGCTTTTGATGAAGAGGACATGCCAGTCGAACTGATCCCCGACGAGGGGGATGGTACAAAGGAACCATAGGGACTAATCCCCAGTCGATGCCTGTGGAGTATAGGTGGACCGCCGCAGCCTCGCTTCCGCTATCCTATCTTATCCTATGTTATTTGGTATTGTATCCGGCCAGACACGGCCTATTAGAACCTACTTGGGTTCCTATGTACTATTTGGTATTGTAAGACTATGTGATGCAGACTGTGTGTACCAGATTTGTAATGTGTGTATACCAACCTACCGATCCAGGGAGTTGGTATTTGTAAACACATATGGTTTCCTGTGCTATAAAATCAGGGGCCGACACTATATGCTCATCAATTTCTTTAGATTTAACCACCACATCATCAATATAGATTTCCACCAGTAAGCCGATAAGATCATGAAATATATAGTTCATTGCTCTTTGATATGTAGCACCAGCACTCCTTAATCCAAAAGTCATGACAACCCACTCATACAAGTCGATTGCACCAGAACATCTAAAAGAAGTCTTGTGAATATCTTCCTCGGCCATAAAAATTTGATTATATCCTGCATTGCCATCCATAAAGCTAATGATCTTGTGTCCAGATGTTGCATCAACCAATTGATCAGCAATCGGCATTGGGTATTCATCTTTTGGAGTAGCCTTGTTTAAATCTCGAAAATCAATACAAACCCTGAGCTTGCCGTTCTTCTTGATCACTGGTACTATATTTGAAATCCACTCAGCATATCGGCATGGTCTGATAAAATTAGTATGATAAAGTCTTGTAATTTCGGCCTTGATAGCATCATACATCTCAGCTTTACAACGTCCTGGAGGTTGTTTGTATGGCCGATAGTCTGGTTTGATAGGTAGCCGATGTTCAACAATCGATCGAGTAAGTCCTAGCATTTCGTAGTATTCCCAGGCAAAACAATCTCTATATTCCTTCAAAAGTGCTATTAATTTACATTTGAACTCTTTTGTCAAACCTTTACTAATATATGTCGGCCTAGACTTATCACCTGGTCCAATGTCTATTTCTTCCAATTCATCGGCCGACATAAACTCTTGTCCAAGCTTGCCGTCGAGATCGTCTACAGTATCCTTTGTGTAAAAATTGGAACCCTCCACAGCGCCCTCAAAATAACAATTGGGGCTCTCCATCTCCTGTTGGCTGTATATCATAATCAGAAACTTGTAAGTAATCTCCTTGCCAAAATTTTCCAGATAAACAATCAATTCCTTCTATCTCCCAAACAGATAAATCGACACTAACTACATTGACTGACCTGTCGGCTGGCACGATTTCAATCTGGTCTCCTTCCCATTGAATCAAGCTCTGATGCATAGATGAAGGAATACAACAATTAGCATGGATCCGGTCTCTTCCCAGCAACAGACTGTAGGAACTGTAACGCCCCGGCACTCGCTAACTGATAACACCAGCTAACTCATACCGAGGTGCTACGCATTACCTGTGATATAGTACCAGTCCCAGGATACACTAGCTGGTACTCACAGAATAAACATGGAATCAAAGTAGATTATTATTACATCACTGGGTTTTAGTCCTTACATAAGTTGCTATCCCGGACAGGCCCAGAGATGAGCAACGCACAATACAAAAGTCCATAAAGCAAAAGACAAAAGCGGCGGCAGCTAAGCGTCTAGGCGACCATCTCGATCCACAGGCGACGGCTTGGGGCTAGGCACGATCCTTCTAGAAGTCCTCGTACTCGGCTTGCTCCTGGAGACACTCCTCGGCGGTCGGGTCGACGTCTTCGTCTCCATCCTCTATAGATATATTTATATAGCAAGGGTGAGTACTTCACGTACTCAGCAAGCCGGGGAAAGAATGACATGCTTGGTTAAGACAAGGAGAGCTAGGGTTTTATTTGCGAAAGCAGCCTTTTTGGCAAAACGATTTATTTCACAAAACTCCTAGTGAGTGAATCAAGTTTTAGTTGTCGAGAGGAGGCTCACGCCTCGACCCATTCCACAAGTTGCTTTGCAACAACTTGTCACGATTAACGAACAACAATTGATCTGTTTCTTCCATTAATACCTTCTTGCTTTCACAACCACACATGGTCCACACAGTCACTCCAGGACTGCAACGCCATCATGGCCCTAACAACACCTCGGTGTCGGACGACACCCCAGGTCACACAGACCCGTTCCTAACCACAAAGGTTAGCCGTTCGCCACACAGGCAAACTCTAGAAACGAAACCCTTCCCACCAATCATTTTCAGCAAACATTTGTCAAACAAATCTACGCTATGAGAAACACCTTACACTCGCCCTTGACCGTGGGCACGGCTGTTCGAACAGTTCATTAAACTCTGCAGAGGTTGTACGCTTTACCCACACGACACGAAACTGACATCGTTTACCCGTCGGCAACGAAAGTTCGTGACAAGGCCTTTCCAAAGCTAACCCATGAAAATCGCATGCCACCTAGTTGGGCTAAGATCCATAGCCGAGTATCAGGCAAATCCAGCCGTCGTCCACCCAGGAAATACCAAGAATGCCTCCTACTCCTACTGGTACCATGCCACAATAGAGGCAAAAAGACACCCATGATGGGCAAAACATACGTAACACTTCATCTCCTCATCCTCGGCATTCCACAACCATTGGCACACCAACTCCCATGTGATAACAATTTACTTAGCCAGAGGCATCCCATAAATACCCGTGTGGTCGCACTGTAACGTGTTCGGATGGACTTCCCAAAGGAATCGGTCCTTAACGATAATACGTAGCCAAACCACAAAGGCTTGACTCCGCATCATCACCATTCTCACAACACATTTTATTTCACAAAACCTCGGTACAACGTACCGGATTTTTAAGCATAAAATTTGGAAATACCCAAGTTTCCCACACGGCAACAACGTGAGCATGGCTAAGCGAAACTACCTCGGTAATCGTATAACGATACCGGCGTAAACATTTGTGGAGCTTTCAAAGGTATGGAATCATCAACCTATGAAATATAAGTGCAACTACTAGGTTGGTCCGTCGGTTGTATAAACAATCCGAGGCCTAAACATGTTAATCGTGTGTACTAAGCAATGCATTTTTCAAACAACATATCATTTCAAAATATAGGGGCAATGTGATCAAAGAGGCTTGCCTTGCACGAGATGCGGGTCTTCTTCTTCGAAACCGGCGTCCGGGGCGTCCTCGTACACGTGCTCTATACGCGGAACGGATAACAAATAAATAAAAAGGCAATAAAACAGCTCAAATAAAATAAACAAGTGTGCCATTGTGTAGATCTCAATTTTCGAAAAATTTAGAAACTTGAACGGGGTCAAACGGAGTTACGGTTGAATTTTTATGAATTTTCAAAGGTAAAGGGACTTTTCTGAAAAATTGGGAATTTTTAAATAAAAGATAACGGAATATTCCAACGGAATATTCCATTCCGTTAGGGTTAGGGTTAGATTTAACGGTGGTGGGGCCCACCTGTCGGGCTGAGAGAGAGAGGGAGAGAGGGGGGTGGGGCCCACCTGTCAGGGGTTTCTTCCCCACCGAGCTCGGCTCGGCCGGCGGCGGCGCCGGGCGGCGGGGCGGCCGGAGGGGGAGGGGAGGGGGCGGGGAGGGGAGGCCGGCGGCCGGGGAGGCGGTGGTGGCGGCGGCCGGGAGCGGCGGCGCCGGCCGGGAAGGGGAGGCGGCGGCCCGGGAGGCGGTGGCCGGCGAGAGAGAGAGGAAAAGAGGAGGGCGGCCGGCGAGGGGAGGGGAACGGCGGTGAGAGGCGGCGAGGAGAGGGGCTTCGGCCCCTTTTATATGCGGCGAGGGGCGCGGCAAGGATGACGACGAGACGGCGACGTGGGCGCGGGGCTCAAGGCGACGCGGCATGGGCGGCGGGCGACGCGACGTGGACGGCCGGGCGGCAGCGCACGCGGCGGGCGCGGGCGGCTGTCGGGCGGCGGCTGGGCGGCGCGGGCGTGGGCGGCGGGCGGGCGGCGCGGCCGGCGTGCGGCGCGGCGGGAGGAGGGAGACGGCCGGGTGGGCTGGGCCGGCGCGGGGAGAAACGGCCCGTGGGCCGGGAGAGAGAAGGGGGAGGGAGGAGGTGGTGGGCCGGCCCATTCGGGGAGGAAGAGAGGGAGAGAGAGAGAGAGGGGGTTTGGGCCGGGGGTGGGAAAAAGAGAAGGGGGAGGGGGAGGCCCAAGAACAGTGGGGTTTGCCCCCTTTTTTTTTTGATAATTTGGAATTGAAATTGGAGGAAAATTTGAGATCTATTTTGGCACAGAGCAAAAACCAACTTAAATTTGAAAATTTTTATTTGAGAAAAACATTAAAATAAGTAAAATAAAATAAAGAAAATAGGGTGCTACAGGAACCCTTCTCATCAATAACAAAGAATGTGGTAGGAATTGTCTTGCTACCGATGGTCAACTCCACATTTAAAACTCCCTTGGTTTCAGATGGATTCCCGCCAAAATCTTTCAAAACCATATTAGTCTTGATCAAATCCTCTGAATTCTTCCCAAGCTTCCTGAAGGTCGAGTGCGGCATCAAATTGACCGCTGCTCCTCCATCAACCAGCATCTTAGACATCGGCTTCCCATTAACAAACCCCGTGACATATAAAGGCTTAAGATGCCGATGATCAGTTCCCTCTGGCTTCTCAAACACAGCTTGTTGAGGAGATAATATCAACTTAGCTGATTGTGATCCGTCTTCTTGTTCAACCACTTGTTCAACTGCATATTCAGCTGGTAACATGAAAACCATGTTAATTGAAGAAGACATCACCTCCTTGCCCTTGCTCTCAAGATTTTTGTTCTGATCAGCTCGAACTTCATCGGCTGACACCACTTTGCTCTTCACACGCCAAACTTTCTTTGTGCGCTTCAGCCGATGCTCGATTTCGCCTTCAACTTCCTGGAATTGCTCCCTGTTTCTCATGCTTTGAACACGTCTTTTTTTATTTTTGGTAAAAATTCCAGAAGGACACCATTGTGGTTGCACATCCTTAGTCTCTTTTTGCAAATCATCTCCATGATAATCTTGTCGAATTGACCCAAGTCTCTCATGAACTGATAGTCTTTGCTAAATCGGCCGATGCACGCTCATATTCTGTCGGCTTGGTCTTTGAACATACTGAGCACCAGGATCACCGCAACCAGGACAATCTCCAATAGATGGTAGCCTCATGCCTTCATTCCAGTAAAATCTAAAGAATTCACAACTCCAATGTGGATCAAAATATTTTTCATCATCATGATAATATGACTCATCTTCCCTCTGGCGTCTTTTCTGCTACTTATTAATCATGCTAGCCGATTTGATGCCCCTCATATGATTCTTTCCCTCATCGGCTCGATTTCTGTTGAATCCAGTATGAACCATGTTTACTGGGAAAGGATGTCCATCTATCTTCATCAGCCTTTTAGACTCATTAATCTTGATCTTTCCTTGTTCTATAGTCGATTGAATCTATTGTCTAAAAATTTTGCAATCATTGGTGCTATGAGATCCTGTGTTATGCCACTTGTAATATTTCCTTCTTTTCAACTCTTCAGCCGATGGTATCACATGTCCTGCCGGCAATTGAATCTGCTTTTCTTGAAGAAGAAGATCAAATATCTTGTCAACTTTGGTAATGTCAAAATCAAACATTTCCTCTTTCCCCGAATTTTTAACCCATTGGCATACTACTGTCTTTTTATTCCTAGCCCACTCGGCTGCATTAACTTCTGGATCATCATCTTCAGAGTCAAAATCATAACTATAAATGTTGTTAACATTGTTAGCCTTTTTGACAAACTTTCTGGCTTCTTGGAATCTTTTCTCATGAGCTGATATCTTCTGAGCTAGATGAGCCAAACTCTCAAAGTCTTGAGCTAAAAACCTCTCCCTTATCGACGCTAACAATCCCTGGAAAGCCAGATCGGCTAGTTGTGAATTTGTCAGAGCCAGACTGTAGCATCTGTTCCTTACATATATGAATCTCTGAATATAATCTGGCACTGTTTCATCTGATTTATGCCTGATTGCCGTGAGATCTGACAGCTTCATCTCCTGAATGCCACTGAAGAAATACTTGTGAAACTGTTTCTCTAGATCGGCCTAACTCCTGATGGAATCATAGGGTAGAGAGGAAAACCATGTGAATGCCAACCCAGATAAAGATAAAGGAAATAATCTGACTCTGAGGGCTTCTGTAGCCGATGCTTCCCCACACTGAGCTAAGAATCGGCTGACGTGCTCATAAGTTGACACATTATCTTGCCCTGAAAATTTTGAGAAGTCTGGCACCTTGTATCGGTTTAGCAATGGCACTCGATCAAAGTATTCTGGATACGGATGCCGATACATATTGCCATTGTCCTTATGCTTGAGCCCAAACTGTTCCCGCATCACATCGGCAATCATATCGGCCCACGGTTGGTGTGATGTCCCACCGTACTGTTGCTGGACCTGATCGTACTGGCCGTACTGTGCCGGTTGAGGCCGTGGGGAATGAGGTTGATAATGCCTATTAAGATTAGTCGATAGACCTTGAGATGATACATAAGGAAGTGGTTCTGGAATGTATTGTTGGCCTATCGGCTGAGCGATTCCAATCGTCTGTTGTGGAATCGAAGGAGTATGATATGTAGTATCGACAACTGGTGGCTTTGCATTGAGTATATTCATCAGCTGTTCTGGCGTCAACTGATTTGAAGTCTGCCCCCAGTGATCAGCGGCTGTCTTGTCAATATTGTTGGAATATTTGTGCTGGACAGGGGAGCCGATGGGGCCTGGGTTAGAAACGTTTGTTGCTTCCTGCCAATTTCGGTCTTCACGGTCCTGTAGCCTGGAAACGTATTGCCTGGTAGATATACTGGTCCTTTTGCCTTTTCCTCGGCTATAGTTCCATCAACTACTGACTTGATCATATTCATCAATGTATTCATAAGTACTCCGGATTGATTGATGAGAGCATGATGCACTGCCGAATCGATGCGATCTTGTAACGTGTGAAGTTCTTCGTTGTTTGATTCGGTTTTGGGCTCCTTGCCTTTATCGTCACTTGCTCCGGATGTACTTGGGTCTGGTTTCACGATCGGCAGTAATTCCACTTTAGTTCTCTGGATAATCGTGCTCTGTCGGGTTACCGTGAGTGAATGCAAGTATCGATCTTGGAGTTGATCTAGCAATTTGTTCATATCTTCTCTTTGTTTATCATTCAGCTGCTCGATCGTGACTGGTAGGACATTGTCCTCTGAGACTTCAGTTATATTGGGCGTCATGATGACACAATGGTCCCACTGGGCGTGCCAAAAGCGTGTTGATGCGAAAAACACACACTGGACTGAGAGATTTGCTTTGCTCTAGTGCACGTCCAAAACTTGCTTTTAGGTTCGAAGGGCGTGCCAGTTGATTTGATCCTGCAATCAACAAGAAAAAATATGCAAGTTTATTAGTAGATGATAGTCAATCGGCCAATTAGCCGATATCGTATCGTGATGTAACCTAGCCGATGCAATATAGCATGAATCGACTGTAAGGTGTTTATCATTGATAAGCTAACCCTAAACTTGGTACATCGGCTGAAAATATCAGTGTTACATAATCTGTATACCAAAATTACTCTAGAGATAAGCAATTGGGATAGATCGGACTGAACCGAGACAGTATAAATTGCCCAAGTCTAAAATAGCATGAAATAACAATTATATGTACTCATGTCATAGCCGATGTCCAGATTTAAGCATGTATCGGCTATAGCTCCGATACAACCTTATACTAGGATATTCTCTTGCAACAAATATATTCAACTATAGCCAATTAGATTGGTAGCAAGTCCAATATATTTGTATTAGATTAGATCCTAATATAAGGGGCAGATATAGCATATTAAACAAAGCATGAAACTATGTAAAACAACCATACCAGATAAGATCGGCTGAAACCCCGATACTATCCTTATTAACAACCATAAAACAGGCTAGAAATCATGATTCAGAACACGACTTAATAGATCAAACTTAACTGATACAGCATTAAGTATGAAAAGAAGCATAATATCTAGACAATCAAGCCGATGGTTGCCTTTTCGGGATGGTGGATACATTATATAATTCAAACCAACAAGACAATCTAGCCGTTATCGACAAAACCCTAAATAGAGATCGGCCGATACAAGTAGATAGCATTGTCAATCTAAATTATATAACGTATATGATAACTCGGAGATTTACAAGATAGAATTAGAGTGTCATAAAGATGTAAGCACTAATTCCGATAATGCAAACCACCATAACAAGACCAACCTCTTCGCCGAAGATCAAGTTGATGCAGCTCGACTCGAAAGCATGAACTTGTCGAAAACAGAAAAAAAGGTTGGCGATGCGCCGAGATTGATTGAACTATGATTGTTATTCTATTCATAAGACCTCGGGTCTATATTTATACCCAAAAATACAAACATTGTCCAATATGGACATGACTCATATTATCCTAATACAAATCCAACTAGCAAATAAGTCCCTTAGGTGGACTCTTACCGACAATATCTATAAGGAAATTACAAATATTCCTAATTAATAGATACAATTGCCAATTCTGGACTCTATCCTTGCCTTGCAACATCGTCGCAAACTCTCTATCGAATCCGATACTGACTTCACATGCAATATCGGCTACATCGGCTATCCCAATCGGACTCGGTTCCAGTCGGTACAGTCTTCCAGCCGATGCGCACTTGTTTCCGAGAATCCCGCATATCTTCAAATCCGCTTCGGAATTAAATCTTGTTTCCGATTCATACGTATCAATTAGCTTGCCAAATTTCATCGTCAACACTCGTTAACCGAAAACACAAACTAACTCATGCCGAGGTGCTACGCATTACCTGTGAGATAGTACCAGTCCCAGGATACACTAGCTGGTACACACAGAATAAACATGGAATCAAAGTAAACTAATTATTACATCACTGGGATTTAGTCCTTACATAAGTTGCCATCATGGACAGGCCCATGGATGAGCAACACATCAATACAAAAGTCCACAGAGCGGAAGCTAAAAGCGGCGAAAAGCTAAGCGACTGCGCGACTAAGCACTAGGCGAGCGCCTAGGCAACCATCTTATTCCACAGGCGAGGCTTGGGGCTAGGCACGAATCTTCTAGAAGTCCTCGTACTCGGCTTGCTCCTGGAGATACTCCTCGGCGGTAGGGTCGACATCTTCGTCTCCAAGCTCTATAGATATTATATAGCAAGGGTGAGTACTTCACGTACTCAGCAAGCCGGGGAAAGAATTACATGTTGGCTTAAAGCAAAAGGGAGCTAGGGCTTTATTTGCGAAAGCAGCCTTTTTAGCGAAAACGATTTATTTCTCAACAACTCTAGTGAGTCAAAA
Source organism: Oryza punctata (assembly GCA_000573905.2). Lineage (NCBI taxonomy): Eukaryota > Viridiplantae > Streptophyta > Magnoliopsida > Poales > Poaceae > Oryza > Oryza punctata. The sequence continues at coordinate 31,807,712 of CM002489.2, read as the reverse complement.
TTTTAGTTGTTGGGAGAAGACTCACGCCTCGTCCCATTCCACAAGTTGCTTTGCAACAACTTGTCACAAGAGTAACAATTAATATTTAACTGATTTCCTCTATTAGTTTCTTTTTTGCTTTCACAGCAACTCAGTTCAAACCATAAAATCACCACAACACTATTTCTCATAGTTAACCTAGCTTTCTCAGCATAACAACGCCTTCCCGGCCCTAACAACACCTTGGTGCCAAACGACACCCCAGGTCACGTAGACCCGTTCCTAACCACAAAGGTTAGCCGTTTGCCACACAGGCGAACTCTGGAAACGAATCCCTTCCACCAACCAGTTTCATCAAACATTTTCCAAACAAAACTACGCTATGAGGAACACCATACACTCGCCCTTGACCGTGGGCACGGCTGTTCAAACAGTTCATTAAACTCTGCAGAGGTTGTACGCTTTACCCACACGACACGAAACTAACACCGTTTACCCGTCGGCAACGGAAGTTCGTGACAAGGCCTTTCCAAAGCTAACCCATGAAAATTGCATACCACCTAGTTGGGCCAAGTCTCTTAGCCGAGTATCAGGCAATCGCAGCCGTCATCCACTCAGGAATACCGAGGATGTCTCCTACTCTTACTTGGTACCGTGTGCCACATTAAAGGCATTAGAACAGCCAGAAGGGCTATAATGATCCAAAACTTCGTCTCCTCATCCTCGGCATCCCACAACCATTGGCACGCCAAACTCCCATGTGATAACTATTTACCTAGCCAGAGGCATCCCATAAATACCCGTCGGGTCGCACTGTAATGTGTTTGGATGGATTTCCCAAAAAAATCGGTTCTTAACGATAATACGCGACCAAACCACAAAGACATGGCCTCGCATCATCACCATTTTCACAACTCATTTTATTTCACAACACATCGGTACCATGTACCGGATTTCTAAAGCATAAGTTTAGAATAACCCAAGTTTCCCACACGACAGTACAACGTAAGCATGGCTAAGCAATTACCTCGGTAATTGTACCCAATGGATAGCAATACCGGCGCTAACATATGTGTAGCTAACAAGGGTAAAGGAATTATCAAACATCCTATGTAAAGTGAGTGTAACTACTAGGTCGGTCCGTTGGTTGCATAAACAATCCGAGGCCTAAACAAGATTATCGTGCACACTAAGCAATACATTTTTCAAACAAAATAACTTGCAAATATAGGGGCAATGTGATCAAAGAGGCTTGCCTTGCACAAGATGCGAGTCTTCTCCTTCGAAAACGGCTTCCGGAGCGTCCACATACACGTACTCTATATGCGAAACGGAGAACAAATAAATAAAAAGGCAATAAAAAAGCTCAAAACAGATAAACAAGTGTGCCACTGTGTAGATCTCATTTTTAGAAAAATTTAGAAAGTTGAACGAGGTCAAACGGAGTTACGGTTGAATTTCTATAAAATTTCAAAGATAAAAGAATTTCTTGAATTTTCTTTTCGGAAAATTATTTTTAAACAGCGATGGAATATTCCACGGAATATTCCGTCGCATCAAACGGCGGGGGAGGGGGCAACCTGTCGGCGGCCGAGAGGAGGAAGGGGCGTGGGCCCGGGCTGTCAGCCAGGGGGCTTCTTCTCCCTCCCTGCGCCCGGCTCAGCTTGGGCCGGCAGTGGCGCCGCAGCGGCGAGGCGGCCGGGTGGGAAGCGACGGCGAACGGTGGTGCCGGAAAGAGGAGGGCGGCGGTGCCGAGAAGGGGGAAGAGAGAGAGAGGCCGAGAGAGAGGGGGAAGCTGGCGGCGAGGGGGCGGCGAGAGGGGAAGGGGCTCAGCCTTTTATAGGCAGCGAGCGCGGCGGGGCGCGGCGACAAGACGGCGACGCGGCGCTGGACGGGATGGCACGGCGGCGCGGGGCTCGAGGCGGGATGGGATGGCGGCGCGGCGAGGTGACGTGCGCGGCATGGCGCGGGCGGCGTGGGGCTTGGCGCGGCGTGGGGCGCGAGGCGGCCCGGCGGGCGGCCGGAGGAAGGGGATGGCTCGGGTGGGCTGGGCCAGGCCAAGCACGGGGGAAGGCCCGTGGGCCAGGAGAGGAAGGAGGGAGACAGCTGGGCCGGGGAGGAGAAAAGAGAGAGGGAGGGGAGAGATGGGCCAGCCCGCTCGGGGGGAGAGGAGAGGGACTTGGGCTGGGGGAGAGAAAAAGAAAGAAAAGGGCCCAATTGAACAGGAATAGGGATAGTTTTTTTATTTTCCATGGATTTTTGGAATCAAATTTTGAGGAAAAATTTGGGGGAATTTGAATTTGGGTTTGACCAAAAAATTGAGAGGATGTTCAAGGAGGGGATTTCAGATCTATTTGGCACGAAAACAAAATCCGAATTTGAACTCCAATTCTTAAATGAGAGAAATTTTAAATAAAAAAATATTAGGGTGCTACACGGTGGCGGGCGGAGTGGCGGCGGGCGAGGCCGGCGGGGCGGCGGCGGGCGAAGTGGGGGCGGGCGGACAAAATTTGGTAAGCTTCGAAGTCATCATCAGCCTAGAGTCAGTATCGGCTTCATAATCCTTGAATCGGACGATGGAAATTATCAATCGCCAACAGTTGTATTCTTGATGGATTCGGTTAAAGAAATTGATCAATTAAAAGAAGCTTATCTAGAAGAGTCCGAGTTCAAGGAGCATGCGGCATGATAATTTATCTATTAATTAGGTAGAGTCAAGTAGTTTCCGTTTAATTTTAGGAAAGTGCGTTTAGTGCCTAATAAGGACCTTATGTTTTCATTTTATCTTTAAGAAGGTTTGTGTCATGTCCTATATGGACTAGTATCTACCCATAGGTATAAATATGTACCTCCGGGGTCATTGTAATCTATCTCCACAGATCAACACATCTACTTTCGGTGCATCGCCACCCTTTTACTTTCGACGAGTTATTGTTTCAAGTTGGGCTGCATCGGCTTCGATCTCCGACGAGGGGTAAGGCTTGTTATGGCGGCTTGCGTTGTCGGGTTGAGTGTTCCCATCGCTTCGACACTCTAATCTTGTCCATGTAAGTCGTCGAGTTATCATATACGTTATATAATCTGGATTGATAATATTTTCTACTTGTATCAACCGATCTCCATCTAGGGTTTTTATCGATATCGGCTAGATTACTTTGTTGGTTTAGATTATATAATGTATTCACTACCCTGAAAATTAGTAAAATACTTGATTGTCTAGATATTATGTTTCTTTTCATACTTAGTGCTACATTAGTTAAGTTTGATCTACTAAGTCGTGCTTAGAACCATAATCTCTAGCCTGCTTCTTGATTGCTGATAAGGGTTTCATCAGGGTTTTAGCCGATGAGTTATCTAGACGTTGTATCAGCCCACGAGGATTATATACAAGTTGGATTTAGCCGATGACAATAAAGGTTTCATTGATTATTTAATCGGTTGGATTTATTGATATCGGACCTCCAGCCGATGTATGCTTCGGATTAAACTTATTCTATCATATCATTATTAGCCGATTGATTTCTATTGAATTATATTATTCTTTAATTACATTATCATCAGTCGATGTATTTGTTTACTCAAGTATCAAGATCTATATTGGATATATATATATATATATATATATATAGCCGATAGTTCAAAACCCTATCAATATCTGCTGGTACCGACATCGGCTCGAATTACTATATCGGTTTGTCAGCTGATCGGCTGTTCGATCTTCAATTGTTATATCTTGTCAGTTGCAGGATCAAACTGGCTGACACGCCCGCATCTAATCAATATTTTGGACCTGCACTGGAGCTAAACAGATATCTTAGGCCGTCGTGTTTTTACGTTAACAGGTGGGTCACGAGCGGTGCCCCGCACCGGAGCCCCCACCCCCTAGCGCTTCTGCCACTGACGCCCTCCCCTTCTCCTGCGTCACCGGCCACTGCCACCAAACCTCCCCGTGACCCCGTAGCGCCTGGAGAGATGAGAGGGGAGATGGGGAGAGAGGAGGAAGAAGAGTAGGGGTGAGAATGATTTGTGGGGCTCACATTGGCCCACCATTTTTTTATTAATTTGTGTGTGAAACTGATATTTGGGTCCCACGGGGTTTATTATTTTTCCGGGATCGAATTGCCACGTAAGCGTCACGTTAATGCCACGTGGGACGAAGACCTAGTCAAACTAACCATGCAGATACCACGTCAGCCAAAACCTCATTCTAAACCACTGAGGAATCACGTTTGCACTGGTTGTGATAGTTGGAGGACCCGTCGTACCCGGTTTTGCGACCAAAGGATGGAAATCGGACTGCGCGACAAATAGAGGGACCCAAAGTGAACTTATTATTATACAGGCCGAATAACACAGTACCCTTCGCTAAGCGTATATAGTCCGTAGCTTCAGGCCCAAGCATATAGGCGGCCCAATACGGTAAGACATGTCTCCCAGTTCTGTTCTCGTCAGACCACTAGGATGAGTGGAAAAGTTTTTTTTTTCTCCCACAACTATGGCCTGAGTTTGAGTCGCTTCCCTCAACCACAAAAATCGGGTATAAAGAACCTGTATTAATTAAAAAATATGGTATGCTTTAATCTGGTTTACGGTTGGGGGACGTGAATGAGACTCACCTGTAGTTAGTTGAGGGACATAAGATGGACTTCTTCCCTAAGACTAGGATGAGTGGCCTAGAGCCGGAGACAAGAACAGAAGAGCGCGAGAGATGCGTGCAGCAGAAGACGATGAGAGCAGCCGCGCCCACAGATGGCGGTGCCGAACGACCGAGTTTTTCGCTTTCTGAATCGAGCCAATCGTCTCAAGCTCACATTCTTCGATCGATCACATGATCCCATCCATTCGAGCCGCACGCACTGTGGGCTAAGCACGCAGCCTTGACCGTGCCGGTGGTGCCAACCCGCAGCTCGATCGTCGTCGTCGTCGCTGACCTGGCATGCAGTCGCCGGCCGTTCGCGGCGCGCCGCAGTGGCTGCGCGGCCTGCTGTCGGAGGAGTTCTTCGACGCGTGCGGCGCGCACCCGGGGGAGCGCAAGAACGACAAGAACCACTTCTGCGTCGACTGCGTCGCCGCGCTCTGCCGCCACTGCCTCCCCCACGACGCCTCCCACGGCGTCCTACAGGTATGATTGATACGACGACGCGCGTGTCCCCTCGTTTCTCCGCGGTGAGATGCCACCCCCCCCCCCCCCCCCCCAGCCATATCCTGTGGACGCCGTGTTTTCAGCTTTTGGTCGATCTTTTACTTGGTCTGACATGGAGGAAAATATTAACAGATTTGGAAGTATGCGTCCTGCTTCGTCGTCCGCGTCGACGACCTCAAGCTGTTCGATTGCAGCGGCGTCCAGGTACAGCGATCTCGAGAGTTGCCACGGTTCAAGCGTTCCTTTCGTCACTGATCATGAATCTTACATGGTATCGGGCATGCAGTCGCACACGGTGAGTGATCACGAGGTGGTGTTCCTGAACGAGCGCACGGCGAGGAAGCGATCGGCGAGCGTGGAGAATCCCTGCGCCGCGTGCGCGCGGCCGCTGCCGTCCGGCCACGACTACTGCTCCCTCTTCTGCAAGGTATAATAAGCCACAGGTGCCGTCGCGTGAAACACTCATCCCCTGCTCGGCATTCGAATTCTTCGTTTCCCCTAATAATAGAATAACCGGGATCTCACGATCGATCGATGACGAGACGATGCAGGTGAAGCATCTCGTGGAGAGCGATCAGGGGCTGCGTCGCGCGCTACGCGTGAACCGGAGGAGCGCGGCGGCGGCGGGAGGAGATGACCCCGCCGTGGCAGAGGCCTCGCAGAGCGGGAAGAGGAGGGCGTCGTCGTCGTCGGAGTCGGGGCGGAGTTGCGGCGGGTCGTTGCGGAAGAGGAGCCGGAAGCAGCCCGCGCCGGCTCGGTCGCCATCTTGCTGAGGCGCGGCGCGGAGGCGTTCATGGGCTTGGCTGTTTGTTACGGCCGGGTTCATCATTCATGTAAGCCACACTGGTAGAGCGGCTGAGGCCCCTTTTTTTCAGATTATTTATAGGATTATTTTCTCTATGCTCTTACATTTTCTTATTTTTTTTACTGCATTGCTAAATAATCTTTTGAAAGCTATATATTAAATTTATTCTTATATAACTAAGTAGATAACAACCCGTGAGAATAATCTATTCAATAACCTAAATCAACATGCCGAAAGCATTCAAGATTTCAAGTACTGGGGAGTCCGGTCCGCGAAGCAGCTTCAGCTAATGGTAGTGAGTCCATAACTCCATGTGTGCTTATATAGACATCCGAAGATGAATAAGGTAAAAGTGTCTACAACTCCAGTCTTACTAAGATGCTTACCTGGCATAGAATACAATATGGACTGTAGGCCACTTTTTTGCAGGGAATTATGGGGGATTTATATTGAGTAGTACTCTTTCCTTTTTGTTTTTTTAATATATGACGTCGCTAATATTTTAAGATATGTTTAACTATTTATTTTATTTAAATTTTTTATGTAATTATTATTTATTTTAGTGTGATTTGATTTATCGTTAGATATTCTTTAAGTAGTACTTATATTTTTTATATTTGAAAAAGAATTTGAATAAAACTAATGATTTGTAAAAAATTCAACGACTTTATATGTTAAAAAACAGAGTTACTATGCTTTTATTATCTCATAAATTCTTTGATTTTTAAACTATTTTGTGATAGATTATAAATATATTTTTGTTATTGTTATATTGTTTATGATTTGTGAACCGTCCATGAAGGCATGGGTGTTTTTGTAAAATAGAAATATTAAACGCCTAAAGTGAATTGCGGGCGTGTTTCACCGGAGCTATGTTCAACTTCCACTCGGGGGCAACAGTAGCCCATAAAGGCCAAACGGAATTTGCTTCCATTTGTTGAGAAACTTAAAAAATACTTATCTCTCTAACTTCAGCAACAATCTTATTTCCAATACATAGAACTGAATTATACTCAAATTCATGATTTCAAACACCACAATAAAAAAAACATTGTCCTCGCTCCGCTCCACCCGCCGCCCCTGCTCCATGCAACGCCACTCCGCTCCGCCCACCGTAGCTCCCTTATTAGGGCAATCGGCGCTGGGAGCGGTCGTCGCCGCCGTGCCCAGCCGAGCGGCACTGGTGGTTGCGTGTCCCGCTCCTTAGTGGGGTCATATGGGCTCACCGTTTTTTATTATTGTGGGTCCCATGATTTATATTATTTTTCCGGATCGAATTGCCACGTCAATGCATGTGGGACGAAGACCTACTCAAAGGAGCCATGTTAGCTAAAATTAGGGATAATACTATCGAGCGATCTCGTTTGCACTGGTTTTGTAAGTTGGAGGATACATTCTATCCGGTTTTATGGTCTGGATGAATTTCGGACTCGGCGACAATTGAAGGACCTAAAGTGAATTTATTCCTTCTTCATAATTCATTCATGTGAGAAAGAAGAAGAAGGAATAAGTTTATTTTAGATTTCTTAACTTGATAGCGAGTTTGATTTTCGTTCTAAAACCGTAATACTAGATACAACGGGTCTCTCAATTATCAAAACTAGTGTAATATAGGTCCCAAGCCGGTTTGGACAGTGGTTTCAACTGACGTGGCGTATATGTGGCTAATTTAACTTGATCTTCATTTGACGTGATATTGACGTGATGCATGAAGCAAAATTTAACAATTAAAAAGTTAAAACAAAATATATGGACCCATATGTCAGTCAAACAACAAGATTAAAATATAGTGGGACTCACGTATCAGTGGGCTAACTTCCTCCACATCATCTGATGTGGCAGCGTATATGTGGCTAATTTAACTTGATCTTCGTTTAACGTGATATTGACGTGACGCATGAAGCAAAATTTAACAATTAAAAAGTTAAAACAAATATGGATCCATATATCAGTCAAACAACAAGATTAAAATATAGTGGGATCCACGTATTAGTGGGCTAACTTCCTCCACATCATCCTCTCTCTTCCCTATCACCTACCTTTCTCCTTCTCCCCTCTTCCCCGCCTCGCCATGGCGAGTGCATTCTGCAATGTCTGCACACCCCGGTCTCGGTTTCTTGTAGTTTGATTTTGTTCGGTTTGGTTTTGCCGGAGTTGAAGCAGAGCATCTGAGCATATGCGCTTGTGTGGTCTGGATTTGCTGTTCGATGATGATGCTGCGTGCAGAAGTGGCACCCAGACAAGATCACCAGCGGCCGCGTGGATCCAGTGGAAGCCAAGAGAAGGTTTCAGTAGGTGCACGAGGCATACCAAGGTAATTTAGCAGCACAATCCTCTGTTTCTCGTGTCCTATGCAATCTGCATCATTTTCGGACGAATTTCTGAAAATGGTCTTGTGAGAATTCATTTTTGTTGAATGATAAGCGGAGGTCGCTCTACGACGCCGGCATGTACGACCCGCTAGAAAGCTCCTTGCAGCTCGAACAACTCTCCTGCGAAGGGCGACTCCGACTCCTCGGCCTCCTCCTACCCCATCACCTCCACCTCTGCAACGCACGGCTGCAGCAGCGATGACGACAACGATGGCAAGTATAGATGGTTAAATGAGCCGCTCGGTCGGCATGGTCCAGACACGATCGGACCTGGGAGGAGGCCAGGCGGGTCAGACCGTGCTTGCTCACAGGTTGCACCCCGGTCAAGACACGTCCCAATAAGACTCGGACCATACCAGGTTAGCCCAAAGACACGATAGCTCATCGTGCTTTTCTATAAAATAAGTATGTTTTTCTTTCCTCATCTCTTTGGGTAGTGTATTATATGGCTGAATTAAGTCTATTTTGTATCCCTCTTCTTTTTGGCCGTACCTCAAATGGTTGAATTAAGTCTATGTTGGACCCCTCAACTATTTTTCTTTGGTCGTGTCGGGCCGGCCCTTCGTACCGAGGGAGCATCCCAGAACTGACCATAGTTGGGCCGTGCCGTGCCTGGGCCGAGCCAAATTTTCATGCCTTGGCCCGGGTCATCGGGCCATATGGCCAACTATAACGGCAAGGACATGCACAACTCCTCCCCTCTCCCTGCTCGGGGCTCACGGTGAGCGGGAACACCTCATGCGCGGACTGGAAGTGGACATGTAGGCGCGCCACTCGCAGGCTCAATGGTTGCGGGTAGTGCAGCACGTGAGCCCCCTCCTCGCCAATCGCTGACATTAGACACCGCTGGCCACCACCACAGCTGTGCTCACGAGAGAGAGAGGGAGGGGGCATTCGTTGCCGACCGCATCTGGTGCTCATCCGCTGCTCAGGCTGGCGCCTCCAATCGCTTCTCCACTGCTCTGGGAAAGGAGGGGAAGAGGATGAGGTGGACGAAGTGGGCCCACTCACATGTGGGTTCCGTATTTTTTAATATTATTATTTGACTAATATATGGGCCCACATACTTTGTTTTTTTTAATTGTTAAATTTTGCTTCATGTGCCACATCGATACCATGTCGGATGAAGTTCGAGTCAAATTAGCCACGTAGGGGTCAGGTTAGCTACAACCGCTATCCAAAATACCTTAGAACCTATATCATAGGTTTCAACAGTTGAGTAACCCGTTGTATCTGATATTACGATTTAATGATGAAAATCGAACTTGTTGTCAAGATATCAAGTTAAGAGAGCTTATTCCATAGAAGAATATGCCAGAGAAACACAAAGAAAATGGGCCGGCCCATAACTCTCCTACAGGACAGAGATATCACTCGCAGTCGCGGCCCACCTCCGTCTCCGTTCCCCCACCACGCTTTCCCTCCCTCCAAATCTCCGATCGGCGGCGATCTCCCCCGGAATCCCTAACGCCGGGCACGGCAAACTGCCCAAGCACCGCCGCCTCGGCCCGCCGCGCCACCGAATCCGCAAGAATGCCGAGGCCTCCTCCTCCTCCTCCTCCTGGTCGTGGTGCTCCGGGGGCCAGGCGGCCGATGCGGGAGTTCTTCGCCGCCTGGCTATGCACCCTCCGCTCGCCGCTCCTCCCCCTGCTCCGCCGCGCGCTCTCCTCCTCATCCTCCTCGTCCGGAGGCTGGGACGATCCTCTTTCCTCCGCCGCCGCCTCCGTCGAGGCCCACTTCCAGGCGCACTGGTCCGCCCTCGACGCCGCCGCTCGCCAGGACCCCGCCCAGGCCGTCTCCGCCGGAGACTGGCGCTCGCCTCTCGAGCTCCCCTTCCTGTGGATCGGCGACCTCCACCCATCCCTCGTAACCTCCCTCCTACGATCGCTTTCGCCCTCCCCGCGGCTCCTCGCCGCTACCGACCGCGTCGACCGCCGGATCCGCGCGGAGGTCCCCGGGATCTCCGACCGCCTCCGCCGCGCCCAGGAGGCCTTCATCTCCGCAGAGGTGTCCGGCGCGGCTGACGTGGAGGCGTTCTTGAAGGAGCTCAAGGGCGTCGCCCTCGATGCCAACAGGCTCCGTCGAGGCGTTCTTTCGGAGCTCGTCGCCGCCGCCGGAGGGTACCAGGCGGCGCTCTTCCTCGAGGCGCTCTCGCGCTTCGTGCTCTCCATGCACGACCCTGAGGTGCTCCGCCGCTTCGACCAGTGCCGCGCCTCTCCCGGTAGTTAGTCTCTTCTTGCCTAGCTGATTATTCTTTATTGCTACTTTTTTTCCCCTTTCTGTTGTGTAAATCTTGGGTTTCTTGGATAGGAATTGATACTAGTAATGGATATCCATGTAAAATCTTTTAGAGATAATGCTACAAGTGAGTGAAACAATATCGTTAAGAAAAAGATTGCTCTTTATTTTATTTTTTTTGGTTGTGTTTGATCTTGTTTCTGACGGAAGATGTTAGACCCTGGAGTAGATGTCTCTCTATTGCTTAGAGGTATTGTGGTACGCGGCTTGATTCTTCCTGTTCTGATTTCACCCCGATCTTATGAATGGATGGAGTTGTATTGGGGAAATGTTATGTTTTATGGATTCATGCTTAGATGGATTATTATTTGCCACTTAATTCTTTGCAGATTAGAAAAGGTTGCAAATTTTGCATCTCGTTGCATTTCCTCTAAAAATCAGTTCTCGTGTCCTTAGCAATTCTGGTGCTGATCATGTTTTTGCACATTATTTACATAGGTATAAGTGTTACTGTATGTTGCTTGTGTAGATTCTTCTTGTTTGCTCATAACAGAACTGGTTTATGATAAATACTACTAGCTAAAACTGAGAAAATACTTAAATTTTACACAACAGTATCAGCTCCCTGCAGATCATATCAGGCTGGATCACAGGAAAAGTGATGTTTCACAAGATAACGAAGCAAATATTATCGGAAGATAGCAAACTCATTATGTTTAAGCCAACTGCTTCTAAGTCTAATTCAGAAACAATAGTTATAACTTACAAACTATTGTCAAATGATCTTTCTAAGTTTCTATGGGAGCAAATGAATTAGTGGTATTGCTGCTATTCGCTAGTTGTTGGGTGATGTTGTTTAATGGTGCTTATTTGCTCCTGGTTCAATCCATTTTGTACTTAAAACAAATGTGGCCTGTCTGAAATAATATTTTTCAATGTCTCTGGAGTTTTCTTGGGATTTAGAATACATATTTATGCCTCTAATCTCTAATGGCTTATGCCCTAACTTGCATTTTGGATGTTTTACTGTCTAGTAGTCGTGCCACAAAAATGTGAATTATCAGTTAGTCAATACTGTTTACCAAACCCATACCCCCACCTCACCCACCCCACCCTCCTGGGGGAGGAAATCACTGTTTGCTAATTTTACTAGGCAGAATTAGTAACTTAGTGCTTCCATGATTAGTAAAATTCGATTATACTAGCATAATGCCCGTGTGTTGCAATGGTTTTTTTTTATAAAAATAGTTTATTTATATATTTTTAAAGCCTCTAAAAGATGTTATTCCTATTGTCTAGAGCGATGAAAAAAATCCATAATAAGGATATTCGATTATCATATTTTTCTTGTGTGAGGTTTGGCCTGTGGGTGCTAGGAAAAAGTCAAAGTCTTCTCTTACTTTTTGCGGGTCCCACATGGTAGTTGGGGGTGGTGCTGGCAGAACCACCACCACCACTACTATCTTTTATAGTTGTATAGATATAGATATATGTATATTATATATCTCAAGGCAAGCCTTTTTCATAAGTACAGTTCCAAATTGCTATTTGAAAAAATGGTATATATAACTTGCTGACAAGAGTAATTTACTTGAATTCTGTCGAGATTGGTAGAGCGACACATTTGCGTTGACTGTTACTCTGTTTAGAACACTGTACCATTCTGAAAGGGCCAACATTGCCTTTAAGCTTAGAAATCAAGCACAGGGTTGTGATTTGTGATTAGCGTGGTTGGAATAAGGGCCATTCAGCCTAGTCGATGTGTCCTGGGACCCAAGTGGGGCGATGGCGCCATGGAGGCAGCTCCACAGGGTGGGACAATGTGGGAGGGTGCAGACTCTTGCTATTTTGTACATAGGTTTGGCCCCTAACAACTCAATCTATTCTAGTTAACCAAGATGGAGTTTACTGCATTCCATCTATACAAGACCTAATACTGACGATAACTTGGTAGCTGAGAAATACTAGCTGGACCAAGCTGCTGTTCTTGTATGTAGTACGTGCACTGGAGTTGCATCACTGCAATAACCAATTAACCTCACATGGACCCATGCTGGAATTGGTAAACAGCAGCTTCTCCCCCTCTCGGTAAGCATCTTGTCCTTGAGCTGCCATTTCGTGGGTACAGCATCTTGTCCTTGAATTGGTAAACAGCAGCTTCTCCCCCTCTCGGTAAGCATCTTGTCCTTGAGCTGCCATTTCGTGGGTACAGCTACGCCATGGCTGGCTTTGGTGATGTTCCCATGGGATGGCAATGTCAGAATCAGTGGTCACAATAACACTGCATTTCCTGTAGTTAGTAGCACCACGGTTGGCTCTGGTGGCCCATGGGTGTGGTTAAGAGGAGCCAAGGGTGGCACCTATTTTAAAGGCAGCAGCGATTAACATTTTCTAGAAAGGCAATCTACCTTGCATTTGATTCAGCACTTTAACTTTGTTTCTTCAGATCTTGAACGTTGAAATGTTGTTTCATGAAATCTCAGGTGACCTGCATGCCATTGTGCATTAAGTGAACCAAAGATAATCTTGTGTTTGTAATATCAACAGATGGCAATAGTTGTGAGATGTATGTTAGATGCATACTCTCTGATTCTTCAACGCTTCCCAGACCTCTTGGCTCTGGTCTACTTTTGAAAAAAAGAACTTAACCTCATGTACTCGCTGTTCCTTTATATTCTGGAAATTTCTGAGGAATCTGAATCAGGTGTAGCTTGTAGCACACACTAGTTGGAACAGAAGTCTATAACTTTGTGGTCCAAAGTATCATGATTTCCTAGCTATCTAAACAATAAAAAAAGTATCTATTCTGGTGGTCCAGTCCATGAGAAGCTTAACTTATGACCTACAGTATATATACTAAGTAAATAGCAGATCTTCTATTAGTTCTCATTGTTAACTCATCGTGGTCCTAAAGAACAGTATCTTCACAATGCTTCCATGTGAGAATGGCACTGTTGGGTTAGGTGATGGTCTCCAGAAATGCATCCAAAGATCCAAATGTGCACATAGTAGATCCACTGTGTTGAATGGCCCTTTTGAGGAATGATGCATTCATGGCTTCTAGGGTTCTTGTTGCTTCCAGTCTGGCAGTTGCACACTTGCACTTGTGATGACTGATGACTATAAACAGATCTCACAGAAGTTGTGTTGTTGAGTCCATATTGTTTTCTTCTGCTTTAACCTCAGGGTGGAAAACAAAGTTGTGTTGATGAGTCTACATTGCTTTAGCCTCAAGGAATTTTTTTTCTCTTGTTGGTTCACATGAATGCATAAGACAGTGCTATTTGTTCCTTTACATTCATCAGATAACCACTTGATTTTATTTCTTTAATATCTCCTTTTCTTGATTAGCATGCCAATCCTATAAAATAAACTTTTAAATGGTCGTTTTAGCTTCTTCTTCTTCTTTTTTCCTTTTTTTTTTTGTAACAACATCCACTTTTTTAGATCTAACCACTTTGGCCTAACATAACTAGATGGTGTTTACGGTATCTTGCTGCCCTTGCATTCCTGTAGTATATCTATTAATCACAAAAATGCTAATTTCTAACATTACTTTCTGCAACTTTGCAAATATCTTGGAAGTTTATGCAATCTCAGATCATTAAAGTGCATCAATAATATGGTCATGCTCATTTTGGTCAAAGTGAGATGGGATGAACTGCAAATTGAGTTTTTATTTTTTATTTTTGTTCATCTGCCAAGTTGAACTATTTTTGTCATACAGGCTAGCCTGTGGATCCATAATCTTCCCCGGTAAAGCCTTCACTTCTCATGCTGGTATATTGCGAAGTTGCTGCTGCTTCTCTTGCTGGTTTGTTTGGAAAATGACGAGTGGGGTTTGTTTATTATGGTGATAAGGAAAACCAAAACGATGAGATGAGCATTGTTTGCTGGCTTGCAGTTCTTTAATCATCCAGGCTCCATAGTTATCCGAATTCCTTGTGGATCTAAGGGACAGACACGTAGTTCTAAATAAGTTTACTTTGCTGTTACAGGATTGATTGCTGGCCAATCAGATCCAAAGTAACTTACTTCCTTACATTTTCAAATTGTTAGAAGTATGCGCAAAACTGTGAGTAAATTTGACTGAAATACTACAAAAGTATAAAGTGCTGTTCTATTGGCTCTCCTTTTTTTTTTTTTTGCCACTTATTCATTATTAGTACATGTAACAGGAGCATCAGTACATTTAGAACGCTGTGTAAATCAGAGTTCAAGATCGTACTGGCTACTTGCTGACAAGTGACATGTAACTGGAGCATCAGTACATTTAGAATGCTGCGTAAATCAGAATTCAAGACCCTATTGGCTACTTACTGACCAGTGACCTCATGTGCCTGTTGTTCTTGTAGGCATCTTTGGGAAGCACGAGATGAGCTAGCGCACCTAGCAACTGTCGAGGCAGCGAGGAGACCAATCCAACAAGAGGAAGTGTATGGTATTCTTTCCCCAATTAGGTATAGTCAATTACAGATGCAGATACAGTGGACGCCCATTGGCTGGTTCCACATGTTCATGTTCTTCTCTATATTTTTGTATGCTCATGCTCGTTCAGTTGCCCCAGTTTTTTTATGCTCATGTAGTCATGTTCGTCTTCGATTGTCTTTTGGCAGTTGCTAGCTGGGCATTAGGTGGTCGCAGGCGACTCGAAAACGTTGAGATATCCAGGGGGCATCTGGTACCCTCGTGGATCCGACTTGGCCAACAATTTTCCCCCAAGGCATCAGGTCGCCAGCACTGACGTTTCAGTATTAACCCCTCTTAAAAAAAATTGACGCAATACCATATCTTTAGTGTTGGATGCTGAAAAGGAAATTTTGATGGATGATTGAAGTTACACGTTTGTTAACAAGGACTTGTGTTAACATCGTCCTGAAGTAGGCTAGCCACCGACCTCTATGTTGTATTCTATTTGTATTCAGTTACGAAGCAGAAGTTTCATCACAAAGAAATGGAGGTCTGTTTCAGTCAGAATATATCATCGAAATCTTTTTGTGCTCTAAAATGGAGGTCTGTTTCAGTCAGAATATTATCAAATCTTTGTGGTCTAAATTGGCCCTTTGGGGGGGGGGGGGGGGGGGGGGGGGGTGGGGGGGAATTAATTTGTTGCACATTTTTGTTTCTCCTTGACTTGGCCTTGGATTCAGTTCACCTCGAAGATACGGCGAGATGATTTCTAGCTGCATATGATTCTTTTTTAGTTTCTAGGAGATGCATTATTGTATCAGGGTGCAGCAGCATGCATGCATACCCACTGGTTATTCTGTTCAATGCCTTGTTTATAGGTTCAGTTGCGCAAGATTGCCTTCAAACATTTGTTTATCTCATCCTCTTCGTTTCGGTTGCGGACACCAAACATCGTGAATCGCTGTAATGTCCGTGAACGTTTCTCCGGCGGTTTCTTTCACCGATAAAATAACGATACTCTACGAAAGCTCTCGCGTTGGCTCTTCCGGTCGTCAAGGGGCTTTAGGCCAGATGCTCGAGCACACACAAGTTACAAGAAAAAGGATTTCGTTCGTTTTCCTTCGCCGTCAAATTCACCATCTCTGTACCACCAACTGATTACTACTGCATGTCTGCAAGTTGCGTTCTCTCAGGAGGCGGGAAAGAAAAAAAAAGAAAGAAAGAAGAAAGAGCTCCAAGTTGCGTTCCGGCACGTGCGGGGAGACAGCCACACTGTATTTTTATGATGGGCGATGGCTGCGCCGTGGGCGGGCGCGCGCGCGCTTTTCGCGGCGATGACGACGGGCTCGACGCACGCACTCAGCGTCGAACGCTCAGCGAAGGTGGGCGCTGGGTACCAGCAGCAGTAGTACTAGTAGTAGTAGTAGTAGTAGTAAAGCGCTAAAGCGAACGCACTGGATGTAGCTAGCTGACTCAACTCACAGTCGGCTCGGCTCGGTGCGGGACGGGACGCGGACGCGGACGGCGCGAGCGGGGGTGTGGGGTGCGATGCGTGCGAGCGAGACGAGTACGTCGCTGTCCGGGGGAAATGCGGGTGGGGAGGTCAGTAACCGTGGACGGGGTCGGCGCCTCGGCGGGGAGGAGGGAGGAGGGCTGTTTCGTCGCGGCGGCGTACGGGGTGTGGACCAGCAGGGGAGGGGGGGCGCAACGCGTCGACGCTGATGCGACTCCAGCTCCACGCTGACAAAGACGCGGCTGCGCCGAGCGGTGACGTGGATTCTGTGACCGTGCTTGTCAGTGGGAAGGGTGGGCTATGCCTACGCGTCGTCGGTCCCGGTGGGTGGAAAGAACCAGTGCGGGGGTTCGCTACTGCCTTTGTCCAGGTAAAATGCTCCGTGCACACACCACGTAGCTCCTTACATTTGGTTTTCTGGTTTCCCTATCATTATACTGGATTGTTTTTTTTTAAGTTTTATTTGCCTATATACCTTTACTCGGTAGGGATGGCTACAGATGACCGGTTAAATAACTGGAGTACAAATGCATATGCGCTGTTGGCTATATGCATATTTTTAGGAGCAAATTTGAGTAAACCCCATGTTCCCCATGTTTTATGATCGAAATTGTATGAAATCTTAGATATTATGATTGGTGCCATATAACCTCATCTACTGTAGTTCTTAAGTTTTATAAGACACCGTTCCTATACATATTTAACAAATATTTACTTAAAATTTTAAAACACATAATGTATATGAAACTTTTAGTTGTTAATTTCTTGATTAAAGTTGTTAGCTTAGCTCTTCACTACTTTGAAAAATATTTCAAATATGCTAAAATCAATTAAAATTTAATCGAAGTGAGGTTTTATGAAATATTTAGACCATAAAACATGTGGTGACGTGCCACAAGTTGTATCTATAATTTTTACTATAAGACGTGGGGTTTTATAGAATTTACTCTACTTTTATTTTACTGTAATTCTACAATGGCTAAAATTATGTGCACACAAAAGACGTGGGCATGCACCTGTTGGTGCCTAGGCGGATTCACATTAGCATAAAAATAATGTGACAAAATTTAAAGAGAACAAAAGCGTGACTCGTATATTGACGCTATTACAGTTTAAAGTATTATTAAGAAGGTACACCAACAAATCATGAATCCCTTACCCAATAAAATAAAGATAACAAAATAATACATGCGCAAATATTTTTCTTAATGTAATTTATTTTGTATATCTCTCGTACTAAGTACTAACCAATATAATTGTAAATCGATGTAGATATAATTATTCATGCCGCTAATTTGTTCTCTAAAGGAGTTCAGAAGCGTGAAAAGGGTTCAGCATCAACCGTGTGCAAAATCGTGTGGACTACAACGAGGGTACCTAACAATTATCCCCGTAACAACACAAGTAGGCGCCAATGCGCCATTGAATTCTCCAAGATTTCTTCCAACCCTGTTCCTCCTCCCGTCTCTATATATAGCCTTGGCATCAAAGCCATTCTCCTCCTCCTCTCCTCAGTACTCCATCTTCCTCCATCTGCGTATTGTCCAACACGTCTCTCGTGCAGTTCGTTTCAAGTCTTTCATTAAGGTATGCGTCTTCTTCTCTTTGTCATTCTTCTAGATCACCTGCTTACTTCTGCATTTCTGCATGCAATGCTCAGTTGGTCCAACATTTGTTCTTTGAACTTACTGCATGTTCTTTTGATGTTTTTGTTTGTGCAAAAAAAAAAAGGCACAGAAGTGCCAAAACTGAACTTTGTAAAGGATACTGTGATTGTTGGAGCTCATTTAGGTCCTCGAAAAGTGTGAAGACTGCCACAAAATGCACTCGTTCTGAGAATTGTTTCAGAACTGATGGCTACAATTTGCTAGAGCTAGCTAAAACTGCTATCGGATCCACTTATTTCCTTACTTTTTTCTTGAATTTTTCTTGTTTCATCTACCTAGGGTTGTTAAAGTTCAGCATATCCATTGACATTTTCTTTTAGACACCCAGTTTTCTTATTTTCTGACCGAGTCAATTTCCACTCAAAGTTCGTATTTGAAAACATGCTCGATGACCAAAACAAAATTTTCAAGTCTATTCTTCTTCAAGTCAATTCTCCTAAAGATTTCCAACTTGATTTTTTTCACAATAAAAATCTCTAACCATACGTTATATGCTTCCATCACACAGCTTAGTAGAATATATAAGCTGACGTTCTTGTGCTTCCATCATGGCTAATAGCGATGTACTAGTGGTTTCCCTTTTAAGGTTGGTGCCCATGGTTAATTGCTTTCTGAACTTGACGCGTTAGGTTTACCTACCATTTCTTTGAGTTCAGAAACACTCATTAAGGCATTAACCCATGGGCCCAAGCACACATGGCCTCAGTGATTAGTCCAGCATATCGTTGTAGTAGATATCAAGACATTGTGCCTAACTGTGTTAATGATCATCCTTTTCCTCCGGCAGATATTTTATTCTTTTTTATTCGACTCAGAGTGACATTTTACTGCTAAACCACAGTTGATGCCACACTTAATCCTGGGCCGTTTTTTCTCTTTTCTTGGCATCTTGGAGTATTTTCCCTTTTCTTGATGTTGATTTGTTCCTTTGCTCATGAATGACAAGGACACATTTATTATGGCCTGACACTTGAGGAGGACATGGCTGTCGTTTTACTTCTATGAGTAAATGAAAAGATTTTTCCTTCTTGATTCATGCAGTAAAACTTTCTGAACATTTGAAGTGCAACGGAGCTGGCGTTTTATGGCTCTTCCTATGAAGCATTCCACATCTCTGATATAGATGTGTACTCGTTCTGAACATGAGAAGGTACGGCACATCCTAAAACTGTTACTACTATTTTTCTTCTCATGGAAAACAAGGGCAGTTTCTCTAATACTTTGTCTTACCTTGTCTGATCAGTTCTCAGGTATTTCTCTGTTGATGAACTGCCTCCACACCTGCAGTGACAAGAAGACACTGAAGAAGTGGTTTTTCATCGACAAGACAGTAGGCTAAATTCAGCAGTGCACTCCTCAACGCGATCGATCATACTTCTTTCTTGACCTCATCATCCTAAATTTTCCCAAATGGATTTGAGTAATAGCTCACCTGTCATCACCGATCCGGTGGCGATCAGCCAGCCGTTGTTGGGCGGCCTGCCTTCAAATCTGATGCAATTTTCAGTCATGCCCAGTGGCTACTCCAGCTCTGGCATGAACGTGAGTGTCAGTAGGCTCAAGATCGAGGAAGTCCTTGTCAATGGACTGCTTGATGCCATGAAATCCTCGTCACCTCGCAGGAAGCTGAATGTCGAATTTGGCGAGGACAATTCATCTGAAGAAGAAGACCCTGCTTACAGCGCCTGGATGGTAAGTTTCATGGTTAAGTGTTTATGTTGGCATGGTAATCTTTTTCTTAACAAGACTGACATATTTGGTGACTTGTGTTGTAGGCAAAATGCCCTTCTGCTTTGTCTTCCTTCAAGCAAATTGTAGCCAGTGCACAAGGCAAGAAGATTGCTGTGTTTCTAGATTACGATGGCACGTTGTCACCTATTGTGGATGATCCTGACAAAGCAGTGATGTCTCCTGTGGTAAGTCGGAATATAAACTTTAGCCAATAACTAGCATTTCTTGGTTAATGAAGAGCTACTTTGAATTAAATTAAAAACTTTTCTTCAGATGAGAGCTGCTGTGAGAAATGTTGCGAAGTACTTCCCCACTGCAATTGTCAGCGGAAGGTCCCGCAATAAGGTACCGAAAATATGGTTGCATGCATTTTAGTGTACTAGTATTAGAAGCCTAGTGATTGCATATGCAAGTGTATGTCTTATCTTACATGTGGCTTGCTTATCTCTATGCAGGTGTTTGAATTTGTAAAACTGAAGGAGCTTTACTATGCTGGAAGCCATGGTATGGACATAATGGCATCTTCAGCAAATCATGAGCACAGTGCTGAAAAGGTGAGGATTTCTTGCCCATGTTTCTACAAATGGAGTGAAAAAGTCTTACCTTTTTTGGGGGCATTCTAACAAATATGTTCTAGTATAAAATGCTGACTATGGCTTAATTCCAACTACAGAGCAAACAGGCCAATCTCTTCCAACCTGCGTGCGAGTTCCTGCCAATGATCGATGAGGTGCATTTCTCTTTCAACTTTGAAGTTAAAAAAATGTATTGCACTTTTTTATAAGCAAATAGAGAACAATCCCCTCATCTCTTTATGTTATGATACATGTAAAGTTCAGTAACTGGTCCTGATGGATGGGCAAAAGTTTTGTGCTGTTTGTTGACAAACTTTTTATTTCAACAGGTTACCAAGTCCCTCTTGCAAGTCGTCAGTGGAATTGAAGGTGCAACTGTTGAGAACAACAAGTTCTGCGTTTCTGTACATTACCGCAACGTTGCAGAGAAGGTAAAAAC
The DNA here is from genome assembly GCA_000573905.2 of Oryza punctata. NCBI lineage: Eukaryota > Viridiplantae > Streptophyta > Magnoliopsida > Poales > Poaceae > Oryza > Oryza punctata. The sequence continues at coordinate 31,786,840 of CM002489.2, read as the reverse complement.
TGATTTTTTTTTTCTGTCTTACTTTTTTCTCTGCTCCCAAGCGCTTGGAAAATGAAAATTCATCTGGCAATATTGCTTCTGGTTTGCAGGACTGGAAACTGGTTGCGCAACTCGTAAACGAAGTGTTGGAGGCTTTTCCTCGTCTCAAAGTAACCAATGGACGAATGGTAATAACGCTCTTCCAAGTCTATTTAGCTGTGCAATGAAACTTACCCATTTCCTGGTAATTTTCACATCTATCAACCCTGTACTGAATATTTTGGAAATGTATCTTCAGGTTTTAGAGGTTCGTCCGGTGATCGACTGGGACAAGGGAAAAGCTGTGGAGTTTCTGCTCCAGTCACTGAATCTAAATGACTCTGAAAATGTGATCCCCATCTACATTGGAGACGACAGAACTGACGAAGACGCTTTCAAGGTTCACAGATTTTCTGGAAAACCATGTATCGCTGTACATCCTAGTCACATCTTGGATTCAGTGAAACTGATAATCTTCACTCGTTTGGTTTAACCAGGTACTTCGACAGCGAAATTGCGGTTATGGAATACTAGTCTCACAGGTTCCCAAGGAAACTGAAGCCTTCTACTCGCTGAGAGACCCATCTGAAGTAAGCTCAAATTTTTTTTCCCCTTCCTTGTTTTCATTCGACGTTTTCATCCCTAACAGTTTTCTTACCATACAGGTGATGGAGTTCCTCAATTTCTTGGTGAGACGGAAGAAGCACTCAATGTGAAAAAAAAAAGTGACAGTCTGAGCAGTTTGGTTTTACTAATACTACTCCGGCTGAAATAACTGTAGTTTCCGAGGCGACAATTTTGAAGCATTGGACGCTGTAGATAGATGTAATAACTCTCTAGACATGTGGTTCCAATTCATTCTTATTGATCGATGTTATTGTATTGTTCATGTTCTCCACCACTGAGAAAAAATAATCAGTGATGGTTGATCCGGTCTCTTGCCATTGTAAGTTGTAAGCAAGAAGGCCCTTTTCTTAATTTCCATGCTGATGAACGAAATTAAAACCTTCATTTTTCGTGCGGAATTTTCCCAACTGTGAACCTTTTACATAAGTATATATCGCTCGTCTATTCAATATACATAGGTTTGATACAATTGCAGTCTAGTAAGTTGAAAGGGCTAATCCGCGAAGGTTTCGTACGAGTTTATTCGTGCACGACGAACTCGCGCGAACGCCTTACTCCTTATTTGGAAGTTTATATGGCAAATTCCAATTTGGATCGAATTCCAGATTCAGATTCAAAAGTTTCTATATAGAAATTTCATAGGTATAAACTATTTGGGACAATGTGTTTTATTAGGCCAGACACATGCGAGGTGAGCCAAACATGTTCGAACAATAGAGCTCCTTGCGGTTGCTAACACGAGGAAAGAAGCTCAAAACTACGTATACGGAACCAACTTATGCTGTGTTCGGTAGCCAATGTTACCAATCCTCCTCCCTTATTTTCGTACAAACGTTTTTTATACCGCTAAACAACGAGTTTTTTTTTTAAAAAAAAATCTATTAGTTATTTAAAAAATCATATTAATCTTTTAAAAAACTAATTTTTAATTAATCATATGTTAATGAGTCATTTTGTTTTACGTGCGTGAGAGGTTAATTTCCAACCTAAACCATCGAACATAGCCTTAGAGCATGTACAATATTAGGCTACAAGCTAACTATATGCATACATGGAGAAGATAAGATAGATAAGGAAAACGGGCTAAATAGCTGTAACGTGGATTTCAAGATGTTGTGTGTACGAGAAGTGAGATCAAATATTAATGGTGTGGTATATATTTATAGGTAACTATTAATAAGCTATATTAGATTAACTAACAAGGTAATTTGGAGTTAGTAATCGACTATAGTATTATAAACTTGCTCAAACAGAGTGTATCGAACTGATATATAAGTATATAACAATCGGTTTTGTAATCAGAGTTCAATTGCTTTTCGCAGAGCCCTGCAACTGCAAGCAAAAACCTGTCCAAGAAACAAACTAACAGCAGCCTTGCGAAGCAGGGAAGGGATCGGCACTTTCACTTCGGCAGCCGGCCGTGCCGTGTTCCTTTCTGTCGTGCGTCCTCCACGATCCCCCTAGTTTATCTCGCACAACCCCGAAACCCCAGACGCGCTCCGATTACTCGCACGACCAACCGCAGCAAGTCCGACCCGGCGACCACTCCCTCCCCCATCACGCCGCGGCTCCCCCTCCTTCCCGATGGCCTCCTCCAACCCCGCCGCCGGCGACGACCTCCTCGACGAGCTCCTCGACAGCGCTCTCGACGACTTCACCAGCCTCGACCTCTCCGCCGCCCCCAAAAGGTACCCCGCCTCCCACTGGAATTCCGATCGAATCTGTGACGCTGACGCCATCTCTATGTGTGTGTGTGCAGCGGCGGGGAGGCCTCGGCGGCGGCGTCGTCGTCCTCAGGGTCGGGGGACGCGAAGCCGGTGAAGGGGTTGGGGCTGGGGCTGCCGGACCCCAGGGCGCCTAGGCGGCGGGCGGCGAAGCAGCCCACGGCCGCGCCACCGCCACCACCGAGGGGCGCGTACGCGTCGGAGGCGCTCGAGAAGCTGACGCGCGAGACGCGAGAGGCGGTGCGCGGGCTTGAGACGGCCACGGGGGCCATGGCGGGGCTGGATGACGATGCGATGATGGAGGAGTTCGTTAAGCAGTTCGAGGAGTTCGCCGGCGCGCAGGTTTGCTTTTGTAGAATGTTATCTGATCGATGGAACTTAGAGACAGTATGAGAATTTAGGGAATGATTGAGCGTGGGCTGTTTAAACTATGCTGGTAAACACAAATTTTGCATTCTGAAATCGATGGATGACCCTTATGTCCACTGGTATATATAGATGAGCTTTAGATTTCTCATACGGTAGTACTTTGATTGAGAAAGTATGTGAAATTGGCTGTGGAAGGGAAATGATCTTATTTTGAACGGCAGTGATATGAAAACAATACTGATGAACAAAACTGACAATTGAAATAATCTGGATGAAAGTAATTATGAGTGCAGTTTGACTTTGGTGTGTATACTCATGAATCTAACAGATATATGTGACTCTGAAAGATAGCCCCAATCCTATATGCCATGTTGCCATGTCTTCAATTGTGCAATGAAATTGTCTACAGTTATCATCTCATCACGTATGATTGACTGGCTATCACTAAGAAAGTTCTAAAGACAGCACAACTGATAAGAGTATATGCTTGTAACTTCCCAGCTGTAGTTCTTTTCCAGTCATGGCCTCATGGGGTGCAAAAGCACTCCTGCCCACCTGATTATAGCTTCCCTGGAAAATTACACAACCAGCCTCAGTGGCAATTTATCTGGCAAGCTGTTATTTCATCTAGGTGAAAATGATGCAGGATAGTGTTTTTTTTTTTTTTTACCAAGATAAGTTCTATATGAGATGACCATGGGATATGCCACTTCTTGTATGTTCCATATTAGGTTGCAAAATTGGTTATGTGAGTAGCTCATAATAACTCAAGGGGTGGTCTATTTCTCAAAACAAGGCTGTTGTTGGTTGAGCTTTTCTATCTTAATACAAATTTATGCAAGCCTTTTCTGTATTCCCTCAAAAAATATGCTATTGTGTGTTCCATATTATAAGCTGTTATGTCAATAGTTGATGCTAGAACTTAGTTAATCCATGTTGCATTTATACAGCTATGAACCAGGTGCTTTATATTGTTTTACCTTCTACAGGATATGGACTCCATTGTTGAAACAATGATGCAACAACTTCTATCCAAGGAGATTCTTCATGAGCCGATGAAGGACATTGTGGAAAAATACCCAAAATGGCTCGAGGAAAATAAAAGCAAAATAAGCAAAGAAGAATATGAGCGTTACAACAACCAGCTTGAACTCATGATGAAGCTTAATGAGGTCTATGAAAAGGAGCCGGAGAACATGGCAAAGATTTTTGAGATCATGCAAAACATGCAAGAATGTGGTCAACCCCCCAGTGATCTTGTTCAAGACATTGCTCCAGATCTCGATCTGAGCAAGTTGGGACAACTGTGAGTCTTACAAATCTTTTCTTATAAGTGCAACTGTTGTTAGTCATTACTGTTTTCTACTTGCACATTCAACTGAACTGAAAGTTTATACCCTGTCGGTTTCATAGGATGCTAAACCGTTTCAAAATATTTGGTCTAGCATGCATTTCCGGATCAAACTTTGCCTGGCAATTGCTTTACTGATATGTTGATGTTTGATTTATACTATTAATATACTATCATGATTATAAAGTTCGAACTAACGTATTGTAATATGTACAACTGTCTAATGGCCAAACTTTATTACTGAAGATCATGGCGAACTTTTGTAGAAAATGGTTGTGAGTAGTAAGTACTCCTTCTGTCCCACAAAATGGCGACTCCTAGAAGCCCGAGACAGAATTAGTACAAGCATCCAAAGACCAAAATGCCCTCACAGAGTACAACCATCAATTTTCAAAAAATATAAAATAGAGAGATTCCGTGCAAAATAGAGAGGGATGGCAGATAGGGGAGTAGGCGCTTGTGTGAACAATACGTAACACAGAGAGAGGGGACATGGTCTTTATCAACAACCCATGCAAAGTACTTGATTGTTTCTCCTTTTTTGAGCAGAACTCGATTTTTACTGGTACAACCTCTCCGTCCTAGAAATCGTTTTTTTTTTGGGACGGAGGGAGTATTGCTGTACTTCTAGGCAGAGTCATGCATCATAGTTTCTTTGGCCCTCTCTTAAAAAGTTCTTTATTTCAGTTTTAAATTGCATTAACGTTAATCATGCAGATTCTAACTCAAAATATATCGTACTGTCCATATCGTGTCATTATTGTGAATTTAAATACACTCACTTTTTAGCACCTTTAACTTTTACCTTCTCCATATATTGTTTTGCTATTCTTAATTTAGTTGAGGTGCTATTAGGACCTTCTTTGATTGTAATATGAACTAATTCTGTAGTACATGGCATTTACTTTGCAAAAATCACCTAATTATGGAACATAAATCACCTAAGGATCTTTGGATGGGAAGATTCTCCTTGTAGATTAAATAATCATCTGTAAAGTGAAATTACGTTATCATGACATGTTCCTGGATTATCCATTATGTTAAATTAGTAATTTAGCACTATATTATTTATCTTTCATATCACCTTAAGATATACACCCGTTGCGAGATATACAGTTGTCCCATAAAAAACCCAATCCTAATTATGAATCGGGTGCGAGATATACAGTTGTCCCATAAAAAACCCAATCCTAATTATGAATCTGGACATGTGTGTGTCCAGGCTCATAGTTAGGATTGGACTTTTTTTGGGGATAGAGGGAGTAAACTACTACTATAGTACTATATGCATTTGGTTTTGATATTGGAGGTCTGACTAATCTTCGTTTCTATACAACACAGGTCTCCAGAGATGCTTGAATCAGCACCAAATTGCTGTGTAATGTGATGAGTAAAGCATTCCGTCATGGATTATGAAGTAGCTACCTTATCTCTACCCTTTCCCTAAAGTTACTTTCATATGGATCAATTGTAAAGCTTCACAGATACATATGAACTCAATGTTTTATTATTCTTTGGCGAAAGATACATTTGTTCCAATTGATGTACTGTGAAAGGGAAGAACAACATGTCCGTTTGCCTTGTGCGAGATGTGCAATCCTGAATGCAAAAGTTATGTCGGAGGCAAGTCTTAACAAGAAAAGGATATTTCTGAACTTGTGAAACATGCATGGTGCAATGCAAATCACAAGGACGTAATGTGACACTCACAATGTCACGTTGTTCCGCTTTCCTTTCGTATGTTTTTGAATGTGTTTGAACAGTGGCCTCCTTTTTTTTGGAATGGTGATGTATGGTCCCATCGTCCATCAATGATTATCTGTGAACTACATTGATGTTGAAGGGTGCATCGAATCCAAGAGCATCACCGTTCACCCTCGATATCGTAATTAGTACCATTAGGATTTTGGCACTTGAAAATGGCAGGCTTTAACCTGGTCAGATGCATATTTCACATTCCAGTAGGGAAATGAACAGAGTCACAATATATTGAATCTAAGGTTCATGTTTTTTTAAAAAAACTAAATTTCGAGATTTTGTGCAGGACAAAAGCAGATTTCGAGCGAAATTTCAAATGGTTTTTGAGGATCCAAATTTAAAACAATAATTTTTTACAAAAAAATAATCAGAATTTGATCAAAGTTTAATGAAAACTGTCGTACCATCTAGAGTGTGTTTGGATACTGGGATAAGAGGAGTGGGATTGGGATAGGGAAATGGATGAAGGGTTAGGCTGAAATGAGGGAGGGATAATGGATGGCTAGGATTTGAATATACTCGTTGGTCGGTGAAAAATTATTTCCCTAATCCATCAGCCAAACATGATAATAGAGTTGTGGGAGTTTGGGATCGGAAAGACTAATGCAAGTCCAAATATCCCCTAAACTTTGGATGAAAGTACATCTAAGACTTTAAACTTTAAATCGGACATCTAACTCCCTGAACTTTATAAAACTTTTCATATTACGCCCTAAGATGGTTTTGCAAACTTTAGAAGCTTAAATGAACTTTAAATAACTAATATAACATATTTGCATATCATTAGTTGTAAGTCATCAATTTATTTATTTATACAGTGATACCACACTATTATTATATTGGTAGTGAGAGTAACACGTGGTAAAAAGAAATATTTGAGTGGAGATTTTAATATATATGTCCAATATGTATGTCACGTGATTAAATTCATCCAATTTATATACAAATTAGATAACAACCACTATACAAAACCACCTTAGGGGTAATATGAATAGTTTTGCAAAGTCCAGGGGGTTGGATGTCCGGTTTTAAAGTTCAGGGTGCTAGATGGACTTCTATATAAAGTGTAGGGGGTATTTGAACTTTTTTCTTTTTTTTAATTAGCAATGATTAAACTTTTATTGTTACCCAAGATTTTTTGAAAGAAAAAAAATAAGTCATGGAATTGTTAATGCATTTATTCAGGGTTGAAGAATTACCTTGCATTGACATAAGGGCCGCAAGAAAATATTTAACACAATTTGTTACAGGACAGTTAAAAATCTTGTAAGTGGTTCGAAGACACCACAAAAATGTGACATTACCGATGAACACCGCAAAAGTTGTGTAATTAGTTTTAGAACATCCAAGTCAATATTTTACTATTTCCAGGCAAGAAGAGGAGAGAGAAATTGAAATGATGGGAATGCCCTTGGCGGTGTGCCATGTAACCCCGATTGAACCAGACCCAGTTGCACTCATCGCCCCACCCCTCCCCTCCCCCGCACACCCACCCACCCACCCGAAATCCCCTAACGTAACCTACTAGGCCGCAATGACGGTGATTTATGCGGAAGTTTTTTCTGCAGTCTGCACGATGGCACTGCTGCTAGTGTTTATGTGTCTTTGTTAGTTTTTCTCTTCTACTATATTTCGTTGGTTTCATGCATTTCCATCAACAATCCCAATCTAACACAGTGAAGCATGTTAGAAACCAATGGTACGGCTAACCGAAATCCCATCCGCTTTCATGAAACAACTCTATGAAGGGGAAAAACTACAGGAAGCAACCGATTGGAGAAGACACTTCAAGGAAATCACCAAACCACCCACGAACGAAGCAACCGTGTGAAATCCGCGATGAACAAAAACTCCGACTCATTTCAAGGCACAAAGAACTGCACGCCTCGCCAGCCCGCCTCCTCGCTCAACCTCGCCGCCGACCGCTGGCCGCCACCTTGGCTTCGACACCAGCGTCGTTGTCGTCGAAGCCGCCTCCATCGTCGCAACCTAGGGTTAGGTTTGGTGATTTCAGTTGTGTGTGTAGGCGACGAGTCTGACTGGGTTTGGTTCGACAGGACCAATTGGGGTTACATAGCGCGCCATCGGGGCATTCCCGTCATTTCAAAATTTCTCTTAAAGTTTGTGGTATTTGCTGCTGGACATCTGAAGAATGTGACACAGTTCGTGGACACTCTAAAAACCTAGTAATTTGCTAGGGGACACCGCTGTCATTATTTTATTATTTCCGGAATAACTGGACAGAGAAACAACATTGAAAAGAAAAGTTTACCCCTCCTCCTCCATGTACCTCCCGAAGTTGATCAGCGCCTGCCCTTCGCGTTCGTGCATGAGAATTTTTTCCTGTGCTACTGTGGACCGCTGGTTCTGAACCGTTGGGACTTGAATAATTTATCCATAAAAATTGTTTGTTAACCATTTTATTTGTTGTTCTTCCTCTAAACACAGAACCCCCATGTTCTTCTTCCCATGGAGTTGATGTTTAAATGAAAATGCCTAAAATGGAGATAGCAAGTATATATTGAGTGACAAATAATCAAGTGATAGAGTGATGAGCTGTTAAAGCCACATTTATTAAGTGGCAAATAATAATAATTTTTTCGTCATATATATGCTTTTGTAGCTGGTATGCGCGACAGCTTCAGTGGCTGAGTTGTCACGGGTGGGATGATCCAGCGAGGACGATGTCGTCGCCGGCGCTGCTGTCCTCGGGGCGCTCACTCGCGTCGCTCATCGCGGCGTACTCCGTCAAGCTCAACCGCGCCTTCCTCCTCGCCGCCGTGCACCTCTTCTCCCTCATCAATTTGTTCGCTTCATTCGCATGGACCTTACCTCCGCTGTCCCGCGCGGCCGTGGGCGCGCTCGGGTCGTCGCGTGCGCCGGCGAACGCATCGGCGCGACGTCGGGCTGAACGTGGCGAGGTTGACGTAAGAGCTAGCTGTAGAGACTACACTGGGCAACAACGTCGAGGGAGCCCCATCAACACAGGATGTGATTTGAAACAGACCCAAGTTACTAACCCGAAGGGTAAATTTGTCTTTTCTAAATATTTCTCTCTTCATTTAACCTGAAAATAATAAAATAATGATGATGGTGTTTCCTAGCCAATTACCAGGTTTTTAAGAATGTCCATGAGCCTTATCATGTTTTTGGATGTCCAGTAACAAAGACCATAAATTTTAAATATTATATAGCAAATTTTACCAATAATAAAATATTATCTCGGATATCTTACAATCAATTAGATAATTTTTGTGGTGTTCACTTGTAATATCACATTTTTATGAGGTGTTATTAGCTAATTATACGATTTTTAAATGTTCTGTAGTAAATATTGCTTGAAAGATGGTCACAAAAGAACGGAGTAGCCATTAATATGTCACCATGCATATTTTTGTTCTGATTACAGTCAACTTTCTTAGCCGTATAATCAGCGTTGAGATTCGTGTTGTAGTCATCCCAACCCTCCATGTCATCTAGTGTCCATAGCATTTAATATATTATCATATGAGCAAAAATCTGATGTACCAATAGAGTTAACGAGGAGAAAAGTAAAAGTATGAAGAAACCATGTCTCATGAAGAAACCATGTCTACACAAGAATCAAAAATAAAAGCATGAAGATAGGTGGATAAAAGGAGAGAGAAAAGATGTGATTGGAAGATAATTTAATTTCAATACACCATCCATTGGATATATAGTTTCTATACATAGTATCTATATGACATGGCAAATATGGAAACTAGTTGATAGTTTCTATGTTAGGGATAACCTTACCAATGTGCGTGTGGAGTCTGAAGAGCTGTAAAAGCTGATTACGTTGTTAATTGAGTCGTTCCTACTAGTCTACTACTACTAATGCCTACTACTCCCTATGATTCAGAATATAAGAATATTCTAGTAACATGAATCTGAATAGATTGAATGTGTTTCATCTAAGTTTCTTATATTTTTGAGATGGAGGGATAAAAAACTTAACTTCTGGAGTTTAAATTTATCCCATAAAAAATCAATTTCTATCATCCTACCTACTCTCTCAGAGTAGATAAAACAAGAAGTTTTATCTTTTCTATATCCTTAACCTATCTATCACCATTACTACTTTTTTCAATAATAAGAAATACTTTGATCATTTTTACTCTTCACTAATATCAGCTTGGAATGTTAGAAATGGATTTTTTTAAGGATGAAGAGAGTACTTCGCATTGATGCGACAGGCAAGGTACGATGCTATGCATTGATGCGACAAGCAAAGGACAGAGAAAGAGTGAGGGAAGATAGAGGTACGATGCTTTTACACAGTACTTACACGGTACTTTGATTGTACTTACACCAGTGCAAGTGCAGTGTAATTTCTATTATGTTGGAATGTAATTTTTGTATTTGCTATTTTTCTGAAAATGAATAATTTCTGTTTTGTATTTTAATCAAGTTACTCAATTTTTTAAAGTTTATTGTAGAACAGTAATAAATTACTCTATGTTAGTATGTTCTTTCCCCTTTTCCCAACTCACCTCTCTCGTTTTCCGCGCGCACGCTTTTCAAACTGCTAAATGGTGTGTTTTTTGTAAAAAATTTTATACAAAAGTTACTTAAAAAATTAAATTAATCTATTTTTTTAAAAAATAGCTAAAACTTAATTAATCACGCGCTAATGGATCGTTCCGTTTTCCGTGTTCACTGTGCAGGCTGGGAACAACCAGCAACGAATGGAGCCTTAGTTATCTTCTTTAATTGTACCACGTCAAATCTGACTGTTTTATGCTTAATTTTGTGGCTGAAGAAGGACAGACAATTGGTGTATGCAAGACTGGATTCATACTCGGTTGGGATTGTGAAAACCGGTTACATGACTTTCTTCTCCCCGAAGCCTAGACACGTTAAGTTTGATTTCTTTTGATCTACTAGTTTTGTTCTCTCTTATTCTCTCCACCTCTCAAATAGATGTTACATATACTTTTTTCCCTTCGAAAGATAATATCAAATATTCTGATCTTGTACGTGCGTGCATCCACTATTAGAAAACAGATTTTTGCAGGCGGTCAAATTAGATTTTTTTTTAAGCAGCCATCCGACCCGTCTGTACCTAAAGACCTGTGAAAATACATGATTTTTACAGGCGGCCATCGACCCTGCCTATAAAAATCATTTTCGCAGATGGCATTTCAAATTTCGCATGCCCTACAACCACTCGCCCGCGAATATATCCTCCGCGAATGAAAAAATCCCACGGCCTCACCAGCCCCACCGACCACCGCCATCCCCATCCGGCTGAGCCACTGCCATCGACTGTTGTGGCCGGCACCACCGCCGTCGGCCCTTCGCTGGATCTGGGAGGGGAGCCGCACCGCCGCCGCCGCCCGAGTGGATCTGGGAGGGAGAGGGAGGGGTAAGCCGTGCCGCCACCCCCGCATCTTTCACCGCCGTCGCCGTATCCCCTCTCCGGTCAGATCTGGGAGGGAGAGGGAGGGGTGAGCCGTGTCGCTGCCCGCATCTTCCACCACTGCCGCCGCACCCTGTTTCTTCCGCCGCCGCTGGGTCTGAGGAAAGAGAGGGAGAGGGAGCTCTCAGGAGGAGGGGAGGAGGAGAGAAAAATCTAAGTGAGGGAGAGGGAGGTCGGATATGAGTTCCCATTTTTAATACCCGAACCTATTTTCGTAGACGGATTTTTGCAAATGTGGCTTTAGGAGGTCCGTTTGCGAAAATCAATTTTTGCAGGCATAGCCTTATGAGGTCCGCTTGTGAAAATATATATCTTCGTAGGCAGACGGCTTAAGTCGTTCATCTGCAAAGATGTATTTTTGCAGGCGAACAGCCACCGCATCCCCCGTCCATGACAATGCAGGCGGCGTTTTGGATACAAAAATTTTATCCACCTGCATAGTGAAATGGGTGTTGTCTGCGAAAATCGTTTTTCTAGTAGTGATCTGTGGACGCTTGGAAGTTGAGGCCATATATCAGCATGTATAATGGGAACATAATCGGATCAATGTACATGAACCATCGAATTAATTGAAACTGGTGGCGGAGACTTTCCATCGCTAACGGCAGAAACATCAGAATTTTTAAGTAGGAGGAAGTGAATGGAATATGTATATGATACAATACGATATTGACATGATGTGTGAGGTTGACGGTAGCCCAAGCTTTGATCGATCATAGGTGGGTAGGGGACTTGCGTGGCTCCCTATCTAACAAAGCGTTGGGCGAATTCTTCCAGTTGTGGGACGAGCTTAGTGAGGTTGCCCTGCAAACCGGTGCGGATGTAATTTGTTGGAAGCCAACACCTGATGGGCAATTCTCGACATCTTCAACATATAATCACTTCTTCATGGCCAAAGAAAACTGTCCATATGGTGAACTCCTTTGGCACTCACAAGCACCCTCGAGAATCCGCTTCTTTATGTGGTTTGCCCTCAAACGACGCTGTTTGATGAAGACAACCTAACAAAAAGAAATTAGCCTCATGAGGATAGAGGGAAACCGAGGACTGCCATCACCTGTTTGTCACTTATTCCTTCACAACTGCTATCTGGCGTTTGATGAGAAACTGGATAAGAGTCGACTTCCCCATTCCTGTAGATGACGACGAGCCAAGTGTAAGCCTCGCCCCAAACACCAGCTGCCACCCGCAGCATGCCGGATCGGCAGCCGGGTCTCGCCGTAGCCACCTCGCCGTGCTGCACGTCGGCCACTCGGATGGCCGCCGTGCAGGGGCTCTCTATGCCACCACGAACCACCGTCCCCTTGAAGCTATACCTGCCAGCCTGTCCCTCCGTTCCCTCAAAGCTATAGCCGCCCGAACTTCCTTTCCCATGAAGCTGTTATCTCCGCCAAGAACACCAACCAGGACGCCAAACCAAGGTTCATCCAAACTAAATATATATTCTTTTTGCCTCCTTTCTGCTAATCTGCTCAATAATTTTTTCTTCAATTACACGAAAGATGTATATGCTCATACGTACTACGCACCATACACACGCCATATGTGCCTTCCTTAGCACACATACTCTAGCTAAAAAGACAGAGATACCAGTGACAAATCCCTAAATTCTTATTAGAAGTGTACCAACACATGCGTTTAATATCTGTAGGCATCAAGATTTAAGGTTTGGTGTTTTTTAGCTTTTTATTCAACGGGCCCAGTCAAACAGTTTCAGCTCCATTTAAATAGGAGTGAAACTGGATAGAGCGCTCACACAAAATGAACTAAAGAGGTGGAGTTAGGTTTATATTGCACCACAACATCACTTCAGACCAAACTCCTCAAGTTAAATTTAGAAGTTGAAGCTCTACTGAATAGATCATTTGTCAAATCTCTTAAAATGAACCATGTATCGATCTGGCCTTAAATTAACTTGATGATCGTTTTCTCTAACTTGCATTTTGATACGCAATTCAGGGCGCGCAAGTTCTTCGAGTTGGAGATGACCGTCCAAGACTGCGACCTGGACCAGTACGGCGTTGTCAACAACACCGTCTATCCTTCTTACATCGAACGAGGTCGATCAGTTGTTGCACCAGGAACGTATAGTACCCATGAATGAATTAACAATCACTCTAATAATTAAATCACTTACGTGCACGCATTTGCAGCACGAGAGGAGTTGATGTCAGGCCTTGGAATGAGCAGAACCTCGATAGCGTGCACAGGCAACGCGATGGCACTCACCGAGCTCAACATCAAGTACTTCACCCCTCTAATAAAGGTATCATAAACAAATATCACGGTACAAACATATGCATTCTTCGTGTTAACTAAAAGCTGATCCGCATTTAATTATTAGAACCAAAGTCTCTGGAGACTGCTAATTAATCAAACCCAATTAATGTTTTACCATGCATGCGTTTTAATTTGTTGCAACATTGTTCAATTCGCAGCGAGGCGAGAAGTTTGTTGTTAGGTTGTCACTTGGACGGATCAAGGGGGCACGGATATCTGCCGAGCAATTCATCGAGAGGCTGCCTGATCGCAAGGTAATTAGCAGATGCCCACACAAGCAAATTAATGCCGTGCATGCTGAGTGTTAGCTGCCGTAGGCCCATAACGCTGCACGTTTATCTTGGCAAAATTAAAAAAGAAGCCAGCTTTGAGTTTTTATCGTACGCGTGGCCTGCTTTTTCAGTACACATGTCTAACATCCATTCGAGCGATACTCCGATACCCACCAGTAATATTAAGAGTAAATTAGTAATTTACTAATACAATGATTACGAGTAATTTTATCATTTATATTTTTTTCTCGGCTAGATCGATATGGTTTTATCCAACATGTTAGCATTGCTCATATTTCATAAAAAACCAGAAAAAAAGGGAAAAAAATTTAGTCACTACTAAATGATAATTATACCTCTATTTTTTTAGATAATAATACCCCTCTACATTTATACTACCGCTGACTAGGATGTAATAGAAAAGCAATCTGAACATTTCGATCAACTGAGATCCACGATTCAATTTGAACACTTCGATCAAATGAGATCCACGGTTCAGACCGGAGTGAGGTTCTAATCACATAGTACTTGATACTTCATCCGTTTCAGAACTTGCTCGGTTTTAATTTTTATGGAACGAAAGGTGTACGTTTAATTAATAATCTCAATTAATTTTTGATGCATGCAATGGCAGCTCGTTGTGGAATCGACGGCCACCATCATCTGTTTCAACAGAAAGCACCGTCCGACTCGCGTGTGGCCGGAGCTGTCCTCCAAGCTGCTGGACTATTTCCAGGAAGACTAGCGACCACTGATTTCCCAAAACTTACAGCAGTAACAAGATGTTGTACATATGTTATGTATACATCATGCCTGAGGGAAGAAGGATCTCAAAAGAGTGGTCTGATATTCATATGCTCGTGCTTCGCAACGGGTTGTAAAATAAAGATAATGCAAATAATCATGTGTGTTTCAAGTCATAAAATCTAACATCAAATTTTTAAGAGATCTTAATTTGAATTGTCTTCGGCCATATCAAGTATAAGAGATCATTAATTTGAATTGTCTTTAGCAATGTCAAGTGAACATTTGGAGGCTTTCAGCATTTTTTTTAAAAAAATCTATGGAGCCCGCCTGTCAGTGCTTCTCTCCTCCCTATCTTTCTTCCGTTCTTCCCCTCTTCCCAGCAAACGAAACTTCGACAGCAAGGCAGAGGCCTCCTCCTTGCTAGTCCCCCCGTCACCACCTCCTCCACCATCCGCTATCGCCGTCTTGAGCTCTCTCGGCCGGCTCGCTCTCCATCATGGAGGTGACCAAGAACAGCACGGTGAGCTAGCTAGAAGGCCTGGGAGTTGTGGCTGGATAGAGGGATGGCTAGCTCGTGCTGGCTTCCTCTAGACAGCGCCGGGTTCTTGCTGGTTGCTGCTACAACTGTGCTCATGGTCGCTTTGGCTTATAGCAAATGTGTGTATCTTTATGTCTCTTGGGTTGGCTTTGACTCGTGATCAGGGTTGGTGTCGGCGTCGCTCAAGCTGGAGGATTTCCTAGGCGCGGCTCCGCCATGGCGCTTTAGCTTGGAGTTGGCCAAGACGGCGGCCAAGACCACTCCACCAGGGACCAGGGACATGGCCAAGGCGGCGGCGCAATCTGTGGCGACCCACAGCACCACGGCGGCGGCGGGGGCCATGACGCGGACGTACGCGCACGAGGCGTACTGGTGCACGAGCAGGCCGCCGCGGCAATGGTGTCCAGCTGGGCGGTTATGCACCACGGCGTCGGCGGCGGCTACGACATCGCCAACGCCGCCGATGATGTCTGCACCGGCGGTCCCATCATCCTGCTTTGGCCCAGGCCTGGCAAGTTGTGGACGCCGTGGGCAGGTGCGTCCAGCGTGGGACGCTCAGAGTGACAGCGTCCGCCTGAACGTACTTCCTAATTTCCTAAATACCAATTAAGATTTACTAGTTATTTAATTTCGTGATTAATAATTATCATATAAAAAAGTTTCGGCTTAAAAAGCAACCTCGCAGTCTCGCATCAAATGAGTTAGTAGTTCACCGCACGTCCGGCTCGAGCCGATCTCCAGCCGTTAATTGAGCCGAACTGGCTAACTAACTAAACTTCTGCTCCTAAACCCAAGATAGCTCCCACATCAGTAGGTTTCATGTGTCTTCACGTTGCTCCGCCCTGTTTGGATGCGGGAATTCTATGGGACCTTGGATGTGCCATGGGAATTCCATGTTTGTTTTTGCTAAAGCAGTGACACTACATGGGAATGATCTGAAGTTCTGAACAGTTAATTAGGTGTTAAAGGAAAGGTTTAGTGGATGTGTTTGACAATACTGACGAAGATGAACTTGATGAAGAGAGGGATCTAATCATTCGTGATTTCAGGGGATTCAGAAGCTGGCCTGCATAGACGCTTGAAAATTAATGGAGTGGCCGGTTTAGGAAACTGTCTTTACTGAATAGGTAATTTTACCATCCTTGAAAAGATACCGGAATTCTTTACTGAATAGGTAATTTTACCATCCTTGAAAAGGAAGGTACCATATTTTCTAGTGTAAAATTTGGTACCTCCAAGTACTAAGTACCTTGAGGTACCAAAAATTTTAGTATAAAATTTAGATATCTTGAGGTACTTTCTCAGAGACCGTAAAATTTCTCTTACTGAATACATGGCATGGTGCGCCTAAAGAATTGTGTCTTTTTGGAGTTTGAAATGAAATAGCAGCAAATGGATGCACCATACAAAACGATTGCAACGAATTTTATTCTTCTTTAGTGACAGTAATGTTGATATGTTATTTCTTTCTCTGTTATGTGATGTGTACTGCCATTCAAATGAGCAATCTAGAGCACTGTTGATACTACCCTCCAGTTTCGGTCCTGTGCTGTTTTTCAATTCCCATTGTAAATAACTTTTATTTCTCTTAATGGAAAAAATGCGCTCCTTGCGTATTCCCGAAAATCTAGAGCACTGTTGATACTAATGGGTCTACTAGAGATACACATAATTCAAATTCACAATTCATTTCAGCTTCCAAAGCCCATAGATGACATGCATATAACCATATACGCTTTCTGTGTATGGTTAGAACTTGAAGATTAATTAGCCAGTTTCCAGCGAACCGACAGTTAAGGCCCCCATTTGGTGCATTCGAATTCAGCAAGAACTAACTGGAATCATTCCGTTCAAAAAAAAAAAAACTGGAATCATCATTCCCTGGGAAACCCTATCAAATTTTTGCATTCAGAAGAGAACAGAAATCAATATGATTCAGCGTTTAAATTCGCAGTATGCAACCATACCAAGTTACCAAATTACTCCGTACAAAGGAATGGAAGCCTATGAGCGACAGAATCTGAATTCAGAACAACGACAGCAGCAAGGGAATGGAAACGAGAGCATCAGGATTCAGAACATCCAAAACATACAGGAAGATTTAACCGTAGTCTAATTCGCAAGTCAGAACCGATCGGAAGTAATTCAGAAGATGATCCAAAGCAGCAACAGCAACAGATCAGAACGTAGCACATCCAACATGAAACTGAAATACGGAGTAGAACAGATTAAACGGCAGTGGATCGGTTGCCCGAGTGTTGTCGCAGAAATCGCCGCGGCCACCGGGAGAAGTCTCAAGACGAACCGATCGAGATTGAGGAGGAGGACGGGAAGGAGGAGGAGGAGCATGCAGTCGCACCAGACGGACTGAGATTGAGACTGAGGAGTAGGACGAATGGTAGCAGCAGACTGGCTTACTCAAAGCTGCGAGAATTCGCCGGCCGGAATCCTCAGATCCCACACCTGGTCCAGCAGCAACTTGGCTCGGCGAAGGTAATCCATCATCATAGGGCGTGGGTGCCGCTCCGTGATGATCGCCGTGGCGACATCCTCTAGCAACTCCCCGAGCAGATGCACGATCTCCTCGATGGCGACGCTGCCGAGGTGCAGGCGCCGCAGCTTCGTCCCGGCATCGAGTAGGCGGGCGGTGAGGGGGGAGCTCGAGGCCGCCGCCGTAGTCCTCCGCCGTGCCGTCCTCGTGCGGATGGGCTTGATCGTGCAGGACACGGCCAGCCAGGTCGACCAAGTTGGGCGGGACTGGTTGATGAGGGAGGCCAGTTCCCGCCTCCATCATCTGCTCGGCGAGGCGTACGATGTCACTCCACGGGACGACGGTGTAAGCGGGTGGGACGACGGCGCGAGCGGGGGCGGCGCCAATAATGTCATCATCCTCGCTGGAGCCGGAGACGTAGCCCGCGGCCTCGAGCTCGAACTCGGAGATGATCTGGTCCAGGAGAGGGGCGGCGGCGGCAATCCTCCGGTGGACACGAACCAGAGCGTTGAGATGCTCTATGCCCTTCACCTCCCAGCCAATATCATCGATCTGCTGGCGGAGGAGAGTGCGCATCTTCCTGGCATGGCGGATGCGCCATAAGCACTTGAGGCGGACGGTGCGCTCGCGGCTGTGGCCGTGCATGTGAAGAAGGCCCTTGACGTCTCCCAGAGAACGGATATATCGATACATGACGGGCGCTCGCCTCGATCGGTCGCTCTCTCTCTCTCTGCTCGGCGGCGGCGGCGGCGGGGAACAGGATTGGTTTGGGAGTGGGAGTGGGGGATTCGAAATTTGGGGAGGCGGTGGAGGGGAGGGGTATTTAACGACGATATCTTGCTTCTCGAGCACGAAATGACTAACGAAGGCGAGGCGGTGGGTGCAGCTCAGGCGGTGGTGGAGTTTTCCGGCCGGCCGGTTGAGCAGAGTAGTCTGCACATTGCTTGCGGCACAAGTATCATTCGCTGATGCGAGCGGCGAGGCGAGTCTAGGCATCGCTGATGGGAACGGGAATGGTTGGGGAAGTGTAAGCCGGACAGTGCATGGGCATAAGTTTTCTTAGCTGTGCCTGTGCGCATGGAAGAGGAAGGAAGACGATAAGAGTCGACGGAGGAAGAAGAAGAAGGCCCAAGCACATCTCAACCATCTAATGTGTAGAGAGATCTTTCTTAGCCGTCCGATCTACCATCCTCTCGGAGAAAAGTTGCCTTTCCTGAGCGATCCGCGCCGCGCCCACGCCACGCCACGCGGCATTCGCGTCGCGCACTAGCGCCCGCTTACCCTGTTGCCCGTGTCTGCGCGCCCCGCCCCACCCCACCCCGCGTCCGCTGCGCTTGCGCCGTGGCCGATTCCAAGGGATTCGTCCCCGAAGACTACCACCGCCGCTCCTCGCCCAAGCCGACACCCCAACGGCATCCGCTTCCGCCGCTCCGCGCCGACGCCACCAACCGCCGCGCCGCCCTCGAATCCCGGCCGCCGCCTGCATCCGCGCGCCGACGCCTCGAACCGCCTCTCCGCGCCCGCCTGAACGCGCCGTCGACGAATCCAGGGGGATCCGTGTCGACTGAACCCGCAGCGACATTCGCGCCCACGGCCATGCATGCCATGGTTAGGGTCCTCTGCCTCGCCGGCGGCACCCAGATAGGGTGCCCTTGCCACCCCCGTCAGTCTCGGCCTCGACCTCCAGCTACGACGTGGTGGGGCCGCCATGAATGAGGCAGCGGCGGCAAACGAAGGGACGGATCCATGGATGAGGCAACGGCGGCGGGAGAGGGGCCTACTGGCCTAGGGCAGAAGCGAAGCGGCATTTGTCTCCGCAGGCTCCCCTTTCCTCAGCTGCGGCGCGTCCTCCGCCTCCGCCTCCCCCTCCTGTGCGCGTCGTCGTCTTCCCCTCTGATGGCGTGGCGTGGCGCCCCGCGCTTCGTCGCCTCCCCCAGTACGGCTCTTGCTCCGTCACCGGATCCGGCCTCCGGAGCCACGCGGCCCTCGCCTGCGACTCGAGGACCCCGTCGACGAGGTGCGTGCGTCTTCACCTCACTCCGTTAGCCGGCAAATGATCTCACCGTTGTTGATACAACTTAGCTTACTGGAGGAGTTGGACACACTTTAATTTGTTCAAATCCGTTGTTTAGCGATTACATTACATTTTACATGTGGGGAATAGTTCTGTGGACAAAATTGAGTGCTGAATCAATAAGCTGGTTTTCCTTTTATCATGACCTGCTTTGGTTAATTGGTTTCCTGCTTTGGATTCTAGTAATTTCTAAGGTACCTGTGGAGAAGAATGGAATGGTGACCTTGAATGCCCAAAATGTTTATGAAACGTGGATTGCCAAGTTGACACTAGATTCAGAAATCAGGCAATATACAGTGACCTGCCCGTTGTAGATTGATGAGCATGCTGAGAAGCTCCATGGAAATCGATTCAGATGTATGTATGGCTGGATCTGAAAGATTAGCTAGCTATTGTATATATTAGACTGTGTCATCTGAGATGTGACCATACTACTGATCATATTTTCAGGCATGTCGCTGGAGGTATACAATGTGAGTCGGCATCAGCTTATGTTCTCTCTTAAGGTGAAGGCCTCGAGAATGTATTTGGTATTGCAAGTTTACAACATTTTTTTTTTATGCTTTTGAGGAAAATATAGAATTGAGCATTCATTGCAACCAACTGGTCATCAGTTTCTTGTTATGCTTGCATTGGTTATATGGTGGCAGTGGCACTCAGAGATATCTGGATTCTGGAGTAATTCCCAGATGGTAGCTGTTTTGAAGGAATGAAGTTTGTATTTGACCATAGGTTGTTACTCCATATATGTAGCTAACAATTTAGTTATTAGTTGGGATAGTGGAACTATTTTCATAAAATAATTCCTAGACTGTACGCTGCTAACTCTTGTTCCGGTTTGGATGATCAGGATTTCAGTGGGAAGCCTAAAAGAGAACACACATGGAAATTGTTTGCTATTTTCTTAGAAAATGGATTAGAACCCGACCTCTACATCCAAAAGGGATGTACACAGCCAAGGAACTTGTTTGCTCTTCAGTTCTTCTTTCAATGACTATTTGAATTCATATCGGTGTTGCTGCAGCCATTGTAGAATGCTGGTCCTAAAGTGACAGGTTGATATAATCCTAATTTCATGTTTCTTTCTTTGAAGTAACATTTGTTGATTGGCATCTTAACTTCAGCTATTTGAATATGCACTTCCATGCCACGGCATCTAGCCATCTATTCACAAAGCTTCTTATTTTCTTCTCAAGGATTCCACTTAGGAGTATGTACGTGAGTTATGCCAAAAGAATGGAAAGCAAGGCTGCCAAACGTTACCAAGGCAAGCCAAATAGAGACAGAGCTAATAGATTCTTCTGATTTTGGAAAACAAGCGATTATCAAATAAATTGTAACCTCTAAAACTCCCAGGAATAATGGCAACTATTAGGTTCTGTATCAGTTTGCTTTTGTACTATCCTGAATATATGCTATTTTTCCTCACAAGTACCTCAGTACTATGAAAGATGTGGTGCAGAACTGCAGATGAAGCAGGGATTCAGTACTGTGAGGTCAAAGTTGTCTTTGTACTTTTGTCATGTAAACCGCAGGTTTAATTCTATATTGTTTCAACCTCTCTGCATTTCTTTTGAATGAGCATGCATGCGTACTGTTATTCCATTCGTTTCAGTGTACAAGTTACTTGAATTTCTTGTGCTTCTTGTGCCGAGCTTTCTTTAATGTGTGGAGGCGATGATTGAATGGATATAGAATTATAATCATTTATATATTCATGCCAATCTATGGCCAAATATTGGATGCTTGAATTTTATTTATTAGGTTAAAATTAAATGTACCGGTTTAAATGGGTGCATAGGTAATACATCTTTTTTTTTTCTTTTGGAGAGGCAGACGATATTCTATATTTATGCCATACAACGTAAAGGGAGTTTAAGCAAAGTCCTCGACATCAGCTCAATAGGATATGTCAAATTTTTTAATTTTTTTTTTGAGAATACGCAAGAACGCGTATCTTTTGTATTAAGTGAGGGGAAGTTTCTTTAATAACCTTTACAAACTTTGGAAAAAGGTAGAAAAGGAAAAGGAAAAGGAGTAGGGTCAAATTTTGTAATTGTAATGTGCTGTTTTGTAGGAAAAAAAAAACATGAGTTAGAGCTTTGAATGGAATATGGATTTGAAGCTTTGAACTGACTAGAATCCTGCGTTATAGCTAATTTATGTTTTTTTCTTTATCCTACAAAAATGGCACCTTCAGCTGCTTTGTCAGTTCCATTTTTTCTTCTCGATATAGGTTGACACCATCAGGAACTGAAATTTCCATGACAATGCTCACTCTGAGGATGGGATCCTGAGGACTGCAGAGAAAACAAATTAATGCGTGTGATGTGAAGGCATTAACTACATATATATTATCCTCCAAATAGTTATAGCTATCATCGTATATATCATCCATGAAATCTCCATTTCGAATGCGTGTACACTCAAGCACTAGAAATACCTAACAGTTTTATAATTTTTTGCCTTTTTTGCTGACCATTGCAAATAAGTCCGTAGCAATTAGCAAATCGCTGAAGCTGTCAGTAGTAGACATTTTCTCAACATCCGGAAAATATTAAGTATCAAGAACTATCTACTGCAATTTTGGTTCCTTAATTGGATGGATAAAATGCATCCACACTCGCGCGCGCATGGGCGTCTGATCTTGACATTGTTAACTCTCTTAAACAAAGCACTTGGTCTTAAAACCGGAACAACATACGAGGACAAACGTTACATAATCCATTTGATCATAAATATTTAACGTTTAAAAATAAGATTTAGCCAAAATTTTGGAATATTTGACCATTACTTTTATTGAAATAGGTATAAAATCTAATAAGTTTATGATAGTATGATAGTTCTTTTGAAGAAAAACCTACGCATACCATTCTTTTTCTTTTAAAACTAAGTATTAACTTGGCTAAAGTTCAAACAATATGGCACCGGGTACAATGCCGGTGAACATCCAACCTAACAGCCGCGGGAACTTTCCCCAAGATGTATCTCTCGATGGCCAGGAGCGCTCTATGAGCTTCCAAGATCATCTCGGTACCGATTGATAAGCATTCGCGTCTTCTAGTTCTACGGACACAACACCTACCAATAATGTCGTCTTCGTTTTCATACCAACTAGCTATGGTGTCCAGCGTAATACATTCCAGTGATGTTGTGCTCTCGAGAATATGGCATGTTAGCTCGACCATGCTCTTTGCAGAGCAGAAGCCAATCATCGTCACATTTTTTAGATTCTTGTGCTTCTTGTGTTCAGTCATCAGCCTCATAGGTGAGGAGGCATCGTCAAAAACAGAGCAATGCTTCATGTACTCCTGTGTTACCTGCAAAGGACCAAAAAAATAGGTAATGCCTAATAAAATGCACCTTAGATACTATAGTTGATATCTTTTGCGAGAAAAAAAAAAAGTAACTTACCCTCAAGATGAAAGTCTCTAGAACAGGAGAAGCATCGAGGAAAGAAACCAAAGACAAATAATCGTATTCTGGGGAAAGGCTACATTCTGGAGCAAGCTCTATGCTCAAGTACTAGAGGTGGAGGAATTTGACAGTGACCATTGGAGTATCAACCCTCTGCATAATATTAATTAAATCTCAGGGTAAGGCTACTGGTATATGTCATCACAGGTATCTAAAAAATATAGAGCTTCAGATTATACCTCACAGATTGAAGACACGACAAGAGTTTCAATATTTGGCATAACATACGGAAGCTTGGTAATAGCATAACAGAGGAAGTCGAACTTATTAAAACAGGTCATATTCAAATCCTTCACTCTCAATAATTGTCCAACTGAGAATTGTACTAGGCTACCGGTGAAGTTAAAAGCAGAGAGGTTCGAAGCTTTGATCTCTATCATCTGCAGCATCTTGCACGCAAACACATTCAGGTAGCTGAGTTGCTTCAGGAGTGGTACCTTCAGGCAGATTATCTCACTGCACTTCGCAAGTTCCAACTCCTTCAAAGCAAAAGTATTGGCAAGAAGGCACCCTAACTCGTCCCCTGTAATAGGCACTTGACGCAAACACAACTTTGTTAGGCTTCTCAAGCAAAGGCCAAC
This sequence comes from Oryza punctata, assembly GCA_000573905.2. Lineage (NCBI taxonomy): Eukaryota > Viridiplantae > Streptophyta > Magnoliopsida > Poales > Poaceae > Oryza > Oryza punctata. Next base: position 31,763,090 of record CM002489.2, on the reverse strand, counting down.
CATGGGACGGAAGGAACAACCGTTAATGTCAAGATACCGAAGCGACCTTCCACTCCCACCAAATAAAAGTGAGCATGGGAAGCTGTGTACTTTCCTGTGCTTCAAAGGCAACACAAGGGTGATTTCTTCAATCCCTGGCTTAGGAGGTGTTTGGATCCACCTGAGTAGAGACTACTTGACTAATTTTAGTCACACTAGGGGACTAAATCTCCAAACACCCCTGACTAAATGGTGACTAAAACTAGTCTAGTCTCTAGTCAAGGGTGACCCAATTTCTAGTGACTAAATCCCCTCTCTCACCTAATTAATTGCTCATCCCATGGAGAGAGAAGGAGAGAGAAGGGGGAGGGAGAGGAGAGAGAAGGGGAGGTAAATCTAGACTTTAATGCACTTTAGTCCCATCTTCCAAACAGGGGGTGACTAAAATTTTTTAGTCTGTCTAAACTTTAGTCAGGTGACTAAAGGGATCCAAACACCCTCTTAATTGCATTCTGGAGCCAATTATTGAGATCACACGTGTTGAGATTGGGACAGTCAAAGATGTCAAGATTGAGTGTCTTGATTCCATTGCCCGAGTGATTTTTCAGTATGTGGTCAACTATGCTAGTGAAAGCCCTTGATATATCACTTTTTCTACACGCATTTTGTTCTAAGCCCAGTGTTCTCTTACTGAAGATGAGGTTGGGGTGGCATCTCCATGAATACAGAAATGCACGAGACACACAAGCAGCACGCGAGGCATCTCGCAGTGGCATTAGGGAATGTATATGGCTCCAGATGTCCTGTATAAGCATTGAAAGAATAGTTAAACATTGGGATCAGAAAGGCAGATGGCCACTTCAACTAAAAACAGGACCACGCGGAATAGCATTCTACCTCAGGTGCTTTGTGCATATTTGCACAATATGCATCAAATCAGTAGATAATGAATTTGACAATTAGAAGATACTTTCTCCTTTCTTCGAATCTAGCTAGTTGAGATTTCCTTTCATAAGTGGATACATTTTGACTGCCACCTTTTATAATGTGTGCATGTATCTTAATTTCAGCACTTCGTAGATTTTTAATTTCAAAGGGCTTTCAAACCATGTTGGTTTTCTAGTCATTAACCATAAACCGTATATGATTAGTTGTTAAAGTCCAATTTTCAAAAACCATGTCGATAAAATATGCCCTATAAAGTGAATGGACAGAGTTGGTTTCAAAATATTGTACTAAGCAGAACTATAGAAGCTAGTGGGTTTAGCTAATTGATTAGAGTGAGGGCCTTTTCCATTTACTTCCACTGACTCCTAAATGCCTCACCGTTATTTAGCATGTGGAAAGTGACTTGCAAAGGAGAAACTTCTGACTCCACAACCATCTTTAGGCAGCAACATTTCAAAGTGCTATCAGGCTGGCTTTTAACTGATCATGGTTCTTTTAGGTCGCAAATTTCTGTTTGAGAGAGTAGAAGGTATGCTCGTAAATTTTGGTTTAGCAACCTATAGGTCGACCAATTTTTGCAGTTAGAGCAGTCATACCGATATTCCACTTGTGATAGAAATCTTCCTTTGCAACACATACCTCTGGGAAGTTTGTCCATGAATATCTTAATCTTTTACCATCCTGACAATTATTGCCTTGTTGGCGGAGTGTCCACTTTATTTTAGCCGTGGAAGTAATTGATTCATCTGCAGCAAATCAAGTATTGTCATGAACAGTACAGATACTAACAGGGAAAACAACAAATTAACTCAAGCACATGAGCTAATGAGCACATGCACAGAGAAACTCCTTGTTTTCTCCAAATATGGCGTAACTGTGCGTCTACGCCTACATTGTAATGTCCTAGTGGATGCTGCTGGTTGGCTGGGTACCATGGAATCCCGGAACATATTTGGCCATTACAATTGTTTAACAATTTGGATGGACCCTTTTTTTTCTCTCGAAATTGGAAATCCTCCCAAATGAAACACTTTTGTTTGAGCACGACTACTAGGAGCAAGTTTCCTAGCTATCCACCGAGGTGAGGAATCTAGATCGATCAAATTGAATTGAATGAGGTAGTTAAAAAAATATGGATCTTTAACAGCAGAAAACACAATTTTAAGAGAAATTTCGAGTGAAGAATCTAGTGTGGCAGGAAGATATAGATCGATAACCGAGAGGAAGAACAGGAAGGCGGGCTTACTGCGGGGTCTCTGCACTTTCTGACGACGTCGGCGCCGCTCCCGCTGCCGCTGCCTAGCCATGAGCCGCTTCAGCGACAGCATCCCCATCGACCACGGTGGTTTGTCTACAGATCGAGACGGGAAAAGCCAAGGCCCTCGATGCTGCCCTGCCCCGGCTGCGGCTGATTTAACTCTCGATCCGATTTAACACTTGGGTTTGGTGGTTGTTCCGGTACCGATTGGGAAGGCGAGAGGCGAGGGAACTCTAGGACGACGAAAAATAACGAATTTTTTTTATTTTTAATTTTTTTAATTAAAAGTTTTGTAAAAATAATTTTTTGTTCGTAAGTTTTACAAAAGTAGTCTCCCGCCGCTCTCTTACAGGGTGATTATTAAAAATCGCCCAACAAACGGACGGTTATTGTGACGTGGCAGACGGCCGTTAGCTCTCTGCCGACGGCCGTCTGCAGATTTTACAGGCGGCCCCCTTACCGTCAATCTAGAGGGCGGTTTTTACTGTGCTGGGGGGCCGTCTGCAAAAGGGCGGCGGGGGCCTGGAATTTTGCAGGTGGCCCCCTTACCGCCCTTTGGAAGGGTGGTTTTTAACTGTACACTGAGATTAGGGTTTCCATACGTTTTATTATGCTTGTTATCGAAATATTCGGTACAAAATTTTAGTAATTCATCAAATTGAAAACTAATAACAGAGGTGTAATGATTGTAAATTTGTTTGATGTAAACTATGATATTTAGATGAATAAAAGTAGGTAAACACGCACTGTGAGAAGAGAAAAATCAGGTATATTTTATAAAGTTAAAGACTAGGTGAAATTGTAGGTCGAGAATGCGGTGTGTGATTTTGAAGCATTAGGTTAATGATCTTGTAGAAACAAGAAGAGTATGTAAAATTTAGTAAGTACCGGATGATATATTGTTAGGTATTTGTATTGCGTACAATTGTAAGGAAAGGATTGTTACGGGGCGGCAAAGAACCATGTTAATATATCCAATATTTTTTATTTGTACACATGCAATACACCATCATAATTAAACATCGTAATGATAAGATAGAAAAGAAGTGCCATGGATACACGATACAAATTTGTCGCTCCCGACAAGTGTAGATTATGCTAACCTACTAGCCCCTTTTATCTGGGTCAATATGCGTTGCATTTTCACGGTCCTTCAATCGTTGGTACTCTCTTTCTGTTTCAGAATCTGTTATCTGTTGACCATGATAGGATGGAGTAACAATGTCGATCCACTGAGTAAATCGACACATCCTTGGATTGCCCTATGAAATTATTAAGATTTAGTCAGTAAGGGTAGAAATATTGTGCAAATCGAAGGGCAATTTGGAAAAAGTTGGACATACAACGAAATCGTTGTCTACATTGGGGCAGACAAAATATCTCCTGCCAAATGTTTGTTCTGCAAAGGAGGTAGCCACCTAGCAACGATCTCGACAACCACACTTGGGACGCTCCGACCATTTAGGTAACCCTAATGGATTGTTCCTCCAGTCTAAGCTTGCAATTTCTACCCGACGTTCGTACTCCATCCAAGCCTAAATGAATTGTGTGGTCGGTTCAGGTTGTGTTATCGGCCCGCCATTGGAAGTAACTCTGGCCGTGTCGATCCATTGTATGAATTGACATTTCCTTACATCCTCCTACGTACACACATTGTGGGGATATATAAGGTCATGATAGTAGTGATGCGCGATGAAAAGAAAATTTGCACTTACGACGAAATCATCATCGACAATGTTTGGACACACGAAGCATCTTTGTCCGCGAGTTCGGTGCCTTACGGACCGTATGACCTGACAACGGTCACCACAATGACACTCTGGACGTTCACTCCATGTGGGGAGTCCCAGGGGATTTACCCGCCATTCTAAAGTTTCAGCAGCAATTCGGCGTTCATATTCATCCTTCCGTCATAGATACTCCGATCTTGTTTCACTACGTGGGTATGGATGTGTTCCATCCGATCGTGGGTTCTCCATGTCTACCCACTCAATGAAGTTGCACAGTGTACAATATGACTGCAAAATATGTTATGGTTTTGTACAAAGCAGTTAGTGTTCTATCTATTGGAACTGCGAGTAGACGAACCATACCTGATCAACGTTAGCGCATTGGAAGAGTCTCCTGCCCCGAGTTTGTGCCATGAGGGATGACTTTAGTATGCATCCATCCCCACAATCGCACAAAGGACAGTCACACCATGGGGGAAACCAACCGGCGAAAGGATCGTTTCGCCAGTTCAAACGCTCAGGAAATGGTGGTTCCATTCCGGGAATTTGTGCGATAGGTGGAACGAAGATATGAACGGGTTGCCTTCGACTGGTCAATTATATAGCCCCTCACGTAGTGCAATATATCTGCACTAAAAGAAAGTTGTATAGTTCAATCGATGTGACAACACGAGCACGCACCGACTCGTCTCACTTTATGACAGTAAGCAGCGCCGAAAGTTGATCGTGACAACTCGAGCTGTGGTGGACTGTGCGCTTTAGTGGAACTGATAGTACCGTGATGCGCCGAAAGTGTGTTGTCGTACGCATAATTTATTGTACCATGGTACGAATGACAAGGACGATAAAGGGGAGAGAACCAAATGGAGTAGTAAAACCAATAGTAGTACTGATTAACAGGTACAAAAGGCAAAAGAAAAGTAAAGCATAAGTAATAAAGTGGTAGAACACTACTGACGAGGCCTCTTGCCCCTGTCCCTCCTACCCTGCGCCCTAACGTGTCCCTGAGAGTACGTTAGCCAGTCCGGTGGAACGGCACGGCCTACCCTCCCCGCCTGAGCAGGTGTGACATCCGGCTGCTCCTGGGTATGCGTCTCTGGAGCTCCTCCAAGCTGAGAGGAGCCTAGTATGTCCTGGTCCTGCTCACCCTCCAAGTCGTCGTCGTAGAAATGGCCAGTAGGACCTGACCCACCGGCGTGAGAGGAGGAGGCACCTGTACCGAAGATCCCCGCGTGAAACCCTGTAGAAGAATGACCATCATTTTCATATAGGTATTTACTAGTACTAACAAAGATTACATTACCGTGTGGCCAAGGGATCGACGATCTGGTGGAAGAGCTGGCGAAGGCACCGGAAGTGTCGGTGAACACGCCCGTCGTGCCGGTGAACACTGCGGCCGAGCCTGCAAACGCGCCGAACGTGCCTCGGAACGCGGAGGACGTGCCAGACGTGCCTGCGAAGCCGGTGTTGAAGCCGGCGAACCCGCCCGAAGGCATACGAGGTCCTGCGACGATGGATTGTTAGATCACGATGTAGTTATGTTTTTCTACGAAATCAAAAACATAATAGAACTAACCTCTTGTGGGAGCAGTACCATGAGAACCTGCCGCTGTAGGTCGTGTGAGACCGCCTGCAAAGGCGCGTGGACGTGGCTGTACAGGACCACGTGGAGGAACGGCGTCGAGTGCGCTGCGACAGGAGAAGACGCGCATGACCGAGCGCATCTTGCCCCTCATCCGGTTGAACACGGCCCTCTGCTCAGGCTCAGTCAAGTACAAGCCTGCGTCCAACCTCAGTGCAATGACATTCATATCTGCATTGATAGCCCGTTGTAACGCCCCGGCACTCGTTAACCGATGACACCTGCTAACTCGTGCCGAAGTGCTACGCATTACCTGTGATATAGTACCAGTCCCAGGATACACTAGCTGGTACTCACAGAATAAACATGGAATCAAAGTAGATTAATATTACATCACTGGGTTTTAGTCCTTACATAAGTTGCCATCCTGGACAGGCCCAAGGGTGAGCAATGCAACAATACAAAAGTCCATAAAGCAAAAGACAAAAGCAGCGGCGGCTAAGCGTCTGGGCGACCATCTCGATCCACAGGCGACGGCTTGGGGCTAGGCACGATCCTTCTAGAAGTCTTCGTACTCGGCTTGCTCCTGGAGGTACTCCTCGGCGGTCGGGTCGACGTCTTCGTTTCCATCCTCTATAGATATTATATATAGCAAGGGTGAGTACTTCACGTACTCAGCAAGCCGGGGAAAGAATGACATGCTTGGTTAAGACAAGGAGAGCTAGGGTTTTATTTGCGAAAGCAGCCTTTTTGGCGAAAGTGATTTAGTTCACAAAACTCTAGTGAGTGAATCAAGTTTTAGCTGTTGGGAGGAGGCTCACGCCTCGACCCATTCCACAAGTTGCTTTGCAATAACTCGTCACGATTAACGAACAACAATTTATTTGTCTCCTCCATTAGTTCCTTCTCACTTTCACGACCATACATGGTCCACACAGTTATCTCAGCACTGCAACGCCATCATGGCCCTAACAACACCTCGGTGTCGGACGACACCCCAGGTCACACAGACCCGTTCCTAACCACACAGGTTAGCCGTTTGCCACACAGGCAAACTCTGGTAACGAACCCCTTCCCACCAAACATTTTCATCAAACATTTGTCAAACAAATCTACGCTATGAGAAACACCTTACACTCGCCCTTGACCGTGGGCACGGCTGTTCGAACAGTTCATTAAACTCTGCAGAGGTTGTACGCTTTACCCACACGACACGAAACTGACACCGTGTACCCGTCGGCAACGGAAGTTCGTGACAAGGCCTTTCCAAAGCTAACCCATGAAAATCGCATGCCACCTAGTTGGGCTAAGATCCATAGCCGAGTATCAGGCAAATCCAGCCGTCGTCCACCCAGGAAATACCGAGGATGCCTCCTACTCCTACTGGTACCATGCCACAATAGAGGCAAAAAGACACCCATGATGGGCAAAACATGCGTAACACTTCATCTCCTCATCCTCGGCATTCCACAACCATTGGCACACCAACTCCCATGTGATAACAATTTACTTAGCCAGAGGCATCCCATAAATACCCGTGTGGTCGCACTGTAACGTGTTCGGATGGACTTCCCAAAGGAATCGGTCCTTAACGATAATACGTAGCCAAACCACAAAGGCTTGACTGCGCATCACCCCCAGTTTCACAACACATTTTATTTCGCAACACCTCGGTACAACGTACCGGATTTTTAAGCATAAAGTTTGGTAAATATCCAAGTTTCCCACACGGCAACAACGTAAGCATGGCTAAGCGAAACTACCTCGGTAATCGTATAACGATACCGGTGCCAACATTTGTGGAGCTATCAAAGGTATGGAATCATCAACCTATGTAATATACGTGCGACTACTAGGTTGGTCCGTCGGTTGTATAAACAATCCGAGGCCTAAACATGTTATCGTGTGAACTAAGCAATGCATTTTTCAATCAACATATCATTTCAAAATATAGGGGCAATGTGATCAAAGAGGCTTGCCTTGCACGAGGTGCGGGTCTTCTTCTTCGAATCCGGCGTCCGGAGTGCCTTCGTACACGTGTTCTATACGCGGAAAGGAGAACAAATAAATAAAAGGCAATAAAACAAGCTTAAATCAAATAAACAAGTGTGCCACTGTGTAGATCTCAATTTTAGAAAAATTTAGAAATTTGAACGGGGTCAAACGGAGTTACGGTTGAATTTCTATGAATTTTCAAAGGTAGAGGGGCTTTTCTGAAAAATTGGGAATTTTTAAATAAAAGATAACGGAATATTCCAACGGAATATTCCGTTAGGGTTAGGGTTAGGGTTTGGGGGGGGCCACACGTCAGTGGCTGAGAGAGAAAGGGGCATGGGGCCCATGAGAGAGAGTGAGGGAGAGAAGAGGGGGGCCCACCTGTCGGGTGTGTCTCCCTCCTCTGTCCGGGCTTGCCTGGCTCGGCCGGCTGCCGTGCGGCGGCGGGGAGCGGCGGCGGCCGGTGGCGGCGGCGGCCGGGAGGGGAGGGGGAGGCGGCGGCGGTCGGAGAAGGTGGGGGAGGCGGCGGCGACCGGAGAAGCGGCGGCGGCCGGTGGAAGCGAGAGAGAGAGGGGAGGGATGGAGGTCGCCGGCGGGGTGGGGGAAACGGCGGCGAGGGAGGGGGGTTTTATAGGGGCGCGCGGCATGGCGGCGGTTGGCTCGAGGCGGGCGGCGACGTGACCGGCCGGGCGGCGCGGGTTGGCGACGTGCGGCGTGACGTGGGCGGCGTGGACGTGGGCGGCGTGGCGGCGTGGCGTGGCGCGGGCGGCGCGGGGACGTGGGCGGCGCGGTACGGGCGACGTGGTGCGGGTGGCGGCGCGGGGCGCGAGGCGGCGACGCGACGCGCGCGCGGCGCGACGACGTGGTGCGTGGTACGGCGGTCGGGCGCGGCGCATGCAGCGGGCGCGGGCGGGGCGGCGCGACGTGGTGGCGCGCGGCGCGAGGCCGGCGCGGGGCGGGCGCGGGCGCGGAGCCGGCGCGGGCGGCGGCGGCGCACGCGGGCGACGCGGCGGACGGCGCGCGGGAGCGGCGGCGGTGGGAGCGCGGCGGGAGCGCGGCGCGGCGGGAGGTGGGAGATGGGCGGCGTGGGCTGGGCCGGCGCGGGGAGAAACGGCCCGTGGGCCGGGAGAGAGAAGGGGGAGGGAGGAGGTGGTGGGCCGGCCCATTCGGGAGAGAAAGAGAGGGAGAGGGGGATAAGGAGTTGGGCCAAGAGGAGGGAAAAGAGAAAAGGAAGGAGAGGCCCAAGAACAGGGGTTTTCCCCCTTCTTCTTTTTTGACAAAAAGGAAATTGATTTTGGAATGAATTTTTGGAGGGAGAAAAAAATGTGAGATCTATTAGGCACAAAAACAAATAAGACCCAAATTTTGAAAGTCAAATTTTTAATTGGGAAAATTTTAAACAAATAAAATTTAGGTGCTACACCCGTGCGGCGTCGGCCTATGCAACGTGAAAGTAAAAAGTGCAGTTCATGTCACTACCTACGTAAGACAAATTAAAGAATTGAAGAAAGTTATACAATGGTGACGTACCCCCATGAAGTAGTCTCGGTCACGGTGCGTGGGATACACGTCCGTCACAGCGGGAAGGTGCGGCTCAGGGGCGGCAGGAGTGAAGGTGAACGTGCACGGGTGCGAGGTAGGTACCAACGGAGGTAGTCACGGTAGTGCTCCTCAGTGTGTACGAAAAGCTAATCGACCACCTCTTCTGTAGCAATCACCCAGTCATCAATGTAGTGCTGTACCCGGGGAGCCCAAAGTGCGCATGCTTGCTATCCTTGTCGAGTCAACCTGTCAAGAAAGGTAAATTTTATGGATTGATGAGATAAGTAAAATATTGCAATTTTAAATATTACTGTTGGCACTCACGAGTGGTCTCCGTGCGGTACGGGGGGGGGTGCATGTTGCCCGGGAAACCCTGCCGCAAACCAAACTGTCTCAGCACACGCTGCGGGCAGTGAGGCTCGACGCAGATGTCGAACACCAGAGGCACCGTCGTCAGCTAGTAAGCCTGGTCGCAGGTGCACAAGGACGAGAGTCCTAACGGTGCTCTCGCAGCAATGGCCTCAGCTCTGTAAGGCTCCCAGATGACGTCGTTCGGCTGGAGACGGTCGAACTCGAACACGAACCCCGGGTAACTACGTCTCACCTGGACGTGAGCGTACCAACGCTGCAACATAAAGAAGATCAGATTGAGACAACACATTGAGACATGTTATGTGCTTACAAGAAAGTAGTATGTAAAGTAAACGATACGAACAGCTTGGTTTACACGTACCGTACGTCGACACCAATACGTCCCCATGGTGGGTCCGTCCTCTGGCCACTGCGCTGGGACCAACTCCGAAGGGTGCGGGGTCTACCACAGGTCGTCCTATGGCAAACCTCTCAGCTGCCCATAGCTGAACCAACATAGGGCAGCTAGGGAAGATTGCTCCCGCGTCGATCTTCGTGCACGACTCACACAGCGCACGGTACGTGGCTGCTAGCACGGCAGATCCCCAGCTCCACTGGGGCACCTCCTCTGGCTCAGAATCCGCGATGGACCGTGCGTAGTGGACCAGACGGAAGTCGACAACGTGCCCGTGTGTGTTGGTGAACATCACCCAACCGAAAAGCCACAGTAAGTACGCCTCAAGGGCGCGTCGTACCGAGTACTCATCGGCATCAGGGTCCAGCTGGTCCATCTGCAATTAATCATTAAATGGTAGTATGAACCAATATGTTAATTGCTAAATCATATAGAAAGGAACTACTTGTGTAATTACAGTGAACTGAAGCAGCCAAGCCTTGGTAGGCCCGACGGTAGTGTACGCTAGAAGGGGGTTGGGCCCTCCTAAACCTGGACGGCGCATCACGTGCGAGAAGCGCGCGGTGATATCCTCCTTCCACCCAGCACCACCATCGACGGGACCTACGAGGTCTCCAGCGAGTGGTAGCCCAAGCAGGAACGACACGTCCTGCAGTGTCGGAGCCATCTCCCCGCACGGAAGATGGAACGTGTGCGTCTCCGGTCGCCAGCGGTCCACAAGAGCAGCAAGGAGTGATCGATCCACATCCCACCGCTTCGCCGGGTCACGCTCGTCCGCCCCCACGTCGACAAGCCTACAAAGCGGAAGAAGGCCTGCCGTACGCAACCTACATAGATTACACTGTAAGCAATAGTACAGACCAAAATATCGTACATACGCCTAAATAAATCGTAAACAAATATTTACATAAACGTACCAAGGAATGTGTCGTGGGTCGATACACAACAACTCTCATCCCGTACGTGGACGGAAGGTGCTAAGCTGTGCACCCTGGTCTGCAGACAGGTATGAGCGGTGGTTCCTGTCAATCCCCCGGTTGAACAGCTCCGGTGTGTCGTCCGCCATACCTGCATCATAAATAATAATCGGAAAAAAAGAAATTATTATTTCAAAATACCTTACAACAGTTCATAACTAGATTACTTACAGTTATTAACAAATATGTGAAAACATATATTCTGTTACTGTACAAAATATTTCGGCTTCAAAATTACTGCAAATACACAATACGAGTACCAGTTACGAGAACTGCAACATAAAAATACAAATACCACTGTCCTTAGTCCGAATACACACTGCAATTACAATAATATTGTACTAACGCATTACAACAACCTGAATTGAAATGTGACGGCACAATTACATACTCCGAACACTACAAAGAACACACGAGCAGTCTAATTCATAACTCGATAGCTATGTTACACCATGGAATCGCCTGACACTCGAGAACGCCTTGGCCATGGACGCCTGCTTGTTGTTCCTTCCCCTGGTGGTCGCCTTTCATCACTTCCTTGTCCAGACGGGCTAGCATCAGCGCCGCTAGGAACTTCTGCATCCTTCGGGCATTTCTTGTACGTATGGCTGCGCTCGTCGCACCTGCTACAGCGTAGAGTCCTCCCACCTGCCTCGGACTCATCCATGTCATTCCTGATGCGTCTTGTATTACGGCGACCTTTCTTCACCCTTAGCTTGGATGGATCAGGAACGTAAAGAACTTGGGGCCTCAGAGTTGTGTACGACCCAGAGATGCCGAACCCATATATCTCCTCACTCCATGTATGAATGATTGCTTCTTTCCTAAAATAATGTGAGACGTACACATCGGGACATATGCCACAATCACCGGCTGCGGCAAGAACGTGTGAGCATGGCAGGTGTCGAAGCTTAGGCTTTATACAACTGCAGCTACATCCACCATCCGCCTTCAAGACACATTCCTGCACTGCTTACTTACGATAGATGCCACGCCTGCTCCTATCAACACACATTACTTCGTACCGATGAACTTGTGTGCCTTGAGCAACAACTCTATGCCTCCGTGCCTTTTTGATTTTATCTTCCATGTACTTAGTCACGACGTGGCCAAATACTACATTGTTATTACTCATTGATGGACCAATTTTCTGGTATCGATCCCTGAAGTATGCCTGTGTGTCGTGAAGGATGAATTCAACAATAGCAACCAATGGAAGTACCCGAACTCCGCGCATTACCCAGTTGTATACCTCAGCCAAATTGGTTGTCATTATGCCATACCGAGATCCATCAGTGTCGTATAACAATGACCACTTCTCCTTAGGTTCATTCTCAATCCAATGTGTGAAACATCTGATGGATGAACCCGACCTCCTTCTCATTGTCGGTGGGTCGTCATGTAATGCACCAAGAGGTATTGGAGGCTCGTCACCTTCAACTTGTGGTCGGCGAGATTGCTCGTCAGTTTGCTTCGTTGTCAACTCATCCAGCCTTCTCCACAGCTCATTAAATTTCTTCTCTTGATTTTGAGAACACAGCCTCTTGAAAAGATCCATAAGATGCTTGTTCTTGAATTGCTTGTAGAAGTTAGCACCCATGTGACGCATGCACCACCGACTCCGAACATCAGGCCACTTTGCTGGTAGTCTCTTCTCATCCCAACCATTCTGCAAGTAGTCAATAGCCCGTAACATGCCTGCATGACGGTCATGTATAAGGCAAACATTGGGCCTCATACGCACAACTGCTATGCGCACTCTCTCCAAGAACCAGTACCAGCTTTCAGTGTTCTCACTCTCCACAATTGCAAAAGCCATAGGTAAAACCTGATTGTTGCCATCACACCCAATTGCTGTCAATATCTGTCCACGGTATTTACCTGTTAAAAAAGTTCCATCTATGCATAGAACAGGTCGACAGTGCACAAAAGCATTGATGCAAGCACCCAATGAGAAAAAGGCTCTTTGCAACACCATCTTCGTTGGATCATTAGCCGATGGAAATGTGTGGAGGTCATAGTAAGTATTACTATTCCTCTGGGCAATAGTTGCTAACAGACGAGGCAAATTATTATAGGATGCTTCAAATGTTCCATATCTCATCTCAAGAATTTTTTGTTTAGCTCTCCAGGCCTTCGCATAGCTTATCGTGTACTTGAATTTGTTTTCAATGTGGCTGATAATAGATCTTGGTTCAAAGCCAATGTTAGAAACAACACTGCCGTACATCTCACTTGCCACGAAAGCTGATGTGATATTCCAGTGATATTTCTCCACCCCTTGTAAATAGCACTGGTGCTCGGTCACAATGCTAACTTTCCAATAATCATTCCATTTCCCCTTATATGCATGCACACGCCAGGGACAATCTTCCTTCATGCACCTCACTTCATACACATAGTTGGTTGATTTGACCACCCTAAACTCTCTCTGCAAGGAAACTGCCCAATGCTTGACCGCCTCCTTCATCTCATCCTTATGAGCATATCTAGCACCCTCAATTACCTCGTTCTCCTTGTATTCCCACGGTACATGATGACCCTCTGAGATAACTAGTCCAGTGAAATCCTCGTTGGTCCAATAAGTGGGCATTACATCACCTTCCTCATCGGATGATGCGTCGCCCTCCGCTTGCTCATTATCTGAATCTTCCCTCTCCATTTCATCAACGATTGTATGGACTCTCTCCCCCTCATCCGCTATGCCCATGGCCTGCTCTACCCTTGTTTGGTTTTGCTCACTTTGCATCGATGGTCTAACGACATCACCCGCATTGCTAGGACCCTCGACATCATCGGTTCTCACTGAAACATTTGCATCTTTCTCTTGCACCGACACAAATATAACAAGGGGCCATGACCGTTCAAAAGCCATCTCCACATAACGTCTCCATGCAACAGTACTATCTATCGGCATTAGTTCCTAAAAATAACCTTCTGTTGCACGACTCACTACAACAGATATTGACATTGTGTACACTTCTGGGTCTATTCTAAATCCTCTCAACAACCAACTGTAAATTGACTGAAATGTTCTCTCTGCAGGCCTATCGATGCCCTTAGATGTCATTACAAAATCTGACAAATCAACACCATCTGGACCAAATCTAAGGTTCCCTTCACCGTGAACTATCTGAAATAGGACCTTATTTGACATTGTGCCTGATTAAAAAAATAACTAGGTTAACTATGTTCATCCCGTACTAATAAGATCTTAACATCATGTTCATCGGTACTCCGCACTAATTTACAATTTCTCCAATATTGTTCTGTGTCCTATGTCCACAGTTCTACAAATAGATGGCGTGCTTAAGATCGAACTAAACTACATTTTTCAATTTACACTACGGCCTAAGTCTCAACTCCTACTAAAATCTACTATGTTCTAGATCTACACAAAAGTGTTGTCTTCTATAAATCAACTAAAAATTAACGAACTACAACTGCAATTGACCATAAATTAACAACACAATGTAATGTGATGTATTTACCTGTGATGAAGTGCGCAAACCAGCAGGGCTTCGCCGCTCTTCTTCTGCTCCCCCTTACCCCTCCCTCTTTCTTTTTTTCTAGAATTACGAGTGATTATAATGCGAATTTCAGAGAGGGGAAGGTTCTTATAGGGGAGGGGTTAAAAACCACCCTTTGCAAGGGCGGCAAGGGGGCCGCATGCAAAATGTGCAGACGGCCGTCGGCAGAGAGCCAATGGCCGTCTATCACGTCACAATAACCGCCCTTTGGTTGAGCGATTTTTAATAATCGTCCTGTAAGAGGGCGGCGGGAGACTACTTTTGTAAAACTTTCAAACAAAAATTATTTTTGCAAAACTTTTAATAAAAAATTAAAAATAAAAAAATTCAAAAATAACCGGACGTCGAGGAGTGGACATAATGCTGCCCAGCCCAAGCCGAGCGTTCTTAGGAAAAGCGGCCCAAAATAGCGTGGGACGGCCCACGCCGTACGCGCGCCAGCCCAATTGTTTACATCTCTATTGTTTGTACGACGTTGTTTTTTCACCTACTTTAAAGGATTATTATTGATTTATTGTTGTGAATCGTTTACTTTATGTTTTTCTAAAACAAAAATCGTCCATTGCATTATTTAAACCACTGATTTATCAAAATATTTAGTTTATCCCTAATAATTCACGTCAATAATCTGGTCAGAGCAGCTCTAGCGTTGGTTCGACTGTCATAATCCACCAAAGACGAATAATATTTCGATAGCTGGAGTGTTGAAATCGAATTGTGGGACCCATGTTAAAAAAGAATTATAGTCAAACTTAATCAGTTAGGTTTGATTATAATTTAGACTTCGATTTTTCTTCTGACATGCATACGAAGTCCGTCGACAACCACACTGTAGTATGGTTTGGCTTTTTTTTTGTTAAAATTAATCGATTTAACCCTTACACTGGAGTTGCTCTCACAATGTTAACCAACTTGTTTCTTTCCCTCCCTTCTCCCATGTGCAGACCCTCTAGCACGTCATGCAAGTTGTCAAGCATAATAGAGATTTCCGATTTGAATAGTATATACTGATATGAAATATATCACTCCATAAACATTCGAGTTCAAATTCAATTTCTACAAGTTGTAACAAAAATAACAAATATAACTAAAATAACAAATATAACTGTACATTTACGTTAACCATTTTTAGTTTAATTTATTCTACTTATTGCAACTTGTCGAAGTTTCGATTTAATTTTGCATATTTGTGGAGTGATATATTTCATACGAACATGCAAGAAACGGGAGGACTCAGGGATGAAAATCCATCTCCCGAGGGTAACCTCTCTTGGTTTCTCCTGGAGGAAACTCTTTTAATATGGTCGCTATGTGCCTATGTATGTCCTCTACTTGGAGGAGAAGGCCTTGCGGACTCTGGAGCTCACTCTGGTCTTCCCCTTGCCTTGGTGATCCTTGCCACCGTTGTCCTTCACGGTGGCAGAAGTAAGGAGAACTTATAAGGGAGAGTGCTCTCCTAACTACTTGAAACATGTGTGGTGGAGAGAACAAGAGGAACCCGCGTTGCACTCGCTCGCCTGGCAAGGCCAAGCACCCTTACATAGATGCAGCTTCCTTTTGCAATTTTGTTTTGCTGAAAATTCGGTTTTGTTACCGAATAATCTGGTTTATGGAGCGGCATTGTAGCACCCAAATTTTATTTAAAATTTTCTTTCAATTAAAAACTTTGGATTTTAAAAGTTTGGATTTTATTTTGTTTTGTGCCAAATGGATCTCACATTTTAATTTTCCCCAAACTCCAAAAAAAAAAAAAAAGAGGGGAAAACCCCTGTTCTTGGGCCTCCCCTTCCTTTTCTCTTTTTCCCTCCTCTCGGCCCAACTCCTTTTCACCCTCTCCCTCTCTTTTCTCCCGAATGGGCCGGCCCACCACTCCTCTCTCTCCCTTCCCGGCCCATCTCCCCTCTCTCTCCCTTCCGGCCCACGGCCTCTCTCCCGCGCCGGCCCGGTCCACCTCCGGCGCACCACGGCCGCGAGCGCCGCCCGACCGCCGCCCGCGCCCGCCGCGTGCGCCGCCGCCTGCGCCGTCCCGCGCCGCCCGCCGCCCACGCCCGCGCCGCCCGGCCGCGCCGCCCCGCGACCACCCGCGCCACGCAGCGCCGCCCACGCCCGCCACCCACGCCGCCCTGCCCCCGCCGCGCCGACCCGCGCCGCCCTGCCCCCGCCGCGCCGACCCGCGCCGTCCGCGCCACGCCGCGCCGACCCGCGCCGCCCGCGCCACGCCGCGCCGCCCACGCCGCCCACTGCTCCGCCTTGAGCCCCGCGCCCACGTCGCCGGTCACGTCGCCGTCCTCGCCGCGCCCTCGCCGCCTATAAAAAGCCCCGGAGCCCCTCCTCTTCCTCTCCCTCACCGCGCCGCTCCCTCGCCGGCGCTCTCTCTCCTCTACCTCCGGCCGCCGCCGCTTCCCTCTCTCGGCCGCGCGCCCCCTCCCCTCTCGGCCGCCGCCACCGACGGCCGTCCTCGCCGGCCGCCGCCAACCCCCGGCCGCCGCCGGTCTCCCCCTCCCCTCCCTCCCCGGCCACCTCGCCGCCCGGCGCCCGCCGGCCAAGCCGAGCCGGGCAAGCCCGGACAGAGGAGGGAGACACACCCGACAGGTGGGCCCCCCCCTCCTCTCTCCCTCACTCTCTCTCATGGGCCCCATGCCCCTTTTCTCTCTCAGCCACTGACATGTGGGCCCCCTCCCCAAACCCTAACCCTAACCCTAACGGAATATTCCAACGGAATATTCCGTTATCTTTTATTTAAAAATTCCCAATTTTTCAGAAAAGCCCCTCTACCTTTGAAAATTCATAGAAATTCAACCGTAACTCCGTTTGACCCCGTTCAAATTTCTAAATTTTTCTAAAATTGAGATCTACACAGTGGCACACTTGTTTATTTGATTTAAGCTTGTTTTATTGCCTTTTATTTATTTGTTCTCCTTTCCGCGTATAGAACACGTGTACGAAGGCACTCCGGACGCCGGATTCGAAGAAGAAGACCCGCACCTCGTGCAAGGCAAGCCTCTTTGATCACATTGCCCCTATATTTTGAAATGATATGTTGATTGAAAAATGCATTGCTTAGTTCACACGATAACATGTTTAGGCCTCGGATTGTTTATACAACCGACGGACCAACCTAGTAGTCGCACGTATATTACATAGGTTGATGATTCCATACCTTTGATAGCTCCACAAATGTTGGCACCGGTATCGTTATACGATTACCGAGGTAGTTTCGCTTAGCCATGCTTACGTTGTTGCCGTGTGGGAAACTTGGATATTTACCAAACTTTATGCTTAAAAATCCGGTACGTTGTACCGAGGTGTTGCGAAATAAAATGTGTTGTGAAACTGGGGGTGATGCGCAGTCAAGCCTTTGTGGTTTGGCTACGTATTATCGTTAAGGACCGATTCCTTTGGGAAGTCCATCCGAACACGTCACAGTGCGACCACACGGGTATTTATGGGATGCCTCTGGCTAAGTAAATTGTTATCACATGGGAGTTGGTGTGCCAATGGTTGTGGAATGCCGAGGATGAGGAGATGAAGTGTTACGCATGTTTTGCCCATCATGGGTGTCTTTTTGCCTCTATTGTGGCATGGTACCAGTAGGAGTAGGAGGCATCCTCGGTATTTCCTGGGTGGACGACGGCTGGATTTGCCTGATACTCGGCTATGGATCTTAGCCCAACTAGGTGGCATGCGATTTTCATGGGTTAGCTTTGGAAAGGCCTTGTCACGAACTTCCGTTGCCGACGGGTACACGGTGTCAGTTTCGTGTCGTGTGGGTAAAGCGTACAACCTCTGCAGAGTTTAATGAACTGTTCGAACAGCCGTGCCCACGGTCAAGGGCGAGTGTAAGGTGTTTCTCATAGCGTAGATTTGTTTGACAAATGTTTGATGAAAATGATTGGTGGGAAGGGTTTCGTTTCCAGAGTTTGCCTGTGTGGCAAACGGCTAACCTTTGTGGTTAGGAACAGGTCTGTGTGACCTGGGGTGTCGTCCGACACCGAGGTGTTCTTAGGGCCATGATGGCGTTGCAGTCCTGAGATGACTGTGTGGACCATGTATGGTCGAGAAAGTGAGAAGGAACTAATGCAGGAGACAAATAAATTGTTGCTCGTTAATCGTGACAAGTTGTTGCAAAGCAACTTGTGGAATGGGTCGAGGCGTGAGCCTCCTCCCGACAACTAAAACTTGATTCACTCACTAGGAGTTTTGTGAACTAAATCACTTTCGCCAAAAAGGCTGCTTTCGCAAATAAAACCCTAGCTCTCCTTGTCTTAACCAAGCATGTCATTCTTTCCCCGGCTTGCTGAGTACGTGAAGTACTCACCCTTGCTATATATATAATATCTATAGAGGATGGAGACGAAGACGTCGACCCGACCGCCGAGGAGTACCTCCAGGAGCAAGCCGAGTACGAGGACTTCTAGAAGGATCGTGCCTAGCCCCAAGCCGTCGCCTGTGGATCGAGATGGTCGCCTAGACGCTTAGCTGCCGCCGCTTTTGTCTTTTGCTTTATGGACTTTTGTATTGTGCGTTGCTCATCTCTGGGCCTGTCCGGGATAGCAACTTATGTAAGGACTAAAACCCAGTGATGTAATAATAATCTACTTTGATTCCACGTTTATTCTGTGAGTACCAGCTAGTGTATCCTGGGACTGGTACTATATCACAGGTAATGCGTAGCACCTCGGTATGAGTTAGCTGGTGATATCAGTTAGCGAGTGCCGGGGCGTTACAGGCATGGAGTCCGGATAAGTTATGCGCAACATATCTGGTTCTCTATATAAACTGAGCCGCTGCCTCCTCGAATCACACACTAAATCAATCTATGGTTTGTCTCCTTTGTACTGAGCCATCGCTCGTAATCTACTCCGTCCCGCTCGCTAGTACACACTAACGATTGGGAGAGCGGGTCTCCGAAACCTTCGCCTTCGATGTCATGCATCGGGATAAGGCGGCAATAAGATTTTTGAGAAGCGCTTCGCGCGACTGCTTGTTGTTCATCCAGTTCGGCTCAACTTCGTCTTCACTCAGGTGTTACGTGCTGTTGTCAATGTCTAGTACCGCGAGTTCTTCCTGCTGTATAGCCTAATTTCCAGAACCCTCAGTACGCATTAACCATGTTTCACATATTCGATATGTTCATATTTTACTGTTTAGTTCACATGTGTAGATCGTATGATGTGATTATGCTAGTTTATCTCTGCAATATCATGATTTATTTATGGAATAAATTAAATCAATATGCAGTTATATATTCAACATCTTCATCGTCGACGTCGTTGCATGCCGCCATCTTCTTGGTGTCGGCGGCGGGTGCGCTCCCGGTCGAGGTAGGGGCATGTCTATGATAACGCAGCGGCTCCAGCCTTGTAGCCAGCTTCTACGCCAGCGCTGACTGCAACACAACAGACGTCGGAGCATTGTCCGCAAGCTTAGCCGGTGAACTGGCAGCAGCATGATGGGCATCGGAGAATGGCCTATCACCGGAGACGGCACCAGCCTCGGTGGGCCACTGCCGTGCATGCATGTCACACCCCGATCTGGCACCGTCGTACAACGGCACCTGACAGGGCGTGTCGTAGGAAAAACAGCGTGAACCGCTTCCTACGAAACCGTGATATCGGTACCAGTCCCAGGACATAGCGCTGGTACCCACGGTGACAATTATGAATCATTGCAATCCTTAAATTAAATAGAGGACTTATTTACCTTGACTTAAGTTGCAGCTCTCGGGAGAACCCAAGAATGCAACAGACGACGCGGAAGCAGCAACATCAGAGACAGAGGCAGTGGAAACCAACGAACTAACACCCAACACCATAGGCAACAGCAGGGAACTACGACGAAACCCTAATTTTCACTTCGACTTCACCTCCAGAGCTGACAGAACTATATATATATATATATATATATATATATATATATATAAAGCAAGGGTGAGTACTTACGTACTCAACAAGTTAGGGGGACTTAGGTGGTTAATGCAAGCTTCAAGGGGCGGCTGTTTATTTAGCAAGCAGTTTTATTTTCAAGTTTTGATCAATCTAAGTGTGTGCGGATCCGCAACCGGAGCGAGACAAGTCTCAGCCTTGTCGGAGTGAGAAGTAACAAATTGATTTTCATGTTTGCACAACTCCCAGAGTTGGCCTAAAAGTTGGTTTCCCAAACCAAACCAATTATCCAATCATCCCGAGATATGTGGTCCCCAAACAACCAATTATTTCCAGGGACTCCCTGTCCCGCTGTCTCCCTGACAGCCAATTGCTTCCCAAGCATCAGGTTTCCCAAACCGTTACCATCACTTTTCAAAGTAGGGTAAATCAAAAACTACACTAAGCAATCACCTCACATCCGCCCATAACCGTGGGCACGGCTGTTCGAACAGTTTGTTAACATCTGCAGAGGGGGTACACTTTACCCATGTGACGTTACTAACCCAGGTCACCCAGTCCATGCAGAACAGCCACGTCTAGTGACTTTGAGGCTTTCGCGACAAGGCATTTCCAAAGCTGACACAAGGTTACCATATGCCAACGGGAGGGGTTATTCGAACCAACAACAGATTAGGTCCCAGATCATACTTGGCCAGGAAGCCCAGGGGTCCTCCCCGACACCACCCCGGTGAATCCACTTGTCCCTTGGCATCAAGGCTTCCCTGGCCTAGCTAATTACTCAGCCAGGGGTGTCCCATTTCACTCGTGTGGTCGCACTTGTCATATGCTCGGATGTAATTCCAAAGGGATCGGTCCTTAAAGACGACCGCACAAGCATCCCGCCCAGGAATGGTCTTGTGTCGTGAGTTTTATTTTTAAAACTCATTTTTCTTTTACAAGGCACCGATCCAGGCGTCGGGTTTTTCAATACTTTTGTAAATCAAGTTTTACCCAAGATGTTCTCATATTTTAAGTTGAAGGCGGCAGCGATACTCGTACAGAGTGTACGAATACCGAGGCGTAGCAAAGGTGGTTACAAGGGAAACATGATGTAGCAATTAACAAAGGGAAGAATTAAATGCAGCAAGTCAGGTAGGCCCACCGATCTGCCTTGCAGACGGGGCAAACAGTTCAAGTGGAATCCTATCAATGCATAAATATTTTGCAAACAATATAATAATTAAGTTCAAATATAGGCTCAAGATGTTCAAAGGTGGCTTGCCTTCTCAGGTCTTAATCTTCACGAATCTTCAAGAAATCCTCACTTGACGAAAAATCCGGTAACCGCAACTAGGCGCAAACAATCAAAAACCTAAACAAAATACCAAGGAAAATATCCTATTTAGACTATTAAATAGTGTCATTAAATAGATCACAAGTGTTGAGAAATTTTGGAAGTTGAACGGAGCCAATCGGACGAACGGTTGAAAAGATATGAATTTCCAAAGATTAATTGATTTTCTGTCTAAAGGAAAAGGAATTATTAAATTCCTTGGAAAAAGAAAAAGGGAAGAGGGGCGTGAAATAGACTTGCTCGGGGCGGCCGGAGGCGGCCCGAGGCCTAGGGCGTGCGCGCGGCAGGCAGGCAGGCCGGCACGTGTGCGAGGGGGGAGTCGTCCCAGCTAGTGCAGGCGAAGCAGGCCGGGAGGGGTGAGCAGGCCGAGCGGCCAGGCCGAGGCGGGCGAGCGGGCCGGCCGAGGTGGTGGCCCGGTGGCGCGCGAACGCCGCAGGCCGGGAGGGAGCGAGCGGGCCGGCTGGGGCGGCCTAGGGCGCATGAGAGAGAGAGGGGTATAAGACTGGGTCAAGGGGCGGGGCCCACGGGAGGGTCCCACCATCTTCTTCTTCCTTCATCTCTTCTTTTCTTCTTCTCTTCTCCATTCTTCTCGTTTCTTCTCTCTTCGTTCTCTTCTCCTTTCTTCTCTCGGCTTCACGGCTTGCCCGAGCAAGAGAGAGGGAGCGAGCGACGACGGCCGGCGGCAGGGTGCCCGTATGCGGCGGCGGCGGAAAGGGGTGACGCCGAGCCCGGCCGGGTGCGGGACAGCGCCGCGCGGCTATGGCGAGCGACGGTGGTCTAGGCGGTGGCTAGCACCTACGGGGAAGAGAGGGAGAAAAGGGCGGCGATGGTTACCGCGAGGGAGGCGGAGGGATGGCGACGTTGCCGGAGAAGAGGAGGAAGACGGCGCGGCCGGGGTGTATTCCGCGCCGCGCGTCCGGGAGCGGCGTACGGCGGCGAGCGGCGAAGAGGGGGGACAACGGCGGCGGTTGCGCGGGCGCTTTGAGGCGGAAGGGGAGTGGCCGAAGGGGAGGGGCGGCTTTATTGGGGGCCGAGGGAGGAGAGTGGGTGGTCACGGGCGCGCGCGCAACCGTGCGCTCACCGGCGCTATTGGCCAAACGGGGGCAGACGGATGACGCCGGCGTGGGGGGACGGGAAAAGGGAGGAAAAGGGAGTTTGGTCCCTTCCTGAAAAGGGGAAGGGAGCGAGAGGGAGAGAAAGAGGGAAGGCGGCGGCAGCTCGGAGGCTTGGCGGCTTGCGCTCGGGCGCGGCAGAGCGCGGGGCCGCGGCTGACGCCGGTGGTGTCCGGCGCGGCGCAGGCGGCTGGCGTGGCGCAGGCGGGCAGGCGGTTTGAACGATGCGGGCGGCAAAAATCCGGCGAGAGGGAGAGAGAACCGGGAGAGAGAGAGGATTGCTGCGGGAGAGAGAGAGAGAGAGAAACGGCGTGAGAGAGAGAGAGAGTTGGGCCGGCCGGGAATCGGCCCATGGAACAGGAGGGAGGCAAATTAAACTCTTTCAGAGAAAATTCATTTAAGGGATTTGAAGGGTATTTGATGTCGGAATTGAATTCAAATTACATATTTGAACTCGGAAAAATACGAAGGAGTCAAGGAGAGGATTCAAAATAGGAATTTGATATTGTTGTAATTGCGAGAAATATTTGGCGAGAATTCAAATGAGAGAAGGATTAAAATTTGGGGATTTATTTGGAAAAGGAAATTTCGAGGAGATGATTTTCAGTGACGAGGAGAGGGATCAAGGGTAGATTTTAATCGAGATCCTTGGCACGACTTAGAAACTCACACAAAGAACGGAATTTTCGCGAATAGACTTTTAGTAATTTAGTTTTTAACGTCTCGCAAAAAGCGGGGCGTTACAATGCACGTCGCCATTGCAGTCCTAGGTTGTGCTGGAGGAGTGGCGCATGTGGGCTGGATGTCTGTACTTCTAGGCGTGCCACTGTTGTCCTAGCTGTGGCAGACGTCGAGGTGGCGGAGAGGCCGGAAAACTGGGTGGGAGTGAAA
The DNA here is from genome assembly GCA_000573905.2 of Oryza punctata. NCBI lineage: Eukaryota > Viridiplantae > Streptophyta > Magnoliopsida > Poales > Poaceae > Oryza > Oryza punctata. The sequence goes on along the minus strand of CM002489.2, from coordinate 31,739,559 downwards.
AGCTCTCTGGAGCCTATCAAAAGCTTGGCGGCCTCCCGTCGGCGGCAACGGCAGGCTCCTTCTCCGTCTACATCCTGCACAAACTACAAACTAAGTCTTCAACTACAGCAAAGTGGAGAATGAACTTGTAGTGTTTATATAGGGACAAAATAACTTACAGGGCGAAGTGAACCGAATGGAACGTGTTGAATGGTGTAGAGAGGAGAGAATGCTACGTAACGTGGACGATTGTATTGAGCCTCAGGGGTGGTGTATATATAGAGTATAATAGATAGGAAAGGGATCTATAGAAAAGGAATACTACGATGCAAATCAATCGTATCCTAATAACCCTCTAACTACTATATACTCCAACATCTTCCGCAGTCCAAGCATGAACTGCACGGACGCTTAGACTGGAGAAGACACAGATAATAGGACTCAACAAAAATAGCCCTTATTATGCGATTTGATGCGCACGGGGGTGTCCCGATCTTTCGATGAGAATGATAAATCGATTGGATGGAGCGACGTTGGCGATCCGACTACAACTATCCAGGGATGTTGCGCCTTAGCAATTGTTACACCAACTCCAGAGGCGGTCATGAATCTCGACGGATGCACGATCAGCCCAACCACAAGGGTATTTGTCCTGCAAGCAATCGAGAACTAGCAAGAACAAGATGAACAAGCAACTAAATTTGCGAATCAAAATAATGATGGATTGAATCAACAAAAGTTGAACAAGTGGGGTTTCGTAACAATCAATCCGGCGATCCAACCGATCACGGGATGAACTCGGCAAATTAGCGTCGCTATACTTTGATATAAATAAAATCCAAGTATTCTTGGTGGCGGCTAAAGCTATAAGAAGAGGGGAGGACCAACCACAGGGGTGCTGGGGTCGATCTCTAACCCTAGGACGTGTCCCGATTGGTGTCGTTCTCTAGCAACCGTCGGATTTGGACGAACCCATGGAGAAGGTGTATTGATGCCTTGGTCGCTTAACCCCTGTCAAGTATTAGTCGAACTGGTGGAGCTATGGGTGGGCTGTGTAATGAAACAAAGGAAAAACTAGAAACCACATTAGTCAAAAGCAAGTTGAATAATCGCTCATGGTTGGTACAATGCTGGTCCTAGGCTAGCCGAAGTAGAGACGCGAGCCTAACCACAAAGAACGCCACAATACACAAACCAAAACAAGAGCGATGATAGGAAGGTGGTGACAAAGGGCGAATGGGTGGGGGGTGCTCACAAGTTGGCTTTTTTTTGCTTTCTCTCTAGTGCGGAGGAGAGAGATGCGACTTTTTTATTTTTATTTTATTTTTGTGATATTTTTTCACAACCAGGAGCACATTAGAACCAACCACAGAAATTATCAGTTCAAACGGACACAATATGAAGCATACAAAAATTTTTCAAGGTTCTACCCGAATAGGTCCCGAAGCTTCTCGCCACAAAAACAGAATTTTGCAAGCGGAATTTGGCGATTTTAAATTTGGCGAACCTGACAAAGCGGGGAGAATTGGATGTAACTTTTTTGTAGATGTCCGTGGATGTATTATATGCCTAATTTCGAGTCCGTATGAAAAAGATATGACTGTTTTATGGAAGGCCACTCAAATCAGGGTTCTATTTCCTTTCTAGTGGCGGCAGGTTCAAAGGCAACCCCACAAACGCTATCGGTAACAGATCAAACACAAATGGAAAGGGCATGAGTGGGTGGCTGCGGTGGTGATGGCGGGCAAAGGTGGTGAAGATGGCGATGTGTGGTGGCAAGAACTCGAAACTCTAATCGATCAACCACTAAGACCAGCAAATTAACACAACCGATGCAATCGAAAACTCAACAAGCCCTAACTAGGCAGTACTAGTAAAAAGGCTCAAGGGTTTATAGGATCACGGGAAAACTAATCTACTAACAGATATTTTTTGCCTTTTTCTGGACTGTAGGTATAAGAAAATTACGAAACAAAAAATCTCTCACCGAGCAACTTGAGCTCTGATACCACTTGATACGCGCGGGGGTGTCCCGATCTTTCGATGAGAATGAAAAATCGATTGGATGGAGCGACGTTGGCGATCTGACTACAACTATTCAGGGATGTTGCACCTTAGCAATCGTTACACCAACTCCAGAGGTGGTCGTGAATCTCGACGGATGCACGATCAGCCCAACCACGAGGGTATTTTCCTGCAAGCAATCGAGAACTAGCAAGAACAAGATGCACAAGCAACTGAATTTGCGAATCAAAATAATGATGGATTGAATCAACAAAAGTTGAACAAGTGGGGTTCCGTAACAAGCAATTCGGTGATCTAACCGATCACGGGATGAACTCTGCAAAGTAGCGTCGCTATACTTTGATCTAAACAAAACCCAAGTATTCTTGGCGGCGGCTAAAGCTATAAGAAGAGGGGAGGACCGACCACAGGGGTGCTGGGGTCGTTCTCTAACCCTAGGACGCGTCCCGATTAGACCCAACTTGATACACGGCCCATTGGGCCCAAAGAGGTGACGCAGCACCGTGGACAGAAAAAGACTCGGTAGTAAAATACAGATTGCGGCCATTCCAGAACTGATATGGACATGAGGTTGGATCCATTTGAAAGTAGACTTGACAAGCTTTCCATGAAGTACTTGCACACCCAAATCGGAGCTTGCATGAAGTCGTGGCGGCCGTCAGAAGTTGGCGCTGTGCTGCAGTCCGAATCCATCCCGCGCGAATCCTCTCCCCCTAGATCCTCTCCATTGTTCCTGAGTAAAACAAGAGTGCACGCGTCTCCGGGGTATAAATAAGAAGCACATGAATTTAAGAATGAACGCACCTGATAAGTGAGTTGACGTGCACGAGCGCGGGTAATAGGACCATGAAGTTGTACTTGTGAAGGTATGGATGTATCGTTGGTGTTTATGTCCTCATCACCATTGTTGAGGTAGTCGAAGCGAAATAGTCGTGTGTGGAGTAGTCGTTGTCAATGTAGCCGAAGTCGAGGTAGCTGAGCCGCATGGCACGCAAGGGGCACCTAGCAATGGTAATGGACGCACAGGATGGCGTCATGGACTGAGGTGCGTGACGACGCACTGAAAACGAAGATGGTGACGTGATGGTGGCAATCTTTGGGGAAGATGACGCGCGAACAATCGATGTTGTTGAACCGTGGAGGACGAGACATCACACTGGGTTTGCCAAGCCCGGGGATGACTCGGGACGAACGCGCAGGGAGGTGTTGCCAATAACACGCGGGCGAAGGTAGATGAAGACGAGGCAGCAGGACCAACGACCTAGAATGGTGATGTCGATAGACCACGTAGGGTCGGCTGGACCACTGGCTTGGGGCGGCAACAATGGTAGCCTGGAGATGCGGCAGTGATGCTTGAAGAGGTGAAGAAGAACTTGACGGCTGATGACGACCAATGCGGATGATGAGGGTGTCGATGCACGAACGATGATGAAGACGACGAGAGCAGCGATGTTGCAGCCCGAGGGGACGACAGTGGCAGGTGACCACGAGCAGCGACATTGTGGTCTAGGAGGGATGACACAACGACAACCCGAAGCTTGGCGTGGTAGACATGCTCCATCCTATGAAAGCTTGTCGCAGACGGGCACTCGATCGGGTGATCAGGCCAATCACGCATAGTGCGATGCAACAGTTAATGATGCCACATAGATCGAAGTCGAGGACGATGATGTCGGGGAAGAACAGAGCAGTGAATAAGATGACAAACGACGATGGGCGATGCAAACCCGTTCTCTTAATGGAAGAAAAATAGGATATAAAGCATCAAGCAGTAGCAGTAGCACCAACGTCCTCTATTCGCTCCACAGTTGGCCATGACTAAGTCAAAGGGCCATAATCTATCTGCATCCATCCATGCTCTCTCTCTCTCTTCCCTCCCTTGGCAGAGAGCACAAGTTCATAGGAATGAGGGATACAGGAAAAAAGCAGAGAGAACATGCCCGATGAAGGGGTCTAGACCGGTGGGGTGGGGTCCTGTTGATCGGCGGCGATGGACGGGGAGCCCGGAGCTGGAACACGGAGGAGCTGCAGCAACACGGAGGACCGGGAGAGCTCTAGGAGGTGGATGCCGGTGGAGGTTCGGTCGGTAGTAGCAGAAGGGAGGCCGGGGGAGGTTGGAGAGGACGGTCGACGACACGCCCCTCACTGAGGGCATGGCGCCATGGAGAAGACAACATCCGGTGCAGGATGCCATTGTACGAAAGGGGTGTAGAGAGACAACAGAGCCACTGTGAAGTCACGTGGATTCCATGCAATGGCAAAGGTCGACGGTGACGCGGACGTTGGAGGCGGAGAAGCGGTGACAATGGTAGAGACGGAGAGGCACGACGCGTCACGGTGTAGAAGTACCGGCAGCGCAGGAGCACTGAGGTGGGGCGGTGATGAAGGCGAGGTCGAAGATGGTCGGCAGATGGAGCCAATTGGCGGTCACGACGATGGCTGTAAGTGCACAGAGGCGTCGTGTCCACATTCATGCCATCACATCCAGATCGATGGAGATGAGGGATGTTGATCTACTGTTGCTTGACTTGAACGAAGACGACGAAAAACATGGCTCGCCAACGAAGATTGACATTGATCCCCTTGGTGACAAAGCACTATGATGAAAGCAAAACAGACAAAAGGAGACCGTCCCGGGAGATTGGAATCCTCCTGAGAGCGATGGCGCAGAAGCATGAGCGGCAACGGTCCTAGGTCGGTCACTCTGATACCATGTTGAATAGTGTGGAGAGGAGATAATACTACATAACGTGGATGATTGTATTGAGCCTCGGGGGCAGTGTATATATAGAGTACAATAGATAAGAAAAGGGATCTAGAGATAAAGAATACTACGATACAAATCAATCATATCCTACTATCTTTCTAACTACCATATACTCTAACAGAACGCATTATGTTCTATCCTTTCTATTTCTTCAGATACCCAGCGCACAAGCTAAAAAGACGTATCATGCATGAACCGACGAGAGATGGCATCACATTCTGAAGTAACATGAGGAAGAGGTCGGGGGATTATGGGGGATTGGGTGAGGATGCAGGGATCAACCCTATCCCTCCGTGGGTGGGGGGATTGGGTGGGGATGCAACATCAACCCTATTGCCCCGTGGGTGGATCTCCTGATGTGAATCTGTTCATAGCTGCCGAACAAAACCTAAGAGAGTTCAAGATGGCAGCACCTAGCCGAGGAGCGATGGGGAGGCCTCCGCCTTGCCATCATCGTTTTATCTGTTGTGATAGAGGAAGATAGGGAGGAGAGATGCACTGATAGGTGGACCTCGTAGACTTTTTAACAAAAAATATTGACTGGACTACCATGTGTACCGTAGGAATAAAACTACTCCGTATGAAGTTGGGGGTTATTTAAAAGACCTTGATAGTTAGTGAGGTATTCACACTTTTTCCTTCTTTATTATCACTCTCGTGGCTTGTCACATTTTTCTTGTTCATGTTCTCATGTGTTATACTCACGACTTCTTGCCAAAACCTTTTCACATTCGTGGCCAGAAAATTTAGACCCACGCACAATTGTTGCATGTCACAAAATGTTTGGCAAATTCAATTTGTATGGCATGTCATAAATTGAAGGCATCTCTGAACTTTTGAGGTATGCATGGTATCTTGACGCCCAACAGGCCACCATATACATGTCACGTTGTTCCGCATTGCTTTCATATGTTTTTGCCTGTGTTTGAACTGTATGGCTTCCTTCTCCTGATCTGTTCTTGGTTTCATAGGCGATGGGTGATGGGTGATGTAACGATGTCAAGTTTAACCGTTTATTATTGCTCCATTGATAACAGTACTACCAATCTGTGAACTACGTTGACGTTGACAAGAGGGGTGCGGATGAGGTGTTTTGTTGACCGACCGAACTAACTGTGCCTACTCGAATAATCCAATAAGCTTCACCCTCGGGATCGTACTCTCCTCTATCGGATTTCGGCACTTTAAACTGGATAATGGCAGAGACATATGCATGTTTTTTCACATTCGGCAACTGTATATGTTTTATCCCATGTTTTGCACTATATATATATACAATAAACGGCCCAAAGGCGGAGAGATCGATCAAGCACGGGCACGGCTCTCACCATGATCAAGCAACCAAGCGTTAGCCTCGCCCCAAACACCAGCTGCCACCCGCAGCATGCGCTGTCCCGTGCTGCAGCTGCAGCTGGATCGGCACGGTCTCACCGTACTACCTGCCTGCACCTCGCCGTGCTGCACGTCGGACGGCACTCGCATCGCCGCCATGCACGGGCTCTCTGTTCCCATGAAGCTTTCTCCGCCAAGAACAACACCAACCACGACGTCAAATTAAGGTCTATGCATCTTTGCTGTTCAACATTTTGGGTGCCATTTTGCTTGGCTGTTATGTTAACTGCCAAATTAATTTAAGTTAATGCTCGTTTTCATTTTTAACTTTGTGTTTTGGATAAAATTCAGGGCGCGCAAGTTCTTCGAGATGGAGATGAGCGTCCGCGACTGCGAGCTTGACCAGTACGGCGTTGTCAACAACGTTGTCTACGCTAGTTACGTCGAACGAGGTTTAGACAGTTGCTGCACCTTGAGTGTTACTATCCTTGAATGAATTAACTAACTATCACCTATTAATCACGTATTTGCATGAAGCACGAGAGGAGTTGGCTGAATTTCTCGGAGTAAGCGCAAGCACGGTAGCGTGCACAGGCAACGCGATGGCAGTCTCGGAGCAGAACCTCAAGTACTTCACTCCTCTGAAGGTATACATACACACACAAGAAAATATATATATTCTTGTACTTCCTCTGGCTAAAAATTTTTGATGTTTATGTATTAGGTTAAAATTTTAAAACTACAATAATCAATTTTACGTTAGATGTTAGAATAAATTACAATAAAATTTATGATAGGGTGATGGTATTTTTCAAACAAATCTATACATAACATTTCTTTTGCTTTCTAAGCTAAGCATATTTGAGAAATTATTGATTGGTGAAATTTTAAAAGTTTAACTGAATCTTGTTTTAGACATTGAATACCTTTAAACGGAGTAATTTAGCTCGTTAAAGGATGAAATAACTAATTAATCACCATTATTTCCAGCACGGGAACAAGTTTGTTGTAAAGGTGACAATACAGATCAAGGGTGTACGGATATACGCTGATCAATTCATCGAGACATTGCCTGATCGCAAGGTAATTAGAGCATTCCCAGCGCTTCGTGTAGGATGTCTATAGCATTAATTGTGTACTACCACGTAAGCAAAATGCTGACTTGTCACCTGATCAGCTCGGACAGGAAGTCCAAAATAGTTTGATCCAACCAAAAAACCAGGAAGTCCAAAATAGTTTGATCCAACCAAAAATACACTGCGGCATATGTTAATAATATGCTGGTCACTCCTACGGAAAAATATTATGGTGCTTTTACAAATATTTATTATTTTTTCATTTAAAAACACCTAAAGATGAACTAATTGATTATAGAGATCAGGTATAAATAGACTGTCAATTAATAATCCATATCTTCTCTAGACACTACAACATCATGACTATCTATATGAGTACTCTTGGTGGTATAGGCACAAGCGAAAGCGAATGCATGCCGTGCATATGCTAAGTGCTACTCCAGCTAGCTGCACTGCTGCACGTTTTCTTAGCGAGAAGAGAAGCAGTGGTTCAGCTTTTTTGGTGTGCATGCATTACATTTTCAGTACACATGTCTAACCTGCATAATCGCATATATCTGCATATGCACGCGAGCTGTTTATCACAATGTTTAATTCCCATCTTGATGCATGCAACACAATATAACGGCAGCTCGTTTTGGAAGCGAAGGCCACCATCGTCTGCCTCAACAGAGAATACCGTCCAACTCGCGTGTTCCCGGAACTGTCCTCGAAGGTGCTGGACTTCTTCTCGCACAGGGAAGCTAGCGATTAATGATTTCGATCACAAGAGTCGTAGATGTAACAAGCTATGCTGTAGTATCGGTTTATGGGTGCATGATGCATGAGGCAGAAGGATCTCAAATGATTTTACCTGTTATTCACCTTGTAATGTGTGTTTTCCGGCCCGTGCCTCCAATATCACAATTTAAGTTAAATTCTGTATGGTTGTGGGTGTTACTATACTATGTGCCTCATTGCAACATTTCATCGAAAATATTCATACTTATCTTCATTGTACTTTTGCGTCACAGGGAGCACTAAAAGTGTTTTATACAAATACTGAGCATAGGGATGAAAACGGTCAGAAAATATCAAATAACCTCCTCTCTCATTTTCATTATCTTTTCTCGGAAACAAAATCGGAACGGTAGAGCCGAAAACGATAATGATATCGGCACTACCAATATATCAGAAATAAAACTACCAGAACGAAAATATAGTGATATTAGGCGGAAACCAAAAATTCATATAAAAACAATGTATTATAACATTGCACAATTTAAGTATTTAACTATAGCATATCTACCGATAACCTATGTCGGACCTCATCAGTAGACGTATTCTCATGATTTTGGCCTAATCCGACCTCCAAGTCTTCAGCCCATTTGGCCCATGTAATAACCTTCTCCAAATGAGACCCTTGCTCTATTCTCCAATCCCCAAATCCTCCATCAGGGTAGTAGCAGAGTGACGGCGGCGGCACAAGAATGTAGGCCGCAGGCAGCGCCGAAGCGAGGGTGCAGCCGTGCAGGCCGGCCGGCGGCGCCATCCGTGTCAGCCGGAATTGATCTGATGCATTTGTGCTAGCAAAATTGATTGATCTTGTTGTCTAATAAAAACGAGATTTGGAGGATCCCTCCAAACATTATTAAACATTATTTTAAGAAGAAATTATAAATATGATGAAAATTAAACACGAGATCTCACAATCGAAACCACACATCGTTTATTACTGCACTATTAAGTGCATATCTATATGACTATATCTTATTGTCTTATCAATGCTTGGTTGGGATTTCACGTGAATAGGTGACCTAGGATGAGCTTATCTTGTTAACCCACAGTAGTCTGCGTTGGTGGATAATTGACTAGAGAGAGACTTCCGGAATTTTGCCGGTAGTTTTTCGGAAATTACCGGATAAAAAGCGGATTCCGAAGAAACGACCGGAAAAAAAAAAACCCTCTTCTGTTTTATTACCATTTCTGGAAAACATTACCATTTCAGTTACTGAAAATTTCCGTTAGGGAATGAAATGATCGGTAAAAACTGAAAACGGCTACAAGATCAGGAATTTCTGTACCATTTTCACCCCTGGCCAATTGGTTATGCGCCCTTTATAGTTTGCACAAGCAGATCTAGTCAGTACCAGGGGTTTAGCAATTGTGACAGAGAAAAATTATGAGCCTTTTTTATATCGATTCGTTCTAGTACACAGTATAATGCAACAAATTGACTGTGTATATCAGTTGTAGATATAGAGAATGGATTTCATCTATTATTGAAAAATATAATGCAGCAAATGGATTAGTGAGGGCAAAGACCAACCTCACCGTGCACCCATTTGTCACGTTTTTTCTGCTTTGCTTTCATATGTTTTTATTCGTGTTTGAACAGTGGCATTTTTTTTTTGTGGGGGTGAGGGAGGGTGGTGATGTTAAGTTTAACCGTGAATTATATGGTCTCACCGTCCATCAACGATATTCTGTGAACTACGTAGATGTTGACAAGGGTGCATTGAATTCAAGAGCATCATCCTCGAGGTCTCGATACTGTACTTTCTATTGGTATTTCATCCTAAAATGTAACAACTTAAAATCAGATAAGATGTATTCTCATACTATAAAATTAAATAAAAGATTTATTCAGATTTGTAGTACTACGCGCGTATTTTAGGTTACTATATTCTGTTACACTGTAACAGAGATACATTAATGTAAACCAGTAGGAAAAAAAAAAAGCAAAGTTGTGAACTTCGATGCAAAGCACATGGACGACGTACAGTGACGCCCACAATGTCACGTTGTTCTGCTTTCTTATCATATGGTTTTGCTTGTGTTTGAACTGTTGGTCTGTCCGTCTGTGGCCTTCTCTTCTTTTTTTTCTTTTATCTGATCCTGGTTTCATACCTGATGTAAGTTTAATCGTTTGTCTATTATGCTTCTGTCGATGATACATTCGTATACGAATCTGTGAGCTACGTTGACGTTGGCAATGGCAAGGGTGAGGGTTGACTGGTTGACCAACCGGACTGGCGCCTGTGCCGACTATCGAATCCAGTATATAGCTTCACCCTCGGGATCGCGTTCTCTGCTCTCGGATTTTGGCAACTAGGAGAACGGCAGACTATCTATCACCAGCTTGGTCAGACCACGTGCAACAACTGAAGGTTTTCGCTCTACTCCTACTATATATAATAGACGGTTCAAAGCTAGGACTAGACCGGTCATCACCAAATCACCATGCAGCAACCAAGTGTTGGCAATGGCATCGCCACAAACGCCAGCAACCCGCAACATGCCCTGCCGACCCGTGCAGGATCATCGCGGTCTCGCCGCAGTAGCTTGCACCTCGCCGGCCGCCACTCGCACCGCTGGTGCCATGCACGGGCTCTCTGCGCTGCCCCGAACCTCCATTCCCGTGAAGCTATCGTCTCTGCTAAGGACAACACCAACCAGGATCCCAACTTGAGGTTCATCCAAACTAAATATTTCATCTCTCCCTCTTTACTGTTTGATATGCTGGATACAAGGGAGAAGCCCGATATCAAGAATTCGTGATATATGTCCGGTAAAGGCGACTCTACCACCAGCACGTCACCATTATTTTTTCTCCTTTTACAAATTAGTGCAAGGTATTCTCTGGTGAATAAACAAATATTATACAATATTCTAACATTTGTTTGAGTTAAATGAATAGCATATATTTATATAAGTACGAACATGTTATTATATCAAAGCACCAATATTTTGCTAGTTAAGAAGAATTACGAGTATGCTCTGGAGTCGAGCACGAGGAGCAGGTCCATTTTGTTTGGTTGTTGATTGTTAGTTAAACCTCTGTAACGAAATCCTGTAATTGGTCCTGAATTAAGTTGATGCGCGCTTTCTTTAACTTGTATTTTGGACGAAATTCAGGGCGCGCAAGTTCTTTGAGTTGGAGATGAGCGTCAGCGACTGCGACATCGACCAGTACGGCGTTGTCAACAACGCTGTCTATGCTAATTACGTTGAACGAGGTTTAATCAATTTTTACTCCCTACTCTCTGATCCATAAGATAATTTTTGGATGTGATATATTCTATACTTTGAATCTTAACATAGAGTATATCTAGTATATCTAGATATATCACATCCATCCAAAATCTCTTATATTATAAAATAGATAAGTATATATATAAAGTTACTACCCTCGGATGAATTAACTAACTATCACTATTAATCACGTATGAGCGTGCAGCACGAGAGGAGCTGGCTGCAATTCTTGGAGTGAGCGCAAGCACGGTAGCGTGCACGGGCAAAGCTATGGCAATCTCGGAGCAGAATCTCAAGTACCTCAACCCTCTGAAGGTATATATATGTATAAAAGATAGATTCTTGTGCTCCCTATGGTTAAATATACTTAAGGTTTATGATAAGATTAGGTTAAAATTTAAAATTGCAATAATCAAACTTTTTTGTTAAAGCAAGTTGTAGAATCTAATAAATTTACGATACGACGATAGTAGTATATATGTTTTCAAAGAAAATATATGCATATATCATTTTTTATTTAAATTAAGCAGTTGAGAAATTATTGATTGGTGGACTTTAAAGCTTCGACCGAATCTAGTTTTAAATGTAGTTTCAAATGTCAAATATCTTTGATCGGAAAAAATAGTATTTTAGCTCATTAAAGGCTTGGAACTAATTAACCAATATATTTTTATTACACGGCAGACGCACATGCACACAACACTACACACCTAATACCATCGTGAATGTGTGCCTTAACACACGTTTCAAGATACGGAAACCAACCGCACTTATGTGATCTCACTAGTTAACCAATACTATTTCCAGCGTGGGGCTAAGTTTGTTGTAAAGGTGACACTGCATATCAAGGGTGTACGGATATACGCTGAGCAATTCATCGAGAGCCTGCCTGATCACAAGGTAATTAGAGCATTCCCAGTGCTTCTGCTTCACGTAGATAGAATGGAGTTTTTAGCATTAATTACTAGGGGGTATTTTAGGTTAAAACGAGTTAAGTATTAAAAACTCGTGAAAATCATATCTAATTTTTAAAAAATTTATGAAAAAATTTTTAGAGATAGGCGTAGATATAAAATATATTCTCACCAATTTCCTAGTTCAAACTCACTTTATTTGGGAGTATAAAAAACAAATTTTGACTGAATAGTAATAGGACACTATTCACCTGAATTTTTTTATTTTTTTTCTCTCAAACGAAGTCGAGTTTGAACTTGAAATTAGGTGAAAATGTATTTTATATCTACACCTATTTCTAGAAATTTTGTTATGAATTTACGGAACTTTTAGGCACAATTTTCACGAGTTAACCAATACTTAACTCGTTTTGATGGGATATTTTCCCTAATTGACTAGAGGATATACCATGTAAGCAAAATGTTGACTTGTCAAAAATAAGTCCATACGTGTACACATGTACTCCCATTATTCCAAGTTAACTTTATTTTTTATCATCTTAGTTGTCCTAAAATAATTTCATCTTTCAAACAATCATTTCATTGAAATTTATAAAACTAGGAGAACAAATACATTAAAATTTGTTAAAGTGGGAAACAGTAGCAATAGATAAGGTTCATTAAAATGGGAGGTATTCTGTGATACGTGCGAAATGGGTTGAAAAATAAGATTACTTTGAGACGGAGCTAGTAGGAGAGCTAACTCGGACGTATTTGAAGTCCGAAATAGTTTGATCTAGTCAAAAGTGGCATATGTTAATATCGTCCTTGTCAAGAACTCATACAATTATGGTGCTTATACAAATATTTATTACTATTTTTATTTTGAAAATCACCTAAAGAGAAACAAATTATAGAGAGGGTTTAAATAAACACTTAGCAATACTCTCTCTCTCCTCTCTAGACAGTGCATCATGACTATTTATGGGAGTGCTCTTGTCATAGAAATATGTGCTACTTCCTCAATTTTAAGAAAAAAATAATTTTTAGGATAGGAAATACTTCTAAGTCCCAAAAGAAAAAACACCATCAAACGAATCTGAACAGACCTAGAAATATTACATCTAATCCTATGTTTATTTTTTACGGAGCTGCACGTTTTCTTAGCCAGAAAAGAAGACATAGTTCAGTTTTTTTTTTCGCGTGAACTACATTTTCAGTATACACATGTCTAACATACACAACCACGCACGCACGCACGCACGCACGCCGTTTATCGCGTTTAATCCCCATCTTGATGCATATGCAATGCGACGCAGCTCGTTTTGGAATCGACGGCCACCATCGTCTGCCTCAACGGAGAACACCGTCCAACTCGCGTGTTCCCGGAGCTGTCCTCCAAGCTGCTGGACTTCTTCTCGCCCCAGGAAAGCTGTAGCGATTAATGATTTCCCAAAACTCCAATATATGATGTAAATCTGTTTTACTATAGTGTTTATGCATGTATGATTCATGTTCATAGTAGTACTATTCCACTTTTAGCATGACATGATGTACACGTGACAGCTACAGGATATGTAAATTAATCTCACGGTTTACAAATCATTCGAGTTTTGAACTAATCCTGAATGTGCATTATACTGTAATTTCCTGCGATACATCAACCGAGGAGGAGCCGAGCTTTCCCTATCATCCCTGCTCTATCAACTACCTAAGGTAAAGTCTACAGCTTGTTAGCTAATTTTTGAGCTTACCAAAAAATTCGGTCATACAATGCAGCAAACAGAACAGTGAGGGCAAAGAACAACATCAACGTGCACCCCATTTGTTCTTGGACCTGGCTTAGTTCAGCTCTATATGCGACGAGAAAAGTAAATAAATCAAAAATATAAGGATGTTACAAGATTGAACAATAGACAAAGCAGTGGCGTAGACTTACAAAGCAGGGGACCATTTCTGTGTAACTCTATCAAAAAATACCCACTCAAAACTCAAAGGAAACAGATCAGGATGACAGCACAAATGCTGCAGTCCATAAGGAGAGCGCCCAGGGATTTCTGTAGCAGCAATCCAATCTCCAGCATTTGCCCTAAGCTATCAGCAGAACCAAGGTTGCTGCCAGCTGATCTTCCCCTAACATTTGGGTCTTTGTTCTCCATCAACAAAGTGAAGACAATGGTTATGTTCGTTATAATAAGAAACAGAAGTGGTCTTGTTCCAACTAATACTCTTGTGATAGTACCACCAATGTCCAGGCCCCAGTTTGAAAGAACCACCAGAAAGGCAATGGCGACAGCGGCTAAAAAACGGTTATACTCTGTAGCTGATATAGCCTGCGTAATCTCATGCGGCATGAAATTCAAGTGCTCCTTCAGAGTTTCAACAGACCAAGCTGCATTTTCTGCTTGATTAGACTGGTTTGGAGGAGCAGATCTGGGTCTCGTTTCCATCTCCCTCCTAGTCACAGTTGCTGTTCTATCATGATTGATCCTCTTGCCAAGGATTTCCTCACCATGCCTCTGCAAGGGCGTTTCATTTACTGGCTGAATTTCAGGAACTGTGCTGCTTGTCTTGAATTCTCGAAGTAGGTCACCATCATGGATTTCCTGACGGGCCTTGGCAGACAGTTGACTTTCAGGTACATCACTAGGTTGTGATTTGTGCAGCCTAGTTATATTGCTGAACTTATCACCACTAATGCCACCCTCACTTGCATTCCTTGCAGATATTTGAGGGGTGGCCACGTCAACAGTATTAAGTGGTGAATCTGCAAAACAGAAACTAATTATCATAAAACATGATGTTTAAGAAGCCAAAAGTTCTAGCTTTTATGTTTCAACTACACCCATAGGAATCATCTAAGCTAAGAATGAGATATACAAAGAGAATTTAAGTCAATAAAATTATTACAGTCTGTAAGTGAAATAATACTCCTGCAGACAGATTAACTAATTAACTATGACAGATTGACAGAGCATAAATGCATAATCTAATTAGTAAATTGATATTGAAAATGAGACGAAAAAACCAATGGTTAGTTAATGGAAGTATCAAGACTCAGAAGACTATTGTCTGACAGCTGATAAATGGTGCATGACAAGGGCAAATAAGTAGTTGTAGTGATGTTGTGGAGAGCTTATTATTAACACAGTTGAGGAAGCTGTTAATTCTTAGTTTATGAAAGAGTGAAGCCTTCTATATGTGCTCCCACATGAATATCCTTCTTGTCTAACCACCTAGAAATCTTCTGTTATCTAGAACACAAACAATACCTACTTCTGCAATGCAGTTTAATCAACTGCAATAGCAAACAGCGCAAAAGCAGCACCAAGGTCCAAGGACATCTCATGAGGTTAAATGTCCCCAAATGACAAACTTACTACCATTCTTCTTTCTGTCATGTTAACAAACCAAAATGCTGCAAAATTAAGGTAGGGGACTGTCTATTTTCCCTTTAACAGAGAATAATACTGCAAAACACACTAAGAAACTTCTAGGACCTGTTTGAAACATAGGATCTTAATACGGTCCCTGCAGGAACTATACTGCTTACCTCAGATATTGGTACATTCCAAACAGTGCCTTAATTCTTCAAGTGTACATCAACCTTTTAGGTATAAATTTTAGACAAAAGTAGTTTCTCTTGAAATTTCCAGCAATGTATTAATGTACATTGTTGTTCTATCGAGAAATTTAATTGCACCAAAAAACATGTGGAAAGAACCAGATTGCATCCTACACACCACCACCAAATTATGCATCCTATGATCTTCGTGAGATAAGATGATGCAGAACAGATGCATTCCGTTTCATTAATAAGAGAAGAGAAAAACATCCCTTGCAATTTGTGAACACGCTAAATAGCAATTTTCGTCTTTTGCATCATCATGACACAGAACGAACTGTGTAATATGGTCAGTTTTCTAAACGGCACAGGAGATTCCAAATCTAATAGTGAATTGCAGATCTGTATAACACATCTGCAGCAATCCTAATAGAGAGTCTCGCAGCAAACCTAATAGAGTCTCGCCCAGGCCAAGTAATCGACGCATGCATAGTTCTCTAGAACATCATCATAACTACCGAGATTAAATCTGGATACGAAAGCAACATATTACAGATTTTCGCAACAGCCATAAGAACAAACGTTTGGCGTTTTTTTAGAGGGAGAGAGAGTATTTCATCTTCTTTTTTTTCTACCTGGGAGCGGATCGGAGGGGAGGCTCTGCGCCTGGCCGGTGATGAAGGCGAGGCGATCGGTTCCCCTCTCCACCAGACGCCGCCGCCGCGCGTTCGCGCCGCCCTCCATCGCCAGGCTACCCCCTGCGCGCCCACGCAGCTACCTGCCGGAAGCGGGCCTCAGCGAAGGGGGGGACGCGGCGGAAAGAGGAGAGGGGAGAAGCGTCGGCAGCGCGGCCGGAAGGGAGGCGACGTCGTCGGCGGCCGGGGAGGGGATCGAGAAGGGCAGAGGGATGTGGGGGCGGCGCTGGGTGACCAGGGAAGATAGGCGTGTGTTGTTCCCACGCCAATAATAGGGCTCTATCTGAACCGTTCGATGCAATATTAACGGTAACGGACGCTTCCTGTGTTGTTTCTCTCAAAAGAGTCCCTACAAGTGTCTCTGTGTACAGGCCTCACCTATACTTTTTTTCTAGAATAATGGAATTTATTTTTGATCTTTTAAGCTACAATCAATAATTATTACAGAGTTTGCAGTTCTAGCGATAATGAATTACCACTAGATTCTCCTACCCCGTACGTATACACGTGCAAATTAAAATCTACCGATCCAACACCGAGACCCACTAGTGGGTATAGGATTCTCCCATACCCATACACATGTGGGTAATAGGAAGTCGTTAGTTAACAATACCAATAACACATATAGGGAGGAGACTAGACGGCAACGCGACGAAAACCAGAGATGGAGCATGAGTGCAACTCCTCAATCCTAAACTCCTAATTCCCAAGGCCCCGAGTCACTTATGCTTGCCCAAATTCCCTAGCCAATGTCACCTCATGAGCATGGTGTGTTAACCCCAGTCACTTTCATGGTGTGTGTTATCGGTAGGGTTGCGGGTGTAAAGGTCTAGAGGACACTGCAATAAGGATTATAAGGTGGGACAAATTTATAGTAGGTTTGGTGGTTGTTAGGTCTTAGTCCATCTATAGTTTTAAGCTATGTGTATGGATGTTTTGACCCACGGATCAATGGGTACGGTTGGTCAAGGAATGATCTAAGACCTAATCTATCTAATGGGTAAGGATTTTATTAGAGTTTCCATCGATAGATTTTACATGTTAGTAAAGCCAGGGATAATATAATAAATTGTATCTGTTCTCTAATAGAGTTAAAACCCATTTGATCTTGATCACAGCTTTGTAGATGAGCCATGTGGATTGCTTATGTGAGGGAGGAGCTATCGTGCACGCGGCACTGTAACCACACGCATACTTCAGATTACTAGCATATTTATGGTTGCAACATACGGCCTATTCGGTTAGACAGTTCGATCAAAATTTTTGATGGGCATGTAATACAAGATAAGCCATTAGCGCATGATTAATCGAATACTAATTATTGTATAATTGAAAAAATAGATTTATTTAATTTTAAGAAACTTTTATATTGAAAATTTTAATTTGTACGAAAGATATCATTTAGCAGTTTAAGAAATGTGCTAATAAAAAATAAAAAAGTTACATACGTGAGTTGCTAAAAGAACTGTCTTAGGAGCATGTCCAATACATGCCGACCGAACGCGAACTAGTTGTGTGTGTTTTCTTAGGAGCATGTCCAATACATGCCGACCGAACGCGAACTAGCTGTGTGTGTTTTTTATGTCACTGCTGATATTCGCAGCATTTCGCAACCAAATGGTGGCTGCGTGAGCGCGCGTCATCTACTACTGACACAGTGTTGGATACACACATCACGATAACCTAGAATTATAAATGGTAGAACGGTGATATTAGATACGCATTTCATATATCTGGATATACTAGATGTCTGAAATGGTATAACAAAGTATATAGTTTACATATACATCAGCTCATACCGGAGATATATAGCGGGTGGTGGAGACGTACTGGAGAGACATGGTAATACGCTTTTGCCATCCCAGGCTGATACATATCGTGCTTTTTGAACAACATGTGTCTTTGGGTTTACCCCCAAAGATACAGGTTGAACAACGTGTATCTTTGGGTCTAGCCAATGGCAGTAGAACTACCAGCGATTTCCCTATCTGAAAAATCATGATCCTGCCTGCTTCTGTCGGTCAGTTGTGGTATTGTGCGTAACCAGTAGTGAAGGCAAAGCAAAGCATCTAGGTGCCTTCAGGCTTCGGTTGCTCCATGCATCTCTAGGTAGTACACATGACACCAGTATATTTCACATTTTCACTCATGCTCCAGCCCCTTAAAATGATATGATGTACACATGACACCTACAGATCTAGTATGAACTAGCATCCCAACTTTACTCTGACATAGTAAAACCTAAACTAGTACCACGAGCACTAAAACCACAACTTTACTTTCATCTGAAACCACTCCCAGAACACGCGCGCGCGCACACACACAAAAGACGGAAATCATTTGATTTCAGGAAGCATGCTCCATTCCAAATGCGCCTCAACATTCATGCAATGCATCGATCTAACCTGAGCTTGCCCTGCTCTGCTGTCACGCCAAGAGCCCAAGATAGAGAGAGACCAATTGCTGTGCAGCCAAGGCTACATCCTGTATATAGGCATGCAGCTAGCTAGGCACATGCATCAGTTTGTCGCGTACTATGCAATACACCCAATGATGCCATGTACTGCTACGGCTGCAAGTACACACACAGCTGAACAAAAGCTGCTCGGTTGCTCAGTGGTCACCACACACCAGGGGGTCTCACAATTCGTCAGTACTACAAGCAACAGGCTTGATATATGCTACAGAACCCCAGTGGCTAATGGACAAGCAAGAACTCGCTCATTTAGGACGGAATATTTCCGTTTTCTTCTCCGCCCCCTTCAATTCCAAACACTGTGATCAGAGGAGAGGAGGAGATGCTTCCTGCCTGTCCTGTGTTCGCTGCATGCATGCATTCCTGCAGTGCTAACTACTCTGTCTCTATTCTAGTTCAGCACCATCTTCCAATCTGGACCAACTGTACAGAATTTACGGGTAGTCAGTTAGTATTAGTCACTACGACACCCTAACCGTTTTCACCACTATGCATAACATGGATGAACACGCATTTGGGTTAATATCAGTTTTTATGGCTAGCTTTAACTGAAGATAATGTGAAATCTCTACAGGTTGTGTGAAGCAAATGCTTGCTGGTTTGGCTCTCTGCTCCTGCTCCTACCAGATTCGACGTGTGTATATTGAGTATGATATCTTACAAGCCAAGTTTGCGTCTTTTCCAAGACCCACAAGATGCGCTAGCTTTTACGGAGCACATATCTTCCATCTTCGTCGTCATGAGCGTTAGTATTCACAAAGCTTGGGTTGAATGCATGCATTGATGCATGAATGGGTACATTTTTCCAGTGATCCGGCATGGTTTTGATGTACGGCTCGGTCTGCCTTTTGGGGTCCTTTTTCTCTGAACCTTTTCTCCACCTGCTACTCTGCTAGAGATGCCTGATCAAAGATAACAATAGCTACTGCTAGTGCCTAGTACACGCTCACCATACCAGCTAGTAGCAGCTAGCTACCCGGCCTCTTCACCAATCTCAGCACTATCCATTCACATGAACGGCACCGTGCAACTGATTAACGCTCCGTTTGGGAAACTTAAAATTCAAAGATGGAGTTAATTGGTATCCACCTTCTTAAAAATCTTTAAAACAAACTAGATTTTAAAGTTCCTTTTTATTCTACAGGTATATATTCTTAAAATCTGTACGAGAATCTGAATTATTTGAGAGAACTTAATATTTTGGGAGAAGCTGTAGTGCAGCTGACCCAATCGAATCGACATGCCTGTATGTGCCGTCCGCCCCAAACGGCGATCGATAGACCGATCGAGATCTGGGGCAGCGTAAATCGTGACGAGGTACAACATATATATATGCGCCTCCCTTCACGGCTTGCTTGTTTGTAAGCCGAGGCCACCAACAACCATGTGACCGACCCTCGCAGCAACGTAACTGCTCGACGGATGGATGGATCGATCGATCGGCCTCCCGTTGTTCGATCCATCACACGAAGGAACCCTCCATTAATGGCCACGCATCACATTCGGTCATGAGATATGCTGCTGCTGTCATTTATGGACCAAACCACTACCACTATATGAAACCTTGCAAGCAATACACATGCATATGGACCGATCGATCATCTCCTGCAGCTAAGCTATCGACGTGATCATTGTGGATTTCCTTTGCTTCTTTAGTAGTATATAAATTTAGCAGGTGTAGAACTGTACAATAAAAGGGTTGCTACTATTTGGACATGCTTTTGCAGGAGTACTGCGTACCATGACCAGCACACACCCCGGCCCGGCCCCCATGCGACTTGTGTGAGCAACTTTACAAAACGAACCGGAATCACGCGTGCATCCATATATAGAGAACCTGCTCGGCACCTACATTTCCTGGATGGACGACGGACGTACGTAAGGTTTGGTGCTTGGTTGGTTTTCTAGCGACCTAGATAGCTCGAAATCCAAACAATGGCTCACTTTCAATGTCACTATACTACTACTCGGTAGAAGGAAGAATTCCCAGCCGTCTCCAGTGGGAATAGGACAAGCGAGTACGTATATAGCTAGCGTGCACCATGGTGTAAGCATATGATGCACATCTTCCACTCTCAAATCTTGCACTCCGGTCGTCAAGACATGAGTGGAAAGATACTGATACCATGTAATTGCACAAATGTTGTATCCCTACACTAACAAAAAATAAGTATAGCCATCAGCGACGGACGATCATACTGCTGCGATGTACTGTAATGGAAAACTCTAAGCAAGATATCATATCAAGCATTAGCTGCCATGGTTTTTTCTAAAAAAAAGCATTAGCGGTCAAAGAACCCTATCTTTTTCCTTATTCTTATGCTCATTAGTAAAGCTTATTAAGTACTCTAAAATAATTTATGGATGAAACTTTTATATATGTATTCTTAATTATTTAAAAACAAATACTGTAAAATTAACTATGATAAGAAAATCACAAAAATCAAATCTAAAAATGACTTTTAAAATTCAAATTTTAAACTTATATGCATAAGTGTAAGAGCATGTCCAATGTGGGATTTTAGGTGATCACAAAATAACAGAGAAGAGGGTGAGGTTGGTTTCATACATTGCAGTGCTTTTGCTAATTGATCTTAAGGTAAGAGCCGGTACTAGGTATAGCACCGGTCACAAGTGAGAGAGAGAATCATTGGATCTATTTGTGAGACAATACAATCTCTGATTTTTCTTTGCAATTTAGTATATCTGAGCCTACCCATGGAGCCTATGGTGGGTTCTATACCTTGCTAAACATTTCATCCAATTGCTACGATATTAGTGAGTCCCACCTTAGCACCTCCCCGTAAATTATACACTACCCATGCTCTAAGCTAAACAATGGGCTGACCGTTTTTCTCTAATGAAATCAACTTCGATGGGATTGAAATGCTCTCGTGCAATGCTGCACTCCTTTCGGGTATATTGTAGTAGTATTCCTGTAGTGTTGTACGCTTGTACTCCCTCCGTCCCAAAATATAAGAAGTTTTTGATTGAATGGAACGTACGCTTGTACTCTATCTGTCCTAAAATATAAAGGTTTTGGTTGGATGGAGTATATCCTAATACTATTACTATTAGAATGCAATATAATCAAAACTCGTTACAAGTTTATTTTTTTTAGAGATGTGGACAGTACTCATATCGTGGCCTCGTTCGGAGGGCAGGGGTTAGGCCACACGACAAGCGGCTCGATGATGACGATGGCCTGGTGACCTCTGACACGGACGGCATCCGTCCAATCTCGATCCGACGGCCACGACGCGGCCCCGCCGAGCCCCCACCACCATGGGTCCGTACGTGGCGAGACCGAGCCGTGTGCACACCCAGTTGGCCCATGGGCCCTACTTGTCATCCAGATCCGCCCGTGTGCACCAGCCATTTCGCCCGCGAGATCCGCCTCGGACTGCGCGCCCACCGGGGCTTCCCTCGATACGGCAAAGGCAACACGGACTTGTTGGTGGCATTCGAGCCTTCCAAGTGATAAAACGCTACGCGCACACTGGTAATAATAACCTTATTAATGATTTTAATAATTCCGCGTGTTAATTCCTCCGGGTAATATTAACGGCCCCCCGAATTACCGGAGATAGATGAATGACCACCCAGCAAATGACTCGGGTGCAGCAAGGCCCCCCTAAAAGGTGTGGTGGGTCCCACAGCGCGCGCCACGTGTGCGCCATCGGTGGCCCGAGATTCTAACTACCCGCCTCCAAATATGGAGGGCGAGACCTACAAAACCGAGTGCCGTTTCTCTCCCGATCGAAGAGAACTGTTTGGTTGGTGTTCAGAACTTCAGATGCCACACAGTGTGAGTTTACAAGAAAGAATATATATATACAGCTATAAACATTAAACACACCGTATTTGTGCCTAGCACCCGGCTTAATACACTGGACATACATCCCTTGGGGCCCACTTGCAGTGAGAGGGGAGGGGGGTAGTGTGGACAGTGGCACTCACTGTAGGCGACGCCGGCCGCATGCAGGTGGCGTGTGCGTGCAGTGGCAGCGGAAGCAGAAGCAAAAGGAAGAAAAGAGCAACACAACAAAACAAAGCAGTGCTGCAGTGCAGGAGTAGTAGACATTGTAATGGTGGTGGCTTTGGACACTATATGCAAAAGCTAAGCTAGTCTACTCCTACGTTGGTTGCTACTACTACTACTCCACTGCCACTCTTTTGTGCTTTTGTTTTTGCTGGCACAGGAGCACAGCCAGTACTCGACTGACTATGGGCCAGATCAAGAATGCAACAGAAAGCAACAGTTCACAGCTTAAGAATTGGGATCAACAGATCAAGAACAGTGAACGGGGGCTGGCTCTGGCTGCACTGTCAGTTGCTCAAATCTACATCGATTCCATAGCTTAAACAGGTAAAAAAAAAAAGCAACAGCATGGTAGTAACATATTAATTAAACATTCTGAACACAAATCAATGGAATGGAATACTAAAAGGTACGAGCAGAAGATTAACTAAGGAGCTAAAAAATACTATGTTCTTGTGTTTATCCTTCTCTTCTTTTTTTTGGTTCCTCTTTTTGTTATTCTTTTTGTTTCTTCGATTTATGCCTCACCTCAGATCATCACCTCCGCCATTGCCAAGTCTGGTTTTTGCTTCAAGGACCTGGTGGATTGGAGGGGAAGTGGGGATCTGACACGGCGGAGAGCTCCACCTCGTCCACGGGTGGCGCGAAGTTGAGATCGATCATGCCGAGAATTTTGGGCTGGGGCGGAGGAGCGCCGCCGCCGGGTGTCTGTGCATGGGCCGCGGCGGCGGCGGCGGAGCAGACGTGAGACTTCTTGTGGCCGCCCAGAGCTTGCCCGGAGGCGAACACGCGGTAGCAGTAGGGGCACTCGTGCGGCGGCGCCTTCCCGTCCATGTCTTCGTCGCCCGCGTCGCGCTCCGGCAATGGCGGCTGCGGCTGCGGCTGCGGTTGAGGGGGAGGAGCGACGGGAGGCGCGCAGCAGCCGCCCCTGCCGCCACGGACGTGGCTGGCGCGGTGGCCGCCGAGCGCCTGGTAGGACCGGAACACCTTCTTGCACGCGGGGCACTGGAACCGCGTCCGCTTCTCCGGCACCGGCGCCGGTGCCGGCGCGGGAGACGGGGGAGGGAGCGCGTAGCCGTCGTCGCTCCCGTCGTCCGAGTACTCGCCCCCGCCGCCACCGCGCTCGACGGACGGCCAGGTGTCGCGGGAGAGCATCATGAGGGCCAGCGCCACCTCTTCCTCCGGCGTTCCCGCGTACGACAACGAGCTCATGGGCTCACCATCGCCGCCGCCGCCGGCGCGCGCGCCCTTGGCTGCGGGCGTCGGGGTGGACTCGGCCTCGCTCTCGCGGTCCGAGAACGAGTACTCGGAGACGCGGAGGCTGCGCTTGGGATTCTCCCGGAGCGCGTAGATGGAAAGGGGCTTCTTGAATCCCACGTCCTCCTCCTCCTCTTCCTCCTCCTCATCGGCCGCGGTGAACGACGTCGACGCGGACGACGCCGACGAGATCTGCAGCTTCGCGGCTGCGGCAGCCGCCGCCGCCGCCGCAGCCGCAGCCGCGTTGGCGGCGGCCACGGAGTGAGACCGCATGTGCCCCGCGAGGGCGCGGGGGCTAGCGAAGCGGCGGTAGCAGAGCTTGCATGTGTTCTTCGCCATGGCGGAGAGCTCTCGCTCGGGAGCAGAGAGCTCGCCTCGGGGGGAGAGCTTTGCGGGAGCTAAAATGGCGAGATGGCGAGAGCAAGGGAGATAGCTGCGGAGGAAGTTAGAAACGCACGCAGTGGATGGAATGGCCAAGCTTTTCTCTCTCCTATTTATTTCTTCTCTTCTTTTTATTTTCCTTTCCTTTTTACAGTTTTTTTTTTGTTCCTCCTCGTCTCTTGGTTTGACAGTTTCCAATTTCTGGGTGCTTGTGGAGCTCCAGGCTAAAAAATATATCAAATCACAGATGTGCTGCTTGATAGTCTACGCCATTACAGCCTTAAACTGCATAAGCACAAATCGCTTTCTGTTTTTGTAGGATATAGATATGTAACATCTTTATTTTTTTATATGATAACAACTGGACGCTATTGATCTTCCTATTTATTTTGGGCAAATCACCAAAACGTCATGCATGATAGAAACGTCATATTGTCCATTCCTTGACGTTCCTAGCTATTTACTAAGTTTCTACGCATTCATGCATAGACTCATCTAGTGACTAGAGGATATGGCTCATGAACTGGTCGAGCAAGAATTAATTCCGACATTATGTTGTTACAAAAATGTAGCCGACTTTGATGGTCTTCCAAAGAATTGTGGTGGTTTTGCACCTTTTAACTTGTAATATGCTCCGGGAGATGTCAAAGTAAATGTCAAGTGAATCGTGACACAATCAAGAATTGCCTAATGCACTTGCATGTATCGCTGGCGTTGCACCTGTGATCAAGGAAGCATTGAACTTTACACCAGACTATCAATAAAAAAACCTTTAAAACATTATAATTGAGAAGTTCAGAATGCGAATTCAGTTGCCACAATACAGCTATGTATATCTGGTATGTACGTCAGTTTTCTTACTACCCTGTAAAAGACCGAAAATATTCAGAGATGAATCTGGACAAATTTTCGTTTAGATTCATTCTCATAAGTTTTTTTAGGTGTATGTAGGAGGAAACAATTAAACCGTACCCTACTCCTGTGGATGTCTAGTAAATTTGGATTTTCAAGTGAAAACGTTATAAGCTTAAAACTTTTCATTTGTTGTTCCTTACTGGCTCAATGCACGGCAAAACTAATCCTGCACAAATTCCTTTGCATATATCTGAACTTTGATTTTCATCGTGAAAATTCTATATTCTTAAAAGATTTTTCATTTTATTGTTTCTTCCTGGCTCAAGCAGAGACTATTGCAAACTTGCTACTCCTTTCGGTTGACTTTAGGATAAGATCTTATCGAACTATTAAAACTTTGGTCATTAATAATTTACCAAATTCTTAGTTTGTAAAATCAGAACAATTGTATGTGTAGATTTATCTTGAAAAGCAGTATCATAATATGATAAACTTAATAGTTTATAAATTTATTTTAATATAGAAATGATGGATCATTTTTTTAAAGAATATCAAACATCATATATTTATGAATAAAGTAGTACTCAGAATAAACAATCCCAATAAGTCTATGCCGTATCGTTCTTAAGACCCACCACACAAAAGCGTGCCCCATTAAAATCCATCCCCATTCAACGTCATGCGATTGTTATTGTTCTTGGATTATACTCCCTTCTAACTCTATTGTCGTCCGCTATATCACTAATTCGAAATATTGTAGATGACATCAGTCGGTAAAGATAAAGACGGCAATCGATCGAGTGGTAAATGGTTCAAATACCAAGAAAACTAAAGCGGAGGAGACAACATGGAGATATAAGAAATAAATCTAAGCACCTAAGAGGGATTATTGATTCAATGGATTTTGTTAATTGTCACTCGTAGAAATTTGAGGGAACAAATCTTACCGCTTTTGGACCATCTGCTTAACTTGAAAATTCATGCAATGGCTTCTTCTGCTTGGGTTTCAATGATCCAGCAACTCCAGTGACCCTCCGACAAGAAGACGTGGCCACCACCTCACCGGGTTAGGTTTTTCATGGTCGGGAATGATGGGTTTTAAGGCCAGAGCAGTGGAAGACTACCAGTGAGCGATGGTGTCAGAAAGGCGTTAAGGCAATGGGTCGAGGAACTGTCGAAGCCATGAGGGTGGAGAAGCGTGACGAAGGTGGTAGGGAAATTAGGAAGGTGTTGATTAGGTGGCGGTTGTTCTGCTTGTGGGAGCCAACGAAAATGTAGAAAGATGACGTGGGTTGGCGAGGAATATGACAGAGGAGAGGAAACAATGATGTAGAAAGGTGGAGGGAGGAAGCTGGTCAACGGGTTTGGCTGGCATCGGAGGTGACACCAGGGAGGCGCTAAGTCGAGAGGAGAAGAGAGGCGGCGGTGGCAGCAAGCAAGTCGAGTTCAAGTCAATGGGAATTAGGGATGGGTGCATTTGAGATTATGAAAGTGTGGGTAATTTATGAAGCATTGAATTTTAATCCAGTGGGTAGAAAATCACATGATTAGATTGGGTGATTTCTTGGACATGTTGTATAAGGTAGTTCGGTTCAAACGAAAATATAATTTGTTACAAGTAATTGTTGTTGTGAGAGTACTAATAGTAGATATGCTCTATTGTGATCTTGTTGTAATGTTGTGGATAAAAAGGATACCAGTTTTATCTCCCGTGGTATTGTTACTCATCACGATCGACTTGCACGGTAACATCGGTTCTACTACCGTACGTGCCCGATCGAGTTCCTACACCTTCAGCGAAAATGAGCAGACGGCCGGCAAAACTGACAATAACGATAAGGAGAATCGAGGCCGAAAGTTCATTCGGTGCGCACGGTGAAGTTATGAAGTGGGGGAAAAAAATCAATAAGACGTCATTTCGTTCGTCTGTACTAGTAATCCATTACGAAGCGAACTTGCACAACTTTATTTTTTTTTATCCAACGAATTAAGCCGTGATTAACATCAAGAAAATGCCATGATCTCTGTGTCAGACTGTCACCTTGTAAGTACGTAGACAACCGCTCGCTTTTAATTCGGTGCGCTCTGAAGCTTCCTCTGGCTTATCTACCTATATCTCCTCCTGTTTAATTTTGGCACGTACTTTTCCTGGTCGTGGGTCACCATATGACCCGATCCCAGCGGACAAACTCACATGATTACCCCCACTAACTATTTACTGCAAGTTTGTGTATGGCTCGCCTCGCCGTGCGGCACCGGTGGCGAGACGGCTGGGCCGGGGGCATTATAGTACGTTTTGATTCGAGCGTTTGCTGCTGCCGATCCGCTGCGTCGCCTGCAAAAACGGCCAAAGACGACATGCGGCTGCATCTGCATGCACGTACAGGGGGCAGCCGGTTCGGTTGCTCTACCGCGAGGTGCGACCGATGCGTAATACGGTGGCTGTGTAGCCTGTGGCTGGGCTTATTGGACTCCCGAACAGGTGTGAAAACGATTGCCCGTTAGTATAAACTAATATAATAAGAATGATAATATTATCGATAGTTATCGATTCTAAAATTTAGTTTTTCTAATTTCTGTCAACGCTGCATTGTAGTTAGCGCTAAATAGTTAGATTCATAAATATGAAAATTTTCTAACCGTTTTCGATCGTTTTTGTAGAAATAATAAAAAACTTATAGTAAATGATAGTGTTTCTTATCGTTTTCATCGTTACTTCCGAAGGAGTAAACTTACAGAGATTTTGGATTGCTTATTGGGTTTTGATTGGTCTGAGTTACGCTTGATAAGTCCTTAAACAAAATTAACAAAGTAATAAAATTAATTCGCCGTTTAAAATCCAATATGAAACAAAAACAAACAAAACTCTAATTTAAGTTTCAAAATTAAAATTTTGGGTTCAGCTTAATTATAATAAGAGGAGCATACAATGGGAGGCTTAATACTTTTTCATACCGTGTCAACTTTTGTGATTCACTTGTTGAAGGAAGAAAAAAAATTGAACAATCTGTTCCATTTCCACTCTGTCTTCCATCATTTTCCCCGCAAATTGCTCCTACTACATCAGTGTAGAATTGCAAATGTAGAAATTGAACGAGCAAACTGCATGCAGATTATTCATTAGCGTACCATTAATTAACTACAGTTGGTTGTGTTGCGTGCGTTCGGAGATTAGCTCCCAGCACCATATAAAGAACACAATCTAAGAGCATTCATAATGAAAATTACTTTTAAGAGTGGTCTTAGGAGAAAGAATGTGACATGTAGATTGAAGCTATATATTAGAATACCCTTCTCACAATGTATGGTTGCTTTGACTAGGGCCCGAAATAATTTATATTCCAGCTATTTGTTTTTTTAATTCAGTTCGTAAACTAAAATAATATATGTTTTATAAAATAAATATGCAAAACAACCTTTAGAATCACAAAGAGATTACATCATAACCTTTGGCCTGTCAGTCACTGGTTATATTTGTTTTGCTTAACAACACATCTTCCACTCTAGCCACCACAGCTCCTTCCCCGCTCCGGCCACCACAACTTCACTAGCGCGGATCGAAGGCAGCCCCACGAGGTCCTCCCTCCTCATTTCTTCAGCAGCTGCCATCGTCTTTCCCCCTCTCCAACTGACGTCACCAAGACCTATGCAAGGTGGATTGAAGGCGGCTTAGGCCAACAGGCTACTCGATTATCTAGGCCTAGCTGCTGCCATCTCCAACCACGTTGAGAGCGGCTCCGGCCAACTGTTCAGCGGCACGGCGGTGACTTGGTTGATGTCATCTCTTAGTCACGGTGATGGCAACAGTGACAAGGCCATGCTAGTATGCTACTCTTACGCTGTGTTCGGGAGTTGAGATTGGGAACTCAACTCCCGCGCACGTAAAACGGAACGACATGTTTTCTTATGATTAATTAAGTATTTACTTTTTTAAAATAGATTAATATGATTTTTTAAAACAACTTTCGTATAGAATTTTTTTTCAAAAAACACATCGTTTAATAGTTTGAACAACGTGTACACGGAACACGAGGGAGGTGAGTTGGGAAAGATGGGGGAGAACACAGCCTTAGCCACGTTCCTCCTCTATCTATATTTGACCATCTTCACTAGTTGTGGACTTGTCGGTCCTATCTCCAACCATTGGCTCTCTGCTTTCCGACCGACGCTATCAAGGCTTGCATCATCGTGTAACCACGCGGAAGGAGGGGGCGTATTGTAGGGCGATGGCCTTACCTAGCGTGGCTTGCGAGATTTAGCTACACTCGCAAGTGTTCCATTGTTGATGCAAAAACACACTGCCTGAGAGATTTGCTTTACTCTACTGTAGTCCAAAACTTGCTTTCGGGTTCAAGAGCGTGCCAGTTGATTTGATCCTACAATCAATAAGATGAAACATGCAAGTATTATTAGTAAACGATAATCGATCGGTTAGGAAGCCGATGTCATATCGTGATGTAACCTAGCCGATGCATGGTTAGGTGAATCGACTGTAAGACATAATCAATAACAGATCAACCCTAAACTTGATCCATCGGCTGTAAATATCAGTGTAATATAATCTATAAATCAATATTACTTTAGAAATCAGCAATTGGGATAGATCGGACTTAACCGAGATAGTATAAATTGTCCAAGTCTAAAATAACATGAAATAACAATTATATGTATTCATATCAAAGCTAATATTCATATTTAAGCATGTATCGACTATAGCTCCGGTACTACTTTATACTAGGATATTCTCTTGCAACAAACATATTTAACTACCGTCAATCAGATTGGCAGTAAGTCTAATATATTTATATTAGTTAAGATCCTAGTATAAGGAGCATATATAGTATATTAAACAAAGCATAAAACCATGTGAAACAACTAGACCAGGTAAGATCGGCTGAAACCCCGATACTATCCTTATTAATAATCATAAAGCAGACTAGAGATTATGACTCTAAATACGACTTAGTAGATCAAACTTAACTGGTGCAACACTAAGTATAAGAAGAAGCATAATATCTAGACAATCAAACCAATGGTTGTCTTTTCAGGATGGTGATATATTATATAATCCAAACCAGCAAGTCAATCTAGCCGTTATCGATAAAATCCTAAAAGAGGTTAGCCGATGCAAGTAGAAAATATTGTAAATCTAGATTATATAACATATATGATAACTGGGTGATTCACAAAATAGAATTAGAGTGTCACAAAGATGTAAACACTAATTCCGATAATGCAAACTGCCATAACAAGTTTTACCTCTTCGTCGAAGATTGAAACCAATGCAGCTCGACTCGAAAGTAAGAACTTGTGGAAACAAAATAACGAAAAAGGTGGCGATGCGCCGAGATTGGATTGAACTGATGTTAATTATTTTCAAGACCTTGGGTTTATATTTATATCCGGACATACAAACTTGTCCAAAACGGACACGATTCATACTTCCTATTACAACTCTAATAGTCGAACAAGTCTCTTAGGCGGACTCTTACCGAAAATATCTATAAGGAAATTACATAAAATCCTAATTAATAGATACAATTACCTATCTTAGACTCCATCCTTGTTCGGCAATAACATCAAAGGCCTTCTTTTGAATCCGATATTGATCACGCAACCAGTTTAACCGATATCGGCTATATCGACTAACTATATCAAACTCGGTATCGACCGATACAGACTTCCAGTCGATGCGTACTCTGTTTCCGAAGATTCCGAATATCGTCAAATCTACTTCGGATTGGATCTCATTTTCAATTCATACGCTAACCAAATTCCATCATCAACAAACATCCTAACGAGATAATTGTGCTCTCTGCAAGACACGAGAAGTCTCGTGAAGGAACTACCTCGGTTGATCTATCGCCATGGTTCTGACGTGGTGAGCCGAAGCACTCACCCTGATGAGGCAACCATGCCCTCGACGAGTCACAAGAAGCCTCCTGAGGGCACATCCATGGTTAATATGTCATCATAACTCCAATGTGGTGCGCCAGAGCCACTCACTATGTATGGTCTAAGTGCAGGTGTAATGTTGACCTTTTATCACTTTTATGGATGAATAACTAGTTCTCCCGACTATATGTATAGAGGTGATAATCGGCCACAGCTGACGGTTCTTTACAGTCTAACTCAGCCCTTTTCTATTTTAGCTCAAACATGTATATAAAATTTAGCCCAACCCTTTTGTTTATCCCTAATCTTTAGAATTTATAAAATATATATATGAAGAATAGGTGACAATTGCTGGATATATATTTTCATCCCTCGAGGGAATATCCCCTCGTTGTTTGCATGTTATTAAATAGTTATCAAAAAATTTAACAACATAGATTAATATGAAATATATCACTAATATGTAAGACCAAATTCGACTTCTACAAGTTGCAAAAAAAATAATAAATTAAACTGAAAAATAGTTACTGTACTTCGCATCTATATTTTGTTTTTGTTACAACTCGTAGAAGTTAAATATTAACTTACATATCTGCGGAGTGATATTTCATATTAATCTATATTATTAAAGTTTTTTAAATTTTTTAATAACTATTCAGATGATATGCACGAAACGAGAGGTATTCCCTCGAGGATGAAATCACTTTTCCGATAATTGCTAGTACTTAAATGAAATGATCGAAACGAACTGCTGGCGTGTGGATGCCACTGGCTGCTCGGCCTCGGATTGTCTAGGCTCGCCGCATTTTACGCCTTGGAGAGAGTTGGTGATCGACAGTGTGCAGTGGAGTACTGATGGCCGGAAAAGATTAATTAGGTCCTGGATTTGCCTTTTTATTTACAGACTTTTTACCGTTGCATCAAATCCCCCTGTATGTTTGGTCATGTGACTGTGGTGTGCTGTGAATATCAGTTGGGTCACACACCAACACATACTACCCTCTACGTGACATTTGTCCAATACGAATCTCAAAGCAGGCAGCCTCTGTCTTCTTCCGTTCTCCCCCAATCTCCATCGTGTTCTGTTGTTCTTGCTCAACTCGACCAGCTAGAGCTTGCGCACGACCAACGCACGCGGTGGCGGTCACCGGCGTCGAGGGGCAACACTCACTTAGCCAATTAACAATTCGATGTTGATTAATAGTGAACTGTTAGATTTTACTCGTTGCTTTCAATCTCTATTACTGCTAAGTGCTAATTATTAATGATGATTGAATTTATCCGAGCATTTGATGATTCTTTTGGCCAGTGAGCTTTGGAAAATCACATGTTGACTGCTTTCTCAACGAGAGGCTTGGTGTACATCAACTCCCGAAGACGTGTTGTGGAGCGAACTAACGGAGTTCACAAGCTGCAGCAAACATGATGCATGCCGACTGGCAGCGGCAGTTGAGCACGATGTCATCGTTGCACTCTCCCAATGGTCATCCATGAGCTCGATGCCGCTCGCCGTCACGCCCACTTTGGTTAGGTTCGAGGGACGCCTCACCGAGCGGAGGAAGAAGAATGGGGGATTAGAGGGGAGAGAGGGTCTGTCTCTTTGAGATTCGTAATGGACACATATCATGTAAAGGGACGAAGTTCTTCAGATGAGTATAGGATTTTAGTCCTATGTAATTTTCTTCCCGCTGCGATGGTCTCCTCTTATGCGTGTCACAACATGTCTGGTGATGTGAACTTCAGAGGTTGTCTAGGAATACATCCCGTCGCCACTGGACTTCGATTTCAGTGGTTCTTGCAGCGAGAAGATGAAGAACGAATTAAATTTCGTATGTTCTTTTCAGCTAACTATGACAGCATCCGTTGTAGTCTAGCTGGTTAGGATACTCGGCTCTCACCCGAGAGACCCGGGTTCGAGTCCCGGCAACGGAATTTTTTTTGGTAAGCTGCAATTATCCTCACACCATGTCTCCATTAGCGTGTTTTGCCTGCAATTAGCCTAACTGCCCTGCGTTATCTTTTGTTTTCCCATTTACACGCACCATCGAACTGGATTGGTAACGAACATCAGCAAAGCTTCTCCACCATGGAGAGATATGAATCGAAAATTTGACGTTCCTCGCCTCCTGCAGAATAGTACCGCCTCCATTTTTAAATATTTTTTTTGACATGAAATTTGTTAAGTATTATTTTATTTAATTTATTATTAAATGTATTTTAAGAATGTTTTATATATTTGCACATCTACACTAAAATTAGCTATGTTAGTATGATTTAGTGTGCTTTGACTTATTTTATCATTAAAGTTATTTTAAGCATGATTTATTTTTTATCTTTTCTATTTTTTATTATTAAAGGTCCTTTATGTCTGGCTTCTATTTTTTATGTTTACAAATTTAAATAAGATGAATAGTTAAATATTATGTGTAAAAGTTCACATGTAGTGTATTTAAACAGATGTAGTATAGAAATGCAAGAAAAAAAATACATATATACGCACACATATAGCTTGTCGATGTGCAGTAAACACAAGGACAAAATCAACTTGCATATATACACTTAGGAAGCAGCAAATCAATTAATCGGTTAGTTACAAAATAGAAAAAAAAGGAAAAATAAAAAAGCAAGGCTCCTCGAAGAATCGTACAGTAAGGAAACCTTTTAGAATCAAGCTTGCTAGCCTATTAATTTACAGTCCCCCAAACAATACGTTCCTAGATGTTGCCTCAAACCTTTAGGAACACATGAATCGACCCTACTTGTAAAACTACTATATATAAATACTTACATTGGATGTATACACATGCATATATCCCGATCACTTAAAGCATTGATATAGTACGTACACCTACAATATGTATATATATGGATTAGATTAGCACTAAGTAATTAATTAATTTCTTAGTTCATTAATCGTCCTGACCTCCTTGTCATGACCAGGTCACTCTTGAGTGTTCTTTTCTTTGCTCTCTGACGAAATTCCGATGCCAACCTGAAGCCAGGGCAACGACTCCCCTGCCACTTTCATGTCCTTGAGGTCGCCGATCTTGGCTCTCTTGGCGCTCGTGCTGTCCGCCTCGTCGTCCTCCGTGGTCGCGCCGCCGGCCGCGTCGTTGATGCGGCTGCCCGTCGCGGTGGTCTTGTTCACGTGGCTCCCGTTGCTGTGCCCTGTCCAGGACTGCAGGTACACCGACGCCGCCGCGTTGAGGGAGAGCGCGCCGTCGTTGACAGCGGCGACCTGCTGCTGCTGCCTGGCCGCTACCGCTTCTGCCAGTGGGTTCGCCGGCACGTTGAGGTCTAGGATCCGCTGGTCGATAGCGTCGAATATCGGGCGCCCGAGCGTGAGCTGGTGGCACATGGCGGCCACCATGGCGTGGTCTTGGGCGACGGGCTGGAGCTTCGTGAGCGGGTCCGTCGCGCCCGACGTGAGCCAGTGGCATCGCTTGTGGCCGCCGAGCGCTTGCCCCGACGTGAACACCCGGTGGCAGATGGAGCACTCGTGCACCTTCCCCTTCTTCTTGAACGGTAAGACGCCGGATGGCGCCAACGACGCCGGCGCGAGGTCCTCGACCGGCATCATCATGGCCGTCATATCCGTCGACGCAGCTTCGGCGATGACAATTTCACCTGCGCCAACGCTCGCGGCCGCCGCCTTGCCGTCAGCATCAGCACTGGCACCGATCGTATTTGCACCATCCATACTGATATCGCCGGGGATGACATGAGAGGTGGTAGCCCTGGTATCGTCATGAGGAGCGGCTGTAACGTGTTGCTGCTGAGCCTCAGTAGCAGTCTCGTTGCGGCTGCTCTCGAGCTTCGCGGCGAAGCATCCTTTGACCTTCTTGTGACTGGCACGGTGCCCGCCAAGAGCCTGATGCGATGTAAATACCTTCTTGCATGCCTTGCACTCGAACATACCACGTGGCACGGTCGAGATGTGCTGTTGTGGCACCATTTGCGGAGCGATCACTGTCATCTGAGCCATCATGGGGGCTGCAATCGAGATTGGCTGCGGCACGAAGAACCTGTTCCTCTCCTCGTCCTTGCTACCTGATGCGCAGGATTCTTGGTCCGCGTCGTCGACGACGATGGCTGGCTGCGCAACACGCGACGATGATGATGACGATGAAGAGAGCATCACGAGGAAGTTGGCGAGGTCTTCCTCTTCGGTAGACGGAGCCGGCAGCTGTAGCTCGGACACGGAGCCGGTCCCGATGGCCATCACTTTGGCACGGCGCGACCGCTTCCCTTTCGACCACCCGCCCGCAGCCAATGTAAGGTCGTCCCCCTCCTCGTCCTCGCCGTCGTTGTCGTCGCCTCCGTCGTGAAGCGGCGGCGAACGGATAAGCGAGACGTCGAGACGAGCGTCCTCCTCGTCAAAACCGCACCTGCCGTGATCCAGCAACGTCTTCCACGACGTGAACTCCTTCCCGCAGTTCTCGCATGTCCTGCAGTTCCTTGGCCGCCCGGGATTGGTCCGTAGCGCGTACATACTTTTCGTCGTCGTCGTCGTCGTCGTCGTTGTCGGGCTCCCGGCTGCCTCCGACGGCTCACCACCACCATCACCACACGGGGACAGCGAATGATCATCGTCATCATCATCCATGGTGTCGTTGTCGTCGCCGATGCCGTGCGCCCTCATGTGGCCGCCGAGCGCGCGACCGCACATGAACCCCTTCTTGCACACCTTGCAGTGGTGCTTGTACGCGAGCGGAGGAGGTGGAGGCTGCGGCGGCGGTGGCGGGACCAGCCGCAGCGACTGCGGCGACGGCGGCCGATGGCTCCCCGCGACGACCATCGCCATGATCGCGCGCGGTCGATCGACGACGCTTTATTTGGGCAGTGGGCAGGCATGCGGGGCCGGTGCGGTCGAGATCGATCGCTGAAATCCAAATGGAGACGACGAGGGACGTTATATATGCGAGCCCGACACGGCGCTACTAAAGATAGTGGCAGTGGAGCACTAGAATAGGCATGCGTCCGTGGAGCTAAACCAGCTACTTGAACGGATGCCATGGTTTCGGGATCAGTTGTTACCACTGCATGCGGGGCCACCACTCTAATCGTTTGCTTTCTTGCGAACGCATCCTTTTGAACCCGACAGTTGCGGCTGGCCGGCCCGTGTCACTCTCCACATGCAGATAACATGGTCAAACTTTTTTGGATTTTTGACGGCAAAGGTATACTTACTAGTACCGTACTAGTAATAGTACTACTAGTGGACATGAGAAATTAAGATGACCAAAATGCGGAATGCAGAACACACGAGGTAGTTCTGGGCCAAAATTGACGGTAGTTTTGGCCCAGACAGACCTCCTCCAAGAAAACTAAGTCCAGCAGCCCATAACGACATAACGGCCCATGAAGAAACATCCAGGCGCTATAATAGTCGAGCCCTGGAACAAGTCCAATTTACATCCCTCATATTTACGTCGAGTTTAATTGGCATCCCGAAACTACATACCAGAAATCTTCACCCTTCATCTTGATAAAACCATTCAAATCAAGTCCTATGACGATATGGATGGTGGTTTCACTAATGTGGTATCCTAGTCAGTAAAAAAAAGCATGTGGAGCCCACTTGTA
Organism: Oryza punctata; assembly: GCA_000573905.2. Taxonomy (NCBI): domain Eukaryota; kingdom Viridiplantae; phylum Streptophyta; class Magnoliopsida; order Poales; family Poaceae; genus Oryza; species Oryza punctata. The sequence goes on along the minus strand of CM002489.2, from coordinate 31,702,721 downwards.
AGCAAAATACATCTTCTTCCTCTACTCCCTTTATCTTCTCCAATCTCGCTCAGATGTCACGTGCGTCATGAAGGCGATGCCTGAGCTTGTCGGCTCTTGAGCCCGGCCGAGGTCGAGGCATCGTCGACCAACGACAAGGAAGTCACGACGTGGTCAGTGAAGGGGTCAGGGAGGCCGAGCCCTAGAGTTGGAGAAGGCGAACGACACCTGCCGATCAGGCTACCGATGCCCCCAACCACAAGTGGCAAGATGGCCTCGCTGACCTCCATGATGTAGACGGCGTAGGGATGTGCAGCGACAACCATGATGAGCTTGGAGACGCAGGCTGCGCCCCCGCCCCCACCTCCCTTCATGTCGTAGCAGCAACCCTTCACCCTCAAATCTACATGTGTCAAGACAAGTTAACCATCCATGAAATGAAACCGAAAGCTCCTGAACAAAAAAGGGTAGTTATTTTAATTATTGCAAGCCTGCAACCGGTGAACATCCTCACACACTGATCGCATGCTCGAATTCTCGGCAATCAATGAAACAACCCAAACAACCACAGTAAAAGCTAGTGCTTTTCTGATGAAAACTGAAGCAAAATTGAAGGTGGTGTCACCGCACTTAATGAACCAGCCACAGAGATTGATTTATCGATCGACTTGAAACTAAATTGGCTGGGTGCTCATGCTAAGCAAGGACAACAACACAAGGAAATAAAGCAGTATTTCTATTGGGGCATATGTACTTTGGTGCCCCGACACGGCTTGCGTCTCCAAGCTCACCAAGGTCATCGCGCGCAGCCCTTGCTCTTAGCACAACATCTATCTCATCTGTCTCCACACGATCCTTTCACGCGCTGTCGCGCCCATCTCCGCGCGTGAGCTCGGATCCACCCGATCCCTTCGTGCACCGGCGCCACCTTCATGCGGGTTCGCTCACATGCCAAGCCCCTCCGCGCCAGGCCCATCTCAGCGTGGTGTTCGCCCGGCATGGCCCGCGGCATCTTCTGCTGATGAGATCGCGGCCGCGCTTGGGGGCGCGAGGTTATCCATCGACCGCGGAGCCCGACCGAGGTCAAGGCGCCGTTGATCGGCGGAGAGGCAGTCCCGGCGTGCCTGGTGAAGGGGTCGGGGAGGCGTCCAGGTCCTGGAGTTGGAGAAGGCGGATGCGACATTGGGCTTCTGGTCCGTCGCAGCTACGTCCTTGGCCGCGGGTGGCAGCAGTGAGGAACACGGAGATGGATGCGCTCTTGGAGCTCAACGCAGCACTAGACCTATCTAGCCGTTTGGTAGTGAAGCACCGAGGCGGCGACTTGTGCGGCCGCGTGTCGGCCCCTCTGCTTTGCGCGCCGGGGGCCGTGGGTCGGCGATGGGGGGACGATGAGTTTGAGCATCGCCTCCATGACGCATTTCGCGTCTGAGCGAGATTGGGAAAGAGAAAGGAGTAGAGGAAGAAGATGTATGCCATTACAGGTGTGCCTCACATCTTTTTTTTACTAGGATGCTAAGTCAGGAAAACCACCCATCCCTACTGTCATGCGAATTAATTTGAATGGTTTCGTTAAGACAGAGGATGAAGATTTTTGTTATTGCGGTTTAGGGTTATCAATTAAACTTGACGTAAAGATGAGGGACAGTATGTGAACTTATTCCTTCCACTGACCCAGCAGCGTAATGGGCCTCTTGCCTCCTTGCGTTGTGACTTGCGAGTCGGTCTCCCAATCCCCCTGGCCTCCCTTCTCCAGCACTCGTTCCGTCTCCTTCGCCCGCCGCCTGCGCCGTCACGCCGATCTCCATCACCGCGAGTAGCGGCGCCGGCGTCGTGCTGCTTCTGCCGCATATTCTCGCCTCCGACTCCTTGCGCGCAAGCCAATCTCCACGTCCCATCAGCCTCGACTCCCGTCTCCTCGCGACCTCGCGAGTTCGTCGGCAGCCTGCGCCGATCTCTATCCATCGCGCGAGCAGCGGTGCCGTCGTCCTGCTGCTTCCGCCTCCGGTGAGTACCCATGCCGAAGCACATCCTCTTTCTTTCTCAGCCCTCTCTACTTTCACATTTTCTCTTTGCTTTAACTTATCTTCTCTTCTAGATCTAGAAGCTAGGTTTTTTTCTTTGTCTTAACCTTAGTAGTAACTTTTTTTAGAAGATAAATCATATTTGATCCGACTTTTGTAAGAAAACCAAAGAAACTTACGGTAGTCCATCATCCAACGAAAAGAAAAAAAAACAGACTACTGGGCTGCAAGTTTCAGACTCCTCGAGCCCTCGATCCTCTCTCTCTCTCTCTCAAGAAAAAAAACACGAGGCCACGAGCGATTCGACTCCGCCCGCTGCAGCGCCGAGATCCCCTTCGCACTCACGCGTGGCGCCCGTCGACTGCGCCGCCGTCGCGCACTCGCGCCGGGCGCCTCGCTCCTGCTTCGCGCAGCCCGTCGCGCCGCGCTGCCGCCGCCGGCCCTCGTGCCGCACCGAGAGGCCGAGAAGCCCCCAAGGTAATTATTTTTTGCTGCAGCGTTGCTGTGATTTTGGATTAGGAACATCTTTTCCATTTGAAGCCAGGGATGATTGATTGATTGCCGGTGAATCCAGTTGTAGTAAGTCTAGATCGGAAGAGCATCATTAGGGAACATAAAACTTATAAGCATATGTTTGAACAATTGAACTTTGAATTTTGAACCTTGTCCCAAACTCCTAATTTGAACCTTGTGAAGCTTTGTACAATTGTACTTTTGTAGAATTATAGTGCATATGTTTTTCAGAAATTATGAAATGACTAGTACTGAATTTAGATCCTTCTTCCAATGGATTATGAAACTGTGCTTGTATACGCTATATATTTTCCAACTAGTAGTTTAACTACATGAAATTAAACATATCAAATATTAGGCTTTGGGTTGTAAACAAATATTTTTACCCCTTCCCATTTCGAATACCCAACCTCAAAACCCTCGGGCTGCCCCCTCTAACCCGCAGCCCACAGCCGTAGGGCGCCGGCCAGCGGCCACTACGCACGTGCCCAGCCCCAGCCCTCTGACCGAACCCTACAGGTAGCTAGTTAATGGTTGTCAATATATTTGTGGCTTATGTATGGTTTTAATTTGGGGTGTAAATTATAAGTACGTAGAATCAACCATGATTGTGATTTGTGAATGTGAACAGCTTGCTAGTTTAATGGTAAATGTTGTTGCCATTGTAGAATTGGTAGGACGTGATGAATCATTTGGCTTTGTTTTTTGTGCACATTTGATTCTTTTTCCCTAGGTTTGCACTAGAATCTAGCCCATTTCAACAAATCTTGTCCTAGTCAGTGAATGTCTGTAATGGTCCATTCAGATATTAGGATGGACAAGGTGACACAAGCTGTTGAGAACCTGAAGGAGGAATGGAATCAAGCTGTTGCACAACTTGAAGGGTGCATTGCTGCAATTGAATCATGTGGGAAGATGGGAAAGGGGACAGAGGAAGCAAGTTCACTTCCTAGGTTAAACGGTTCTGCACAGGATACACTGCAATTGCTCAATTCACTACAGTGCAGGCTTGATCCTCTGGCAGAGCAGCTACCCACTTTTGAAGAAGTACAGTCTGGCCAAGCAACCTTGCAGTCATGGAAGGAACAGTATCAGAAGTAAGATATTCTCTAACCCACTTCCCCTCAGGTAATTCCCCCTAGTCTTTTTGTTTTTTGATCACCTGGTATCTGTTTGCAGGCTACGGATGAGGCTGAGAAATGCTAACTTACAAGCAAATGCAAACATTAAAAAAGCTGCTCAAGAAGAGGTGTGTGATTTTTCTTAAGAGTAATAAGTTAGTTTGATTGTTAATTGCCTCGGCGATGCATCCTTCTTTGTAACTTAATGTGCTCTCACTTCTAGTTGCTCTGTCTCTAGAGGGAGCTTCTTCTAGGGGGTGGAGAAGAATCTACCATCCGCAGGCGTAATCTACAGTAAGTTAGTTGTCTCAAGGTTTCGATTAATTCTATATTTGGGAATATTTGAGCAGCTGGCTGTCTGCATGTTTCATGATCTGTTCAGTTTACATGGTTGTTCATTGTGAGTATAGCATGTGGAGAAGGCACAAAGTCACTTGTTATTTTAATTATTTATTCCCTTTTATAATCCATACTAAAAAAATGTGTGTGTCTAATTGTAAGTGGATGTATTTATTTAGTGCTTCTATTATATGGGCAGGAGTCTTGTACTGTCAAAATTGAACAAACATTTGAGCTTGCAGAATAGAAAATACTAACCCACCTAATGATTTAGGACAAAGGCTGGGATGACATCAGCTGCAGAAAGTATAACCGAGAGCCTCCGTCGGTCTCGCCAGTTGATGGTTCAGGTTAGTGCACCTGTGTCAATTGATGTTTTATATGCTAATGACTTTTTGCTCTTAAATTTTAATCTAGTTACTATACATGTTTACAGGAAGTGGAAAGAAGTGCAAATACCTTGGCAACATTTGGTATGTTTCTTGGGTCCCTAACTAAATCTGTGTGCAAGAGGCACAACCGCACAACTGTAATTTTATTCTAACTATTAAGGCGAAGTTGTAAGCTAATTTTAAAATTATGCAGATGAATCAACAAGTGTTCTCCGGAAGGCTGAAGGTGAATATCAAGGACACCGCTCTTTGCTTATGCGTACTCGTGGTTTGCTATCTACAATGCAACGGCAAGATGTTCTTGATAGGTATGTAGCTTCCACCAATCTTTCGTATGGATCGGAGATGTATGATGTGGGCCATGTGGCCATGCAGTCAAAATTATGTTTTCCAATCAATAAATATCATACAAACCACATCTTCACTTAATACACGTGCCAACTGCCATTCACCCTTTTCCACCTCTGGATGGACTCCTCGCCTTGTTGCAGATTATCTTTCATTAGATGGCAATTAGCCATTGTTATCCAGCCTACTAGTGCTGAAAATACATATCTTATAAGACTATTCATTAGGATATCGCCCAGTTCTTCTTATCAGACTGGTACTACAAAATGCATTGACCATGTAGTAACCCAGGAAACAGATCGCTGTCACATTCCCAGGAATGTATTGGTGTGGCCAGGGTGCATTCTCTTAATTATCTTTGTTGGAAGGAGTACACAAGACAATCCAACAAGATTCTGTGCATAGATATTGCATTACTCATTCTTAATACTTCCATTTGGAAACAAATGCTCTTCTCTCTCTTACAAAAAGGTGGAACCAAATACTCATTTTATTTATCAATTAAATACTCATTTGATTTACCAATTACGTTGATGAATTCAATTTCTTATCTGCCAAACAAGTTTCTGCCAGTGCAATAGTTAGTATTAACACTATTTTCTGGGCTGTACCAATCGCTGGGCTTTCTTTACCAGGATCATCCTTACCGTTGGTTTTCTCATTTTCTCCTTGGCGGTGCTATATGTTGTCTCGAGACGTATTGGCCTGTTGACACTGCAAAGGAAGCTGGCCGATGCCATCAGATCAGGCTCAATATCAGCTGAAGACGTTGTAGCAAAAGTCAAGAATGTGCCTGTCCCAGCACCTGCTGCTCCTGCTCCTGCTCCTCCTATTTATGATGAACTATAATTTTCTGTTGTGCATTGTTTGTACATGTAGATTCAGAAGAAAATATTCACCATCAGTGTCAGTTTTATATAGTAAACTTTAAGAATTCTGATTTCTAAGTACATGAGGTCTCTAGTAACTTTTTTACCGGGGAAATGCAGGAGCTGTGTCATGTGTTTCAAGTAATATTTGCAAATAGAGGATATGATCGAGGGCGGATATTGTTCTCAGCCTTGTTCAGTTAAAAACCTGTAATAGTGTTGATTGCACCATTTTCCAATTTCTTGAAGGAACTAATTTTCACTGGAATGGTATTTACTGGTATTGTGCTTCCATCTGTTCGACATGCAATACCAGCGAGTGAAAGGCTAGTTTCTATTGTCGAAATGCATTTACCTTCTATAACCGTAGCATGATCAGTAAATTGGAGTAGAGTTTTGCCAAAAGCCAAAATATACACGGTGTTTTTCACTACTTGTTTGATACACTAGCTTTCTATTGTTGTACTAGTAGAGTATATACTATCCTGCTAGCCTGGTAGGTGCAGATGTCATACTGAAATTCAGGATTCAGGTCTTGCAAAAAATTGCTGGGAATCGTGGAATGCATGTTGCAACACTCAGTCAGACTGCTGTTGATCAACTAATTTGATTATTTCAAGCATGAAAGCTTCAAGCTTTTTTCAAGTTCTGAAATAGGAGCAGGAGTAAGAGCTAATTGAATTTGAGGAAAATGCTAAAAGTTCCTTGAGCAATTCCATATTCCCGCCACCGGTCCACCAAGCAGGGCCTGACAAATTAAGCACTAATGCATCTCTGAGCAAGACACGATTTAAAACAGTGGAGCTCATGTGTTCATTTACCAAATTTTTTTTTTGTGGTGTTTGCAGCTGAAACAGGCCTCAAATGTCATGGAGAACTTGCATCTGAAACAGGTCGCAAATGTCATGGAAGAGCAAAATTTGCTCTTTGCAGCTAGTAGTTCCCTGTCTCTCTCTGATGAGATCGTATTTCAGGGATTAAGAGAGAGTAAGGGCATGTTCACTTTACTACCACTTTCAGCCATACTACATTTTAGTGTTACCAAATTTTAGTAGGGTAGCAAACTAAACACAACCTTACCAACACCGTCCTACCAAATTGTAGTAGTTTCAGAACTTACCTCTCATAAAACACTATCAAATTTTGGAAAGACATCAAACTAAAAACATCCAATGCTATCGAAATTTAACAACATCAAAACTCATCAAAATTTGACATTGACAAAATTTGATAAAGTTGAAATTGACAACAAAATGAACCAGACCTATATATATGCATGTCAGATCATGACCATCCATCTCAGCAGTTCACCGAATAAAAAATACGCTGGAAGCCAGCTACTCCCAAATGGCCTGTGGTCTGATAGCAGATGAGGTACTGACTTCAGTTGGAACTGGGACAAATATGACGAATTTCTAGTTTTTTACAGTTCTACTTCAGCGAGAAATTGGGTGACTGGGTGAGTGAGTGGACAAGCCTGAGAATCCATCTTCAAATCAACAGATTTTTATCCTCCTGATTGTTTCTGAAAAGAGATCCGGAGCGGAAGGGATTAATTCAGGGGCAGTGTGCCCTCCCCCTCACACCTCAATCCATGTACAAGTCAGCGGCACCACCGGTCCACCGTCATTCATTTTCCAATGAGGGAATGCTTCAGACTACGGCTGATATGTAACAGGGATAATTGCTCGTTTGACCCTATTGTGAAGTCGAACTACTAATTTGATTCTATTTTTTTAACTTTGCGTATTTGACTCTGCTTTTTAAAATCGTAGCTACCGCCTGACCCTAGTTTCACTCCACCGTTATGGTTACATTTAGAAAAAGGAAGAAAATGAATTTAATTCTACGAATATACCAAAATGCCCCTGTTTACACAAACCTTATCCCCAACTTCATCCAATCATGGCGCAAGGTTTCCAAAGGGAGCGACTGCGAGCAAAGGTGGTGGTGCAGGGGCTCTCCAGCGTGGGTCACAAATGGGAGGCTTGCGGAGCAAGTGTTAGAGTTTGTGTCGAATATGTGTACAAAGTCGGTTATAGTTTAGGACTTGGAGTTGTACTAGGTGTTAGGACTAGAGTAAGAGTCGGACTCTATCCTACGCTCTCTCTTGAATAGAGAGGCATACCGGTTGTAACCGCAAGACGACGGTAGCATAGGTGTGGGTACAACTGGCCAGTGACCTAGCCGGTGGAGGGTCGTGGATACCCGGATACACTGTAATACGCTGGATCGGGGAGGAACGCCGGTAATCAGTGCCCCAGAGATGTAGGCCTCGGCTGAACTCCGTTATCAAATATCGTACCTCGGTGTCATCATTGTGTTTGGATTTCCTATAATGTTTCTTCCACGTTTGGTTTCCGATGGTGATTTCGGACCGGTTTTATAACAAGTGGTATCAGAGCCTGCAGGAGATCCATAATAGAGGTGTGAGGGAGGTGCTCCACGCTACAATGACTACACAAGATGTCCAGGGATGGACATGGACGCATGGTGGAGCATAGCAGCGATCAACGGAATTTGATCGGTGGATCGAACACTTTAGGTGACGGTCTGAACCGTTCGATGGCTGCAATCAACAGGTAGACGACCAGATGTGGTGCTCGGGTTGATGGCGGCGGAAGCGATTGGCGATCCAATCGGTGGGTCGAACACTTCAGGCGGGTAGCTCGGACTTTCCGGTGAGCTACTCTCAACAGGGAGACGTGCGGCAGCACGCTCGGGGTTGATTGAAGCTGGAGGCGATCGGTGTTCTCGGTCGGTGGATTGATCACTCTGGGTGGGGTGGCCTAGGCTTTTCGATGAGCTACGTTCGACATGGAGACGGCTAGACGTAGCGCTCGGGTCGTTCAGTGGCTGTGAAGACGGCATGCGATAGGTGTCGGCGGAGTTCGACGTGGGCCGGCTCCAGGAGGAGGCGTCGGACATCGGCGACAGGGGCGACGCAGCTCCTGTGTCGGGGAGCAGCCCCGTGGGCGTTGGCATCCTCATTCGGCGGGAAGCCCACGACAGCAGCGGCGGCGCTCTCACCAGTGGAGGCCTCAGAGAGGCGGCGCAAGGGGAGACCAGCTCCTGTGCACGGCAGCGTCTTCCAGAAGGGCGGCAACATTGAGGAGGGAAGGAGGCGGCGGCAGTAGCGGCCACCGGCGGTTACTTCCTCAAGGGCGCGAAGGAGCGATGAGGCGTATAGCGGCTCTGGTGCTCGCGATCGGCCGGGAGTAGCAGCAGCAGCATGACGGCGTCACTCGGGCCGGGGAGAGGCGAGCAGAAAGGAGTGAGAAGAGAAAGGGGATCGATCTGATTTCCTTTGACCATGTTGTCTCGGGCTGTTGGTGGGTCGGGTGGCTTGACTTGTGGAACCATGTGTTCTGGCTCTACATGCAACGATATTGATTGCATCGGGACTTGGTTAAGGAAAAACTCAGGATGGTGTGATTTTGGATGGCGGGATGTGTGTCTATGCATGGTTGTGTCCGGTGCATGAATGGAAGGAATTGCTTGTCCATAGAGTACATGTTCACGTTTTTAGGACCATGGTATATGCAAATGTCGATGCATGTAGTGAGACAATAACAATGGTGTATAAGTCATGGTGACTCAGCGAAAACAGCTATGGGCAGGTGACAGGTCCCGGGCAACAGCGGGTGAAAATCGTTGAGGGTGTCAACGGTCTGTCTGGCAGTACATGATATATTTAGGATCTGCTGGGATTGCATGATGGGGATATATAGAATTTGCGTCACTGAAGATGAAAAGCAAACGCTATGGTGATAATTTCTTCGGGTGATTCAAGGCAACTGTGAATTTTCTCAAATATTATCGAATATTCAGTCTACGAATGCGGGAAAGCGTGGATATTGGATTTGTTAGCTCGGTTCATAAGACGACAAGGAAGAAAAAGTTCTCTTCATGTCTGGTGAGTTTGATTTATCTATTTGGTGATGACATTGGTTATCTGACCATGGATTAGATCAAGTCAAATTTAAGACGAAAGATGGAGGTGGACATGGTCTTCAGGAAGTCTATGATGTGGCAGCTAGGGACAAATTCAATTCACTTGGCAAGACGACTATGGTGATATGAGAGAAGGTGGAGCACTGTTGCAGGTGGAATCAAGAGGAAGAAGTTACGGAGATAGTGGAGTCTCTTGTTTACGGTGAGCCCGGTGAAGGTTCGTTAGGGTAGCTCGGTGTGAGCAGCGAAAGGATCAACTCAACTCCGGGTGCACGGAGGTTCGTGCATGATGCAAATTCAGGTTGGCGTGGCATATTCGCCAAGATGCAGTTTGTTAGAGTTTGTATCGAATATGTGTACAAAGTCGGTTACATTTTAGGACTTGGAGTTGTACTAGGTGTTAGGACTAGACTAAAAGTCGGACTCAATCCTAGGCTCTCTCTTAAATAGAGAGGCACACCGGTTGTAACCGCAGGACGACAGTAGCATAGGTGTGGGTATGACTAGCCGGCGGCCTAGCTAGTGGAGGGTCGTGGATACCCGGATACACTGTAATATGTTGGATCGGGGAGGAGCGCCCGTAATCAGTGCCCCGGAGATGTAGGCCTCGGCTGAACTCCGTTATCAAATATCGTACCTCAGTGTCTCCTATGGTGTTTCTTCCGTGTTTGGTTTCCGATGGTGATTTTGGGCTGGTTTTATAATAGCAAGGGCTCGCCGGCTAGGGCGTGGAGGTGGGTGAGGGGTGCGGGTGCTCACCGGCGATGGGTGCGGAGGAAGGCGCGGGAGAGATCTGTAGGATCGAATAGCAAGAACTAAGCCAACCAAGGGGGGTGAATGGTTGGTATGCCCAAAAACAAAACTTTTAGCGGAAATAAAAGTTACCCTCAAATTCGATGGATCGCGGTCTGACCGAAGGTGTTGCACCGGTCTGACCGCCGGGTACACGTCGGTCTGACCGAGATCAAACTTCGGTCGAACCACCGAGATCACCTGCCTCTGCCTGTTGACACTACCAGTCTGACCGCCGCCTTGCCACCGGTCTGACCGCGGGTATATCGCCGGTTGGACCGCCGAAGCCCGGTGAAACACAAATCGAAGAACTCTTAAAGTGGATGACGAATTTATTGATTCTTTCTGTGTTTACAAAGTGCACCAACAGCACTCCTTACAAAAATCTCGCCTAAACTCGAAACCCTAACAAAACTATCAACTCAATTGCTCTCAAAAACGGTACCGGGAAGCCTTACGCTCCCTCTCTATTTATACCCAAGGTAGGCAGCCTAAAGCCACGAACCATACTCATACTAGAAGTCCTAATCACCCTAGGAAACCTTCTCGTACAAGAAACAAACTTTACATAACCAATTCCACCAAATTTGGACTCGTTCCAAATTCGACTCCGCATCCCATACGCACACAATACCTCCATCGTATGCCATATGGAACCTTCACCTTCCACGTGCATTGAACTCTAGCCTTAGTATCCCGCATGATCTTTGACCACCCTGGACATCGTCTTATCCCCAAGCCGACTCCCGATCCATCACCGCAAATACTCTCCCGGCATTAATTCACCTACACATGGAACAAACAAAGAAACCATATTCCGAGATCAAGCTATCCCCAACTTGACTCTTTGTTAGCAAACAACAGTATTACATACGCATAGTATCCATCTAGAAGTCATATTCATGAAACAATCACGGATATCCAAACAAACAACCCGAAAACGAAACCAACACAACATCAGCCGGTCAGATCGCGCAATATACGCCGGTCTGACCGGCACACACTGCCCGGTCTGACCGGACCCAATCCAGCAGTACCTGTATATCACCTGTGAAATCCAATCATCTCCAAAACCACTTCGCAAATAAATTCCAAATATCAAAACCAATAATCTCCAATGCCAATTGTTCATCACAGAATAATAATCAAAAACCTTTGATTTTACAATCTCCCCCTTGATGAACACATTGGCAAACCCATCAAAAATGTTTTGGTGTTTGGAAAAATAAAAACAAAAAGTGGTAAAAAGCACATTTCGTACAAACGTACACATCGTGCTCGAAAATCCAAAGAACCTTCTCACTTTTGAAAAGAAAGAAATTCCCAATTGAACCAAAAACTCATTTGCTTCTCAAAAATTCACCTTGCTTCTCCCAAAACACTTCTCCCCCTTTTGACAATGATTTCATCAAGCATAAGAATAATGTTCATTAATGTATAAGAGCTTAACATACATATAGCATATTAAGCCATGTGTTGCAATAAAAAGAAGATGAACCCATCTATAGCATAACAAGCATGCATTAAAGTATAATCATGAACCAAAGATTTTACAATTAAGCTTGAATCAACAATCAAAATTCATGATTCCATACGATTTATAATGCAACATCTTAACAAGCACATAGGTTGAAGAATAAACACTAAACACATATACCCATTGCATTTATCATTCTTTCTCAAATAAACTTTAGCACAAAATAACCAAGAGAATTTTAACTTTTTCTTTTTCTTGAGCCTTTTTTCTCATGTTTTATCCCGGGTACGTCCCTGTCGTCAAGATTGTTTCCAGGGATTCGGTACCCATTATTTTGCTCATATCGAATACGTCCTTATCGTCAAGATTGTTTCCAAGGATTCGGTATTCATTTTTTATATTTTTATTCTCTTTGCACAATGAGTAGCAAAGCTATTTGAGAAATAACAATTCAATAAATCATATATATAAAGCATTTATAAATCAAACCATATGCTAGCATCAATATTGCACATTTGCTTAAGTCAAGTATAGAATTTAAATGTCACGCATCATCTCCCTTAAAAGCAAAATCTAAGTCTCATAAAAAGACTAGAATACATACAAGCTAAGCTAGAGACAAATAAACCTTCATAGTATTGCTAGCATGCACAAGAAAATACCATATGTATAAAACAAAGCTCTCATTTTCAATTTTTCTGATTATCATATTTTTGCTTGACAAAACCATGAGGTACAAACTCCCCCTCAAAACATGCCCAATTCACCACGAAGAAAAGCAAAGCGATTAGAATCCAAAGGTTTAGTGAAAATATCAGCAAGTTGCAACTTCGTGTCCAAAAACTGCAATTCAACATCTCTCTTCTCAATATGATCCCTCAAAAAGTGAAAGCGAATATCAATATGCTTTGTGCGTGAGTGTTGAACAACATTCTTAGCAATATTAATAGCACTAGTATTATCACAAAAGAGAGGTACTTTCTCAAAAGTAAGACCATAATCTTTCAAAGTAGATAAAAGCCAAAGAATCTGTGAACAAATAACTAGCAGCAGCAACATATTCAGATTCAGCAGTTAATTGAGCAACACTAGATTGTTTCCTAGAAGACCATGCAATCAATGATGTACCAAGAAAATGACATGTTCCACTAGTACTTTTCCTATCAATTCTACAACCACCAAAATCAGCATCTGAAAATCCACTTAAGCATATAGAAGATGAAGTAGAATACCAAATTCCAAACTCAAGTGTATGATTCAAATACGTCATTATTCGCTTGACCGCTTGACGATGTGAAGCACGAGGAGAAGCTTGAAAGCGCGCACACAAACACACAGCAAATTGTATGTCTGGCCTAGAAGCAGTTAGATACAACAATGATCCAATCATACTTCTATACTCCTTTTGATCAACAGCTTCACCATCTTCATCAGGATCCAACACAGCTGTAGAACCAATTGGTGTTGAAATTGGCTTGCTATTCTCCATCTTGAATCGTCTCAAAAGATCCTTCGTATACTTCGTTTGATGCACAAATATACCTTGAGGTGTTTGCTTAACTTGCAATCCCAAAAAGTACGATAACTCACCCATCATGATCATCTCAAATTCCTTGCACATAGTCTCAGCAAACTCTACAACCAAAGCGTGAGTCGAACAACCAAAGATAATATCATCCACATAAATCTGAACAAACAGTTGATTATCACCATGCTTAAGAACAAAAAGCGTTTTGTCAACCTTTCCCATTGTAAAACCTTTCGCAAGTAAAAAGTTCTTAAGCCTATCATACCATGCTCTAGGAGCTTGTTCAAACCATACAAAGATTTAGACAATTTAAAAATATGGTTGGGAAAATCAGGATTTTCAAAACCAGGTGGTTGTTTGACATAAACTTCCTCCTGTATAAAACCATTTAGGAAAGCACTTTTCACATCCATTTGATACAATTTAAAACCTTTTGAAGCTGCAAAAGCCAACAAAAGTCTAGTTGCCTCAATTCTAACAACAGGAGTAAAAGTTTCATCAAAATCCAAACCCTCCACCTGAGTAAAACCTTGAGCAACAAGTGTAGCTTTATTTCTCACAATCAAACCATCCTCATTTTATTTATTTTTGAAAACCCACTTGGTTCCAATAATATTATGTCCAGAAGGTGGTTCAACTAAAGTCCAAACTTTATTTCTCTCAAAATTTCCAAGTTCTTCATGCATGGCGTTAATCCACGATTCATCAGTTAATGCATGTGACACATCTTTGGGTTCAAAAGAAGCAACAAATACAGAATTTGCACAAACATCATGAGTCGTTACCTTAGACCTAGTAGTCCGCTCACCTAAATTACCAATGATTTGTTCTGGCGGATGTCGTTGTTGAATATGCAAAGGAGCAGCGACTTCTGAAGTTGATTCACGTTCTGTATCAGTACTAGTCGAAGTTGAAATCTTTGGAGGACCATCACGAACAGCATCGACAGAACCCTCAGCCGATGACCCTGGTCGGTCTGACCGCACGTCCTGCGTCGGTCTGACCGAAGGTGTGCCGGCGGTCTGACCGGCCTGGCGCCCGGTCTGACCGGCCGAGCCGACCTCATCGTCGTCATCGCTCTCGTCTTCAAAAATACGACCATCGTCCCCCTGAACCTGTGACAATGTACCTGCAATATTGGGTCTAGTACCTGGACTAGCCTCATCAAAAGAAATTTCGCAAGTCTCAACAATTTTGTTAGTCTCCAAAATAAGTACACGATAGCCACGAGAGTGTGTGGGGTAACCAAGAAACATTCCATCAGTAGAGCGTGGCTCAAACTTATCTAAATTTCCAGATTTCAAGACAAAGCATTTGCAACCAAAAACACGCAAATGTGAAACTTTGGGTTGATGTCCAAACCGAATCTCATAAGAAGTTTTTCTAAGTTTTGATCTCAAGAAAACCCGATTTGAAATATAGCATGCAGTGTCAATCGTCTCAGCCCAAAATTTTCAAGGAGTGTGATACTCATCCAACATCGTTCTAGCCATCTCAACCAAAACACGATTCTTTCTTTCAACAACACCGTTTTTTTGCGGAACACGAGGAGAAGAAAATTAATGTTCAAGACCTCTTTCGTTGCAAAACTGTTCAAATGAAGCATTTTTGAATTCACCACCATTATCACTTCGAATTCTTTTCAAAGAACCAGGAGATTCAAGATCCAATCGAAGAAACAAACCATGAAAGTGTTAAAACGCCTCATCCTTAGTTGCCATAAAGAAAACCCAAGAGTATCTAGAACAATCGTCAACAATAACCAACACAAACCACTTTTCTCCAACTGATTGCACTCTAGCTGGACCAACAGTGTCCATGTGTAATAGTTGTCCTGGTGCATCAGTCATCACAGAAACAATAGGAGCATGTGAAGAAACAACCATCTTAGCATGACGACACGGTGTGCAAACCAAATCAAGATCTTTCTTAAGTTTAGGCAAACCACGAACAAGATCCGAACCACTTAACCTCGTGAGATGATCAAAACCAACATGTCCAAGTCTACGATGCCAAAACATCACATCTTTACTAAACTTAGCAACCAAACATGTTATCACAGGTGAAACAGGATTTTCAAAATCAGCTTTAAACACTCTACCATAGCGAGAAATATTCAACACAGAATCACCACGAGAATCAAAAACTTTACTTCCAGTTTTCTTAAAATGAACCTCAAAATCTTCATGAAGAATTTGTGAAACTGAAAGCAAATTATACTTTAAGTCCTCAACCAAAGCTACATTCTTCAATTCAAATTTGTCATTTACCTTAACCAAACCTGTAGCGAGAACGACACTAGTAGAAGCATACCAAAGATTATTGATTCAGTCTTGGATGCCTGTTTGAGGGAGGAGAACCAATTTTTATCACCTGTCATGTGCCGCGAACAACCGGAATCCACGATCCACACGTTCTCCTTCCTTGCCACCAACGCCTACACACAAGCAGAAGTCGAAGCCTCAGTACTGGGGTTAGATGATAATAAAAATTTAGGAATCCAGTACTGAGACACACAACCAGAAGATCCAATAGGCATATATCCACGTGCAAAAACAGTTTGAGAATTTTCAGAAAAATTTCTCCGAGGCCGGTTTGACCGAAGTACAATAGCCGGTCTAACCGGGGGCCGGTCTGACCGCTTCTATACCGCCGGTCTGACCGGTTTCCTCGAGGAAAAACCAGATTTTCGCCACTTTGATTTTGCAAAAGCAATCTCTCTCTTATTTTTCTGTTTATGAGCTAATCTGAAACAAAAACCAACAATATGTCCATCTTTGCCACAAAACGAGCAAGTATATTTTTCACGATGAGTAGAAACATTGGTAGAATGAGATGACTTAGCAACACAAGCAACAACAGGAGATTTTGCATGCACAACATTGGATTTTGAAGAAGATGCACTCAATGTGGACATGATGCCAGCAGATTTAAACACAGTGTTCTTAGTTTCAGGTTTAACCAAAATTTCACCACTTCTAGCACCAACACCTAACACAACAGGAGGATGTCTAGTATGATGAGTATAAGGATTAAAACCTAGACCACGGTTATGAGTGCTAACCTTAG
This sequence comes from Oryza punctata, assembly GCA_000573905.2. Lineage (NCBI taxonomy): Eukaryota > Viridiplantae > Streptophyta > Magnoliopsida > Poales > Poaceae > Oryza > Oryza punctata. Next base: position 31,686,319 of record CM002489.2, on the reverse strand, counting down.
ATTGATCTAGGATCATGTTGAGGTTCTTTTTACCATCAGAAAATCTTAGCAAGGAATTTTTCAAATAAGAAACCTCTTTTTCCAAAATAGCACAGTTTTCACAATCTATCATGACATCTTTATTTTTATGACACTTGGGGCAAAAAAGCACTTCATTGTTTTTCACAACATCTTCCATGTACTCAACACGACCTAAAGCATCTTTTAATTTCAACTTATTCAAAGTACATGTTGAGCAATCCAAAACATCATGAGGTTGTTTTAACTTTTTAGCACGAATCATGTTAAACATCAAGCTAGCATGAAAAGCAATTTGATATTTTTGCAACAACTTTTTAGTTAAAATCAACTTATCCAAAGTGCATGTGTGCAAAGCAAAACTAAGAGCAAGAGAAGATTTACTTTTCAAATCATGTGCAGCATTGACATCTCTAATTTTAGAAATTTCATTCATTAAAACCTCACAACTTTGACAGTCATCATCATTAGGAATAAGAGATTTTAATCTATCAATTTCGGAATTAAGAGATTCAGTGATAAACTCCTGTTCTCTATACATCTTCTCACACTTCATATTTTTTGCACTCAAAATATTAATAGCTTCCTCAAGAGCACTTACCTCATTGTCTTCACACTCTGAATCCGATTCACCACGCGCCATGAAGCAAACACCGGAGATGTTCTTTCCCTTATCATCATCTCCACTCTCACCATCTACATCGCTTAGTGGCTCAAACGCGGCGTAGACTTGATCAAAAGCCTTTTTGAGACTCTCCCTGATCTTCTTTCCTCCTCTAACTGTACTCTTTGGCTTGTTGTCATTGGTCTTCTCATCACCATTATCTTCCCTCTTATTTCTCCCAAGCTTAGGACAACATGAACGAAAGTGATCCGTAGCACCACATTCAAAGCAACGATTTGGTCCACCTCTTTTCCTGTACCTAACATTAGTCTCAGCTCGAGAAAGTCTGTTAGATAACAAAACCAAGTCCTCTTCCTCAAACTGTTCGAGTTGATCATCGGACATGGCATTAAACTAATACGGAAGACTTTGATGAAGAAGCATCAACATCCAAAGAAGTTGAGGAAGAAACCAAAGCACTCTACTTAGAATTAACTTTACGAGAAAGAATATTCATCTCATGTGTTTTCAGTTTTGTGTAAAGCGAATCCAAAGTTAAAGTAGACATATCAACAGACTCCTGAATAGATGTAACTTTCATCTCCCAAATAGACATGTCAAGACCATTCAAAAAGTGGCGAGAAATCTCAGATTGTGTATAATTAACATCATAAGAAGAATCAACAGATCTAAGATCACTCAAAATTCTATTAAACATATAAAGATAGTCATCCAAAGCTTCTCCAGATTTCATCTCAAATTTAATATACTCCTTTTTGAAAAGATCTCGACGAAGCTCTTTAATGTTATTTGTTCCTTGATGAAAATTACTCAAAGAAATCCAAATCTCATGGGCAGTTTGAAGATGAGCAACACGATCATAATCCAAACGAGAAATCCCACTCAAAAGAATATTGCGAGCTTTGCAATTTTGTTCAAACTCAGTTTTTAAAGCAGCAGTATTAATTTGTTCAGGGATCTCATAAGGATGAGAAACTTTTCTCCAAATATCATAATCCTCAGCCATAATATAAGACTGCATCCTACTACACCAATGAGAAAAATCTGTTCCATCGAAAACATGAGGCTTAGTTGAAAACCTATTAGCAGCCATGGCAAAAACTCTAGATTGGTTAAAATCAAAAGAAGAAAACAAAGCTCTGATACCACTTGTAGGATCGAACAGCAAGAACTAAGCCAACCAGAGGGGGGTGAATGGTTGGTATGCCCAAAAACAAAACTTTTAGCGGAAATAAAAGTTACCCTCAAATTCGATGGATCGCGGTCTGATCGAAGGTGTTGCGCCGGTCTGACCGCCGGGTACACGTCGGTCTGACCGAGATCAAACTTCAGTCGAACCGCCGAGATCGCCTGCCTCTGCCTGTTGACACTGCCGGTCTGACCGCCGGTATATCGCCGGTTGGACCGCCGAAGCCCGGTGAAACACAAATCGAAGAACTCTTAAAGTGGATGACGACTTTATTGATTCTTTCTGTGTTTACAAAGTGCACCAACAGCACTCCTTACAAAAATCTCGCCTAAACTCGAAACCCTAACAAAACTATCAACTCAATTGCTCTCAAAAAGGGTACCGGGAAGCCTTACGCTCCCTCTCTATTTATACCCAAGGTAGGCAGCCTAAAGCTACGAACCATACTCATACTAGAAGTCCTAATCACCCTAGGAAATCTTCTCGTACAAGAAACAAACTTTACATAACCAATTCCACCAAATTTGGGCTCGTTCCAAATTCGACTCCGCATCCCATACGCACACAATACCTCCATCGTATGCCATATGGAACCTTCACCTTCCACGTGCATTGAACTCTAGCCTTAGTATCCCGCATGATCTTTGACCACCCTGGACGTCGTCTTATCCCCAAGCTGACTCCCGATCCATCACCGCAAATACTCTCCCGGCATTAATTCACCTACACATGGAACAAACAAAGAAACCATATTCCGAGACCAAGCTATCCCCAACTTGACTCTTTGTTAGCAAACAACAGTATTACATATGCATAGTATCCATCTAGAAGTCATATTCATGAAACAATCACGGATATCCAAACAAACAACCCGAAACCGAAACCAACACAACATCAGCCGGTCAGACCGCGCAATATACGCCGGTCTGACCGGCACACACTGCCCGGTCTAACCGGACCCAATCCACCGGTACCTGTATATCACCTGTGAAATCCAATCATCTCCAAAACCACTTCGCAAACAAATTCCAAATATCAAAACCAATAATCTCCAATGCCAATTGTTCATCACAGAATAATAATCAAAAACCTTTGATTTTACAAGATCGCCTGCGATAGGAGCGGGGAGGGAGGCGGAGGCCGGCGTGTGGAGAGCGTGCGACTCGCTGGGCAGAGGGAGGATAGGAGGCGTGCAGCGCGGTAGCTCATCGACGCTAGGTGCAGAGCGAGGTGTGGGAGAGCACACCGGCGCGGGGAGGGAGGCAGAGGCCGGTAACCCGAGCTCCCCCAACCTTGTCACCGGCCACTGCTGTTCCCAGCCGCTCTGCTCTGCGCTTGCGACGCTGCTTGAGCGAGCGAGAGAGAAATTGACGAGAACGGGAAAGAGGAAGAGGAACGAGCTGACATGTGGGTCCAGACATTAGTTGTTTTTTTTAGCTAATAACCGATACTTAAGTAAATGTTTAGTTAATCCTACGCATGGTCGGTACTTAAGAAAAATATTTGTTCCATTAACATAATTGGTAGGACCCATCTGTCCATGATGCAAGTAATTTCATATAAGAAAATAATTCAGAAACGGATATAAAATTCCAACAGTACAGTTTGGGTTGAATTAAAAAAAAAGAGAAGAAAGTAGAATTAGATGAGCATGGGTATAAATCTCTTTTATCTCAAGTTAACACCGTTAAGTTATCTTCACGAAATAGGATCATCTCTGATATCTGTTTTTGAAATAAGAATTAAATGAGTAAACTTGAAAAAACAAGATTATATTAGTAGTTAGGCTTAAAAACATGATCAAATACCCAATTGCCCCTATGTTATAGGGTAGTTTGGGCTGCACTGGGCCGGCCCAATAGGATCGCGAATAAACTGGGCCCATATAAGGCGCACGCATCGTGGAACCGAGTGCTCCGCAGGTTCGCTGCCCTATCGTTCCGGGGGATTCGTTCTCCCTCGCACCGTCGCACGCATCGTCGTCGTTAGTCATGACGCCACCTGGCCTTTTCCTGCTTGACGTATCGGAACGCCAAAAATCCGAGAAATTTTTGAGCCAAGAAACAACAGACTGATGCACATCACTGAACAATCCCGGCGTCAATCTGGGTTCAGGAGAGCGAGGAACTACACACGCCACGCCAACCACCGTTCAGCCAGTTATACCCTTATTTTAAGCTTAGTCATCGGATTATTTACTTCACTTTTCAAGGAATACGATTACAAAAAGAAAAAAAATTCTTCTATTACATATTTTATCCGTTCCATAGAAAACAAAGGGATGTGTCACATTTTATATTAGTTTATTTTTATGAAATGAAGGGAGTAGCTTGTTTTGTCACTTATTCTAAATTGTTTGTTATTTGTTAAGTTTACTTTTTAAACTATTTATTTTAACATTGTAATCAAGTAGATAATTTCAAACAGATCAAATATGTTTGGTTTATTGCTCAAACTAACCCTAACAAAAAGGGAAACTATTTTGATCCTTTAAGAGATGTTCCCTCATTCGCTTGAAAACCATTCAAATGGTTATGAAAAATTCCAACAAAAATGATAATACTTATACAACATATTTATACAACACTATAAAATTTTAGGTCCAAACTCAACTCATACGTCGAGATATAAAAAAGACAAATTCAACGTATGAATAGTATTCCCTCCGTTTCATATTATAAGTCGTTTGATTTTTTTCTTAGTTAACTTCATTAAGTTTGACTAAGTTTCTAGCTAAATTTAGTAACATTTTTAATACAAAACATACATTGTATCAAAATATATATAATGTTAAATTTAATTAAACTAGTTCTTTGTCGTAGAAGTTGATATATTTTTTTCTAAACTTGATCAAACTTAAAAGAAGTTTGACTAAAAAAAATATCAAACGACTTATAATATGAAATAGTGGGAGTAGCGTACTATTCATATCTGAGTTTGTCTCTTTTTTCTTGATGGATAAGTCAAATTTGAACTTGTTTTTTGGTGGACAGATATATATCACAATACTTTAACATTGTCAATTTTTTTCATAATTTTTTACAATTATTTATATCAAATTTAAAAGAAAAGGGTATATGAGGAAATATCCCTTCGAGGGATTACAATCCACTCCCCAACAAAAATTGGAAATATCAATTTTGTTGTATGTGTGCTGAGATGGATTTGGTTTATACTACCATTATCAAAATTTGGGAGGTATTAAGAGTGAAAACTTTCGAAACTATTTAAATTTTGGATAGCAATATTGTTTGTTGTCATACCAAAGGTTTAAAGTGTTAGTACAAACTAAACAAGCGCGCTGTATATATATGCAGGGCACTGTAGATGCATGAAGCTTATCGCAACCAAGACTTCTAGAGAAGTAAGCCTACAGGGCATATTGGATTCTACTGGTAAATACTGAAGCCAAACACTCCACGCCAGGCAGGAGTGCTCGATGTGGTCTCTGCCAGTAGAACCCTACACGCACACAGAGCACACATACCTTCGTCTTCCATGGCGTGTGCAGCGAGAGGTGGCCAAACGAAGGCGTCACATCGTCGCCTGCAACCAAAATCTCTCCACTTGTCCGCTTGTTTAATTTACTCGCTTCACATGGGGGCACCGCAAAACGGTAGACCCAGGCCGGCCGGCCAAGAGCTAAAAAAAAAAAGAAAACACAAAAGGAGCGACGCCGATCCATTAAAAAAGTTCGGTAGCTAGGCTCTCAACTGTTGTTACAGTTATGCATTCGACGGTCCCCGTGTGGCCCCCATCGCATCAATCCACTCCAAGCCACTCATTCCACTCCACACCACTCCTACGTACAGTTGCAACCGTCGGCGTTGGGCCAAGTACACCAGCAGCACACGCAGCAGCAGCAGCATGAGTAAATTAGGAGATCCTGCCCATTCACGACATGTATGTACGTATGTGCATGTATAATGTATGTATATGTATGTAAAGACGCGCCGACACTCACACTGGATATTGCAAAGAAGTTACTCACGCATGTGGAAAGCCTTGTTAAAAAAAACTGTTGCTGTAACCAGTACCAGAGTACCTGCTGCGATTCTACTGTCATGTTGTTTGTCAGTGGCAGGTTAGGGGACGAATCAACCCCGACATGCGGCCGCTTGTTAACATAACACCACGTACTAGAGTACTACTACGTCGGGACCAGGGCGACACCGGTAAACACCAAGAGGAGAAACACGTACGCACGCACAGGACAATAATTATATTTTTATTCGCCGTGTGAAATGAGAAAACTCAGGGTAGATGTATGGAAGGACATGACAGATTAGAAATTTCGATGCTGCCAATTAACATGTTCGCGGGGTTTTGACCACCCCCCTCGAATAGGCGAATACCCAACAAAATCAGCCGAGCCCGCGGGGTCGCGCGTCGCGTGCATGGACAGGCAGCACCACCGCCATGTGCGCCGTTGCTTTCAGTCTTTCACCCTCGCGTCACCGGAGAATCTCTCCACATGCGCCCGCGGCTGACACGATGGGGACGCGCGCGCGCGCTGCTCACCTCACCTCACGCCGCCTGCACGATCGCTCGCTCGCTTCGCCCGCCCGGTTGGTTGGTTGGTGGTGGTGGCCGGCGGCGGCTACACGGACCGTGAAACGCACAGGCGGCCAACCGATCGATCCATCCGCGACGCCGAGATCATTAGCTGGGGGGAGGGGAGGGAGACAGAACGGGGGCGCGGAACATGCGAGTGGTCAGAGCATGGGGGGCTCTCTCGGGTTTCCGCTCGTACACTGTGCCGTTTCGAGAGCGATTATTTCTTCCAAGATCGTTGTCGTGTGCGCTTGGCGGGCACATGGAGCGCAGCCACGGACGGAGAGCCATGGAGGATCGCGATGGATCCTGACAGTGACTAGGTAGCGTCTTTTGACATCGACCACTCGCGCGAGCCGCACCTGCATGCAGGTCAGGTCTCTTCAGCATGTTCTTCTTGGGAAAGAGAGCTATATGCTTATAGATGGTGGTCTCTTTCGTATCACCGCCGCTAGATCGTTGTACTGTGAGCAATTGAAAGTCTTGAAATAGAAGTAGTTATGAATGATTTACGCGGTCACTTTCTGCCATGTGATGCATTAAAACGAGGAAGAAGAGGAGACAAGAGCAGATTTTTTGCTTGCTGGCTGAGACTAGGCCGTTTAATTTGAAACCAATATGCCAAATCAAAATGTTGGCACGTACTCCGCACTAGTATTACTCCTAGTTTGTTAGGCCGTGATTGGTTGTCAGCATCGGAGGTGGTTTGCATTCTGCGAGCAGAAATATGCCAACAACACACGTATATTGTCCAAACTTATCTATTTTTTACATAGTTATTTTTACGGTATTCTCTACTAGTATTATCACGATTAAAAGAAAATTCAATTATTGATTTACTAGCTCTATTGCCAATGCTTGTAGAAAAAACATTCTACAACCAAACAGTCAAGATGGTAGTACCAAATATACGTTTCATTGTATTAGAAAAAGTGAATGGTTTAAAGTAATTTCTACTATGTAGAGGTCATGGTAAAACTAGAAGTAGATCCTCTTACTTAACTGTAACATATGTTACAGTTGAATATGTGCAATTGAGCCATTGACACGTGGGTATCTCATTCCGTAAAACTGGGTAGACAATTGGTCGCTAGTTGAATTTTGAGAACTTTTTTTTAATCCATGCAACCAGCGGCACGTTTCAAATAAGAAAGGTTGGAATGTATTGAATGCTAGTGGAATCAAGTAGATCAAATGCCATAAACTAAGTGGTAAAATAAAATCTGTAAACATATGACGCCGGGTACTGTACAATATTAATCTGCACACTCGTGGAGAAATGGGCAGAGTTTTTTTTAGAAAATACTTTCTGAATCGAAATCCATGGTCGTGTCTCCTGGTATATATATAATCTTCATTTGCCAGACCCACATGACAAACTAGACGACTTTTCTCAGTTTCCAGTTCATAATGCCGAGGACAACTGAAGCTCCGGTATGTAGAGGAGCACAAGTGTACTCCATGCATTAATAATTCCATTGAAAACCAGTTCGTGTCTTAAACTACTAATAATTGAGTACAATCAGTGTGTGTAACATTCAAGACTCTGCACTTTTGTCTACTTTCTATGAGAACTGCATGTGTCTTCGTCGGAAGGAAGCCAGCATAACAGGAGAGCAAAATTTATAGCACAACTTATACTAGTACTTCGCAATGTGCAGGCGGATAATGCAGCATCGGAGTTATGCTATTTGGGAGCATTATGATTCAACGAAAAGAAAAAGGAAAGGAGAGAGAAACAGAGTGCCGGTGATTTACACCAAAATGCACGTCCAGTATTTTCTTTGTAATTGTACAGTATATAGTGCTACTCCAGTTCAAATTACTGGTTGATTGTTCAGGGATTCGAACGGCAACTAGGACATAGTACTTCAGAGATCACAGACCCTGCTCAGTAAAAGTGAGAGTTGAACTTGAGACAGAAAGACAATGCATGAGTTCCAGACATCCAGTGAAGTACAGAAATCTTCTGACAGTACTAATCCATTTATCTGAAAGATTTGCGTGGTACAAAAAAACACACACACACAAACTTGATACATTGGCATGCAACATTAGTTGCAGCTCAAGCTTCTCCCTCAACATCACAGTAACAGAGGAAGATATGTAAGAAAAATAAAAGTTGCAGACAAATCGACGACGATACACATCACTAGGGGAATGCAGAGACCGTGGAGGGAAGAAAACACGATTCTTAAACCTCCTTTCCTCCTCTTCTTACACCGCCTCTCGCAACACCCGGACGCACATTTCCCGCCATATAATTAACCCGAGGCTAATTATAAATTTGTAATTACCAATTTACCGCACTCTGCACTGCAGCTTCTTGCAGGAGATATGGATCAGAGCTGTAATTAATTTAGGAGTAGTTCACCAGGGAGCGGTACGTCACGCCGGGCTTCCAGCTTGCCGGGATGACGTTGTTGGCGACGAGCACCTTGCCGGAGTCGGAGGTGAGGCGGAGCGAGAATGGCGCCTTCAGGGCCTTGCCGGTGTTGGAGTTGTACCGCCAGAGCGCGCCCCAGTTCTGCACCATCGGCGTCCATGTGCCGCAGCCGGCCTCCATCAGGTCGACGGCATTGAGGTCGCCGTCGCCGTCCTCGAACTCGATGAGCACCTCGAAGTAGAACGGGTTCGCGCCCTGGTCAACCCTGAACGCGATGTTCACGCCGCTGTACTTGCATGGCACCCTACGAGAGATTAACGGAATTAAGCACCGAGGTTTTCCATTGATTAATTAATCTGTGCAGCTTGAGCGTGATTATGTACTGATGCGAATGTGTATACCTTCTGTACTGAACCTGGAGGATACCGGCGGCGCGGAGCTTGTCGGCCATGCCAGGCTTGGCCATGGCGCCCATGGAGGTGCCGCTCATGTCGAAGTGCGCGGCGCCGGCGAGGCAGATGCCCCCGGGGCATTCGTCGGTGATGACGACGGTGGCTGGCTGGCCGGAGCAAGCTGCGTTGGTCGTGCATTTAACCTGCGTACATGGCCACATGAACGCATTGAGTTGGGATCAGCCGACCACTTTCCGCCATTAATGGAGCTACACGAAAGCTCTCGCAGCAGTAATAGCTAGCAAGCCCGTGTGACCACACACTGCTGTGTGTGTGTCAGTGTCGTGTGTGCTGACCTCATAGCACGCGCCACAGCCCTTCCCTCCCTTGTACAGCGACGGGCTCCCGGCGGCGATCATCGAAGAGAACGGCCGCTGCCCGACGGCGGTCTGGTAGCCGCAAGCACCGCCTGCAAGTTTTCACCGATTCCATTTTCAATTCCAGCTCGACCAATGCCGTGCAATGCAAGTACTGTAAGCTCGAAAGCGAAAGCAAGCGAGCACTAACCGTCGCTGCCGTCGCCGTTGGGGGAGCCGTAGTACGTGGCGCCGGCGGCGGCCCAGCCGGTGGTGACCGTCACCGACGGGCTACCGGTGTAGTTGTTGTGAGCCCGGACCACCGGCTTCTTCATGCTCGGCTTCGATTTCGGCTTCGGCTTGCTGAGTTTGCGGGAGCAAGCAATGGGACTCACAAGAAGTGAGAGCCCGACCAGTGTGACAAGTAGCAGTACCAAGGTGCAAGATTTCGCCATTGCTGCGGCTTCCTCTAGCTAGCTAGCTAGCTACTAGTAGTAGCTCGGAAGATGTCGAGAGATAGCTAGCTAGATACGCTCAGCTCGAGTGTGTTCTTGGGTGAGTTGTAGGGAGTGGCCGTGATGGGGTATTTATAGGGAATTTTTGGAGGGATGCAGACGTACGTGGCAAGAAATTTGGGGATTCTGCCGGTCGAGAATTATTGGTGAGAACGTGACAAGTTGGTGTAGGGAAAAGGCTAAACGAACTGTTGTTGATTTTCGATCAGTATCCAGTACCTACAAAATAAGGCGAGCTGAATTTCTTGTAAGAAAGTGGATTGGTGAAGTACAATTGGAGAACAAGTCGAGAAATTTAATATCATAGTATGTACCTGCTATAAGCGCACATTGTTCGAAGATCAACTTATCAGTCACTAGTAGCATTGTTGTATTAGTTTTCGGTATACTACAGAACAACCAAGAGGGATGCTACTATTAGTATTAGCTTAGCTAGTGTCTAGTTGTAGTTGGAACATGGGGAAATCCTCACAACAAACAGTCAAGTCTGATCGGGTTTCAAAAACAGTCAAGTCTGAAACCATGCATATCCGCCTAGTTCAATTATATATATATCATTCCTACGTAAAGAATTGATCTATGTACATTAGTATTGTTGCTTCCGAAGTTGGCATGACATTGTTTTTTGGTAAATTTTCTGCGTTTGCCAGGGACTTAAGCGATCCCAAATCTCAAGATTTGCAGGCAAATTTCCATTTCTAAAACTCATTTTAGAAAAAAAATATACATCTAAAACTTATTTTAAAAGTAGACTTTTTGGCTAATTAAGGTTGTGTTCGGGAGGTGAGGTTGGGAACTCACCTCCCGCACGCAAAACGGATCAACGCATTTTCTTATGACTAATTAAGTATTTACTCTTTTTTTGAAAATCGATTAATATATTTTTTAAAATAACTTTCGTATAGAATTTTTTTAAAAAAACACCATGTTTAATAGTTTGAAAAATATGCGCGCAGAATACGAGGGAGGTGAGTTAGGAAATATGGGGAAGAACACAGTCTAAGCATCCATTATGGAGTGGCGAGTAAGTATTAGTTTCAAGACTGCCATGTTTTGAGTAAATGAATAAAATAAAGTTGTTGTAGGGTATTAGGGATAGTATCATAAAGTTGTTGTTTTATGTATACATGTTAACTTCTAATTAAGGAATGCCCACATAATATAAACAAAATTATATGTAAAGAAAAGGCTATACATACAAAGTTTTTTCTTACAAAACACCTACAAACAATGATGTGATATGTATACTTTGACTAAAATCTAAATTTACTTTAACTCTCATTACATCCAGCACTTAAGAGTTTGTTTGTAAGAGTTATGTAAGAATTTTTCAAGGGTGCATTTGGAGATTATAATTACTTTCATTGCTAGAGAAATTTAAAACCCCCTTTATTACCGGTTGTAGAAACCGAGATAACTAAATCGAGACTAAAGATCTTGATCTTTAGTACTAAATATGCATGCTAAATAAAAAAATATGTGGGATGTGGGATTCAACCTCAAGATCTCTCATCTCAACTCTCACGCGTGTTACCATCCCAACTACTACACACATCTAACTTCGATAGAGATTTTTTTTCACTAACCCTGGAGACATCTTTAGTACTGGTTTGTTTTTACCAACCGGTACTTAAAAACGCTAACCTGGACTAAAGATCCTCTAGCTTTAGTCTCGGTTGGTGTTACTAACCGGTACTAAAGATGCATTTTTAGTATCGGTTGGTGTTTACCATCCGGAACTACTAAAGACGTTTCTAGGGCCTTGAATTTTTAGATCCAATACTAAAGTATCTTTAGTACCGGTTTTTAATCTTATCGAGATATTTGTGTTTTGGAGCTTAGGATAAAAGATCGTTTCTCTAGTAGTGTTTGTTGGCTTTATTTAATTTTGTACTTTTCTTAAAAAGTGAAAAACAAAAACAAAAAAAGGGTAAGAGTGAGAGTGATGGCAATTTGTGCAATACCTCTACCCAAAGACTTGAGTAAACAAACTAGAAGTTGTTAAATATGTGATCCGAATTTTAGACCTACAATATATTCGGATTAGTTTCCTAATAGAACTTGACTATTAGGATTAGCTTCCTAGTATGACTCTAAATCTTTTCCCACTAGAATTCTTAGATTTCTCCTATATATATCCCTTGTAAGCCGCACGGGTAGAGTGCGACAGTCAAATGTATCCCCTGCGTTTGTATCCAATTCCTCTATAGTGATTATTGCCGATCGGCGCCTGTGGTTTTTTCCCGTAAGGGTTTTCCACGTTAAATTCGTGTCTCCGTTGTGTATCTATTTTCTTACAAAAGTCAGGAAGCTAACTGGTAATAGTTCAGGTGTATGATGAGTTGAATCTCCGAGTATATTATTTACGGCCCCGGAGATCACTAATGTCATCAATCTCAGATCAAGCTTTAGTTTTAAAAACAAAAAAGTGGAGTAAACAAAACAACATTGAAGTAAATCACGCGATTTGAGGACGAATTTGGGGAGGATTGATCGGTCGATCGGTCTCATGATTTTCTTTTGAGTGATAGGATAATCTCATATGCACTACCGGTTAGTAGTATAACACAAAATGGACGAAGTCAAGGCCATGCCCATCCTCTTTGATAATGGAGGTGATCACGTTCTCCAACGCCCAAATCATGATAAAGAAAACGAAATCTCACGAGGTAGTTGCCCTCGGCGGTTAGGATAGCACGCATAAAAAAACCCCGAGAATTGGCGAACATCTCTGGCCCAAACCTTTCTCAAACGCACACGATTTAACAATTGGTTTACTGTCTACTGAACATCATCTTCGAATCCATTCCTTTCCCAAATGTTCATCATTCCCTCATCGATCTTTAGCTCTTGCTGCTGTTGATCATGCAGGATGGCCGGCGGCCTTACCACCACACCTTACCTGTCATGCACGAGCGATGTGACCCCCCAAATGCAACGATCGATCATTCATTCATTCCTGTGCCAGCCTGCAGGAGAATGTTTTTTCAGATTGCTGTTTTTTGAGCTTTGCACTGCCGCCATTTGCTGAATAATTTGATCCCTGTCGTCCTGTGCCATGTGACCGGTCGATGCGACGCACCCCTTTTCGTGGCAAAGAGCATAATCATATATATCGTGCTGCATAGTTAAACAGAGCTTTTGAGGTGTTTGGGGGAAGAAGCTGTATTATGTGCACGCATGAGCAATACAGACGTACAGTTCACAAGGGCAAGATGTTCAGAAACTAATTGTGTTCTGACCTTCTGAACTTCTTCGTTTGCTCGTCAAATAAGAGCAATTAATTAGTGGATGAAATAGCTAATCCTGTAATAATGGAGAGAGCTCTAATCATCCACACCTTTCGATTTCTTAGTAGTTGATGCGACCCCACAGCCACATGCACGCATACGTGCATACGTTTGTATCTGTCTTTGGATCAGATTCTATAGCCGAAATGTGGCTGTACTTGTGACTTTGTGAGTATCAAGCAACCGCCTCTACGCTATGTGCTTTCGAGCTGTTCTCGGAAAAAGGTAAATTGAATTAAAACGGTTGTTGCTAAATGGAAGACGACAGCAGTTGCAGTATTCTTTCAGAAAAGGCGGCAGTTGCAGTAGCTTGTTTCGTTTGCTCCTGTTCGTATTTAGTCGTTGTAAACTTCGATATTTTTTCTTTTTCAACTAGGACAGATTGATTATATATCCGATAAGAGAAGTAATAACAACTCTATTACTACAACTAAGAAATATGGAAGATCTGTCGAAATAGAAAACACCATAACATAAGAAATATAAATAGACGAGCATAAACACAACACTAACCAACTCTCGCACTTGTAATATGAATACAATAACGAGCATCGGCCACCATCATCGTTCCTCTTAACATTTCATCATACCAACTTCACACAACAAATCAGCGACTTGTACCAACTACCAAATACTACTGATCGGTCATCAGCGCTAATTATCATCAATAACTTGATAGAAAATACTTCCCAAGTCTTCATTGAGTACCTTGCGAATACGGTAGACATTGACAGAGATTTAGCAATACGAGACCTATGTGTGCTTTACTTCATCGCTGGTGAGGACACTGAAATGGAGAAGGAGGTGAAAGGCAACTACGTCGCGGGTCTTAGGTTTTTCGTTGATTATCTTCAGGGGCAGAGCTATAAGCTAGGGCAATTAGGGCTTAGTCTTAGGTTTGACTCCAAAATTCCCAATAAATCTTTTAAAAACTACATGAATATTTTGAGGGAGAAAAAATTGATGTCTAACAAAAATATATTGATTCGTCCTTAGGCTAAATATTTTTCTAGCATCGCCCTGATCTATCTCTACCTTTGATATTTTCGGAACACACAGTGACTAACTAGTAAGATTCCCTCTGTATATTTGGAGTCTGTAACTCTGAATTATTGTTTTTTTTCAATTGTTTTAAACAAACTAAATTGTTCAATTTATCCAAGAAATTAATTTGGCTAGCTTTTATGCAATCACGCAGTATTTTTCTTGGCAAACAAGGTTTGGAATCATCAATCATGCCTGTCTAGGGTCTAATCAAACGTCCTCTGTTTATCCTACTGGAGCAGGTGATCTTTCTGCTAAAATAAGGGAGGAACACACGCAGAAGCAAGTGGCAAACACAGTAAAGAAACCCGAACCGGCCGTTAATTAGTTGGCCGTTGGCGTGGGGCCCACGTGTAGTCTCTGACGAGTCGACGGGCAGGATCGTGTGCCTCGTGGAGCTAGCCGTGGGGTTGTCAGTTGGTGTCCGATCCGAGACACGTGTATGTAGGGGTGCCTGCTTGTTTAAGCCGTGGCACATGGGGCTCCTCTCCATTCTCCCTACTCTTCTGCAGTTCGATCGTGTCGGAGAAGGCTGATTAGGAGTACTCTCCTCCGTCCGTAATCTCTGACTCGGAAGCACGTTAGTTGCAGTTGATTTAATAGGCCCCGGCCTCGAACCCGGCCACCGACGTCCATCGGTATATATTTTCTGATCGTTTACCCCTAAAATCTGGCATAAACGCCATGACCGTAGTGGTGTGTTTTTGGCAGAAAGTGAAGCGCTAATGCGCTATGATGCTCGCATTCCTAGACGCTACTGAACTTACTGAAGTTCTTAATAGGAGTGCCGGACCAATTGCACATGGGATCCAAACATCGCCGCAAGCCGGTCTATCTAATCACATCCACACGCGTCCACAGTTGCGCCAAAGCTACAAATCACGGTGCACTGTCGCTGTTACGCACGCCTCAGTGAGCCTTTTTAGTTTACTCGTATACTCAAAAGGCAGTAAGCCCGTGTCCAAGCCGTGAATCGAGGAATCAGGGGTAGCTCCCCGCCGATCTTGGCGCTGGCTCCGGCACGTGTACCGGTGCCTCACCACCGTCCACCGACACGATCCGTCTACCGGCTAAACTCGCCCGTTCGTCGCCGCGCGCGGCAGCCGAAACCCGGGTCGAAAGTTCTCACGAATCTCGCCCCCCGCGTGGTCTCACGCCTTGCCGCTTGCCGCAGTACTCCCCACCAGGCGCGCTGTGCGCGCGTTTTTTTTTTTTTTTTTTTTTGCTCCGCTGCATGCATCGCCCAGCCGAAACATGGAGCTTTCCACGCCGGTGGACGACTTCCTGCTGGTGGGTGGGTGCTGCAGATGGCGCCCACGGCCCACGCGCGCACGACGCCTGTTTCCCCGAGAAAACAACGAGGGGGAAATACGGGATCGAGACGAACGAACCGCAGATTATTCAGATTATTGGCGATAAGATAGCTGATGCTGGTACATGAGTACGTAGTGCATGCATATTTGTGATGAGGCTGCTGCATCTGCCGACGATGTTTTTGTATTTGCTCTCTGCGCGAAATACATTATTTTTTTCCCTGAGATGGATCATTGGGTGTGTTGACCATGCAAGTTGATGTGCTAGCTTCTGGATCATGATTCCCGGTTTGTGTTTTCATTGTTGTGGGGGGTTTTAATAATAGAGAATGGTTTTGGCATCTAGGAATCTATTTTCCATGCACGAGATACATGGATTTTAGGTTAGTCCTTTTTTTGTGCAAGGGGGAATTGGCTTATTCCAATATGGCACCTGCTCTGGATAGAGGAAAATTCCAAACACCATCATTTATTGGTGTGTACATATATATGCATTTTGATATCAAAATGTTGTCCCTTGTCCAAAGCCCATGTTCGCATGCTTATAGACATTATACCTTTTTTAGGTATGTCAAATGCTTATTCACAATTTTCTCACTTATAATGGGTGAGAATTGAGAGGACGAAATTCCTCATAAGCGAAGCTAGTTAAGTCTAAGCCGTTCATTGTCACTTCATAATGCAATTTCCATCAAGAACCCTAAGACTATAGTTTGATTTGACAAACAAGAGACTAGGAGTAAAAAATCAAACTCCCACATCTCACAAGCAACCCCCATCTAAACTCTCTGTCCCCTCCCGAAAATTACCAAACACACCCAGTACTTCACAACTTATTAGTATATGGTCTTGCGCGCCACTCTAAACTATCTATATATCGATCCATCTATCTATATATCTATTTTAAAACATCTGAAAAAGCCAAAACATTGTTTTATAGATTAGAAATTTTCACATTAATTAGAGAAAAAAAGGAAAATAAGAGTTTAATTTAGGAATATAAGTTAGAAATTACTGAAATTTGAAATAAAAATAAAAATAATAAAAAAATATTTAAAGAATGGTCCATTTAAACACAACACGAGATTAAATTCAAAATAAAATATAAATATATTGTAAATTTGGATTTTAATACGAATTCTAAATAAACTTAAAGAAATCATCAAAATTCGAAATAAAAATATTAAAAAAACTCAACCTAGATGCTAGACATTTCCAACATTAATTGGAGTAAAAAAGCAGGACAAATCGGAATACATTTAGAAACAAGTGAAGTTCAGGATAAAAAATGAATATTGAAATAATAGTACATCTAGAACACAACATGAGATTATGTAAAAGTTAGAATAAAAATAAAGTAAATTCTAAAATTGTATTTTAAATAAAGAACTCTAAATAAACTTAAAATATCATTAAAATTTGAAACAAAATTACAATAGAAATTTAAATAAGTAAAGATTATATATCTAGAAGAATCCATAGCAAAATACAGTATATAAATATAGTAATTAAATTTGGAATAAATAACAAAAATAGCTGAGTTGGTTTTCAATATAAACTTTAAAAAATCATGAAAACTTAGAATAAAGAAAGAATGTGGTAGGGTTATGGATAAGAGATACCCCATAATCTTGGGTTAAGCGCGGCGGAGCCCACCATATACCAAATCTTATATGAAATCATACCTCATATACAGAAGGTGTTCTGGATAAGTAAGGAGAAAAAGAGTTCAAGTTGGAAACTATAAGGACTACACGGATCATATCCATACTTATCTCCCTAATTCTACTTGGATAAGGGAACATCCATGGGTATAAATAGAAGAATCCCTAAGAGAGAAGCCCAGATAGATCAACAAACACCGAGACGATGGACAAGTCTAGATACACCTAACCAGGAGTCACAGAGGCTACATGAGAGATCTAGCGCTGCTCTCTGTTGGGTCGAGTTCGTATTCGAGGAGCAAGACTACCCGTCGTCGACAGCGTGGGGAGATTCATGCCGCCAAGTCGACGACAGCTAGACTAGGTTATCCCAAATATTGTACTCGTGTGATACTGTTATATAAGAGCAATACCGGTTTCAGCCAACAGGAGTAGGGCTATTACCTGTCAGTTGAGGGCGCCCGAACCTGTATATAAAAGTTCTTGTATCCGTCTTTTACCTCAATCTCGCACATGCCCTGAGTGCAAATACTGTAGTCGCGATCTACAACGTTGACATTGGCGTGCCAGGTAGGGGAACTTGGTGCTAAAAAGTATCGGTGAGATGGGTTCAAGAGATGGTTTCCCAAACGATCCCCATACCATGCAAATACCGTAGTTGCGATTTACAACGTCGACAGAATGTAATTTAGAAATAACTAAAATTCAAAATAAAAATATATTAAAGACACAAAACATGTTGTCGTGATTTCTATATGGGCGTAAAAAAGTACCAACGTTCACTTTGGATAGCTAGAAATTATTACATTAATTGAAGAAAAAAAGATTATGTCATCCTGTAAAACTAGATTATAAAATTGTAGATTAAGTAAAAAGTAAACGAAGAGTTTCAGAAGAACTATACAGATATATTCTGTTTTAATTACCAAAATATAAATGATTGACAATTGAAAAAAAAACCATAGATTAATAATGTCTTGCTAGGTCGTGGGAGGGCGAGCTACTCAAGTAGCTAATAGTATGAGCAACGAGAGGGCAACCCGATGGACGGAAACCGAGTAAGGCATGGGATGCGGTAGCAGCAATGGCTAGAGGATTTCTAACGTAATCACATCGACGATAAGTTTTGATGTTCTCAGACACCGATGACAACGAAGAAGAGAGACATCACGAGGGGATGAGTACATAGGTGACAAAGAAGAGAGAGACGATGGTTGCCACGGAGAGCGGGCCAAGGGGCAACGCTTCTAAAACCTATAAAAGGGAATCTCAATGATGATAAGATTTGATTTTATAAGGTACCGATGATAACAAAGATAAAAGATGGCAGAATAGACGGGCAACAAAGGATGAGAGAGACGCGGTTGCCATGAGACAATGAGCCACAAAGGGTGGAAAAT
This sequence comes from Oryza punctata, assembly GCA_000573905.2. NCBI lineage: Eukaryota > Viridiplantae > Streptophyta > Magnoliopsida > Poales > Poaceae > Oryza > Oryza punctata. Next base: position 31,667,573 of record CM002489.2, on the reverse strand, counting down.
GACGTAAAAGCGGAGGGAGCGAGCGGGCCGTAAAGGACTAGGATGGCACGGTTGATGGGACATTTGAAGACTATAAAATAGAATCCCAATGACTACAAAGAGGAGGGCATCGGGCGGATCAAAAAGGAGTGTGGTCGCAACAGTTGACATGGCTTCTATAAATTAAAAAATCAGGTTTGATTTTTAAAATCCCAATGACAATAAAAATGGGTAGAAGAAAGGGTTACGAGCAGACCGTAAAGAAGTAGAGTAGCAGTAGTTAGCGGGACTTTTTAAAACTATAAAAGAGGAATTCCAACTAGGGTCAGGTTCAATTTTTAAAATATTAATGATAATAAAGAGGAGGAGCAGCAGGCATGCCATAAAAGAGTAGGGTGGTGACATTTAACTGAACTTCTAAAAATAACATAACTCGACAAGATAATGAACTCTAAAAACTATTAGGTCTAATTTTTAAAGATTCCAAAGAAGATTAAAAGAGGTCATAGTGTATCGGGCAAGAATTAAAGGGGTGGCGGCTAGCGTAACTTTAAAAATTATAAAAATTAAAACTCGATAATAATAAGTTTTGATTTTTTTAAATCTTAAGACAACGAGGTAACTATTTAATAAATTTTAAAGAATTATGTGTAAAAAAACAGATAATATTGTATGGGTGCTAACCGCGTAATTGCGCGTGCCACCAACTAGTTACCCTGAAAAAAAGTTCAGGTAAAATCACAACCTGTATTTAGGGAGAACAAAATATTTCTATGGGTGAAAGTGAACCTGCTTTAGTAGTTGGGACTTGGGAGTTGTAAGGGATGATTGCTTCGGTAAATCAGTTTAGGGAGTCAAGTGTTTCTATAAAAGACATAAAACTCGAGGTTGTACTATTGCCTAAGCCACAAAAGCCTCACAAGGCCCAGCAGAGCATTTGTAAAGCACCTAGCACGGCCACCACTGTGCTGTCCATTTCCTAGAGGCCCACCTTCAACTGTGCTGTCCATTTTCCTCTAAAGAGACTTTCATCACACTCAATTCATTGAAGTTGGAACTGATACCTTTTTTTTTCTCTCGATGAAAGTATGAAACACCATCAGTGAGAAGCAGAAGGTCCTCATGACCTCAACACCACATGCAGCTGCCGCCCTGTACAACACGGTACAACGCATTGCAGCTACCCTGTTGATTCCTGAAACCACCTGTCCACTGAACCATAAAAAGGAGTTCGTCATCTGCTCAACAAACTAAACCAGAAGTTGGGTTTGATCATTCGATGCGACTATGAAAGAGGCCTACGATTGGGCAAAAAATACCACGCATGAGCAATTGCATCTGAACCCACCTGACCCGATGAGCGGGCTGCTCTCCAGGCCGAAATTAGCGGGGCACAACGTGGACGTGGAAACCGGTAGCTTAGCCTACAACAATAGCTGAATAGGCCCACAACTGCAGAGACGTGCGGGCGTCGCCCAAGCTCGCGAAAAGTTTCTCAGTAGGCCGTCCGGCTCTGCCATCGCGTACGTTGGAATAAGTTCACTTGTGGTCCCTTGACTTGACTTGTCGACGAATCCGATTTTTATTCTTTAACTGGAAAACCAGTTATAACAAATCCCTCAGCTATCAAAACTAGTGCTATATAGATTCCATGGCGGTTTGGATGACGGTTTTAACTGACGTAGCACCTACATAGCTACTTTAACCCTATCCCACGTGACGCTTACATATCAATTTCATCTAGAAACTAATAAAAACCATAAGTCCACGTATCAGTTACAATAAAAAAAAGTAATTAAAAATAGTGGAACCGCGTGAGCCCCACCTATCATTCTCACTCGCTCCTCTCTCTCCAGAACGTCCTTTTCCTCCTCTCATTCCCCATCTCCTCTCTCTTCATCTCTCTTCTCTCTCTCCCCTCTAGGTGCGACGGGCAGCGGGGAGAAGAGGCAGCACGCAGCGACGATGCCCCTGCGCTCGTGCCATCCTGCATGAGGGAGCCGATGTCGCCCGCCTCCGCGTCGACGACGTAGCCCCCAAATAGCGTAGCGGCGCCCTCGTGCAACCCTGCCGCCTAGCCCACGTCGTCTTGCATGAGGTGCGTCTCCGCGGACTACTAGGTCTCCTCCGCCGTCGGGCGCGCCGACCGCCATCTCCTCGCCCCCGATTGCCCACGCTCCTCCACCAGATCTATCGCCGATTGTCCGAGGATGTGCTCGGCGGCTCCCATGCACGCTCGCCGGTGGCGTCGCCGCGCTTGAGGCCGTCCGGATGGCGCCGCACCGGCAACGTGCGGCGGCAAGGCCCGGAAACGTCGGAGGCCATAGTGGGAACAGGGGCGACGGACAACGGAGGCGGCGGTGGGGACGGGGGCGACGTAGGCGGAGGTGACGACCCGTACGTGTCCAAGCTACCCTTGAGGTCGGCGGTCGCCGCGTCCGCCATCTCCCGCCGTCGTCAGCGGCGTCGCGGCTGCCGTGCCGGCGCTGGACCTCGACTTCGCCGCGGCGTTCCCGGCCGCGCCGCACCGCAGGGCGGCATTCACGGCCACCACCACGGCCTCCGCGGGTGATCACCTCGCCTCCTGGCTTGCCGCCGCCGCGGCGCGCGGGGTCGAACAGCAACTGGAGCAATCAGTTTCCAATTTCTATGAAATCATGGAGAGGGGAGAAGGAGAAGGGGAGGAGATAGAGAAGAGAGGGGATGAGGTGGAGAAATTGGGCCCACTGACAGGTGGATCCCACTATTTTTAATCTTATTATTTAATTGATATGTGGGCCTGCATATTTTGTTTTAATTTTTAAATTGTTATATTTTGCTTCATATTCCAAGGCAATGCTACGTTAGATAAAGACCGAGTCAAACTAGTTACGTAGGCGTCACGTTAGCTAAAACCGTCGCCTAAACCGCCATGGGACCTATATTGCATCGATTTTGACAGTTGAGGGATCCATTGTATCTGTTTTTCAATTAAAGGATGAAAATCGGATTCGTTAACAAGTTAAGGGACCTCAAGTGAAATTATTCCGCGTACATTTGCAACGCTAGGCTCCAAAGGCTCATGGCTCAACAAAAAAGGAAAACGTCTATTTCGCCTCCCACAAGGGTAGGCCTAATCTGATTTCCATCCCTGAACTAAATGGTATATAAATAATCTCTTAACTCTCAAAACCGGTTTAATCGTAGGGAATTTTAACAACAATTTTGTTCTACGTGACACATCATATCCCAGTCAAAAAATAATAATAATGACAATGTGGTATCTCTCATGTCAATCTCCTTTTCTCCCCTTCTTCCACATCCCCTCAACCCCCACGAGGGAGCAACGTCATCATGAGCTCATGCCAACCCAGCTGGTGGCATCACGGTGGCATGTGGCGCCACTACCACCTCTACGCGTCACTGCATCACCGCTAGCCATGTCCCCACCTCAAGGTACAGCAGGCCATCTAGCATCGGCAGAGAAGGAAGGCCCTCCGTTTTGCCACCCCACCTCAGCGAGCTCGAGATCTACACGTCCCCTAACCTTTTTGCCTCCTTGTCAAGCTCAAGGCTATGACGGTGCTCCTCGAAGTCTACTCTGGCATGAAGGGGAGGAAAGAGTCAGGCCGGCTGGTGGCGGCGAGGGGGAGGAGCTCAAGCATTGAGATGACCAACGGTTAGGAGGTGGAGGAGCTCGATCTCTAGAGGTCTCCGACAAAGGTAGCAATTCAACGTGAAACATACCTGCAGCCGTTGGACGCTCAACCCACCCGCAGCAATGATTCTCCCATCTCGAGCTCGATTGCTGCGGAGCTGACAACACCGTTGTCGCGAGTTCCTCCATAGATTATTTTAAAATTTCTCTAGTTCAACATGTTATGTAGAAAAAAATCGTTACCCAAACCGCTCAGGAAGATAAAATCGTTAACAGAACCTATCTATCAGATTTTGTGGTCGAGGTATAGATGCGAATGAATCTAGATCTTTAATTGAGAAAGATAATATGGACTTTTTCCACCGAACGACGTGCGTAGGTGGAACCGCGGAAGCCAGGACAATCGCGTTATCCCCGGCGATGGCCCGGACCACGCTGGCTGATCGATCGGTACGTGGACCGGAGCCAACGCCCAACGGTGACAAATAGCTAGCTGAAGTCTTCTGTTTATTTTTCTATCGCAGTCGATCGAGCTGACACAAAGCTCTATCACTCCACGCGCAACAATGGCGCACACAGACCACTTGTGCCCTGATATACATAGCTCCAAGCATAATTAAACTAAGCTGGCGCCACGTACGCCGCCGGCCGTTATGCCGTGCATGCGACCACCACACCTACATATATATCATCATATATCAATCCTCCCTCCTGAAGTTCACGATGGACCGGTACGTGCCGCCGGGCTGCCAGCCGGCGGGGATGACATTGCTGGCGATGAGCGTCTTGCCGGAGCCCGAGGTTAGGCGGATGGACATCGGCGCCTGCAGCGGCGCCGGCCCGGAGTTGTACTTCCACACCGCGCCCCACGACTGCTGCATCGCCGCCCACGATCCGCCGCCGCCGCCGCTCTGCATGAGGTCCACCGCCGACAGGTCGCCGTCGCCGTCCTCGTCCTCGACCAGCACGGCGAGGTAGTACTGGTTGGAGCCGGCGTCTACCCTGAACGCGATGTCCACCCCCTGCCATTTGCACGGCACCCTGCACACACATATTCAGCGCGCGGGTAGCATGCAGATCAATCACGGACGGAGCAAAATCCAAGGGAGGCGAGGAGAGGAGGAAGAGACCACAGTTAGTCGCGACCGGTCACGACGGCTGCCATGCATGCACGGGCCCCGTGGTTTGCGTGCATCGTGACAAGCAGCACAAAGAAATTGTCCCGGATGCGTTTAAATGCATGTGACAATGTGAGATATACTACGCACACTTGATCGACTGTTGCTAGCTATATATAGCTGTAGGATATATATGGGATTGATTGATCTAGATAGATATATAGATGGATATAGATAGATATATCTTGATTACCTAGCGTATTGGACTGGGAGCTTGCCGGCGTTGCGGAGCTGATCGTCCTGGCCGGGTTTCGCCATGGCGCCGAACGCCGTCCCGCTCAGGTCGAAGTGGACGGGCTCTTCGAGGCACGCGCCGCCGGGGCACAGGTCGGTGAGGACGACGGTCACCGGCTTGCCGGAGCAAGAGGGGTTGCCGCTGCACTTCACCTGCAGAATTTAATTCCCAAATTGACAGTAAATAGGAGTAGCAAACAAACGAGTAAACGTTAGAGTTGACTGTCTTATTCTTGCAAAGCAACAAAAAGTATTAATGATATACTCATCAGCTGTCGATCGAGGCGAATTGAACGAACCTGGTAGCAAGAGCCGCAGCCCTTGCCGGACTCATAGATGGACGGGCTGCCGGCGGCGATCATGGAGTTGAACGGCGGCTGCCCGACGTCTCCCTGGTACCCACACGCGCCACCTACATCAACATGCATGCAGCACGCCTCGATCGTCAGTACTAAGCCTGCACACATATACATGGTCCATCCTCTGGTGATGATCGAGTCCGTCATGTAGATGTACCGTCGGTTCCAGAGCCGTTGGCGGGGCCATACCACGTGGCGCCGCCGACGGACCAGCCGGAGAGCTTCCTGTGGTGGTCGACGGACGCGACGGATGAGCGGAGGACGCCGCAGGCGAGAGCCACGAACGCGACGATGGACGGGAGGAGCTTGGCTGCCAATGCCATGTCGCCGATTGTGTGTATCGAACAGCAGCGCGCCCTTGGCCCTGTGCCCCTGTGTATGTATGTGTACGTCTTGCCGTCTGTCTATTTTATAGGCAGCTGCAACCCTGTGGCAAGTCGACGGCACAGTGGTACAAAGGAAAGATTAAATTCCTTCTGCTTTTATTTGTCGGGCTCGGTACCCACGAGAGGCTGAGACGGGTGTGGAATTTAGTTACTGTTCAAAATCTACAGCTGGGACTTGAATAGTACTAGTAGCATATATTTGGTGATTTCCGTGATACGAGGTGTGGTTTTGGACATAATTGCGGATTTGGTGATCATTTGCATGACAGGATGTTGATTTGTGGACTTGAATAGCAGATTTGTTGACTTGAATAGCCGGCGTGCATTCAAATCACCAGTGACGTCTAATGCAGCTCCAGCTGCTACGTTGGGTCGTTTCAGTCTCCACATGGGCCTTTCGTTTTGAACCCAAGATCAGTCTATGAGGCCCTTTGATGAAAATTCGGGCCTTCATTGCAGCAGCTTAAGTAGGAGGAATAAGTTCACTTCTTGTTTCCCATATTTACGTCGAGTTTAATTGACATCCCTAAAATCGTGATATCATAAATCTTAAACCTCCAACTTGTAAAACTAGGTTAAATTAAATCTCCATACAATATAGATGGTTGGTTTCACTGACGTGGTAAGTTGACACGATCCACTCGTGCTAACTAGGTGTTTACATGACAAAACGAAAGCGACCTCCACATGACAATCCTCACTCTCCTTCCCTCTTCTCTCTCCCTCCTCTGCAAAGCCTCCCACAATGTAGTCGGAGTCGGAGCTCGGCGAGAGCAGTCAAAATACCAGCGTCATGATGATGTCAAGAGTGACCAATGGCATCGACGAGGGTCGTCAAGCGCCAAGTATCGATGAGGACCGATAGAGCACCAGGAGGCAAAGAGGAAGGCTGACAGGGGAGCGGATGGGCCGCCATGATGAAGGGGAGGGCTTCCTAGTGTTCCGAGGCAGAGCTTCGACGACGGAGGCGGGAGCTCGGGGCTGCCCGATAAGTGGACTCATTCCCAAGCAGAATGCACGGATAGACAATGGGCTTATCTAATGGAGCTGTTTTAACTCATTCCACTTGTTCGGCCCTATCAGGGTTTATCACTTTATCCTCATTTTTAGGGATTACTTCCCGTGTCCTTCAACATTAATTCTAGTTACATACATGTGTGTATGCTTCACGTGCTATAGATGTCTAGGATGTTTAGAGCATCCCCAAGAACCTTACTGTTTGACTCTCTATATCAAAATTTAGCAATATGACAAAAACAAAAACAAACATTTGGCTTGCCAAGCCATTTGACTTGCCAAAATGCCAAATACCTCCTCTTGTTGGCCAAACTTGACAAGTCATAGTGGTTGGCTTGCTATTGGTGGGCTCCACACCCACCAAAGAATGGGTGCGAAAGAGAATGCCTATAAATACGTAACAAGAGGGAATGAAGGAAAGGACAAGAGACACTAAGGAACTGTTCAAATTGTAGCTGAAATAAACCTTACCAAATTTTAGCAACGCCAAAACTTTTTGGTAGGATTTATTATGTATTTACCAAAGTTTGATAAAAAAACTAAATGGATGCACATTTTTGATAACTTAAAAAAAGGGTATAGTTTAAAATGGCATCAATCTAAACAACCCCTAACATGTGGGATCCAAGAAATTTGAAGAGTAGGATATGGAGAGATGGTTGAGTATGCATGAAATCTAGATATACATGTATCGTTTTGGCTATCTTACTATATGGATATTTGAAGAGTAAGATTTGAAGAGACTTTTGGATATACTCTTAGATTTATTGGTTATATGGCAATAGTGATATGTATAAACAATGTAGACCTTCTAACATGTAAGTCACGCAAAAGATATGTACGAATGACCGTCGATATTGTAAAGTATGGCACATTGGTACTACACATAAAACTTTGTCCTACAACAATGTTTAGTGGGAGATCTATTTACCAGAATATAGATAAACATATATACAGATAATTAAATAATTTTAAATGTTATTAAACAGTAAAAATCTCTATATTCAATTTAGAATAGATTGGTCTAATTTTATCTTACATTACTGTATTTTGTATTTTGGATGAAGGTTCACACTGTGATCCGCCAGTGAGCTCAGGCAAGGCAACAGCCTGGTTTTGGACGGATCCGTCCAGACGGCGTTAATTGTGCCCATTTTTGTCCTTCAATCCATTATTACAGAAACACTTAAGAGCCTAGGTAAATGATCCGAGCCTCTTTTCTACGTAAAGGGAACACGACCTAATGACGCGGTACACGGCACACTCAACAAAACCTCACGTACCGTACGTGCCTCCAATAAAACGCAACTGTTCATCTAGGACGGAACAGCCCGGATCACGTCGAATAGCTCAAGAACACAAGAAACAAACGCGAACCATCGAAATTCCCCGCCAAGATAGAAGTAAAAAAGAAAACTGTTGAGAAAATCCTCCACCGTGCACCGCGGGGCCGTGCAACGCGCAAGGAGCCAAAACAAACGCTAACCTTGCACACGGAGACAAGGAAAGGATTTCAAAGCGTTTTGGCCCCAACAGCGCTCGGCTCCTCCGCTCCACAGTCTCTCTCTCTCTCTCTCTCTCTCTTATCCCGCTCCTCCAGAGGCGAGGCGAGGCAAAATTTCCAAATCCCAAACACCCCCCCAAAAATTTTGAAAAAAAATTCCTCAGATCCCCGCACTACCACGCCGGAATCTCTCCCGAATCGGACCGACGCCGCGCCCGGCCGCACTGCGGGGGCTTCTCCTCTCGCGGCGCGGCCGGGGCTACGCGGGCCCTGCGCCGCCGTTCGCGGGAGTCGGTGGGGGCGTGAATGCCTGAGCCCGACGTCGGCGTCCTCGGCGGCCGGGGCCTGCACCGCGACGGGCTCAAGGGGTGGCCTGACCTGCGGGCGCTCTCGGGGAAGATGACGACGCTGCCGCCGCCGGTGGAGAAGCAGCAGCAGCAGCAGCAGCAGCAGCAGGCGCGACCCGCGGCGGTGGCGCCGCCGGACCAAACCCTAGAGTTCTCGGACGGGCTCCTCCTCCGCGTCCTCGCCTGCCTCCCGGAGCCCCACCTCACGGGCGCCGCGTCGCTGGTCTGCAGGAGGTGGATGCGCCTCGCCGGGCGCCTGCGCCGCCGCCTCGTCGTCAGGGATTGGGCCTTCGTGACCCACCGCCTGCACTACCGCTTCCCCGAACTGGCGGACCTCGACCTGTTCCCGGCGTCCATTGTCGCTCCGGCTGTGCCGTCCCCAACCTCCCCTCTCCTCACCTGCGCTGAGGTGTCGCTAACCCTAGACACCAGCGCGGACCCGCCGCTCGGCGCCTGCCGTTTCCTCGCAGATGACGTGCTCGACAGGGGCCTTGTTGCCGTCGCCGCCAGTTTCCCCAACCTCCGCCGCCTCTCAGCCACAGCCGCCTCTGAGTCCGGGGGTCTGATGGATATCGCCGGTGGCTGTGCAACTTTGCAAGAGCTCGAGCTCCACCGATGCACTGACCTCGCCCTCCGCCCGGTCTCTGCCTTTGCGCATCTTCAGATCCTCCGCCTTGTCGCCGCCTCCTCCGCGTTATATGGCACCAGTGAAGATGGTGGGGTTACTGACATCGGCCTCACCATCCTTGCCCATGGCTGCAAGAGGTTAGTGAAGCTGGAGCTCGTTGGTTGCGAGGGAAGCTATGATGGCATCGCGGCTGTGGGGCGGTGCTGTGCGATGCTTGAGGAGCTCACCATCTCCAACCACAAGATGGACAGTGGGTGGCTTGCTGCGCTCGCTTTCTGCGGCAACCTAAAAACCCTAAGGTTGCTAGGATGCTGCAGGATTGATGATGATCCTGGGCCTGCGGAGCATCTTGGTGCCTGCCTCACGCTTGAAAGCATGCAGCTTCAGCAGTGCCAGCTACGTGACCGTCGTGCCCTCCATGCTCTCTTTTTGGTTTGTGAGGGTGCCCGTGAGTTATTGGTCCAGAATTGCTGGGGCCTTGAAGATGACATGTTTGCCATGGCTGGACTGTGCAGGTATCGTAATCACCAATCTCATTCTTCGATCTAGGTTGATTTACAATGATCGCACAACGGGCGTATATTGTGTATTTGAACTTTGATTGTTTAGTTATTCCTGCTTTATATTTGATCTGTCAGACTGCGATAGTGACTTGCTGCCAATTGAAGTAGTCGTAGGTAGCTGATGATTGGTTGTTCTGACCCTTGTTTAGTGTCAGGAGATATAATATGCTTGCAATGCATGGACCCCTCCATGTTTGGAGTCAGTATGCCACCATTGCTTCTGTGCTAATTAATTAAAAAAACAATTATCATGGGACTTGAGGGCACAAATTTTATTATTTGGTAGTGTCCTAAAAAGCCTCACTTAGATAGCCTCCATACTATTCCTTTTGTCTACTGATTATGTCTGTGCGAGCTTTGATAAGCTCCATAATCTAGTCAACCTTTGTTCGGTATACTGCATATTCGGCTAACATTGTCATTTTTGGATCTTTTAGCATACAATTGCTTGGAGAAGACGCAATTTTTTATTACAGATGTGTTCAAGTGAAAGTATTCCATAATTGCGTTATATTGTTTGTCATAATCACTTTTATTCTTCCTATTTTGTTGAGCAAGTCACAAGCTGCATGCGTTATTCACTATATTGCCATTTTAGGATGTGCGTTATCCAGCCACTCGTGCACTTTATACTATTACTTTTATGTCCAGATAATTGTGACTGGTAAAAATGCAAACCATGACTTAGATGTCTGAGCGATGGATTTCATAAAGATGTAGGTCGCTTTGATTATTCCAACACAAACCGTGCACCACTACCTGAGCAAATGGATTCAGCCCATACTTTGTTACGGAATTAAAAAAAAGGAATTGCATCGTAGGTAGTAAAAATAAATTATCGTTGATGTATCCTTTTGGCCCATGCTATGCTCTCTGCATTTTTTTTCAGACAATAGGGAGTGGTGTGGTGGTGGCAGATTCACCATGTACCACTACCACCTATTGCCACGCCGATTCTTCCACCGCAAACTGTGGATTGATGTTTTGGAATATTTGTTGGAGGAAATTTGCATTTTTGCTTATTGGATCTTCTGCCAAACTATGCAGTCAGTATCTTTGTCTTTTTATGTAGTTCTTTGGGCTACTAAATGTAGTTATTTATGATGCATAAATGTTATCCTCCATTCCGCCTACACTTCCCTGTATTTGTTTTTACCTAGTTCTGGACTAGAGTCTTATAACTGTTATTAGTACTGATCAATGCCAAGATTTGCATTGGAAGTGTCAGGGCTAGCTAGGGTAGGTAGTTTCTTTTTATAACCGCGGAATAATTTTCAATTTCTTCTGACCCGTTATTTGCTTATGCCATCGATTGTGGCATATTATCATTTTTGTTGTGAATATGGTAGGAATCTACTTCAATGAATTAGTGGGATAAAATGAATGAATAACCTCTAAAGCTCTAACCAGATGCATTCGTGAAACTGAAATTCTTAGAGTTGACATCAGATTACCTACGGGCTAAAACCATGTTTTACCTTTATCCGTACTTCCACAGTAGCACGACGACCATCTCAAATTTTCATCTGGATATTTCAATATTTTCCTTGAAATGCTTTAGCAAATATATATTTTCACTGGCAATAGTATTGTAATAATGTGGATACCACATATTTAATATTTTGTCTTCAGGAAATGGTGAGCTAGTTTACATACCTAGATATGGTCCGCAAGATGGCAACCTACATTTTTCGTGGAAAGTGTTTGTTGGCTTAATTCAGGATCTTGACTTATGTCTGCTGTGTTCTCTTTCTTTTTCAGGAGAGTTAAGTTCCTCTCCTTGGAAGGTTGCTCACAACTGACAACTCGAGGTTTAGAATCAGTCATAACCTCATGGAGTGATCTCCAGAGCCTAAAAGTTGTCTCGTGTGATAAAATCAAAGATGAGGAAATCAGTCCTGCCCTCTCAGAGCTTTTCTCCACTTTCAAAGAGCTGAAGTGGAGGCCTGACAACAAGTCGCGTCTTGCTGCAAGCCTTGCTGGCACTGGAATGGGAAAGAAGGGCAGGGTGCTTTGCAAAAGGGTATGAAGTCTGATCATCTTGGTGCTCCATTCCCCTGAGCTGACTTCATCTGTCTGTATGGATTGAAATTTTCTTGCAGCAGATCTTACCAGGCCATCAACGAGTCAAAGGGACGATGCTGAACTATTCAACAGGTGCTGCTGCTTAGTAAGATTTCAAGTCCAGAAGTTTTGCGTGCTGCTGGAATATTCTTGATCTTAGAAGTTACAAATTCTTCCAACCTAGGGCAAAAGGCGCCTTGCCAATTTCCCTATACTCAGAAGTTTGCAGTACGAAAACTCAATTGAGGTGCAAATTTGTGTTTGCGCCGGAGTTGTAACTTGTAACAAGCTAAGAGCCACACATGGCACGGAATATTGTTTCATAAGTTATGGCAGAACCTGTTAGTTCCTGACTAACAGTAGAGCCAACAGAAAATTTGTGTTCGCTGCACATACCATTGCAAATGATGGATTCATATTGTCAGGTGATATCCTGGTTCTTGAATGTTCTTGTGGTGTTCTAATTTTAGTGCTGGTTAAGTTAAAGAGAGCCGGCGCGCAGCTATCTACGGATCGGGCCCGCCTGTCAGTGAAGGTTAGTACAAGACCCTGGCCCACCAGTCAGAAGGCATATCCTCTCTCTCAACTCTCAAGTCTAAAAACACAACGTCCTCGCGCGCTCCACGACTAACATTTGCTTCCTCTCTAGAAATCAAGGCGAGCGCACCGCCACCGGAAGAGGGCAAGAAGCCGGCGAGAAGATGGCGGCCGCCGCCGCGGACTGCGTCTCCTGCCCCAGCGTAAACATGCGCCGCGTCGACCACCTCCTCCCGCTCCCGATCCCGATCCCTTGCATCGCGGAGCCCACCACCGCGTCCCGCGTCTCGCCGGGGTCCTCCCCCGCCCGCTCCGACGCCTCCGAGGGCGCCGCGTTCTACGCCGCTGACACCGAGGCCGAGCCGGAGGCGTCCGTCGGGAGGAGCACGCAGATGCTGCTCGCGATGGCCGCCATGGGCGGCCGCGGGGGCCCCTACGGACGCCGCCCGGCGTCGTCCTACGGCAGCTGCACCGCGTGGAGCGCCGGGTCGCTCACCGACCACCGCCCCGCCTCGCCGTCCCCAGTCTGCAGCCCCGTGAGCAGCAATGGAGGGGAGGGCTGTCGCGACGGCGGCGAGCGCCGCAACAGTGATGACGCCTCCTCGTTCGTCACGCCACGGCTGGTTAGTTTCCGTGTTCTTGCTACGGAGGGAGGCAGTCCTGAAGGTTCTTGGTTCTTGATTTTGCCTGCCGTTGGTCTTGATTTCAAGTTTCGCGTAGCTTGCAGTTCTTGAATTGTGCTAAACTTCGCCGACTTCTTGTGTTAGTTCTTGGAGGGAAGGTGGTTCCTTTGACGAGTCGGTTCAGTTTCTTGCATGGTTTCTAGGAACAAGCGCCTCCAGTTTTAACCATTGGTCTAGTGCCCCAATTCAAGATTTATCAATGTTCCTGGATTTGATTTGTGACCTTCGATCGATTCAAATCGCTAAGCAGTAAGGATATTGACAATTTTGGTTTGCTGTTACATTTCTGCTTTCTGAATCTTTATATAGCCAAAAACTAGAGAATTCTTAGCTCAACCATTTTGCTTGTTATGTTATTACAGGATTGCCATACGATCAAACTAAATTTAGATAATTCACTGTCTGGGTCCATTGAATTGTTACATGTAGCATTTGGTTTGTGTATACATTTATGTATGATATCTGCCGGTTTGATTTTTCATTGCCCATACGTAATTCAGAAATGTTAAGAAGCCAACCATCTGCAGGAAGAAGACCAAGAAAGGCTGCCAAACAGAGGAGATTTCATAAAGCCGTCTACCACACCACGACACATCAGACTGCAAACGCCCAGGAACCCTTCCCTGCTGGATAGGAGATGTGATTTTACTTTTGCTGCCTCCCTCCATGGATTAACTTGACATTTTTCTTGCAAAGCATCTTTTATTAAATCCGTTTGAAACATGCAGTTGAGAGAACCAATCCAGTGCCACCAAGATTCATCCACAAGGCCACGCCAGCTAGATCGATGCGCCGAGCTCACTCCTCACATAATTACCGCAGGCGTTTGGGGGCAATGGATGCTATCAATGAATGGAGATTGCCCAAAGTCAGTGAAGAAGAGGATGAAGCAGTGGATCAAACGGATTGGCAGGTTGATACTCTGTCTTCTCGTATATCCTCAGGTATTGATCTAAATCTCATGAGTCTCATCAGTTCATCTGGAAAATATGAATTTTATGACAATTCTTCCATCTGCAGCTCGTGATTGGAACTTCGAGCCTGGTGGTGCCTATGAGGGAAGCAATCATAATGCTTGTGCTTTTAACCATTCAGATGGTGAAAATAGCCCAGTTGCAGTGCAAAGAATGGGGAGATGGCCCCAGGGTTCTGCGGTAAAACATAAGGGAAATTTTGTCCACGCCAAGTTGGTTGCCTGGAAGAATGCAGAGATTCAAAAGCTAATAGACAAGTAATCCACATCATCTGATCTCTCACAGTCATAACCTCTGAACTGACACTTGTAGAAATTAGTTTTGGGGATTGCTTAGAACAAAAATATCATGCAACAAGAAAATTATAATTCTGTCAATGACCATAAGGTTTCATATAGCATTATATCTCTTGAGCCTTACATTAGAATCGAAGTAAAGGCATTATTACTACTGCAGACATGATTGCTTGTGAGTTATGACTGTCTGGTACTCTGGTTTATTGAATATTCAAAATTCATAATCTATTAGCCTGCAAAATGCCATTATTGATTAAGTTCATATGACATTTAGATTTGTTTGTCCCTGTACGAATATATTTCGAACTCATCTAGTTGTGATGTTATTTAATTTGATTAGGCTGAGAAGGAAAGAGGCTGACATCGATGACTGGCAGATGAATCAGGTTACACAGGCAAAGGAGAAGATGAAAAGAATTGAGGTATGCTTCGTATGCCCACTACATTGAATATCTTTAAATTTTAATTTGGGACATAGTCTGAATCGTCGTTTGACACTTGTTGGTTTTGTGCCTCAACTGGAAACAGATCAAGTTGGAGAAGAAGAGAGTGAGAGCAGCAGAGAAGATGCAAAAGGTAATAAAAGATGCACAAAAGAAAGCTGATAAGAAGAAAATCAAGGAGCATGCAGTAACCGACAATCAGATAGCTTGTGTTGAGAGAGCAATGGTGAAGATGTCTAAGACAGGAAAGCTCCCCTGGTCACTGGCTTTTCTGTAAACGAGTTCTTCACTTGTGGTAGATCCAAGCAAGCCGATTGTTTTGAAACCTCTTGCCGAGATGCCAGCACGGAGAGATTAAAATGAGCGCATATGCTGTCAGAACTCAGAAGCAGTGCCAACTACTGAAATCAGAATATTTGTTGTATATAATAGCGGTGATTTGTCGTCCTTAGATGATAAGGTTTTCAGGCTGTATACCTGATTAGCATTTGAACACTGTTCTTTAAACATGACACGAACAGTCAGGGCCAGATTATAGTACTTCCCCTTCTGTTGTGGTTTAAGTACTGTTCTCAGGTACAACATTATTTCCCCAGTAGGATTTGGATGTACGCATGTATAGTGGCAAAACCGACAAGTTCCATGTGTTGGTATTGATCTGATAATCCCGATATGCCCATCTTTTCCATGCTGTTAATTCCTGTTCCGTTGTTTGATTTAATGATTTGTTTACAGTGATACTACTTTTTTTTACAAGATTTCTACAAAATACTTGTTTGTCCAAGTAACTGCAATCAGAACAATTCCAGTGCATTAGCAACAATTCCAATGCTAGCTCAGGTTTGCAAGTACAGAAGAAAATAGTAGTTTAGAGAAAAATACGAGTTTATAAAGATTGTGAAATATTCTACTAGTAACCGTCATTGCGTGCTAACTAACTTGTCATACCAGTGTACCGGATCGTCCTCTTTATTCGGAGCGGCCAATCGTGTTGTAGCCGGAGACGTGTGCTACCGACGCCCGCGCGTGCTGACCCGTCTCTGCACGAGCGCTCTGACGTGTTAAAGAAGACGCGATAGCGCTCATCTCGCCTCGCGGTCTCTCCGTTCCAGACTCCCAATTCCAGCAAGCTCCGCCGCAAGGCCTCTCTCTTCTCCGGCGCCGGGAACGAAGCCGCCCTCCTTCCACCGGAGCGCCACCTCCGGGTAGAAGCTAGAAGGTGTAACATCGGGGGTAACGCATGCACTGCGTTGCGTCCACCGCTGCAGAGAATAACCGGCGACGGCGATGCCAAGCGCAAGCGACGTGGATCAAAATCCGGCGGAAGATGATGCCACGGCACCTGTAGACGATACTGAAGAAACTCTCCAATATGTAAGCAAGGCAAGAGTAAAAGACAATTTTAGCTCATGCAATCTTTTGTGCGCCGACGCCGAGCCGCCGATAATATGCTATTGACCTCGCAAAATCTTTGCATGATGAATTGATGATCAGTGCAGGTGAAGGACGAGATTGCGAGGTGCCTGGAAGCACGGCTGTCCAAGGAACAAATGTTCCGACAATTTCGCCAGAGCAAGATCGATCCGGTAATCTACTACGCTGGTAGGATGAACGTTCACATCTGAAAATCGATCGAGCTAATTGAGATAACTGATTAAGTTCATTCATCCTGACCGTGCGCATGTATGTATGAAATTATGAATTGTAGTGTACAAGGAGTTACGTTCGCAAAACGAGGAGTTCTTCGAGCTGTTCATGTTGAAAGTATCGCTGAGAAGGCAGATCGACCGGGTCAATCATCAGCTGGCCATGTGCCGTGTGCTGCGGCGGCAGGCCAACGCGTCCGCCGGCGGCCACCGGTGCGGCCACCCTTCGTGTTCAGGTCACCGAGCGGTTGCAGTGCCGGTGCCGCATGCGCCACGCGCGATGCCGTCGACACCGCTCGCGGTGCCTCTCCCTGCGACGGCGATGGCACAGCGCACACATTGCAACCTCGCGAGGATGCCGCGGCCGCAGCAGCCAAACTGCGGCGGCCGTCCCGGCTCGAGCAGAGGCGGCCCCGTCGGCTTGTCAGCAGCCCGCAGAATGCTGGAGACGCCGTGGCAACCGCACGTGGCGCCCAACGGCTGGCCTGCGGGACACGGTCACCCGGCGTCTGGGACTCTCGCCGCCGCCATGGCATGCTCTTCTCGTCCGGTGGCGCAGCGCGGCGCCCATCTCTACGCCTTTCATCGTTGGGCGCACCAAACGCGGCAGCACGGTGGTGGCAACGTCGGCGAGAGGCAGCCGGCGTTCTGCCGGGCAACGCCGTCGCATGTGCAGCTGGCGTTGCTGGCGGGAGAGCAGCAACAGCGGAGGCAGGGCAACCAGAGAGAGCAACGGTGGCACGCACATCAGGCTCAGGTTGGTGCTCAACACCAAAATCTCCAGCGATTTCCACTGCAGCAAGGCGGTGGCAACATCGGTGAGAGGCAGGGTCAGTTCTGGCCGCCTACGCCGTCCCATGCGCAGGAGCAGCGACCGCCGCCGCAGTCGTCGTCGTCGCACGAGGCGCTGCAGGCGGGAGAGCAGCAACAAGCCAACAACAACAGCAGCGGCAGCAGCCGGCAGCAAGACGAACAGACACAACAACGGTGGCAAGCAGGCATGAACCCATGATAAGTGAGCATATGGCCTGCTCGAAGAGGTTACTGGCGTGAGTGAGCAAGCAGGGTTTCTCTGCTCCTCGTGCCTAGGAGAATAGGAGGGTTACTGGAGAACTGAAGGGATTTGCTACTTCTTGTGTTAGATTTAAGGAATTGAATTTGACTAATCTGTTCTCATAGTTTGACTTGAAAGCATTTTCAAATTTCGTTTCTTTTCTTCTATTTCTAGTGTATAGGACTTTACAATCTTTAGCTGATACCAGCACTTTGCGTCGCACCACCTTCGAACTGCAACGCGGCAACACAGACCACACAAAATTCATCAGGAATACAATGCTACAAACTGTCAAAAGTGCCAGGACTGATGGCTCCCGTCACCCCCCATAATTTTACAGTTCAATTTTCCAAGCATAATGCCGCATTGAGAATTCAAATGCTGAATTGAGACAACATCTAAGACACTGTGAGTCAAGGATAATTCAAACATCAAACAGATGACATATTCGGCCTAACTATGGTTCAGTCTCCACTAGAGTGTCCTGACTCCTGAACCTCGTAACTCCTAAGGTTAAGCTTTGCACACATCACATTGACATTTCGCACAACAGTATAAACAGAAAAATACATCGAACCAACACAGCAACAATTGAGTACTTATAAATTGCATCTCATTTATCATTATTATCACAGGAAAGACACCCAGAATTGTAGCTAACAAATACAGCTCGGGCTTTTGCAACGTGTCCTTGATTGTTTTTAACCAATGATATCAAATGGCATTATCTCAAAAACTTTGAAAGGTCCAACAGAACCACAGTTCTAGGAGGGGTAAAACCAGGCAACACAGAAACCAATTTAGTTCGCTACTCTACAAAATCAATTGTCTGATAGCACGACATGAGCAGGTCTTCCAGCATTTATCACCTTGGGACAGACTGACCCAT
Source organism: Oryza punctata (assembly GCA_000573905.2). Taxonomy (NCBI): domain Eukaryota; kingdom Viridiplantae; phylum Streptophyta; class Magnoliopsida; order Poales; family Poaceae; genus Oryza; species Oryza punctata. The sequence continues at coordinate 31,649,155 of CM002489.2, read as the reverse complement.
CTCTATATAAACACAAATAAAGCATACATCAGAACTTTGAATATCTCAATTGCTTCATTATAACTTTATAAGTGTGGAAGCATACAGCATTGATGTTTATCCCTGAAACTAACAAAATAACTTTTACAAAATCCGGAGTGTCAAAACCATAAATTCTATGACTAAGGCGGATGTCGCAGTAATACATGTGCAGCATTGCCACAACAGCCAAGCACCACCTTTAAGACATTGTGTAAATGTTTCACGTACCATCACTTTCATCTGAGAAGAGAAGAATTATCATATCGTAAACTAAAATGGCAACCATGTTATAAAATTCTTTGTTGAAAGAAAAAAAATCAACGAGCATGCATCCATGCAAACAGGAAAAGTCTAGGAAAAAAAATGCAAACGCCATAGGAAAATTGCGTAGATTGTATTAAATATTTCTCACAGACATACTTGGGCAAACAGCCAACTATTACGAAAAACATGTAAAATGATGTTAGTTTATTCCATCATGTTGCCCCTCAACATGGGCAGCTAAGATTCTAGCTTAAAAAACATAACGCTAGTCTTGATTACAATTTGACATGTTAAGGCACTCATTCTCGATGATTGTGAAGCAAAACAGCAAGCTCCTTGTAAAATCTTTCAAGAACTAGCAAGTCATGTGCCTGCAGAAACCAGATGTCTTACTCAATTGACCTCAATTCATCAAAAAAAAAACTTAACAAGCGAATCTCTTGACTTATCATATTTAGCATGAAAGTGGTTAAAATGTTTTCGAAATTTAGAGAAGATGTGATGGTGTGTTGATCATCAAAGATTTTTTTTCTAAAAAAAAGATTGTACTGTAAACATGTTGATGTATCATGTATGCAGCACTATTTTAGTGCACTAGAGGAGAAAAATGATTAGTGTATGCAAAGAAATCGTTCAATGTTCACAACGGCACAGAGTTATGTCACACATCAATCACACAAATACAAGAGCTGAGCACAAAAATGCTTGGTTGAGGGCAAAACTACTCTACATTGACGAAACAAAGAGCAGCAGATGAACAAGTAATTGCGCCAGTAGCGGGCGAAGAGAATGAAGTACTGGTACAATAATACGCACGGGCACGGTTCTCACCCAAACTGAAAAGACAGGCAAGTGCATCTCATCGATGGTATTGATTGATGTTAAAGTCCGGGATAGGTGCGACAGAGGGTACCCTGAGAGAGCGCGCAGCAGCTCCGCGATGCCGTGCTCAACCGCGACGTCAGCCTCGCCGCCGCCACCGCGCTGTGCAGCGGCAGCAGCGACAACCCCGCGCAGCACCCGAGCTCCACCGGTAGCCTGCACGCCACAACCACAAAACCATTCCGTCACAGATCTGGCACCTCACTGTTTCAAAAAAAAAAAAAAAAGCGACACCAAGCCGAGAGCTCCCGAGGAGGTTACCTGGAGATGCGAGGGGCGCCGCTTCGCGCGGCGGTGCGGCCGGCGGAGGGGATTGAGCGGGAGGCCGCCGAGCGGCAGGCGGAGGAGGCCATGCGAGCGGCGACGCGGAAGCAGGTCGAGGCCATCCCGGAGACTTGGTTGGAATCCGGAGATGGTTGGAATCCGGAGTTTAGGTTTCGGGCTTTCGGCGTCGGGATGAAGCGGCGGCGGCGGCGGCACGGGCAGAGCGTTACCCTTTCCTTTCCTTGGAGAAGGGGATGGAGGTATTGGGCCATATATTAGCGGATATGGGCCGTAGGACCTAATGGGCCTTAAGAGAAGAGAATTACAATTTGTTGGCCCAAGATATAAACGAGTCGTCAAAAGAAAGATAACAGAACTCCGGAGTTTTCTTTTTCTTTTTTTTCTCCGGGTCAGGAGTGCTTCTTAATTGAGTAAATTTAACCACAGATTTTGGGACATTTGTAACAGAAAACCCTAGGTTTTACAACTTGTTTTAAAGAACCACAGGTTTTAGGACAAAATGTTTCATAAAGCACCACATTAATCCATATATCTTTTGTTTGGCTATTATACTTATGCATAATACATTTATAAAAAGTAATATGTCGTACTTTCTCAATTAACATCATTTGCCAATTACATTATACTTAGGTCTATGTAATCCATTCACATGACGCTTCTACCATCGTTTGCATCTTCACCGTTTCCATTATGAGTTGCGGGAGTTAAGAAAGAAATAGAACAACAGTATAGGGATGTGTATTTTTGGTCTCTAATGTAAATTTATGCTTGAAATACTGAGTATTATATAAGTGTACTTTGGATAAATATGAGGTTTTGTGAAACACTTTGCCCCGGAATTTAGGGTTTCTCGAAACAAATTGCTAAAAACTATGTCCCAAAACATGTGGTTCTGTGAAATTTACTCTAATTTTCATGAACATGAAGTGCCTATGGATAACCTCTTGTTTTCTGAACGTAATTTACTCAATTGCAAGATTATATTACCTTTTATTTTCTGAACATAAGTTCTCAGTTGGATGATTTTTGATTAATTAATATAATAAGTTAATACATCAGGTGGGACAGATAGCTACGCGTTCTGGGAATGTGCCAAGGGCCTAGAACTAATAATGAGGAACAGCTTGAGATAACGAGTAAAGGAAAATCTCAGACTGTCTCACAGAACTTCAGCTTCAGACGTCAGGCATAGCTCGAGTTAGGTGTTCACTGGCACTCGTCTGCATTTCCGGTCTCTTCCTTGGAAAGCTTGATCATGTCATCAATCCTCATGATCGTTATCGCTGCCTCAGTAGCGAACTGCAATGCGAGCATAGAACTGTATGAGTTTGGGTATTCACAAATTGCGATAAGCAAATGTTGACAGGCGCACAAACCTGAATAATCTTCACTTTGCTCATGGCTGGCTCAATGACTCCGTGCTCGAGGTTGTTGCGAACTATGCCGTTTGATAGGTCAAGACCCATGCTGCAGGATAATAAAGCAAATCTCTATGATAACGGCAAAGTGCAGGCGAATGGGGAAGACATTGGGTAGGTAAATGCAATTTGTCAGTGGTACAAACAGTAAAAATAAGTTAAGGAAAACAGTTCAGATATGTACTAGCAAGGAGTATGCGCTTGAATTAATATGTTTTCAAGATTAGTATTATAATTCTAAGATTGGCACAGTTGACACTGAAAAGCATGTCACATTTAACAGCCATCGCGAAGATTTGCTGATAGTGTATCTACAGGTCCTAAAGGTAAATGAGCATGAAGCTTTTTAGCACATTACCTTGATAAGTGTTGCTTATCAGCTTTTGTCTGAGCAGTATGATGAAACGCCCTGAGCTTTGCTACAAGCTCGGTTGCATCTTTTGCAGCATTAACAGAGAGCACCTGGCGTCTCAAGATCATGTTTTACCATTAGAAAGTATTTCATGTCGCAACAATTGAATAAGAAGTAGGAACTAAACAAACCTTCGGTATGATTAACATAGATTCAGCAAATTCTGCAATCGCTAGCTGCTCTCTTGATCGAAGAGTTGTTGCAAGATTCTCCAGGTACACAGAAAGTGCAGCCTCAACTGCACCACCACCTGCAACCACCTGTATCGCCAACGGACACATGAATACATGAACAAACACCATTAGTTTAATTCCCATTTCAATCCACTTTGGTGGCAAAAGGGTTGAGAAGATCATCTAAAAACTGCATTGACCAAGAGGGCAGCAGTACCATGCCAGACTCTATCAGATCAGTTTGTCAGGTATCTGTCAAGCTGTGAAAACTAGGAGGCTTCTTTATGGCTGTTTGAATACAACGAGCAACACCAAAAAAAATGCATGGGTTGAAGGAATATAAACCACGAGCTCAGATTAAACACTAGAAATGCAATGATATTTTGCTTTCCTTAATAGTGAAAAGCAAGATACAGATAGGTAGGATAAACTATCATAGCAGGTAATATATGTAAGAAAACCCATGCAAAAAATAGAGACTTCTACAAAATGGCTAATGAGCGATCGATTGCTCGCGCTCGCCACGCGCGATTAGATTTAAAGTTCCTTTTTTAGCATGACAAAATCGAAAATCCTAACCAGCGATCGATCGCTCCCAGCGATCGGTCCCCCCTCCCTACTTTTCTTTTTTTTCACTGCATTACTTTCCTATTTTTAGTAAGTTTATATACTTAAAGTTTATACACCTTAAGTCTACACATCTAAAGTTTATACATCTAAAATTTGTACACCTAAAGGTTGTAGACCCAAAGTTTATAATTTAAAAGTTTATATACCCGATTCAAATTCATATTCGGATTCAAATATTTTTTGCATAGAATATTTCTATACATAAAGTTTATACGTTGGAAGTTTACGGTATAAAAAATATATATAAGTATAAAGTTTATGCATATTAGATTTATTTTCTATTTTTTTATTTTTTCTAACTTGTTTTTTTTTTAAAAAATATGGTAAAGAAAGTAGACAAGAAGGGGAGTATCTGTGGGGAGGGACGGGTGGCGATCACCCGCCCATTAGCAACGCTACAAAATAATAATGATGCAAGCTTAAGTTGTTCAAATCAGTTCAAATATGTATCCAAATCAGAGCAATAAGCATATTGTTCAAATCGGAGCAAATATGTTTTCAAACCAGAGCAAATAAGTAGTGTTCAAATCAGAGCAAATATGTATTCTCCTTCGCCGTACCAAAATTATTGATATATGATTGTTATGGATTCAATAAATGGGATCGAAAACTTATGAAGTGGGGATTACCAAAAGGTTTACCGTGTTAGATTCAAGAGTCCGCTTCACAATGCACAATGAATCGTGCAAAGAGCGATCAATTTCATCAAGCATAAAGTCATTTGCACCTCTAAGTATTATTGAAACCTACGTAAAAGAACTGGTGTCAAATAATGAGACGCATCAAAATCCAACAGCAATCATACAAGAGCATAATTTGTGAAACAGGTATGGAGACAACACAGACCGCACTGGTGTTCTTTGTGCCTTTCACCATAATTACATCATCATCAGCAATTCTTTCCTCCCCAACTTCATCTGGATGTCCAAGGTATGACGAATCAAATGTTTCCTCACCCTCCATATCAGCAAAAGTGCTCACCTGCAAAATTTAAATATCAGGGTATCACTAATCATTCAAACAATATTCAGTGTTTGGAAAATATCCAAATATAGTATTTCTTTTTCGAGGCCTAATAGACATCACAACAAAAAGAGTACGTGAATGAATTCATATGTTACTATTGATCATCTGAAAATAGCAAAGGATCACAAAAATAGACACAATGCAAAGCTGAAACCATGGTTGCTCCCGTAGCTTTGGCAACATGGCGCAAATCCTCCTTTCGGACACGCCTCACTGCAATTGCTCCAGCCTCAACAAAATACTGAAACAATATCACGTGACAAGATCAAATCATACTCAGGAAAAAGAAAGAGAAATCTTTGGGCAGAAAATCAGCAACGTCTAAGCAATAAAGAGGCGATTTCTAGATGTCACTTGAGTAGTTGAGTATCTGGACTGTAAGATTCAGAAAAAGGACAACACTACATCATAGTGAGAAACATCATGCAACTAACTATAACTATCCACCAAAGTAGTTATTAATTCACTAGCAGATATAAAAAGTTTTAAGGCATAATAATGTATATAAGAAATAGTGTATCTGAAATATTAATTACCAAAGCTTTAATGCAAGGAAAATGTCATTCGGAGAATAGCTATAGTAAATGAATCTAGTCATATATGAAACCATACCTTTAGTGACATATCGTCAATTTCCTTGGTTGTCAGTACAACGTTAGCACCCGTCTTTAGAATTTTCTCAATTCGTTCCTTAGTTATGTCAGCTTCTTGTAAAAGAAGTAACGCCTTGAATGATCTAATTTAAGAGACCATTAAAAACGAACAATAACCTGAATAGTATATCTAGTAATTTCAAGTACACAAGAATAAATCTATCATTATAGTTCCAAAAGCATCAAAGAGACAGAACAGAAGAGAACCGAATAACGCTCAAACATTGGAAATTCATTCGGTATCAACAAAATATCATATATTGCAAGTAAGAGATGCCCATACCTCCGATTAATCTTCTCAAGTTCTCTTGGATCAGTAACAAGAACTTGAACACCCAATTGCATTTTTGTCTTCTGAAGATTAAAGTCAAGACAAGCGATCCTTGCTGGAGCTACTTTAGTAGGCATTCCTTGAGCTGCACGACCTGTATTTAGCGCATATCCGTTCAGCAGGTAGCTGTCCTTTGCACTTTTTCCATGAGCTTTCATAATGTTGATACTCTGAAGAACACAGCAGGCATAGCTGAATACATTAATCCTTTCTCTGAGAACTATAAAAATATTAGTCAGTATCTGTAGTCCTAAGTGTAGGGAACCACATGATATACCGATATCAAAATAACATAAACATGAAATCATCACATTAGCTACCAGTATATTAGGATACTTTCATGATGATGATTAACAAAGCTAATAAATACCAAATAAGGCGGATAACAAATAGAAAGTGTTAAGACTCACCTCAGGCTACATCTTTAAAGCAATTGAAAGGCTAAAACTATATAAATATAAAATATCACTACATCCAAAGAGAGAGATAAAGAATAAATCTAAAACTAGTTTGTCACAAAAAACAAAATATTGTATGGCTTTGCACTAAAAACGAAAACTTAGCAAAATGCATAGTGCTGACCTTGATTGGATACTTAATTCTCCCTTAGAATTGGTAGTTCTCACAGCTTGAACTGCATCCACAACCTATAGAACAGATTTAAATCAATTCTCAAGTGATACGTAACTCAAACCAAATTTGATAGTGAGATACAAAATACAGCCTCTGATTATGAATCAATTGTAATCAGAATGGCATAGCCGCACAACACTATCAAAACAAAACATTGCTAAGTGTGAAAGAAAGGAGTAGGCAAAACTTGAAATGCATGTACCATGGACAGCTAACAAGTTAATTTATAACCAGAAATTCGACATTCTGTTCATAATATCATACCATCAAGTACAAAACTTGTTCACTCTTAAAAAACAAATAATACAATTGAGGTTTTTTTTTTTTGCCGGGTCGGCCGACCAATTTCATTAAGCATAGGGAGAAAAGAACAGAGTACAAAGCTGTTTACAACGACATGATGATGTCAAGCTTAACTACGTTACCACGCAGACAAGGAAGCTAAAACTAGCTAGCCGGGGAAGGCGGACTACTCGCAACAATCGGGGAAGATCCCAGCTTCTCTCCAGGTCATTGCATCTTCCTTGATGTCCTCCACTAGAGCTTCGGGAGTTTTGCACCACTGCTCAAAGATCCTCGCATTCCTTTCCTTCCAAATTCTCCAACATATTAACATGAACATGTTGTCAAAAGGAGCCCTGTAGTTCGGCCGAAAATGCAGCCTTGCATTTAACCACCAATCCGATAAATTACTATCGTCGTCAGCGGGGATCATGAAGTCCACATTGATCCATAGTCTCATCAACCTCCACACTGCAGCAGTAAAAGTGCAACGTACGAACAGATGGTGGCAATCTTCGGACTCCCGTCGGCAGAGTGGACATATATCATCATGAGGCCAATTCCTCTTCTCCAGATTATCAGCTGTTAGGCATCTTCCTTTGAGGGCTAGCCACATGAAGAAACGAACTCTTGAAGGTACTCTTGCATGCCATAGCAGATCCCCATGGGGGCAGTCCTCTCTAGCCATGAAGAGCAACTTGTATGCCGAGGCTGCAGTGTAGTGTCCATCCCGCGTTAGTTTCCATCTAATTTCATCGGGGTGTTGATGGAGTTCAATTTCTTGCATGTCATCCCAAAGCTGGAAAAATTCACCCATGGCTTCATTGGATAGAGCTCCCTGCAGATCTCGCACCCACCGATGATTGACGACCGCCTGAGCCACCGTCAGCTTAGATCGCCTGACATAGGAGTACAGGCACGGCCATCTCCAGGCAATGCATCCCTTTCCGGACCAATCCATCGTCCAGAAGGCCGTGTCTTTCCTGTTGCCAACCATGAAACGCACCGAAGCTCTGAATATAGCCAACACATCCTTTTCTTGTTGGAAAGATGCCTTGGTCCAGGGCCTGTCGTTTTGTTCGAAACACTTTGCAAGCCACTTTAGTCTCAGGGCTTGGCCGAAAAGGTCTAAGTCCTTGATTCCTAATCCTCCTTTCTCCACTGGCGTGCATACATTCCTCCATGACACCAGGCAGTGGCCCCCACTTACTCCTTCTTGTCCCTTCCATAAGAACCCCCTGCACTTGCGCTCGATATCCTTAATCGCCCATTTTGGTAGTTTTAGCACCGAGATGAAGTGAACAGGCAAGGCCGTTAACACTGACTTGATAAGGCGGAGTCTTCCATCAATCGAGAGCATTTTGGGTTTCCACCCAGCAACTTTCTTTGAAAATCTGTCCAAGATCGGCTAGATTTCCGCTTTGGTTGGCCTCCTGGTGGATAGTGGCAGCCCCAGATATACAATCGGGAAATTTTCCACTCGACATTGCAGAATATCCGTTGTAGTGGCCATCATCTCAATACTGCATTGAATCGGTGTGATCGCGCTTTTGGAGAAGTTAGTCATCAGCCCTGTGGCTTCACCAAACAAGCTTAGAATCCCTTTGATTGTGTTGGCCTCCAAGGCGTTCGGCCTGAAGAAGAGAACCGCGTCGTCGGCATATATTGAAATGTTGGGGATGATCCTTCTTGTGTTCAGTGAAGCCAACAGGCCTACTGTTCTGGCCTGTTCCACCATGGCTTGCAAGGTGTCCATTGCAAGTACGAAAAGGAGGGGAGATAGGGGGTCTCCTTGCCTCAATCCCCTCGCCGGTTTAATGGGATCTGAGACCACCCCATTGATTTGTATACTAGTGTGAGCAGTGAGGAACATCGCTGACAACTGCCTTCTCCAGATTATCCCAAAACCTCTGAACTCCAGCATGTTCAGTAAGAAGGTCCATGAGACTGTATCAAACGCTTTGGAGATGTCTAATTTGAGCAAGATCATTTCTTTTTTCTGTCTGTGAAACTGTTGCACCAGTCCTTTGACAAGGATAAAATTTTCATGTATACTTCTTCCTTTTATAAAAGCTGTTTGGGAATGTTGTACAAGCTCTCCCATCCTCAGAGACAACCTTTGTGCCATAACTTTTGATGCCAATTTAGAGAAGCTATGAATGAGACTAATAGGTCTATAGTCCTTCAACAGAGTTGGCTCATCTTTTTTGGGGATCAGAGTTATTACTGCTGAGTTTAGTAGCTGAAGATTTTGACTATTGCCGGTACAGAATTTTTTCAGTGCAGCCATCAGTTCTGGTTTAATCACCTCCCAACATTTCTGATAAAATAACCCCGTGTAACCATCTGGTCCCGGAGACTTCTCCTTTGGCATGTTTTTGATTGCTGACCAGACCTCTTCATCAGTGAAGACAGCATCAAGGGAACTGAGGTCTGCTTTCGCCATTTGGACGTGTTGTAGCAGAATTTGCTTGGAGTCACTGTGGTTATCGCCCATTATAGCCTGGAAGTACTCGCGGGCTAGGTTCTGTAAATCCTGCTGCGTTGTGGCAGTTATCCCATTGTGTTCGAGGATGGGAATCAGCAATTTTCTTCTTCTGGCTTTAATCTTCATGTGGAAGAAAGCAGAGCTGGCATCTCCTTCCTTAAGGTGCCTAATCCTTGCCCTCTGCCTTAGTCTGGTTCTCTCCAATGCTGCAAGCGCCAGACATCGTCCTTTGAGTGCTGCTCGAAGTTTCCTTTCTGTTTCAGACAAGAGCCGGCTCTCTTGCGCCACATCGAACCTCAGAATAATTTCATTGGCTAACTGGATCTGCTGCCTATGCTTGCTAATCTTCTTATGCCCCCACCTGGATAAACACTTGGAAAGTCTTGCCATCTTCACATGGAGGATCACGTAGGGGTCATCAGAGTCCACTTCATTGTGCCAACACTCTTTCACCACATCAAGGAAGCCATCTAATTTTGGCCAGTAAGTCTCAAACCGGAATTTCCTTCCTCTGTAGGTACTGACACCACAGGTTAGGAGGAGGGGGCAGTGGTCAGAGACAGATGTGCTCAGCGCCTGCAGGTGAGCTTCAGGAAAACAGTCCTCCCATTGGGTGGAGACAAGGAGTCTGTCCAATTTCACAAGTGTAGGCCTTTGTTGCTCATTACACCAGGTGTATCTTCTCCCAAACAGGTACATGTCTCTAAGCTCTAGCTCATTCAGCTTGTTGCGAAATGCATTCATCATCCTCCTGTTGGTCCTATTGTTGTTCTTGTCGGCTGCGGCGGCAATGAGATTGAAATCGCCAGTTATCATCCATTTCCCTGGGCAGCGAGCTTGGATTTCAGAGAGCTCCTCCAGGAAAAGCAACTTTTCTTCATCTAGTTGAGGCCCGTAAACTGAGGTCAAAAACCAAAATCTGTCCCTCATGATCCATCTGAGCTCAACTGTGATGGACCATCGTCCCAGATGCAATATGTTACCCTGAAACATGCTATCCTTCCAAGCAATTATGACACCTCCCCTTGTCTGGTCAGCTGGCAGGGTGGCAAAACCACCGAAGCTAGAACCAACACACGTCAGATACAATGGTAGCATCAACAACATCAAGTTTCGACTCTTGAAAACAAACAATAGACACTCCACAAGACACCACCGATTCTTTCACCACCGCACGCTTGTCAGCGTTGTTAAGTCCCCTGACATTCCACCCCAAAAGACTAAAAGAAGAAGAAGAACTCGACATGAATACAAACTGGTCACACTCTACTCCCTCCCCTCCCCTCCCAAGGAAACAGAAGTCAAGCCGGGGAGGAAATCATCACTGGCTCCATAACCTCAGCGTCCACTGTAGGCAGTGTGGGCCGCTGTTCGATGTTCAGCTCCAGAAGTTCGGCCAATGCCTCGATGTGCTGCGGCAAGAGCGGTTTGTCAAAGAGGTTAATTTATGTAGAGATAATCGACTAAGGCTGCAGTTACCTAGCATTCATACTTAGCAATTAGCAGAAGGCACTAGAATATCAGAGAAGCAAAACATGGTTTGACAGCACGAGTACAAATATAATCAAGGGAAATTACCAGATTGGCAAAGAAATCACTGTCCAGATTAATCAGTTTCGAAGAAATGCTTGTTTTTGCACAGTTTATAAGAGAATCTTTGCCGAGCTTCTCAACCTGAACAGATATATTTAACAAATGCCAACATGTTAAAAAAAAGCATGTATACTCCAATATTACTGTTTGTTTGGCAGATGATGCTCTCTTACATTGACAGCTAATTTTTCATCAATATACTTGCAAGCTTCACGCATAGCGAGCTGGCAAAATGAAAAGCAGAGCGATATTCAGATATTTAAACATTTACAGGTATGTAGGAGAAACATATATCTATACTGAAGACCGAATATAACAATAAAGCTCACCCTGTAGCCACTAATAATGGAGGTTGGATGAATTTTGTTTTTCACAAGATCATTGCCTCTCTGTTTAAATGAGAACATAACATTAAAATTAGGGATCTGCAGTAGTAGGGAAAATAAACATGATGCCCATCTCATTACCCTGAGCAGTTCTGCAGCTACAATGACTACTGATGTTGTTCCATCCCCTACTTCCCGATCTTGGAGCTGAGCCAACTCTACAAGAACCTAACAGTAGGATTGCATATTGTAAAACTAAGCAGTCATAAGAAAACAGGATTATCTTGCATGTGTTTTGTTGTCAATCATCACCTTCGCAGCCGGGTGCTCAACTTCTAACATCCGCAGTATTGTAGCTCCATCATTTGTGATGGTAACATCCCCAATATCATCCACCATCATCTATAAATAGCATGTGTCAAATACTTGTATATTCCAACAAGTACTTAGTTCTGTCATTCTATGGATAAGCAAAGGGATAAGCTGTAGCATCTCGTGCAGATTCCCTCTTAAGTAAGTCATATAATAGGACATTGATAACATTATCAACTTAAGCACTACTATCACACAAATATGTCTATTAAGTTCTCATGGAATGCACATCCTTCTTCTGCAATTGAGCTCATAAAATCAAACCACCAACGCTGCACACCAATACCAGAAAACTGTACACAATACCCTAACTGTTGAGCTTAAAGTTGATCAATAATAAAGTACGAAAGCAAAATTTCTGCAATTTGTCGCACGCCACGAAGATTGCAACTTCTTAGACATGGCACCTGGTGAAAACTACAACCTTTTGCATCGAGAAATACATGGGGATCCCTGAAATTCGGCCTACAGTCCTGGTGTTTAACCACAGCAAAAACAGAAATTGCCGAAGCAATACGCCAATGTTGGAGAAAACAAGAACTAGCACGGAACAATACATCCATCTGCACATCTAGCAACAAAATGCGCACGCCCAAAACCACCACTCTTGGGAAGATACCAAGTGGTGCCACTGCCAGTGTCACATACCTTATCGAGCCCTTCGGGCCCGAACGAGGACTTGACCATGTTGAACATCGCCAGGGACGCCACCACTGCAGCCAACCAAGCAGACATGGATGAACACAATCAAGCACAAAAAAAAAGGTAGATCTCGGAACAGAACGAGCGCAGAAACCTCCCTAATCATGGGGGGCGTAAGGGAGGGAGGCGGTTACCGTTCTGGGTGCGGACGTCCTGCCCCAACTGGCGCTCACCGAGAATGTCGGGGGTCATGGCGGTGATCGCCATTGGTGACGCTGGCGAAGGTGAAGAGAGGAGGACAGCGAGCTCAGTTCGGGAAGGAAAACGGAATTGGGTTTGCCTCTTCGAGTGTGAGACGGAAAGCCCGGTTTTTGCTAGGCTTCGTTCGCGCGGTGGTAGTGGGCCTATGGGCTCTTGGCCTCCGCGTGCTGTGCAGTGGCCTTGTTGGATTGGCCCATGGACTCCTCGAGTCCTCGTCCTCGTTCTGCAGCCTGCAGCTTTGTTGGCTGCTGCCTGCAAACTGAACGTCACGAGATCAAAGCCAATACACCAGGAGATTACCAGACTACTACTACAAGGAAGAAACTGTGCAATACACATTGAAAAGAAGGTTGGCCGTACAGGTGAGATCTTGACAGAGGATAAGTTAATTCGTTTGAAAAAGATTATAGTCATTGTTCACTGGTTCTCGGTCCGATATGTTCTAATCGATGTATTATGCACCTAGCTTGTGGTGATGGTTTGATTAGTTAATAAGCTTCTTTGTGGCAGGGGCGAATGTACAGTGTAACGGTCAGTGACGACACCAATGATTTTCGGCAAAACTCATAGTTAAACTATTTATCCATATATTATAATACTATGTTCTAAGCATAATTAGCAAACTACTGTGATATTACTAAAAAGTTATGACACTAACGGATTAATTTTCTGAATCCGCCACTGCTTTGTGCTAGGTACCGCGGAAACCGGTAATGTAATATGCCTTGGGTGAAGATAAAATTTACGGAGGAAAGGCAGGCAATGGTCATGAGTCCTGGGCTCCTGCCATACAAGTCGCGGCATCCCGAGTCTCCTTTCGCTGCTGCAGTGTAGTGGTGCTTCTGGTGTTATCTGAGCTTAGCAAGCTCTGTTGCATTTGTAATATATACTAGTAGGGAGGCAGAGGCTGGAGCTGACGTGTTGATAGAGCGATTGTTGTGGAAATTTTCAGATGGGATCCAAAAACAAATTCAAAGGATCCCGGCAAACTGTTTCTCGGTTCAAGAGTGCAATCCAGTCTTCAAGAGTTCAAGAGATGCACGTGGAGACAACTGCAACATGCAAGCGTTCTTCTGCGCAGGATCCGGGCATCCGTTCTCTGAAAAGAGACCTGCTCCCTTATCCGATCCAGAGACGAGACTTGCGTGGCGTGGAATCAACCAGTTTCCAGAAAATCCATCGATCGAACAAACAGGCCTGCGGCGAAGCAGTGAAGCACCCGTTCCGCTGCCTTTGCGTCCGATTCCGAAGAGGAACCACACAGCGATAAGGTAGTGCTGCAGCATGGCGATGCAGAACTAGACCTGACATGCAAGAATATGTACTGTACATATGCTTCCCCGGAAAAAATCTTGCTCCAATTCAATCTGTCCATATTCTTCCCGGAAAAAAAATCATGCTCCAACAAAATTCTGCATTGGTATAGAGCCCCATCAGATCGGTTGCCCTAACAAGCTAAAACAAAAACCAAATTTTAAATTTTTGAATTTGATTTTAACCTATTTTTAATGTAATTTATTTTAGCGTTGACTTTTAAATCGTTACGAACAAATACATAAAAGTTTTATCTATAAATTAATTTTTATTTTCTAATAAATCATTTTAACTTATTAAAAAATATAGGTAATCAACACTGCAACAAAGTTGGTCTACTTTGACGAATATCGGTATGACAAAGTATGTAATTGTCATGTATAGTGCTCGTTTATGACAAATTAAACCATGCTATCATAATCTTCATTGTGCCTCACATGTTAATGACAATAAGTGGAATTATGTCACAAAATATTGAAAGAATTTCGTCATAGAAAATAGAAAAGCCAGGTAACCACCGCTCAGTGAAAATCTATGACGTTAATGTTACTGTATGACAATTTGGTATTGTCATAAAATGATTGCTGCATTATGACGAAAAAGTTGTTCGTCATATATTTGATAGCACAATGTTCTCATATACTCTATGATGATTTATTAATCGTCATAGATTCTTTAAACATATCTCTATCCTACTGCAGCCACCTTCTCCTTTTCCCCATTCTTAGTCGAACAGGACATCGAAAATGAAGGGAGAAGTCAGGGTGCTGTGATATACTCTATCCTTTCTCCTCCTATCTTATACCATGGTTCTTGGTATTTTTGACCAGTTCCAATAAGAAGGATCTAGCTAGCAAAACATTTCCTAGGTGGTATATGCAATCAAAGGTGAGTTGTGTGGTTTTTATTTTCTATATTTAACTTTGTGATTTCTTTAAATCCTACAAATTATAAATGTCAAAGTCAGTTGCCTTTCTTTCTTTACTTTACCAATTCCATTCTCTTAAGTCCTCTGTACATGGTCTCAAAAAAATTGTTGAAAACTCTAACCCTACTTTTCTGCACTGAAGATGTTTGATGAAATGCCCAGAGGAGACAATTCTTTGTTCCTGTACTTTTTTATTCTAGTGTACAACATAGGTTTTGGTTTTTCTCTAAATGCTACCCTAGTAAAACAATGGAATATGTGTATTTTTTTACAATGAATTATTTTGCACAGAATATGGGGATTGATATCAATATCATTATTTTTGTTCTTAGGGTCAAATGGATAGAAGTTGGATAAATGCTTTGCCATTCACTCCTACCTATGTAAATGGTGTGGCCCAATTTATGCAATTTGTTGGAAATCATTTCAATGAAAATGATGAAATATTTTGCCCATGTCGTCGTTGCCTTAATCATGAATGTAAATCTCAAGAAGAAGTAGAAGATCATATTCATATTTACGGTATGTCGAGGACATATACTCGATAGATACACCATGGAGAATCAATGAATGAGGGTCAGTCTGAAGTTGATGTGAATGATGGTGAACATGGTTATGTAGCATAACAAGAAGGGTCAATTGGTGAAGGGGCTGGAATGGTTCATGACAACTTTGGAGAAGAGGAAAGAGATAAGGACAGTGGAGTTCCTAGTTTGATTGAGGATCTATACACAGCTGCAGCAAAAGGTGGTAATGGACCTAATATATTTGCAAATTTGATTGAAGAGGCCAAGCGTGAACTTTATCCAGGCTGCACTGAATTCTCAAGATTATCCTTCTTGATTAAACTGATGCATATCAAGGTTTACAATCGAATTACCAATTCTGGATTCAATTCTTTGCTGCAATTGCTTTCTGCAGCACTTCCAGTTGGTAGTACTTTGCCAAAATCTTTCAACGAGATAAAAAATATACTCTGGGAGGTTGGACTGGGTTATGAGTCCATTCATGCATGTAAATATGATTGCGCCTTATTTTGGATGGACCATGAAAATGACAATCATTGCCCAGTATGTGGAGAGTCAAGGTGGAAAGACAAAGGAGGCAAAAAACACAGAGTTCCACAAAAGGTGCTTCGTTATTTTCCTATAATACCAAGACCTCAGAGAATTTTCATGTCGAAGGACAGAGCCGAGTGTGCACGGTGGCACAAGGAGAAGAGACTAGTTGTTGGAAATGAAATGAGGCATCCGGCTGATGGTGAGGCGTGGAAAGATTTTGATGCAAAATTTGAATCCTTTGCACAAGATCCTCGTAATCTAAGACTTGGTCTTGCTACGGATGGTTTTAATCCGTTTCGTAACATGAGCAATTCTTATAGTATGTGGCCAGTCATTGTGATACCATATAATTTCCCACCATGGATGTGCATGGAGCAATCTAATTTTATGATGGTTTTACTTATTCCAGGACCAAAAGCACCGGGGAAAGATTTTCATGTATACATGCAACCTATCATTGAAGATATGATCCGTCTTTGGAATGGCGTATCTACTTACGATGCATATGGTGCTGAGATTTTTTCATTACGTGCAGCCTTTATTTGGGGAATTCATGACTATCCTGCACGTGGCACTATGTCTGGGCGAAGCACCAAGGGCTATTTTGCATGTGCAGATTGTGACGAGGAACCTTGCTCAGAGCCATTGAGGCACAAAATCGGGTATGTTGGTCACCGCCGATTCCTGCCACTGAACCATCCATGGAGGAGAAGCAACCTATTCAACGGAAAACATGAAAAAAGGGACAGGCCAAGAAAGTTTTCAAATGCTGAAGTACTGGAGCAATTGGAGAAAGTTAAAAATGTCACCCTAGGTAAGCATCCTGCCAACAAGAAGAGAAAACGTGGAGACAAAGATAAACCAAATTGGATTGGTATCTAAAGGTTAGCTTGTTTGATTTGCCTTATTGGTCAGAACTAAGGTTACCACACAACCTTGATGTTATGCATATAGAGAAGAACATTTGTGATAATATTTTGGGAACCCTACTAGATATAGATGGCAAGTCAAAGGATATGATCAGTGCAAGACTTGATTTGCAGGACCAAGGGATAAGAAGTGAGTTACACTTAAAAGAAAATGGGAATTCCTATATAAAGCCAGCAGCATGCTATACAATGAATAAGGAGCAAAAGAAAAAATTCTGTCATTTTTTAAGTGGTGTCAAATTTCCGGATGGGTATGCCTCTAACTTAACAAGATGTGTAGATCTTGATGGATATAAAGTGCAAGGATTAAAGACTCATGACTGCCATATATTACTACAACGCATTTTGCCTGTTGCCTTACGAGGACTTGTGAGAAAAGATATATATGAGGCAATTGCAGAGTTGGGGAACTTCTTTAGGGAGTTGTGTTCTAAAACTCTGAAAATTGATGTCTTGCAACAGTTAAAAGCTGAAATTCCAATAATTCTTTGCAAGCTTGAGAAAATTTTTCCACCAGCATTTTTTGATGTAATGGTTCATTTGGCTGTTCACTTACCAGATGAGGCAATCCTTAGGGGTCCCGTTCAATATGGGTGGATGTATCCCATTGAAAGAAGGCTAGGCACTTTGAAGCGTTTTGTTAGAAATAAAGCAAGACCCGAAGGATCTATTGCAGAAGCGTACATTGCCTCTGAATGTTTGACATTTCGCTCAAGATATTTTGATGATATTCAAAGAAAATTTAGTAGAGGAGAAAGGAACAAAGATGGAAGGGAGAACATTTTACCAAATGATCTCTCAGTTTTTTCACATGGTGCCAATCTACTTGGAGCTTCTACCCTCAAGTATTTACATAGTGAATTTGATCAGATGATTTGGTATGTGCTGAATAATTGTGCCGAGATTGATCAATATATAAAGTAAGATATTATTCCCTAAATATTTCACTCGCACTGTTTGCTCTGTTATAGCAAATATGTAATATTGTCTTTTAAATCTGCTCACAAAATTTATATCCCTGTTTAAGTTTATTTAGAGATGTATTGGAGCAAGAAAATATAGATAATATCGACCAGAGGCTTGAGAAAGAATTCGCAAAATGGTTCCAGAACCATGTAAGTGTACTAGTTCTTAACTTCTTTCAATCACTAATTTTTTTTCAAGTACTATAAACTGACCTTTCCTATAGATTCAAGGTTTACATGAAGAGGGATCGGTTGAAATTAGTGAAGGCCTTTATGCATTGTCGCATGGTCCAAACAAGCGTGTGAGATCATATTCATCCTGCATTGTGAATGGCGTCCGATATAACACAGTAGCTCGTGAGAATAATAAGAAAACTCAAAATTCTGGCATCAAGACTGAAGGTACTCACAACAATGAAACAATAGAATTCTATGGTGTCCTCACGGAAATTATTGAGTTGACATACATACAAAATAATAACAGGACCCGTTCTGTGATTCTGTTTCGATGTGAATGGTACGATCTCGGGGGAAAGAAGTATCGTATAAGAAATGATGGGTACTTAAAAAGCATTAATGTTGGAAGTCATTGGTACAAGAATGATCCATTTATTTTGGCCACACAGGCATCACAAGTATTTTATCTGGAGGATACAAAACTAGGAAAAAATTGGCGAGTTGTGCAGAATTTCAATCACAGGCATATATTTGATGTGTCTGAAATTGACAGAAGCAAGGTAAATGATGCAGACCTGCAACAGATGTCTGAAAATGCATACCAGCAAGATAATTCTTCATCTGGAGTTTGTGTGCTGAATTATATTGATCCTATCGTAGAAACTCTGCACTGTGACGATGATGCTAATGATAGCAATATTGATGCTACAGTTATTGATAAGATTAGCAAAGAAAATGAGGGTCCTACTGCTAGCGAACATGACAGTGAAGATGAAGATGAAGATGAAACTCTATTTGAGTACTATAGTGATGTTGAAGCCAATGACCCAACAAATTCAAGTGATGATGAATAGGATGCTTGTTGTTAGCAAAATGTAATTTATCACATTTTGTTCATGCAATTGTATGTCAGGATACCATTGCCATGGTTCTGGAATTTAATATTCAGTTTGCTTATCGATGACAAGAATGTGCTAAATTTATATGACAAAATGACAAAAAGAAGAAGTTTTCCCTTTAGTTTTCCCATAAATAATCATAATTTTGAACAATCAACTACAGTTGTTAGCTTATGCCATAAAAAAGTAAATTAAAAGAGGACTATAAAAACCTTGACCCGGTTAAGATGGCTCAAGGCATTAAATTAAGTCAAGATAAACCCCCTGAAGACAACACCCGACCGGACATGCCTAACCTCACTTAGAGAGGTCAGCCACCCCTTAAGGCCTTGTTCGTTTAATCCCCAAGAGAAAAGGATTGAAGGCGATTGAGAGAAAATAATTTCACACCATAATAGATGTGGAATAAATCCTCTTCAAATCCTCCACAATCCCCCCATGAGAGGATTAAACGAACAAGGCCTAAGTGGGGACTTTGCCAATGCACTACAAGCGCGTTCACTTTAAAGAGGGCTAACATTGTTCGCTGTGACTAATTCCCCTATGAATGGACACATATATCTACACTGATCTTATTTTTCTATTATGATATATACAATAAATAAATGCATATTTACTTTTATTATAGTACTTTGAAATATAAATCTAAATATGTTATGCTAGTTCTATTAAACTAAATATTTCTAAAGTTATTAATAATTAAAATTACAAAAGTTATTGATAGTCAAAATCATGGAACCATTGAGAGTATGTGTAATATGTAAAACTTCCAAATAACATTCATCAAGTTTAACTGCAACATTTTAAATTTGGTTTGAAACACATAAAATTTCTTGGAAATGTTCGATTCCCGTAGGAATCGGGACAATTTTGACATCCAAAATAATTCATTAGTTGGTTAAGTTGTAATACCTTTAGAACTTTATATAAATATTGATTTTAAATTTGGGAGAAATATGAATTTTATTTTGCTTGGTATTAATCTTAAAATTGGTTATTCTATTTACTATTTTACTTTTTTCAGCAATGTACAAATAGACTTGGTTATTAAAAAAAACTTATAAGGAACTTTCCCTCCAAAAGGTGACTAAAAATTTCGTGGGGGCGCCAAAACAGAACATGAAAGGGCACAACTGCCCTTAGGTTTTCTGCCTTGGCTGTTCTCTTCCATAGGACAGTTATGTAATCCTCGGTGTACTATATAAGCTTCTCCCACCAGGATTTCTCATCTCCCTCCATCAGTGCCTCCACAAGCTGCCCCCTTTCTACACACACCCTCCATCCTGCAGCCACACTCTCTCTCCTCTCCTCAAATTCGTGCAAACCCATAGCAGTAAAAGAGCAAATCTCACCATCAGACTAAGGATAGGAGTCCTGGATCCACCTCTGTCCAGATGTGAAGGGGATCTTGGAGTCACTCCACCACAGGTCCTCTCCTTGCAAATGGGTTTTGCCCCTCGCCCTCATCTAATTATTTTTTTTAGGTAGAGTAGCATGTAAAGATTTGTCACTGCTGATTGATAGAAACTACAATATTTTGTTGTGTGTATTGGTCTTTAGCTGACGCATCACATTTTGATTTTTATATGTAAGCCTGCCTTATTAATTTTACTTGTACTATGCTCTGTAAGTATATTTTACAACTATCTGTACACTGAACTTGTTATCTAGATTTGCTTCAATAGTTTCATTAGGGCTATTTTAAGGTACATTTATAGGAATCATGATTCCAAGCTAGATAGGATAAAAAGTACATTAAAACCCTCTTATTCCATTGCACCTCTTACTCAATATTAGAAGCAATGGAACTTACGGACTACGAGCGGAGGCGGAATGAGAACATAAAGATCAATGAAGCACGGGTGAAGTCCCTACACATGCGTAAATTAGCAGCATCCCTTAGCTTGTCCACCAAGAGGAAGAATAGCAATGAACACACAAAACGTCATAAGAACATGAGCCGAGAAGATGAGGGATCCGAATCGGAATATGATCCAGGCATTGACAAAGGTACTGAATCTGATGAAAATGAGCTAGAGCTTGAGCAGGAAGAAATAGGACATGACGTGCTTGAAGAAGAGATATGCAAATCTTCTAGGCCACAGGTTAAGGTGCTAATCATTCTTCTATGCCTATTAATATAACTAACTGAAATTTCATTTCTTTCCATTTGGATTATTGTTCGTACTAATATGTAGTGTTTTTGTTTTGCATGAGGTACTAATATGTTTTCTTGATCTAGCAGGCTTCTTCAATGGGTCCTGGAGGTAAACGCCATTCAAAAGCACCTAGAAGCACTAATGATGTGCGATCAAATTCTGCAGTGTGCACAAGATCACAATCATCTGCATTGAACGGCCCACAAGTTGATGGAATGAATATGCCAACTCCTTTCAACACTTCAGTAAGAGGCCAAAGCCGGCTAGGCAACAATATTGGCAAAGCTAATTCAACTTCTAACACTGATCATGCTATAATTGATGGTGATGCACGTGAGGGTCTTGCACAAGTTCACTCAAATTCTAGCGCTGCTCTAGTTGTTGGAGGTACGATAGATTTTTTGTTTGTTATATGTGTATATTTCTTCTAGCACGAGTATCATTCACGTTTGATTGCTAGATACACCTCCTCCCAAGATGCGTGATGTGCGTAAACGGACTATGGGTCATGGGCTTGACAGGATAAATGAACGACAAGGTAGAAGGATGGCTATTTCTGTAGCTGAAGGGAAGATACGACCTGAAAATCCAGTACATGCAGCAAACTAGCATCTGAATGTGGTGTTGCCCTTAGAGATCATTTGCCTATATATCCACACTGGAAGGACTATAAAAAGATCCATAAAAATGATAACAGTGAAGGAGCCACAACTGTAAACATTGATCATATCTCAAAAGTACTAGGTGTAGTAGCGGTAAGTGTACTGTACCTTTCCCATCAGGTTTCAAATTGTCTAATTGGATGCATTGAAATTAATTTTTTTTTTGTATACATTACTTTATTAGACAAGATTAGCTGTTGATGTTGACCATGATGGACCAAGCAAAAATGCATGTGTCGACATAGTTAAGAAGGGTGTCAGGCAACAACGTTACAATCTGAAAAAGGAGTATTTTAATGGACTATCAGAGGAACAAATCATGTTAAGAGGTCCACCACCAAATGTACAGAGTGATGACTGGGCAAAACTTCTTAAGAAGTGGAATGATCCAAAGCACAAGGTGAAAATCTCATAAACTCAAGTGCTCTAAATTAATTTACCTATGTGGCATCTAATAATTGACCTTTTTATTATATTTTCATTCCAGCAAACCTGTGAGAAGAACAAAGAAAATCGAGGTCAAGTCAGGCTTCACCAAAGGACAGGATCTCGATGCTACATTGCACACCGCTTCTCTCTTGTAAGCGCGCGCGGGGGCGTGTGTGTCCATTTTTATCAAATAAAGCATGTTTATGTAGTTTCAATTTATAACTTATGTCTTGATCTTGCAGAAGCCAAAGTTTCAAAATAGAGAGCCAGATGCTATTGAATTCTTTGGTGAATGTATGACTAGCTCCAAGAAGGGTTGTACT
Source organism: Oryza punctata (assembly GCA_000573905.2). Taxonomy (NCBI): domain Eukaryota; kingdom Viridiplantae; phylum Streptophyta; class Magnoliopsida; order Poales; family Poaceae; genus Oryza; species Oryza punctata. The sequence goes on along the minus strand of CM002489.2, from coordinate 31,626,617 downwards.
GAATTCGCAAAGCAAGTCATTGTGAGTTATTCTCCTTTACTTTTGAAAGTCATTGCTTATCTTTATATTCATAGTAAAACTAATACATATCATGACAATGTTTCTCCAATGTGAGTATATTTATGTGTTTCAACTCTACAATTCAATGGTGTTGGCTGAATAGGGATAAACGTTTAGTTTAAATTTACTTTCCCGGATCCATATACTTGTATAGTAATTGATTTTTGCTGTAGGACAAGATGGAATTAGAAAAGCAACGTGAACCTGATGAAGGTGAGGAACCAAAGTCTCCAACTCAAATTGTTGCTGAAACTCTCAGCCAAGTGAGCAACACTAGCCAATTCATTCCAAACATGGGCATTTCTTTACCATCCAAGAAAGCAAAAACAATTGTTTCGAGTGGTCCAATTGATGAGATTGTGCAAGCCGAGAGAGAAAAAGCTGCTAAAGTACAGGAGGAATTGCTTCATCGAATTGCATCTCAAGAAGAGGCACTTAATTCTAACAAAGCAGAACTTGATTCTACAAAAGAAGAACTTCAATCTACAAAGGACGACATAAGGCAAATGAGACTAAGGCAGGCAGAAACTGAATTGATGCTTCGACGTTTGCTGGAAGAGCGAGATACACAATCCAATGCTCATGGTGGAAGTAGTATAAGGACTCCATGATCGTATTTGCTTGTGAAGGGTATTTTGCAACTATGGTGGTTTTCTGCTAGGAAGTATGTGGTTAGCGTGTGTGTTTTGTGAAGGCCAGGACTTAGTGAAGTTCTAATAGGAAAAATATATTTTGGGTAGTACATATATAGGATATGTAGATAGTATGTCTAGCTAGTACAAGTAGTGCTTGGATATATGACATGGTCTGGGAGTATGTTGGTTTGTACCTGTGCAAGACTTATGGGTACTTAGCATGTATTTTGGAACCCGCCTGACACTTGAATGATATGGTTTAATGTATTAGTATGTTCTTGATGTGCTCTAATATTGTTATGCACAATAATATTTAAAATTAGTGTTGATGATATATGTGCAAATTATTCCATGACAATCTTTTCTTGTCTAGTGATAGTGATATTTCATAGCTAATTTTGATGATAACCGTTCGTCATAAGAGACAATAATGAGGGTTCCTGCCAACTTCGTTTATGACGAAAAAGGATATTGGTGACGTGTGTGATCAGCACACTATGACACAACTGTAATGTCATAAATCATATTAATATATGACGATAAACATATTCGTCACCAAACTTTTATGACGTTTATAAAAATTTTCGTCACCCCGTATTTTTAGCGACACGTCATCTATGACGAGCTGTATGACGCTGAAATTATGAAAAAATATTGTTTATGACAAAAAAATTGGGCTATTGTGATGTTTTTCCTTTGTCATAGTAGGCCAAAATTCTTGTAGTGCAATGAGACTCATATTTGATGTCATATTTGATGTAGTACTCCGTGTATGGTTAGCTAGCACCATACATGCATCATGGCTTCACCATTTCATTGCATATGTCTGTACGTGCCCTGGCCGACGCATGGGCCGTACTCCGTACCTCGCACGTTACTCGCTTGGACTAATTCAGGCGGTGCGGCAGGTGCATTGCAAGAATCAATCGGTCGATCGATCGGCACACATGCCGCAGCAGTGGTCGCGACGACGGCGCCCACACGGAGTATACATGATGCACCGTATCTGCATTGGCTCAGTTCAATGGATCTCGGCGGTTTGCCGTACTTCTGCATCGATCCCCTACATCCAACTATTCATCTATCAATAATAATCTCCTGGTTCTACAGCAAGACCGTGTGCAGTGATGATCAAAAAAAAAAAAAAGAGCGTGTGCAGTGCGTACGCGTGTGCATGCATGTTGTGTCCGTGCTGTCAAGTGCGACGTCTCAATCCATGATTAAGTTAAGCGGGTAAGCGTCTACAGGATTCTTCCGGTCTAAGCGATTAGCCAGGGACCCCTGAATATGAACAATATATAAATCACTCGGGTCGGAGACGTAATCTCGATCCGTCCATGGACGTGAAGGACCGACGGCCGAACCGACCTACTAGTAGCTGCTCATCCGGCGACGATGTGGTGGGGACTGGGGAGTACCGGACGGCTTATAAATGTGCTGCACACGATATCGATCGATCGATCGATATGATTAATCGTACGCGTAAGTCTGGCCCCTGGGCACCGAACCATAGACCCCAACCAGCGTACGTACGATCTGCTAAAGTACTGCTACAGCATTAACTGTTTTCGTTCTCTCCTGAAGGTACGTACGGTGGTGTCTAGCTTGTTCTTTGTTCACGTCGCCCTGTATAGAAAAAGTCGCGCGTAATTGCATAACGTTCGTAAGTTTTGGGTCAGCCTTGATCATCAGTTCATCACAAAGCACCAACCAGGCAACCATAGTATTACGGGAAAGCAGTTAAAACCTTCGAGCTCTGAACAACAAAACAGATAACTGACGCGGCGACTACTTGCGCCACTCCTTTCCCCCTCCATCCAATACACGTACGTACGCACGGACACGTGGCCCGTCTCCAACCCGGTCGGCCCCCGCCTCGCCCAACCAAAAACCGCGCACCTGGGAAGGGCCCCCCACGCAGCACGCCGCCGCCCACTCTGCCACCACCATCCACCCACGATCCCTATCTCTCTCTCTCTCACGCGGACTGCACCGTCACACTCACACTCTCTCGGTCTCTCCCTGGAGAGTATTAAAACCCTTCTCCGTCCATTCGATCCTGCCACTTCCTTCTCTCTCGCCACGATCTCCTCCATCTCTCTCTCTCTCTCCCTCCCTCCTCGCCGGCCGAGTTAGCTATCTCGCGCCGCCGCCTGAGTACATCCGTCTCGGTGCGGCCATGGCCAGCATGGCCGGCGGCGGCACTGTCTGCTCCATGTGCGGCGACGTCGGGTTCCCGGACAAGCTCTTCCGCTGCGCCCGCTGCCACCGCCGCTTCCAGCACTCGTACGTACGCGTGGAACAATGAACTCCTCCTCCGTATTTACCTCGTGTCTCTCTCCCCCTATTGATTCTTGGTATCTAGGTTAGGTACATGCTCAGAACTGATGCGTAGTGTTCGTCTTCCATGCACGCACGGATGCATGCAGCTACTGCACCAACTACTACGGCGACGGGGCACCGGTGGAGGCGGGCGCCGGCGTGTGCGACTGGTGCCTCAGCGACGCCGCCGTCGCCGGGAAGAAGGGGCCATCGTTGGAAGGGAATGAGGAGCCGTTCTCCAGGGAGTACCGTGGCAGGAGCAAGCAGGCGGCGTCGACCGGCGGAGGGGAGCAGGAGGGCGGCGGAGGCGGCCGGAGGGTCACCAAGGCCGGTGCCGTCCGCAGGTACAAGCTTCTCAAGGACGTCTTGTGCTAAAGCTGTGGTTTATGGACCATAGCTGATGAATCAATCCTTCACCTTCACTGCTAGCTGTCATGTACAAAACTAGCTAGCTAGGTGCCCATCGCTAGGTAATTAGATCCCTGTGTAAATTGCCCTCGTGTGTGCATGACTGTTCGATACTACTCCATCTATCCTAGATAATTAAGCTATATCTATGTTTTCACAGACATGTCGTGTTTGACGAGAAGTATCAACTTTGATAACTAGTGAAAGGAAAGCCTAGGTCTTGCGTGACATTCACCAACTCATTATCGTCAAACCCTACGTGCAATACGTGCGGTGCTTCCCGTCATTCGTTATCGTCATCGGAGGAAAACGAGACTGTCCTCAACTCGATCGATCGATTGATGTTTACGCTCCTAATCGATCGATCGGTCTCCATCCACATCGATCGCCTTCAGACATACATGAACCATACACATCAGCACGGCGGAGTTCTACTTAATTAAGACGTCAATAATTAAGCATCACTACACGTACGTCTGCTTGATTAATTTCATGCATGAGACGACGATCCATCATCCATCCCTTCCCCTGGCACTTGCGATAGGCGAAGAAGACTCTAGAAGGCGATCGCGTTGCATGCTCGGCACCCTGACCTTTTTCTCTCCTCGGCGGCGTGCCGATGCAGAGGAATCAAATCAACAAGTCGTACTAGTACTATACTCCAAAGTGGCCGACAAACACCATGTTATATCCCCCCACTTGTGGGTTAGCCTCGGATGGCACGCAGATCTTTGTGGGCGCGAGAATCCATCCACTCGATCGGTCTCGCCGTGCCCGTCAGATGGATAGATCGAGCTCTGGCAGACGGACAGCACAGTGTGCTCCGGTCAACCGGAGCTATACATTCGATCGTTCTGCTCCGTACGACGAGATAAACGAACACGGTTGGTGCATGTGCGTGTGGCTTGCGTTGCGGCACGTCGATCGGCCTATCACCCCCGGCCCGTGCCCACATGTGTAGCGCTGGTGTTGGCATTTGGCAGAGCATGTTTGAGGGGCACACGGCCACTGTATATCACTATAGTGGATAGATCGGTCTGTCAAAGCCGAGGTGTTTTTGTTTAGTTTTTTTTATGAGAAATTGGAATAGATGAGTGTGCGTCGACGTCTAAAGTGGGTCATTGTGACATGACTGACATCTATGTGAAAACGGTTTCTTCAACAGTATATATAGTGTGCGGGTATTTCAAGTGAACCCTGGTCAATGCTATACTGGGACCAAACTCAGGAAGTTATGGTCTACTAGCATGGTTAAAATTTGCCAGGTGAGCAGATTGGATCCATTGGTGTTTGAGCAGTACGGCCACTGTGTATCGATCAAGGTCTGCTTCCGATCTCGAATAATGACCGGTCACGTGTAGGAGGTGCACAGTAATAAGGCAATAATTCTGGACCCTGGCTGCCTGTAAGCCTGTGTGCAGGTGCTAATTTGGTGGTGGTGTTCGTGTTGGTGTGACCGTGACACTAGGCTGGATTCAGAGAGAGAGGAGAAATTTGAAACCTGATCCTGTGGGTCTTCTTGGGCTGATAAGTGGGCCACAGTGACATATTGGGCCTGATGCGGTAACTTTCCGATCTTAGTGGGCCGGTGAATAAATCTCATGCAAATTTGGACCATGGAAGTCCAACTAGCTAGGCCTATCGAGTCTTGCCTACAAGCCCATGTACAACGCATCCCACACCGTTCCTTCCGTTGCTGCAAGTGAGCTGCTGCAACTGAGCTGCCATTGCTCGATGCGTCTCATGACGGAATCTAAATTACCTAGATAGGGTAATACATCTAGAATAGCAAAGCAAGGATCGGATTTCTGATTAATCACAGTTCATACATAGATAAGGTGAAGCTGGATGGATAGCAATATTTGAGCAAGAAACACTAAGCAAAGAAGGAACGTGCAGCTTGCTCACAGAGGGCAGCAAGCAGGCAGACAGTCAGACAAACACAAGAGTGGCACTCATGTGGAAAAGATTCCGAATTGCAGGCGTGATTTCTCAATCATTTGCGCAAAGCGATAAGGTAATTAACAACCATTGCAGCCTAGCTTGCAGCGTCATTAAACGACAGCAATCCACAGCGGAATGTCGTCACTGAATAATGCGGAGAGCAGGACATCGCAACTAATCTCTGAAAAATTAGTGGCTAGGAGCCTTGGATCATAGCCAAAAAGCGCTAACAACTGCGCTATAAAATGCGTGCCTCGCGAGTCACAAAATTGGCTGTTGTCATAGAATATTTTATGAAAATGCAGAAGATTCTTGCAATTTTCTTGAGTATTTTTGGATGATGACTTGCATGATAGGAGCACAAAGCTTTTACTACTATAATCGTTCGTAAGGCTTTGACTTACAGGGATTAAAAGAGTGTTAGGTGCTAGGGAAATACTAGTGGAGTAATTCACAGCTTATCTAATGTACTTTTGTCAGAACACAAATCCTGGAAGCTATGATAATGAAACTAGACTATTAATGTTGAATAGAACTGCATATTATCGTGAAAGTCTATTCATCCTCGATAGAACATCCCTTCATTTTTACATGTCATCTAAAAAGTTATAAAAATATTTTAAAACTTTAATAAGGTAAATTGATGTGTGATATATCACTCTACAAACATACAAACGTTAAACGATCTTACTTTTTATTTTTTCAAATTTTTTGATGACATAAATAAAACAAACAACGAAAGGAACGTCCCTCGCAAGACAAATAATCCATCTCCCGTGTTGTCCACTACTCCACCGTCCAGATATCAGCCATGCAATCAACGGCCGCCCTCACTGCAAAAAATTGTCTTGTTACTATCACCAACATAAATGTACTCCGAAGACAAATGAAAACTTCACCATCTGCTGCACTTCCATTGGGGGAGAAAAATGAAGGAAGAATGATTTTCAATGGTTACGGAATAGTAGAAAACCAACGTATCCAGTCCACATCACCATCTGTCCTTGCCTAATGACGTCTTTGCCACCGATTTTAGCACTATCAATTTGCTGTACCTGACGCAAACTTTGTTAGGAAACGATAGGCAAATAAACGATGAAGAACGATAGATCAATCACAGAAGACACGAGATTTAACGTGGAAAACCCTCCCAAAATAGGAGAGAAAAAACCACGGGCACCAGCCAGCAAACTATCTTCACTATATCAGGATGAGGTTACAACGCCGAACGACGGCTTACAAAAGATGAGAGTCACAAACGGTGGAACCCTAAAGGGTGTATATATAGCACGATCCGTACCGCGGGGGCTCCGCCCCCGCACCCCCGGGCGTCCCCAGGTGCACAGCCCAATGGGCCAGCTTCAGCCTCCGCTTCGCTCCGGCCCAAGCCTCCGGCGACGGGCTTCCGCTACACTCCGGCAGAAGCCTGGCCTTTATAATGGCAACTGAATTTGGATCACAACTCAACAAACTCCACCTTGAGACAAATTTCTTCTTGTAGCATAAATCAATCCTTCACCCTAAACATAAGAAAGACAAAAAACACTTTCGGCGCCAAATAGCCTCTTGGGCTAAACCACTACTCCAACTAAGCTTGAGCAGAGCTCAAACTTAGCAACAGGAACAGGCTTTGTCATCATATCAGCAGGATTATCATGAGTGCTTATCTTGCATACCTTTAGCTTACCTTGCGCAACTACATCGCGAACATAATGGTACTTGATATCAATGTGCTTTGTTCTCTCATGAAACATCTGATCTTTAGTGAGGTATATGGCACTTTGACTGTCACAAAACAAATTGATGCAAGAATCAACTCCACAGAGCTCTGCAAACAATCCTTTTAGCCAAACTGTTTCCTTACATGCTTCAGCAATAGCCATGTATTCTGCTTCAGTGGTGGACTGGGCAACAACAGGCTGCAATGTTGCCTTCCAACTCACAGCACAACTACCAATAGTAAACACATAACCTGTGAGTGACCTTCTCTTATCCAAATCAGCAGCAAAATCTGAATCCACATAGCCAACAAGCCCCTTATCAGTCCTGCCAAACTTCAAGCAAGCATCAGCTGTGCCTCTAAGATACCTGAAAATCCACTGAACAGCCTTCCAGTGTTCCATAATTTCTTCTTGAGACAAATTTCTTCTTGTTATATATTGTCAATACTTCTATGTTATATATTTCTTCTTGTTATAATTTCTTCCAGCCTTCCAGTATTATATATTTCTTCTTGTTATAATTTCTTCCAGTGTTATATATTGTCAATTTCTTCTATGGCACATTGTTTTCAGTGTTCTTTACCAGGATTAGCCATGTATCTACTAACCAAACTCATAGCATAAGATAAATCTGGACGGGAGCAAACCATGGCATACATCAAAGAACCAACAGCACTAGAATATGGAACTCTTGACATGTATTCTATATCCTCATCAGTACTAGAAAAGTAGAATATATTGTCAATACTTCTAATTGACCGACTTCAAAATGAAGAGTTCCCATTTGCTCCTCTACCGATCAGTGATCCGAACTCTCTAGAAAAGTAGAAAGTGCAGTATTGGAGACATCCTTAGTATAACCTCACTGTATCTAGTGAAAGATTTTCTGAGTTGAGAATGCTTCTACCTGACCGACTGTGGAAAGATGCGAGCTTTTACTAAGTGGCAATGATTATCAACCAGATCACATAAACAAACTTTCCCTAGTTGCTCATATTTGTAATACATGTAGAAAAATAGAACTAGTTGCAACAGTAAAACAAAAACAAACTGCATACTGTTTTTTTCTGCATAAACTTCATAGGGTAAACCTTTTCCTTTGAATCGGGAGGGAGAGTTTTATGCAGCTTGTCAGCAGTGGTTTTCCACGATAATAACCTAATAAAATACAAAATTTTCTAGGCATGGCATTATATTTCGTAATAAAAGAAATAAAAGCACCAGGCATAAATTTTGTGTGCCCACTGGCCAGAAAAAATCTTCACCGCTCGTCAGAAACATAAGAAACAAGGGCAGCACCGCAGCACATCAAACTTTTGCAGCCGTTCAAATGCACGACACCAATATTATTACTACGAGCTAACATCGATCCACAGCATAGTGTTCTCATAGCCACACATTAGTCAGTCCTACTCCTACTTAAAATTCATAATAGCAACAAAACATTTGGACAAAGCAAAGTGCGGTTGGGCACAGGCTAGTATCAATCATAGAACAAGCTAGCGTTCAATTAAAATGTTTCTGGTGATCATTCGCACCGCCCATTCTATTCTAAACCACAATTGAAGCTGACAAATTAAGTTGCCTGCACGACGCCATGTGTATAAAAGGGGCCTAAGCTGAACGAGCTTCGCCACATCAGTAATCGCCAAGCTCTCAAGTGTAGAGATCATCCCATACTTATCAAAGCAAGGAAAAAGAATAGTTTAAAATGGTGAAGCTCGCATTCGGAAGCTTGGGTGACTCCTTCAGCGCCACCTCCGTCAAGGCCTACGTGGCGGAGTTCATCGCCACCCTCCTCTTCGTCTTCGCCGGCGTCGGATCAGCCATTGCCTATGGTGAGTTCAACATTTTCCGGTTTGATATGTATGTTTCATTTCATTTCTGACCCACGGCTTGGATTTGTGTAGGGCAATTGACTAATGGTGGCGCTCTCGACCCGGCCGGCCTTGTGGCGATCGCGATCGCACATGCACTCGCCCTCTTCGTGGGCGTTTCCGTCGCCGCCAACATCTCCGGCGGCCACCTTAACCCAGCCGTGACGTTCGGCCTCGCCGTCGGCGGCCACATCACCATCCTCACCGGACTCTTCTACTGGGTCGCCCAGCTGCTCGGCGCCTCCATCGCCTGCCTCCTCCTCAAGTTTGTCACCCACGGCAAGGTCAGCGCACCATCGCCGTAGATTATATTACTGTGCATTTCCGGACAAGAAGGACAGCGTGATTAACCGGTGAACTCGATATCAAAACGCATGCAGGCCATCCCGACGCACGGCGTCGCAGGCATCAGCGAGCTGGAGGGCGTCGTGATGGAGATCGTCATCACGTTCGCGCTGGTGTACACGGTGTACGCCACGGCGGCGGACCCGAAGAAGGGATCGCTCGGCACTATCGCGCCCATCGCGATCGGCTTCATCGTCGGCGCTAACATCCTCGCAGCCGGCCCGTTCAGCGGCGGCTCCATGAACCCAGCGCGCTCCTTCGGGCCGGCCGTCGCCGCCGGCAACTTCGCTGGCAACTGGGTCTACTGGGTCGGCCCGCTGATCGGCGGCGGCCTCGCCGGGCTCGTGTACGGCGACGTGTTCATCGGCTCATACCAGCCCGTTGCCGACCAGGACTACGCTTAAAAGTGGATTGAACCGAATTGAAGTATCCGTGTCAGTTTGCATGCATCGTTTGCTTGATTTGATATTCGTCGTGTGTAATACGTTCACGGGATTTGTATTTTCCGGTTTATCTTCTTTTTGTCAAACACGGTACATGTAAAAGGCCTCTTCCTACGATTGTTGTCTGGAAGGGGAAATCAAAATTGTAAAATTTCGTCGACACAGTTGATAAGATCAATTTGCATTAGATTTGGGTTGTACCCAGAAATTTGGAAGCCATGTCCCTTTTCACATAATGGCCCTTTTCTGGTTAAGATATTTTTAACTCGATTTCGTTAGCACGTTTTTCAAACTACTAAACAATGTATTTCGTATGAAATTTTATATAAAAGTTACTTAAAATATCGTACAAATCTATTTTTGAAGTTTAAAATTTCTATCTCTACTATTAAGATGTTTTCACTAAAATTTTGATACGCCATCCGTGTTTGAGTTTGTTCGATATCACCCATATCTAATTCGTCGTGATTTTAGAATAACTATTATACACCCTCTTCTGAACCCAACCCCTCTCCCCCCCCTCCCAGTCCAACCGAACTGACTCACATCATCCCCCGCCCCATCCCGCGCGCCACCCCAATCGATGTATTTTTTTTCTATTATTCTTTTCTTTTCTCCTCATCATCTTGTCCTCTCCCTCTACTTTCAATCTCTTCTCTTTTCTCCTCTTTTTTTCTCTTCCAAATTCCTCTTCTCATAAATATTTTTCTTTTGAAATTATCATTAAGGTGTGTATGCGGTAAGTTTGTCACTTTGCAAATGCTTTTTATCTACAGATAACAAACTTTCACTAATTGAATAATCAAATTTCAATATTTGTTGATGACGTACAGTAGAATACACATGCGTCAACTTATGGAATAGCTACTCGATCGATTTGTGAAGTTATGAAAATTGTATATAAGGGATTCTTCATGTGATGACGCATGAAACGAGCTCAACCGGGTTCAATACTATATATGATTTCTGACTTTGTTTTGTTATTGTTTTGTTTATCTTGTTTTGTTTTATCGTTTAAATTGGTAGAGTTTTTTATCAATTGTGAAAATTATCTTCACCTATTGCAATGCACAACATTTTTGTTAGTAATTAAAAAAAGAGATTTGGAGGGAGAAATATTTTTTTTAATTTTAAGTTTAAAATGCCAGCAATTATATAAAAAAGAGATTTTTAGGAGAGACAAATATTTTTTAATTTTAATTTTAATTTTAAGAAGAAATTGTAAGCGTGTTGGGGTTTGAACATAGGAATTCGGGCTAACCACTGCAATATCAAATGTATCTTTTAAAATAATTAAAACTGAATTAATTATATGTTAATAGCTTTCTCGTTTTATATGTTGTACTTAATCTTTACCTTTAGCGGATGCTAACAGAACCATATATAGAGATACTGACGCGCAATCCGAAGGCACAACGGGCACAAATTGTGATTGGACGGATGGTAATATATTAACTTATTAAAGTAATAGAAAAAGAAACTATCACGCACGTTTGCTCTCATGGTCTAGAAATTCTCACATTAATCAGAGAAAAAGAAAAGATAGAGTCCATATAGAAATACAATTTAAAAGTAGCTAAAATTCAGAATTAAAAATAAGGAATATTAGAATAGGAGACTAGAGTCCATACATGTATACAATTTAGAGCCAATTGAAATTCGGAATTAGAAAATAAAAAAACTAAGTCCATATAGAAATACAATTTAGAAATAACTAAATTCCAAATTAAAAAAAAATGTTGAAAGAGAAGTTTATAGTCCATATAAAATATAACTTATAAAAAAAATCGGAATAAAAAATTGGGAATATGAAAGAAGAGTTTAGAGTCCTATAACAAAAATTCGGAATTAAAACTAGGAATATTGGAATACTAGAGTCCATATAGAAAATTAGAATTAACTGAAAATCGTAATTAAAAAAAAGAAAAATAGAAAATTAGAATTAACTGAAAATCGTAATTAAAAAAAAAGAAAAATGAAAGTAGAGTTTGGAGTTCATATAGGAATAAAATTTAGAAATAACTAAAATTCACAATTATAAAAATAAGCAAGATTGGGAGAAGTGTCTAGAGTTCATATAGGGATACAGTTTATAAATAACTGAATTTTGAAATTACAAAATAAGAAATATTAGGAAAAAAGTCTAGAGTCCATATAGGAATATAATTTGTAAATAAATAAAATTTGGAATTAAAAAAAGAATATTAAAAAAAGGTGTACAATCCATACAGGATACAATTTACAAATAACGAAAATTCAAAACTAAAAAGAAAGAATATTGAAATAAAATTTAGAGTCCATATGAAAATACAATTTACAAATAACTAAAATTCAGAATTAAGAAAAAAGAATATTGGAAGAAGAGTATATAGTCTATATAGAAATAAAATTTATAAATAATGAAAATTCGAAATTATAAAATAAAAGAAATATTGAAAGAGAAGTCTAGGAACCATATAGAAATTCATTTTACAAATAACTAAATTAAAATTTTTAAAAAATAACTATCATATCATGTAGTACAATATGAATATCATGCATGGGTTAGTTTGGTCAAGTTAGTATATAATTTAAAATTATGTTATCATTTTATATATTTAATTATAAAAATTCAAAATATTTAAGCTATTACACGAGAAAAAAATATAACGATGCTAGCCGTGCAATCTACGCGGGTGATAGTACTAACTGATAACTGTAGATAAACTTCCGTGCGCAGAAATTTGGCCATTGCACAGCCGGAAATTCATTTCATCAGCGCGTACTTCAAAAAATAGGCCGTGTACTGCCTAGACTAATGCTCAGAGTGCTGTGGTACAGAGGTCCAGAGTTTGGTCTTCGGTGTGTGATAGCCGTCAACTAGGCCTTATTTTGATGGGCCTCAATTCCGACCCATCTGCGTGTTCAGACTACAGAGGCAGCAGCATTCGGTCGCATCAGGTTGAGGATGCCGACGCCCGACGCCCGACGCCGTTGCCTTATTCACCAGAGGCGAGGGACAAAGTTCGGATCGGAGGAGGGGAGCGGTGGTGACGACTGCCGAGAAAAGGCTGTGGCTTCGTGCGATTGTCGATCCCGATCTCCTCGACGGTGGCTGCAGCGCAGTATCCTCCACTCCACTTTGGCACCATCGTCCCGCACGATTGCTGAGCAGTGACCAGTCAGCAGTGTCCGTTTTCTCCGACAAACTCGGCGTGCCCACGGTCCACCGCCCTCCGCATAGAAACGAACGGATAAAACTATAGCAGAGACACTGGCAGGCTCACGAGGCCGAGGTGCATGCACGCTCTTCATCCCCTTGACGCCTGATCCCCACCTCTCTTTTTATACACCCATCGCCCGACGCGCCTGTCTCCAACACGCGGCCCCGGCCCCATCTGATCTCTCCGATGTAACGTACGAGGCCGGCAATGGCCACCCCCCGGCAAGTGGCACTGTTGCTACGTGTCGCCCCGCGCGGCAAAGCGACGACACGGGCGGCAACTCCGTCAGACACCCAAGCCTTGGTGTCTCCTGCCGCCCACGCACCTTCTTTCCCGTGCTTCGTGTGCCCTTCGATCGACACAGCTCGTCTGGCCTCATGAATCCATGATAAGTAGCCGGCGATGGCGAGGCATTGGCGGCCAGAGGCAACGGAAGCAACGGTTTGACAGCTTTGACACTGCAACGTGCCAGTGTGTGAGAAAAATCGCAGGGGAAGTGAGATGGAAGGGCACACGTTGGGGAGGATGAGGAGGAGGGATCACCTGCTGCTCATCGATGCTTCTCCGGCGGTGTCGCCGGCGGTGCAGACGCCGATGGAGCCCATGGAGTTCCTGTCCCGGTCGTGGAGCGTGTCCGCGTCGGAGATATCCAGGGTGCTCACTGGCGGCGTCGGCGCGAGGCGGAGCACCAACTTCGTGGTGGATCGCCTCTCCGGGATGCTCATGCCGGAGACGCTCGCGCTCGCCGCCGCCTCCGGCACAAACCTGAGCCCCCGCAAACGCGTAAGATCATCGCGATCGGATGAAGGAGAGTGCGCGAGGTTTCTTGCGAGCTGATCTGATCCGGAGTTCATGTGTTCTGCGTGCAGTATTCCAGGTGCAGGAGCGCCATCACCGCGCACCAGCACACGATCGGGAGGTGGTTCCACCACAGGGACGGGAGCAGCAGCAGCAGGGTCGACAAGGCCCGCGCCGAGCGGGCGCGCGTGCACGCCGCGGTCACCGTGGCGAGCGTGGCGGCCGCCGTCGCAGCCGTGGCCTCCGGCGCAGCGAACGACCCTGACGACCTCGACGACGCCAAGATGGACGCCGCGCTGGCGTCCGCCACGCAGCTGCTGGCCTCGCACTGCATCGAGATCGCCGAGCTCGCCGGCGCCGACCACGACCAGGTCGCCTCCGCAGTGGAGGCCGCCGTCGACGTGCGGAGCCCCGGCGATCTCATGACCCTCACCGCCTCCGCAGCCACAGGTGAGCAAGCATCAATACACGCCGTCTCTAGGCGACTGGCTGCTGCCACGCATGCCAACTCCGAGCAACTAATCATCTTCGACATGTCATAACGTGGCAGCTCTGAGAGGAGCGACGGCGCTGAGGCTGAGAGCGCAGCGGGAAGCGAGGAGTAAGGCGGCGGCGGTGGCGCCCTACGAGAAGACCGGCAGCTGCCGCGGCGACATATGGTGCAAGGAAGGGACGCTCCTGAAACGCAGCCGGAAAGGTAAGCTCAAAAAAAACCCTCTCCTTGACACGGACGCACGTCGCCGCGTGGCCAAACTGAGCTCGATCTTGGATTGTGATTGTCACACAGGCGCTTTGCACCGGAAGCGCGTGGCCGTGTACATCAACAAGAAGTCGCAGGTGATCGTGAAGCTGAAGAGCAAGCACATCGGCGGGGCCTTCTCCAAGAAGAAGAAGAGCGTCGTGTACGGCGTCGACGACGACGTGCAGGCGTGGCCGGCGCACTCGTGCGGCGGCGGCGGCGGCAGCGTGCCTCCTGCTCCGGAGACGGCGGCGTCGGAGAAGTGCCAGTTCGGGCTGAGGACGGCACAGGGCGTGGTCGAGTTCCAGTGCGAGAGCAGGGCACAGAAGCAGGACTGGGTGGAGTCGGTGAAGAATCTGCTCCGGCAGGCGGCCGGTGGGACGGCTCAGCTCGAGCACTCCTTTGAATCTCTCCGGCTTAGCGCCTCTTAAATGTAAAAAAAAAAAAACAAAAAAAAACAAAAAAAAACAGTGAATTCGTTTTCGTTTGTTGTAAAATTTACCTGTCGACACCCGACTGCCCGTTCATTTTATCGAAAAGGGAGCAGCCGAGGTGTTTCAGTGGTGGAGCTGAAGAATAAAGTGTGCAGACTTGTAATAACATGAATAAATTGTAAAAGGATCAGTAGATAAATGTCAGTGTTAAGATTTTGATGTATCTGCTCAGTTTAGACACGCCACTCATTACCTGTCTAGGTTAGCAATTCCGCTCAAAAATACTTTTTTTTAACGAACCGCATAAGACAGTATGAGTTTGATGTATTGATATAGTAGGAGAAAAATACAAATCTATAATCATGTGAGATTATAGTCAGGAAAAAACAATCACACCGTGCATCTACAACAACACCCACTGCAAACAGGAGATCTTCGAGACGACGCCTCCAAGAGAGGAACGAAACCAAGAGCACCGCTGGCGTCGTCCCAGGAAGTCAGGATATGGTTTTTACCTGAGGAAAGTAATCGGAGGGACAAGAAAATGCAACACAACACCTCAAGAGAAAAGCGATGCTCGGCCCACATGTGTCGTTGTTGCTGGCCCAAAGGTAGAACTTTCGCCCATAATTTTCACTCCTCCCAAGAATAAACTTCAACACGCTCCGCTGCCAACATCGACGAAATCCTTCAACACGCGGCCACCGCGCCGGCGCCACGCCACCAGCCGACCGTCATGGAGGAGCTCGACCCCCGACGCGCTCCAGCTCCATCCACGCAGTTGGGTTGGATGGGGAGAGGGTGAGAGAGAAGAATGGATCCCCTCTCCCCCACGCTAGCCCACCCTGACGTGGCCACTTTTGTCATTAAAGGGACCGTCGCAAGAGGACAAAAGTCTGGATTGGAACTCGTTGAAGAACCGCAAATCCCCCTGACAGTGCAGCTGCCGACTCCGCCACGATCCCGTTGCCCGCGTCATCCTCAGGCGACAAGACCATCTCCGTTGTCGCTTTGTCATCCTCCGCACCATGTCGATGACACCCTCCGTCACAGCGCTCGCGGCACTGGAACGTTCACCGAAGCACAACATTCTCGCCCCAAATCCGGCGAAGGGAACCGGATCTTACCGAGGGATAGACCACCAGATGTGCTAGCCGCCACGTCCAAAGCCGGTAGGGAAGGCTATCCCCGCGCCGAGGCTACTGAGTCACCATCGTCGCCACGTCGTCTCTTCCACCGTCACCGTCGCCGCGGCCTGTCATGCGAGTCGCACATCTCTGACCGCCCACCACAACTCGGGCTCTGCCACCACCAACAGACGCCGCCACCACCATCCCTTCGCCGCCTGCCAGATCCGACTGGAACGACGCAGATCTGGATGGTCCCCATCGCCGGTGCCACCACCACCAGTAACTCTTCTGAATTCTGAAGACGTTTTTGACCTTCAGTCAGGGAGGTCTCGGGGGAAAGACCATTAGTTAGTTATTCACCCTCTTCGTGTACAGGCCGTGGAAAGCAACAATTACTGCGCGCTACAAATCGTTTATCTAAGTGATAGTACTAACAGTACAGCCCACAAACTCGCTTCACGAATACGACCGCTAGCAAACGGAGAAGAAGTCAACTTTTGTAGCAGATGGCGTCAGATGGTCATTAACATAAACTACTCATTCGATCTCAAGCCACAATGTTCATACAAAAACTATATATTTCACTCAAGTATCACCTTGGTTTCCAGGTACAATTGCTCATCCTACTCCTAACTGGATGCAATTCGAAGAAACTGATATAGTAAAGGCTGGTAAGGAGTGTAAAGACTGATAACCGCGGAAAATTCAAACAAGGCTACGTACGCGACGGCGCGGTGGGGCTCATCGGCGGCGACCTCCCCGGCTGCCGGCCGTCGTGCTGCGGCGTCAGGGCCGGATGGGTGGGGAGAACCGGAGAAAAAGAGTTCAACAGCTCACTCGTCCATCCGGGCTGGATAAGTCAACAAGCCCTCTTTCCACATCTCCCGAGCCAGCACACCCGTCCGATCTCGCGTCGCGATTCGTCAAGGTCCGACCTCACTGGGCCACGTGGGCGTGCGCTCGTGCCTGGACAAGTTTAACGGGCCGGTCGAAGCAGGAGGCCCATTAGATCGAGACCGAGTAGGAGAAGCCAACGCGAGATTAGTACCACCTCGCCTGGCGAGAGTGGAGGATTAGGCGGAGGCTGGTATAAAACGATGAGCGAGGCAACGTAGCAACTCATACCTTTCTCGGCCTTTTGGCTAAGATCAAGTGTAGTATCTGTTCTTATCAGTTTAATATCTGATATGTGGGCCATGTGTCCACTTTGATATTAAATGTATTTTTTGTGGGGAAGGGCCCACAACAGTAGCTTGCTACTGGGGCTCTCGTGTGTCGCCCTAGCGTTGCACTACTGCTTCGGCATGGCGCGCCCCAACCAATACAAGTTTCCAATATTTCCATTTGATAAATTTTGTTTAAATCTGCCCATTTGATAAATTTTGTTTAAAGCTGCCGGCCATAAGGTGATTGTTACTTGGGCCGCAATGTTGAATTTCTACCTGGGCCGTCGTGCCGAGCAATGTTCTTATGGGTCGATTGATCCTTTTAAGAGAGTTTTGGATCGCCTCGAGGTATTAATCCCTACCTTGATTGTGTATTCGATGACTTCTGTTTCTTTTTTTAAAAACAACTTTTTAAAAATTGGTTGAAGTACTAAGAAGGAGCTTAGCATTCAGAATTAAATGAATAGAGAGAAAAAAAAGAAGCATTCAGAATTAACTCAATAGAGAGAAAAAAAAGAGAAGAAATATGTGAAATAACCTGTGTCCAGGGGATTCAAAACCCTGCTTGAGCTAACTGCCGTTCTCGACTTCTGTTTCTTGGATGACTTCTTCTTCGCGTTATCAATTTATTAGCCAAGGTTATTGCTTATCTGCTCATTCTTGTATCATAAACTAGTTCGTCTATGGTGCTGGAACATGTAATTGCAACAAGGGACCGGCCGTTGTTTTTTGGAGCACTTTTCAGGAGACTGGAGTTCCATTTATCAGGATCAGCTCTTGAAAAATTCTGATCATGACCAAAGGTAGTGATCACAAACCGGTTCACTTCCATCTCGCCGTCGTCCCCTTGCTTCCAACTTCCTCCAACTGCAATTGATCTTGTAATTTTCAGCATGGCCAGGATGCTTCGCGAGCACCGCGCGCGCCATCTATCAGTGCAATAGTTTTCTCTGCTCGTCGCACGCTATCCAATTGCTAATTCGTGCATGGCCGGTTAAACGGTTTCGGCGCCGCACGTTCCGCTCCCCATGCGTACGTGTCAGCTGGTCGCGTTACGGTCGCGGTGGGTCGAGGCGCGGTGCGTGATGGCGTGAAGACAGCAGCCACGCGCGGTAGGCCGCTAGCTGGCACGCGCGCCCGCGTCGTACTGAGTTGGTCACAACTCACAAGCAAGAAACAAATCGGTCGATCCCGTGCGTAAATTTGATTGGTTTTGCGCATGTGTTTTGTAATGATGATAAATTGATCGAGAAGGTTAAGATCTTGTTGGATTCTTTAGTCCTGGACTAAAATTCGTCCTCGAACTTGAAACTTTAGTCACTTCCTAGATCTAATAACTAAAAAGAACTAAAGGTTATTAATTGTACTGTGCAAAGATCATGTTATCCATAATCATGTAATCCGCAAGGATAGAAATCAGACCATGCAGTGGTAGTAGGTGGAAAGTAAAATTATTTCTCCTATAGAGACTAATGAACTAATATAGAAATCAGACCATGCAGTGGTAGTAGGTGGAAAGTAAAGATTATTTCTTGTATAGAGATTAATGAACTAATATACTTTTAAGTCCCTTTTAGTCACTCATATTTAAGATTTTATGGATGTGGAGGGATTAATGGATTAGTCTCTCCAACCAATCAGATCCTAATTAGCGTGGTGCTAGTTTAAGATTTGCACGCACTGTAGCTGATTAGACGCCCCTGCTCGCCGTGGAGAGGCAGGCGGAGACTCGGAGAGCATCTGTCTGATCCCTGAAAGCAATGGCACGTGGGGCCTGAAAAGGTCCATCGCTTAGGTTCGTTGCAAATCCGGGTGCACGTAGCAGCCAGTCGCTGCAAGCCTGCAAAGCGACGTGGTCACGTGGATGAATTCTACCCCATGACGACGAAGCACGGTGCAAGGAAGAGCCACAGGGCATGGAAAATGGTTGCTCCACGTAAGTTGAATGCGTGGAACAAAACGAGAGGATTTTAATTAGTTTCGAGTAGGTGATTTTCTCTGCTTGGTGTTTTCAACGAGGAGCACAATATAAGATCATATTTTTTTCTCACCTTTAAAACGAATGGACGAATAGGATAATGCTACGGGGATATATACTCTAAAAATATCATTTGAATTTACCTTTTAAACACTCAACGAGAAAAAAAAATTCTTGAATTAAGGAAAAACAATATTGAAGATGGTTCCTGGGAGAGTAAAAAAATATCACGTGCGGTTTTTCCTTACTAGCTCAGTGTATCAATGTATCATCTTTGAGCCATGTTCGGTTATACGTGCTACGATAAACCCACTGTAACAACTACGATAATCGTGTATCGGTATCGGTATTTATTTGTTGTTGTTAGTATTGTAGCTGTCGTTACGATTATGTTGCAGCCGTAGTAACCGAGCAAGCCCTTTAAGTCACTGTTTGATGAGAGCTTCCTCATCAACAAAAATACTTAGTCATCGACCTGTAGATGAATTGTTTTTTTAAATAGTGCCACAATACTTATATATATAGTTCCATAAGAATGCAATGAAAGTACTTTGCAAAAAGTTATATATTTATCACACGTTATTAATCATATAAAAAGTAGTAGAAGAGTAGACAAATAAAGCAACCAATAGGCATGCTCCAATTCCACAAGAAACCAAACGAGGAGCTATAACAAGGTAGGAATTGTGGGTGACCCCAAGCAATACTCCACCTCCTCCGAATATGAAACCACAACAGATATTACTACCACCATTCCTATCCTAGTCAAAAGCCTTCAAAATTTATTATCTCCACCCACATCATCACAAGCCGCAGCAGTCAGAAAACAAGGGGAGAGGAGGAGATTGGGTTAGCGCCGCCGCCGCCGCCGCAGCCGAGGCGCCCCCGACGATAAGGTTCACCTCGCCGGCCGGCGCCATGCGGAACCCACCCGGCAGGCACCTCCTCCGCGTCGCCACCCGCGCCGTGCGCTCCTCGTCGGCGCTCGGCAGCGGGGGTGGGGGTGGAGGGGGCGCCTCAACCTCCGCCACGTCCCCCGTCGCCGCCTCCTCCTCCTCCGGTGGCCGCCCGCGCACCCGCTCCGGCGGCCGCCTCTTGCGTGCCACCTCGCCGCCCCCGCCCTCCGCCATCGCCGCGGCCGCGTGCTGGGAGTCCCGCACGATGCGCCGCGAGGGGGAGGAGGAGTGGGAGGAGGTCGTCGCCGGGGCCGAGGAGGCGGTTCAAGGGGCCCCCGTGCCAGGGGCGGAGGAGGAGGAAGAGTACAGGGTGGTGTTCTGGTCGCCGCCCACCGGCGACGAGGTCCGCGCAGCCTTCACCAGCATCGAGGAGTAAGATTCGTTTGCTACTAACTCTCTTGCTTAAATCCTCGCCTAAATCTGATTGACATCTCCGATGTGATGCTCATCAGGTGATGTGAATGATTATGTCAGTTTAGTTTTGATCGAATGGATTGATTTAGATTGGAACCGTATTGGTAATATAGTTCGATGCGAGAAAGTCAGCGAAAATCTGTTGTTTGTCGTTATTGGTGTTCAAATCCGTGCTCCAGTTGCAGGTTGTGATGGTCTTTGTCGTGTGCTGCTTAATGTTTGCGATTGGTTGGTTTGGTTTCTTCGCCATAATTGGATGTGAGCCTGGGGAAGCATCGTGTACTTCCGTGATCTGCACGGACAGATGCCAACGGACCTCGGAACACTTGCCGTGCAGAGTTCATGAATGAACAATTATGAGTTCGTTAAAGTGCATAAGTTTCTTAAAAATTTGGACTGTTCCATGGCACGTGCTGTAGTAGTATACCCCCTCCGCCCCAAAATATGGCAACATAGTTAGCACAACCTATTACTGTGAATCTGAATAGATGATAGGTTGTGTCTAATCCAGTAGTAGGATATGCTATATTTTGGGACAAATAGAGTAGGTGATCTCTGAATGGAATTTTATAGGATAAAATTGGACAATATATGGATCCACCTATTGAGGGTATCAAAATTCAAGATTACCTGTAGTTACATACAGAATTAGAACTGGAGGAGTAGTAACATTCATGGTTTTCTTGCAGCCTTTTCCATTCCCATGGCTGAGTTTCTTATAACTGATGATGCTCATGGGCTTATGGCTACAGAAAAGATCAAATTTGCTATCTTTTGTTGAAAATGGATTTAAACTAAAACTAATATCCGTACTGTACTCATATAATCTTGAACACAAGAAGAACATTGGTTTAGACGGAGCTGTTGTACTCTAATATACTGTCAATCATCTATGCTGAAAATGAGCCATTTAGGATGTAGTCTATGTTGTTTTGCTCCATCTGATCAGGCTACCATTTGCATTCAGGGTATTTGGTGATCCTTTTCGTGCGCATTCATATGAAACTGAGGAACAATCAGCATTGTCCACCTCAGTACATTCATCATCTGGCAATTCATCAGGATCAGATGACTGGATTGAACCTGCTGCGTATGCTCTCAACTCAACTGCTCTTCTGACAAGGGAACATAGAAATGTTTTGGATGCCTTCCGTTTATTGCAAAAAGATCCTAATGTTCAGGTGAGTGAGATTTAACCAATTCTCATGTGCTCCTGTACAATTTATTATGTTATATCATTATCAATTGGAACATGTCATTTACATAGTCCTTTCAACTTTTGCTCCATCTATTGCAAAAAGGATCTTAATGTTCAGCTGAATGAGACCTAACAATTTTCATGTGCTCCAGAATGTTTATTACTTTGTATCATTTATTCTCAATTGGAACATATCATTTTACATAGTCCTTTAAACTTTTGATATACTTTTGCTGGCTTCTGTCCGAAGTTCTGACATAGAAGTTCCTGAACAATTTGTCTCTGCACTGACTCTGCTAACCTTGTCTTCAACGCAGAAAATGGTCATGTCCTTGTCATGCGACAGGGCTGTATGGGATGCTGTTATGAACAACGAGGCAGTGCAAGAATTCAGGAGATCTTTCCAGGATGGTATGTTACACTAAAATTTTCATGTTTCGATATGCTGGTCATAAGCAATACTATTAGGCCTTCTCTTTTTTCCAAAAGATTAACTTGTCACAGCAATACAGCATCATTTTGATGCTCCTTTTCACCTTAATACTGCAAAACATGCAAATACTTACAAATTCTATTGATTTATGCCTTTACTTCCTAGCTGCTCATTGTAATCTACCCATCTTTCAGACAAAGAAGCAGCAGGTAGAAAGGGAAATTCTGGTGGTCCTGCTGGAGTGCTTAAGTGGATTCTGGGCAACACCCAAGCAAAAATAATGGAATTCATGAATAATATAATGAAGATTGTGAACATGCTTTTCCACTCCGATGATGATGAAGCGAAGCCCGATCTTTACACTGATGCAGTGAAGATGTCCTTCATGCTCTCAGTTTTCATCTTCATCGTGGTGGCCATTGCTCGTATCAAGTGAGCACAACAATCCGTCGACTTTACATTTCGTTGTTTTGTGGTCTCTTAGCTATGCGCAGGAGCACCTCTATTCATCTTAGTTTAGCCAAAATTGATGCCGATCCTAGTTTGTCAGGCTCAGAATTTTCATTGCCTGTGTTGGAATCATGATTTTATCATAGTAAATCTCAATATTTAAGCTTCCCTTCAGTCTATCTCATTAAATTTCCTGGTGCTTTTGAACACAGTTATGAGCCGTGGGATTTCAAAGTGTGGTGATGCAAGATTCTGCAAGCCGTGTATGCATGTTTTGTAGGACAGCTCATGATCCCGAGCTATCTAACTTAAATTCACACGAAATTGTATATTGATGATTCCTGGGCTGTATCATTTGACCCTGGCAGTATGTTGTAAAGGATTGGTTTGTCTGTGTCCCATTTTCACAATAGTAGAATATATACATCATCAGAATAGATAAATTGTTCCGCTTGCTTGGACGATGGTTTGGAATTCGCCCGTCGTGTTGCCGCCTTGCAGCAGCAAGTTGACCATGGTTGTCAAGCCCAATCTCTGAAGCTACCTTCCCCGTCCACGCCAAGAATGTCGAGCAACAAATCCACAAGCACCCACCAACCTTAGGTCAAACCGCACCAAACAAAGCATGCGCAGTGCGCTTATGTTTGGAAGTTTGAATTGACATTGTCACATAACTTTTCATCTGAATAAATCTGCACCAAAACCGATTGTGCACTCACAAAATTGAATTTTCTTTTCCCTTTTCATCGGCGTTTCTCATAGCATGAGAGATTCAATATCACATTTCTATTACATCCAAAGGTGCAAAGTGATTTGTTTCCAAGTTCCCAAAAAAGTTTGCAAAAACAACGAAGAATTGAATTAACCATGCTTATTGCCTGACAAGAAATTCAGCCAGTGATCATGGTGCCGGTGCCCTCGTCGGTGAGGATCTCCAGCAGCAGCGAGTGCGGGACGCGGCCGTCGATGATACTCGCGGTGTGCACGCCCTGCGCCAGCGCCCGGACGCAGCACTCCACCTTGGGGATCATCCCGCCGCCCACCTTCCCGTCGGCCACCATCTGCCGCACCCCGGCGATGTCGATCTCCTTCACAAGGCTCCCGGGGTCATTGCGGTCGGCGAGTATGCCGGACACGTCGGTGAGCAGCAGCAGCTTCTCGGCGCCCAACGCGGCGGCGATCTCGCCGGCCGCGGTGTCGGCGTTGATGTTGTAGGCCTGCCCGGTCTCGTCGGCGGCCACGGTCGCGATGACCGGGATGTGGCCGGACTCGATGATGGGGTGGAGAACGGATGGGTTGACGCGCGTCACCTCGCCGACGAAGCCGAGTGCGGCGGCGTCGGGGGAAGGGCGCGCGGTGAGGAGGCGAGCGTCCTTGCCGCAGAGGCCGACGGCGGTGGCGCCGGCGACGCTGATGAGTGAGACGAGCTGCTTGTTGACCTTGCCGACGAGCACCATCTCCACGACCTCCATGGTGAGCGCGTCCGTGACGCGAAGGCCGTTCCGGAACTGCGGCTCGACGCCGACGCGCCCCAGCCACGAGTTGATCTCCGGGCCCCCGCCGTGCACGAGCACGGGGCGGAGGCCGACGCAGGAGAGGAGGACCAGGTCGCGGATCACCGATGACTGCAGCTCCGGCGACTTCATCGCCGCGCCGCCGTACTTCACCACCACCGTCTTGCCCCTGAACCGCTGGATGAACGGGAGCGCCTCCGAGAGCACGTCCACGCGGCTCAGCGCCGGTGCCGTGGGCTGGGGCGCCGACGCGGGCTGCGCAGGCGCCACGGAGGAGGCGCACACGCGGTGGAGGCCGCGGCGGCCACAGCCGGAGCCTAGGGGCGTGACGCGGCTAGGGTTTGGGCTAGGATTTGGGAGCGCTGTGGTGGAGGGGAGGAGGCGGGACGAAGAGTGGGGCTTGGTGAGGAGCATGGCTGCAATCTAGATGTTCGGCGAAATGCCTAGCGCCGCCGCGGCGTCCGGTGTGCGCGACGATTGGTACACAGGACTACAGGAGTGCGGCGGCGGTGGTTTGGTGCTCGGCATCGGACGTGCGGCTGAGTTTGGGTACTTGTAGATGGGGAGGCGGCGGAGTAGGTGATGACCGGCTCCCGGAGCTGGTGCGGTGCGCGAGAGCGGCTGCTGTTTGACACGAGCACGTGTTTTCCCTTTGGGTGTTGGCTCACAAAGACTACTTTTTTTGTCCCACAGCTCGCCGCCAAAAGCCCTAAACCACCGCAAGTTCTCTCTACCTTCTCGGCTCACCGGACGGCCGGACCCGGGCCCCTCTACTCCCCGGTTGCTACCTCCAATCGGCAATCGCAGTCCGGATTCGGCTGGGGGTTGGTGCCTTTCCCCTTAGCCTGGCCGGAGGAGGGATTGGTCCTGTAGTTTGGGAGTTTATCCTCCTTTGCATTGGGGGATTGGAGGCGGTGGTAGACTGGTAGGGGTAGGGTTCATGGAGGGCACTGGTGATCCTGACCCGAAGCGGCAGCTCTCCAGCTCTGTTGCGCCGGCGGCCACCTCACCGCTGCGGTGAGACACACCAATCGATCCGTGCGACCGTGCCTGTGCCGTGCTCCGACGAAAAGAAGGTATAACTCATCCGGAATCTGGTACTACTTCCTTCTCGCTTGATTTCTCGTGGGTGTACAAGTAGGCTGATATGTAATGTGTTGATGCGTTGAAATTTAACTTGAATTTTGTTTGGATGCTGTATCTAGTTAGCTTGAGTCAATGGCCTTATTGATGCTTCTCAGCATCAGTTATTCTAATCACTTCATAGTTCTGAGGAAGAGCTTACCTGCTGTCTTTGTTTAGACCGAAAAGATTTTTCTTCCACAGCGTTCATGAATGCTTTGGGTCAAATGGGAGATGATTGGCAGAACATGTTCATTATTTGTGCTTGGGAAAAATATGGTAAATCAAGTATGATCTGTTACACCACAGCTCACCTTCTGCTGCTAATAAGCTGACTAAAGAGTATTGCTGGTTCATATATAAACTAACTGTACACTCACTTCCATTTACAAAGAGCTAATAGACTAGAAGGCAGGAGAGAACAGTTGTGATATGCTGCCATATTGCCATCTATTGAGGTTGGCGATCACCCTTTTGTTTATGACGTTTTTCCTAACGTTTGTGGTTGACTTTTTCACTCTGCATTTCTCATTTTGTATGATTGCTGCATGCTTTTAAATAGAGAACTATTTTATATTACATTGCGCCAGCTTGCCAAGTGATGTTTGAATCACATAATATATTTGTGAAACAGATGCCTGATCATTGATGCACTGTTATTCTTGTTAAGGGTATTAGTGTGATGTGTTAACTGTCAAGGGATACATGGAGAGAGCACAAGAGAGCTAACTGTATACTAATAATAGAATACCAAAATTACCCCTTACAAATACATGGTAGTATTACAGTGTTAGCTCTCTTGTACTACATTGATACACTTGACAAATACTTTGTCATGCTGATATTCATTATTCTAGTCTTCACTGCATGCAAAAACAGTGATGCATCCTGTTCATCCATTGTCTGCACTTCATTCCAGCAGTACGGTCAAGTTGCATTCACGCATTGTATGATGGAATTTTTTCTCTTCGAAACAAATGAATTAGCCTGGCCTTGTGGGACTCATCTTGAATGTTTCTTTTGTGCCTTTTTTTTGGTACTGAAATCGCATTACTTCCTTTTAATAACCTGCCTTTTGTTGGCAGCTTGATTTTGCTTCTTCTATACAGAAATCAAAAGCTTTTGGAACAACCAGAAGTCCATAAGTATAAGTATCGTACCTTTGGGAGTAAATGATCTAAAATAGCAGCAGAGTTCTAATAATGAAACCCTTGGTCTGGTTAACAAGTATTGGGAGAAGCCGAGAACGCAAGGTACCTAACTATGTTATCCTTTTACTGAAAAAACCACGAGTCTTCAATCCTTTACCAACAAGAGTTTCTGAGCAGCCTCTGACAGATTTGTATGTTGTTTCTGTTCACAAAAGCCGACCTCCAAATACAGACTGCGGTACGCTAAACCATAGAAATATGACTACCGGTATGGCTTTGTACTTATATTGCACAAACTATTTTGCATGGTCAACTAACAATACTAATATCTTTATGTTGTTTCGTTTTTTCACATATACCACTGATGAGCACAAAATGTTACAGGGATCATTTTGATTTTAGCAGCACAATTTGCTGAAGGAACCTCAATATATCTTTAACATAGGTGATTGTGAATATGAAAGGAATGACCGAATGAGTCTCCCAGGAAGCATATTCCTAAGCATGGTAGGTTTATTTAATATGCTACAAGGTTTAGGCGAATTCACAGTTGTGATATTTTAGCATATGCCTGAGTAAAAGTTAGCTGGTTATTGACACTTCACAGTTTGTCCAAACACACTTTCTATTACTCTGTCAAAAGGAAAAAAAAAACCTCTATTGAATGACCAAAACCTTCAGAGCGCTGTTGCCCCTTTTGTTCCACTTGAATCTGCCTATGTACCCAAGTTTATCTTGCTTCTTTTGTTCCACTTGAATTTGCCTATGTACCCAAGTTTATCTTGATCTTTTTCAGCAAAAAAATAACAGCTACGGACTATAGTTCTATCACATTGTTAGTGTGATACCATGTACTGAATTTGCAGAAAGTCTGAAGTTAGTAATGCACAACTACATGCATGTTTGGTTGATGAGTAGAAGGGGTCATGTTTGCTTGATTTCTAACTTCTTACTATCAAAGTAGAATGTTTTGAATACCTGTATTGCAATCTTATGTTTTTAATTGTTAGCAGATCTTTACGGAAGGAGTCAAAGTGAAAATGTGCAAGATGGTTTGCGTTTAGATGAATACAACTTGCACAGGAAGTTCCAGCCGGCAAACAACATAGTGGATCTCTATAATGAGAAAAATGCTCACCTAGAGGACAAGATAATACATAGAGAATGTCATATGCTTTCAGGAGTGCTGCAGACATTCCTTTCTCCTAATCCATTTGCAGTTAAAAGTTTGGTTAGACCTGGTTGGGACACTTTGTAGAGGATGGATGGCGTCATTTCTGTTTTGCTGGGCAATGCTCAAAGAAAGCTGGTGGATGTACAGGTTGAGGCTAAAAAATTGAGGCCGTCAATGGATCAAAGACAAGCCAGGATCAAAAATAGATCGTCTGGAAGTTGCTCATCTGTTTATATAATTAGACAAGGAAATGTAATTTCGTGAGATGTAATCTGCACTATGTGACCTTCCAGTTTCCCTTTTATCATGCCATACATTTTCAATGGTGTTTTACCAGATTTAGTAAGAGGAGAACTGAGGACTTGGAACCGATGTCAGGGAGGTTTTGTTATAGCAAAGACAGAAGGATCGCCTTTGTTGGAAAAACTTTGTCAGGAGGTGAAGGAACAGTGAAAAATGTGAAATGTGGTGTTGCCACAGCGGACATAAACATGTTGCTTCATTTCCAATAAACTTGGTCATCATGTTGAATCTAACAACATACCCTTCAGGTTGTGATCGCAAAGTGTTATTTATCTTTTTTTTGTGCTGAGTGTACAGAAGTCACTCAGAAACCGCAAGCGGAGGTGGTGGATCAAGCTTTTTGGCCCAACCTGTTGGGCTTTGTAGATTTGCAGGCCGACTGCCGTTGGCATGTGGTTCGCTCTGTGTGGCTCGCTCTTCCTTTGTTTCGCGTTGCTGCTCCAGTGAAAGAGTGTTGCGTGGTGAGTCCAAAACATGGCATTCGTGGTATACATATTACATATAATTCTAGTACTATCGCCCCTTTTGGTTGAGGTGATGAAAATGGTACTGGTTCTGTCTGGAGTCTCAGAATTTACCGGGTACACGGTTCCAGTTTTTTTGGCTGCTAGCCAAATCACATCAAATGAAGTTCTTTAGCAACAGAATTTGATTTGTCAGGCACGGGTAACTTGGTTGATAAGCTTGGATGCATTTCTATACCTCATGTCACGGGCTTAAATCAGCGTATTATGGTTATCGCTTATCACTTACCAGCAGCATTAGCGAAGATTCGTTGTTCCGTGTGGGCCCTGTTCTGTAATTTCTGACTTTGTTACAATTAAGGTCTATTTCCTGACGAGAACTCATTGATGGCTTTCTTTGTGCCTTTGTGGAGACAGGTTGGTAGAGGTTGCAGAGGGCATCAAAACCTTTCTCCCTGTTTCCTTTTTCTCGTACTGGTATGCTTGGTGTGATCGAGTTTATGTCCACGATGCCCTACATTGATTGGGGACTGAAGGAGCCCTGATACGCTCTACTGCTACACCTCACCAAGATAAGTTGGCACTTTTGTTTGTAAGCTTCCTCTGTTGTTTCTCCCGTGGTGCGTGTCGTGGTTGGGTTTCGACGGCCAGAGAAAGGTCGTGTCACGAAAAGCCTTGCCTGCACTTTGAACTGTCGCAGTAGCATCATTCCTGCTTTGACCCTGATGAAGTCATGCAATCCATGCGTTGCAGCTAGAGGCGTCCACTGTGTTCCTCCTTATTTGAAAAACAATCGTGATTCTTTTTTTCAGCTGTAGTACTGAGATGCCCACATTTTCAGAGCTTCCGGAATTTTCAGCCAGAAAACACTTACTACTTGGCACTTGGTGAAACAAGGAAGGACTAGAATGGTGCAAGGTAGGTAGGCGTGCGCGGCGTGGTCTGACCGCGAAATTACTCCGGCACAGGAACCGAAACCAACCTAGGCTGCGTTCGCAGCAAGGTGTTCCAAAAGTGCACAGTAAACACGGAAAACGGAACGATCCATTAGCACGTGATTAATTAAGTATAACTAATTTTTTTTTAAAAATAGATTAATTTGTTTTTTTAAAACAACTTTTGTATAGAAATTTTTTACAAAAAACACACCGTTTAGTAGTTTGAAAAGCGTGCGCATGGAAAACGAGAGATGTGAGTTAGGAAAATGGGAGAAAGAACACAGCCCTAGTTGTACTCCGTATTAGCTGCAACTGTGAAACACCTGGAGCATTTGACGCCATACGCACCGAGGAGGAAGTACGCGAGGCCGGCCGGCCGCCCACCCGACACTGTCGCCGCGGCACCGATCGATCCGTGGGCGCGCGCACTCCACCCCGCTTCCGGCTAACGCTAGCTCGATCTACCACCGCACCGGCGCACCGCACCCCGTGGCATCCACAAATTAAGGGCCTGTTTGGTTGGCGCCCTCACCACCGTGTCTGATAAATTTACATGTCTGTGTGACATGTAAGAAGAGAACAAAATGTTGCTTGATCAGGTAGCCTGAGTCTTTACTTGTTTAGTTGGTTGCCGCTGCCTGAGAAACAAAATCATGATTATGTATTTTATCATTGTACTGCTAACTCAAGCGTCATTCCGTCTGTAACTCGGGCGAGCAAATTCGATCGCTTGACTCAGGCTAATTGCACGCAGGGAATCATCAGATCAGGCGAGATAAAGATGGTGTCAGGATAGCAACCAAACATAACCTATGTTAGGCTCAGGCTGCTCTTAGATCAGGCTATTTCTTCTCGGGATAGTAACCAAATAGCCCCTAACTCCTCCCATGCCGACGATTTACTAATCCCTCCTACGTCGTCATGCCGCCGTCGCGATCCGCCGCACAGCGCGTAGCATGTAGCAGTCTGCCACCCCATACCCTGCACGGCCGCACGCGGAACTTAGCTAGTAGCAGCTAACGCAAGCAGTGCCGGACAAACGCCAGGACGACGAGCTAGCTTGGCTGCCTTTAGGATGTGTTTTGGGGAACCCACCTCTGATATGAAAACGGAGTAATGAATTAGCATGTGATTAATTATGTATTAGTTTAAAAAACTTTAAAAATAGATTACTATGAATTTTTATATATATTCTTTTGCATCGTTTAGTAGTTTGAGAAGCGTACTTCGAGTGAGGTTTGGAACTTGGACTTAATCGATCTGCAGGTCTAAATTATGTATGCATGCAGCTGCGTCTCCCTGGTGAATTAGTACTACGGCAGTTAAGTACTGTCATTGGCGCATGGGTCGTCCGTCGATCGATCGAGCTTTCGCTACGCGGGCCGCGGGGGGGGGGGGGGGGGGGGGGGGGGGGGGGTGTTCACTGTTACACGCGGTAGGTACACTGCAAATCGTGACAAACTCGCTTCACTTCTTTCTCCCCTCCATCCATGTAGCTGACACGGACATGTAGACGGACACGTAGATCATCATATTAATGGAGTAGATATTAGCTCCAATCACTCTCAAGAATATTGCACGTGTGGTCCGTGTGCATTTGCTAATATGTACGTAGTCGCTAGGCTCTCGTCGCCCTAATGCCGTCCTGGCGAAGGCACTTCTCCCCGTTCGGTCACAACTCACACAACTATTTGTTAGTACCACTCTCAATCTCGTTTATATATATACGTAAAGCTGAAAGAGAGGGGGACGACAAATTTCACAGGAACTTCACTGCATATACTACTAGTAGCCCATCTTTTATTGATCAGTTTACTTTCGGCAGGAAGCAGAGAACAGCTTCCATGCGTAGCTGTAAAACGTTTCATTCGTCACCTACTGAAGCAAATGAATGTTCAATAAAATCACCCTGGTGTGTGTCCTGGGACCAGGGATTTTGCCATATATGCTCTCCAATGATCGTTCTTGAAAAGACCCGGTACAATGCACAAAACTTTATTGTGCCTAGCTACCGGCTGTCCTCTCTCTCCCTCCAAGCTAGGCTCCAATCCAAAGTCTCCCCCACTGTTCTCTTGCGCATCTGTTGACCCCAACATGTACTAGTACCAATGCATGCATGGCATTGGCACGGGATGCAACGACATTTTGAGCTGCCATTCTTTCGGACGGGCTCGATCCCTTTGTTCCTCTTTTACCTTTTGTTCGTTCGTACGTGAAGCCGATCGATCGATTGATCCGTAGGAGCCTGGACCATTAATTCCTTTACTGCCTTTGCTGATTAGGATGATGCCTACACATACATCGCCCTGCTTCTCCTAACAAAACAAAGAAAAATTCCTCACCCGGTGCGTAGTGTAGCATACGAGAACGGCAGCATCTTCTTTTCTGTCTAGCCAAGTAGACCCATCGATCATCCAGCATGATGAGAGAGAGATGGACCGTGCGTAGTTGTGTAGATTTTCTTGCCGTGCTCTTATTACCACCAGTAAGTGCAACAAGTAAAGTAGGAGTATACCTACAGTATGGCAGTTAAAGGAGTGGACGCGGTGCTGAGCTTTCATACCACTCAAGTACGTGCTCAACTATTGAAGTTTCAGTACTCCTCGCTTCCCTCCTCTCTCTCATCTGCTCATTTGCTAGGTGTTCTCTTTTGTGGGCCATTTTTGAGCCCTAACCATCGTCCGCACAATCACAAGGGAATCTAATCTTTGAATGCCTTTGATCCTCGTCATTATGCATCATCCTTTATTCACCTTGTCTCTACGTGTAGTATAGTGTCGCTCCCATCAGAAACTAGCAGCTCTCAGTAGACTTTAGTTGTGCAGTGGTGGGTTGGGTAAGGCATTCTTTTCTTACAGTACTACTAGCTCATGCACACAAACGTGCAAAGGATTAGTATTACCCTCTATCATGGCGTGCGTGCGTGCTTGTTGGCTATATGGTCATGTCAGTCCGGTTTAGATAGAGGCAGGAGGCGCCTATGGTGCAAAAGAAAAGAAGGAAAGTAAGCCGTGCGTGGCGTGCATTTGCTCGTACGTGTATGTGCACCATCGGTAGGGCGTTTGCAGCTTTGCTTAGGCGGCTTGTCCGTCCATCTTGGCAAATGCTGTAGTGCACCCAATTATCCGTTTTTTATTTACATGCTGGCCGGTCGATGCATGCTACGGTCCAATCAGTATAAGGAATGGACACGGGCTACTCATTAGTGAGTATTTGTTGACCCAATATTAATGCAGTTGAAATTAAATCAACTATACTACGTCGCATTTATCTAATTTTGCTCATTTTGTTTGGGCATCGATCGATCCTCTGCAGACCGCAGGTACGTACTGTCTAAGTATCAGGTATCTGTCACTGACATGTGTGCTCCCATTTCTCTAGGCCCACATGTCAGTAACAATAACTGCCACTCCATCCTGGGTTAGTATCTGCTCAATTGGCCGGGTACATACCTAACAAGCAGCAGCTAGCTAGCGACGGTGTGTGGTACCTAGCTTGGACAGCGACCAATGGTACTGTTTGGCGACCCATGATGATACTGGCCGGGCGCGCATGCATGATGGTGCCCCCTGGACGCATTCGGTGTCTCGACTGCGATCGCGGCGGACGTATGCGCGTGGCGCGCGTACGTGCTATACCGCCGTTGGATCGGAGAGACCACTCGTACGTACGCATGCACGCTGTGGGCGTATAGTATTGTGCCGGCCCGGCCGCGCCAGCGTACGTTTTGTACTCCACTAATCATACCCCTCCCATGATTACCCCCATTAATATGGAGTATATACGCAGTGAGCGAGCGTACCACCGAATTGAAGGTCCCGGGGTCCAGGAAGACGAAAGATTAATTAATTCACTGCGTTAATTTTTCCATGATCTTGATCGATCGATCGGTTTCTTTGGACAGGACAGAAAATATATTGCGCAGCTGTAATAGCATAGCGGCGTACCTGGTAGAAGAATGCACTAGTAATTCTTTGATTAGTCTGATCCGACGATGTATGTGTGAGATTATGATCGCTGTGTGGTGTGTGCGCGAATGCGAATCAGCGTCAGAAAAAAAGACCGAACCTTCAGGGGAGAAAGGGACACCATATCGACGTTGATCTCTCCATCATCATCTTTTGCATTTCCTTATACGTACTAGCTTTGATCACGCCGAGACTTTTGCGCCCCGAAAACGAATCGACGGCGCCACGGCGGTAGTATTGGTCGCGTGCAGGCTAGCTAGCTAGCTACCCTTGTTTGTCGCTGCCCCTGTGGCTTTGGGCTTTGGCCGTACGACGGCGACGACGTCCTAGCCGGACGACATTGCATGAGTGATTATTGTAATTTGGGAGTGGTTTGGAGATGACCATCAAGGGATGGCGGTCTATCGAACTACATGGAAAAGCTAGCACCGCTACGTACGTGGAATTGTGGGCGACAAACGGATTTGTTCAGGTGATAGCGAGCCCCTGACGCGGACATAACAACAACAACAAGGCAATCAAGGCTTCTCTATTGGAAATCTACGTTACGGTACGATATGTATCCGGCTGGGACATACGTAAATTAATTAATCATCATCACAAGGAAATGTGCAAAATGTGTTACTCCTAGTACATGTTTTCTGTTCAACTTTTCGATGGCAAAGCTTAGAAACAAAAGTTAAATCCCTTTACCTAGTCCTAGCTAGATACAGACATACCTCGTACAGTAGTATATGTGCTATGCTAGCTCCGTACTATCACAGTAGATGGCAGTCAATCGTTGTAGTACTATACAGGGGAGGGAGTTCACGCCAGATTCTCGCGCCCTGGAGGAGGCGACAAACCAATAGCTGGCACGCGCAGCCGGCCGGCGCCACCGCTGCTTGTTGTGGCTCCCCGCAGCGCGCGGCAGCTCTCTTCGATCCATTCCCGAGCGTGACAACGCCGCGGCAGACGGGGATCAATCAAGAGAAAATCAATCAATTGCCCGTACATACGCGCAGGCGCTTGCAACCATCACCGCGGGTCAGCGATCGACCCCGTTTTTCTCTCCCACTACTCGTGCCGCGCCGCGCCCGCAACGCTTGGGGCCTCGGGGAGGCAAGGCAAGCACCGCCCGCGCCCGCGCGCTGGCACTGCAGCCTTGCAGCTGGCCACCCGCTCCCGCCGCGCACCCGCCTGCGGAACACTGGACCTCTTTCGTACGGGGCGCGCACTGCCACGCCCCCGCTGCCCGCCCGCACACCTGGTCTCCCGCTGCCGCACGCGGCATCACGTTGCCTTTTTCGCCTCTGTTTCGGGTTCAGTACGGAGTATTCTCTGTATTCACCGCACCGCAAGCGGACGGCTAGGGGTAGACCGTACTAGTACCACACCGGACCGCAACCGGGCGGCATCTGAACGTGTACATGTGCAGCGCAGCAAGATTTTTTACATTGTGATCCTTCCATAAAATTTATTTTATAAATAGATCTCTGAAAAATCTTAGTTTATGAATATGATCGTTTTTCTTGGCACCAAAATCATTGACGCCGACGTTCAATGTCTCGGCAAATATTAAGTTGCTAATGTGAAGGGAGTCAATATGGAGGACCTATTTATAAACATGGAGGAGTCAACATGAAAAGAGTTAAAATTAAATATTTTTTCTTGTAAATAGTCCCTAGGCGAAAGTCTCTTTGGTATCAAGGACTTATTTATTTAAAAAAAATATATTTTAACCCTTTTCAAAAAAATACGAATAGGAAGTTCTCAGCGGTTATATATTTGACCCCAATCCCTCTATATCTCGGCTTTATGGGGTAAGAGTGTTGGTAGTAAGACATTGGACCACAACGCTAGAGCCATTGACACCAAGAAAAAGATCTATTCTTAAAATAAATTTTTATATGGAAGTATTTATAAAATAAGTTTTTAAAAAGACCAAAACATAAAAAAATAGTGCAGCGCAGCTACCTATTGAAGGTCACCTACTCCGTCTTATCGTAAAATGGTGCGATACGACCTGCCACACGTTATATGACGAGCACTCTTGGCCATTCCTCAGTCTCTTACACCGCGCCCCCCCTCCCCCCCCCCCCCCCCCCCCCCCACCCCCCCGCGTTGGAGGTAGCAAACGGAGGTTAGCCTCCTGGCACCGGTACGGCTGGTCTGTCTACCCATACCCCACTAGGCTGTCTGTTTAAGGATCTAATCGTGATCTCGTGAAAAGAATGGAAGTAACTCTACTCAGACTCAGCTCAGCACCTCAGCCCCCGGCTACGCTTGTCGCCTGTTGGAGCCCTTGGAGAGATATACAAATTGTACTCCAGCCATATGCATGGCCTCGGTGCAACCGGTGCAAATAACAAGACCTCTAGTCTCTAGAAAATGCGTATGGGCAGACTTTGATGCGTGTGTAACTTTGTTATTTGTAGCCCATATATGGGTAGTACCATTGTTTGCTGGCTCCATATGAGGCCCACATGGTAGGTGGAGCTACGTAGAACAAGCACCGTGTTTTCTTGTAGGAGTACTACATTACTAGAAATTCTACAAACCAAACTACTTCTACTTGTGTATGTAGATAATTCAACATAATTCAAATTGTTGGAGCTTCAAATTTTCGAGATGGTGTAAGTTATTTTGGCACTTCTACAGTTATCTTTCAAATTGATCAACACTCTTAAGTACCTTCTACCACTAATGGTAGTAGCGTGTAGTAATAGAATTTGATCAAATCATAGATTTCTTTGGCATTTAAAATATTTTATCCAAAGCTTTGTTAAGGTAGCTTTATCAATTCATTTATTTTAACATGATATATGAAATGCATTAGTAGTTATTTAAGTAAATTGCATATTGCATTGAGTAGAGTGAACCTTGTTTCACTTTGCTCGGGGTTTAATACATGTTTTTGGTTTATACCAGGGTATATTTGAAATAAATTTTACTTGCACTAGGTGTTGTATCATATTATTGAAGGGAATTCTTATAAAAATATGAGTAAAAGTTACAAGAAATTTCTAAATTTAGGCCATGTTTGATATAGATTTGTTCAAAAAATATGAAATGTCATGAAATTGTTTTATATTTGATTATGTATCCTAGTGTTAAGTGAAACTTAAATCACTAAACCCTGATGTAAAGTGAAAATATGTGATAAATCTGGTGTAAATTAAGAGAAACAAATTACTCCTTCCGTATATAAAAATCCAACATAGTACTTGATATTGATATATTCTAATACTATGAATTTAAATAGATCTATGTAGATTCATAATATTAAGATGTGTCAACATTTAAAGTATTAGATTGAGTTTCGTGAGATGGAGAGAGAGTACACTTTTACCCGGTATAAAAGTGTTTTTTTTAAGCTGTCGTGCTGTACACATCTTTAAATGAACTGTCTGTGGGGATGACCTTTAATTTATTAAGGCCACACTCCACATTTCTTGTGCTATCGCCAGAAGTGAAGCAAATTACTCCTACACGTTGTGTTGGTACGGGACAAGATCATTATTGTGTCTTTCAAGCTTACTGAAAAGAAAAACTTTACTTAATGGCTGATAGTGACTTGAACCCTCTGGTGCTGGCGAAGTGCCAAGGGTACGGGTGTACTACTCACTTCATCTCCGGGTGCGATCTACAGGGTTGGATTGTTGGACGTCCATCTTACTAACAGTCCTAATTAATTACCCAGAAAAAGACGTTTTTTCATCTATAATTCGGGGTGTCCTGGTAATGGGGATCAGACAGCTGCCTATTACTGGTTGTGATTTGTGAACAGCGGAGCCAATTGATTGCATTGAAAATTGCCAACTTTACGTACGTATACAAATGGTCTTGTCACAAAGTGAAATTACGTACGGATGCCGCTGATGAGTAGGATGGATTTAGCGAACGGCTATGACGGAGTGGGCTGCCTTGAAAAAAAAATTACGAACTTGTTTTTTTGCTGAAAAGATAAACATGTGAAGAGAAAGAAAAATAAATATAGAACGAGAATGGGAAATAAGTAACAAACTAAAAGTGAAAGAAAAAGGTTGAGAGTAAAAGAAGTGGAAATCAAACTGGTGGTTTTTATGATTCCTTACTAAAAACATGTATTTAAGGCCGTACCGATTTGTATGATGATGATGGATAAGATGTGTATTTAAGGCTTTACTTCAAATCAGGAAAATCGTACCTAATCATCCATGACAATGAAAATCGTGAATTAAAGCACGCGGTTTAGAAGCTTCATTCTCAAGGAGAAACAAACAACGGGCGAGCCGGAGTTAACCCCTGAAACAAGGATCCCAACTTCCCACTACTGGTAACACGGATGACCACAAGCAACCCATCTTGACTCCCATCCCTCCGTTCCCCCAGATGAGTACGCACGCACGCACGTATACTACGCATCACATGAAAACAAGGTCCCTTTTCACGGAAAAATAACGACTGCCCCATAGTAGTCTAGCAGTAGTAGCAACATCACCGCATCACCTCCATGGCTCCATGCCCTTGCTCGTGCGCATGTATCAACACAGTCACACAGCTACGCACCACGAGTCCAAGCTTCTGTTTGAAAGAGTTTAAGGTTTTAAGAACCAACAGCTAAGAAACTCGGTTTTTAGCTTTCAGTTCATTTGATGGATTATGTAACTACAGTATTTCACAATCTGAAAAAACTATACTATCTAAAAATGCTTTTAATTCTGGGAAAAACTCGAGCTGGTATAAAGCTGAAGCTCCCTAAAAACAGCCCAAAACGGTGACATGGGCGGAGACGGAGGGAGAGGGTCGCGAGTACGGGCGTTGGCTTCACCGATCGATCGATTGGACGATGGGATCTCTCTTATCCCCGCGCGGCGTCGTCCGTCGTCTCGCTCTCCGCGGCCCGGCCATATTTATGCGCGCAACCACCCGTCCACCCCTCTGTCCTCGCTGCGACGCTGCCCGTGTCCCGGCCGGTGCGGTGCGGGGCGTGGCGCCATGCATGGCCGTCCGCGTCAACGTACGACACAGCGTACCACACCTTCCTTTCGTGCGTTTTTCGCACACGCCGCAGGTCGATTTATCCGTTGTGTTCTGTTTCCGTGCGGTTGCAGAGCTGCTACAACTGCCGTGACTGGCAGTGCCAGAACAGGTTAATTACTACAAACTGCCGTGATTGTTCGCGCTTTGGGACGAAGTGGAGGGCCCGGACCGATCGAACCTTGCCGTGATTTCAAAGGTGCGGCAAATGCATGCAGCATCGATCTTTATTAGAGACTTTCTTTCGTGTCACATTAGTCCAAATCCCGGGTAGATCATCACCTTTAGCACTACCGCTAAAGATAGAAAAATATAGGATGACCCCCGGAGGAAAAGGAGATGCGCTGATAAATTAATCGGACACATATTCTTGCCCCACAATCCAAGCAAAGGAAGGAGAGAATGAAGGAAAGAAGGCTAATTTTTATACATGGTCTGCTTCCCAAATTTGGCGAACGCGAACGCAGGACAAAACGACGCTGATTTTTTGGCTCAAGTTTCTGTGCGCCGTAGTCCATAGCTGGCTTGCATGCATGAATTTTTTTGGTCATGCGTGGAAAATTATGGGTTGTACATGCAGGCTGCTCGATTGACTTGGGCGCGGTTTAGCACTGACGAGTGTTTTACCGGCGGCGCTTGGCTTTTAGTACTCCCACAGAA
Organism: Oryza punctata; assembly: GCA_000573905.2. Taxonomy (NCBI): domain Eukaryota; kingdom Viridiplantae; phylum Streptophyta; class Magnoliopsida; order Poales; family Poaceae; genus Oryza; species Oryza punctata. The sequence continues at coordinate 31,587,668 of CM002489.2, read as the reverse complement.
GCGGCTCCTCCAGGCGGAACACGCCGGCGGCGGCGACGCCGGCGCCGGAGATCAAGCCCACTTCGTCTTCCCAAGACGACGCGCACGAGAGGCCCGAGCTGGGCGGGCCGTATCTGAGGTCGAGAAGGAGGTCGGGGAGGTCGAACAGCGCGTCGTCAGCGGCGTCCGGCGGCGGGGGCGGAGAGGCGGACCCGGCGCTGGCGTCTTCCGATCCGTCGGGGTTATTACTGGCGCCCGCATTGGCGGAGGCCGGGAAGTCCGCCGCGGCGGCGAGCGCGGCGGCGGCCTGGACGTCCTTGGGCGCCGCGGTGGCCGGGCGCGGCAGCTCGTGGGCGAGGTCCGGGAAGTTGAGGTGCGCGGCGCGGCCCTTGATGGCGAGTGCTGCGACGTCGTGCGCGCGCGCGGCCATCTCGGCGGTGGCGAAGGTGCCCAGCCAGATGCGCGACTTCTTCCGCGGCTCCCTGATCTCCGACACCCACTTACCCCAGCTCCGCATGCGCACCCCGCGGTACGTCGGGTGGTGCCCGTCCTTGCGCGGCCGCTTCTTCTTGGCGCCGTCGGAGGACGACGACGCGGTGGACGGCGGGGAGGCCGGCGCCTCCCCGCCCGAGGAGGACGTGGTCGGATCGGAACCGAACGACGAGTCGTCCATGGCCACGGCCGCCGCCGGCACGCCGCGGTGGTGGTGGTGGTGGAGTTGGTTGGAAGAGGAGAGTGAGTGAGCTAGAGCTAGCGAGCGAGCGTGACAGTGCGAGGCGAGTTGCGTGGTGTGGTGAGGTGGGAGGGAAAGCAGTGGGAGTGGTGGGTTTTTATTATGATGAGCGGATGGGATGCAGCCTCGCGACGTGGAAAGAGGAAGAAAACAAGGCGGGGAATAGTGCGGGGAGAATGCGAATGGGTGAGAGCGACTGGGAGAATCACACGGGTTTTGAGGACCTCTGCAGCCGCGTTGGTTTTTTGCGATTGAACTGCCTCGATGTTAGTAGTAGGTTTCATTGCAAGTCTGCAATGAACTCTTGGAACTCAATTCATGGTGTGCGAGTTGTCATCAATAGGGGACATCTGGAAATGGCGCTTGTTTGTGATTTTTTTCAGTGAATCCATTCATTAATGCCGACGCACTAATATGGGATGACTACATGTTTAAATTTCAATAACTGATGCACACCTGATGGCTTCGTCACGTATTACTCCATCCGTTCAAAAAAAAAAAACTTAATCTAAAAAAACTCAATACATCCTCTAATAAATGAGTTTTTTTTTGACGTAACAGTCGTGCCGAGCTTGCACGTACGAGCGTCTAGGTGAGAACGCTGCCGGTACATTAGTGATCGGCTGAAAAAAAAAAGATTTTTGCGAAGGTACACTGTCTGCACACCTTTAGCACCTTGATGGAATTATTGATGCTTGATTCCATTCCACTCAACAGTAAGGCTTCATAATTTCGATACTTACGAGCAGTATCTTCGTATTTCACGAAAACAGTTGATAACCAACAAAAACCAATGAATTCCGAATAAATCTTATTAAAAATTTAGATTTCAGTTTTATTTTTGTAACTTAAAAAAATCCAAGTGGTCTATGTTTTTTTAGAACTAAGTGGTCTATGTTACGACCAAGTCCAGAAAGCCTAAAATGCCTAAAATTTGGATCAGTTTCCATTGAGACATTAAACCCTCATTCCACTTACCAATGTTTAAGGAGAATTTTTTACTAGTCCTCTAAAGTTGATTGATTCCCTTATTTGCCCCCCACCCCCACCTTCATAAAATTGGGTCTCTCTCTCTCACCCTTTATTCTCAAATCTGACCATTTATTTCTTATTTTCATTAATTTTCCATTAACATATTGTTAGTAGATGAGTAAAAAGATGATTTTGCCCTTAGCTATCACTTTTTTATATGATCAAGCGACAATAACTTCAATCGACAGGTGAAGAGAACTCCGGTTAGATAGATGACATGAACTTCGATTGATAGGTGTCGATGGGCGATATCCGCTGTCGGAGGAGCGATCCTCCAACAACAGGGAAGTGCAGACCCCTTCCTTAGCGAAGATTCGGCTAGGGGGTTAGCTGCGATGACGTTGGATTACCTGCAGGATCAATCGAAAAATCACCAAAATCCAAACAAACACCCGGAATTATACAAGTTCAGACTACTCGGAGGTGTAATACCCTACTCCTGTTGGTTTTTTTTGCTATCTGGATCTAGGAAAAAGTACAAGATTCACTGTTTCTAAGCTATAAATTGGACATCATCCTCTTCTAATTGGCATATCCCCTTCCTTTTGTAGTCTAATGAGGGGCCTACAGTGCTGTTGTCTTCTTGTTCTTCTACTGCTCCACTTTTTGGTCGGCTGGTGCGACCAGGTGTTGCTGGGCATGTTTGACACGTGGCAGGATTCCTACTATTCCCGGTGACTAAGCGCCACTATCTTTTCCATATCTTTTTGCTTCTAGACAACTTGGAAACCTAGCTGTAAACCCGTTACATGGATTTTCACGTACTTGGTTTACATCTGGATGAGGGGGTCAGGTACTACCTCTGTCCCCGAACGCGCTCCCTCGCCCCTTGATAGAAAGTCTTGTTATTCTAGACGAGCTTTTCGAAGATGTCTTTGATGAATGAGTTCGGGAACCAAGGTACATCCAGAGGATGTAGATCTTATATGTCTCCACGCTCTCCTCGTGAAAGGGAGAGTATAGACTATGAAGGCCCCGAGGAGCCCTGGGACCTAGGGCAGGGCGGACCCCGGGCTCCTCATGGCCTGCTATTTTATATGTCTCAACGCTCTTCTTCAAGGAAGAGCATGTAACCTAGAAGGGCAAGGGGGCCTTGGGACCCAGTACAGGTTAGGTCCTGAGCTCCCCCCAGCCTGCTACCTTAAGATGTAGGTCTTGTAGGTCTCAACACTTCTCTCCAAGAGGGACATGTGACCTAGAAGGGTGAGGGGCTCCGGGACTCGGACTAAGCTAGGTCCCAGGCTCCTCTCAGCTTACTATCTTAAATGTAGATCTTGTATATCTCAATGCTCCTCTCCAGGAGGAACATGGGACCTATAAGGGCTAGGGGGTTCAAGTCAAGTCTCGGGTTCCCCTTAGCCCACCATCTTAAGATGTAAATCTTGTATGTCTACACACTCCTCCCCCAAGAGGGGTGTGTGTCTAGAAAGGCAAGGGAAGTCACGACGGACTTCGCTCAACCTACTATCTTAATATGTATATCTTGTAGGTCTCAACGCTCTTCTCCAGGAGGAACGTGAGACCTACAAGGGCCAAGGGGGGGCCTGGGATCCGGTCTAGGTGAGGTCCTTGGCTTGTAACGCTCCGACATTCGTTAGCAGTAAACACCAGCTAACTTATACCGAGGTGTCATGCATTACCTGTGAGAGTACTAGTCCCAGGATACACTGGCTGGTACACACAGAATAAATGTGTAATCGAAGTAAACTACTTTATTACATCACTGGAAATAGTCCTTGCATAAGTTGCCATCATGGATAGGCCCATAGATGAGCAACACAATAGTACAGAAAGCCATAAAAGGGACAACACGGAAGCTAAGCGGCGAGAGACTATGCGAGTGAGTGACTAGGCACTAGGTGAAGCACCTAGGCAACTAACTTATTCCACAGGCGAGGCTTGGGGCTAGGCACAAAACTTCTAGAAGTCTTCACTCGGCTTGCTCCTGGAGACACTCCTATGTAGTCGGGTCGACATCATCTTCAAGCTCTATAGATATATATAGGGGCAAGGGTGAGTACTTTATGTACTCTGCAAGCCAGGGAAAGAATGGCATGTTTGGTTTAAACAAGGAGGCCAGGGTTTTATTTGCGAAAGTAGCCTTTTTGGCAAAGGGATTTATTTCACAAAACCTCTAGTGAGTCAAAATTTTAGTTATCGGGAGGAGGCTCACGCCTCATCCCATTCCACAAGTTGCTTTGCAACAACTTATCACATCGAGTAATAACAGTAATTAAATTGTCTTGTCTATTAGTTTCTTTTCACTTTCACATTAACTTAGTTCAAGCAATATTATCACAACAACACTATTTCTCATAGTTAACCTAGCTTTCTCAGCACAGCAACACCTTCTCGGACCTAACAACACCTTGGTGCCTAACGACACCTTAGATCACACAGACCCGTTCCTAACCACAAAGGTTAGCCGTCTGCCACACAGGCGAATTCTGGAAAACGATTCCCTTCCCACCAACCATTTTCCTCAAACATTTGTCAACCAAAACTACACTATGAGAAACACCTTATACTCGCCCATGACCGTGGGCACGGCTGTTCGAATAGTTCAATAAGCTCTGCAGAGATTATACGCTTTACCCACGCGATAAAAAACTAACACCATTTACCCGTCGGCAACGGAAGTTCGTGACAAGGCCTTTCCAAAGCTAACCCATGAAAATTGCATGCCACCTAGTTGGGCCAAGTCTCTTAGCCGAGCATCAGGCAAGATCAGCCGTCATCCACTCAGGAATATTGAGGATGTCTCCTACTCCTGTGGTACCGTGTGCCACAATAGAGACATTAAAGCTACCCAAAAGGGCTTGTAAAGATCCAAAACTTTGTCTCCTCATCCCCGGCATCCCACAACTATTGGCATACCAAACTCCTATGTAATAACTATTTGCTTAGCCAGAGGCATCCCATGAATACCCGTGGGGTTGCACTTGTAACGTGTTTGGAAATGGTCCTTATCGACAATACGTGACCAAACCACAAAGACATGGCCTCGCATCATCACCCTTTTCACAACCCATTTTATTTCGCAACACATCAATACATCATACCAGATTTTTAAGCATATATTTAGAATAACCCAAGTTTCCCACACGACGATACAAACGTGAGCATGGCTAAGCAACTGCCTCAGTAATCGTATCCATGGATAACGATACCGGCGCAAACATGAGTGGAGCTATCAAAGGTAATGGAATATCAACACCCTATGTAAAGTGAGTTCAACTACTAGGTCGGTCCGTCGGTTGTATAAACAATCCGAGGCCTAAACAAGATTATCGTGTACACTAAGCAATGCATTTTTCAAACAACATATCTTGGAAATATAGGGGCAATGTGATCAAAGAGGCTTGCCTTGCACAAGATGCGGGTCTTCTCCTTCAAAAACGGCGTCCGGAGCTTCCTCGTATTCGTGTTCTATACGTGAAAAGGAGCTCAAATAAACAAAAGGCAATAAAGCGAGCTCAAATCGGAGAAACAATAGTGCCACTGTGCAGACCTCAATTTTAGAAACATTTGGAAAGTTGAACGGGTTCAAACGGGGTTATGGTTGATTTTCTAGGAATTTCTAAAGATTAAAGGATTTTCTAGAATTTTTATTTATCAAACGGCAGTAGAATATTCTGCTGGAATATTCTGCTTAAGGGGACCACACAAGGAGGTCCCACTTATCGGTGGCTGCTGCAGGGAAAAGGTTGCGGGCTTGGGCTGTCAGCGGCTCGGGCTCCTCTTCTTCTTCCTCTCGCTCTGCTCGGTCCTGGGGCAGCGGTGTGCCGTGGCGGCAAGGCACAACGAGGCGACCGGTGGTGGCTTCCGGCGGTGCTCCGCCGGCGACGATGGCACCTCGAGGCGGCGGCACGGAGAGAGAAGAAAGGGAGAGAGAAAAAGGAGAGAGAGATGGCCGTGAGGGAGTGGTGTGGTGAGAACGGGGACTCGGGGTCCTTTTATAGGCGGGTCGCGCTTGGCGGGATGCGACGGTGAGCTAGCGGCAAGGCACCGGGAACCCAGGGTAGGTGGTAGCCGCTAGGGCGGGATTCCAGGGTGGAGGGGATGGTGAGGCGACGGCGCGGTGTCAGCGGTGACGCGCGCGGCGAAGCGACGTGTGGCGACGATGCGTCGCGAGGCGAGGAGAGCGGAAAGAGTGACGGTACACTGGTGACGCGCGACCGACTGCAGCTACGGCCGGAAATCGGGCGGTAGGGTTTTGAGGCAACGCGGGCGACATTATGCGGCGATGGCGACACGAGAGAGAGACGTGGCTCGGCAGTTTCCCGGGAGAAGACAGTGACAAAATGGCGGTGCGATGGGTGAAGTGACGCGTGTCCGCGGGAGCTCGGGATGGGACACGCGACGTCGTGTCTCCCGGAGGGGATCCGAAGCAGGGAAAAGGTGGGATTCTGTTGACGATGAAATTTGGTAAGCATATGAATCAGAATCGAGATCCAATCCGAAGTAGATTTGAAGATTTGCGGGATTTCCGGAAACAGAGTGCACATTGGATGGAAGTGTGTATCGACCGATACCCTGTTTAATACAGTTAGCCGATACAACCGATATTGGTAAGATCGATTATGTGATCAATGACGGATTCGGGAGAAGGACTTCAATGACGTCCAAAATAGACAATTGTATCTATTAATTAGGTTATTATGTAATTTCCTTATAGATGTTTTCGGTAAGAGTTCGCCTAAGGGACTTGTTCGTCGGATAGAGTTGTATTAGGAAAGTATGAGTCGTGTCCGTTATGGACAAGTTTGTATGTTCGGGTATAAATATAAGCCCGAGGTCTTATAAATAATTAACATTAGTTCAATCCAATCTCGACGCATTACGAACCTTTTTCATTACTTTGTTTCGACGAGTTCTTGCTTTCGAGTCGAGCTGCATCGGTTTCGATCTTCGAAAAGGAGGTAAAACTTGTTATGGCGGTTTGCATCATCGGGATTAGTGCTTACATCTTTATGATACTCTAATCTTGTTTTGCGAGTCACCAAGTTATCATATATATATATATTATATAATCTAGATTGATAATGCTTTCTACTTGCATCGGCCGATCTCTATCTAGGGTTTTATCGATAATGGCTAGATTGACTCGTTGATTTAGATTATATAGTATATCCACCATCTTGAAAAGATGGCCATCGGCTTGATTGTTTAGATATTATGCTTCTTCTCATATTTAGTGCTGTATTAGTTAAGTTTGATCTACTAAGTCGTGTTTAGAATCATAATCTCTAGCCTGTTACATGGTTGTTAATAAGGATAGTTTCGGGGTTTCAGCCGATCTTACCTGAAATAGTTGTTTTACATAGATCTATGTCTTGTTTAATGTACTGTATCTGCCCCTTATATTGGGATCTCAACTCATATAAATATATTGAATTTATTATCAATCTAATTGATGTTAGTTTAATATATTTATTTTAAGATGATATTCTAGTATAAGGTAGTATCGGAGCTATAGCCGATACATACTTAAGTTTGTACATCGGCTATGATATAAACATATATAATCATTATTTCGTGTTATTTTGGATCTAAGCAAATTATACTATCTCGATTAAGTCCGATCTATCCCAATTGCTGATTTCTAAAGTAATATCGATTTATAGATTATATAATTTCAATCTCTGCAGTCGATGGACTAGGTTTATGTTTTATTTATTTTTATAGATATACCTTACAGCCGATTCATCTCATATTGCATCGGCTAGGTTACACTACGATATGACATCGGCTTTATAGCCGATCGATTATCGTCTGCTAACAATATTTGCATGTTTCATCTGGTTGATTGCAGGATCAAATCAACTGGCACACCCTTGAACCCAAAGACAAGTTTTGGACCTGCACTGGAGTTAAGAAGATCTCCCTGTCCACTGTGTGTTTTTCTACATCAACAGATTCGCGGCGAGGTGGCGTGACACGGGGCGGCCTTGGCACGACGCGCGGTGCACGGAGGCGACGGATGCAGTGTGACGCGGTGCTACCACGGCTCAGCGTACTGGGTCGGCATTTCGTCGAACAGCTAGCGTGTGCGTGCGACTGGTCTGAGGAAGAAGAGGAACGGTAGGTGGGTTGGGCGGGCAGGGAAGAAGGCCGTGGGCCAAGAGGGGCGGGAAGGAGGCTGGGCCGGCCTGCTCGGGAAGAAACAAGAGGAGGAGAAAGGGATGGAAAAAGAAGTTGGGTCGAGGGAAACTAAAGGAGAAGGGGCCCAAAATGAACAGTGACTCTTCATATTTTCTCTAGGATTTTTAGAATTGAAATTTGAGGGAATTGTTGGGATATTTGAATTTGAATTTTACCAAGGATTTGATAGAAATTTTGAGGGGATTTCTAAGAGAGGACTTGAGATATGTTTTGGAACAAAAATAAAATAAGAACCAAAATTAAATTCCAAATTTTTAAATGACGGGATTTTTAAATAAATGAAAAAAATTTAAGGATGCTACATGGCTCCCCTCAGTCTAGTATCTTAAAATGTAAATCTTGTAAGTCTCAATGCTTCTCTCTAGGAGGAACGTGTGACCTACAAGGGCAAGGGGGGCCCTAGGACCCGGTCTGGGTCATGTCCCGGGCTCTCCTCTGCCTACTATCTTAAGATGTAAATCTTGTAGGTCGCAACACTCCTTTCGAGGAGGAATTTGTGACCTACAATGGCCAGGGGGCCTAGGTCCCGATCTAGTTCAGGCCCCGGGTTCCTCTCAGCCTACTATCTTAAAATGAGGTCTCAACGCTCCTCTCTAGGAGGAACGTGTGACCTATAAGGGCATGGGGGGCCTTGGGACCCGATCTGGGTCAGGTCCCAGGCTCCCCTCTGCCTATTATCTTAAGATGTAAATCTTGTTGTTCTCAACGCTCGTCTCCAAGGAGGGGCGTGTGACCTAGAATTGGAAAAAGAGTTCTCCAAGGAGGAATGTGTGACGTAGAGGGGAATGGGGCCCCCGAGACCCGACATGAGGTGAGTCACGAGCCCCCAGCCCTAACACTCGGATATCTTACTTGTGGTTAAGAAAAGTTTTCCTTTTATGAAACAGTAATATTTCTACGGTTTCCGGGGAAAGGGGTACCCTAGTTTCCATTTCACCAACATCCGCCTACGGTATTTGTAGAGTATGGAGATCGTCGGAACCAAGGTGTACACAAGATCATATCAAGGATACTGATTCGGGCCCTCAAGATGTGTAATAACTCTACTCTAGTTTATATGTATATATGGATGATAGTAAGATGGCTAATCTAATCTGCCGAATAGAACCTATTGAGAATGGCCCAACAAGATCTATGCGGTGACTAGGGTTTAGGCTTCCTCCGGCTTGTATCTTGATGTGGCTTTAGCTATGGTTTGGTACTTGATGCGTTGTATTTATAGCAGTAATCACCTTCTTCTCCACTTGGAGAACTTGAACAAGATACGGGCTAAGGAGACATATATTGTCTTCCCTAAATAGGACTCAGACATCTTCTATCCCGGGAAGACAATTTCCTTCAAGATTCGTCGTATTTTCCTTACTATAAGATACCTTTCGATATATTATTAGGTACATGATATTTTCGAATACCATAAACTCACATATAGAAAGTATATTTTATCCTTGACACCGACAACAGGAGAAGATAACTTCGGCTGAGCGAAAACCATGTCAAGCCCGTAAGAGCTAGAAAAGTGGTCAATGGTCTTATCGAACAAGAAAGGACCTCGTACTAGGATGTGATAGGATGTGTCATATCCTAGTACGAGGTCTATGTTCAGATTCTTTGTAATATGATGTATCACATCTTAGTACAAATGTTGTTCTTTTTGGATGGGTGGAGTATCTTAGAAGAAGTGGTCCCCGTTGGGATGAATAATCAACACTGAAGGAAACTTGTAATTCCCTTATAACCATATATAGCTTGAGCATATAAAAAGGCTAAAGCATGATGTAAAATATAAGAAAATAGAAATTATAGGCTGGCGATACAGCTCTTCGCTTAGGAGATTGCGGCTCATACATTACACGTTTTGTCTTCAATCACTGTTCTCTTGGCCTCTTGGGTTTAATTTATTCGACGATAATAATTATGCATGTACATGTACGCTTTCGGTAAGAATTTAGCGACGTGACATAAATCCTTTAAATGTTTTTAAAGGGAATAAGTTCTTTGGGTAGGCATTGGTGCGTACATTGCGCGTTTGATTGTACTCCCTCCGTCCCAAAATATAAGTATTTTTGAACTTCGATATAGTCTTCGAGATGCTACTTTGACTAACAATATATATAAAAGTAAGATATTTTAAATAAATAGGGTTTATGATAGTTTGTTTAATGATAAATATAGTAACATCAATTTTACACGATTGATCTTTTTAATTTTTGCTATTAATAGTCAAAGTTAAAAATATTTGACTTAGATCCTATACTAAAAATGCTTGAGCTCTAGGATTAGACCAAATTCCCACTAAGAGCTTGTTTGGATCACAGGATAGAAAAACACAAATAAATAGAAAAAATATAAATAATATATGATTGCATACATAAAACGTAGGATTGAAAAACATGGGAATTTGATGGACGGAGCGTTCGGAATACAGAATATTAGTTCCCATCTAGTCACTCCAACGTGATTAGCATCCATCCCACGGTAGCTAAGGGGAAAAAAAAAGAGATTTGAGTGGATGTGGAGAATCCCTAGGAACCTCATTTCGATCAGGAAAAATGGGGTTTGAGCGGATGTAGAGAGTCCACTAGCTACCTTGGATGATTTGTATAGAATGCGTGATCATGTATTGGCTCCGCCATTAGACTCTATACAAATCATTCATAAGAGTTTGCAAGTCAGTCATGGGTTACTTCTACGATCGATCAGGCAAGGTCCCAAATTAGGGAAATTTAACTATTTACCACTATTTAAGAGTTTCTCTTAATATTTTGCCCCTCTAAGGTGGTGGCATCTTTAACTATTTATCACTTTTACCCATGTGACATGCGAACATAGTAACATAGTGTAAAAATCAACGTAGGACCCACTTCCTCTCTCCCCCTTCCTCTCCCTCCGGTCTGGCTTGCCCCGTCGCTGCCGGCGCTGCTCCTCTCTTTTCCGGTAGCGGCGACGGCACGCCGGCTCGTGGCGGCGGAGGAGGGGGAGCCGAGCGCCGCTACAGTCGAGGACGAGCGTGTCCGCGCTGGACCGGACGTGCGAGGTCGTGCTCACGTCATTTGCGCCAATGGTGGTTAGCGTCTTCGCCGAGCGCCTGCCTCCCTCGCCAGGGAGCCATGGGTGGAGGAGGGGGAGCCGAGCATCGCCGTGAGTTCGACCTCCGCCTCGCCGCGCTTAGCCGCAACCGCAGCCTCCAGTCGGCCGACGCGGCGTCCCTTCCTCCCCAGCCACCCACCGACGCAGCGTCCCTACCTCCGGTTGAAGCTGAGCACCGTGAAGCGGAGGTCGGACCCCAGCAGCGCTCGGCTCCCCCTCCTCCTCCGTAGCCACGAGCTAGCGCGTCGCCACCGCCGAGATGGTTCGCCGCGGGGAAAGAGAGGAGCAGCGCCGACAGCCAACGGGGCTAGCCAAATCGGAAAGAGAGGGAGAGGAGAGTTCACTACTAGAAAAAGCGTTTTTCCTGGTGGCGAATATTGATTTTTGCTGGTGGCACTACTAGCTGCCAGCAAGCAAAGGCCACTGAAATTGAACAACCTTCACTAGCGGAACTTTACCGCTTGTGAAAATCAATTATCACAAGCGGTTAAGTTACGCCAACCGCTAGGGAAAATAATTTTTGAGCGCAAAAAAAAATCGTAAACCCATTGCCAACCGCCAGGAAAAATCGATTTTGAAGAAAAAAGTAATTCATCGCTCCGCCGCCGGATGCATCGCTCGCGCCCCACCACCCCGAGCCGCCGGATCTGGGAGAGGGGAGGGGGTGGAGGAGCCGCGATGGAGCCTAGCCATCGCCACCGCAGCCGCCGCCGTCGTCATCCTTGAAGTGGCCGTCCACCATCACCACCGTCGGATCCGTCTCCTCCAATATCACCGCCGTGGGTCTCGCTACCACCACAGTCGAGCCCCGCCGCAGCCTCCACCACTGCTGAGCCCCCCCACCCTCGCCCCGCAACCTCCACCGCTCCCCGCACGCCGGATCTAAGAGAGGGAGAGGGGGTGGTAGTGGCGGGGGAAGGGGAGGAGGGTGGAGCGGGGGAGAGGAAGCGGGTGGAGGAGGTCTTGATCACTGCCTCCCGCCGCCCGGGCACCTCCAGCGGTCGGATCCGTTGCCTAAGATGTCGCCCGTCGCTTGCTAGACCTGTGAGCAGGGTTTACATTGTTGTTTGGGCTGGGGTTACTGTACCCCCGGCAGCGCGATAACCGCGGTAACCGCGCGATAACCGCCGGAAACCGCACAAAAATCACCTCCGAAAATTTAAATTCAAAAATTTGGCGGTTTCGTGGTTACCGCGAGGTTTGTCACGGTTACCGCGCGGTTTGACGCGGTAATCGCGATATTTGCGTGGTAACCGCGGTATTTGTAGAAAACATGAAAAAAATGAAAAAATCTAAAAAAATAAAAATATTTAAATGTGTATAGAAATTGGGGAAGAATATATAAGATACATGCAAGCCTCCTAGCTTGTGGGTGTAAAATACAAAAATGAAGCCCAATATATTTTTTCTTTTTTCTATTTCCTAAACAATTATCGGTTTTACTCTCAAATTTTATTTTATCTTACTCTTTTTCAAAAACTTTCTTCGCCATCTACCCTTAAAATCCAAGTACTACATCCATGACTTTTTTTGGATTTTTTTATTTTTTCCGAAAATTTAAATTTACTCAGAATTTCTCAAACTCTAACCGCGGTAACCGATCCCCTCCCTCCACGGTAAGCGCGGTAATCGTGATTACCGCGCGGTTTCCGCGCGATTACGTGAGCCCTGCTTGGGAGAGGGGAGGGGGTTGGAGGAGCCCGGCGACGGCGGATCCATCCTCGCCTGCGCGCGCCACCGCTGGAGCCGTCCCCACCTCTGCGCGCCATTGCCAGAGCCGCCCCCGCCTGCACGAGCTGCCGCCGGTGGGGAGGGATGAGGCCGGAGAGGGGTGCGGAGGAGGAGAAGTAGGTCGCGGTGGATCTGAGGAGGAGTAGGTGGCGATGGGCGGACTTTTTAATGTCGCTTATTTTAGTGCGGCGAGATTTTTCGCTGGTGGTTCCCTTTAGTAGCCGCCAATGAAAATTGATTTTTAAGTGGCGGACGTTTAAGTGGACCGTCAGCGAAAAGATGTAAATTTTCACTGGCGGCTCTCTTAACTCGGTCACCAGCGAAGATCCATTTTCGCTAGCGGTCCATAGCCCCCCACCCCTCGGAGTATTTTCACTGGCGGTGATCGTGTATGGCCGCTAGAGAAAAAAAGGTTGATACCATGAAAAATTGATTTTGTAGTCATAGGTCCCACATCGATTTTTATACTGTATTACCATATTAGCATGCCATATGGGTAAAAGTAGCAAATAGTTAAGATGCCAGCAAATTAGAGGAGAAAAAAATTAAGAGCAAATCGATATTTGGATAATTGGTAAATCTAATAGTGATAAATAGTTAAATTTCCCCTAAATTACTGTTGCGTCGACCTTGTTTCCACCAACAGCATGATGTACTACCGTCCTTTTGTTTTGTAGCTTCAGGCCATGCTTTATTCCTTTTTTCTGTCTGGATTGCCTCGTTTTTCATGAGATCCTATATGCATTCTAGAAAGGAGTATACTTAACACTTTACAAGCTTTAACTAGATCAAGTGGTGATGTGAGCTAGGCTGGACTCAAATGGACTCCTTGACATAAAACTCGCAGCATCTTTATGCTCAGAGTTATATATACATGCCACTTTCCAAGCTACAACTAGATCAAATTGAAGACGTAATGTTTGGATTTAGATGGATTTTGTTTTCGAACACGCATATTGATATATTAGAAGATTCAGATGGACTCAACAGTACTCACCTTTAACAACCCATGGAACCGCCTCATGTTGGCAGCTTAAGCACTTCCTTCACCGAAGCAAAAGCTCTCCTTTTTCATTCTCAAACTGACTGACAGCAAAATGCCTCCTACTATATGTGCAAATCTTACCTTCAGTAAATTTTGCGGTAATATATAACTTTGTAGCTAGATATAGGCAGATGAGCCAGACTATAGTTGAATATATCATATACAAATTGGGGTCTTAGCTATCGATGATTGCCTAAAATATATAGCTAGCCTCAATCTTTCCAAGATCAGTGCCGAACTGCCGATCCTTCTTATAGAAGATGTTGCAGCCGTAACCACCACCTTTATATTAATTGTCTCTAGATCGACACAGTTCAATAATGCCTCCAACTAAGCATGACTATCTTGCTCGTGGCAAGGAGGCCTATAGTTAGTTTATTGTTGGCAACACATATACCATGCAGATAACAGAATCATCATTACTGTTCAGCTTAATTACGTGACAGATCAAGAGTATTATTAGTGAAGGGGAGATGCTTGCAATTTGCAAAGAAAAGGCACTCATTTATTTTTTATAGGAAAGAGTAAATTGTACAGCCGGTTCTAAACTTATATGGCGGTGTTATTTGAATTCTCGAACTCCAAAAATAAAGATTCAAATCTCAGAAGATAAAGTGTGTGTTATTCTAGTCCTAAATTATCACGGCCTTTCCAAGATTCTATGTAGTGCTAACATGACATGACAAATGACCGCCGATGTGGCTTCATCGCTAACTCTACATTGATAAATGGAGTCTCGACGTTGAAGGAAGAAGAAGAGAAAAGGAAATGAAAAAGAAAAAGGAAGAAAAAAGAATTTTAACTGGCTCCACTTGTCAGCCGGTGTAGGATTGGTGAATATGCCATGTCGGCGTCCGAGTGTCATGTCATGTCAGTGCCACATAGAATCTCAAAGGGACCGTGACAATTAATTTGAGATTGGAATGACACACTTTGATAATATAAATCTGCATTTTGAGAGTTTGTGAATCTAGATGACGTAATCGTAAAGTCTAGAGATCGATCGTGTACTTTACTCATGAAAGAAAAACTTATTCTGTTACACCATTTATAAAGAAAGCGCCTAATATTTGTGTATTTGTGAGTATCATTCATGAAATTTTGAAATGATACATGAGAATGCGTGATTACGAGTCAGGCATTGTTCTAGCTACACTCGAGCATCAGTGTACTTGCTACTAAGCTAGAAGAGCTTGGTTTGGACAGCATGAATAGTTGAGTACCGTTTCCTTTTGGAAGAAGAATCTATCTACTGTATTATTAAAACAACTTAAAAAGAAGACACCACGTTCAAGGTTAAAATTTTTCACAATAATCAAAGAAAAATAAAAGAAGAGTTCCAGTAGAAATACAATCTAAAAGATAACTGAAATTCAAAATTAAAAAAAGTAATATTGAAAGATGAGTCTATGTAAGAACCCAATACGTGATTAATTAAAATTCTGAATAATAAATAAATAAATTTCTAAAATTAGGAAAAAAAATAAGAGTTCAAATGGGAATACAATTTTGAAATAACTAAAATTCAGAATAAAAAAGAAATATTAAAATAACAATTAATCCATCTATAACACAACACGAGATTAATTAGAATTCAAAATAAAAAATAAAATAAATTCAGAAATTAGAAAATTAAAAATAAGAGTTCAACCAGAAATACAATTTATAAATAACTAAAATTTGTAATAAAAAATAAGACTATTGAAATAATAGACCATCTAGAACATATGACGAGATTAATTAAAATTTGGAGTAACAAATAAAATAAATTTCGAACATAGAAAAATAATTATAAGAGTTCAAGTAGGAATACAATTTACAAATAAAAAATACTAAAAATAAAAAATATGGATTTCTTGAAAAAAATAGTTCATCTAGAACACAAACGATATCAAATGATAATAAAGAACTTGTAAAGCAGTAAAGTGGTTGCAGTTGATGGGACATATAAAAACTATAAACATATAAACAAAACCCCAAATAGAATCTCAATGACGATTAAGAGGAGAGATAACGGATAAGCCATTAAGCAGCACGGTCGCGATAGTTGGAGGGATTCTAGAAAGTAAAAAATAAACCCTAATGATAATCATGTTCAATTTTTAAAATCTCAATGAAAATAAAAACGGGAGGCAGCGGGCGGGTCGCGCGTAGAGGAGTACAGTGGCAAAGCCGCTGACGGTTTAGCAGGACTTCTAAAAAATAAAAAATGAACCTAAATGATAATTATGTTCAATTTTTAAAATCCTAATGATAATAAAGAGATGAGACAGCGAAGGGACCGTAGAGGAGTACAGCGGCGGTGTTTGACGGAACTTTAAAAGAGTTATAAAAACAAAACCCAACAAGACAATTAACTCTAAAAACTAAAAGTTCTAATTTTTAAAGGTTTCATGGAAGATGAATAGAAATAGTGATAGATCGACAAGCAAATAAAGACCTGACAAATGAGTAAGGGTAGCGACCGAAGCGACTTTTAAAAATTATAAAATTAGAAACACGCAGACAATAAAGTTGGGCCTTTCAAAATCCTAAGACAATAAGATAAATATTTAACAAATTTTAAGTAAAATCATATGTAAAAATAAATAATTTTATATGTGTGCTAGTCGCGTAATTGTGCGGGCCATCCAGCTAGTTATGTAGATAAGAGTAATAAGTGCCTATGGACTACTACAAACTTTTTTGGTTGGGTGACCCAAAAGAGGAAGCTAGAGAATTGTTAGAGGAAGGTCGACGAAGAAAAACTAATAATGGATTAACAAAGCACATCCTGATATTTTCTTTCTCAAATAAAAAAAACAATGTAGCACTGTGAAGAGATAGCATAATCTGGCCGGCTGGTGGGCATGCATTTTGTGATTAGATAGCGTAACCGATGCAACAATAATCTAGAAGCAAAGCAATATATCCTGTATACATCATATATATATAATGAAACATGCGCTAAGATACTGTACTGTCAAGTGCCAAATTAACAAATAACCACGTGCATGTGTACACTGTACACTGTACACTGTTTAAATTAATTGGTTCTGGGTCTACGAATGCCCTACTGTACAGTGTCCAAATCTTCCCCTTTTTTTGCTATACTCTACAGTTCAGTATAGTACTGTTTTGCCATGATTAAGCCACCAGCTAGTATTCAGATATGCTGATTCTTTGCACGGAGCTCATGGCAGGGATTGCTGTCTGTTGAGCACAACAATGCGCCGCAGCCCTGCGATCTAATTAAAATCTTGGAGCACCTAATTTAATTAATCACTCTTCTGTACTGATTAAGAATACCTGATTTGCTTTTCTTTTTTTTGCGATTAACCTGATTTGCTTTAGCTCAATAAGTTAACTTAATTAAAGAGGGCCAACCAGCAGCATCAGTTGACGCCTGCGCGCGAGTTCTAAAATACAGCTCAGAGTTGTCATGAGCGCATGATTGAGTCCAAATGGTAGTATTAAAGTAGTAGGGGCACTCGATCATCGAGATATCGATCTAGTACAAAATAGGGATAAAACAAGTTGCATGCATGCATGCATGGCATGGCATGCTAGCTAGAGCACAGATCAGTACTATATACGATTGACTATATATATCATAATATATACGGTATAGTAGTCTGCTTGCAAGCGAGCAAAATTAATTAGTGGACAAGCGAGATATATATATATACACACACACATATACATATATATGGGAACATATCCTATACACATAAACTTCTCGTGCACACTCCGTGCACACCAATTAGATATATATATGTATATGTATATATATAGATATACATATATATCCATATATATATACGTGTGTATATATATATGTATATATATACATACACATATATATATATATATGTATATACATACACATTTATATATATATATGTATATACATACATATATATATGTATATACATACATATATATATATATATATATATATATATGCGCGCGCGCGCGCTGCATGACTAAACAACAAGCTGATGCACATGCGCAGAAAAAAAATCTCTGTAATTATATATTTATATTAGTCCCTCCACAATTTCCCACATGTTGATCAGGACGCAACATGCACTGAGGTTAGTTGTCCCCTTCTAAGCACTTAATATTCAATTGGATACAAGAAATGCCACGCTAGCTGTATATTACCCTCGAACAGATAATCAAATGTAGCCATTGCGTACTATATATAGCAGCATAGTTACTAGTACTAGATAATTAAGCGTGATTAATTTAGCAGTTGCATGCAGAACAAATTCTGAATTGAGCAGGGGAAACTCTGCATCGTTTGCTCATGGAAGACGGCACTGACTCTCTGATCATTTAATTTGATGGTGGAAGCCGGCACTCCATATGGACTCACCACCGAACTGCACTGGGCTTTGTTAATAGACTATAGTATATGCTACTATACTAACTAATCTCATCTCTATATATGCGTCCGGTAGTTATGATAAATGATCAACCACAAATCTGATTTGTGGCATATTTTATTAAGCATCGATCGATCGGTTCATCATCAGGGAATTATATGATGTTACGTCGCTGGGCGTACGTGTGTGTCTGGTCAGGAGCTATATATCTCGATCGATATATTGGGCTAGCTAGAACTTATAGAAGATATAATTTATAGGGACAAATGAGGCTATGGAGAATAGAACGGTAGTTGGCTCTTGTTCTCTAGTACTCCAGCTTAATTAGCTAGGGGATACATCACGCTTCCATGCATGGAAAGCATGGCGTGATTTGTAAAAGTGAGATACAGGCTTACACCTGCATGGCGTCAGGGAACGTCATCGGGACCCGGCAAGGAATGTGCATAGTTCTCGGATAGTACTATCTCCGTCCCAAATCACTTATCTTCCTAGGTTGTTTGGTATATTGTAAGATTTGGAATAAAAACTACGTTACCTTTATAAAATAATTTATGGTTGAGAATAGAAGGGTGATTGAAAGGTAGAATAGGAAGAAATTTAAATGTGATGTAATTGATAAGACAAGTAGTACCTGGGAGTGGTAAGTACTGTAGGACAAAATTTAAATGGTAGGGAGACAAACTAATTTGGTACGGAGGAAGTACTAGCTACTGCTAGTAGTATGCTATCATCCGTACATAGTATGTGTACTACAGTATCCCCTATCACACAAATAAGTTTTTTTAAACCCCGTAGGATATATTTGTATTAAAGTAGAGAGAAACATTGTACAATAGTCACACAAATAAGTGAAGAACTTAGTGCAGTGACAGTATGATTGCTAGTTACTACTAGTATATAGAAAAAATATACTAGCACTCAATCGTAATATTTACTGTTTTTAATACACCGTATCACTTTTAAGAGTTGAATCGAAATATTTTAAGAGTTGAGTGCGAGCATTCCAAAATGTCACTTTATTTGCGACTCGTGGGAGTGCGTATTTGTTTTCCTTCACAGTTCACACCACAAGACACATTTGACACATTCTATATGAAGTTAATCAAGAGAAAATTCGACACAGAACGATTTCGTTTCTCGTACAGAAAGTGGGTCACAGATCGCGTTCTATGACAGAAAAAAGGTTTCATAAACTTTTTATAATGTATAGATAATCGTCATTAATGAAACTGGAATCTTCATAAACCAGTTGCTGAAATCGTCATAGATCAGTTAATCGATCTGTGTCAAAATTACTTATTGTTGGCTGGTTGCAACATGATAGGGCTTGGGATTTTCTTTGCGAAAACCAACTTTATTTATTGGCCCTGCATTCGCAGACCGATTGTGTTGCTAACAAGAAAAATGACGGAAAAAAAAAACTATCTGACCGGCCATGAAGGCATGAACCCCACTTATCAAGTTATCCTATCCTGTATAGCTTTAGGCTACCCTATCCTAGTAGCCGTAGCCATTATCTACATGACACGCTCCAAATGGTCACAACTTATTTGGCTATTTGCAATGTGTCTAGTACTTTTTACGGGAACACTTACCTTTCAAAACTTTGTTGTTTATGAGATGACTGAAATAAGGAGAAATTTCAGTAATCTAACCCTGATTGTTCATCGTCTTCAAGCTTGGATTGGTCTCAGAGTAGGAGCGGATCTAGACCCCGAGCACCCTAGGTTATGGCTCAGTCAAAACTTTTTTTTTTATAGTGGAGCCGATGGCCGAGATGATAGAAAATTAGTATAGATTAGCTAAAGCCTAGCTTGTCTCTAAATGGGTTCATCCCAGTCAGGGAGATATGAAGAGAGGAAAGGGAACAAGATGATGGACTCATCGGCAACACCCAAAACTATGATAGTTTTCCTTCGCATTAAGGTTTCATGTTAAAAGACTAGCGTTGGGTGGTAGAGACGAGCAAGGTGTGAGGCGCCAGAGCCGTAGGGGTGAATGTGAGCGGTGGTCCGGTGTCGAAGGTGAGGGTGACTCATCAGAGTAGTTAGGAGCCTCGGCGGATCCAACGGGGCAAACCGCGCTGGAGTCGGAGAGGAGTTAAGATTACTGCAACACACTTGCAAGTCCATCACCAAGAGTATATAGATCGATCGCCAAAGGGTGTGTAGTTTTGGTTACAATGATCTGAGTAGATAAAACATAACCTTTTCTAATAAAAGAAATATAGATGATCAAATCACAATATTAGTAGGTTTTTCTCCCTCGCAAAGAAAAAAGATTCGTGCGTCGATCTTCAAACACGAACACGCGGATGATCATCGAAACTAGCTAGGCTCAACTTCATATCCATGCAGCGCGTTAATAACTGCCACTGCGCAGCTTTTCGTCAGTGCTCCCCCAGAGCAGCAATGGCGCCGTACGCGTAGAACAGGAAATCGTCCCTCGCAGCTGTTCGTCGACGGCGGCAACGCGACGCCAAATTGGAGGAAAACGTACGGCAAGTCGAAGAGAGTGAAATCTCCAATGTCGTCCTCGCCATCCCGCATCGCACGCGCACACGTACGTACGGCACACGGCCCGGCGGGCTCGCCAGCGCTGCGTCAGCCGGCCGGCCGGTTCCTTTCGCTTGTTGGCCAGGCGCCGCGGCGTTCTTCGTCTTGCCGCCGGCATCGACGGACGAGTGGACGTACGACGACGTCGCGACGGGGGCAGCGGCTTGTTCACTGGACACCGGCCGGAAACAGCGAAACACTGCTCGATCGCAATCATACCGCCGCTTGTAACTCGATATATCGCTTAATTTGCTTCCATGAGCACACCTCGATCGGAATCACAACCAAAAGTTACACGTTTACATGATATCATGATGACTGGTCTCGAGTTGCTGCTAATTAAGCGCTATATTTATGTCGCTACAATTTTGTTTATTTTACGGTTAGATCTCAAACCGTCCATCGCTGTTTTCAGATTTACTGGTTGCAGTTGATTATCTTCAAGATTCGTGCTAGTATTTACTTTCACTTGGAGATTATATGTAATTTTGGAACTTAAATATTTAATTTTAAGACTTACATTGTAAATACACTAAAATTATATATGTAATTTAGGAACTTATAATGTAAATATATATCAACTACTTTTAAATGAAAAATATTACGTAAATATAGCTACTACCTTGAACAGTCTACACCTCCTAGTTTTTTAATATGTTGACTTTTAAACATATAGGTTTAATTCTTTGTTTTATTCAAAAACTTAATGAAAATATAAAAAATATATTATATGTTTAAATAAGTGTGATAAACCAGGTTAAAATTAAATAGTAATTACCTAATTTAATTAAACGACTGGTAAACATATATACGTACAAAAGTCTGCAGTGTTATCTACTACTCGATGCAGGGAAAGTATGTACTTGTAGGAACGTGATATGTGTTGGACGAATTAATAGTTTTTCCAGTCAAAGTGGACACTCGACAAGTCGAGAGTACAGCCAGTATACTTGTTTTGCTTTCCCAAAGAACGTGATTGTCATGCAGTTAAACTTGAATACTCCATATGATTATTTTTCAGGCAAATATACTCCATATGATTAGCAGTCTAAAGAACGTAACATCACGCGCTGACGGCAAGTTCATGTGCTCTAGACTGTGAGATGGCAATTATGACATGATTAGCCTTGTCATTAGCAATTTAGCGTGCTAGCTAACCGACAGTAGTTATCACTAATTAACCGCAGTTGGGTCTCACGGTACAGAATTAGATGGCACATTACTCACGTTTGTCGTCTCTAGAGTCCAGACAAACGATAGCAGTGATATGGGAGATCATTACTCTGACAATTTCACATGATAGCAATTAGCATGCCTCAGGCCTTCTTCAGAGTTCAGACTCATCAGATGGGAAAAGAAGAAAATTAATGCAGAAGAGCTTAACTGATTTTAATTACATTAGGGCATATATCCACGAGCGGATCGTAATCGAACAATTAAGATTGGCTATAGGTTATCACTACCAGAAAAATAAACCCACAAAAAAAATTAAATTATATTCCATCAACTAGCAAAAGCAGTTGTTATATAATTAACTCGGTTGCTTAACACGAACTTCACTATACAACTACAGCCTGTACTAAATTGAGATCATGTGAGGATTAAAAATGCGTCCAATCTTCCATCCAGAGATCCTAGAGATTTGGATCTTGCTTGCAACAGGTGGGGTTTGCAATTAATAATGCAAACTATGTATAGATGGAATCGCTAGCTGCTAAGTATAGCACTGAAGATCAGTATATCACTCTGCCTGCCCTACAGTAGTACAGGTCCGAGCTTGGGAGCTAGCAACAGGCAAATCCCAGGTCTCTGAAATTTGATCGTATACTATGCCTGCGGATTTGCAGTTTTTTTAACAGAAAAAAACAGTTGATCAGGAAGCTATAGTACATCAAAGATTACATGTTTATATAATTTATTAATTAATCGCTCTTGATCTGGAGGAGAGTATCCTGTTGCCCGTTTGTCTCCGTGCAGCCCAGATCATCATCGATCTGCGGTACTCAACAAAAGGGAAAGGAGGAAAAATAAAACAAAGCCACTACTAGACCATAGAGAAAAGAAAATGGAATCACGTGCACAGCGTATGCAGTAGACTAACACTAGTGGAGTAATTAAGTACATGCTCGTGCGTTAATTCTGCCTAGGAACGTAACTGTCGAGACAGTAACAGTTGGGCAACTACTCCACTGATGACTCGTACTAACTACGTGTGTGTGTGTGGTGTGGCCAGTACGGGACACAGTTGCAGTTGCAGCGATCGAGGCAGGCCGGGCCGGGTGGTTAGTACGTGTACGTCGCCCATGGCCACGCCGTGCTGGTAGCCAAGTGGCCCGTGCATTTCCCAGCATCGCTCCCACCCCAAGGCCACGCGTCGATGCGTACGTCGAGCTCGATAGCTACGTCGTCGTCGCCGTCGTCGCCACTTTGCCACCGGTGCAGTGCATGCACAGGCCGATCGACGGGCCAATCTGACGGAAGAAACAAGCTGTCCAACCAATTAACGTGACAGGTTCTTCGTAAGTGAACAGAAGAAGTTGAGAGAGGTGTACATGTGAAAGGTGTCCGATGTAATGGGCAATCTATGGGTCGATCCGCACAGCAATCTAAGAGTAGAGGTGCTCTTTTTTTTTTTGAGGGGCCACATTTAAATCTAAAGGTAAGTTACTGTTATACGAGCTGGAGAGATCGATCGATGATCGACCGGATCGGTAGCATCCATTGGGTCGTAATGTACAGTCTTGTCCTACATGATTCGCATTATGCACGCATCGACCGATCGATCGGTCGCCATTTAATTTGCGTGAAAAATCGCAACAGCATTCTTAGTACGTCGTTTGCTGCTGCTGCCATGGCGTGTCATTTAGCCTTTGCGAGAGCTTAATTTGCTGCAGCCTGTGGATGTGTACCCGTCGCACCTTTACGTGTGCCCTAGAGGCCAAAAGGCCGGATCAAGATTATTAGGGTGGAGTTGGCTGTTCATGCATGGGCCAGGCCACCTTGTTAGACAATTAATCAACCGGGCTTAACATAATCGCACCTAGTACGGACATAAAACACGAGCAATTAATACAATTAGGTGATTTGATTATATTGCAAGGTCAGCTCAGCTCCATGGTTTCATGCAGCGAGCTAGCTTAGCTATAGTGCCATTCCTCTGTTGGTGATCTACTGACCGATGGTCCTGGCCTCCTGCAGGGTCCTGGCCCAAAATAATTCTGCAGCCAAAGCTAACATTAACACGACCGGGTACTACGTTAATCCAACCTACGTCTCACCTAACGTGGAAAAAAGTATGGAATACCTCCACGTGCCAAGATGCAACTGGCATGACCCTTTTTTTCTCTTTTGTTTTTTTTTATTACGAGATCGACAGAAACCGGACGGGAGCGACGGTGACAGGTGGGCCCGGAGATCGTCGACCTCGACCCTGTGGGTGGGCCCGGGCGATCACGGAGCATTGGATCCTCTGATGACTTAATTATCATCAGGCCGTTTTCTCACACGCTGTTTAGCGTTGTTCCCGTGTGCGCGTTGATGCCTCGAAAAGTGGCCGGAGCGTGTCATCTTCGTACAGCTAAACGCACTGAAAAACGTCAAACGTTTGATCATTATATCGCCGGTGATTATACAGAAATGGTGACATGCATGAACACGGTGGGTACTAATTTGCATGTCCAGCCTGCAGGCTCATCGCCGTGACATAGTAATATGGGCAATATGCCATGTGTCCTGTTGTGAAGAACAGACATAATCAGCGGTGATGCTGGCTAGAACATCGCGATCGAATTGTATAGAGTCGACGGCGCTCTGATTAACTTCGTCAAACAATTAATTGGCCGCATAATTAATCCGACTATAGCGGAAAGATTCCAGGGTCAATCTTCTATATTCATGTATGTAAAATCGTGACCTAGGCCACTAAACCCCAACATTAGACCACCAATTGGACACAAACAAGCCAGCGTTTTCTCGATCCAAAATAATAACAAAATAATAGATGGTTTGTTGTTAGAAAGATAAAATGAAAAAGAAAGCGAAAGGGATTTGCTACATTTCATCTGCCTGAAAACTAGAAGAGTTTTAATCCATTCTAATAACGTTGGATGAACTAGAAGATTTGCGCTCCTTGGCAACAGCTTCTTCTTCAACGCCAACACTAGAGGCAGTGGTGGTTTGGGTTCAGGGTGCTGACAGGAGGTTGAGAGAGGAAGAGAAGGCCTGAAAGAGATGGCCAAGCAGGTGACACCTCGGTTAGCTGAGCAGCGGAAACAGGCAAGCGATGAAGTAGCAATGTTACCATCAGAGTCGTAGGGTTAGAGAATAGTGATAGACAGGGGTGATGGTAAGGGTGTGAGATTGTATTTGGGAGTGGTTAGGAGACGATGGAGACCGGATGCGCGAGTGCACCTTGCTAACACTTAGGCTTAGAGGAAGCGAACGGTGCATGGAGAGGCTAATTCAGCGGACCTCGCTAGCACCGGCAAGGCAAGCTAGCAACACGGTGTGGAGTCGACAATGTGTGCGAGCGTAACGACTTGAGTAGCTGCGCACGTCGTATGAATGGCCAGAGAGAATAAATCAGGTTTTCATTGGCTGTAGTTGCAACATTTTGACGCAATCTCGACCGTAAAAGTGTGAAATTTATGAGTAATTATAGTTGATTATAAGCTCGACCGTATCTTTATTTATATTAGGTTATATAACATTTCATAAAAGAAAAATCAGAGGTAGCACACAACACATGAGTGAACCAAAATTAGTTTGGAAACGGAAAATGGTGAAAAGTAGGTGCTTGTTTACCTGCATTGCGTGGGAGAGTCTATTTGTAACTTCAGTGTACATACACTCACCTCTTACAACTTGAAACATAACAAATTTATTTAAAAATACATTAACATATATTGTAATACTATATGCCACTCTACGAAAATTCTTAATCTATACATTTGTCAAAGAAAAACATAAATTTGGGCTATGAATATTGTCGATATTATTTATAACGAATTTATTTTAGTTTTTTCTTTTTTAATAGATTAATAGATTGAATTTTTACTTCAAAATTTGTAAGAAGGTAGATATCTAAAATATGATTATGATCTTAAATATTTTAGAATTGTTATAATTAGGTATTTAATAGTAATTATTCGAGAATTAGAAAAAGCAAAGGAGTGCGTATGCACTTCTGGTAAAAACAACTCCATTATACCACCTTAATTCTTCTTTACACACTTAAACCCTAAGAGAGATCTTTAATTATTTGGCGGACAAGCTTGTAACTGTGTTTCTTGTTTTTTGCACAACATTTTGCTTTTCAGTATATTATCCACGGGGGCGCCCCTCCCATGAAGTGGTTCGAGTAAAAAAAACACCTTCGTGTTGTAGAGAAAAAATTGGGCAGCTCAGGAAAGTGAGCACAGTTAGTTTTTTTTTTTTGTGTAGAATGGTTTAAATTCTAGACTTGATACATATGATCGTATTTATGGTTAGTTATTTTAGTGAAAAGTAACATAGGTGTGATCAATATGCAACTAGTCTTCTTTCAGAGGTGCTCATTTGAATAGGCCATTAGAGCATCTACGTGGTATTTGAAGGGATTCCATAGGAAGGAGAAAAAAAAAAGAATTAACCTTATACATCGTGAGAATTATTATAACCATTTCTAACATTGAACCGGACACTAAATATAGTACTCACCTATAGAAGAGAGAATATATGGGTCCACCTGTCAGATACCTTTACGTTAACCATAAACCTATTATCATCCTTGGTGAGCCCTACCTATAGGATCTTTACTAAGCTTATTGCATGAATTTTAAAATGGTGCTATCCTCTCACTGTAGGGCCCACCCAGATCCTGTGGGTTAAAAATTGGCCACGCTCTTAACACATATTGAGTAATGTGTGTGCGCGGGAGTATATGAACGTTGTGTTTGTTACTTCCTCTGTTCTAGAATATAGGGATTTTTAAGGTTGAACACGAGCCTTAAGAAAGCAGGTAAAATTAAATGGGAGAAAATTGTGATTTATTGAGAAGTGAAGATGGATGAAAAAATTGAATAGTGAAGGGTTGTGATTGGTTGAGAAGAGAAGGTTTGGTGAAGAAATTGTTATATTTTAGGATAAATTTTAAATGCTAAAAATTATTATATTTTAGAATAGAGGGATTGTATGTTTTGGAAGAGAAATGGGCAGCTCTGCGTACATGTAGTGGCACCGCCCTGTACTTGCCCCTTTTTTTTTTCTGATGACTGGTGAGGTGATCTTATTTGCTAATTACTCGTCTCATCTGACC
Source organism: Oryza punctata (assembly GCA_000573905.2). NCBI lineage: Eukaryota > Viridiplantae > Streptophyta > Magnoliopsida > Poales > Poaceae > Oryza > Oryza punctata. Next base: position 31,560,673 of record CM002489.2, on the reverse strand, counting down.
ATCTATTTTTTATTGATAAATGGAACCATTAGATTGTACCAGTACTGTAGGTGTAGTAATATTCTATTACAGTGTGTAGCAGGCCTGTACCTTACATACATGCCCCTTCTTTTTCCTTTTTGGAATCTTGCTACTTGCATTCTTCATCTCATCAACTTTAATTACTCTACATTGTTTGCATAGTTGCGTTATTTTTAATTTTCTATCGACAGACTCAGGAGATTATAGAGTATGTAATTAATTAGACGAGAAATATTCCCCCGCGCTTAAGTAATATCCCTCCTGGAATTAGAGATAATTTACCTTTGTAACGTAGGATGATGTTGACGCGTACATAAAGAAAACAAAAAAAAAAATTGCAACACAAAGTATCTCAGTTTTTGCTAGATATACGTGCACACAGCTAGAAGAGAAGAAATATGACTGAACGTTCGAGATATCTGAAGCAAAATCGTTTATATTGCACATCTCTAAAATTTACAATGCACACGCTACTGTAAAAAACAAAAAGAAAAAAAATCACACAAGACACTCCCAAAATGCTTTCCAAATTGATTTATACACAACCATCAAGTAATTAATAATTGATCAATGAAATGTCTAGGCAGTTCTTGCCGCCGATCGATGCAATCCGCTGTTTCACCTTGCGCTAAAACGACTTCCCCTCCGTAATTAAATCACATCGCCTGATCGCCCACCGGCCACCGCAAACGCGGCGTGGCGCCGTTTCACTGCACACGAAGCAAGGCACCCCCAAAAAAAGAAAAAAAAAAAGAGACGCCCATGGCGTCGATCGGTTGACTGCTGCGGCCAACCCAACCGGTGCAATGACCGGCCGGCGACGGCGACTCAGAACGAGAGGTTTGGCTTAGTCAGGCTGCACGGACGGCGCGGTGGCGTCCATCCAGCACTGCTCGGCCCACAGGAGCGGCGCCGCAGCGTCGTCACCGTCGTCGCCGTCGTCGTACTGATCGGCCGGCGCTGTCCAGACGGGTGAGCACCAGAGCCCGTCGCTCAGGTCGAGGAGAAGGTCGGGCAGGTCGAACAGCGCGTTCTCCTCGACGCTGCTGGTGACGGCGCAGGGGCTGGCCGCGGCCGACGAGGTGGATTCCGTCGCCTCGGCGTCGGTGGCGGCGGCGGCGGCGACGGCAGAGGAGGAGGACGAAGACTCACATTGGTCGGTGGCGGCGGCGGCGGCGAGGGCGGCGGCGGCCTGGATGTCGGAGGGCGAGGTGGAGGCCGGGCGGGGGAGCGTGTGAGCGAGGCTCGGGAAGTTGAGGTGCGCGGCTCGACCCTTGATGGCGAGCGCGGCAACGTCGTGCGCGCGCGCGGCCATCTCCGCCGTCGGGAAGGTGCCGAGCCAGATGCGCGACTTCTTGCGCGGCTCACGGATCTCCGACACCCACTTGCCCCAGCTCCGCCGCCTCACGCCGCGGTACGACGGGTGCCTGCCGGCGTCATCCCTCTTGCGCACCCCCGCACGCTCGCCACCGCCACCGCAGCTGCTGCTCTCCTCCTCGCCGGCGCCGCCACCACGGGCGGCGCCAGCGTCAGTCTCCACCGCCGCTTCCTGTCCTTGGCCGCCGCAGCCGAGAGGAGGAGCAGCAGGAGAGGTGCTCCTCTTCCGCTTGAGCTGCTTGGGCTTAGAGATCTCGTGCTTCTCTCGCGTGCCATTGGTGACGCACGAGCCGGAGTCGGAGGAGGTGGTGGGCGCATGGATCGCGGCAGCTTCCATGGCCGCCTCCTCTTCTCAACGACAAGGTGGAGGAGAGAGAGAGGCACACAGAATATTGCAGGGGGAGATGCGCTTCCTTCCAGGTATAAATAGCAGGGAGGCCTGTGAGACTGTGAATTGCTGCTGCCACCACCAGCCAGGAATAGCTATAATAGTTAAGCTCCTGAATTTTTTTAATATAAATAATAAGCTCCTGAATTAACAAACACATGTGAGAAATTCTGCAAAAACAAGTGGACGTCATGTAATGGCTGGGCTAGAAGTTCTGCAAAGAACAAGTGGATGTCATGTACTGGCTGGGATATATAACCAAATGGTAACAGTCACCATCTGTACAACTACTCATTCTGTATAAGAAACTATCAGGCTATGATCACCATCTTGGCAGGACCGGCCAAAGTTGTTTTTAAATTTAGAAATCCGGCCTAGCGAGCTTGAAGTGGCATATGTTGCGGCCCATACAAAAGTTACATCTCAACCACTAGCCGTTTAAGTAGATGTTAATACGAGACAGAGACTCGTTCAATGAAATCATAGGCCGACGGCTTTGTTTAACCTTCCCTGCAGGATCCAGTACTGTTTCCTGCTGGTGCAACCGAACGATCTGCAGTGCAGACGACGGCAATGGTGGACGTATCGCTTCAGATATTCAGAAGATTCAGAAGTTAGGATCTTCTTGAACAAGTGGAGCTGCCCAGTGGCGCATCAGTTTCAACGTCCATCCCAAGCCTCGCACTGTTGTTCCTCGGATGCTGAACAAGAGGATGCATAAAAAATATGCCCAGTAGGCAGAGCAAATGCATCGCAGTTCATACCACTTGGACCAGAAACGAGTTTAAGCATGCAACGACTTCCATACCATCTTGGATTCATGGTATTCATGACAAAAGGTCATTGCGTGGTTGTATCTCCATACTGCTAACCACAGGCATAAAAGTAAAACAACTGATTCGGTCCGCTGGCTGTAAGAATTATTATCGAGGATTAGCTCATTGGGTATAATACGGCAAGGCTGTAAGAATTATAGTGAGGCCGCAGCATGATTATGACTAATAGCAAGCTCCTTAATCTTAAGACAACAAAAATGATAACATAACATTCCCCGCAAAAAAAAAAATAGCATAACATGCATCAGCTACTTTAGGTGGGGGTACATAAAAAAAGAACAATAGAATGAACTCATCAGCTACCGCAGTCTTTGGATGATAAGAGACGTTAAATCGTCTAATCCGAATGGCATCGAATTGTTCTTACTGCTGGGCACACTGTACCCTTGGTCCAGCTCCAGCATCCTCATCATCGTCTTCATCATATGCTTCCTGCCGCCTGTGCTGCTGCCTGCGCCTCATCTCCTCTTCTATGTTGACATCATGCATGGTGGTCTCCTCACATTGATCTAGCTCCATGTCTGACAACTGATTCCCCGGTCGTGGTGGCAAAATCTTCTCAAGCGATCGGCATTGGCCAGGAGTGAGTGCACCAGGCTCAGGAAACTCCACGTTGAATTCAACAAAAAGACGACCTTTCATGAAAGGGCGGCCATGCTGAGGCATGCCTTCATCATTAATGGCCTTGTGTTGACCTATCCAAGAAAATCATCTATCAACATGTCCAACATAGAAACTAAAGGCAGATAGCAATGGGTAAAAGAGTCAAAAGAGGAAAGCATACCAGGTTTTATAACCTCCCCTGGATTAGATTTGATTAGGAGTTGCCGGCCATCAAGATGGGTTAGAACAAACTGGAAGCCACACAGAGCCTCAGTCAGGGAGATTGTGTGTTCAATAAAGAGGTCATCAAACTTCCTCTTAAATTTTGGGTGGTCTTTAAGTTGCAAGACAAAAACTATGTCTCCTGTCACTGTATCAGGCTGCAAAAGCATGAATTTGCAATGTTAGATGCGCGCTCCAACATATCATACAGACACACATCAAGATGCGAGTTGCCGCATTTAGCACATGATGGCCTGATACTTATGTAAATAAGACTCACAGCTTCATCAGCTTCACCCTGGAATACAATCTTTTGGCCATGTTGCATTCCCTTCTCAACATGAACCTCCAAGACCTTCTTCTCCTGGACTACTTTGTTTCCTTTACAACTCGGGCATTTATCCTTGTCGCTTATCATCTCACCTGGACAAATTAATCATTAGACAAACTCAACCAGAAGATGTCTTCTAATGAAGATACAACAATGGCATACCTGATCCTCTGCATTCAGGGCAAACAGTGTTCATCTGTTGGATCATGCCAAGCCCAATTTGTCTTGTTATTGTTCTCATTCCTGCACCACGACAACCATGGCAAGTTGCTGCTGCCCCACTCTTGGATCCTTTACTGAAGGTACAAAAACACAAGGCAACAATGAGACACGTATAACAAAACTAGAAAAAAAAAGAATGCATTAAACTGAGTAACAATTTGTAACAATTGAACACTACAAGTACAAGAGTCAAAACTGCAAGTTTCATTTGTAGAGAACCATCAAATAAATGGACAGCTGAACGGTTCGGGCAAATAAATGGACATCTGCATGGTTGCCTGGTTGGGGCAAAATCCAACCCTGTTACCTAATTCGGAGATGCTATGCAGAGGTAGCAGTATGACACTTACATACAGCAAGTAACCAAGTACAGAAACAGAGGTAGTAATAATACGAAAAAGATAAACTGGTTTTGTTGTTCAGAAAAGAGAAGGCCTTAGTGTACATTTGCACAGATCATCATCTAGGTTATTACAGTTTCACCACCACTTTCAGAAGAACAATATAGTTTTTTCACCTTGAATTTAAGAGGGGAAGTGGGTAGCAAGTGTTGTGTTACATGACAATAATTACTTGTTTGAGCCTGCTGTACTAAAAAAATTACTTGTGTGTGAAGTGCACTTATACAAGGACCAAATCCATGCATATTTCTCTTAAAATACATCCATCAAAACTCAGAAGTCAGAACTGGCAGAACAGCTTCTGACAGCAACATAGCTGGACAAAAACAAGTCTAACATCTACTCCCTCCGTTTCATATTATAAGATATTTTGACTTTTTCTCTAGTTAAACTTTGTTAAGTTTGACCAAGTTTATTGAAAAGTTTAACAGCATCTAAAATATATAAAATTAGTATCATTAAATCTAACATTGAATATATTTTCATAATATGTCTGTTTTGTGTTGAAAATACTAATATATTTTTCTATTAATTTGGTCAAACTTAAAGAAATTTGACTAAGAAAAAAGTCAAACGTCTTATAATATAAAACGGAGGGAGTACCACATATGCATATATTCAGCTCAAGCCCAAGTGAGCTAGGCTCACTTCCTTGTTTAACTTGGGTGCCCATGTATTCACTATTAATTTGATATACTATGTTGCTACTTAATATTTTTCATTTTTTTTTACTTTCAGAAAAAAATCATGTTAAATGCCTATAACACAAAAAACAGATAACAAGTTACACAGTTACTGTTAGTCCTGTTGCAGATACAGCCAGAGACTTTTTCAAGTCGTAAACTACATTGCAACTTCCCATAGATTAAACATAGCATTTGTGCAAATGCACCCATTAAGTTCATATTTCATTACCATCTACACATATTTAATCAAAAGTGCTTCACTATATGATAAAAATAAACAAAACAGAAATAAATGTTATATAGAAATAAGATTCAGAGGGACTTTTTAATACTCAAATGATCCAGCAAATAATTTGAAGACAAACTTAGGTTCAGAGGTAAAGAAAGTAAAACCCCCAAGTTATCATGTGCAGTCAATAATTGTTATTCCAATAAATTGTATATATTCATAATTCAAGACAATAACAAATAACAATTCTTTCAGCATGAAAGAACCACTCGAGAATGTGCAAGATACTTACCCCTTGCACTTTGTGCACAGAGCATTCCGTGACAAAGACAGTTTTTTGGTAGTACCATTATACAAGTCTTCTAAAGAAACCTTCATAGTATGTACCACATCTTCTCCACGCTTTTGTCTGTGTCCTCTACCTACTTTTAACCACAAAACAGTAAATAGGTGCATATTTCATTCTAAAATATAGAAGGATAAAGGATCAAAGTAAAGCATTTTTCATAATTTTATTACCCCCAAAGCCACTGCGATTCTGAAAAATTTGCTCAAATAAATCGAAGGGGCTATGGAAATCACTGCTGCCGCCTCCTCCCATTCCTTCTTTGAGTGCATCCTCGCCATATTGGTCGTAGATTTCCCTCTTTTCGGGATCATTAAGAACCTCGTAAGCTTGAGCCAATTCTTTAAACTGACCAAGCCACAAAAGGCAAAACGTCAACCAAACCAAACCAACAGTTCAAGAGTAGACAAATATAGAACAGTTTGTCCCCAGACCTTCTCAGGGTCTCCACCCTTATCAGGGTGGTTTTTAATGGCAGCTTTACGGTACGCTTTCTTCAGCTCATCCTGGGTTGCTGTCTTAGATACACCAAGCACCTCATAATACTTGGTATTGTTACTCTTCTTTGGCATGCGTCCGAACATGGCTGATAAAAAGGGCTTCCAACAAACATAAAACTTGGAATCAGGTCAACAGATCATGAAGTAATAACTACAATGAGTAGCATTAGTACAATCCAATATACTGCAAAAAAAAAGGAAAAAAAACACCACACAATTCTTGCGATAAGAAGAACCAGTCTTCTAATAGAGCTCGAATGGTATACATATTGCAATACTGCATAGGGGCGGACTCAACGAGAACCATTAGGGTTCATCCCAATCCCCAAATTAACATGCTGCTATTGCTAATAACTAATTCAGGGTAATAAACAACTACAGATCAAACTACCCGTATATGACGGGATCAACCGAGATCCCTCTCCACAAACAAATATCACAGATCTGGATGGGTCCCACTGTTTGCGGCCACAAATAAAAAAACAGAGGAAAAACCAACGAAAACACGGTATATAGCTAGGGCAAGGCTGGCTTCCTCACCGGAAGAGGAAGCGACCGCTCCTAGATCAGATCCAGACGAAGGCCCCGGTAGAGCGGAGGAGGACGCCGCACAGCCGCCGCCGTGGAGGAGAAGAGGAGCTCTCCCTCGCGCTCGCGCCGAGGTGGTTCGGTGCGAGGAGGCGTGTGGGGGTTTCGGCGGCGGCGCGGCGAGAGGGAGAGAGAGTCCTCGCCCCTGTGGGTTGCAGGGCGTCTTTATTGAACTTTTCTTTAAGTCGGTCGGCGTTGGACCACACGGCGTACGTAGGTGGGTCGTTTGATGGGCCCTTGAGCAGTTGAGCTCTTCACCGGCACGGTACGGGGCTCTTGTCCAATGGGCCTGATCATTTCGACCATGGCTCGGAATTATTCGGCCCATTTGTATTCGGAGACCTCTCGCCTGGTCGCCAACAGATACTCCGTTCACAGTACTACGGGGCATGTTCAGTTTAATATCGTTTTCAGCTATACCAGATTTTAGGGTTATCAAATTTCGATAAGGTAGCAATCTAAACACATCCTAAATACTCTAATATGCCTTATTGATTTGATAATTTTCTATAAACTTATTGACATTACTCCACACAAGAATATTTAGCAAAATATCAAACCAAACAGCACCTACATACCTTTACCTTATCAAATTTTGGTCTTAGTACAAAACTTTGCCAAATTTTAGTATTGGTGTTGCGAAAATTTGGTAGGGCTAATTTTAGTATTGGAAGCCTAATTCCCTCACCCAACCACCCATCATTTAATTTTCACCTTACCTTACCTCTGGATAACTTTTATTGTGGCATAAATGATCCAAGGCTTTAAATTAATCTATCATCTAACTTAAATATACTGTAGTATGAAACTAAAAGAGGTATAAGAGTCTTTATATACTTACTAGCATCCCGTGTGTTGCAACGGTTTCTAAATAACATTCATTGATATAAATTAAAATCCTAAACCATATATCACAATTGAGCATAAATAATGAACGGGTAACTGTTCTTTCATATAAATTAGAATTTTCATGTTCTATTAATATTACTATGATCTCAATATTATATGAGTGGTCTAGGAGCATGGTTGGGCTGGACCAAGAAGGAATAGTGCCGAATAGGCACTCTTCATCGTCTTCCCTAGCTAAAGGCGAGAAACAGAAGAGAAGAAAAGGAAAGATGGGCATCGGTGCTTCAGTGATAAACGGTGGTGAGGAAAGTGGTAGGATATATTCCACAATGTGAATCGTCCATAGATGGTGGAGGTTGGCAAAGAAGAAAACCAGAACAACAGGAATATGACCGGCAACGATGTGGTCCTAATAGAGAGAGAAACGACAACAACGAGCTTTGGTGGTGAACACGATTGGATGAGTACGTGAAAACGCGTTCCTATCAAGGGGGTTCCGTTTTCTTTGAACACGCAGGAGGAACGGAAGATGGAGAAAAAAACGACTAACACTATTCATGATCTTCCCTAGCAAAACGATAAACATAATTGGAGGGAAGATTGACACCGATGCTCCGGCGACCAAACAACGGTGAGTGAGGTGGTGGGATGTGTCCCACGATGTGACTCCCAGAACAGCGGGAATGCGATTAGCAATGACGTGGTCCCGACAGAGAGAAACAGAAATAGAGAGCTCTGGTGGTGAACACGATCGGGTGAGTGCGTCAAAATGTGTTCCCGGACGAGGGGTTCCTTTTTCTTGAACACGCTGAAGGAACAGAAGACGGAGAAAAGAGGATGCACCGGAGGAGGGAAGGAGGGTTGGGGAGGAGAGTGGCGTTGGGATGAGAGGGCTGGTAGGAAGGATGGAGGGAGCATAGGGGAGGAGAGGGACATTGAGAGGATAGGGCTACCGGGAAGGGAGGAGGGGCGCTAGTAGGGAGAAGAGGGTCGAGGGGGAGGAAGCGTGCATGCCATGGGGCAAGGGATTGGGATCATGAATCAAAACCGAGATGGATAGGGAGAGATAGACGAACCAAAATTTTGTTGGAAGCAGATTTTATTTTTAAGTAGGTAAAGATTGTGTAGTAGCAATTTGTAAATTTATACCGTATGGTGAATTAACCATTCGATCACATTACTCATTCTTTGTCATCCCTACTATGAGGTACCACCAACCACTACAAGTCCACACGCACTACCACCAACTACCACAGTGGGATGACTCGTGGTAGTTTTTAAAATACTATTTTTAACCGGGCGATACAAATTTCTAAGAGTGAGACTACGTAACAATATAACATTACAACAGAATAGTTAACGTATGTTGAAGTCAGCATGATATCGTAGATAAATAATCTGGTACCTCCGATATCAAACATGATACCCCGTATGTACCATAATGATGTTAACATGGTACCGTAGGTATCAGATCTGTTATCTCTGGTACCAAACATGATACCTCGTACCGAATATGATACCTACGAGGTATCAGATTCGGTACCTAGGTATCATGCTGACGTTAACATGATACCAAATATGGTACCTTCAGTACCAGATATGATACTCCCGTATGTATTAGATCTAGTACTTAGGTTACCATGATGATGTCATACGATATCTAAATTTTGTTGAAACGGTATAGTATTTCCAAATTTCTAAATTTGCCCTTCCTCCAACCACCCTCCCACCCCTCATTTAATGAGCATTTTTAATCCTCCTTATATTTGTCTTGTATTTGTAAACATAGGAAATACTTTGGTTGCTGTTGATGTGAGTTTGCGATGAGGGATGCTCGAGAAGTTGACCAAGGAGCTCGGGGCCAATCGACGAGCGGAGAAAGTAAGAACGCAGAAGGAACAAGAACCAGATTGTTGAGTGCAAGGTACAACATCAAACACCAGCCAGCCAAGGCAGCCACACACGTAGTACTCCTTACGAGAAGACGGGCTCCTATTGGTCATACTCGTACAGGTTATAGTCCTGTACTAGAAGAGACGACGATACATGATGCATTGATGCCTGCTTGTGTCGCCGTCTAGCTGTGCCGTGAAAGGGCTTTCTTGAAACGCAAACATCAGCCAAGATGGCCAAAATGGCGCAGCGGTATCGAATGTTCCGATCGGTTAAGAGCCTTTTGTTTCCTTATTACGCTGGAGATTTGTTTGTCAATGGCGTGCAGTGTGCTTCTTAACGGGAACAAGTCACATCGACGTACGAATGTTTTGCTCATTATTGCCTTGGCTATATAAACTCCTGGTGTCAAGCAATGATGAAGCTGTATTTAGGCGAGGTAATTCTTATGGTAAAACAGAAGCAAAAGATATGTGTACCCATGGGGGTACAACTACTGAGACAAAACTATCACCGTTAATGCAACTGCTTGGAATTTAATGAACCAACTTAATGCAAAAAAAAGACCAAAAAATGATGCTGTTTTGTACATTGAACTATCCCAAGTGCCTCTCCATTTCTCTCTTCGCCCTTCTCTCCAATCACTCGCCGATGATAGATTGATGATGGGTGTTCACTGTTGACACTGGTCCAGCCGACCAACCGTCCAGGCCCAGGAAAGAGACGAAACAATAGTACTTGTTTTGGACAAAAGCACAATCTTAAAAAAACAACTTTAACCACTATTTTTTACTATAGTATATAGAAGTGTTAACAAATATATGATTTCATTAAAATATTTTTTAAGATTAATCTATATATATAGCCACCATATTTCAAAAATAAATATTTTAAAAATTATTCATAATTAAAGATTTTAAAATTTGATCTCACTCTTATTTAAAACGATAAGTATTATCAACCCGGAAGTAGTATCTTTGAGCAGCCAACGTCGACTCGTAACAATGATGCTATGTTTGGACTCGTAACAATGATGCTATGTTTGGACGCTGGCAGATGTGAACACAATCGGTGAGATGATAGTTCCATTTCAGTTTGTGCTAGTGCGGTAAGATGTGTATATTTGAGGTTTTGGCTGCCTGTTGTTGCCGTTGTTGTTGGGCAGTCGGTCGTGTTGATGTAGTGATGATGTGCTAGTTGTCCGTCCTATCAGTTGGAGGCTTGGAGAGCATAATGCAAAATCGCAAGCTGATATTGCCCCGTGCAACCCCAAACCGAGTGCCATGGCGATGTTAAGTTTTAGTGTGAACTTCCCAGCCAACAAAAAAGAAGAAATGTTTTAGTGTGAACTTTCAAACAAATTCTGATGGCAGGATCATTTCTAACAAAACTGTTCTGTTGTTAAACCGGGAAGTATAGAGTAGAGTAAGCAGGAACACAGAAGACATACTTAAAAAATAATGGAACGCATAAAGGACTTCACACGTTAATAGATCGAACAGATGAATATAGTGGTATGTGTAATTGCAAGATACTTTAATCCCACCGATTCCACGATTCCAATGGTGTTACATCAAGTGATGCAACGCAATCAATAATGATCCTTACACAGCCCACATACATGATAGGTGCGAGACAGAATAAAATTGACAAAACTGGAATTATTGGAAAGGAAAACATCAACAATTATTTTAACAAGCAAGAATATAAGAACTGGAATCCAGACAAGGCAAGTCTTCCAAGAAGCTTATATATGCAAGCAACTCCATGGTACTGAGAGGGCAACACAGACCAAAGCAATCTAGTGAAGAAAAGCCATAGAAACAGAACCTAGCAGAAAGCAAGCAGCAATGCCTATACTTGAGCTAGCGATCTTCATCATCCCGATGACGCTCATTTTTGCCCCATGCCGGCGATTAGTGTTACTAATTACCAAGCTTCAGCAACTGGAAGCGATCATCATGCACACAAGGTCAACATCTCCAGCAATAAGGAGTCTTCTGGTAAGGATACAAACGATAAGGATCACATTATGAAGCTCGGAAGTGGCTGCTCTACTGGTACTGGAGATACGCAAAGTACCAGTTTCATCAGGTGGGTCAGTGTGTGGCCTTGATAGATTTCTTTTCCTTGCCTGGTGCGGTGAGTGATAACCAATCCCCTTTGTTCATGACTGTTCTGTATTATAGCAGTTCTCTTGAAACAAATGTGTAGCTTTCCTCGATGCATGCAAAAATGGAGAAAAGAATACGCAAGGGGTAGTTTTCTCTTGTACATCTCACTTAACACCTTAGCTTTCCAACTAAATAACTTATCTGCAATTCAAATTTACATTGCAAAATGGTCGATATCCATCAACGGAAGTACCGATTGTGCTCTCTTTAGCCCTTGCAAAATACTTTTTGCAGTCTCCCTTTCCTGTAAATATAGAACATACAAGTGGTAGTGAATAAGAATCATCAGAAAGAAGAGGATGAATTATTTATGAATGAAAAACATGATATTCCAGTTCCCACTCTTAGACCCAGAGTAAAGCAAACAGGCACCCTTAAAAGAACAAATCAAAGTGAATGCTTATTAAATAAGTTGAAGTCTATTTGAACTACTACATTAGTACGCAAACACAAGTGTTCATTAACACATTAGCCAATAAACAAGAGGTCTATTTGCTCTATTCCATCTTTTGTTATTTTCATCAGTAAGTAAAAGGAACTTTGTGTGAAATTGAACTTACTGGACCGGTGTAATCCAAGAGCCTTGTGCAATAGTGCTCTGCCTCCTCAAACCTGCCTATGCTCTTGCAATGCTTAGCAAGGAAAAGCAGAGCTTCAACAAAATTCTGGCCCTGCCTTTCCTCAACTTCCATTCTCTCTAAGTCTTTCTTGTAGTAAAATGCTGCCTCCTCTGATTGTCCAAGCATACCATGTAACTTTGCTAGCTGATGAAGTGCTATTCCTTCAGTGTCATTATTATTTGCAGATCTCTCATAGCACTTGATGGCCTCTTCAATCATCTGGAGTTGATCGCTTTCATAGCACTGAGCCATAGCATTCCAAAGACGGGCATCATTAGGTTGTAGGTATGATGACTTACGGAAGTAATAAACTGCATAAAACGGCATTCCCATCATCTCATAGATCTGACCAAGACCATACCAAGCACGGTAATCTCTGGGATTTATATCAACAGCTCTCCTGTAGGCATCAATCGCAGCAGGTGTATTTTTTAGCTCAACAAACTCATGTCCCATAAGAGTCCAAGCTGAAAGATACTTTCGATTAAGCTTCAGCGCTCTTTGAAAGTACAAAACTGATTTTTCATGCTGCCCCTTCAAACTGTAGTAATTTGCAATTATGCAGCATGATTCTGGGCGATATTTATCTGTCAAAAATACTCTGTGAGCAAGGAAACTTAAAGCAGTGGAGCTTTCTTTTGCATACAATAAATTTGAGTAAACATCCATAGAATCCACGCGGAAAGGATCAGTCCTAAGGAGTTCTTCAAAAATCATGTCAGCTTCATCCAGGTCTCTCATGCTATACTGTACGGTAGCTATTTGAGCCTGAATGTAATCACTGCAACGGAAGACCCCCATTAAGCGCTCATATCTTTTCAAAGCTTCTTCATGCATTTTTAATTCGAGATGTGCACTAGCAAGGAAGAAATCTTTCATCCAGTGGTTCTTGAGATTTAAGTTGTTCAAAATGTCACTGCTAGTGCAGAGAGATTGTAACTCTAACCAAGCACTCCAGTTCCAAGGGTAGCTGTTGACAGATTCCACCAGAACTGTTCTAGCTAGAGCTTCGCTGCCTTTATCACGAAGAACAATGCCATACAAGTACAAACAAAATGAATCAATAGCACCAGTTCTCCGATGTGTTGCGAGCTCTCTCTCCAATGCAACTAGTTCCTGATTAACAGCATTGCTTTTGCCCAGAGATCCCTCAAGCTCAACTGTTTCTTCCTCTTTCCGTTTCTCTCCAGCCTAAATTGTAGAGAAAATAACTATGGTCACCAAGCATGTCAAATTTCAAAATGCTAATTAAACTATGAAGCAAACGGGAGACAGTTTCAAGTATTTAGAAGATTAGATAACCTGTAGAAAAAAAGATAACTCATTTAATAGTATCCTTCCATGGATCGGAAGATTGCTAGCCACATTTATACGATCCAATAAATTTAGGGCCAAGTGTATAGAAACATATATTGCTGCAAAGATTGATACTAACTGTACATATTAACAGTGCAGCTTGCCAACTTAAATAAAAACCCAGCTAATAAAAGGACCTGCTAAAATGGAAATCAGCATGGTTCTAAATTGAATACTAGTAGCCACTATTCATTAGTGGCATACTAGCAATCAAAACCAACATAGCCACAAAAGCATAATTATATACTGTATTACTATGACGCATCTTATACTCCTATTTTTAGCAGATCACAAATTAAATAGCAAAGAGGAAAAGATAAATCATTTATGGACCTCGATCCTCAGCCCTCCTTGTTGCATCAGGCAATCGTGTGACTACTATAAGTTAACACCTTATACTGCCCGTACATCTCAATATTAGAATATAACGTTTCCAAACTTCATTACAACAGAACCACTGTATTAGTAAAATGCATTCCTGCATGCAATAAATTCGTCTAATATTAAACATTACAGCAAACCAGCATCTCCCACTTACTACAAAAATAATCAAGCATCCCTGTAATGCATAGAGGACACCGATCAACTAGGAAAGAAGCAAATAAGCAACAGTTATGCACAATAAAGGGTTCAGCATTTTTTTCAGATGTTCAGATATTTACCAAATTAAGGTTTAAACTGCCACAAATCAGTACTGATATCATTATACCATGACAAGGGGTGGGGGCAATTAAGACACGAAAATCCCAGCATCTCACTCCTAGAGCTTCAAAGATTAGCGCTCAGACCATGAACAAAGGGGAACATACCAAATATAAAACTAATTTTACATTTTTACAACAATTTTAATGTATTCCTGTTGTTTCCGTAAGTAAGATCCCTCTACCGTCACTCCATTGACACGTCAAGATAACTAATCAGATGTTTCTACAGGTTGAAAAATATGAATCACTCTATAAGCGAACTGCAGCCGTAAATATTTGTAGCAGCTCCAGTGAGACATTTCCTCAAGCAGACAAGCACTATTCGCTATACCAAACATCTGCAAACTGGAACACGCCCGCGCACACCAAAATAATAAAAAAAACAATAAGATCCGGGCTCACCGTGTAGAGTGCATAGCACCGAAGGAACACGGCCTTACGGCCGGTCTGGCCGCGCAGGACGTGCGCGGCGCGGCGGTACTCGCGGCAGTCGAAGTAGGTCTTGGCGAGCAGGTACCTATCAGCCCCGACATCGAACGCATCGTCGTCGGGGATGGGCGTGCTGACGTACGAGACGCCGCCGAGCGGCGTCCCGGCCTCGGCCACGCCGGGGCGGAGGCGGCGGCGGAAGCTGGACCCGCCGCTGCGGTGGAGGTGCAGCAGGCGCCCCCCGGATGCTGCGGAGCCCGACGAGGAAGGGGTGTCCATCACCGACGACGGGGCCGGCGTCGCGTCGGGCTCGATGCCGATGAGCAGCTCGGCCGCCCTGCAAGGAGGAGGAGGCGGAGGTTAGGGTTAGGGTTTTGAGGGGGTCCATGGTGGGTTTTAGGGAGGGAGTACGTACCATTTGGCGGCGGAGTAGAGGCCGCGCTCGCCGAGCTGGCGGGCGGCGGCTCGGAGCTCGACGCGGTAGGCTTCCTTGGAGGAAGCCATTGGTTTGCTCGGGGAGGTTGGGATGGCCTCCTTGGAGCAGATCGGCGTCGGAGGAGCGCAAGTTTTTTTTGAAATTTTGCGAGGGGGCGGAAGGGGAAGAACCGGCTACAGGACGGGAGGGATGGAATTTGGGCGTGCCACTGTGCTACCCCGGGCACTGTCGTTCTGTAGCCGGCTAAAATATGACGGAATAAGTCCACTTTGACTCCCTCATAAGTAACCCGAATCTACTGCAAAACAGATATCTTGATCCCTAAACTATTAAAATCGGTGCAATTTAACTCCCTCCATAGTTTTGGAGTGCGGTTTCACTGATGTGGTGCCTACATAGCAGTGTTGACCTCGTTCGTGGTGTTGAGGTGGCACTTAGGTGGCATTTGAATTAAAATCATATACATGGGACCCATTTATCATTTAAAAAATGTGGGGCACACATGTCATCCTCTGTCTCTCTCCTCTCTTTCTTTCTCTTTCTCTACCCTTCGGCCGTCCGCGGGAGCACGGGCTGGAGCGGCGGTGGGTGGGGACTGGAGTGGCGACGACTGGTGGGAGATGAAACAACGGCGACAACAGGCTAGAGCTGACGCGGGCGGAGGTGGAGGAGAAGGAGGCGGCACTGGACTACGAGGTCGCACCTCCTCGCGGCGGCGATGCGGATGGATGCAGGGAGGCGGGGGAAGACGGCGACTTGGAGCTCAGATCCGGCATAGGGAGCGACGGTGGTGGCGGGCTGGAGCTGACGCGGGTGGAGACGGCACTAGACTACGAGGTCGCACCTCATCGCGGCAGCGATGAGGAGCTCAAATCCAGCATAGGGAGTGGTGGCGACGGCGAAGGAGAAGGAGACGATCCCATGCCATCCTCTCTGATCCCCCCCCGGAACGCTCGGGCCACGCCGGCGTCTAGCTCTTGGCCCGCCAAAGCCATCGACCGCCGTCCCCCCGCTCGATCTCGTCGGAGTCGGCGCTGCCGTCCTCTCCCGCCTCCTTGCTGGCCCTCGAGCGCCCGCTGTCGCTGCTCCAACCCATGCTCCCCGCAGACAACCGAGAGGAGAGAAAGAGAAAGAAAGAGAGAAGGGAGAAAGAGGGGAAGGAAGAAGAAAGTGAGAGGATGATACGTGGGCCCTACATGTCAGTGGACCCCACAACTTTTTTTAATAATAAATGGGTCCCACATATATGTTTTTGAAAGGACCTTGATGTCGCCTAGAGGGGGATGAATAGGCGTTCCTAAAAATTATCACAACTTCATAGCATATTAGAATGAAGAAAATTTTCGGTTCAAATAGGAACTTCTAGTATATAATTGGAAGTTCTGGTCTCAAACCAAAAGTTCTGGTATAGGCGATGCGGATGGATGCGGGGAGGCGGGAAGGACGACGACGAGGAACTCAAATCCGGCATAGGGAGTGGTGGAGGAGAAGGAGACGGTCCCACGTCGTTCGCTTGGATCTCCCCCCAGCACCCTCGGGCCATGTCGGTGCCAGCTCTTGGCCCGCCGAAGCCGTCGACCGCCATCCCCCCCTCGATCTCATCGGCGTCGGCGCAGCCATCCTCTGTCGCCTCCTTGCCGGTCCTCGAGCGCCCGCTGTCGCTCTAGCTCACGGGTCAACTCCAGCCCACCGCCTCCGCCGCTCGAACTAGCTCCAGCCCAATCGCCACCACTCCGGCCCCGCCCACTATCACCACTCCAGCCCATGCTCCCCGCTGATGGCCAAAGGGGAGAGAAAGAGAAAGAAAGAGGGGGGGAAGAAGAAAGAGAGAGGATGATACATGGGCCCCACATGTTAGTGGACCCACAATTTTTTGAATGACAAATGGCTCCCACATATATGTTTTTAATTCAAATGCTACCTAAGCGCCACGTCAACGCCATAGACTAGGTCAACACTACCACGTAAGCGCCATGTCAACGAAACCGCCTACTAAAA
The DNA here is from genome assembly GCA_000573905.2 of Oryza punctata. NCBI lineage: Eukaryota > Viridiplantae > Streptophyta > Magnoliopsida > Poales > Poaceae > Oryza > Oryza punctata. The sequence goes on along the minus strand of CM002489.2, from coordinate 31,543,464 downwards.
TTATTGAGGGAATCAAATTGCACCGGTTCCAATAGTTCGGGGATCGAGATATCCGGCATTGCGGTTCAGGGATATGAATTAGATTCGGTCACTAGTTGAGGGAATCAAAGTGGTCTTATTCCAAATATGACATGGCATATTCGGCCGTGGGACGGGCCGTGCAGCGTTGGCCGTCAGATCATTGCAGTTCGCTCTGCTCCTAAAACGATGAAAATAAAACCATTTAATTAGGCTTTAGCTTTAATAAACGTGAAGCTGGAACTACAGTTATGTCAAACATTGACAGTTCCTAAAGTACTAAACTTTTTTTAAGCACCTATTTTAGAAGTGGGTGTTGAGGATTGTAACTACTGAGGCTTGCGTAAAGAAAATAACACGTTGTATATTTTGTCTCTTAATATATGAGTATACAACATGTAGAGACAATAGATATCTCCATTATTAAACTTGCTCCAATAGTCCAATGCACTTACACATACACACGCCCCGACATTGTTAAGGAAGTTTGAGATTTTGTTTTCGAAAATAAGGAAATGATTCTAACCTATTTCTGAAATAGGGAAACTAAAAATACATAAAAAATAAAAATAGAACGAGGAAACTCTAAAACTTAGAATGCTATAAAGGATGTGAGCATACAAGTATAACCACAATACTAACTTATTTCAGCCATGCAAAGGTAGAGCTCCAACTTCTAAATTTAACTCCAAGGAGTTGTGAAGCTGTCTAAGCTCAGCTCCACCTTCTAGTTCATTTTGTGAGAGATCTCCACTCAGCTCCAGTCCCATTTTAGATGGAGCTAAAACTGTTTGGTTGGGATCCAGCTCCACCTCTCCTGGAGCTGGAGTTGTGCCAAACAGGTCTGTACTATCATTAGTCACCATCTACATTGTTCTGATACATCCTCAAATCAATATCACCGAACACATGGTAACCCAAACCCTAAAACTTGAAAGGATCTTAATGTCGCCTACAGGGGGTGAATAGACGTTTCCTGAAATTTAAAAACTATTTTTGCAGCGGATTAGTAACACCACGAGTGTTCAGGCTTGGGAGACCAGAATCTCCGGGTTAGCTAGGAAAACACCCTCCGAAGGAGAACGAACCACTAGCCCAAAAACTACTTGAACTAAAAGGTGACAAACAAGTTATATAAACAATAAATATATTCACCAACTAGATGTCACGCTTGAAAATTCACTAGTAATTCCCGAACTAATTTGTGCATATAATCCTCGTCCAGAAATCAGCCGAGGTACACAAATCGATAATTTGAATATACAGATTCATCGAAATGACCGAAGCGATAAATACTTATATAAGAGGCACTTAGTCCTCACCACGAAGAAAACTGCAGCGGAAAACAAAATCTAGCGAAGATTCAACTCCACTCCCACAGGTAGCTCAACTGGGGTATAAGCCAAACGTCTTCTCCTTCGGAACTTTCTTCAACTGAGGTTTGATGATTATTGTAAGGGTGAGTACATGGAATACTCAGCAAGCCACACAACAAGTATGCAAGTGCACAAGGATACCAAAGGATGGCATAATATAGGGCTCTTTTGCGAAAACAACATTTAGCAAAGAGTTGATAATTTGTAAAACAGTAGAGTAATTAATTAAACAATATTAATCAACACTAAACAACACCTTGTGTTGTACAGGCCCAAACCATCACTGAACAACCATGCCCGGTTGCACAGACCCAATCTCCAAACCAGGAATTAATCATTCCAAACCAGGCGCTAAACCAATTATTACCATTTATCACCTTATATTATTAATGAGTAGTGTGGGACTAATCACGAAAAACATTGTTAGACCCGTCCATAACCGCGGGCACGGCTATTCGAATAGTTTTACTCTGGCCAAAGGTGTACCACTGTACCCACAAGACACAGCCCTATAACATGTTACCATGCCCTCAGTATCACCACGGTACCTCGAAACGAAACTGTGCCAGTACCCCAACATAACACAACGCAAAACAGTGCATCGTTCCTGGATCATAATCACCTCCTTAAAACCAAGGGCATGGACTCCCCAGCGACCCCCATAGACTTGTCGCCATTTCTCAGTCTGGTGCGCCGCTAAGAACCATGTTATACCAAGGGTAAAGCCGTTGCCCACGCTGGCTTGTGGTTAGTGCGGTTAATGTTTCACAAAGATAGCTCGCGAACCGGTCCTTAATTGCCATGAGCACGACTATCCAAATATCATCTCCAACCATGTGCTCACAACTCACCATTAGTTAAGTTTTAGTTGGCAAGTTAATTAATTTATCAATCACGATTGACCATTGTGAGCTACCATTAAATAGCCATCATTAAAATATAAGTGAAACATTAATTATCTCATATAAAATGATAATGAAGTTTCTAAGCATGGCTAAGCAATTATATCTAATATCTAGTTGAACCATTATATAAGTCCAACTAGTCAAATTATAACCAATGGTACCAAGGAATAGGGTAATCAATGCAAATTGGCCATAACAAAGGAATAGATTCACACCACCCGATGACATTCGAAAATAAATGCACATTTGAAATAAGTAGAGACTTTAAATTCAATTAGTCTTCTGGAATACTTCTGACGCTCACACGAATCTCCGAAACGACGGAAACGATAAGTTAACATGCAAAACGAGGAAAAAGACTAATAAACTCTAAATAAGCAGTATATAAAAAGTAAACAAACATGTAGATCATGATTTTAGATGAATTATGAGACTTGAACGACCTCATTCCGACTTCATATGAATTAGTTAAGAATTTTAAAAGATTTAATCCAATTAAACCAATTAAAGAAAATACTATTCCAAATTAATTAAATAATTTATAACGGAGAGAAGAGATCAAAAACATCCTCCGGAAAAAAAGATTGAATCAAATTTGGTAGATGACATATAGTATAAAGGACAATAGAAATAGAAATTATCTGTATTGATTGTGGACGGCTGAGATTGAACCTAAACTGGACAGGCCACATGGGACGCCATGCAAGCAACCACATGAGCGAGGAGGGTGAGGTGGCACTGAGGAGGCTGTGACATGGCGACCATACAGGATCGACACCGGCGAGCACGGAAGGACTACGGTGATGGCGAACGGCGGCACGACGACGAACATAGGGGACACCGGGAAAGAAAGCATGGGATGGTGTAGAGACCCATTTTTTAACAGGAATCGCTCGTGTTATTAGTACCATTTCCCTGGATCAAGTAGTCTGGTACTCACAATTACATTGTTGAAATATCAAGCGCGCATATAAAGATTGTCTAGCGCAAATTATTACATCATAGGCCCGCAGGCATAGACTAGAACATAGGACCAAACGGTCCGGAATAGATGCGAAAGCAGAAATAGGTAAGACAGCTGTTGATGCAAAAAACACACACTGGCCTGAGAGATTTGCTTTACTCTAGTGCAGGTCCGAAATTAGTTGTTTAGGTTCAAGGGCGTGCCAGTTGATTTGATCCTGCAATCAACAAGAAGAAATATGCGATTTTATCAGTAAACGATAGTCCATCAGCTAGCTAGCTGATTTCATATCGTATGTAACATAGCCGATGCAATAAAGCATGAATCGGCTGTAAGGTATAGTCAATGATAAAACTAACCCTAAAACTAGTATATCGGCTGTAAATATCAGTGTCACCTAATCAATACATCAATATTGCTTTAGAAATAAGCAATTGGGATAGATCGGACTGAATCGAGACAGTATAAATTGCCCAAGTCTAATGTAACATGAAATAACGATTATGTAAACTCATGTCATAGCTGATATCTAGATTTAAGTATGTATCGGCTATAGCTCCGATACAACCTTATACTAGGATATTCTCTAGTAATAAATGTATTCAACTATAACCAATTAGATTGGTATCAAGCTCAATATATTTATATTAGATTAGATCCTGATATAAGGGGCAGATATAGAACATTAAACAAAGTATAAAACAATGTAAAACATCTATACCAGGTAAGATCGGCTGAAACCCCGATACTATTCTTATTAACAACCATAAAGTAGGCTAGACATCATGATTCTAAATACGACTTAATAAGTTGGACTTAACCAATGCAGCATTAAGTATAAAGAGAAGCATGATATGTAGAAAATCAAGCCGATGGTTGTCTTTTCAGGATTGTAGATACATTATATAACTTAAACCAACAAAGTAATCTAGTCGATATCGACGAAACCCTAAAAAGAGTCCAGCCGATGCAAGTAGATTGCATTGTTGATCTAGGTTATATAATGTAGATGATAACTCGGAAGTTTACAAGATATAACTAGAGTGTCATAAAGGTGTAAGCACTAGCCCCGATAATGCAAACCGCCATAACAAGATATACCTTTTCGTTGAAGATCAAATTGATGCAGCACGACTCCAAAGCACGAACTTGTTGAAAAGTAGAAAACAAAGGTGGCGATGCGCCGAGATTGATTGAACTTGAGTTGTTCTTCTTACAAGACCTCGGGCCTATATTTATACCCGAAAATACAAACATTTCCCATCACGGACACGACTCTTATTAACCTAATACAAATCCAACTAACGAACAAGTCCCTTAGGCGGACTCTTACCGTGATAATCTATAAGGAAATTACATAAAATATCCTAATTAATAGATACAATTGCCTTTCTAGGACTCTATCCATGCATGGCAATCCGTATGAAGCACCTTAACTTAACCCGATAACGTGTACCAAGTCATATCTCCAAAATCGGCTCAAAGGGCTAACCTTGTCCGACTCTGACTCTGCCGATCCTGTCCGCAGCCGATTCGGACTACAGCCGATTTTAACTTTGTTTCCGATACGATCCAATCTCTTGTATTTCCTTTGATTCTATCCTTATCTCCGATACTTGAATTACCAAATTTGGTCGTCAACAGCAGCAGAATTTAGGCAGCGGCTATGCCATTGCCACAAGCAACGACCGTAACTAAGACCTATGGAGCGCCGTCATCCTCCGCATCCTCCTGGAGATAAGCATAGGGATCCTCCTCGGCTTCATTGCCTTCCACTGATTAAATTTTGTAATAGTAAGAGTGAGTACCAACCGTACTCAGCAAGCCACCACAACAACAATGCATATGATAGAAGTATTCAAAGTATGGCCTTTGGTTTATTTGCGTAAAGCTAGTTTCACAATTCTTTTTACAAGCCTAAGATCTAGCATAGACTAGTCAAGTTTTAATTCCAGTGTTTATTACACAACAACGGTTCTGTTCACCATCCATTATCTTCCTAAAGATGGCTTCCCGTTACTGGCCGTCATGGTTTTCTGGGGTTTACTCCTTCTCGCCTCTCGAGAAGTTAATTCGCCAGCACAAAATCATCATGCATATCCCATCCCAATCAAATTAAGAATTTAGAGTCTAGCCAAGTGTAACACATGTCCCGGTGCTCATTAACCGCGAGCACGGCTATTCGAATAGATTGGTTTACTCACACTGCAGTGGATGTACACTTTACCCGTACTCCGCGACTTGCCCAACTCATGAGCCTACGTCCCAACGAATGAGACCTGCCACGACAAAGCCTTTCAACAACCTCACTTTGGCAGTACACGCTCCATGAACTTTAGTCCTCATGCACTCTAGGCGTCCAAGGTTTCTAGCAGTGAGAGGAGTTCTAGCGCTCCCGGGAAGGGAAGACTCACACCTGCATTAAGTTAGGGTTAAGTTTAGGTTTACACATGGCAGTCCTACCGATGGCGACACCACTGTAGGCACCCGCCCCACGCGGTCCTACCAATGGTTGCCCCACCGTAGGCCCTACCTCACACACATCAAGAAAACCACTACGGCTTGGGTACCGCCTTCGCTCGGCTATTTACTTCGCTAGGTCTATACCCACACGAGAAGTACGATTGTACGAGGGTCGTTTCATGCTTAACTTAACTGACCAGGGACGGCACTAGCCTTTACCGGACTCCACCCAAGTCATCCAGCCGCCCCAGTCGAAAACAGTTGTTTAGTTTTATTTTTCCTTTCACAAATCATGTCACAAATGTCATGGAAATGTGGCGCTCATGTCTCCACATGCCGCATCTCAACCACCTTCCCAAAGGTAGTTGCCCAAACATAAAGCATTTTGATAAATATGATTATGGATGATTCCAAAGTAGCACAACTAAGCATTTATCCAATATTGAGTAAAGACACACGATATCATGGATTACAAGGATTGCATGGATCATCAATATCAAAGGCATGGCATATAACAAAGTAGGGCATTCACATATATCCATATAGCATGCAACTTTATTTTAAATCCAAAATAAGTTCGCAATGGGTTCAACATGCTCAAAGATTAGTGATGACTTGCCTGGATCACAGTCTTGCTATCCCTGCTCCTCAATCGACTCAACAATTCCCTCGGAATCTAAATTTACGTCCATATGTCATAATCTCTCTCTCTCTCTCGTTCTTTCTCTTTATCCCGTCGTCTTCTTCCTCTCGCTCACGACGGAGCGGAGGAGCGGCGCCCGTGCGGCGCGGCGGCCCAAGCCGGGACGGCTCGGCACGCGGTGGGGCGAGGGGCGGCGCACCACCGGATGCCCGCCGGTGGCGACGGCGAGGCACGACGGCCACCCGACGCGTAGCGCGACGGCGCGCCGCGGCATCAAGTTCGCAAAAACGGCGACGACACAATGGCGACCAAATTAAGCGCAACCGACGACGATCTAACCATCTAGGGTCCACATGGAGCATATAGAAGCAAAAACCTAGCCTAGGTTGCATTGGAACGAGGTCCCTCCATGGTGAGCTCGGCCATGGCACGGTGGCGGTCGGAGTCGGCACGGCTACGACGGCGCACACCCCAAATCGAGGGGGCCGCTAGCTTCTAGGTGTCCAGGCACTACTACAGGCGCGAGAGCTTACCACGGAGTGGCGGAATGGCGAAGTTCAATGGCGGGCGGCGCAGTGCGGTCGAAACAGGGGCAGCCGGTGGTTGGCGACGGTCGCAGGTGTTCGACGCTCGACCTCCCTCGTTCAGCGGCTCCCGGCTCCTTCCAACGGTAGCAACAGCAACGCGAGCAACTCCTCTCCACACCCCGCCACCCACACCGGCTAAGAGGCCCTGCGGCGGTGGCGCAACCTTTGCTCACCAGGTATTCGACACCCGGCGGGCGATGCGATGCCGAATTTCTTTGGTGGAGCAAGAGTTTTAGGAGAAGGGAGGGCAAATGGGAGGTTGGGTTTGGATGAGAACAAGCCAGGGATGAGCTTATAACAGCGGGAGGAAGGGCGATTCCTATTGGATAAGATCAACCGATGACTCAGCCATGTTTCGATCTCTCCTAGGTTTGGTTCAATGCACTGTGCCGGCATTATTGCCTAGATGATAGGGTTCCAGGAGAGGGATCATTAGCTGGGGGAGTGAACACCCTAATATTCAGCGGTCTCGGCTATGGGCGACGGGATGGTGACGCGATGGCGACTCGATTGGCGGCGACGGGCAGTGGTAACGGCCGCGACAGGGGAGGCGCAGGGCTATGCCCTAGGGTGACGCGGGGGTGTCGTGGCGGCCGTTAACCCTCAACCCCGATGGCGACGCACGAGAGGACGGGATGACGTGGGTGCGACGCGAGGCGCAGCTATTGCACAGGTTTTCGGCGGCTCGGTCGGTAGCGGGCCCACGCGGCGTGGCGCGACGTGGTGCGGCGCACGGGCACGACTAATGCGGCGCACGAGTCGGAAGGCAGGCGCGCGGCACGGCTACAGTTGGAGAGGGCGGCGTCGGGTGTTCGGTCGGGTTAGGGATAGATCGAACACCTGGCGCGCAATGAACAGTAGCAACCCGAGAAAAATCACAATTAGGGCTTTCCATTGACTTTTTGTGTGATTAGTTTTTAAATGGTTCAATCTCTATACTTATTTTGGGTATGTACCTATATTTCAACACTTCCACTTTTGTGATTTATTGCTCCAATAATTAATTTCCTAATTCCAACATATGTTTCTATTTTCCCATATTTAAGGTTTTAGTATTTGTCTTTCCATATCAACATATTTGTCTTCTCATATTATTTAATTTAAGCAATATATTTTGCAACAGAGAAACGAATAACGCCAGCATGATGCAAAAGTTTTTAAAAGTTCAAAATTTTAGTGATTTTTATTTTTAGTGATTTTTAGGATGTTACAGATGGCGGTCCTTACCAACACGAAAGTGACGACGAACGATGAAGAATAATGGCTGGCGACGAGTTCGGGTCCAAGGTGATGATGGCGTTCCGGTGAACTTCAGCAGCAACGGAGGGGTGGACGGTGTTTTTCTCGCAGCTACGAATCCAATGGAGGTGAAGGCGAATCTTGGCGACGATGGGAGGAGCGGCAGGGCTTCGCCGGAGATTGACAGGTGGTGGCGGTGCTCAGTTTTATGGCGACGAGCGGCCTCTGGCGGGATTTGGTGCAAAGGAACGGATCGTCGGGTTAGCCCTTGCCCTTGCCCTTGCGAAGCCGATGGAGGTGGCGGCACAGCTCGTCGTCAACCAGAGAGGCGGCGTGACGCAACCAAAGTTGAGGCCGACGGCTGAGAGAGAAGGCGAGCGTGGGGAGGAGGCAAGAGCTGGGGAAAAACTCGGGAGAAAGGTGGAAAAGGTGGAGAAGGTCCGGAGCATCGTTTATATAGGCTCGGGAGAGAGAGATCGACACGAATGCGGCGGGATTCAGCTATGGAAACTAGGATTTATCCGAGTTCACTCGAATAGGAATAACTTTGGTTCACGGAGATTTCCATTGGGATTTTAGGGGATTTCTTGGGAGAAAGATAGAGAAGATCGAGGAGAATCCGTTCCCGCAACTAATTGTGGAAGGGGAGCAATGAGTAGGCTAGATTTTGGAAGGGGATCGACGCTACTACAGTGCGCACGGGCTCGGTGCAACGGCTGGAGGTTGAAGGACTATAGCGTGATTGAGGCAAAGTAGACTTTTTGCCGGGCTTCTTTTCCTTGCCCTTTTGGAGGAGGGACGAATATTAGACTTGCACTGAGGAATAGAGAGGGACTGTTGTGGCTTAGACTGAGCGGGGAGGAGAGAAGGAGTTGGGCCGGATTCGGCCCAAAGCTAGGAAGGGATTTTATTTAACTTTTTAATTTAAATAATTGCTGAAATGATGTTTTATTTATTAAAAATACTTCCAGTGCTCAAATAATTCCGGGAAAATCCACAAAATACTTGGACACTCAAAGTATTTAGGAAAATTTTATCTAGCTCCATTTGATGTTCAAACTTTTCATAGATTTTATTCAAACACTTACTTTAATTATTAAATAATTTCTAAATTTCCTTTTTCACAACAATTTATATTTTATCGATTTTTAAGGTGTGACACTAGATCAAACAAGCATGCAAGTAGATCGAGTAATATTAAGTATAATAACGGTAAATGCACAAGAGAGAGACGGAGACAAATATTTGTTTCCCAAAGTTCAGATTCTCCACAAAGAATCACACATCTCCGTTGAGGAACTCCTAAGAGCCGAGTCTCAATCAACCCTTTCCTCACCAAGCTATCAATCACGAGTAAGTCTAGGTTTGCAAGCAACCACCTAGATTATCAAGTCTCCAAGCGACCCCAAGGTCCAAGCTTGGACGACGAGCTCCGATCCACCGGTGAAGCTTGCTCTACCACGCAACCTCCTAGAAGATAGCTCGGATTCCACTAAATTACATCTTTCCTTGCGTAGGTGAGGAAAACCTTTACAAACTCCCCGTGGCACACCACACGCTTGGGAGCTCATCGGGCAATGCCTTGTTGTATAGAAGGCTTAACCTCTAAGAGTAACAAATACAACCAAAAACTTGCTTGCTATGAACTGAAGTGCTCAAAAAATGGAGTAAAACTCACTAGCTCTCAACTTCTCTTCTCAAACTCTCTCTCAACCCCAAATCCCTTATCTTCTCAAATCCCCTTCTCAAATCTTACTCACAAAGAGTTCTACCACAGAGGTAGGATATTGGGGAGTGACTCTTTGGTTTTGGATGGTTCTAATCTTGCCCAAAGTCAGCAACCATGGATAGATGGGGTGGAGGGGTTTAACTACCCGAGCTCTCCAAAAAACTAGTTGTTACTCACATATCTGCGTAGTCCCGGAGTCCCCGGGTCCCATGCCCGGAGTCTTTTGGGCACCCCAAAAACTAGCCGTTAGACTTAGGTCAATATAGGCCTGGAGTCTCTGGGATTTGGCTTGGAGACTCTTGTAAGCCCTTTCGTGTGCCAGGAGGTCCAATCCCAGAGTGACTCGGCCTGCACAGGATCGGAGTCTCCGGGTCCCGGCCCGGAGTCTCCTGGACTCCTGACAATGTCCGAGAAAAAAACATAACTTCTTGCTTCGGAGTTCGATTTCGATGAACTTGGGCTCTATGGAAAGCTTATTGAAAAGGCTACCCAACCCCACCAAGAACAAGCTCTAAAACCACTCATAGGATAGGCTAAAACTTGGATTTCTCTCAAGGTAGCACTTGCATAGGTCACTTTGAGCACCGAGACATAAACAAACACATCGACATTGCATCCCTCTTAATAGTACGACATTCCTATACTCAAATTCAAATATAAAAGCTATACCTATAGGAATGCATTCACTTCATTTTCTTTTCTTCATTTTGAGGGTTGCCAACGTCAAAGTCATTTCACCTTCAGGACTATTTTCCTACAACTCAATAAACATGTTACTCCCAAATCAGTTATATCTTTGCCTTGATCAATGCCCTTCTCGATTATCAACAAATAACATCTTCTTGATCTTTGGTATTGCATCTTCCATTTCTTAAATGATTGATATGGATAATCCATAGCTTCAGATGGCCTCGCACGGTCCATCACGACAATGTTTTCACTCACCCTTCTCCACTGGATTTGGTTCGTCGGTACCAAGCCCCATGTTTGCCCTTCACCACCGCATGGTCCACCACAGCAGAGCTTCGCTTGCGCTTGGCCGTCTTGTCATAGGTAGCCACTTCATACCCAGATCTTCAATATCTTCTATTTGGCTCTCATCAACCGATAAACTACATCTTTTAGCTTCTCACACCATCTTTATTTTCATCATTCTTCAATCATGGTGTTTATCTTCTTCAACATGTCCATCAACTCATGATGGGATCTCACTAAGAATTCACATCATCAACATTTGACTCTTGTTGATTCCCGATATGTGAGGTATCATTTTCTTATCATCAATCCACAATCCTATCACTTGATCCTCACATATGAGCCATCAACATTTTTATTTGATGCCGGAACTTAACCTATCATTACAAACTCATAGCAAATGTTAGTTCCAACAACCATTGTCATTAATCACCAAAACTCCTCCTAACACAAGGTTAGAGGACTTGATCTAAACATTGTCAAACAATAGGCAAGGCCTGCTAGATTTTTGACTTCGTAAACGAGGTACTAGACACCAACAAACATGTTTTGAACAAACCATAAGTTCATAAATACTATAAAAGATAACCCCTAAACCAGCCAATAGATATACTTAAAAGTTTTATGTGAAACAAATTCTAAAACATACTCGATTAGATAATAGAAACAAACCCCCTCCCCTTTATCACCGGTAGGAACAACAAAGATAAAAAAAGGAAAAGGGAATGGAGGAAGTGGCGATGCGAATGTTCGAGAGGACTACCAAGTTGTGAGATGAGGAGTCCGACGTCTTCACTTTTTTCCTATCTAGATTGATTACTTGGTAGGGAGTTGGATATTTTTGATAAGCATTTATCCAACTATTGTAAATACGGAAAAACCAGGATTACATAGATTTTAGCTTTTTTAAAAAAAATTTGTTATTTAGCTCTTTATACTTTTGAACTTTAAGGTCGTATTTGTTTCTCACTTCTCATATTCTCTGGTCTTTTACATGCTTTGCAAACTACTAAACTATACAATTATTTTAAAAAGAATGTAAAAAAATATTTTAAAAAATCATAGTAATATATTTTTTTAAAAAAATAGTTATGTGCGCCAACCCAAACTGCCGGGCACAGAAAAAAAATACTGTAAGAAACTAAGAGTAGTCGTTTGGTACTGAACAAGGCACAGGGCCTGACAAACAAGACCATAGACGGACGTGCCGTTGGTCAAAATCGCCCAGCCAGCGAACCGTAGCCACCACGGACCCAAGCGCGCACACAAACCCAACTGAAAAGAACAAGAAATTCGCACTTGCCCCCTCCCCCTTCCCGTTCCCCCTCCCCGACCCCCGCGGGAGTCGTCAGACCAAGCAACAGCAAGCGGGAAAGGCCATGGAAGGCGGCAGCGAGGCGCTCTTCCTGGACGGCGTCGGGGAGGTCGCCGTGGCCGTCGGCGACGACGGCCTCTCCTTCCAGCCCCTTCACCAGGTTACGCACTGCACCCGTGCGGCCCTTCTGCCTGTCTGCGCTCACCCCGAATCTAGTCTTTAGATCCTACAGATTTAACTGGGGTTTTGACAGGAGTCTTGGTTGAATTGTAGGATGGAGTCAGGAAATTTGTAGCTTCCGTTATTGAATCGAAGAAACGGAAGGTAGATAGAGAGGCGGAGACGATGAATAATGCTCTCGTGTCTGAAATAGTGAAACATAGGCTAGTTGGTTCGCTATTTATACCAACAATTCTCAGGCGATTCATAAAAATCAGTGGTTAATGAAAAGCTCAGGCATAGAGGATCGCCATATTGGCCAACATGGCGATATTGAAGTTTCTGTTGGAGCATAAGTAGCCTTTGTTGATGACGGTGGATGAATGTGTGATTGTGTCTGTGACCAGCATAAGCATGCCTTTTGAAAAGGGATAACATTCTTGCCCAAACTAGAAACAGGAACACCAATAGTGTGTTTAACAAGCTATCATTTCACAAAACACAGCTTCAACCTTAGTTGACATATTCAATTAAGAGCTCCAGACTTCCAGCTAGTGTGCAAAGACATAATTGGTGAATATGATATTTTTGACATGCATTTAGTTCCTGTCAGCAAGGATAGTGCAATTTTACTATTTCCTTCAGACTTACATTCTTCATCTGCAAATCGTATAAGTACTCACGGAAGCTATCAGTTTGCTTTCTCCATGCACCTGTATGTTTGTTTTGTCCTCATCATGCTGCTGTACATTGCAGGAAGTGAGTTCTTCATGTTGGTCATCTATCATAGTGCAACCTAAGTTAGACATCAAGCTTAAGTTTTCAGATGTTTATGCTGTAGAGCTTCTTGAGGTGGGTCCTGTGTGTGGACCTTGGAATACAAGAGCTGCCGTTCAAGGCAAGAGAAATGCTGAGGTTATAACATCCGTTCTAGTTACTTTGCAGACTTCATTTTTTGTAATACGTGTGAAAACGTTTGTGCCTTATTAAATAATGCATTATATAACTTCTTTCAGGTGACACATTTTATGAATAGTTTAACAAAAGCTGTTGTTCATGCAGATGAACCGATTTGTCATACATGCGATCGCAAGATCAAGAAAAAGACCATCTCCATGGGTACCTTGTGAATATATTTTTGGTCATAAAGACCTAAAAACCTGCAAGACTTGGGTCGAACATATGAATGCATGTATCAAGAAGGAACCAGACAGGCCCAAGAACCTCATGGTAGATTATGATATGTTTTTCTACTCTTTCTGACATAGCATTTCAACAGACATGTCACTCAGCTTAGGTCTCATATCATCGCATCAACTAAATTTTCATAAACTGCAGGTATTTGTCCATCCATTGTGTGGAAAAGGTAGAGGGTGTAAGAATTGGGAAACAGTAGCTCCATTATTTGAGCAGGCAAAAGTAAAGACGAAGGTAAACTTCTGCCAGTGGAAATATAAAAAGCTATAACAGTTAGAGATGAGCATATAATGTGTATGACTGATTTTCTTTTGTGATGATTTTATATTACCATTATATGTTTTTTTGTTGAACAACCCTCAAAGCTCCAAGTCCTGGTCACCTCATATGCACATTGCTTCAGGTGATAGTCACAGAGCGAGCAGGGCATGCATATGATACTTTAGCATCTTTATCAGATAAAGATCTCAAGAAATTTGATGGTGTTATTGCAGTGGTATGTAAACCTGAGTGGATCTTTTCTTATTCTTTCAAAAGAATGTTCCTTTTTTTCTTCTAAATTTATAGGGAAGTGCTATGATGCTTATGCTTTACCTTTTTTGAGAACATGCTAAGGGCTTGTGTATCATTCCATTTGATATAAAACATCACAATTACAAGATGAGTGCTAGGCCAGAGAACATGCTTAGTTATGATCAGCTGCATCTGGCCACAATCAGCTGCATCTGGTCACTAAAGCATGCTCATATTGTACTGCTTTATTATGTCTTTTTGAAAAGCGCCTGAACTTGTCAAAGTATACCTCTTGGTTAAATTTCATGGAGAATTGGAGATTACTTAGTAACATGTCCAAAAAAATTGTATGGCTATATAAACTTTTCATTGATTGCTGATAGAGAAACAAACCAAACTTTCGTTCTTTACTTTGAGAGAAAAAAAAATCACATTCTCAATCCACTTTTCAACTTGTCATAAATCATAAACATACTGAAGTTCCTCCTTGTTTTACTACCCTGATCTCCAAACTGTATATTTTAGGGTGGTGATGGTTTATTTAATGAAATTTTGAATGGGCTACTAAGTACAAGGCACACAAATTCTTATCCCCCAACCCCAGAAGGGTTCGGATATTTTGGAAGCAACATGAAGTGTCAAGAACATAGAAATAATGATATAAGCAATAGTGAGCCCACAGGAGATGATGCAAACGTCATCTCTGGAAGTTCTAACACACCTGATGACCATGAGCCCCTTCTTTCAACCGCACAATCTACAGGATTGGACATCCTGTCATCAGGTATGTTTTTGATTTTACATCTACGGATCTACCTCATGTTATACAGAGAATCCTCTCTTGTAAGAAATTTTCCTGTCTCTTATTTGCAGATTCTAGTGATGAGCCATGCAATGGAGGTCAGTGCATAATCCTAACACAGAATTCTGTCTTATCTTAAAGTAGCTAAACTTTAAGTGTTACTGAATCACATAGAGCTCCTATTTTCATGTTCCACTTTATGCTACTGCAGATCAGGTGCCTTTAGTCTCCTTCCCAAACAATTGGTTTAGGTTTGGAATAATTCCTTCTGGCTCGACGGATGCTATTGTTCTCAGGTAGTGATCAATTTTATATCTGTTCTTACTGATTTGATGGCTAGGATTATGTTTGCTTAACCTTGGAAATTCAATTCCCTTAAAAACTGTAACTATGTTCCATTGCATGCAAACTGGCTTATGAACTTATGATCCTCTTATCATACCAGACAGATTATGTGCAAATGCAATAGTGCTGAACATTTAATAACCCACAACCTGCTAAAATAATATCAAGCTGATCCTTCGATGCAACTATGCATCTTGGGAAGTTCTCTTCTATTCAGCTTTAAATCCATTGAACTCTAGGAGCACATGCATAGTATTAACCATTTGCTGTCTTGTGATGACTAACAATGAGCTCAATGTTGTTGCATGCAAATTATTGATCAACTTTTTCAGTTCTTTTCTGGTTGTTGAAGTCCTGCTGGTGTTTGCAGTACAACTGGGGAGCGAGATCCTGTGATTTCTGCTCTTCTTATTATCCTCGGCAGAAGGATATCACTTGACATAGCTCAAGTTGTCAGATGGAAATGTAGCCCATCAGCTGAGGTTTTACCAACTGTGCACTATGCTGCTTCATTTGCAGGGTATGCTACTGTCTCTCAGACATGATATATAGCTAATATTTATTGGGAAGGATGAGACCATGAATTTGATTTCCAATCACCTATTTCTTACATGTGGCTGTCGCGTTATGCAATGCCAGCATAGGCATCCTGTGACAATGTTAACATCAGCCCATAAAAGGGCTTGAAGTTCTGGAGAAAACTACAGAGCTTCAGTTGAAATCACTTCTAAAAATATAACCCAAGCTAGATTGTTATGTTTGTAACCTTATTTCAATCTTTTAGGGAAACATACTCTCTCCCTGTGTTCTTCCTACTCATCACAGGCAGTCATGGATTGCGCTGAACGTATATTTTGTAATTGACCATCTGCGGATGTAGTCTTTTGCATAACTGCTGAAACCCGATGGTTTGAATCTGATTACAGATATGGATTTTATGGAGAAGTTATAAGGGAGAGCGAAAAGTACAGGTGGATGGGTCCTGTGCGATATGACTTCTCTGGAACAATGGTATTTTTAAAGCACAGGTGATTAACAGTGAATTTGTGCTGGTATCTACCTATTCAGTTTGAAATTAACAGTGTCGTCATTTTTCAGATCTTATGAGGCAAAAGTGGCTTTTGTTGCAAATGGAAACACTCATTCACTTGCAGCATTGGCAGAGAATAATGCAAACGAAGTCCAAACACTGCAATATCATCGAAATAGACATCACAAAACCATCTGCCGAACAAATTGTTTTATATGCAAAGGAACTTCAACATCTGAACGTAATTCAGAAGATGAAAATTCGCACAGTTCCAGAACAGCTTGTGAGAACCCAAAATGGGTCTGGTCCGAGGGTCGTTTTCTCAGTGTTGGTGCAGCTGTCATTTCATGTCGTAATGAAAGAGCCCCTGATGGTCTAGTGGCTGACGCACACCTATCTGATGGTTTTCTTCATCTTCTGCTCATTAGAGATTGCCCTCTTCCCTTTTACTTATGGTAAGAGATTTGTTGCAAGAGGTCCAGCTTCTTGCATAGTATTCTACGTTGGAAAGGTGCTTTTCAGTAGAAGATAACAAGTTAACTTAGCAACAAGAGTGGGTCAATACATGGATATGCATTGACCCAAGCTGAACTAAGAGTCACATAAGTGTACTTTTATTGATTTAGTTGAACTAGATTAGGTCTATTGGTACCTATACATTGACCCACGATCCCTATTTACCTATTTATTAGACGGGTTGCACGAGTTGGAACTTGGAACTCAAAACCTTTTCATAGTTGATGTATGTTTACTCACTGGAGTGAACATTGCTGCACAGGCATTACAGAAATGAGAATACAAAACAAAAATGTCTAGTATTATATTTCCACTTCTATGTAGTTTTCACAAACTAAAAAAACACACTAAATTCAATCAGAAAATAGTTTCTAGACTTGGTCATTATCCCCATTTGCAGGGTATGTTCTTTTCTTACGAGTTCTGATTTATCTGCAGGCATCTAACACAATTTACCAAGAAGGGCTCAGATCCTCTGAGCTTCAAGTTTGTCGAACATCATAAGGTATCATTTTATTTTCTTTTTTCCTTTTACTTTCATGTTATTATATCTGACCATTATCTTTCAATTTCTGCAGACAACAGCATTTACTTTTATATCGTCACATGACGAAAGCGTCTGGAACTTGGACGGAGAACTTCTTCAGGCCTGTGAGGTATCTGTCCAAGCTTGCCGAGGCCTTGTCAACCTCTTCGCGTCAGGACCGGAGGTGTAGCTATTCCCTTCTTTTTCTCCCCCCGAAGGGACAATTGCAGAAGGCCCGCGTGTTGTACTTGTATGCTGTACAGAAGCTCCTGTTCGATACTCTCTAGCTTTTTATTTTTCTGTAGAAAACTAGAAATGGAAAACACAGCGCCCAGATTACGGAGTGCAGAAGCCTGGGTCGCTTCAATTGCCAGCGAAAAGAGCAGGCATGTAAGTGCAGGATTAGTTTTGGTCTGAAACAATGACATGCTGTAATAACGCAGAACTTTTGCTCTGTAAGTTTAAAGTGATTCCAATATCCGGAGGTAGAGTGAAGTGAACATTAGAACAGGTCTGATGTACTTCCTCCATTCCAAAATAAATCACATCGTGTAACATATATTAATATAATAAATCTGAAAATACTATAAGAGAATACGATGTTGGTTTATTTTTGTAATGAGTAGATCAACACGTACCCTGGGGCAATAATATTCTTCGTCGAATGGTTGGTGGAACTGTAGACTGTCGATTTTGCCCACTGGGCACAGCTTCACAGTGCCTAATTTAAAACCCCCGTGCGCCGGCAAAGCATCCGCGTCGGCTGATGCTGGAATCTAAATGGATTTACACGGGTATGGGTCCCAGCCACGGAGCCACCGGTCCAGGGTCCTGTCAAAAGTATAAGCGAATTGTCTGTTTTTTCAAGCTTTTGAGTGAAGTGGTTGATAGAAGTACCCATACTACCTGGATTTTTCATATTTTGATTCTTTCAGAGAATTTATTCTACAAAAAACTCTAAAATAGGAATGATCTTTTTTGTGACGCCAACGTTATTAGCGTCATGGTCTAACATGACGGCATCAATGTCAGGATTACAGATAAGATTACAGATAAGACATACTCATTATCCTTGGAGTCATAAAATATACAGATACCATATACCCTCAAGTATACGGAAGGAATATATTCAGATTAAGGAAAAAGTTTCCACGAAAGAGGAGATAACAGTGTCCTACTCGGAGAGGATTAGGATATTGCCTTACCGTGCGGGATCCATTGTCTTCGAGTTCTACTTAGAGACTAAGATGATCTGCGGTATAAAAGCAGGCCTGGAGCTTGACACCTGCCACCATAGACACAATCCGAGGGACTTGAAGACAAATTGCCGATAAGATCTCGTCGAGCCCTGGTCGATTACGATCTCGTTAGTAATCTCGGAGATCTGTTGTTTTCTATTGTACTCTGTGGTTTTTTCTATAATCCTATATAAACTAGATTAGGGTTATTATCTTACGAGGCGTCTGAAACAGTATAATTCTTATCTTTTTGTGCGTGCTTGATGTCGTATCGAGTAGATCCTTGTATCAACGTACCCCAATACCCCCAGAAATACGGTCCACGGGTATCACCTGTCGACGGTCAATGACGTTGGCGCCACCCCCCTTTGTCCCCCGATGGAAGCTAAGTCGCTAATGAGAAGGAGAATGGCGCCAACGTTCAATTTCCCAATTTTCAATAAGGACCAAGTACATGCGACTGAAACACACAACACAAATATTATGCATATGCAGGTGGACTTTCAACAGTATTTTAGTGAGATCAGGTATGTACCATGCATATGCAAGTGAGCTTTCAACAATATTTTAGTTAGATCAGGGATGTACCATCGGTTTTCATCTCCCAAAATATGTGTTAGGGGACATATTCGTGGAGGTGTGAGTGTGGTATTACCGTGTAGTGATGTGTGTGAGTGTGCGTATGCCGTGATTAAAAAAAAAAAGAAAAAGAAACACACAAACAGATCATATTACACTGTTATGATCAGTGGTGTAGATCGATCATCACACGTGGATCCACTATAGAAACTAGGAATAGGCGAATAGCTATCTTTTGTAATCTGTACATCAGCAGATCGGCCAGATATCCTTCAAGTTTCAACCACGAGCCCGGAGAATCATTGAGTGGAATGATCGCCACTGATGGTGTGGATGATGTCGGCCGGCGCGGAGCAAGACAAAGCGGACCGCCGTGATCGAGGGTGTCGGTGCCTTTTTGTAGCCAAGTGTGTAACTTCCTGAGCCCTGACGAATCGCCGACGTCCCCATTGCCCTCGTCAATCGCATCTTTCCCTTTTCGCTTCTCTCGATAAATCGACCGTTCCTTTTCTTTTGTTTTTCTGCACAAAACAATCGTCCTCGCATGCCAAAATATGCAAAAAGAAGGCATCCTAGTAGTATTATTATGGGAAATATTTTTAAATCCTCAAGGGGATTCCCTAGTTTACTCAAACACCGCATAAATAGTTCTGATTTTTTTTAAAAAAATAACAGTATACATGTAACATACATATACCACTCACAACTCACACATCAAAAAACAATAAAAAGAGCCAAATTCAAAGTGACCGGGTTATTATATTCTATGTTGTTAGTGTTTTCAAAAATTTTCACAACTATTTATATTAAATTTGATTGAGAAAGGTGAACGAGAGCGTAGAATCCATTCCATATTATTATGGAGATTTCTCGTTCAGTTTGTTGGAGCTAGGCCTAAGCTGTTACCATGGCGTGTGGAGGTGATTATGCCAAAGCGATCACGCGGAGTAGAGCAGCCTTCCAAAGTTGAAACCGCGGCGTCATCATCATCATCTCGATATTCACCGTTGCTTTGCAGCGAAGCCTCTCCGCGGCGCAAAGCAAGGGATCCCGAAACAGTAGCAGCTACCGCGAGGTTGCAGCCAAAGCACGGCGATCCCAGCAACACCGCGCGCGGTGACACGCAGAAACCTTCCCCGCGTCTGCGAGCGCGCAAGCTAGCTGGCAATGGCCGACGTCGTCGTCGCAGCCGCGGCGTCGTCGTCTCCCAGTACGCAAGGCGGCGGCGGCGGCATCCATGTCGTCGCGAAGAACGCGAACAGCAAGCAGTTCTCCTCGGCACTCGTGCCCGTGGCCGCGCTGCTCGCCGTCGCCGTCGGTGCCGTCTCCCTGCTGCCATCGCTGGCGCAGGCGGTGTGGGAGGTGCCCCATCTCTTCCTCCTCGGCCTCGTCGTCTCATACGGCGTCTTCGCCCAGAAGATTTCCACAGGTGGCAGCGGCGGAGATGATGGCGCCAGGGCGTGGAACTCTCGGTACCTCAGCGACGACCCCCTTGTCGTGGTCGCCGACAATGCGGAGAGCGACGACGACGACGGCGGCAGGAGCGGGAGGCCGCTGTCCTTGCCGGTGCGGAAGCTGAAGCCGCCGCCACCGCCGTCGATGCCGGGGCTAGAGTCCGAAGCCGGCGATGCCAGCGACGACGGCATTGGCGCAGAGACGGACAGCTCCGCATCGACGGCGGGATTCTGGGGCGCCGGCCCTTCTCCGCCCTCTGTTCTTGACACCGTCTGCAGGTCCCGGAAACCCACTGCTACTGCGACGGCGGCGCCGTCCGCCATGTCGAAGGGCTTCCCGGGCTACGGTTCTCCGGCACCTCGCGACCAGTCGTTCAGCGACGACGGCGAGGTCACCGACTGGGACGACGAGGAGGAGGAGGAGGAGGAGGAGGCTGACATGCAGGACGAGATGGCTGCGTCACCGCAAAGGTCGTACGACCATGACGACTACAACGGTGACGGCAATGACGGCCATGACATGGCTGTCGACGAAGAGCTTTCCGAGCTGACGGCGGAGGCGGCGGCGGGGGTGGAGGACGAGGTGGACAGGAAGGCCGACGAGTTCATCGCCAAGTTCAGGGAGCAAATCAGGTTGCAGAGGTTGTAGCCGTCCATGGCATTGCATTTGCATGCATGCGCCATTACGAAGGGATGATGGTGACATGGTGTACTTGTGAGCAGTTCTTTTGTTCATCAGTAACATCGTGTTTCTTGTATCATTTTTTTCTCTCTTTTTTTTGAATTTTGGGTGATTTGATGCCGTTAGGAGCCGGATAAAAGGAGGTGTAAATGAACGGAAAATAACGTTCTTTGAATGCATCCATTCTAGCTACGGCCTTCTTTTATCATTCCGAATTTCCTATACAAGTTTTACAGGAGCAAAATGCGCCTTTTCTCCCCACTTCTAAAATACCGAATAATATTTTTTCTTACAAAACGTTGAGTTTTGATACAGTCTATATCTATACACTCTTAAAATTCAAATCCCTCCCTAAATAAGCACAATTCAACGATTTAAATCTTTCTTGTAAAAATAAATATATACTAACTTGGCCTACGCAATGAGATAAATTAAAGTCGACCATAAGTAATACAAATACTATTCACAGTATATATTGTGAACTAACCTTCTCATTTGATGATATCCTTCTCGTTTTAACTTATTTGTCGTTTTAGCTTTTTTTAATGACCCGGTGGTGCGAAGTTTCATATTAATATAAATGAGAAAAAAACTACAAGACTATAGTCCTATAATCCTAAGAGGCTATAATTAGGAAAAAAGAAAACAAATATTTTTAACATCCACCCATACAAATTCATAAAGTTTAACAATATGTAATCCACATTTTCTAAAGGCCTTTTCTCATAATGAATTTACAAATATAAATCTTAAGATGTTAAACATATAACTTTTTTGAAATTGATTGGCAATGTTATAATGTTTGATTTAGTATAAAACCAAAATGACAAATAATTTAAAGCGGACGAAGTATAATATTTGATTGGAGAGGAAAATGTCGGGAATCGTAGAAAGAGTATCATGTACGTACAGTTAGATTCTCATTTAATGGATTAATAGCTCCCCCTTTATTCTATACAAGTAGTTATCCCTAACCCGGTGTATATATATTTTCCGTGGGTGTTCTCCATGAATAATCGACTTCATCTATCGGTAACACCTCTCTCTTCCATCTTCTACTTTTCCCCTGAGTTGGCATTGCCATGACTCTGTTTCTACCACCCTTGGCCTTGACCCTTCCATCCCCTCTCCTTCCTAAACCAACCCAAAGGAAATTTCCTTATCCTCTTCTAACCTAGTGACTCCGGTAGTGCCACTATCAAGCTTTGCCCCCCCCCCCAGCCTCCGTATACACCACCTACCACCCTTCTTAGGTAGGGGTTATGGGGGATTGATGACGATATTAAAAAGTAGTAACACCTAACTCGATAACCTAATTCGATGACTTATTAGAGATAAAAAGATAAATTAAACTGAGTTGTATATGTCCCTTGAAATAAATATAAAGGTCCAAAATACATGTTCACAACATGTTGTGTAGCAATTCCACAGAGGTATTGGAGCTTTATCTGACGGTGACAAACTCGTTCAAGAAAAGAAATCGGTCGATGGAAGTACACCAATTCCTTGATATACTTTATTGATGCACGGTATGCAGGCATCAACGAAATGAATCTTCATGAAGGATTTGCATGTACATACAACGCAAGTTTGACAGAGACTTATTGTTTAGAGTTGGGACCAAGATTAATTATTGATAGTAGTTGCTAAAAGCGAGATGTGATGAGAGTATGAGAGGTTTCTATGTTGTACACAACGAAATACGACGCGTCCATGCCAATCAACTTGTACCCGTTCCCTTCATGAGGGAACGCGACTGTACAACAACACAGAAGCCTGACGTGTGGTTACACCTCTTAAAGCTAGTTGGACCGGAAAATTTTCTTTCCGCACCTACATCCTTTTTGAGAAGCCCTCTTCTGAAATTTTCAACTTCCTTGAACAATCAAGAATCTCATTTGGATTCTGAAAATTTATAGTTACAAAATCAAGAAAATTAACTAGAAGTGAGCTGAAAAAATCAACACATATAAGTTCCATTTGTAGAGTTTAAGATTTTAAGAAACAGTTGGTTGGTTGATAGCTATCTTCTGAGAATATAAAGAAGCTTTCTATCCTAGCTCTTAATCCGTTATCTATATTCTGTAACTACATATTTTGTAACTACAGTTTCTTAAAATATGGATAAAAAATTATATTATTTGAGGAATCTTTTTATTCTGCGAGAAACTAAAAATGTCAGAAGCTCATCCAAATATGCCCTTAAATTTTCATTGATCCCATCTCAAAATTTCGAGCTCCTCAAACAGGGGTTTAGGGTCTGTTAGTTGTAAAATGTAGAAAATAAATTAAAAGCAAATAAATTAAAAGCCAGAATCTTAGAAACCTAACCTTTTTCAAATCCTCTAGGGCTAAAGCTAAGCTGAAAAACTCAACCCGCCATTTCTTATAATCTCAACTCCACCAAACAGACCAGATATCACAGAGTCAAACTCCGAAAATCAAACTAAATAACACGGATCTTAAGGCTGAATCCGACTGGGCTAGTTGTGTTTGTCGAAACGGCTAAACAGAAGCAGCCACCACTGTAACCACACGGGCCACAGAGCAGCCAACCACGGTTGGTGCCGGTCCCTCCGTCCCTTCCCCCCACGCCGTCCTCCTCCCGCGTGTGTCCCGTCTCCGACACCACCGCCTTCCCGGCCCAATCCAAGCCGTACCCAACGCCGCGAGGCGCGATAGAAATAGGACGGATGCCTTCCACTGCCCCCGGCCCCGCCGTTCCCTGCCCCTAACCGCCACTGCCAATTTCAACGGGGCAAAATCATCATTTCCCGTCACGTCCACAGAGCCAAACCAAAGTGTGTGTACTACTACTACTGTACCTACCTGGCTACCTGCTCCTCGAGCCCAACCTCCAAAAAAGCGAAAGGCAGAAAAGGGCAATCAACAGAGTGAAGCTGGACTGAAAGCCATCCTCCCCACTCATCACAAGAATCTCAAGCCACCCTCTCCTCGCCGCTGCCTCTTCCCTCCACCCGAGGGGAAAAGCGAGCAAGCAACTGTGTGCGGAGCAAGCACGGCAAGGCAAGCTGACCCACCGCCATTGTCTTCCGCGCGCTTCCGTTTTATCCAGGAGCCGGAGGAGTGGGAGCTAAGGTTCTAGGAGCATGGCGGAGACGGCGCCACCGGGGGACGAGCCGGAGGCGAAGGGGAGGAGCAACTCCATCCTGCTCCCCATTCTCGGGATCCTTCTCGTCTACTTGCTGTACCGGTACCTCCGGCCGCGGCTCCGCGGCCTGCGGCTCGACCGCTTCACGTCCCGCCTCCCGGCGTGCCTCCGCCGGAGCAGGACGGCCAACACCATGCTCCCCTACTTCGCGCCGATCGCGGACCGCCTCGGCGCGCTGCAGCCGTACCTCGCCCCCATCGCCGACCGGCTCGGGGTGGGCGCGCAGAGCGGCGTCGGCGCAGGCGCGTACGGCAGGGCGGACGCGCTCGTCAAGTTCCCCGGCGGGGAGGCGCTCTCGGTGGCCGCCATCCTCGAGGCGCCAGGGGAGGTGGTGGCCAAGTCGTCGCACAGCACCCTGTACCGCGCCGCGATGCGCTCCGGGGAGGCCGCCGTGCTGCTCCGGTTCGTGCGGCCCGCGTGCGCGCTCAGCTCCGACGAGGCTTCCGCCGCAGCGCGCCGGATCGGCGTTGTCAGCCACCCGAACATCGTGCCTCTCCGCGCGTTCTACGTCGGCCCCAGGGGGGAGAAGCTGCTAGTGTACCCTTTCTACGCCGCCGGCTCGCTCTGGCGATTCTTGCAAGGTTGGTGTGCATCTCTGCTTATTTACTTGCCATGTTAGTTTCTTGGTAGCAAATGTATTCTCTCGTTTCCTTATTTTTAGCACCTCTTTGCGTAGTCATCTTCAATTACTAGTTACATTTCAATGTTCAAATATATTTTACCGTGACTAGTTATACTATTCGAGTATGGGGATCAAGGTCAGATTTTTACGAGCAGAGATCTTACCTGCATTCCACAACGCTATGGAGAGAATTCCCATGTAAGGCAAGGCAATTTATTTTTTTTTAAAAAAAATAGGGAAATGTAAATTTTTGTTGTAAAGTAGGTAGTGCAATTGCGTTTCAATTTTTTTTAGGGAATTCCATTTTAAATTAGTGTGAAGAATATAGCTGGAAATGAAGTATACCTGCAAGCTGCAACAGATCTATCAATATTTTATTGTAATGCAAAAGGCACACTGAAGTTTCTAGGAGAGTTTTAATACATAAGAAAATAAGTAGGACAATTGGTCTCAGTTTTCAGATATTTGAGCCGAAGTGGGATGGAGCAGATAGTCACGCTCGGACCTCATAGCTATGGACCTTTAGTGATAATTCTACTCTATCCCTCTTGCTATAATTGCTGATTGCAAAAAGGTATTTTTGTCAAACTCTTGTTTTTAGCATGAAACGTGACATGGCACTGTGTACTGGTTACATGGTCCTGACTCCTTATATTTGTTGAAGTCATTAATTAACCCTTAACTACCATAATCATTGGGGCACAACAAGTTTCCTGTGTTCAATTAATCAGTCAGGCTTTTGAAGAAAGGCTCTTTAGATACAAGTATTGTTGCCTCTTGATTGAAGAGAAGAGCACACATTTACATATTTGATATTTCAGTAAATCCCAGAATTTTGTGCTAGCAATGGCTTACTTTCAAATCACTGCATTTATTCATCCTTTTCCGTTTCATGGAGGTCATTGAACCTAGATCTTCAATAAATTAAGTTAAACCACCAGTTCATGTATTGGGTTCATGGATGAAAACTCACCATATTAATTGATGGTTGAACTTTAGTGACCAATAAAGTTGCTATTAGGCATCTTCTGGTATTCATCGTGATAGTAGCTAACCATGCACTTGTTTACTGAAAACAGAGGGGATTGTTGACTCACAAAGATGGAATATAATTTGCAAGCTCTCTATCAGTATTGTCAAGGGACTGGATTACCTGCATACAGGGTTAGAGAAACCGATCATTCATGGTAACATCAAGACGAACAACATTCTGCTAGATGCTAATTACGAGTGCAAGATATCAGACTTTGGCCTCTACCTTCTGCTGAATCCCGCTGGTGCCCAGGAGATGCTTGAAGCTTCAGCGGCACAGGGTTACAAGGCACCTGAGCTGATCAAGATGAGGGATGCCACTAGAGAGAGTGATATCTACAGCTTGGGAGTAGTTCTGCTTGAGATGCTTGCCCAGAAGGAATCAGCAAAGGATAACACGCCAAACCCTCGCGACATCCTA
This sequence comes from Oryza punctata, assembly GCA_000573905.2. Lineage (NCBI taxonomy): Eukaryota > Viridiplantae > Streptophyta > Magnoliopsida > Poales > Poaceae > Oryza > Oryza punctata. Next base: position 31,516,962 of record CM002489.2, on the reverse strand, counting down.
TTGCCTGTCTCGTTCAAAAATTTGGTTCTTGAGAGGAAGATTTCTGATGCGTTCAGCTCCGATCTTGTCAGGCAGAGCAAGAAGTCAGGGAAGGAAAAGAACTTGAATGCGTTCTTCGAGTTGGCAACAGCTTGCTGTAGCCCTTCACCATCATTGAGACCCAACACAAAGTATATACTCAAAAGGCTCGAAGAGATAGCAAAATAAATTAAATTGGGTAGGTTTACCGGCTTCCTATTTAATCAGCATTGCATTATAGCAGAGCAGCATATACAGCAACGATGAGTGAAGCATTCAGCCTGCCCAAGGCTAAGGGACCTGTTGAATTTGTGCTGGATCATAATTAACCAGGGAACTATATAACCTTGACATGAACTCAGAGGAGCTTGTCTGAACATACATGCTGGGGTTGCTTCGGGTGCAGGATCACTGTGTTTTTCTTCTGCATTACCTGAAACTGAAAAATGTAGAACTGTTGTTCATAGGCCAGTGCCCCTGAAGAACTGTATAACACACTGTTAGTGAAATGTATATGTTGTACTTTCATGCATCGAAACACTCCATGTGAATTGGAATGTTCCTCCTCCAGACGCCATGAAACATGAAATTACTGTAGATATTACGATGCTCCCACGCCTCCCATTGGCTCATTGCATGTGCGTATGTGCTATACATACTGACAACCACAGAGGGTGTTTCCTTTCAGCGGTGCCATTGGCTCCTTCCCCAATGCTGGTCCTTGCAAGGTTGGAGATTTGTCATTATCAGTAAACAAATAATTCACTCTCTGCTCCCCATTGTAACTAACCCACGACGGTTCGTCGTTTCTGATAGCCTGGCTTAGTGGCGTCTAGTCATACACTTATACTCCCTTGTTAACTATGAGTGATTCTAGATTGCTCACCACACCAGTGGCCTCAAAAATCAATCCCGTTCCTTTCGCCGACACAAGGATACATGTGCTATCATCGCGTTTCCTTTTCTCGACGTTCCTTTTCGAAGCTAGCGTTCCAGAGTACAGACATCCACAACTTCTGAAAATCCCCAACAACTCCCGTTTCTGATCTACTGGTGATGGGTTCAGCCGTACAAGTGTACAGCCTGCAGTATAACTTCCGTATTAAAATTGGTGTATTGCTCTACGATCTACTCCTACTATAGATTCGATCGACATCTTCTTCACCGACGAACATAGCCTTTACTTTGTGTCAGAGTCAGGTTGGTGGTGAGTGTTAATAGAAAAGGAGTCGGGTTGGTGTGAAGGTTACGATTTTCTTTCTTTTTTACCGGAGAAGATCGGGTGACCGATTCAGCGAATAAAAATCGGGCTCAGGAAGGTACAGTTAGCTAGTTTATTATCCTTTTCTCCCCTTATATTTAAATATTTTCTTTTCTATACTAATTATCTCTACGATCCTACTGTTATATTGTTATATTTATTGTAATTAAATCTTTACGAAAGATATCATATGATTATATTCTGATAAAAAACATATATTTTATATCGTAAAAACTCAATGTTTCATACGTGATAAAAACATATTTTAATGTGTGTCTTCACCGTGTTTCACAAAATTCGCGCAACTAACCGCACCTACCCTCTCCTCTTCATGCATGCATGCATTTAGTGATCTTCAAAATAATTTTTCTCCTAAACTACTTATCCAATCTACAATGCGATCACACTATTATATTCGCTGTAATTAAATCTTTACAACAAAATATTACATAATTATATTCTGATAAAAAACATATATTTCAATCAATATTTCATACGCGATAGTAACATATTTCAACGTATATTTTCACTGTATTTAAACAAAATTAAATATTTTAGGCACTGATTTTTTTTATCATGTATAAAATGTTTTATCTGTGATCAACTGAAATATTTGACGGTACAATTTTTTAAGAGATAATAGAACACTTGATTTGAGTTTTTTTTTTTTTACCGGGTCAGCCACTGCGTCTCACTCACGGCGGGCCAGGGGCCGGGACCCCATCATGGCGCAAAAGCGGTAATGCACGTGAAGAAGACCTGTCCCGGTGCAAAACGCAGGCAACGCAGCCTCCAAACTTCACCGGAGCTATACTAGCTTCCAACCCTGGGCCGACGCACCGGCCGTCCTCTCCGGTGTCTCTAATGCGTAGATCTTGTCGTCCAGCACGGGGCTCGGTGCTGTAACGATTGCCACGAAACACGCCTGTCTCCTTGCTTCCTTGCTTGCTTGGTAGAGTAGCCAGCCATGATCCATCTGTATCACACCATCACAAAATCTCTTGAACTGTTAGTACTACTACTCAATAGAGCAAGTATCAACTGCCATAGCTAGTAGGAGTATACTCTGTACTACTACTGCATTGTATAATTTGTACTCATAATGCGTAGATATGACGCAGGTTTAACCACTTGCAGCCTGTGGATGGATATGACGCAGGGCACCGGGCAGATTGGGTGGTGGTGCGTGCAGGCATGGCCACTGGCCACCGGACGTGGCGCGAGTGCGATGATGATGCGTTCGTTCGCGCTTCGCATGTGAGCGGCATGTGGTAGGAGCGGCTTGTTGCGCTGCGCTGGACGGGACGGGAACGGGAAGGTGAGTGGAATGAATTGATTGCTACGCGCTTCTGGTACTACGCCTACTACTCTTCACGATCCGCTGCGCTGTGGCTGTCTCTTGGCCGGTGTTGCTGCACCGGAGATAGTTAGTACTCATGTACTGGTGTTAAGTTGGATCGGGAAGCAAGTACCGGAGTTAAAGTGACTTAATTGTGTACCTGCACTGCACGAACTAGTGTAGTACGAACTGCAATTCTGCAATTATCGCTGTCCCGGAATTATTGATGGGAGTAAGCGGAGTGTGTGGAGACGGGAGAAAAAAAACTAGAGCTTTGTAGGCCTCGGGCCTGTTTGGTTCTCTTCCATTGTGAGCCTTGCTAATCTTTTGGCATTGGGATTTGGCAATTGCCAAATTTTTGCCAAGATGTTTGTTTGGATTACTACCAAATGACATGTTTGGATTGGTGTCATTTTAAACCATACCATTATTTGCTAAAATTGATAACTATTTGTTTAGTTTCTTGTTAAATATTGGTAATGCATTGAAAATTTTAGCAACAACTTATTAATCCTATTATACTAAAATTTGGCAGTATTGCCAACTTGTCAAAATTTTGGCATTGCCAAATTTTGAATGGTTGATTATGGCAGAATCTAAACAGCCCACAAATGTTTTTGCCAAGACTTGTTAGGACAGTGACAAACAAAAAATTTAGCATTGCAAAAACTGTGGTAGCAAACTAAATGAGTGACAATTCTTTTGGTAAACTTTAAGATTGGCGAATAACCAAACAGCGGCCCAGCATATGGCGTACAATGCACACAGAACACCGCATTCTAAGTTTCTAACCTCTCATCATTCAATATTCCTAGCAGAAATGATCTAACTATTGTAAAGTTCCAACAATTTTTTTTTGGTGAAATTCATATATTTAAAACGGTGCAACACAATCATCTATTCTTCACCCACGAAAAAAGGTTCATTTCAGCACATAGAAGTGATAATAAATTGATAGATTCCTTCTTTCTAGATACAGGAGGGTAACTTGTCTGTTCTTTTGGCACCTTTGGTGAATGGTAGTATATTGGTAGGGCACCAGCTACAAATCTTCGTTTAAGACTACGATTTACAGTGTGTATAGTGTGGGACCATGGAGTATGCATGGTGACAAGGCGAGAGGTTCAATATTCCAACTGGGAAAAAAAAGGTCCCCAGGCTGCCCAGATGTATTGCACATGAACCTTGGGATGAAGTCGGAGGCTTGCAAATTGCAATGGCTCATCAGCTCATGGAGCTTCAGAAGGAATTCCATGATAAGCAACAGCCGGGTGTAGGTGGTCTGAACCTGAAGGGATTGCGTGGTACTGACCATAGCCGGCATAGACCCCCACAGCAAGGAGACTAAGGATGACAAATCTATACCAAGCTTCTTCATGCAGCTGCGAGATGTAGAATGATTGCCATCAGTTATGACTTAGGAAGGTTCATCAGTCAAGAGAAGCCAAGACACCAAAACAGAGGGTAACACAGCTTTCGTATTTAAATTCAAAGACAGAAAATGCAAATATCTCCAAGAAGTTGAGTCATGCAAACCTGAGCAAAGAGAAGCATATTGAAGAAAACAGAGACCATTGGAACAATAGGAACTCCAGGACAAGAAAAGCCAGGTGGATCCACATATACCTGAAAATGCGTGCCATGCAAGAGTTTGAATAAACAACTGCGCAATACCTTGGAACAGTAGATTCAATATGTATAGTTTAGTTTATTAACACATTCATGCACGATTGCAATTTGCAAGCAGAAAAACAAAAGAGAGTGATCCATGTAATCACTCCAATAATGATCACAAACTAAAGATCATGAGATGACATGATCCAATAATGTACGGACTATGGAGCACATCTGAGATAACATGAGGTAGGTATGCAAGGATCTACTACATTAGTACTACTGGCTAATATAAAAGGTACTTACCTGTCGAAACTGGAGAGCAAAACCAGCAGCAACAGCTATGAGAAGAGCTATTATCATGAAGGCAGTGGCATAGCTAAACCGATAGCTCAGTCCTGCTATGAAACCACAAAGAGCAATTATGACAAGACATAGAACACCCTCCTGCCAGATTGACATATTTCCAAGGGAGCGACGACTGGTGGTCTTGTCATTCCATCGAAGTGTGATTACACAAGCTGATACAACCGAATAACCGGTCTGATCACACATAAAAGGGAAAAAAAAGAAGCAAACAGTTATGTGTTGTAAACTTGTAATAGCGAATATTAACTTTAGTTTCCATACCAGTGTACCAACTGAGAGAATATGAGAGAGTTCATGCACATTAAAGAGACCAGCCAAGACTGCTGCAACACAACCAACCCAGATCTGAGAATGCAGAGGAGTATGCCGCGTTGGGTGTACTTTGGCAAATATTGAAGGTAGCAACCCATCCCTTCCAAGTCCAAGATACAAACGTGACTGTGATTTCAAAGAAGGCAATGTTCAGAAAGTTGATCAATTTGATTAAAGTGAAGCCTGACCAATTATAGATAAGAAATTGGAAGGTATACCTGAACATACAAACCAACAAGAAGTGTTGTAGTAAGACCAGCAACAGCTCCGATGCTGATCAATACAGTAACAAATTTCAGCCCCTTAGCAGCAAAAGCCTCAGCCAAAGGGGCATCTTCACCAAGTAAAGTATATGGCACCATTCCGGTAATCACCAAGCATACAGCAACATATAATAAGACACATGCTAGAAGGCTCCCTAGGATACCTATCGGCAAGTCCCTCTGAAGAATTTTGAATGCATGAGCAGAAAGAAAAGTTAAAGCGAAAATCATACTATCATAATCTGTAAATAAAATGGGAAAAATGAAATGATATTTCCAACCCCAGAGAGTTATATGAACACAACAAATATGAGTAGTTACTGAAATCACCTGTGGTTTTTTGGCCTCCTCAGCGGAATTAGCAACTGCATCAAATCCCACATATGCGAAAAATACCACTGTAGCTCCCGTTACAACAGATTTGAAACCATTTGGCATAAATGGTGACCAATTTGATACATCCACCTCAAACACGCCAGCAAACACAACAACTATAACAATCACTATCTGCATCAGGGAAACAAAAACACCATTTCATTGATCAAACAAAGTAAAATAAAGCTTCATTGTGCGTGCAGAAATTTCTATATCATAATTCATAGTCATAGAACGCCTAATGGTGATGCTATAAGATAAGCTCACTTAAACACTTGAAAGCTGCAAAGTTATCCATCCTAGTGCAAGGAAAACCCATATTAGCATAAAAAGCGGCCTTACCTTCAATGTAGTCATAAAGGTATTTACTGCTGATGATTCTTTGACCCCATAGCAGAGAATTGTAGTTAAGATGATGAGAAGAATTGGAGCTAATATATTAACTGATACAACACCACCAAAAAACTCTTCGCCATGACCTATCCAAGTTGGAATATGGCCCTTCAAGAACGGAATTAGCTCGAGGAATTGGACAAAATAGCTTGCCAAGCTACGAGCTATGCTTGCTGCCCCAATATGATAATCAAGCATCAACTGAGTGAAAACCAGGAATGCTGTCAACTCGTTAAATGCCGCATATGTGTACAAGTATGCTCCCCCAACCACAGCAGGAAATCGAGATGCGAGTTCGGCATAGCACAAGGCATTGAGCACACATGCAGCTCCAGCAAGAACAAAGCTGATTGTAACGCCTGCTTAGAGCACCCATGTAAGATTTAGTGGAAATGATGAAATGGGCAAAGTGCAAAGAGGCAATTGATTTGATGTTACCATCAACTGCCAATCATTTGCACCCTGATCAAAAAAAGCAAGGCAGTCTGTAAATGGCCACTACACAAATCTGCTTATAAAAGACACAGCGATTAACTAACTACTGCCAACGAGCAGCATAATCAAACTGCCTAGCAATTCCCTAATGCCTGATTGGCTGCTACACTGGTGAATTCTTGCAATACATATGTCATATGCAGGTTGCCGATTGTACTGTATCCTAGTGGCGCCAACAAGTTGACCAGAGTTGCTCCAACTGCTAAATTAGAGTACTGCAACCACGAAAGTCTAAACCGAAGCGAACGAGGAAAAGAGGGGCGTTTGAGCCTGACCTGGGCCGGCGTCGCGGGCGACGGTTCCGGTGACGACGAAGATCCCGGCGCCGATGGACGCGCCGATCCCGAGGAGCACGAGCTCGAAGACGCCGAGCTGCCGCACGAGGCCCTCGCCGGAGGCCGCGTGGGCCGCGTGGGCAGAGATGGGCTTGCGGCGTAGCGCGGCGGCGCAGAGGCCGGAGAGGAAGCCGCGGCCGCCGCCGGCGGAGGAGAAGGAGGGGGGCCGGTGGTCTGCGCCCTCTTCCTCCATGGCTGCTTCGTGGAGGTGGAGCGGGTGGCGCCGTGTGGTCTTGGGCCTCCGCGTTGGCGCCCGCGCCCAGACGGGGAGGAGTGACGTCGGCTCTTGCGTCATCCGGTGGTTCCGTCGGGACCGGGTTGCGCAGAACCCCCTTCGCGGACTGGTACAAGTCATTATTGGGCTAACTATTACTAGCTTGTCTTAAGGGTGGCCCATTTACTAGATTTCTTTGTGAGGCCCATTTTTGAGAGGCTATACGGCCCATTTATTAGCTACGATTTTGGTGGGGAATAAGTTCACATCTAGGTCCCTCACTTTGTCACCTAGTCTGATTCTCATCCTCAGTCTGGAAACCAGATATAACACATCCCCCAACTAACAAAATCATGGAGACGATGCCCCTCGGTAGTGTTGACCCCGGTTTTAACTGACATGACTTCTACATGGATCTTTTGATTAGATTTTCGTCCCACGTGACATTGATATGATATTTATGTAGCAATTCGATCCGAAAAAAATAAAACCCATGGGACCCACATATCAATTACACACAAAAAAAATAATAAATGGTGGGCCCATGTGGCCCCACATATCATCTCACCACTCCTCTCTTCTCTCTATCCCTCTCTCTCCCCCTTGCAATGAGAAGGCCAGAGCGGCCGGTCGTCAGAGCGGGGTGGGTGGCGGGTGGAGTGGCAGCAGCTGAAGGATCCCGTTTGTACTGGTTTTGTAAGTTGAGGGATACGTTGGGCCTGTTTGGTACAGCTCCAGCTCCACCTCTCCTGGAGCTGAAGCTTAGTCAAACAGTTTCAGCTTCACCTAAATTGTGAGTGAAGCTAGGTGGAGCTCTCTCACAAAATAAACTAGAGAGGTGAAGCTGGGTTTAGGTAGATCCACAACTCCACTACAAATCCAACTCCTGGAGTTAAATTTAGGAGTTGGAGTTCTACCAAATAAGTCCGTTGTATTCGGTTTTTCGGTTCAGGGATGAAAATCAGACTAAGCAACAAATTGAGAAACCTAAAGGACCTTATTCCTTTTGGTGGAACAAGTTGGACCATTGTTTAGACAAAAAGTTGACCCCAAAAGAAGAGGCTCACTCGGTAACCAAACAGGGCACTCAAACCTTGCTTCGCGCAAGATCTTTAGAAATGTTTTTTTTTTTCTTTTGAAGATTACAGAAGAAAGAAGAAGAAGAAGAAAAAACTTGTTTCGCCCAATTTTCTTTTTTGGCTCGGAAGTCTTAGAAATCAAGCCACAAGTCAAAAAGACAATCTGCAATCTGCGACCTCTTCCAACAAATGGACCGAGTGGTAGCGCACTACCAGCGCCAAAAGCTAGCAGCAAACAGCGCGACGACCATCGTTTGGCACCCGATCTATCAATCGATCGAGAGCCGGTGGTCGGTTCAGGTGTTTCAACGCTTTCTGCCGCCGCTGACGCCGACGCCGACGAAAATTAATTGAACACCGAGCAGCTCGGTTGGTTGGCTGTTTTCAAACCGCTCTAAGCCTCTTTCAAGCAGCGGTTAGTGCATACGGATTCGTGAAATCGTGGACAGGGCGAACGACAGCTATGTTTATGCTTGGCGCTGGGGTTTGGATACCATCCACAATACAAAAACCGCCAATGATTGCCTCTCGCCGTACCTGCCTGTCTTGCAGTTGACGTGGAAGCTATGAGGAACGGATAAGCCTAATAACTAAGCGACGACATAAGAAGATCCATGACCCCAGCTTGCAGACTAGCAACGGACCCAATCAACGAAGATTAAGCAAACATGGCCTCCATGCCATATTGCCATGGCCAGCCATGACCTAGCATGTTCACGAAACCAATAGAATTTTATAAAAGTCGATTGGTTTTCGTAAAATCGTTAGGTCTCGATTTGTGAAAACCGATCAGCTAATTTTACGTATAGTATTAACTGAAATTCATCGGTTTTTATCGATTTTCAATCGGATTACGGTAAATTGGTGAGGAGTGATTTTTACTTCGGAATCGAAAAAGGTAAACCCTACCTGCAAGGCTGCAAAGATATACATATCGATGCTCTGATGATATAGTCATGGTGATCAACTTAAGTAATCCGGAGTAGTTAGTGCTAATTTCAGTTAGTTAGTATCTGGATCAGCTGGAGGTGATCACTGATCAGGCCTTGATGAGGATGCCAGCTCTGGATAGTGTGTGGGAGTTTGTGGTCGAAAGGTCCCAAACGGCCTACCGAATGGGAACACCTACTATCTACTGACGTGGCGCCGCGGCGTCGCAAATCTTATCGTCATCCTCGGTCGCTGTCCCCTTTAAAGGCCTCTGCATTTATCGCATCGCATCACCAACACACAGCTACCCCACACTGTACATTTCTCGTGTTCATTGGATGCCTGTGTTGCTGAGTCTATGGGGTAATCTGTACGCTGACCCGAAAAGAAACAGTTCGGCTACTTGAAATGGTCATTTCGTCTGCATCACTCTTTTTTCAAGAGGAATTTCATTAGCATTACTTGGTCACTAAACGGCAATTCAAAGTACTCCTTTTTTTGAGTGGATTCAAAGTACTCCCTTAGTTATTTAATATATGATGTAGTTTTTTAAAATATGTTTAACTATTTATTTTATTGAGAAATTTAATATTATTTATTCACTTTTATTTGATTTATTACTAAAGATTTTTTAGCATGACTTACATTCCTTATTAGATGAATGCATATTTTAAAAAGTTAATGGTGCGATAAATTAAAAAAAAGACCTAGTATTATTCTCTAGGCTTACGCATGCACACATATTCTAATTATTAAGAAACGAGATTTGCATACAAGGAGAGATGTCTCTTCAAACACTTTTAAAAAAAATTATATACTTTTAAAAAAAATTATGAGCATGTTGAGAATTAAATACGGGACGTTGAAACCTGGTATCTTTTCCACTACATTATTAGACGCTTCTCACGTATTCTAATGATTAGCTAGCTCATTATATTCCTTGGTCGCATTCGAGGATTAGTGCACGCAATTACGTGGTCCTAGGTAGCACACTATTTTTGCGTGCACTGAACAAGCTTGGTTGCGATATTAATCGGGCGAAATCATATCAGCTCTGGCTGTCAACCATCAACTCCTTTGCCATGCCTTCTACACAATCACTAGCTTTAATTCATTTGTAATTTACGGGACATTGAAACCTTATATTGTTAATTCCATTTCCTTTTTGCAACAAGTACAGTTTAACACAACGAATATATATATCCTACGTTTTCAGAACGATGTTAAGTTCTTAAAAAGAAGAAGAAGAAGAAATAAAAGAAACATAGGAAGCTATCGAATTGAGATATACACATAAGCGACGTTAGTCATCAAATGTCACTTGTCAGTACTCCACGAAGCATGGATTTCTTTCTCAGTTGTCGCTTTAATTAATTTAATTATATGGTCGACGCTTGCCTTCTACGACCCAGACACCCATAATAACTGGTCATTTTGTTGCTGTTAGTGCTTGTGCTTCTACACGCTACCGATTAAAGACAAAGTCGCCCTTTCTTAGGCGTCGTGTCTTGCGTCGTGCACACATGCTGTACCTTGCACATTTGCCTGTTGATGTCACTAATTTCCACCCTCTTTGGATAGTAAGCGATTGTGCTTTGTCCATCCTAATTAATTGGATACATTTTCTCCTCTCTAAATTAGACAAACATCACACCGGGATTCACAAAATCGATAAAAACTAAATACTCCCCCGTTTCATACTATAGATCGTTTTGACCTTTTTAAATCAAACTTATTCAAAATTAAACTTTTTTGGTAGTTTTTCTAAAATTACTATTTTCTATAAATTTGATCAAACCTTTTGACTTAAAAAAACAAAACGGTTTATAACATAAAACAGAGGTAGTATTTGGTTTTCGTAAAATTTTGAGTTCACTCTAGTTGACAAACCATTCAATCAAATAGTTTTCACGAAAATTGAAAACTAGTCCAGAGTAGTTTCCGATCAGCGAATGGTTTTATGAACTCTACATCAACCAACACTATGAGATCATGTACCTAAGGAAGTTCAAAGTATTGGTGCTAACATTAATTAATTTTTCTATTGCAATAAGAAATAGAAGTGTATCAACATGTGCAAGTAAATTTTGAACAGATAGATCTTCACGAATCGCCAGTATATGTCTAAAGTCCGTACGCACCACATCAATATATAAAAAAAAACATTTAGAACATACTATCCAATAGAGCGAAATGAAAGTTCATTGGCATGAAACCAACGCCCGAGACAACTTCCCGCATCTCGGGCAGTTGCTCGGGCTCCGTTGTTACCATGCTCACTATCAAATGTCATCAATATCTACAAAAATTGATCGATCGTCATGAAACGCTATTAGTCGTTTGGGTTCAGTAACGCTGCTAGCTCCACCACTGCACGAAACCAATATCTATCACTCACGGAAATTTGACTAATAAAAAAAATCATATTTCTTTTAAAAGATATTAAGGTGAAAAACCTAGTACCCCTTACCAAACATGCAAGGTGCAAGCAAAGGTGATTCTACCAACCTTCTGATTTTACCAAACTTCTGGTTGGACCGATCGTTGGCAGTTCGCGCTTTCCTGCTGATAAAGGCCGAACAGTTTTTTTCCCTGCGACGTCGCGATAGCACAAGCCCCCGCCCCACCCCCACCCCACCCCACCCAACCGCAGGGCATTGTCAGGTGGGTCCCACCGTTACCCTGCCCCACCTGTCAGCTGTCACCATCCAACGAGACAATAAATAATATACCATCATCAAAATAGGGATTCGCTGTAATACCATCCTACAATTTGGATTCGCCAAATACTAATACCATCCCACTTCATTTTCATCTAATTAAAAGAATTTAGTCATATTTTTCTGTTGTATTGATAAAATTACACCTGAATCCTTTCATCCAAATACCAAAAGTTTTTAGTCCCACAGGGCGACTAGGGTTACCGGTTCCCCTCCTGACCTCCCGTCGATCCGGCCGTGGCCTTCACTCGGGCCGCTGCGCCGTGGCCCTCCCCTCGCACCGCCCCGACCAATGACACCACGTCGCAGTCGTCCCGTCGCTGCGCTCCCCAGGCCGGTGCCCTCCCCTCGCGCTATCGCGCCGACGGTGAGACAGGCCACGTCGCCGCCCCTCTCCACGCGCCAGCCTGTCGCCGCCCGGTGCTCGAGCTGGCTGGGTCGTTTCTCTGAGTGATGCTTTGTGTGGTAGTTCCAAGGATGTAAATGGTCTTTTTTATATGTTTATCAATCGTGTGTTGCATGTTACTCTATAACCTGTTTTGCAAAAACAATATATATATAACATACATATATATTTGAACCCCTACATTTTGTTCTACATCTACTTATGTAACTAATAAGCAGTTTGGATAAAACATTGATCGCTCACCTGGTTAAATTGATTGAACCATTCAACCAGGGTATTCTGATCATCAAAGTTGGGAGAAAAAGAATAAAATGATTTTGATTTACTTAAATGAAATGATATTTCAGTGCACTTACTTGAGAGTGGTACTTAGACAAATCCAAAACATAGGATGATATTACAGGGAAGTCCGGACTTGACGATAGTATAATGTCCATTTTCTCCTCCACCATCGTCTTCACCTACGCGAGCGATTCGCTCGAGCTCCCTCGCCTCCTCCCTCCCCGCTATAATACGCGCCTCCCCCACCCCCCCACTCCTCTCTCCCCTTCCGCTTCCCCCTTCACGGCGCACGCGCTTGCGTGGCTGGGCTGGCGGGCTGGAAGGGCGACATGGGTGACCTAGGAGGAGTCTGGTCCGAGGCGGCCGCGGAGGAGGAGGATGCGGCGGCGGCGGCACAGGACGGCGGCGTCAGGCCCGACCCCGACCACCTGGTGGTCATGGTCCACGGGATCGTCGGGAGGTACGGGATACTAAGCTCGTGTGCTTGATCCGCTTTTGGTTTGATGCTGTGATTTTGGCTGCTTAATTGCTTCGGCTCGGGGCGCGCTCTCTCTGAATTCAGTATTTTTTTTCTGGTTTATTCTCTGATGGGTTCAGTTGCTCTCTCTGAATTCAGTGTTATCTGAATTCTCTTCAGCAAGGTATAGCCTATAGCAAGCGTGAGCAGCGAGCTCGTGCGTTTTTTGCTGGATAGAAAATAAGGAGATTTGGGCACTTAGTTAACAAACTGAATAGAGAGATATCCCTTCCCTTATACGCTGTATTGAGAGATATCCCTCAGTGATGTCTTAATATATGGCTGAAATGTGCATGCTCTGAATTGAGAAATATGGCTTGAGAACCGAGAGTGCTCAACTACCTGGTTGCAGTATAGCACGATGCTTATGCACATTTTCAGCCATATATTAGTACATCACTGAGCCGTTGCTAACTGGTGTTTTCTTTTTTTCGTTCTTCTGTATATCGTTTTGGTTGTCTGTTCCATGCATTGATCTTTCTCTCTTCATCTGTGCAGTGCAGCTGATTGGAAGTTTGGAGCTGAGCAATTTGAAAAGTTGCTGTCAGACAAAGTTATAGTTCATTGTAAGCTTCTCCCTATTCGCGAATGTGTTTATCATTTTTCTGAATGGTGTTTGATGAGCAATTGTACTGCCACTTTTCCATACATACTTCAGTAAGAGCATTATATTATCTAATATCAATACCTGTTACAAAGTGTATCACGATGGGAATGTGCCCAATGGACATCTCTCATTGGTGCCATCTTTTTTGTTTTGCAATTTTGGTGATCATCTGCTATTGATACTGAAAAAGGAAAGAAAGGAAATTTACCTCATCTTCCATATTTTTCGGGATCTCCTTGCTCAGCAGACCACTTGTAAGACTGCAAGAGGAAACATGCCCCTCTACGCACTTACAACAGACTCTCGGCTGCCTCGCACACCCATAATTCCTCGCGGATCACCCAAACAATATCCTCTCTTGTCCAATTCAAACAACCATTGAATATCCTAACTTTGCACTCTTTCCAAATCATTCATTGCAACAAGATCACCAAAGTGTGTTGTGCTTGTAGAATATGTCCCTACCTGTGAGCAACAGTTAAAAACTTATGATTCATTAAGGGGATTGTTGCAGATCATTATTTTGCTTTTGATATGTGAAACACAAATTGAAATATAGTAGAAAATTTTGTTATAACAGTCAATGCACGATCATATGTGTCTTTGTATTTGCACTACTGCATTGGAGGTTGGAATCATACAGCATATGTTCCATAATAAAGATGGATGTTTTCTTGCTTTGAACCATTTCATTATGGTTACCTTACTTCAGTGATATTTTAATTTTGTAGGTAGCAATCGCAACATGTACAAGCTAACTTTAGATGGCGTTGATGTGATGGGTGAGCGGTTGGCACAAGAGGTCAGTGCTTTCATTGTGCATATTGCTTATTTGCTGAGTGTGTATGTCTTTGTTTCCCAAATTCATGACAAAATTTAGAAAGGCAGATTGTTGAAGAAACCAACAAAAGACCACAGATCAGAAAGATCTCTTTTGTTGCACATTCTGTTGGAGGATTGGTTGCAAGATATGCTATTGGAAGACTCTATAGACCACCTAAACAAACATCCCAAAGTTCTCCTCAAAATCTGAACAACACTAATAAGGGTACTATACATGGGCTTGAGGCAGTGAACTTCATAACTGTTGCGTCACCGCATCTTGGTTCTAGAGGAAACAAGCAGGTACTACTTAAACCTTGTTTTGCTGTACTTAATTCAACAATTGATAAATTATTTATAACTTTCTAGGTTGAACAATCACTTGCTTTTAGTGATATGAGTATAGTATATTACCTTACTCTGAATTGCTATACTTGCACGAACATTCATGCTCCAGGCTCCAGCACATGTACATTTTCTTCAAATTAACTAAGCACATGCTAGTCTTGATAAACCCTGAGCTCCACTCGATGCGCTCAAGGTTATGATTGGCCCGATCTTTCGGTGAGTTGATGATAACTACGATTTGGGAGAAACGTTGACGATCTGACTACAACCGTACGAGACGTTATTGTGTTGCGCCTTAGCGATCGATACACCTCTCCGTGGGTTATTGATCTTACCGGTGCAGATCAACCTTATTCCTGCAAGCAAATCGAAGAAACAAGCAAGAACAAGATAAAAGCAATCTGAATTGCAAATAGGAATTGAATACTAATGATAAGTTGGGGTTCCGTGACGAGCAAAACGGCGATCTAATCGATCACGAGATTACACGGCAAAGTAGCGAAGCTAAACTTTAATCTAAACAAAACCCGAAACCCTAAAGAGGTACCTAGCTATTTAAAGGGGTGGGAGGACGACCAAGGGAGCCCTAGGGTCGTGCTCCACCTAATTGGGGCGCACCCCACATGGGCCCCAGATGGGCTGGGGTCCCAGATGAAGTTACAAGCCCATAGGCCCATTATAGGTGACGCAGCACCTTGTTTCTATAATTGTGGCTAACTAAGATGGAATTTGGAGATGAGGCTGGATCCATCGGAAAGAGGACTCCGAGAGCTTTCCATCGAGTACCCACGGGCCGAAAATGGAGCTCGTATGCAGATTTGGCGGCCGTTTGAAGTCAACATTGCTGCAGGTGACCGAATTGGATTCCAGCACTTGGACAACTTGATCTTGATGTGAGCAATGGTTGTAACAATGGTAGTCATGGTCACATCAAGTCTGTACTCAGTACTGTTGCTAAGGTTTCTTTCATCATTATTGTGATGCCAAGATCAACCATGCTATCAGAAGAGAACTCTTCTTTTTGTGGAGATACATATGGCTTTGGTAAATTTTATATTCAGGTTGAAATATCATTATTAATTTGTTTTTAAATTCGATCTGCAGGTTCCTTTCCTTTTTGGATTTACTGCAATAGAAACTTTTGCCAGCTACATCATTCATTTGATATTCGGAAAAACTGGCAAGCATTTATTTCTTACAGACAATGATGATGGGAAGCCTCCATTGTTGCTACGCATGGTGGATGATTGGGGGGATGTACAGTTCATGTATGTTTTCCCCCATCATTTGGATCTATATGCTTGGATCATGAATCATTTGACTGTTAAGCTTATTAACTTCTTGTTTTAGGTCTGCTCTGCAAGTATTCGAACGAAGAGTTGCATACTCCAATGTTGGTCATGATCGTATCCTTTTCTTTTACCACTAAAAGGCTAAATATACATTTAGTACTAAATATTGTTTAAAATATCATTCCATAACTTGATGTTGACTAAGATATTGTTGGGTGGAGAACATCATCCATCAGGCGAAATTCTGAGCTACCTAAGGTTTACCCCCATGTCTACTTTTTTGTGACTTTGTTAGTTTGGCCTGTATACTGAACCTTTAATTTTCCCACATATGCGTTTCTTGCTATTTCAGTGGACTGATTCAGCAAGCAAGATTTACCCACATATTGTATATGAAGAACTATCCAAAGCAGAAACAATGAATCAATGTACTGATGTTGCTGATGTGGACAGCTGCATGTTAGAAGGTTTGTATTATGGTTTTGATTGATAATGGATCAACATGATTATATTCAAAATTTGGGAATATTTGTAATCCCAAATTATCAATAGCAGTATTTCTGATAATATTCAATGCTATATATATAAACTATTTTCCATGTTTTATGTAATTCCATGGTTTATATTTTCCTAATTAGATTGTTGTTTTTACCTGTGAAAGAAATGAGTTTTTGGGAATGCTACTTATTATGCATGACATATGGTGGCCTCTTTCTTTAGTTATAATTCTTTCTTTGGGAAAATGGAAATAAGCTATTTCTTCTAAGTTTGCTAAGGCTCTTGGGATAGCCAGGACATGGCTGCATTGCTGAGTGGGTCTAGCATGCGATGTCCCATACATGGGTCCCCCTGACTATACAGAATGCTCGTTGCTTGTATTCTTGTGACTTAACAAAGTTTTGGTGTAACAAAGTCCATAACTTCATGTGTATGATTACAAATGAGACCATGCTCAACGACAATACTCTGATTAGATCTGTCTATTTACTAACATGCGTGTGGTGTTTTTTTTTCGCAAACGTGCAAAAGCTTTGCACGTCAATATATTAGAACATGCGTGTGGTGTTCCAAAAACCGAATGATGTCGTTGGACTGTCCTCGTTTTCTGAGAGGCTTTTAATCTTCTCTGTGAATTGGAACTATAATATGCACTACAGTAGTGTTCTTTCCAAGTGATCATACAAGCCATATTATGACCTGACCTGCTCGTATTTCCTATGCCATGTGTTATGTCCTAATAACAAGTGTGCATATGAGCTAACTTCTTCTGAAATTTCCAGAACGGCTTTTAAGAGGTCTGAAGCGTGTGTCGTGGGAAAAGGTGGATGTCAGCTTCCACAACAGCAAAGTAAGATCTGCAGCACATAGTGTGATTCAGGTATATCTCTTAGCCCGTCTAAGCCTTGTTCTTTTATATGCTGTGTACAAATGGGGTCGGCATTATTTACTCGTAGTTTTCTTTTAACTTAGCAACCAGTTTCTATTTGTTGACATAGTGCTGAGACTAACGCATGTTTATAAATGAAATTTGGACAGGTCAAAGATCCCGTTATGCATAGCGAAGGTGCCGATGTCATAAACCATATGATCGACCATTTCGTCCTATAGTGAAACAGCTCCGATCTCTAGAAGCAAGCTTGAGCGAGGACACGTCAGTTGCTAACTGCTGATTTGTCGAGCCTGGTGAGCAAGTTTATCGCAAAATCCAGGTTTCGATTGTGTGATAAACGGCACTAAAAAGAAGAAACTGATAGGTAAATACATATATAGAGGGCAAAATAGAAAACTCACTGCATACGCCTCGTCCTTCATTATGTACTGTGATCATGTGCGTTGTACGTTGTAACTGTAATATAACTGGTATGTCATTCTAAATGTTCATCATTGATTTATTTAAATCTTGAGTGTTGACGCCGCCTGCATTGGTTTCAGAAAACTTGGTCCGGATATGTGAATATTGTTGGCACTTGCTGGGAATACAACGGCAACGCGTATAAGCAACGCGTATATGTGAATATTCTAATACCAATTCATTCTTTTGCCATAATACAGTGTGAAATTAAGGACTTGTCTCTTTATTCCTTTTTCTATTTTGTTTGCTTGCTCTTCTCCATCTTCAATAACAATGCCACTACCTCCGGCCACTAATCCTTGCACCCGAGCTCCTGTAAGTAGACCCGCGCTTAAGCTGTAGTCATCGTATGTAATTTTTTCCACATATGTGATTTTGTTATTTTGTTGGTAATTAATATACATACAAATAATACTTTATACATCCATGTCGCTTAACTCGTTTTTAGAAATCAGGAGAGATATTATTTTTTTTCCAAAAAAGTGTTCTAGGATGTTGTATGGTAATAAGATTTGTATGCATTATTATTTATATATAAAATCCTATAACTATCTATAATTTTTATATAAAGAATATGATTGTGACATTTGTTATGAATTTAATGGTCATAATACTATATATATATATATGTGTGTGTGTGTGTGTGTGTGTGGGGATGCGCTAAAACGCACCCTGGGTGCGTAATAACTAAAAAGTACCTCTCATATAGTAATTGATTTACTACATGTTATATGTTATCAAATACCTGACAGTAATAATTTTACTATTAGATTTAATTCAGGGATTTATTATGATTGCACCGTTAGTAACAAAATTACTAACATTGGATGCATTTTAACTATAACGCACCCCGGGTGCGGTATAGTATAGTGTGTATATATATATATATATATGTATATATATATATATGTATATATATATATGTATGTATATATATATATATATTGTTCGACCCACTTTCATTATCTGCAATTGTATATATTTTCTATTAGGCAACACATTTTTAGGCTGAGTTCTTTCTCTCAATTTAGAGAGAGATTTTCAACGCACGTGAAACGAGAAAGTTCATTAGCACATGACTAATTAAATATTAATAATTATAAACTTGATAAATGGATTTATCTGAATTTTTCAAACAACATATATATAGAAAATTTTTGCAAAACACACACCATTTAACAGTTTGAAAAAGTAATAACGGAAAACGAGAAAATTGAAGTTTGAAGTTGAAGAAAAGAACTAGGCCTTAGAAGTATGTACAAATGCATAAGTCATCTTTAGAATTATGTGGAAATGCATATTTTTAGAAGTATAGCGCGTAACACAGTTCATTCAAAATACTTCCAACACCTACATCCCTAGTATGATTAAAGAAAACATATTCAAACTTAACAATATCAGCTTGTGAATGTAAAAAGTCAAATGCTTCATTGTCACTACACCCAAAATGATTTAGTAATTTACCAATTACCATTGTTGTCCCTAGAATAATTGCGAGACCGTGGATGCATAAGCTTGTTAACAACATATTAACACAGTGAACAACGGGTTGGTATTGAACAGAAACAAAAATAATCATGTGAATTGCATAAAATATGAATTAAAAAGATAAATAGATATATAGATAGACATATGTCACAACAAACTCCTAATTCCTCCAATGTGGTACTTAGGGGTGGGCTTGGTTCGGGGCGGTTCGACCTAGACTTGTCCCATGCAACCCACCTATCCTGCAATGTTGCCAATGGGTTTACCCATTAGGTCTAATTGGTATGATGGGTGACCTAATGGGTCGACCCATTTTATTAGTGTGATGTAAAAACACGACGGTTTAGGAGATTTGCTTAGCTCCAGTGTAGGTCCAAAGCTTGCTTCCTGGTTCAAGGTCGTGCCAATTGATTTGATCCTGCAATCAACAAGATAGAACATGTAAATATCATTAATAACGATAATCGATCGACTGAAAAGCTGATGTCATATCTAAGTATTGTCTAGCCGATGCAATGTGAGGTGAATTGGCTATAAAGCATATTTATAATAATAAATAGACCTTAAAACTTGATCCATCGGCCGTAGAAATCAACATTATGTAATTTATGACTCAATATTACTTTGAAAATCAGCAATTGGGATAGATCGGACTTAACCGAAACAGTATAAATTGCCTAGATCCAAGATAACATGAAATAACGATTACATGTATTTATGTCATAGCCTATGTCCAAATTTAAGTGTGTATCGGCTATAGCTCCGATACTTCCTTATACAAAGATATCATCATAAACTAAATATATTAAACTAACATCAATTAGATTGGTGATAAGTTTAATATATTTATATTAGTTGAGATCTTGATATAAGGGGCAAATATAATAATTAAACAAAACATAAATCTATGTAAAACAACTATATTAGGTAAGATCGACTGAAACCTCGATATTATCCTTATTAATGACCATAAAACAGGCTAGAGATTATGATTCTAAATACGACTTAGTAGATCAAACTTAACTGATGCAGCACTAAATATGAGAAGAAGCATAATATCTAAACAGTCAAGCCGATGATCATCTTTTCGGGATGGTGGATACATTAAATAATCTAAGCCAACAAGATGATCTAACCGTTATCGACTAAACCCTAAATAGAGATGAGCCGATACAAGTGAAACACATTGTCAATCTAGATTATATAATGTATATGATAACACAGTGATTTACAAAATATGATTAGAGTGTCATAAATATGTAAGCACTAATCCCGATAATGCAAACCGCCATAACAAGTTTTATCTATTTGTCAAAGATCGAAACCGATGTAGCCCGACTCGAAAGCAAGAACTCGTCGAAATAAAATAACAAAAAGGTTGGCGATGCGCCGAAATTGAATTAAATTGATGTTAATTATTTACAAGACCTCGGGCTTATATTTATACCCGAACATACAAACTTGTCCATAACGAACACGACTCATACTTCCCTAATACAACTCTAACCAACAAACAAGTCCTTTAGACGGACTCTTACCGAAAATATCTATAAGGAAATTACATAAAATCCTAATTAATAGATACAAATGCTTATCTTGGACTTTATCCTTGCCTGACAACATCATTGAAGTCCTTTTCTCGAATTCGACATTGATCACACAACTGATCCCGCCACCATCGGCTATATCGGCCAACCACATTGAACTCGGTATCGGCCGATTCAAACTTTCAGCCGATGTGCACTCTGTTTCCGAGATTCGCGCATATCTTCAAATCCTATTCGGATTAGATCTCGATTCCGATTCATATGTTTACCAAATTCCATCATCAACAGTGTCATAAGACCGATACTTCATGATGAATACAACAAAATCTTACACTGTAAATTTATGCAGTTATTTATTTATTCATGCTTAAAGGGAAAAATATTTAATCAATTATTGTAAGACAACATACATTGTGATTAAGAGGTAGTATTAGTTAGCAGCTTGTGTGTTATTATTGAAACCTAAATTACAACTAAAAAGAAACACATAACCAATAGGTCTTTGTAGGGATAAAACCCCACTCCTACGGTATTGTATTAATAAATAGAGTGGCATGCCTCTGTGGCCCCCTCCAACGTTGGCCTTAGCAGGTGCGTCAACTCCGAGATGTGGCTATGGGTCGCACTGCCGCACTGCTCGTGTGGGCCTTCATCACCCACAGCCCATCCCCGTTCTTCGCTGGTCACGGCCTCCCCTATGCGGAGCCAACTCCGTCACAGCAGATGCATACATACCTAAGCATATATACATAGTGTATACATGCATACATAAACTCATCATATTATTATTCATACATCGATCCCTCTACTTAGCGTCATTGGCCCGACACACCGATTCCTCCTCTATCACGCGTCAAGAAGGATGAGCAGCTCCACCCCGCACAAAAATTCCTCCGCTACGCGTCAAGAATGTTGAGCGGTTCCGGCCTAGCACAAAAATTACTCCGTTATTACGCGTCGAGAAGGTTGAGTGGCTCCAGCCCAACACAAAAGATAATGTATATGCTGCTAAATGTAGGGCAGGCTAAGACTTAAGCTAATTTTATCACATTACATCCCGACCATGCTAGACCTCAACTTTTTCCTGAGCATTGTCCTGGTCTTCATCATTAATCACAAGTTTTAACCTCAAGTCACCTGCACACAGATAGACTAAACAAACCGTTTTTGGGTAGAGACCACGTAATCCAACCCACATTAGCCTCATACACTCAAACAAATATCCATTGAATTTCCAAACCAATTTTGATTAATTAAATCATTTAAAAAGCCAATTTTACATCACAAAAATATGAGTGAATTGCATATTGGCTTTATATTCTTACATGTGTTTCACGTTGAACCACCCTTATGTTAGTCTTTTCATCTTCCACCACTTATTTTTCTCTTTTGTTTCACTTTGCGCTACCCTTTATTTTTCACCACATCTCGTCTCTCCCCTGATCCAATCAGAAGAAAATTACACATGGCTTAAGTCCTTCCCAGCCCGAAAGATTGTGTTGCTTGCACGACACGTGTTATGTGCAAATCTCAAAGCAACAAGTCTATCTTTCCCATCCCTTCTCTTCAATCTCCGGTGTTCTAGCCATCTTTTTGCTTCCAGCGAGTTGTCTAGGGCGCACCCAAAGTCGACTTCAGCATCTCCGTCTACGGTGAGGTTGCTACGCGCGGGGGGGGGGGGGGGTTAGGGGTGGGGGCAAAGACTAGGAGCATCATCAAGCTTACTCCCGATGTCGTCTTACAGCTCCAACCAAACTGCCTTGGTCACAGTGGCTAGCAACTTTTGCAGAGTCCATTGAGTCCACTAATTTGAAAGCTAACGAAATTATAATCTTATTCTCTTCATGCATGTTGTTGTTGAAGGATTTATCAATCCTGAAAGAAATAAAGCAAGGAAAAAACAGTATCCTACAAAGATGAAGCAACCACTAACGCTCTGAAGCAATCTCGGTGCTGCTCGCCCGCCGTGCCCACAGCTCAACTAGAGTACTCCTCGCGGGATATAGTTTGAGAAGGGGATTAGCATGAGAGATCTCCCCGTGCGGGAGGCTCCCCTGACGTACGTCAGAGGGACGTGGGCTACTGACGTGTGGGCCCATGGCAATGGCTCCACCTGTCAGGGACCCACGTCTATCTAACTTTATGTCAGAGGAGCTGCGTTCCTCCCCGTGTTGCCTCTTTTTCCCTACGTTGGTGAAGAACCTATCAAGTAGCATCCGAGGGACAACCATGTGATATGTTTCTTTGAGCATACGTGTGATTCATATGTGTTTTACAAGAAAAAGTGTGATGCTAAGTAGATCTTGTTGATTACTTGGACTCGGTTATAGCATTCGTGCGTGAGCGTTCGCTAGCATTTTTTTGGCACGAGAATGATCACAATAGTGCTTGCATTTGTTGATTTCTGCTATTTTTCTCTGCTTGGTAATCTCCAGCAAATGCAAGAATTTGTCACAAGGGCATAGCGCAGCAGCACAAAAATTCCTGCTGAGAGTCGTCGATGGCCAGCTCGCCGGAGTAAGAAGATCGCAGTTGGATTGGATTGGGGGGATGTGGTGGAGAAGAAATGATAGTCCAAAGTGAAACAAAAGAGAAAAATAAATGGTGGAAAGTGAAAAAAATAACAATGGGGTTTAAAGTGAAACACTAGTAAAAATATATGGTCCATTATGTAATTCACTCCAAAAATATTAGTCATGAAAATGATTTCACACCATCTACTATTGTTCTTGCTACTTCTTTGGAGTTGTTTGGATTAATTGTTGTTCTTAATATGTCGTAGGTTGTATGAATTGGACCTTGTGAAGGTTGTGGTATGATTACCATTGTTAAGTTCTTGTACATGGGTACAAAATTGCTGTGATTTTTGATCTCCTATTTTCGAATTATCATCGTCATTGTTATCGTAAGATCGAACCAACCTGTATTTTACTTGGCCCAAAATGAACTGTGGCGTTTTGGAATTTGAAAGATGGTTATTGAACATAATTGGATACAATTGTGGATCAATAGCTCAAAAGAAAAGGAGAAAGGGGAGAGGATGGGATTGGAAGGTTTCGGGTTGATGAAAATGAATAAAGACTTGAAAATATTTTTGCAAAAAAAACATGTATTTTGAGGATGTTACAATCCGCATGAGACATGCGGTGGCAAATCTTGAATTGCCACCATAGTGACCAGGGCACAAAGGCACCAACCTCTACAACAACTCTACAACAAGATCATATTATGCCTAGGAACAAGCGAGCACGCTAACTGATGAACCAATTTTCTTGTAACTAGTTGGCACCCCATGTCTTAGCTACGGGATTTGTGAGTTTCATCATCAAATAAAATTAAAATTTTAAATAATTAGATGCAACTTTATGTATATACAAAATAGATGATAATGCAGCTTATCATATGTTATTACAATATAATGCACATTTATTTTTGAAAATATGATTATGTATTGTTATGATATATGTGTGTGTATATGTATATATATACTATTTTCATGAGCAATTTTGATATCGTCACAATTAGATAATTTGCACCTCTCTGCTTCATCTCAAGCTCGTTCTAAAAACCGGTTCGGGTTTATGATCCCTAATAACTATATGCTATCCAATTGCTAATAATAAAACAAAGCCCACGTTTTAAGCAATAATTTGAGTTTTATTAAGAAAAAAGATAAGTTAGCATTATCTTTGAGGACTTGGGAGGATATAGTGTTACGTGTACAATGTCATGTGTGACTATGAGCTCGAGAAAAGGAAGGTGAATAGATGAGTAATCAATGATTGAATTAGATAGACTAGTAATATGCCCGTGCTAAATGCTACGGTGCCATTCTATTTTTTATCTTTAATAATTTTTAAAATTTTATGTTAGCAAAAAATATGGATTTTGAAACCTATTCGTGCAACAGACTAAAATATGTGTTTTGAAGCCTTTTTTCGTTCCAAATCTCCAACTCTTTCGCTCTCGGCAAAGTTAGAGGAAGAAGGAAAGACCTGGGACCTTGCCGGCACAAAAAGGCTAGCCCAAATAATCCCTTTGTTTCTCCCTGTAAATTTACAAAGCTTTATTTCGTTTTCTTCCGCTATATTCAATGAAATGGACACAGTTTGGTGCCCAATTGTTAAAAAAAGGCCTTTCTTAAATATTTACCGAACAAAATATATTCTTTATAATATATTCGTATTTAAATGGACAACCAATTTATTTTTTATACATAAAATTATAATGTATTATGAGACGTAATATGGTATCACTTACAAACAAGTACCAATAAAATAATAGTATGGTATCACTTTATATGAATAAATTGATAACTTACAATTGATGATATGAAAATATGTTATATTAGTTATTCAAAGTTGTTTAAGCTTTCAAAATATGCAAAACCACCATCCAAAACCACCTTAGGGGGTAATATGGATGGTATTGTAAAGTTGAGGGGGTTAGATATCCGGTTTTAAAGTTCAGGGTGCTAGGTGGACTTCTATTCAAAGTTTAGGGGGGTATTTGGACTTTTCCCCCATATTATTTATTACATTGTGACACACATAATAATTCACAATTGCGTTGATGTCAATATTTATTCATCTCACGAGCGTTGATAAATATTTTAGTTTAGGGTATTTTTTATTCATATTGAAGGCGGCCATTATAAAGCATTACAATGTGATTCACGTCACATGATCTTTTTTGCGTAGTGTGATAAAATAGTTTGTTTTGAGATCATGTAACACTTTACAATACCATCCATATTACCACCTTAGGGGGTAATATGGATGGTATTGTAAAGTTTAGGGGGTTAGATATCCGGTTTTAAAGTTCAGGGTGCTAGGTGGACTTCTATTCAAAGTTTAGGGGGGGGTATTTGGGCTTTTTCCCCATATTATTTATTACAATTTGACACACATAATAATTCACAATTGCGTTGATGTCAATATTTATTCATCTCACGAGCGTCATTTTTGTGTGTGGCGTGCGTGTGTATATATCCGCGTCATTATAATGCCTTGAAAGTGTCTAGTATTTGGATTTTTATATTACAATTATTTTTCATTGGAATGAACAAAATATATTTTTCAAACAGGAAGATGCGGTGTGAATGAATATATAAAAGAAAGGCTATATGCAGAGCTCCGATGGATTTTATGTGCAGAACTCTAAATTATAATTCATGTCACACAGGGATATTTTTTTGTGGGCTTGTGATAAAATGTCACGCATATCTTATTTTACGATAATGTCATGCATCTCTTTTTTTTGCCACATGTTTGATAAATTTTTTAGTTTAGGGTATTTTTTATTCATATTGAAGGCGCCCATTATAAAGCATTACAATGTGATTCACGTCACATGATCTTTTTTGCGTAGTGTGATAAAATAGTTTGTTTTGAGATCATGTAACACTTTTGTATGCGTGCGTTCAAGGGCAGTTCAATTTAATTTTGTTATATGTATAAGTATAATGCATTTTGATGCATGTAGGTATATATTATCATGGCGGATACAGTGACGTGCGCACGTTCGCTCCAACATAAGTCGTGCATGACCGTGCAAGTAATCAAAAGTTTGGAAGTTCTAAAAATTGAATTGAAAATTTCAATGTGTTATGTACAATTTTGAAAACAGGACTATAGATTTTTTAACTTAAAACATGAGTAAAAAATGTCAAACTAATAGTTTCACAATGTATAACAATATAATAATTGTTGGTCATCTCGTTAACATCTTCTTTCAAGATCTACATGGCACAACTACTAAAATTTACCGATGGCAAAATTACATATTAAGAGAGACATGTGTTAACATATAGTCATGTGATCAGCCCGGTGCTAACTGACGCATGTAATATGAGATGGTGTGTAGAAGATAATCACACGATATTCCACCGACAGATGATAGCGTTCTGTACAAAACAAGAGGACGACGGTTAGTAACTTTCATATCAGCAATTTACTATCTTCTGGAATATGTTTTCAAATTAATTTTGATCATGCGAACCTACCTTTGCTCATCAGTCAAGAACGTCTTTATACACGATATTCCTAGTGCTTTTCCATGTGGGGTCAACTTCTTTCTTTGGCCTGGCCAAAATCCTTGTTGTTTGCCGTGACACACCCCTTGACAATGCGACGTATAACTAACCATGTGAAAATACGGGCTCTGGAAGATAGATCCCAACATTTGGGATGGTTTGTCCTTGTGATTTATTAATGGTCATTGCGAAACTGAGACGTATTGGAAATTGCTTCCTCTTGAACTTGAAAGAAAGAGATATATCATCGGAGGGAGACAAAGGGATCCGTGGGATGAACACCCTTTTGCTGGCGTGTTGTCCACCAACAATCTCAGCATCAATTGCATTATCTTAAAATGCCCTGATCATTAGTCTTGTTCTGTTGCATAGTCCATTGTTAGGATCAAGGTTGCGGAGGAGAATAACAGGGCAGTTGACCTTAACTTTCAGTTCATGTGGAGGGAGGCCATTTGGAGTAATTGTGTTCAGAAAGTCCAAAGGGTAGCTATTTTGGGGATCATCATCAACGGAATCAAAGCTGTGATAAATCATTTCCTTGCCAGGAAACCTGTCAATCATCTTTTTGTTCAGCTTATCCACAAAATCATTTTTTGTTGAGAGGATGGCCCGTGTGCTCATATATTCCGCAGAGGTCGTATTTCTCTCATCATCAAGCGAGGGGAACACATATTCAATCAGTGTGTTCACTGAATCTTCATTGTCTGCATAACCAATGATAATTTCATCAGGCAGACGGACGTAATCATCTGCGATCGTGTTTTCCATCCCGTTTCCAATCCTAAGTAGATAATCCGAAAACCACGGCTCAGATTGAGCCCTCATGTTATGCGAAAGGCGTATCTTTCTTATATTCTTCCATAAATAAGATCTCTGCAAGGTAGCATCAGTTATTTGTGCCTTTGTCTCACGTGTCACCACGGGAAGAACTTGTCTGAAATCACCACCAAATACAATGACCTTTCCTCCAAATGGCAACGAACAATCCATAATATCTTGAAGGGATCTATCAAGGGTCTCAACTGCCTGATGCTTTGTTATTGCAGCTTCATCCCAAATAATCAAGGATGCCCTGCGAAGCAGATCTGTGGTGCCACTCTGCTTTGTGAAGTTACACATGGTATTATGAGCAAGCTTGATTGGAATTTTAAACCTCGAGTGTGCGGTGCGTCCTCCGGGCAATATCGACTCTGCAATACCAGATGTCGCGGTTGAAATGGCTATTAACCCATCAGATCGCACCCTAGCAAGAAATGCCTTGTAAAGGAATGTTTTTCCAGTGCCACCTGGACCATCAACGAAAAAAACCTGACTCTTCTTCTTAATCACGTGTTGTATGAT
This sequence comes from Oryza punctata, assembly GCA_000573905.2. Taxonomy (NCBI): domain Eukaryota; kingdom Viridiplantae; phylum Streptophyta; class Magnoliopsida; order Poales; family Poaceae; genus Oryza; species Oryza punctata. Next base: position 31,488,709 of record CM002489.2, on the reverse strand, counting down.
GTCATCAAACCCTGCACGTTGCTCATTGTTAAGAGCTTTGTATATATCTATATGTTTTGGGTCTATTGGCACGGACTGCTCCTCTCTGACTTCAATCGCTATGTCGTTGGAAAAATCATCTAGTTGACGAAAGCAGAACATGCGTCAGGAATTTAATGATGATAAAATAAAGACAATTAAGTTCAACAATTATAGAACACGCTATTATAAAAAATTACCTGTATCATTCAACTCAGGAAGACCATAGTCTGAGATATCCTTTCCCATGGAATGAAGTATATCACGTATGTCTCTAAGCACCATCTGCTCCTCTGACGTTAGGTTGGGGTTATCTCGGGCATAATCCTCAGACATTGACTCCTTATGTTTGTCCCAAAGAGCACAGATATCAGTAACCTCACAAAAGACAAGTATAGTCGCAAACAAGCGACGGAGTGCATATGGTATTTGGAAAGTTGCAGCTTCGCTCAAGCAGTCGTCATGTGACCTGTTTGTCTCAACAAGCCCACTCTTCTCGCATGCCTCTCGATAATTGGAGTAAGTGATTCTAGATACTGTTCTTAGATTATCATACGAGGTTGGACCTCTAACATGGTTCAGAAGCACCCTAAGATAGTATCTTTCTCCCTCTGCGGGGTGCGCATAAACAATCCGTCCAACCTGGCAAGTCTTGATTTTCCTTTTCTGCCATACATTTTTCCCTGCAACCCATCTATAGTGTTCCAGAAACTCCTTGTATAGTAACTTCCTTGCCTCCGGGTCTTTGCGATTCATTTCAAAAAACTCAGTAAGCGTTGTCTTTTTGTTAGATGGTTTGTTGATGACATCCTCAAGATTGCCAGACTCATCATAGGTGATATATTGCATGTTTGGCAAATGAAGCTGTAGCTGCAAAACCGCCAGATAGATACAGAATAGTGGAAAACCAAGAATCCTATATATAGCCTCTGGCGGTGAAACATATCTAGCATCTCTATACTGGCGTATCTCGTTGATTTCTCCAGATGGATCGACTGAGAACGACGCACAGTCATGACCTTTATATACATATTTATATAGGTACTTCACAGATTTGATGCTTGCGCAAGCTTCAACATTGATGTGACAATTATACCTCATGAGCAAGCCAGGATTGTACGGGACCACCCACCTATTGTCCAACACCGCACCTCTAATTTTTACATGCCACCCATCATCTCTCCTCCTGTATGAAGGATACGAGTCCTTCCCTTGTTGTGTTGCTTGACAGAATGGTCGGGGGAAGTTGAACCGACACTCTCGATCCACCATGCAGGCACACTTTTTGTTTAGCTCACCGCACGGCCCGTGCAACATATGCTTTATGACCAGATGGTGTAGCACAGGGTATTTTTCCTTATCTGGTATCTCTGCACAGATAACTTTATCATAACCATCTAGGTTTGTTAACTTACTGCCTGGCTTCATGATTAATAAGATATGTTCATGTGGGAGGCCCCGCTTTTGAAACTCGGTAACATGAGCATATGCCTGAACCTCACCGAAATACTTTTTCTTCGTGAACAAGTCTAACATGTCTCGCAGTTTGGCCCTAAATACCCTTGCAACAAGGTCTGGTTGATCTTGCGGCTGTTGGCCAGGATAGAGATTTTCTGTTATCTCCTCCTAGTATGGATTGCAGGTCATCATGATGAAGTAATCTGGTCTCCCAAAACGTTGGACAAGAGCCATTGCATTAAGAAACCGCCGCTGCATGTCGCGATCGCCACCAGGAAAAGATCGAGGTAGCACAATCCTCTTTCCTACCTCTGAACCCCTTGTCTGTCCAGAGTTGATCACGTCAACGACACCCTACAAAATTAGCATCGATAACATGAACATATATTGTAAGCACCGATTTTTTAATGGGATATGGTTTAATATAATTGAATATGTATTTTATTCCATTCACCTGGTACAACTCAGCTCGTATCTTCTTTTGGTTCTCAAGGTTATAGTACCAATCCAGGCGCATAGGCTCTATCTTAATGTACATGTCAACGGTCCATTGCTGAAAGAGACGACCTCCAAATAAAATAATGTTGAAAAGTCCCCTCCTAACCTGTAGCCTAAAGCAATAGTACTCTCTTGCGGTGACAAATCTATCTTTTTTCCGCTTGCATGACCTGTTCTCCACCTCATTAGTGTCTTCATCGTATAAAGTATCACCAACATCATCATTCTCTGCAACAAAACCAAGAAATCGACTTAATTCCAATGGCCTAGAAGTATATAAGTATTGATAAGGTCTCACATAAGCCAAGTGTGTATGTACCTGGAGGCTCGACAAAAGTGTTTTCTTCACTGAAGTGCACATTGCCACCCATTGGTGCAACACTTGGTGAATCAATGTTCATACCGTTAGGTATATTGTTGGGTATTTCGTACGACATTTTGAGATTCCATCCGGTTTCACCGTTTGGGTTAAATAGAGGATAAGCTAAAGGGTCATAGCAACCATGGTATGCTTTGATATAGCTAGGTTTCTCCCCTTAGGCATGCACCATCACATGCCTATCAAAAGTTCTCACTGGATCATCCCCTTCTAGCCAGATAGCAGCAACTTGCGATGTTGTAGGAGCATTATATCTTCGCTGGTCAGGGGTGACATTCGTGTTGAGCTCAATCTTATAGTCGTCTAGATTTGGCATGCTACCGACTTGGTTAAAAGTCTCAACATATGGGTTATCTGCCAAGATTCTTAGGATGATCCGCACAAGGTTGATATCAAGATCAGGGGACCTCTTCGCTCTGTGCACTAGAGTAGTGTCTTCTTCTGTATCGTAGAAGTACAACTGCATATGACGTGGCCCCTGAGAGCCTGGAACCAAATTATCTAAACGATGGTACAATGCACCATGCATTCGAAATGTATATACACCGGTGCCTACAACAGTGCGCACGTTGCGGTCAAGGATCACTCCAAGACTTGTGAATGAGAAATGTGAGTTGAAGTAACGGATATGCTTTCTAATGTACTCCGTATCATTATCAACCTGGCTTGTAAACAGGCGTACCAACTCAGGCGGGACCAATGGATTGGCTACTGTTATCTTCCCTTGCCTGCAACAGAATCCAGGGAGCTCGTACTGAAACCTAATCGCCCCACAGTACTTGCAATCAGCCACTTTTTTTAACACATGATGTTTCTTTGGCAGGTTCTGGTAAACATAATCGTGTGGGTCTTCGGTATCAACAGAATTAACACCCTTGACATCCACACGATATGACTCATAACCATCGTCTGACAGAGGAAAAATAAGCATAAAATGAAAAATATAAACATATATACCTACTTATCTTGCGAAGTGAAAAGTATTATGCTTTATGTCACCTTTATTTTGTAATTCCTCATCATCACTATCCACGATGTCACATGTCTGCGTCAGTTCGACATTACCTGATGGATGGTGGATTAGTACACATAAGATCGTATAGTTGTTGGGTTAATATCGTGTATAGTAAAATTGTTTCTAAAAAACCTTCAGCATTAAAATAAGTTCACAATGCCCACCTTCATCGACAATACCGTTTAGTGGAGGTTCGAATAGTCTACTATCAAATTCAATGTAATCGGAACTTGGAATATCCTGATGAACAGCTTGGACAAGTATAGTTTCGTCTTGTGTAACTCCATCTGCTTAATCAATATTTCATGAAAGAACAAATTGAGCAGATTTTAAAATAATGATTTATGCATTAAATTTTATAGAGACAAAGTTCACCTTGGATGCGTGACTGTTGGTCATGTTCAATGCTCACTACTTTCCTCTTCCTACATTGTCTTTGGTAGGTATCATAGCCAATCCATAGGATCATCTGGATCAACATCTTCTTTGTCTAATACGCTTTTGCAAAACGGTGGAATATGTCATTCCATATGGTGACACTAAATGAAAAATTGTCAGAACAACAGATCAAAACAAAATGTTGATTGTGATAGTAATTTTTACCATGATGATTGATTGATTCAGAATTTGATCCGCTAACAATTTTTGACGTGGCCTTCTTCCTCGCATGGTATTCACGTTGCTTCCTGTTCCTTTCTTCATTTGCTGGTTGGACTGGTGTTGAAGAGCTCACACTCCCATCCAGATTAGTTGACCCAATCTTCTTCCTTTGGCGATATTCACATTGCTTACGGTTCCTTTCCTCTCTGTCATCTTTGGTAGTTTCAACTAGCCGGGCATTGACAACTTCACTCTCCATAGAAAGAGAAGCAGTTGTTGGTTGCATCAGTGCACCAGAACATGGGGTAATTGTTGCAATCTTTTTTCTTGCACGACATTATCTTGTCTTCGGTTAGCTGCTTCCCGTTTACGTAATACCTCATTTGATGGTGTTAAAGGTGTCGTTTGTAATACATCTAGTCTGTTGGTAATATCTCCGAATGCAATACGCTCTTCAGTTTGTGGCCTCCTTGCGTCAACACCTAATAGCCAAATTTTCATATTAGTGGTTAATCATGGCTTGCATAGTAGTGTCATAACCATACATTGCAATGTTTTAATCAGGTATTATGGCGAAAATGCTAAGTACATTAAAGCGATTAAAGCGATTATGAAATCGTGTGGAGTCAAATAAAGAATTTACAAACACAATTAGTTCAGATGCAACTATGAATATCTCAAGTTACATGGCACTATAATGTTATATGGTTAATGTCAGTGCGAAGTGCATAACTAAGGGACAATCATCACCAATCGCTAACCAATGCACAGTTCAGCGGAATGAATAACCAATGACATGTACAGCTGAATGAGCTATCTTCTATAGAACTCCGGTGTTGTCTGATATAGACCATTCCAGTTCACATTTGAGATATTCACACGTGATGACTATGTTATCCAGGGTTACATCTCAGTCGGTTCTCAAAGTTGAGAAGAACAAATAATGCCTCACCTGTTTTCTCCATTATACTTTCTATGTACTTCGAAAAGCACTTCAATAGCTAATTACACTTGTTCTGCACATGTGGAAAACATTTAGCACTCCATCAGATTCACAAACACAAGCATTTAAATACAAAGATGAACTAATAAATTATATACAGAAAAATAAAAGAGCATTTAAAAAATTTCGTCATATGAACTAATACATCCACTTATTTTCTACTGCTCTTTCCTATTTTTGTTATTGACAGAGATGTAAGCAAAAATGAAAGATGGCACTCAAATATTAATTAAAATGTTGTTAGCTGAATCAAAGCAAGGGGCATGCATATGGCCGTGGTTTTCCGAAGATCAATTTGTAAATGAAAAAAAATATGGATTTCAAATCTTACATGATCACAGTTTTTAAAGTCTAAGCTGCCATGGTGTAGCTGTAGCACAGAAGCAAGAACCTGACCAAGGATCCAAAATTTTTTATTGATTACTACAAGTGATAATATCAAATACGTTTCTAATGTAGTGCTCATAAATTGCATGTTCAGTTGCCTTTTTCTACCATAATTCTCTATGTGTATCCTCTAAGACTTAACCAGGCCCATCCATGGTTGAAAGAAAAAAACAAGATAGTGCATTTTTCCATCAAGCCCAATAACTTGCATTTTCGTAACATCTCAATCTACTCCATTAACAGCTTTATACAATGTACAGAACATTTCAATCTCCTAAATAAATAACACCTCACTCGTACTTTACCCTTCGCTCGTACTTAATGCTACCTTGATATGCCATACCCTAAAGTCTTGATTTTAGCTGCTAAAATTAAGGTAATGTAAGACACCTTGATAAGCCTTAGCAAATCTTTCTTGAATGCCAAAAGCGTGTGATATAAACCTGAGATGTGCAATCAAGAGTTTGAATATGAGATTTTTTAATAAAGGGAAAATATTATATTAGAGCAGCACATTACTATAAAAATCATTAGAGAGGGTCCTTTTGTAGATTTTATTTGCCTCACAACTCATTACCATTGAACCAAGGACTCAGCGATATTATCATCTTTTATTTTTTTTCTAAATGCAATGAACTTTTAAGGACAAAGATCTGGTCATCTTTTATTTTTTTTCTAAGAGCAGTCAGACATAATGGCCACTAACATTTTCAAATGAACTAATACATCCACTTCTTTATTACTGCTCTTTCCTATTTTTGCTATTGACAGAGATGTAAACAAACATGAAAGATGGCACTCAAATTTTAATTAAAATGTTGTTAGCTGAATCAAAGCAAGGAGCAAATTAGTTATCGACAGTGATTAATGTCATATCCAATATCAGGCACCCCAACGTTGTAGAGCTAATTGGTTGCTGCGTTGAAGGGACTAACAGACTACCGTGTTTGTTCCTATGCACAAAAAGGTATGCACATGCACAAGCAATTTCACTAACAGTTAATTTGGTGCTTTAACAAAAACTAATTTGTAAAGAGAAAGTAATCCCACACAGCCAAATGTTTATATTCAAGCAAATACATGTATCTTGAACAAACAATATGTGATACATACATTGAATTTTATGTGCATTGATAGATAATCCATCTGCTTGAATCAAAACTACAGAATCATATATCTAATGGAAAATTGTTTTATTAACAATATGTTTGCTTGTCAAAACTTATATAATCTTTTAGCCACTACCATAAGATAGGTCTGATATGAATCTTTTTTTGGTGGTCATTTTTCTATAAAAACAGAAATAATTGCTTTATTATTACCATCATGACCTTATTATTTAACAGCAATTTCATAGAGAATGTATGCTAGTTAATTTCGTATTACATGAAGTCCAAGTATATAATACTAAACATAGATAATACATGTCAACTAAAAAGGGAAATAAACTACTGTCTATGTGTAATATGTTTGGCTTAATTTATATTTATTAAGATGTGCAAGCAGAGCATGTGAATTTGTTCTTCTTTCTGTTCAATTTCAAATTATGTGCAGGACGAAATGGACCGGAAGCAGCAGGCTTTACCCTGGTGTGATCGTCTTCTCCACTGAGTAGGAAGGCCCCGCCATCGATCTAGCAGGCAAAAATGCAATTTGTTTATTTACTGATCCTTCACATCTATAGAAGCTAGAAATAAGCGATGATACCATTAGCTCAACAGATATTTTCAGGATAAATCTATTAGGGTATTTTAGGGTACTGTACATATATTTTAAGATGTACGATGTTAGAGTTGGGTAATGTCTTATATTGTCAATTAATAAATTGAAGGTAAACTGAATACATGAATTAGTTATAACAATTAATGAATGACATTCAGAGTGACACAGAAAATGTCAATTTTTCTTTAAGTTGGTTCACCAGAGAGAACGATCACTGTACTGACAAATGACAAAGTACTAATGTTATTTATAAATCGATGTGAAAATAACACAAGTTCCTCACAAAAGATTAAAAATTTTAGGTCTCAAATCAAACTTCAAGCAAGCTCACAAGTATCAGTCCTAAATACCAGAACACAGAATAAAAATCTAAATAAACTCCCCTCCCAAAGAAATGTTGCACAAATCCATTTGACTAAAGAAAAACATCATCAATCTCAATAGATCACGGCAGATGCATACTAACACCTCCCAAATCCAACATTAAGTATTTTCTTGCTCTACTTTTTTTATCTCTTCATTCTTGCCCTCTGGTACATGCACTTATGGTAGGAGCAGCAAACTCATATCTGGCAGGGCTCTCTGTGGCAGTGGCAAACCCAGAAAAAAAATACCGGAGATCCAATGCGTACTAATTATCTAATTTTTTTTTCTTATATACTAATTAACATCATATAATTTAGTTAGAATAATTTAGTTAGAATTGAATAATTTACCCAGGTCCGAGGACCAAGGGAAACTCTACATAGGATCTGTAGGCACTTTGAAAATGAAAAAGAAAGCGAAAAATCAAGCCAGCACTTGTGTTGGCGCCCTTTCTCGCCGCCAAAAGCCATCGTCTCTCCGGTGCTAATATAATGTGATTTGATTGTGCACTAAAGAAATACAAAAGGTTCTCCAATTAGTCGAAAGGTAAGAATTTTTAGCTTCAGAGAATCAATTGAGAAGTTGCAACCTCAGAATTCAAGCAATAACAATTCAGCAGAATACTATTAATGTATATGTGGGTAACTCAACCCGTACAATACAACAACATATATCAATAAATCTTGTATCTATTAACACTCTGAATTTAACATGTTTCTTTTTTAGCAAATTCAACTGATAAATAAATAGCTCTGTAAGTACTTCATGAAGGAAATCTGATGGCATCCCCCTTATCTAGAAAAAAACATGTTAATTTTTTAAATCATGTAATACAAGCATTTTTAGGAACAGATAGTTGCATACATTAATGTTGAACATGGTACACAGAGGAGAAACAATTTATGAACAATTATTACTCGATGCCTACTTTGAATTAGAATTGTGAATTTGGAAAGAACTTATTTGGAAGTCAAAACCATCTAAGCATTTTGCATTCCTGTGGAACCATCTAACTTGAACTTTGCAGGGACATCTCTACTTACCACACAAAATCAGGTCCATCTACTTTTCAGACAAGCATGTTGAGAAATCAGGCAAATGATTAAGCTCCAAGTCACCGATGGCAATACCGACCTTGATCATACAAGCAAACGTACATTAGCATGAAAAAGAATGAAGGAAGCATACATAACCACTAATCATGAACCATGGACAGCCTAATTCCTCTCTCCTCAACAGAAAAAAAACTCTTAACACAAAGTTAGCTTTAGCAAACAAGTACCAGCCACTGAGATTAATCCAAGGCACCAATTTCAAGTTAAAATAATCAATTGAGACCACATTTAATCCTTACACCCAAGTGCATGTATTATCCAGCTAATATAGTGCGGCTGTCAAGATTAACCAAATCAACACCCATTCATGTGCACACAGGTAAGTATAAAGGTGGAGTTTGTACACAATGTCCTGCTGTATCCAAAATCCAACCGATTCAGCAAAGATCACAAACAATATTACCTAGCCAAAACCCAACGATAGCAGAAAAGACCGGGATGCAGCAGGACCACGGCGCCCCTCCCCTCCACTGCTCTGCTCGTGAAATGAGATGGAGGGGTTGGCGGCTGTCGGTGCCGGGAATCCAGTGGCAGCGAGGGTGGCGCGGCGGTGCTCGCGAGATGGGGATCGGAGTGGAGGCGGCGATGCCGATCAACAGCGGCCTCGGAGGAGATCGGCGAGGTGGGCGTCACTGGCTTAGGCAGTCCTCGAGGTCGACGTGGAGGAGATCGGCGAGGGAGATGGCAGCGTTGTGGTCCAGCGGGCCTCGCAGGATCTGGGCGATGCGACGCGATGGGACGACGGTGCCCCTCTGGATGGGATCGCTCTTACCGATGGTGAGACGCACGGCGGCGAGGGGGCAGCGCAGCTGAGGGGGGAGGAGCGCGTGATGGAGGAAGGAGAGCGATTTGCGCCGACGGTGACGCAGTGTGAGGGCGAGGGGGCGGCGCGGCTGGCGAGTGGCAAGAGAGAACGAGGAGCCGAAAAGATAGAAAGAGGAGAAGGGAGGGGCGCTGATTTTGGTGGGGGGGTGGGGAGGCTATCTGAGCTGGATCGAGAGGGAGGCGGGGAGCCGTCGGATTGACTTCATCCGTTGATTTTCATTCGTTCGATATGTCCGATGAATGAGTAAAATCATTTGTTAAACTATAGGGTAAGAAGAGAAGATGATGAGTAACTTCTTAATCCAACCACTCATAATATTGTATAATTGCAATCCGATGGTTTAAGATTGTTGATGATCTGGCTTCTTGCATGTATTCTATAGGAGTAAATACTCCTTAGTGGGTACCAATTATATAGGAAGATAAGATTTCTAATCATAATCTTTAATAAAAATTATGTATTCTAACAATCTATTGTAATTCATTGATAATATATATTTTTTTTGCAAGGAACTCATTGATATTATTGTGCAGCCAGCCTATTAATAGTTTGATGTGTAGCTCATTGAAATCAATCGAGGTTCGCCAGCCTCTTGTCCTCATCGGCACTTGCAACAAAACTAATCGACGATTACACAAATCGTTGACCATACAATGATGCAAAATGATAGTAAGTTATAGTGTGTATTCTCATTGCCGGGCTCATACAAGCCATTTTACACGAGGTTAATAGAAAAACAGAAGTATAGAACCCATATTACTATGCCTATTCCAGCTCTGCCATGACATATTCCATCAAAAAGTAGCAAGGACGATACAACAATCTCACTGTAAGATAGTGAAACAACAAATAGCTGGAAAGATGGGCAATTCCTATTTGTATACAGGGTACCTACTTGGACAGCAAACTCTGATAAAAGAAATCAGTTTCACGAATGGGAAGCTCTGCTCAACGGTGCTGTCCTATGAAGTCACCTCGAGAAACACTTCAGCGCCCCAACTGCAGCAGTTGCGATGACAATATGGCATGTTTGCTGAAAATATGAAACAATTCAAAGAACATCTTTGGCTAACTTTAGTGGTACATTTACAGAGTGCAGGTCATTCGATGGTGCTGGCAGCAAGTGTTTGTCCTCCTCATCGTTGCCACTGTTTGTGGATATTGAATCCAAATCATCATCTGGATCATAAAAAGAAACCAATCAATCAAGTGCAACGAGTGCTTAATAAATTTCTAACAGCAACAAATTATACATCACATAAAACAATAGAGGATTTCTTTTTTCTGGAAGGAAACAACAGAGAAAAATTAAGAAGATACTAACCAGCTACCGGACGAAGAGTTGGGACACGCCCAACAGGTGAAACTTGGACACTTTCTGGTAGAAGACAGTCAAAAAATGAACCTAGAGATTCAAGCAAGAAAAATAATAAATCATTGCGTACGATGTTCACCAATTCAGGAAGTAAAAACACATGCTAGCAATACCAACCTACTCTTGCTAGCCGATTCACCCAGCTAGGTATGGGTTTTCCAGTCAAGTTCTTACACACATCATCCGCAAAGTGATTGCAGTTCTTTGAAACCAAATGATATGAGTTGCCATGGTATTTCCCCGCAAGCTTTTCGATGAACGAGTGGAACTCTTCGTGGGACATGTCAGTTGTGCCTAGCCACACCGTCTTTCTATAGATAAAGCCAGGGCAGCTTTTCGATTCCACCTCAAAAACACCACTTGATGGGAAATCATGGGCTCCAAATCCATATTCCATGCCATGAACTGCTCATTGAGACAAAAAAAAGCTAAACAACTTGAGTTCGTAATTCTGTGAATTACCTAGATTACACCATGACAGTGAGATAGTAAAAAGGGAAATATAATCGATAAGGAAAAAAATTTAAGCGCATCAGTGCTTGCTTCAGCCGGATAGTAGAAATCATATATCCAAATAGGGCTATGATTCATTCTGAGGTTCCTATGAATTGCAAACTGCTTGGCAGGCCACGGTTTAGTGTTTTTTTTTTCCTTCGTGAGATTCTGACATAAGTGATCATTTTCCTTTGGAAAATAGCATTAAAAAATCAACCACATGCATAATTATCCTTCCTGGCTAAGATTAAAGAGGAGGCTATGACTTGGGTCAAGGCAGGTACTGCTGGACTTAGCGAGTTCACTGTTTTGGGAGAGATCACTTAATGCCTGATTTTTCTTCTTTGGCGGGGGCGGGAATTTTAGTACCCCTGTAAATATTGGCCCCTTTTCTCCTGCTCTGTTAATATAAAAGGCAAAGATTTTGCCCGTCTTAAAAAAAATTATCCTTCCAATTTTGCTACCAAGACTTACATTGTCTCTGTTTTCCCCTTTCCCCATTATTACTGTACGTCCATCAGCAAGGGCAAAACTGAGTTGCCCTACAATTAATTGCAATAGTTACTGAAACATCTAATTTGATACTAGAGCAGAATAATAAAATGATTTTTTTAATTTTAACAAAGCATCATCACGATCGATAATTTGTTCGAGAAACGGAACATCAATCTTTTTACAACAGAGTGGAGACCAATATAATACGATGAAGATTTGGCCCCATCAAGAGATAAAAGGGGAACGGAGAAGAACGCATATAATCGAACCTTCGATTCCCGAGTGGAAGACGCCGAAGCCGAGCCAGTAGAGGTAATCGTTGGCGGGCGTCAGGTCGTAGACGTTGAGCAGCACTGGCGTCGGTGTGCCTTTGTTCCCGGCGTCCATCTCCTCTCCGCCGCCGGCGAAGCCCGCCCACCATCAATGGGCAAGGCTAGGGCATGGATCCGTGCGGCGGTCGAGGAGGCCACCTTTTCCACGATTCGTTTTTTTTAGGACACTACGCATCATGCGCCTGATAAAACGCAAAACATCATGTGCTGATGTGCCCTTCCTCCCCTTTTGTTCGCAGCTCGTGGCCTCGGCCTGATTCTATACCCGCTGTCTCTCTGAAGTCTGAACCACCCCCCCCCCCTTCCTTTTCTCTCTTTCTAAAATAATTTCCTTAACAAAATTTTAAACTTTTTTCTTCTAATTTACTGTAATCTCGTCTGTAATTTTTTTTAAGAAACATCGTACAAACGCAGGCGCCCATAACACGCACACACTCACCTCTAAAAATGCATGCACATACCCTACCTCTATAAGCACCTCCAAAAAAACTGAGTCGGGCTATCTTGAGATTGATAAGTCACCACGAGCGTTTCGCTGCCGATTGTTACGTCGCCTACCACTGAAAAAATTAGTCGTAAATGCGAACCATTGTATTCGTTATATTAAATCTTTATAACAACATAATCTTTATTCTTTATCAGAAACTTGAGCTTGCTAAGTGTTTACACGGAATAATATTTACAAAAAACATTATTTACCAGCATTTCTTACATTTTTTTAAATCAACTCTCTAATGTTTAAATATCTTATTTATGTCAGTTGTTAATAATTTTTTGGGAAAATTATGGGCCGGCGATCCCGTTATGTCACAAATAGTATGGGCCTCACGCAGCTCACTATCCTGTTACAGCCCAACTATCACCGGCCCAACGTCGGTCGGGAGAAGGGGCATAATGGTCTTTTGCTTCACGCCCCCGGCCCTAAGCCTCTCACGGTTCGCTCCCCCACTCTCAACACCATGGCGGCGGCGGCGGCTCTATCCTTGACTGAGGCAACGCCGGTGACTGCAAATTTGGCACCGGGTCCCACGCCCTCGAGGACGTTCCGCCGCCGCAGCTCGGCCGAAGCTACCCGCTGGCCCGCCCTGAAATGCCACCACAGTCGCCCCCTGACCGCTGTGGCCGCCGCGGCTGCGGCTGCCGCTGCGGCGGGGGACTCGACGTCGGCCGGCGTATTCCACGGCGAGTGCTTCGTCGTGGGGGATAACATCGACACCGATCAGATCATCCCGGCCGAGCACCTGACCCTGGTCCCGTCCAAGCCCGACGAGTACCGCAAGCTCGGTTCTTTCGCCTTTGTCGGCCTCCCCACGGCGGCCTACCCGACGCCGTTCGTCGCCCCCGGTGAGGAGACCACCCGCTACGCCGTCATCATCGGCGGTGCCAACTTCGGCTGTGGCTCCTCCCGCGAGCACGCGCCCGTCGCCCTAGGCGCCGCCGGCGCCCGCGCCGTCGTGGCCGAGAGCTACGCGCGCATCTTCTTCCGCAACTCCGTGGCCACTGGTGAGGTTTACCCATTAGAGCTAGCGGACACTGGAGCCTGGAAGGAGTGCAAGACCGGGGATGTAGTCACGGTGGAACTTGATAATTGCGTCATGATTAACCACACATCCGGCAAGCAGTACAAGCTGAAGCCTATCGGCGATGCTGGGCCGGTTATTGAGGCAGGCGGGATCTTTGCCTATGCCCGGAAGACCGGAATGATTGCATCCAAGTCTGCGTGAGGGAAAGGTAGGACATTTCAATCATCATATTAATTTTGTTCTAATGCCTATTAAGCTACAAAATTTTATCTTTGATTACTGATTACTAGTATGTAAGTTCTGCTACTATGACCCCAGGATTGATCGATAACAGGAGTAAAAGTTGGGGAGCAACAGATTTATGTTAGAACAATGCATGTTGTTCTCCAACTGCCTTTGATAGTTTCCAGCTCTAGCGCAATAGTACCAATTGCAATTGTTTGTGTCTAGGTAACCTGGTTTAGGGTACAATAGTTGTGTGGTTTTAAATATTATTGTTCTCTGAGAAATTTTGTTCCATGATAGTTGATATGTAGCCTATTAAGCACTGGGTAATCACCACAAATTGGATGTACTGCAGTGTTGGAATGATAAAATATGTACATTTATTTAAGCACACTTTGGTGTTGTATATTGCTCTTGGAATAGTTTGCTGATGTCCATCTTTAAGCAATTGATTCGATTTGATATTACATTTCTGTCTGTTCTGAGTGTTCTACTATGCATTTGAGGTTATATAAGCATTTTGCATGCGTTTTGTTGTATTGTTTATCCAAATTCTCGTTCCATTCTACTCATAAGATAGATTATTGCAGTATTTCATTATAAAAACTTCATTATAAAAACAAATGTCCTGATGTGCAAAGCTGGATCTACATAAATTCAGCAATAACTCTGAAAGAATTTTCTCAAATCAAAATTGCAAGACTTTGATTCTGTAGTTGCAATTTCCTGTAATCTGCTGTTGTTGGACAATCATCTTTTTCCTTGTGAACATTATCAAGGACTAGACTGTTCGGATGACCTTGTCTGAATTCCAAACAACTGAAATTTGGGTGTAACTTAGTTTAATTTCATTAAACATCACTTCAATTTCATTAGCAACTGGATGCAGGGTTCCACCTTGCTTTGATGCCATGTCAAGATTCTTTTTCTTTCACAATTTTACTGCCATACTCTGACGATGTGTCATTGAACTTACAGGTCAGTTTGGTCTGCTGTCAAGATAGTCGAGGCCTCTGCAGGTAGCAAGTAAGACTGGATTGCAGATCTGAAGTTATTGCACCTCTATGCGATTGTCCATCAGTTGTACTGCTGTTTTTGCATAGGTTCTCTGTGTCATCGTTGGTGTTTCTGGAATAAGTTACAGAGTACTGAACTATGATGTATTAGTCCATGTGATCTATGTAACAGCTTATGTAATACACTCGTTTATACCTGCCGAATTGCCTATCTCGTTTCAATAATATCGTTTCTCATAGGAAAGAAATGATCATCATATAATGGCAAATCGTATTCCTGTTACAAATTAGGAGGCTTTGATTTAGGCCCAACCATTCTATGGTGAATAGGTTGCCCAGCTGCTCATTATGGATAAAACTAAGTTTGGTGCTATGAAAGAAAAAGAGTGAAGTGAATTTCACATGTCATCGAGGGCCATTTTATCTGACTTTCCAGATAGAGTATCCCCTCCACTGTAATGCATAGTAGGCAGTTGGACAGGGCACAATGTGAGGCTACATTTGACTCCAAATTATGGACTGGGATCCTATTAGGGGTGGAAAAAAAAGCTAGGGCTCGTGAGCTTAGCTCGGCTTGAATGCTAAATGAGTCAAGCCCAAGCCTCCTTTTTAGCTTGTTGCTGAAATGAGCTGAGCATGAGTTGGCTCGCGAGCCGCTTGTTTGGCTCGTGAGCCTAAGCCATTATGTACTTAGATGGATGGTTATTATTTGTCAATATACAATTTATCATCTAAATTTTAAAGAATCGAATATATGAACTTATTTTTAATTTTACATGTTGATGTTTCTTGCTTTTCTTAATTATTATAAATTATATATGAAGAGATGCTTAAATAACCAGCTCGATCTGACTCGAGTCAAGAAATGAGCTGAGCCAAGTTCATGTTTTGGCTCGTTTCCCTAACCGAGCCAAACCTAGTTTGTTGCGAGCCATTGCAAGCCGAGCGGAGCTTGGTTTGGCTCGTTTCCACCCCTAGATCCTATGCCTTGCATACTATGGCAGAGGGCAACACTGCACAACATGCATTTGGAATTACATGCAGCATCCGTTTGGAATTATTTATACCGTTCGATTTGTGATAAAGTACAGTACTGCTACAAGCCTACAACTATAGCAAAGTGTTGCTATTTTCATTGCATTTGTTCTCTACTTCTCTCACATCTATGCTGCGCTGGACAGAGGCTCAGTTCTTTTCTTCTTACGGATTATAGATAAACACGAATACACTTTTCAAACTCCTAAACATCTTGATTTTACATACTTTGTGTATACAAATTGCATAGAATACTTTTTCTAAAACAACTTTTGCACTTTATAATAATTAATTCATTCACATGTGCCCTCAAATATTAGTGGTGTGGCGGTGGAGTCGTGGGTGCATGACTCCATCCTAATGCCCACGACTATTACGCACATGCAAGTAAACTTTCAACATGATTTTAGAGATTAGGGATGTGTAATTGGTTTCCGTCTCTTATAGTGTGGATTAGTGGACGCATATGTGGGATGTGAGTGTGGTGTGTGCGCGCGCGTGTGCGTCTACCGTGTAATCGAAAAAAAATATTACACCAAAATTAGATAATCTATTACCCATTCATCTTTTCAGACCTTTCAAACTGGGCCCCAGTGTATGCAGTGGCTCCACATGGTAGCGCAATGTATTTGCTTTTGGCTGGAAGCGATCGAGTTGAAGGCTTGAAGCCACCCACTGTCGGAGCTAATGTGCACCTCTCTGGGCTCTGGCTCTCTCAGACGCGATAGTTACGACCATGTCCATCTGAAAGCGGTACACCACTTGGACGGCCTCTCGCTCTCATACGTGATAGCTACGACCTTTCATCTGCAAAACGGGATATAATGTGGAGTTGTGGACGACCTCACGTTGCAATGTGGATATAACTACGGATTTCCCGGCCCAAAGCTGTCACGTAGCGGCCCTGTACCCAAAATCTCGCCATGCTGACACCACCCCAGCCGCGAACGGTGAACGCCCGGGGCAACCGTGCACATACCAACAACCACCCGGTCAGCCACCCGCCACCGTTCATGGTACCAATCCGCGAGGCCGCGACTCGATCGCCCGCGCGGCAGCGCGTGGCGTTTTGGCACATGACGTAACCCTCCATCTCGCGCTCTCTCTCCCGCCCGCCCGCCCGCCCGCGTGCACACGGTCCCTCGCGCGTCACGCTCCAAACAGCAACAACGGCAATCCCGTTTCACAACCCCGCCGCGGTGTGGGTGCGCGGGAGATAGTTGCATCAGGAATTAGCGGAAAACGACCGGCCTGACCGCGCGCGCGCGCACCGGCTAAGCTGTACAGATCACGGCAACCCCCAGCCAAAATCCGCCGCGCGCGCGGGCGCCGCGTACGTGTGCAACAGAGGTTGTGCGGCTACCCGCGCCTTGCCAGCGCACGCGGCGGCGACGCGAGCCGTTTACACCCAGCTAGGAGCATCAGAAAATGTTTCGCAAACTCTCTTCCTATTATTGGTCTCGCAAACACTTTTTGGTGTTAGATCACCGGCTTGTTTCACGGGATCACAGAGAGCCGGAAGCAAAGGCTATCGAGGGATTGAGTGTGTGTGTGTGTGTGTACGGGGTTGGCCTCAAACCGGCAAAGCTGATTAGCTGAACATTAATGGGCTCGCAAATTGGTGCTACTGCTGCTGCGTCGACGGAAAACGATCGACGGCCGGGCAGTTACTGTAGACACTGACAAGGTCTCGCATTCTCATGCCGTCGATCTGCGTCATGAATTCGATTTAGTACAAGCATACTACAGCAACTACACGACGTAGCGTCTTGATGACTGCTCACTCCAGAACGTCAACGTTGCGTGAAGACTTTATTACTGAAGCTGCCGCCAAGCAGCTAGCTGACTTTATTACTGTTGGCTTGGGGTACACCTGTTTCGGTCTGATTGTCAATGTTGTTGTTGGGATCGGATGCCGATCGATGCCGTCTGTCGATCGCTGCTGCTACACGTCTGGTTTACAGTGTGCCGTGTGGCTATCTTCGGAGGCTGGGGTTTTTGTGGCCGGACAGTTCAGATGCACGCACGCGTACAAAACTCGTGGTCCGAGATTATTTGTCACGCACGCCGTATATCTTTGCCAGAAAATATTAGTAGTACTTGAAACAGTTTTTTGTTTGTAGTTTTGAACAACTTTCTTGTTCTTTAATTTCCGCTTTTCGTCTCAAGAGGACAACGCAATTTGCATGTCAAAGTTGCAGGCGACGTACGTATTTTACATGCGTAACAGCGTCTGTACATTGTGCAGGCACGCGTAGTCGATGTGCAGCATGCAAGGTTGAAGCTAGTACAAATCATTCAAGCAGACAGTTCTTGGGTTGTTTTTTAGTTTTTCTCCCATGGCGAGAGCGATATGAGTAAAGAGAAACTTAAGTCAAACTCTTACTCGATAGTCTGCTGGGCACTGTACATGTACGGCAGAGGTCGTCTCCTGGGTCCTGATTTTAGATTGGTTTGATTTGACAACGTCTGACGACAGTTCATGATCGCAAGTCAACCATTGAATTATTCGTAAGAATGCAGTTAATTGCACGAGACAGTGGATCAAACCAAGACACTTATGCACATCAAAGTAAGGTCTCCTGGTTAACATTTTTCTTGGCCCTCTATCTGCATGCAGTCCCTTTCTTGCAAGAGCTCGTCGTCATCATCATCTCCTTGTTCCAGCCTCAATCTGCCAACGGTGAGCAGATTCTCTAACAAGATTTCTGACTTTTTTTGCAGCTTGCACACATAAAAAATTAAAAATAGAGCGAGATCGAGAGATTGGAATGCAGGCGTATTTATTGCAGGTTGGCTAGCCCTTCGATCGTTATCGCTTTGACCTTGATGATGTAGCGATGTAAAGCATCTCTCTTTCCTCTCGCCTTTCTGTTACTGATTCTCTGAATTGCCTCTCAGGATTATGAAACGAAGAAAGTTGGTGCCAAAATGAAGTGAATTCTATGGGATTGTACCTCATTCGAGTGTTCAATCTGTCAACTAGCCAGCAAAATTACAGTGGACGCTGACTTTTGCTCCGACAAAAAACATAATGAGAGCGTTGAGACAAGGAAGATTAAATCTCAAGAAACTTATATGCGTTCGATATGCAGAAAAATATGATTATTTCCTGGAAAGGTTCCCTCTAGAGCCTACTGGAACATTGTTTCGTAGTACTACTAAATTAACCTACTCGTGATAATACTAGTAACCTTAGCTTCAGGATGTCAATTTTAATCCCGTGTACTTCTGAACCATGGGTAAATTGACTCTGGGCCATGCTGAAATATCATTCAGTTTTACTTTGAACCGGCTAATGTCTGATTGGTTCTGACCATATACCCATTCGAAATTCTTCATCAGCTACTCCCTCAAGTTCAATGCTGAAAAGACGCAAGAGAAGGTATAGTATCAACTTGTCAAAAGGCTGTATGAAATAGCCCTTGCTACTAGCACCTTGCCATTAGTATTGTTTGTGTACGATATGAAACGTCAAAACTCCCCTGTGCCGCTTTAACTAACTGCCTACGAACGCATCAACAGCGACAAGGCCAGCACGGTCCCCTGCTACAGCTTCGATCGCACACTGCAAGGCCGTAAACAGCTTGACCGGTCTCTGATTACCTCATGATTATAGCGGTCAAAATTTCTGGTTTTTCTTCGCCCGGTTGACGCCGCTCTCGATCGATCGATCCTGGCCGGGTCGGTAAGTTTTTGCGGCTTTTTACGTCGGTTTTTGCTGCTACCAACGCCGCCGTCGTCGACGCTTTTTAGTCTGATGATGAACGAGGGAGTAGGGCGTATCGAACTTTGGACGTGTTGGTTACGGCCTAGTGTTGTAGAGCGATTACTTTTGGTCAGAAAAATTGCGAGTGCATTCTTCAGCCATTCATGCCATCTCCCTGTGTATAGCCTTTACCCTGTCTCGGATGGAGTACCTATGGCAGCCTGTTCGGCTGTGCTCCATGAAGATTCAGAGCCAATTTGACATGTGTTTTGGGTCAGCATGTTTCAAACATGGTTTCTGATTGTCTCTTTCACACACAAATACGCGCCTAGCTAGAAGCCTAGAACCATTTCTGTTTTGATTTCTGTAACGGGAAGCAAAGGGAGAATGACCAATATGGGGGTATTTTTCCCTTTGTTCGTGTAGTGCTACTACTTCTCAACGCATCAACGGTCCGGTCGATCGATCAATGCTTCATTTCTTGACCAGCATGCTGACATACTACACCTCGTGCATCGGGATCGATGCACGTGAATGCTATACGAACAAAGTTTCCCTATACATGAGCACTTTGATTTCTTCAACGTGGAGCCGTTGACTGTTGAAACTGAACTTACTTTATGTTCGTTGGAGTGATGCAAGCTAGCCCCGTCCTCATGCAGCGACGCCACGTTGGCCTGTATCAAATTTCTTGCCGGCCAAAGTACAGGGAGTCATGGATATTGGAGACGATCCGTAGTTATCCTTTCTCAGTTGAGTTAGATGCGGTAGTAATGGATGAAATCACGGGAGTGCGTTAATTCACTGCATTTCTATGTACACACACAGGTATTGGCTCCATTATCAAATAGATAATGTTGCATAATATGCATAATATAAACCTCAAAACCTCTAATCTCTAATATATATATATATATATATATATATATATATATTAAAAAAGATTTGATATCTAGAAATATATATTAGTGTTGTTAATAATAAAAAAGGGTTAATTTGATCCATGCCACTGCAAATTTGGTTATTCAGGAAAATGCCATTACAATTCGTCTTTTCGTAACCGTGCCATTGGAATTTTACAAAATTGGAACCGTACCACTGCCGTCACGTTTTCCGTCCTCTTCCTCATCTACACGTGGAACCCACTCGTCAGATTCATGTTCTTCCTTCATCCTCCCCTCTTCTTTTTTTCCATCCCTCTCCACCACTTCTCAGCCTCAGCAGCAACAGGCCGCACCACTTCCTCCATGCTCCCGCAAGCTGCAGCAACAGGCCACCGGTGCCGGCGTGCCGGAGCAAGCCGCGGCAGAGGTCGGAGGCCTGGACTCCCCCAACGGCGAGGTCGGAGGGGTGGACGCCCGCGGCGGTGAGGTCGGAGGGGTGGACGCCCGCGGCGGCGAGGATAGGGGTGAGGTCGTCCGCGGCGGTGAGGGAGGAGGTGTGGACTCCCACGGTGATGAGGGCGGAGGCGTGGACTCCCATGGCGGCGAGGGTGAACGAGTACTCCACAGCGGCGAGGACGGAGGTGTGGATGCCCGCGGCCGCGAGGGCGGAGGCGAGGTCATCCGCAGCGGTGAGAGCGGAGATGTGGACTCCCGTGGCAGCACCATGGCCGGCGACGAGCCCATGCGGCGGTGGCCTCTCGCCGACGATGGATTCTTTTGGTTCCTCCTCCCCGCACCGAAGCCGGCCACCTCCTCCCCTCCCGCCGCCGTACTCGCCCCGCCCCACCGCCTCTCCTCCTCCAAGCTCGCCAGCTTGACTCCGGGAAAAAGATGGGAGAAAGAAGGAAGAAGACGGAAAAGGAATAGGATGGATGGAAAACGTGAAGGCAGTGGCACGGTTCTAACTTTGTAAAATTCCAGTGGCACGGTTACGAATAGACGAATTGTAATGATATTTTTCTGAATAGCCAAATTTGTAGTGGCATGGATCAAATTAACCCTATAAAAAATGCTTGCATATAGTTTTCTTTTTAATATATATGTTTCATCTAAAATAATTTTTATGATAGAAAAAAACAATGATTAAAAATATGTTTATTGGATAGTGTTTTAAATCACAGCTTAAAAAAGAGGGAGTACCTGTTGGCTTTACACGATGTGCTCGCATGTACAACCAATTATTCTTTCAGCGATAAGCAACATACCTATGACAGTGAGACGTTCGTGGTTACTTGATCAATCTCAAGATATACCGCTTCAGTATTTCGGAAGTGCTTGTAGGGATAGAAGAGTGTGAGTGTGTCGTCCATAGAGGTGAGTGTGTGTATTGTCTGCGTCTGTATTTGTACTGTGCTTAAGAAACTTATGTTCAGCTTAAGAAACTTTTGTACTGTATTTGAACAGGAGTCCATACTTCTGTTCCCTCGCTAAGGGAAAAAAAAACTTGTATTCCACTATGATGCTCTCTACTAGTAATAGAAAGCAATCTGAACCGTTGATATTTTTTGATCGAAGATTTTAGATCTATTTATACTAGCATCTCAGCTAGTGGTAGTAGAAACGTGAAGAGGTATAATCATCATTTAGCAGTGGCTAAACCTTTTTTCTCCTTTTTTAACTTTCTTGATGGAATATGAACGATGTTAGCGTAATAGATGATCATAGATCGATTTAGCCTGAGAAAAAATATATAAGTGATTGTTACTCCTAATCATGATATTAATAAATTACTAATTTACCCCTAATAATATTGTTAGTATAATACTATTGGTAGAGAGCACCGGAGCATCGTAAAAAAAAACTTACTAGCATTAGCAGCTTCATGCTATCTTGCTTAACAAGTGATCAGTACTGATTCGTAGGACAACGATCGTTTCTCGATGTAATTAAAATTAGATCATGATCAAATAGGTTATTCCAGTCGTCCAAAGAAACTGACATCGAGTAACCATGTGGCAGTAAACTCATTTTCTTATATATGTCTCTTTCCGGATTCTGCTCTGGCTTTTGACGATATATGGCTCAATAATAGTGTTTTACGACAGTAATCTGAATAAGAGTTGACATGATTGCTTATATGCATATGCATGCGCCTTATCTGAAGGGTTTTATGCTTCGTCCAAAGCACATTTCTAATTTGGGTTGATGTTCGCTCAAGACTCAAGTAGTCAAGCTAACACATGCATTTTTTTTACCTCTGTGCAAACCTTCCCTACCAGAAACGATTTTTTTTAAGGGAAAATAACACGGGGAATGTGTATTTCATTAAAAATAACGGGAGAAAAATACACCCCTAGAGGTAAGAAAATGGAAAAGACTCTATACACTACAATGTGGGGCGATAGATCACGTAAGCGCTTTGCTCCTGCAATTGCTCATGTCCATGCCTCTTCATTGATTTTGGTGAAAAGGGAAGACGACGTGACCTCGATATGCTCGAAAATTTATTGGTTCATCTCCTTCCAGATCTCCCAAACAACAAGTAGGATGAGAGCGTGCAATCCCCTTTTTGAAACTCCTGCTGTGTTTACTAGAGTCTCCCACAAGTCTTTTACGATATGGGTCACCTCCCATTGTCCAGGGTCAAATTGTTGGTAAGCCACCCAGGCAGCTACCAAGCTCCATATTCTTTTCGTGTATCTACAGCTAACAACGAGATGTAGAGCCATTTCATCTTCTCTACGGCAGAGGGGGCAAAGCCCTTTATTTTACCATTCTCTAGTCGCGAGTCGGTCGGAGGTCCATACCCTATTTTGGATGACTAGCCATGCGTGGAATTTGCATTTCTCCGGAGCCCAAACTCTCCAAATGAGCGAATCGAAGACTGTGTTTGGTGCCCCAAGACACTGTGCGTGATAAGCCGACGATGCTAAGTATTGCCCATGGCTTGTGAACTTACAGACAATTTGATTAGGCTCCTCCTCATTCAGTTGGATACTCCGCACAACAGTCCATAAAGCGACTAGCTGGCTAATAAGGTCCACCGAGATTGGGGGGTTGGCTTTAAGGTCTAAGTTATTGATCCAAGCATCATTTTCCTTCCCCTAACATAGGGACTTCCCTTTCTTCTTCGAAATTGCATAGACCAAAGGCATGAGGTCCTTTGGTCTGCGCCCTTCTATCCAAGCAAAATCCCCAAAATGCGTAATGTTTCCATCTCCAATGGTTATTTTTATCGACGCAACGAAGAGGAGCTTGTCTACTTCATCACACGGTGTTTCGAACCCCGCCCATGGCTTGCATGGGTCCTTCCATTCGTGCCATAACCATCGCAGACGTAGGGTCTTCGTGAACTTTGCCAAGTTAAGCACCTCAAGACCTCCATGGCAAGTCGGCATGCATGTTTTTATCCAGTTAATCTTGCACTTTCCTCCCATGATGTCTCCCCGTGCCGGCCCAAAGGAAGTGTCATTGTTGCTGGTCTAGTTGCTCCAAACTTCCTTTAGAAAAACGATTTTTCACAGCGAGGCTTATAAATTTTTACATGCGGATCTTATTTTTAGCTGTGAATATCCGCCCGCGAAGTTATGTATAGAGGGATCCAATTTTTCCCCACCTGCAAAAATGGGGATGCTTTCAAATATATATTTTTGCTCAAAATTTTCGCAGGCGGACTGTTTAACGGAGCTCGCCTGTGAAAATCAGGCGGGTAAGGGGTCCATCTGATTTTCGCAGGTCTTTAGATTATGATCGCTTAAAAAATATGTTTTGACTGCTAGTAAAAATATTTTTTCTAATAGTGCTTATCTGTTGCTGATATCATAGCATTAGCTTTTTTTAGAGGTATTACCCTTGAGCAGTTGAGACCTTATGATTGGAGGGCTGGAACTTAATTTCTTTGGCGACCACATAAAAACTCATCGGTGTCACCAGTTTGAACACACTTCATTCAGACCACCACCTAATAGTACGTAAGTACAACGGTACAAGATTAATGGTGCGTGTGTTTCTTTCAGAATTACTGGCCTGGTGACAGTAATTCTAACACAAGTGTGGACATCGTTTGAAATTCTAACACAGTTCAACCTTTAGCTGTGTGCAATAATTAAACATGCATGACTCACGCTGTAGGTGAAATCGATGTATGCATACGTCTAGTACGTATGCACACGTATACCAGATGATGACTTGTAGTGTGAGATCGACCTGTATCGCATACAGGTTTGTTGCGTGAAGTTAACCAGAATTGTTTCAATTTCTGCAGGAATTGACATCTAAACGGAAATGCACAATATCATTTCGATGGCTAGCTACATGTAAAACTACAGTTTTGGCCAGAGCTAGGATCTAAAGCACAGAAGATATATGGAACTTTTTCTCGCAAAAAGAAGATATATGGCATTTACAGCATCTATAACGACTAAAATCTAGTGCGTTAGTTGTACATGTCTCCTAAATGGCTACTTGATCGAAGACTTGAAGTCATAATCAAATTTATGGCGCAAAAAGGCAAACACAACTGGATGATCCCAAGAAAAAAAACATAAAACAAAGTAGTACAGATTTTCTCTTCATTTAATTAATTTACAATGTTATCACCCATCCTATTTATACTATTATTTCCTCTTATTATTTTCAAGATATCTAGAGTGTATCTCCACACCTATGTCGATGCACACATTCACCCGTCACATGCATGCGCTAATATACTATCTTCTCTTCTGTACAACAGTACACTGCTCCAAGCCAAATCTCCTGAGATGTGTCCAAAGCAAAGGCCGTCGAGAACTAGAAGCCACTAATTAATTGCCGCTTTGCGCCTAATTAATCATGCTTAGAGATATCATTAGCGCGCTTAATTAGTTAACGGCGACCTCCGGGAAGCCC
The DNA here is from genome assembly GCA_000573905.2 of Oryza punctata. Lineage (NCBI taxonomy): Eukaryota > Viridiplantae > Streptophyta > Magnoliopsida > Poales > Poaceae > Oryza > Oryza punctata. The sequence continues at coordinate 31,463,346 of CM002489.2, read as the reverse complement.
ATTTGCGGGTGCGGCGAGAGCGGCGAGAGGCTTCCGAAGAGCCCATCCAACTGATCCCACGACCAGCTCGACGGCGTCAGCGGGACGAACAGCTCGCCGCCGCCGCCGCCGCCGCCGCAGGCAGCGGCCTCCGACGAGGGGGAGTGCGACGTGGATGATGATGTCACCGTTGAGGTTGTCGTTGAGGCCAACGACGACGACGCCGGCGATGTGTACGTCTCGGTCTTGACGGATTTGGACGATTCTCCGATCACCTCGACGTCCGGGTCGGCCGCCGCCGTCTCGTGCCGCTTCCGTTTGCCGTGGGACGTCGTCGTCGGCGGGGGCGGCGGCGGGGCCAGGAAGTCGGCGCCGCGGGAGCCGACCTCGTTGGGGAAGTTGAGGATGGCCTTGGCGCCGCGCATGCGGAAGGCGGCGCGATCGTAGGCGCGCGCTGCCTCGATGGCCGTGTCATACGTGCCGAGCCACACGCGCGAGCCGCGCTTCTTGGGGTCGCGGATCTCCGCCGCGAACTTGCCCCACGGCCGCTGCCTCACGCCGCGGTACTTCCGGAAATCGTTCGGGTCGGCGGCCGCGGCCGCGGACTGTGCCTGCAGCAGAGCGGCCGGGTGCACCGGCTCCGCCGCTGCCCACGCGTGCGACGTCGGAGGCAGCGAGATCGTTAGGGGCGGCCTCAGGGGGTCCGACACCGGGGACGACATCTCGCCCCCGAACCGTATCATCACCGGCTCCACCGCCGCCGCGCGGTAGACAGCCTCGCCGGCCGACACGCCAGCGGCACCCATATACTGATCATTCGCCATGTTCACGTACCCAGCCGGTGGCATCGTCGGCTGCTGCGGCAAGAACGCCGCGGGATGGAAACCCTGCTGCTCGGCGTACGCGGCGGCGCCATCGTGAGCTCCTACCGGGAGGCATGCGTCGGCCCCGACGTCGACCCCGAGCAGCTGATCGTGGAGGAGCTGGAGGGAGATCAAGTCATCGATGTCACCGCTGAAGTCCATGGCGCTCTGAGGCGGCGCAGAAGCGGAGGTCGTCGTCGAGAGGAAGACGAGAGAGGAGAGGGGACTCGGGAGTTTGGAGGTGTGCGGGCAATTGCATCTGCGAGAAGAAAGCTAAGATGGGCTCCTCTACTTATAGGGGATGGCCGTTGGCGGCCGCAAAGAAAAAAAATTTTTCTCTCTTCCCCCTTTCCGCGTTAAGCAACAAAGAGTAATTAGAGAGAAGGTTTGCACTAAGCCACTAGCCTGATTTGACGAGCTGCATGTAGGGGCTAGGGACTAATTACTTTGGTCGTGTGATTTGATATGAAATAACATGTGGCATTTTGCTGTCCCTGTGTGAAATAGTAAGAAATTAGACTAGCTCTAAATTTTCTTTTTGACTTAATTAGACTCTAAAATGAAAAAATAAAATCATAGAACTAAAGCATGCTTTTCACTTACTGTACAACTTCAATACATATTGTTTCTTTCCAAACTTAGAAATATATCAAATATTAATATAGGAGAGTGAAGGTATTACTGGAGCTAGAAAGTATTGTTAATATTAATGATAACTAACCGGCAGAAGATTTGGGTTGAGATCAGGATTCAAAATTTCGGACTGATCTTCCACCCTTTTTATTATTATTTTCTCTTTTTTGTGAATTTGGAAAAATCTGACCAAATTTTGTTAAAAAAATAAAATTATTTTGGACCAAAATTTCGATCCTACCGGCTATCGGTACTCCAGAAATAGCTAAAACGAAATTTGGAACCCTGGTTGAGATGGACTTACTATTTTACGTTAAAAAATGGACTTTGTTTTGGACTAAGGTAGCCTAATATTTCTTTGATTTAGTGCAATACTCCATTTGTGTCAAAATATAAGATATATTTTTGTTTTGTTAGGACAAAGAATTTAACCAATAATTACTCTATTAAGATATCATTTTACTGACACAAGCCTAATTAGGATTTGGGTCCCATTTTTTTAAGGCTCTGAGCCTTGCCCATGCTAATTAACAAGAAAGTAAATTAAACATGTTCACCCTAGATTCATGCATGCTAAATATATAGTTACAAAGGAATTCTAAAAATTAGATGACTGTGGTATTGATATTACTATAAAACCATGCAGGATCAAATTAAACTACAGAAATTATTACATATAGTCACATCTTTTATTTAAACTGGTATGTTTATAGAGGGACATATAACATAACAATTTGTGCTATCTATTTCTTTTAAAAATATATTTATAACTATTTGAACCGCGTGCTAAAAGAAAAGGCATTAAAATCCTTTTCCAACTTTTGTGACATTCATCTGCGTAGCTAATCCCATAAGGGTATATATGGTACATGCAGTGAGATGATTACTACCTCTATCCTAAAATAAATTAATCTAGTACATAATATAATGTATCCTAGTATCACGAATCTAAGTATATACATATCTAGATTTATAATACTAAGATATAATATATCTCGTATTAAATTAATTTATTCTGAGATGAAAGGGAGAGCTATATATTGAACCCACCATCTCGGTCAAAACTCAAAAGTGGTCGTGCTGGGCAGTTATAACTGTAAAGGATAGCTAGATATAGAGGGGCATAGGACAAAGCATGATATGCATTGTTGCGTTAACTGAACCACAGAAATGACATTCCTGTATTTCTCCTACCACGTGGAGAGAGACTCGATCTGCACTCTTTACACATATATGCATGTTTCTGTTTTTTTCCTGATCTCACCAAGGAAAGAAGTCGCTCCGTACCTTTTTGAGTAGAACACAAACTCAAACGCACAACTGTTCACATAATTACACATTCTCTACACTCAATGAACATGCACATTTGTGCAGTGTACCAATAAATTGTTGAGGAGTTATTTGCGGCACAGGCATAAATATATCTAATGTACTTACCTTAGTCCATGGAAAATGTTTCCTTCTGTACTATATCAAATTAAATCAGATCTTATCCCGGGCATGATGTCCATGTGTAATGTATTTGGACGAGGTGGTCTGTGGCTAATTTTTCATGTTTTGAATTAGAATATTAGATCCTCTGTACTGCTTTATGTGGAAGGTCATTCTCAGTAGTATTCGTCTGCTTACCGAATTAAATCAGCCGCAGGACAATTCAAAATGGCCCGTTAAAATCATGGTTTCACACAGTTGCCCCACGATACACCCTGCAGATGGACTTTCACGTTTTGATCAAATCCCATCCACGATAACTTAATTAATCCGTAGACACGACGATGTGTAGGCACACTGGCACATACTTAGTACTGATACTATACCAATATATATACCATCTAGCTGTGGACACATGCTATAGCTAGCAGGTTAGGCCGCTTGACACGACAAATTAAACTGGTCATTGGGTCCCAAGCAGGGGGCGCTACTGTGTACTTACCGCGAAAGGGAAGTCGGCGATCGAGCCCGGGCGGTGCAGTGGATGTCACGATTCTCGCCTGCTGCTGTGTGTGACCACCGTTTCACTGGTAAGAGAGGTCGGAGAGCTCGATCAGGTCGATCCATGCTTTAATTTGGTCTCGCAACTTGGCAAAATGGTACTACTACCTGATCGACGACGTACGTTCCCATCGCAGCTGGCGTGCCTGGCTTCCTGTCTGCAGCTATCGATCTTCTAGCTATCACGGTGAGACGGCCATAATTAGCAGCACTGTTGCAGAGTGGCTAGCTAGCTAACACTTGTCACGGGCTGACTTTTTGCCCGGCGCCGCTAGATCATCCAAGGCGCGTTGCGAGTTAAGATGAGATGGTGATTGATCGCGCGCTTAATTATTTCTTTTTTCTGTCTGCATTGTGTGTGTGTGTGTGCATTGGCTATGTGCGTGAACAGAACATGCAGGGGTGACGGGTGCTGGGCCGACAAGGGCGAGTGCTACTGGGGCCGTACGTGTGCTGTGCGTTACGACTGTGAAGAGTAGCATAGCATCGGCAACGAGGCTGGTCTGTCTAACTTAGGTTATGTTTTGATCAGCTTATTGGCTGAGCTAATCCGTGGTTTTTTGTGAGTATACATATTTCTCAGAGTTACTAAACTGTACATGTGTTTTTATATGAAAGCTTTCTACATAGAAGTATTTTTTTAAAAAAATAAATAAACATATTTTCATGTTTATAATAATTGGTACTTAACTAATTATACTAAACTGGGTAACGACACCGAGACACGATATTTTTTAACAAGATCTAGAGCTCATATTTTCGAGTTACTAATTATGAACACTCCTTTCAAATTAACATAATTACAAAATATCATTATAATGACTATAGACCGTTTAAGCTGCCAGTTGATCATCCCCTCGTCTTTGTTGTAGTATAGTAATGCAGTTACATTCAGTGTGTGAGAGGGTAAGAGCATAAGTGCTCAGAGCAAAGATAATAGTGAGCAATAAACTTATGTGTTAGCTCTCGTATAAGAGCTAGCTTAACACGTGCTCCAAGATAAATACATTAAATGTATAAGAGAGAGAAAGAGAGAGGAGAAGAAAAATTGAAGCTAACCTTATAGCTAATCTGTTATATATGTTAGTTTTAAGATGAGATAATAGTAGGAAGTGATCTCCACTATTATCCTTGCTCTTAGGTAGGTGCTTAAAAAGTTGGTGAAGCTAAATACTGTACTTAAAAGTCTAGGGATCCAATGAAAAAAAAGGAACATGCACTTAAATAGTTGAAATTATGTTGGTTATGTCATCCTAACACCTGCCAAGCGTCGATGCTGTACGAAGTAGCTGCTACTTGCATGAAGCGTTGTGTACATCCTACATGCATGGCAGAAGAAGGCGGGGGGTTTCCTAAGCGCCTATCCAGTTTCGCGTTGAAGATGTTCTAAGAGTCCAACTCTATTTCTATCATAATTAAATATCTATTACAACTACAAGTACTATTTTCTAACGTGTCAAAAAAATTCTATTTTATAACCACTTTGTACATATATTCATCTTAAAATCTAAAACAAGCGGTGAGTGTTGAGTCTTCTAGCATAATTAAAATCAAGCTAAGTAGTCTTGGCAGTTAACCAGATGCCAAAAGCTATAAAATACACCCTATTGAACGCATGTTTGATTAGTTGCTTAAAAAATATTACTAGAGCAACAAACAAAATCTTACCATCACAATTTTACCAATCCATACCAAAATTTAACAATTTCAACACCTTCCACTCACCAAACTACACTAAAATTTGGGGTCCTAAAAAAAATCCTTCAAATTTTCTTGAGCTCATCGCATTCAGTTACACCAAATTTTAGTAGGGTTAATTTCCGCAAAATACCAAATAGATCCAAAAATTCATACGAGCATAGTCATCCACGTGCTAGTGTTAGGGCAGCTATAGTGTTGCTTTGGTAAGTTCGGTCCACAAAAGTCAAACCTTTGATTCGATCCCTACAACGTTAAAAACTTTATTGTGGGACCCAAGAAATCTTAAACCCACAGTTCCCTCACCGTTACGCCATAAAGCAACAATAATTTTTTTTATCGTTTGTGTTTTATTTCTATTCTGAAGTCAATTTTTCATCTAACAGTTCGATTCTCACAGTGTGCACAGTTCGGTTTTTTGAAGTTGAAATCGATTTTAGATCCACGGAGTTACTCTTATGTACACTCGAAGTTTGTACATACGTATAGTACTTTGCATACATAACCTTACACAGCTCTGCCTGAAAATGTCTAGCGCTTGTACCGTACGTACCCGACTACCCCATGAAACCATATCCATCCATCGGGTATGGATGCACGACGACATACTTGATGAAGCGTACTGTCATATTCAGGCCTATTCATACGTTTCATGTGCTCCTTTTTCTTGGATGTATAATTGGGAGAAAATTACACATTGGGTGTTCGATTCCTTAAAAAAATCGGATGATCAAATATTTCAGCTAATCAACGAGTGAAATATTAAGCTATATATGGTGAAAAAATCATAAGTTGAAACGTTCAAATATTTTTGTGAAACACAGTGAAAACACATGTTGAAACATGTCGCTGTCACATATGAAACAACGAGTTTTAACGGTTTGAAACATATGTTTTTATTCCATCAGAATATAATCATGTGATATCTTGTTGTAAATATTTAGTTATAATGAATAACAGTATTATTTTATCATGGATCGAATAAGTAGTTTACGAGAAACAAATATTTTGAAGATCACTACATGCATGTATGAATGAAGTGGAGACATAAAGTAGTATGCCTTTTGTGAAGCACCGTGAAAACACACGCTGAAACATATCGTTGTAGCTTATGAAACATTAAGTTTTAACATATTCAAATATATGTTTTTCTTTTATCAGAATATAATCATGCAATATCTTATTATAAAGATTTAATTACAATAAATATAATTGTATAATTAAACCATAGATCGGATAAGTAATTTAGGAGAAAAAATATTTTGAAGATTGATACATGTATGCATATATATGTATGAAGTGGAAAGAGTTGGATCAATCGACCGATTGGGAGTATTCTCCTATAACTTGGTACCTCAATTGATTCTCGATGGTGCCTTGTTTCTTTTTCCGACTCTCGGAGCGATTAACACACGACGGAGAAGTACCATAATTTTAGCAAATTTAATTATTTTGAAAACCTTATCTTAGTGTCATCGGGGTTAGCACAATAATCCATTTTTAATAAAATTCTCGATATGGTTTATTCCTTAAATATTTTTTTTTCAAAAAGATGAGTTTGCCAAAAATTCGGGGAGGAGTACGCGCCCAGCGATTAAATGAAGCGGTGCCGGACTACCAGGTGCGTGGATTGGGCTCGATCGCGACGACGATCGACCGATCGCCGTTCATCAACGTGTCGAGCAGGCCGTGGCGCCACGAGGCCGTCATGTCACCAGATCGAGTTTTGCCGCCGCCTGCTGCTGTGCCAAGCGAGCAGGGGCCGCTAGCTCAAGCGGCAGCTTGACACGTATCGTTTCGTGTTCTTACTGTTTCCCACGGAGAAGGAGCAGACTAGCAGTACTGGACAAGAACGTGCGTGAGCTTGTACGCATGCATGGCCACACTAGTTGCCGCCAACAGATTTGCTCTGATAGAGATTGTAGGAGTACGTGAGTACGTGACAACCTGGCCCTTTTTAGCGCCTTGTAAAAAAGTCAGCGGGTAGCCGGAAATTATGGATTACCATTCGTGTTTGAAGGCTAGCTATTCAGAAAATTATGTTCTATTGTTTCTAGACACACACACGCTCTCTGTATTTTTTTAAAAAAAATTATACGGTAGGGGTTGTCACGTACTGGCCGTACGTGAAATACAACCGAAGTGAATAAATCTCGAATTTCATTTAAATTTATATATCTCTACTAGTATAAAAATTAAAAATGTTTCCGGTAAAATTTAATACAGCATCCGTGTTTGAGTTGGTTATAAATCATTCATATCTAATTCGATGTTAGTTTATAATAATTATTATACACCCTCCTTCTAGCCCAACCCAACCACCCACCCCAATCTATCGCCCAGTTCCACGCGCCTCCACTCAGCGCCACACGTGCCCCTACTTCAATTGACGTCTTTTTTCTTTTTTTTTCTTTTCTCTTTTTTTCACGATTATCCTGATCCTCTCCCAACTTCAACGCACATGCATTTTTTTTGTGTTTATCGTTTAAATTGATAGAATTTTTATCAATCATAAAAATTATCTTCATCTATTACAACACACATACATTTTTGCTGTATATATAAAAAGAAACGTTGTTTCTGTTCCAAAATAAGGCTAAGCTCAACATCCACCTCTCGAAACCATGCGGCATGTTCTTTACTGTTTGGGGAGGGATTACTCCTACCGGGTAATATCACAGCTACCACGGTAAGTCGTTTACCGTGCGGTAAAAATCGCAAACACTGTAAAAATCAACGGCAGAACCAAAAAAACCAAGATGTTTCTAAAGCTAAGATGTTTAAAAAACCGCAAGGGTTACTGTGGTAACCGTGGATGCAAGCACTCTAAAAATTGTGATTGCCAGTTTGCCACCACCTTGCTAGAAGGAGCAGGCAGAAACCAAGTCAAACGCTAGAGCGGACTTCCAACCCAACCCCAACAGCCAACACTGTTCGGCGCCTTGACCCCGCTCCGGATCGCGGTATACCACGCGCGCCAAACGCCAACCTAGCGCCGGCCACACCGCCACACACGCCCACGCACCCAGGCGCGTCCGAGTACCCGACGACGTCGCGCGCGCGCGCGCTGCGCTTTGGACCACGTCCTACGGCTACTACCACTACGGCACACGCCCGGGAGGCGCGGCCCCAACACAGTTTTGTTTTGTCGCGCCCGCACACGCGAGCAGATCCAAGTATAAAAATTACCCCCATGATTCGGACGCTCGCTACGCGTCAGCGCGCGTGATCTGGGTCGGTCACTCCGGATCGGGCGGGCCGACGCGAGAGCGAGGCCGGCCGGCCGGCCGGCCGCCCTCGCCTCCAGACACGCACCCGTACCGCACGGCAGCAAAAGCACAGCACGCAGCGTGCCAGGTCGCGTATCGCGCCACGCGCTTTTGCGTTAGCTTATCCAGTTTGTTTCCCAGGGAATCCTTAATTTGTCGCGTCCCGATTCTCTCCTAATGCAACTGGCCAACTGGACTAAGATACACTTCACCGTTATAATGTACACCTTATCTACTCCTGTTTTCGGAGCTTTGGTCCAGTTTTTGCTCTCATTCTTAATAGGGTAGCAGATTAGAATACACCACTGCCCACTGGCACTGATCAATCATCAGTGTCGCAACGTGTTTTCTTACCGGTATTGTTCTACTAGACTTCTCTGTAGTCTGCACTCTCTACACTCTTTATTTTGTCCTCAGTCGTGGCAGAAGATTACTACGCTACTTCGGTCATACAGTAGCTGGATTAGTTTATAAGCGAACAGTCCCTATACAAGATTTTGCTATCAGAGCCCGGTAATTAAGTGGTTACATTCACAAGGATTGAGCTGAATAGACAGGCAGAGAAAAGAGATACGATTGGAATATGCAGTGTAAAGAAATGAGCAGTACACGCCTACCACTGTCGTACCCTGCTAGAAACCACGGCATCCACATCATCCCGTCACAATTGTGTCATGGGTAGTAACGAGCACAGCAGCTAGAATAATTCACCCATGCTTTGATTTGAGGCAAGTGCCAATCCCCGTTGAGCGAAATTGCGAAAACTCTATCGGCGTCGCAGGAAAATGACCACCAACTTGTCACGCTGTCCAGTGAAATTACTAAAAGAAAGCAGCATTGCTTTGAACACATAAATCTATAGCTTCACAGGTCGATTTCAGAGTTCAAACCGATGCAGAAATCCGGTTTACTCAGGACTCCTGAAGTCCCAAAATTCTGAACTCTGAAGCCAACGCCGAGAAGTGACCACGCAATGCATACGAGTATACGATCTCATTCGCTTCGCAAAACCCCAAACAACCTGACGCATTTGCTACGCTGCTAGTCTACAGCTACCTGACTATGCCATATTGCATTTCAGGGAAAAAATTTTTTACAGAAAGGATATTTATCTCTGGGACTCTGATTCTCTGAACTGACCGTTTCAAGAGGCAATTGCGTCCCTCCCGAAAAAGTAGATTTTTGGACTCGCGCCGATGGCGTTTAGCGTTTGATCCGTTCGTGCGGTTTTACTCGAGTTTTGTCCCGCAGCGAGAGGTTACGGATTGTACCGCGACTAAACGTCTAAACCTGAAAGGCAGCAACGACACCGTTCGCAAGAGTCCAAGCTCCGTGATCCGGTCGCGGCCGCCCGGACAGGATTCCGAGGCATAATTTAGCCCAAACTGAATGCCACGATTTGGACACGTCGTATTAAGATACTGCGAAGTAATCTGTCAACTTGTCAACCGAACGAAATGAAAGGCAGGGCTGGGTTTTAACTTTGTTAATTCGGCAGCCACTTGGTCGAGCAGACTGTTGTTTGACTGGTTCAGGTGTTCGACAGAGAGTGAGACAAGATCAGTTAAAGAGTGTAGCTGGAATCACGGATCAGCAGTAGTGGTATACTATAGTACCACTACTTTACTAACAGTACCACTAATGGTGTTATCTTATGGAGTAGTTGTTAGTATAAGCAATGATTTGTTTGATGGATCATGTAAAGTTGGTGTGGACGGCGAGATTCTTCCTTTTGACTACGAATGATTCACCGCTCCATCTGCACTGTGCAATTCGGCCAGCAATGGAACGATCATGTAGTTCGTTCTGACATCTGATACAGGAAACTGATCAGAAGTTGAATTTGGATGTAATTCCACGACTTCCTATGCTTGGCCTCCATTAAGGACTGATTTTGTCGAAATGTCATATAACTAAATACACTGGTCTTGATACATTTGACAAGTACAATGGAGCCAGTAGATAGCAAGATACCATGTGCCGTTAATTTGCCAAAGCAAATTCCAGAGACCTGTTCTCAGTTGAACTGTAGGAAAAAAAATTGACAAAAGAAACAAGCATCCGTGACAGCACAACGTACCAGAATGGTAAGCCGGCAGGTCATCCGTAATCCAAACTAGTCAGCAGTTCATCACGACCAACTTGAGGTCAGAATGCTAGAAAAATACGTTTGCTGGAAAGCTTCAATTACCATTTACAAATATAAGGTTCAGCGTGGACATTTTGTCTCAAATGGAAAGGTAGGTGGATAAAGCATCTTATAGACATATTTCATAGATCATCATTTGATATGAGGAATCCAACTGTGGTTGATTGTAATTAACCGTTGATTGTTCTGTCAAGAATTCTCATGCACAAAACAACTTATGGAATGGGATACCGTGAAGTCAGCACGGATGAAAGTATCCAAGACCGTAAGATATATTCACATTCTGGTATTCTATACATATCCCTGAAGGGAGTAAAAAAGCTACAGATCGTTTACATAGAGAGTCAGCCTATGTCCATTACTTCCAAAATTTCAAAATGCATGAGCAGACTACGAGATTTGCCATCAAAATATCTCTTTTCGGATAGCACGAGTCTCCCTTCACACATTTGAGCTTCATCTTGAAGCAGGCGCAGCATTACCTCTTTCTCCATCTGGATCCATGAGCGGTCGGGATCAGACCACTGCCTCGGAGTACCATGAAGGACAAAACGGAGATTCTTACTAGTTTGCATAAGATAATTTGTTATCTCCTTAATCACTTCATAATTGGTAATGTACGCTCCAGCACGATTGAGGCCAACATCCACATAATGGAATTCAAACACACTTGACAAAAACTCACTAGCTGAAACAGGAACAAGGAGATTGCAAGTTAAAAGAGGTGGGCTTGATCCTGAAACATCATCTGATATTTTTGCTGATTCTGAGGCCAAACAGGCAAGTTCTGTCACGAGCTGGTTGACAACAACTCCACCCTTACTGAACCCCAGGATGAGAGTCTTCGGAGGACAGTATGATAAAAGTGATGTAGTAGGACCTTGATTGCCTGATGAACCCTTCATTGTGGCCTTCGTAATCATGGATTGTACCTGGTAACAACAAATTGTGCATGGAAGAAATTCAATTCAGCAGAAATAAATGGTAACAGTACAAAGCATACAATAATTTGACATGATAAATGGATGAAAGGAAGACTCAAATAGTGAGATATTGCAATAAACAATTGACATCACAGTAGGTAAACAACTATCAAGACAGAAATTGAATTGGAGTAAAAGAAAACTAACATATAATGCATTCCTTTTCTCCAATTTAAGGAAGTACTTATTTTATAAGCAAAGTTCTTGAAGTTTAGCGCACCACAGCAGTATGTTTATTGCTAAGCATTACGTTAGCAAAAAAAGAAGTACAGGAATATCTGCTCGTGTAGTCAAAAGGTAAATCAAGCAAGAAAGACAAAAATCGCCATCTCAGAAACCCAATCAAGTCATCCTTTGAAGTCATATTTACTTTACCAAATATGAACTAAAATAGTGTCTCTTATCCCCAATAGAAGATTCAAGAAATAATGTGAGAACCTGATTCATATAGCACGTCGAAGCCTTACGTTGATAAAAATGCTAGCACGAAATCTCCGTAATGGTAACCAAAAATTGACAAAAGATCAAGAATTCAGTTATTGTAGCATCGTAGATTAGCATAACTGAAACTAGTGATGAATAATATGCCTCATGAATTCACGATTGCATCAGTAATAATTCAATGGTACTCCTGTATATGCAAGTTTCTAAACATACTACTACGGAGATATTAAGATACAACTATATAATATTCAAATAAACGCTTGATTGTAATGATTCTAATTGCATAAAAGAACAGCGAAATGACAGAATTTTACCAACGCTGTACCTCACGAATGCAATGTCCTAAAATGTTGGTAACGCCAGCCGCCGCCGGGAAGCCAGTGGGGTCATACAGCTTGGGGTCGCCCACGGCATCCACGGACGGAACGAGCTCCCGGTAAACTGCAAACGAACCAGCGAAGCAGGCGGCATCCACCACCCACGCGTTGGCCTCCCCGGTGAGCTTCGCGGCGAGGAGCCGAGCCAGGTAGGAGGCGTCCGACAACCGTTCGATCGCCGGCTCGCCGCTGCCCCGGACGCGGTCGCCCGTGAAGAGAATCGCGTTGGCGCATGGGACCTGGCAGAATCAGGCCTCGGATTAGAGAGAGAGATCCAGCGACGAAGGAAATAGTGATGCAGGGGATTTGGCCTTACGGCGAGGGTTTTGGCCGGAGTGAGAACGAGTGAGGCGGCGACGCGAAATGGAGGAACACCTCGGGAGAGCGGGACGTTGAGTACGCCGGTCCACCGGTCCATTCCGCCGCCGCAGCCGCTGCCGGCGGCGAGGCCGCACTCGCCGGAGTTGGTGATGGTGATGCGAGGAGCCGGCGAGCGTGGGGAGAAGGCCTTGTTGCCCATCCGCTTCTAGTGTCTCCTCCCGTCTCCTCTACTTGGGCCTCCCAAAATTGCTAGGCTTGTCGATCTCGAACGGTTGAGCCCGTCACGAGTACGGAAAATTTTCAGGCCCATCTCGACTACCGGGCTGGTTGATGTGCCAGCACGAAGCGCAAAGTTTGCAGCTTTTTCTTGGGCTCCTTTCAGCAGATGGCTTCATCAACGGAGGCCACTGCCTGTCCACGAGACCACGACACCACCTCCGTTGGCAGAAGCGCAGATACGCCTTCTCCCTCCGTCCTACCGAATCAGGGCAACCGCAATATATTAAAAAGTAACCTTAAGATAATAATCGTATTTATAAAATGGGAACTTAGAGTGCACCGTGTGCTTAAGATCTACCACAAGAAAAAAAAAATCTCTCTCATTCATCTTATGAACAAGAGCTGAAACAAGTTTTTCTATCTCACGTGGGCTTCATCTTATGATTAAATTCTAGTCATAACATTTTGAAAAATACTTTAACAGTAATCAACTATTAATGGACTCATTTCTAAAATCACACTACATTGAGCTTGTCCTTAGCGTGTGCTCGTTTCGTGGCCGGTGGTGAGGCTGGAGATTTTCAACGTACGTTTCACGAGAAAGTTAGCACATAATAAATTAAGTATTAATTATTATAAATCTAAAAATAGACTTATTAATTTTTTTAAAGAACTTCTCTATATATTTATTTTCACAAAATAAAAAGTTTAACGGTTCAGGAAGTGTACTAATGAAAATTAAGAAAGTTGTTTAGAGTTAAAAGCTTACCCCCCTCTGTTTTATATTATAAGTCGTTTGATTTTTTCCTAATCAAATTACTTTAAAGAAAAAATTAATAGTATATAAACTATCAATTAGTGTCATTAAATCTCACATCGAATATATTTTGATAATATATTTGTTTTGTGTTGAAAATACTACTATATTTTTCTACAGATTTGATCAAACTTAAAAAAGTTTGCCTAGAAAAAAAATCAAACGATGGAGAGTAGAATACGGGACCTTAGACATATCTAGAACAGACATATATCTAGATTAATATTACTAGTGTGTTTAGATTGTTGTATTTTAAGGAGGAGGGAGTACTATCTTGTCTTTGTTAGAAAATGCAGATAGCTTAGCTTATCAACGGGCACCACCACCTTGTCCTGTCGTCGCTATCCGTCGCCGTAAGCTGTATCAGCAACCCAAGAGACTGGAAATATGGAATAAGCGTGGAAACGAGAGTAACCCCGAAGGCGACTGATCGGCGATCGATCGGGCGAGAGGGGGAGAGAGAGAGAGACCGGTTCTCCTTGTGGTTTCTGTCGCGACGAAGCATCCAAGAAAGAGGGAGATAGCTAGGCATCATCCATCGGCATGCGTCCGCACGAGGTCGTCCGGCCCCATGCCCGCGACTTCACGCTCAATTTTTCCTCTCCACCACCAATGGTCAGCAGAACACGTGAGGATTTGTCGAAAAGTCTATCCGGAACGGGTTTTTTTTCTTGATTTATTGATCGGATGGATAGCGACAGCAGTTTGTTCTTCCTCCTCTGGTCATAATCTCTAGGTTTTGGTTCGATCATCCGTTGGATCCAAGGGGCAGGTTCATTGCACCCAGAGAAAGTTTGGGCCCAGGCGCAGCTGGTAATCCCGTTTCGGTGTCCAGACGGACGAGGAAAAGGAAAACATCTTCTTCTGGTTTGCTTTCTTTTCTTTTTTCGAATTTGATAGAAAACTGTCGTAAATTTTTTCTCTTAAAATTTCCAGATTTGTGATCATCGAATCGTCTCAAGATTTATATATAAAGAAAAAATTACTAAAAAGAAATTTTCACACGTGTGATGTGTAAGATCTCAGTGTTATCTATCCAAAACATTATTGAATACAAATTTTAATAAGTTATATCTCAGTTATATTGTAATTACAGTGCAGTTATAGTGTAATTACGATATAGTTATAGTGTAGTTACAGTACTGTTACAATGTAATTACACTTCAATTATACTATAGTTACATCTGAAAGTTTCCGACCAAAAAAACTTACGATATTTTTTTATAGATACTCCCTTCTGTTTTCTGCACTCTTCATAACTGACAAAGGGCCTTATCGGTTGACTTATTCCCTAATAAGCTAAAACGACTTATTTTTTTTGACTGGTCACCGGGGGGAGCTTCCCCACCTGAATTTCATTAAAGTAAAGATGAAGGTACAGAGTTAGTTCGATACATTGGGATGTAGGGAGGAGGATAAAGCTTCTTTCCAGGATTCAACTACAAACCTATCAGCATGTTTAAGGCGTTCGGCCCAAAGGGTTGCCTCCTCAATGCATCTAGAGACTATTCGTGCTGGCGAGATTGCCTGATTCCTAAAGACAACATCATGGCGGTGATTCCAAAGACCTCAGAAGCACAGGAGGTAGAAAACTTGATAGTGTTTCAGAGGGATCCGGGCCAGCTTACCGAGAACGTGCAACTCTTGCATGGCGCTGATGTTCGGCTGAATGCTAATTGAGCTCCAGAAAGCACTGGCAAAGGGGCATTGGATACAGAGGTGGAAAGCAGTCTCACTTGCGTTGGCGCAGAGCGGGCACTCAGCTGATTGGACAGCATTTTTCTTCAGTAGGTTAAGTTTAGTTGGGAGACGTTCCTTGGACAGCAGCCAGGCAAAGAATTGGATTTTCGGTGGGGCTCGGTTTTCCCAGATGAACATCCAGTTTGGGTAGATCGACCTTGAAGCTTGTAGTTGGTTATAGATGTGCTTTGTTGTCAGGAGATTGGTCCCCTCGGGCGCTGTTCTTTGGTCTACCTGATCCCCTAGGGTAATTTCTTACCAGATTGCACTTAGTTCCTGGAGCTGACACTGGGCCACCGTCGATAGCCTGGGAGCAAAGTGAGAACCTAAATGGCCTGCAAACATCTAGGCAACCGTAGCTTGTTTGTCTCTCGAGTGGGAGTAAAGTGCTGCAAATTTATCTACCAGTCTTTCATCCTCTAACAGTTTATTAGGGAATAAAGAATAATTTATAGGTAAAACTTTTATATATTTGTTCGTAACGATTTAAAAGACAACGCTAAAAAAATTACGTTGAAAATATCTTAAAATCAAATTTGAAAATTCAAATTTTAGCTTTTGCTTTGGCTTATTAGGCCAACCAATGAAGCTGAAAGTTCCTCTTCTCAATTCATCCATTCAGACATTAGCGTAGTGCATCGATCGATCTTGAAGTGCAATCTGAATTACTAGTAGGTGCTGGTGCAATGTCAACCCCTCTGAACGTACTCCGACCTTCTAAACTTCTTCTGATGGAGAAGCAGTGACTAACTCAAAGTTCACTGGTCGTATTAACTGGCAAGTAGTACTATCCAATGACAACGATGCTGTCGCGTGTAAATCCACGTGGCGTGGTAATTTTCCATGCAATGGGGAGTAATTCGAGCATGTGGGGGAAGCGTACGAGCTCAATCAAAAAGGAAATCGCCCTGAAGTTTCACCTGTCGTCGCACCCCCCTTCGATTGCGACTAGATGCCACTGGTTTTTCTTCAACCGTGGAGCATTGACGGTTGGAGTCCGGCGAATCATAGACGAAGAATTGAATCACCAAATCCCTTTTCCTGTCCTCTCTCGCATGGTGGTGTGTCAACGAGAAACCTGAAAAGTCCAGCGAAAAGAATTCCGTGCGTGCACACATTTTAATTACGCTCGTAATAGGGACGGATCCAGAAAAAATTAGCAGAAAGATCAACAGAAAGATTCAACTAAAAATTAGCAGAAAGGATATACACAAACTATACAAAATTATAACCACTCTTCTAATAGATATATGATAAAAAATTTTAGTTAAATCTTTATGGAGCTTCTATGGTTACAACACCGGTAGTGGGGACTCGATACCCCATAAATCTTATAGTGGATCCGCCACACCCTCGTAAATGTTCTGTGATAATAGTTTCGTGCTTTTGTTTTCTCAATACTTCAGTGAATATCTATGATCCCAAGTATGTATTGTTGACTGTAGTATACACATTAGACACATTAAAAGCCACTGAAGAGGTACGAGAAAATCTAAACGAATTAACATTAAACTCAAAAGCTATGAAATCATTTGGCATGTAGTTTGATGCTGACGTTTAGGCTACGGTACTGCCAACATTAAGGCTACAGTATTGCACCCAATCCAGTTGCAAAACAATTTAGAAACCATTAATTATATCACGTGGGGGATAATAACGCAGGAAAGTTCAACGAAACCAGAAGCGCGACGACAAAAGACGACGCACTCCCACTCCACTATATATTCCGGCGCGAACCCGACTCCCCCCTCAATTCCACTCGTCCGAGTCAAAACTAAATCAAATTCAAATTCACGGGATAATTCAAAGATGCTGCTTAATCCGGCGTCGAGAGAGGTGGCCGCGCTGGACAGCATCCGGCACCACCTCCTGGAGGAAGAGGAGACGCCGGCGGCGGCGCCGGCGCCGGTGCGGCGGCCGGTGTACTGCCGGAGCAGTAGCTTCGGCAGCCTCGTGGCCGACCAGTGGAGCGAGTCGCTGCCGTTCCGGCCCAACGACGCCGAGGACATGGTCGTGTACGGCGCCCTCCGCGACGCCTTCTCCTCCGGCTGGCTCCCCGACGGCTCCTTCGCCGCCGTCAAGCCGGAGTCGCAGGACTCCTACGATGGCTCCTCCATCGGCAGCTTTCTCGCGTCGTCGTCCGAGGCGGAGGCTCCCGGCGAGGTGACGTCGACGGAGGTGGCGATGACGCCGGGGATCAGGGAGGACGGCAACGGCGAGGGCGAGGGCGAGGCCATGGCGGTGGCGTCGAGGGGGAAGCACTACCGCGGGGTGAGGCAGCGGCCGTGGGGCAAGTTCGCGGCGGAGATCAGGGACCCGGCCAAGAACGGCGCGCGCGTGTGGCTCGGCACGTTCGACTCCGCCGAGGAGGCCGCCGTGGCGTACGACCGCGCCGCCTACCGCATGCGCGGCTCCCGCGCGCTCCTCAACTTCCCGCTCCGCATCGGCTCCGAGATCGCCGCCGCGGCCGCCGCCGCAGCGGCAGCCGCGGGCAACAAGCGGCCATATCACGACCCGGCGAGCTCCGGCTCTTCTTCCCCTTCATCCTCTTCCTCCTCCTCGTCGTCTTCCTCCTCCGGATCAGCGAAGCGGAGGAAGAGAGGCGAGGCCGCGGCCGCGTCCATGGCCATGGCACTGGTGCCACCACCTCCACCGGCGCAGGGCCCGATGCAGCTCGCCCTCCCGGCGCAGCCATGGTTCGCCGCCGGTCCGGTCCAGCAGCTGGTGAGCTAAGTGGCGATGTGGTAGTGGTAATTTAGCCATCGTGTGCGACTGTGCGTGATCGATTGCTGCTTGATGGGTCCAGCAAGTTCAGAACAGAGCATCACTCTCTGCAAAACAGAAGTTCATGAACAGAGCAATGCACTGCTCCAAAAAATGTGATGAGTTCAAGGCAATCACGCCATTGTTCTTGGATGATTGCGCAGCACCAGAAAAAAGGGAAAAAAAGATCACTTTGTTTGTGAAATGTGGTGAGGTTTGTAAAATTGAAAAAAGAAAAAGATCAATATAAAATCTAAAAAATGACTTGCTCAAACCGTTTCCAGAAGGGAGAATACTCTTTGGTCTGTGGTATAACAGTCGCACTATCAACCATTCCTTTCAAACTATAGCAGGTTGCTGTCTTATCATTTAGCGAACGTCAGATGACTCAGATCTCACTGGGCTGCGTTTGAGTGAGGGTGAAACAGAGAAAAATTTTTAAAGTTTGAAATGTTTAAACTTAATTAATTATATGTTAATGGTTTATTTCGTTTTGTGTATCTTTTCTCTTTTCACTTCCATTCAAACCCATCCTAATTTCAACCATATGATACAATAATTAAATAGTATATTTCCTTTTGGATCACCATTTATTGTTGATGTTTTACTTTGTACCACTTTTTAACGAATGTATTCACTTTGGACTAGGTAAACTTACCTTTATTTATTTATTTGGAGTACCCGACTCTCTTCACAAGCATATGAACATGAACGTTCTCAAATATATGTGGGCTCTTACTCATCAATTAACTATTACATTTATATTAAGATCATTCCTTTGACATATGATAAGATGGATATAGATGGATAAAAGAGTTGAGGATGGTCCAAAATATCATAAAGGTAAAAGTATCTGGTTTAAAGCGAAAACATTTGTTAAAAGGTGGTCTAAAGCGAAACATCATAATAAAACATTATCCAAATTCCAAGGTGAAATTTACTTTTAGTTAAAAAAAACAAGGCACAACAAATTCTAAATGAAACAATTGCGAATCTCCATCATGATGTAACAAACATTACATATAGCAAAGGTTGCAAATGAATTGTCAGTTGCAATAATTAATTACTGCCAAGTGAGATTCAGTCCAGGCTTACTGGAGAAGTAGGTGCTAGATGTTTATCGTTGCTTACCTCTAAGTTCAGAGCGTTCATCTCACTGTTGTTTTGATGCAAAAATTAAATTTATGAAACCATGTTTGACCGAGATGGAAGATAGCTTGTTTGACTGATAAACCATGGGATGAGAGGAGAGGAGGTACCCATTGAAAGTTTGAAACTGAAGATTTTGTTGGGGTCAACAGATGGAGACCTGAACCTGAACAACAAAATCAAATCGAATTGGCTAATCCTACATGTAGCCATTAATTAAACTAATAGCAAAATGGTCGGCACGTGCAATACTGGCACGCACTAGCGAATTAACTAATCACCCAGTTGCTGACTAAAAGCCGTCGTTCGGTGCGATCTTGATGGTTGGTGGAGCAAGAGGGCAAGTTGATGAGCACAAAGGAGTGAAGATATTCTTTGCAATTACGCCGTAATAAAATATGATTAACAAGAAAGCGGCCAAAAGCAAGGTGTTTAAAGAAACCAGCCCTTGTGCTTATCCATGATAATGGAGGAAGTGTCATTAACAGTTTGAAGTAATAGGATTGCGTGGATTTGATCTCAGTCGTAATCAGGTGTCGGGCAATATGCCCACTGCCCATGACAAGTTCAGGGTGTGGACTTAGGGACGGGATTTCTCTGGCTTAACTGTATGTCAGTTGCAGTTGAGTAGGATCTGCTTTCGTGTCTGAGTAGTAATACATTTTTCTTTCGTGTCTGAGTATAGTGCTAGTACAAGATGACTTGACAGTTAGAAACTCTCATCCAAAATCATGCACTAGACCTAATAAACCACTATGAAAAATTGCAAAAAAAAACAGTGTACTTATACTGGGATAAACAGGGGAAATGCTTGGTTCCCTTGCCCTTTCTCTGAAGCAAGTGAAGTGCACATTGGATCTCTTTCAAATTTTCAAGTTCACAATGCAGATGCACTTGATAGTTGATAGTATAGTGATAAGGGTGTGGTTTCAACCCTAAAATAGTGTTCGTTACCCGTGGTAGGAGCAAATCCCCATGCATGAAAATCAGAGCGATTAATTAGCACATGATTAATTAAGTATTAATTTTCTTTGAAAAATGGATCAATTTGATTTTATAAGCAACTTTCGTATAAATTTTTTTTAAAAAAACACACCGTTTAAATTTTTTTTTAAAAAAACACACCGTTTAATAGTTTAAAAAACATGCACGTGAAAAATAGAGGAAAGTGAGTTTCTAACTCTAGGTACCGAACTCTAAGATCGTACTTCAACCCTTAACACGTTGATAATTTCCCTAAAAATATTCGAAGGAACGTCTCTATTTTTTTTTTCAAGTTCAAAACAGATTACTCTCGCCATCCACCTATAAGGTCTAACTGGTGACGCATCAAAGTGATTGCGACAAGTGACGACCAGTCCATGGTGGTGCGCACGTGCGGGGTGCCGAGGAGGAGGAGATTGTATACTGATCACGACCATTGACGGGTGCTCTTTGTCATGGGGCCAGCCAGTAGGAGCCAGACACGTGGATACCTGCACTTCGTCTTGTTTCCAACCAGAGAAGCAACCGGGGCAACGGCAACCAATGAAGCGGGCATCAATTCACCAAACGCCCAAACCCTTGTGGGCTTGTTCCTGCGGCCCTGCGATGCACGACGTGTTGGCTTGTTGCCGCGCTGGGTTGGTTTGTGAATTGTGATGATTTGCGGCTCGAATGCTTCTGGAAAAAAGAAGCTTTTCCAGGTCCATTTCAGTTTCAGCCGTGGCATGGCTAGCTAGCTTTCCGTGGCAAGGCGACAGTTATATATGGACATGTTTGAATCGAGGTCAATTCTTATGCTAGCAACCATTCGTATTGAGGTCAATTCTTGCACTACTAACCATTCGGTAGTTTTGAATAGTACTTGCTAACTATTTGGATTGAGACTAAATTTTGCCAATTCAATATAATTGAAACAACACAACCCTACCATAGTAGTGCTAAAACTTGTCCAAGTTCGGACACTACAGCATTTTAATAGGGTTTCAAACAAAAAAACAACCCTATATATATATGCATGGGCTGATAAGCCGGAATCACGAAGCGACCGGTGTAGTTTAGAGTTTACATAGCATAACATGCAATGTGTTGGACGGAAGAGATATGTTTAGGACCAGTGATTGTTTCACGATTCTTGAGAAAAATATGAAAAACCATCTTCACCATTATTGCCCCTAAATTGAAGCGAGCACGCGACCATCACCTAGCACAATGAAAAACCATCTTCACCATTGCCCCCAAATATCTAATTATTGTGGTATGAATTATGCATGGCATACTACTAAAAAGTACAATATCTCGAAAATAATAATTCTACATCAGTATTTTGCTAAGAGAACTTTTTACTGGTCATTTGTTTGCTTTATATTATCTAATGCTATTGATCCATGTGAGCAACTTTATTTTGTCTATATTCTATCCCATTATCAAGTTAGGGCATGCCAGTATTTCACAAATGAACCTCAGGTTGGCGCGCGCCAACATCGACGTATAATGTGTTGGAAGTTGGAACTAAGGAGTCTTGCACTGACCCATAACGTACACGACAACTTAGCCATCATGGTTACCAACATGTATAGAGGTCGTATTAGAGCTATTGGTGTTAACTTCTTGTATGTCGATGACATCTTTAGGTTTTTGAAAACTACGTATGTAGATTTATGCTGTTGTCGACATCTTCCCTACATGCACGCCAATCACCATGATAGCTACAGTACTGACGAAGCGTGAGCTCCTTAACGGGGTCAATGAGGGGCCCCTTGTGTGAGTTCGGCCGGGGACGCAGGGCGTGAATCCGCACTCCAAGGTGAGAGGAAACAGGAGAGAGAGGTGCCTAGAGCGAATGCGACGCGGGAGTTATACAGTTTCAGGTCACCGGCAAGACGTAATACCCTACTCTTGTGTGTGGTTGATTAGAGTTGATTTTCTCTCCGGGATCCAACCCCTTTTCTCTAGGTCTGGACCTCCTTTTATACTTTAAGGGGCTACCACATGGGCCGACATGCTACTTTCTAGAGAAAGGAAAACATTATTTTACATTTAAGAGCGGTCTTGTTGCTTGGCGCAGAAGTCGTACGTATAATAGCTACAACGTGACTCCTGTCAGACCGGCTATCTGACCTTAGATGACGCCCGTGTCATTCCTCATTAAATGGGCGGAGACTTGTGTGCTCCGTCCGTACCGGGCGATGGGCGTCATATGTCCGGAGCTGAGCCACCAACTCCGGTTGGATAAAGAGGCAGAACGGCTCTCATGATTTTGATGGGACCTGACGGGGCGTGCAGCGTGCCAGTTGACGTGTAGCCGGTGCACTGACGCTGTACCGCCGTCCCATCGGTCATTCCGACCGATCACAGACCGGTCAGCCAGCGTGACCAGCGTCAGATCAGTCACGCGCGTGCCTAACAGCATTAAATGCGGCGTGACGCGCGGTGAGACGCACTTGTCTGAGCCGTCATTAATGCAGTTAGCTGAGCATTGGAACCGCTCACGTAACCCCGCATACGTGGCGGAAGCACGGGGGGTCGGGGCGGCCCGACCCCTGCTACAGCAGAGCGCTAGGGAAGCTGAGATTTAGAGAGAGTGGCCACCACCTCACCATCGAGCCTGACCCCCCTCGGGAGAGGGCCACGTGGGTGCAGGGGGCCACCTCAAGCTCTATGTCTCTATACCCCTGGACCCATGACATCGACAACTACTATGGGGTTGACACTAACGATGTATAGGACGACTCACTGTTTTTTATGCTAGTGGCGAATTCACTGTGGGGGGTTTGTTGGTCCGTAAGCCCCAGCTCCATCCTATACCTCTAATTAATCATTAGTGAATCTAATTAGTAATTAGGTAAAATTAGTTGCACGACAAGAATTCCAGGATGTTACCTGAAGAGTTTAGTGATTAAAACTGCAAATATATAATGCACTAACACTCTCTTCATACACCGTACTAATTTATTCATAGCTTTTGTAATATATGTTAATATAACTGCAAATTAAGATGGAGCAAACAATATGTTTTCTGTTCATATGCATGTGTGGGTTTCATCAGAAATTATCGAGTTGCTAATTTGCTTTAGCACCCCCCCCCCCCCCCCCCCCCATTTTACATCCTAGATTCGTGCCTGTTTTATGCCAATGTGAGGTCCAAACCTTGAATATGTTTCACCCACGGTTTATTTGTAAAATTACTTTTTGCAAAGGACCAAGATGCAATAATGCCGCTCAATTCAGCAACAATCAACTCTACTAGCGTCAGTCGTGCTCACGCACAACCGAACCCAACCTTTTCCTCGCTCATCCATTTCCTCGGACCAACTCGGCATTATCCTCTGAGCTCCGAACCACATTAATCACCTTACCATGGATTTGCTTCGTGTCTCAGTAAATACCAACCGCCACGCACCCACATCAACTCCTCCTCGGTCCTCGCCTTTTCTCCTCCTAGCGAAAGAGCTGCCTCGTCGGTCCTCGACTTTATCTTCCCCCTTCCCTCGTCGTCACCCCGGCCAACCAGAACAAAACAGTCCAAAAGCTAAGCAAGCAAGGATACAGAACAAAACAGCGGCAAAAGATTGCAAAATTCGCTTTAGAACCTAGCATTACCGGGATCATTCATCCGTGTGTGTGGATAGATTTCAAACGCCAGCCTTTGTGAAAGGCGCGGCGCCACGCAATTCAAGCCTTTTTTTCACAAAGCACACGCACTGAGACGCGAAAGCCGGGGGGACAGAAGGGGAACAGTGGAAGGTGACACCGGGACACGCAGGCCGGCCCGCGGGAGCTAGAAGAGATAAGCGTCGTCGTGTTTGCGTACGTACGTAGATCCTTCGCGCGAGTGAGTCGGTCGATCGATGGTGAGATCCTCCTTTTTCCAGTTTTTTTTCTCTCGAGACGACAGCCCACGATATGATTCAATTTGCAAAGGTATCAGCGATTCAGCGTCGACGAGACGATGACTCGCCCGGCGTGCTAGGCCGACCAGTGACTGCATGCTCTCGTTTCACGTAGTATGGTCCAGTGATTTAACTGGAATAAAAACTGAGTTAGCCACGTGGCCGTATGGAAGCAGGCATGAGTTAACGGAACCCAGAAATGCGTCGCGTTCTAGTTCGTGCTAGGCACCTGAATATGCGAAATGCTCCTTCCTCCTTTTCCCACCGCTTTCCTATCATTCGTTCTTCCTTTGCCTTTCTTTTGTTCGTTCTCCATTGTGTTGTGTCCATAAACAACAACGCGACGCGGCTATTCCGACGAGCGCCGATACCGATAAGTACGTGCCATCTTTGACGCCACACTACACCTAGCCCCCCTAAAACCTATACTTAGCTTAGCTTCCCTCTTGCTCCATCAAATCACCTCCCATAATTAGTCCCACATCGACCGCGCAACTCCACTTCATCCGACTTAAGACTTGATTGATCGGGAGTGTCGCGCTAGCTTGACTGACCGACCGGCCGGCCGGCCGGCGAGCGGAGAGAAACCAGCAGTGAATATGGGCGCCGCCGCGTCGCGCGGGCGCAGCCAGGAGGACGCCGCGCGGGTGGCCGCGGGGCGGGAGCACATGAAGCGGTGCAGGGAGAGGCGGCGGCTGATGCGGGAGGCGGTGCGGCTGCGGCGCCACCTCGCGGCCTCGCACGCCGCGTACCTCCGGTCGCTCACCCACGCCGCGTCCGCGCTCTCCCGCTTCGCCGTCGGCGAGCCGCTCCCGGTGTCAGACCACGCCCCGCCCGCCGTGATCGTCCACCGCCCCGTCGTCGCGCCCTCCACGCCGCCGCCGCTCCTCCGCTCCATTGAGCAGCAGCGGCGGCGGCGCGCGCAGCCGGAGGAGGAGGACGGCGCTGCTGTTGATGATCATCATCTTGTTGGCGGCGGGTCCGGGGCGCCGTCGGTCACGCGAGAGGAAGGCGGCGGTGGCGGTGGTGAGGAGCTGAGGATGGTGGTGAGGCACCGTAGCCTCGCGGAGGTCGCGGCGGGGTTGGAGGAGTACTTCCTCAAGGCCAGCGTCGCCGGCGACGCCGTGTCGAGCCACCTCGAGGCCAGCAACGACGAGTTCAAGCGTAAGCCACGAGCAACTCTACTAGGACTTAATTCGCACATTCACATTTACTGTACATGTGGTCACTGCCTTATTGGGCAATACAAAGTTGTGACATTATGATCACTTAAAAGTAAACACTGACAGAGCATGAGTTGCAGGACAGAAGCTTGTTGCCATTGATCACGAATTGATTTTGTTGCAGGTGGACCGAACAGCATCTTGGGCGCGCTTTGCTGCCTGTCGGCGCCGTCGGTTGCGCACGACCGCGTCGACAGCGTCAATGGCGAGCAGAGGCATAGCTCCACCTTGCAGCAGCTGTTGGCCTGGGAGAAGAAGCTGTATCGGGAGGTCAAGGTAATCACAAAATACAACCCCCCCCCCCCCCCCCCCCCCCACCACAAAAAAAAAAAAAAAAAAAAAAAAAAAAGGTTTGAATCAAACTACAAGCCGTCATACCATATTACCGTGCGTGTTGTTGCAATGCAGGCGAGAGAGCGGCTGCAGGTCCAGCACGACAAGAAGAAGGCGGAGCTGAGTGACCAGGAGTACAGCAGGAAGATCGATGTGGACGTGCTGAAGCTCAAGGCCGCGTGGGAGAGGGCGCGCGCGCAGCTCGCGACGGCCTCGCAGGCCGTAGCCGCGAGCTCCGCCGCCATCGCGGGGCTCCGCGACACGCACCTCGCGCGCCAGCTACTGGGGCTCTGCCACGCCACGCTCGATATGTGGAGGGTGATGCGGCAGCACCACGAGGCGCAGTGCCTGATCGCGCAGCAGCTGCGCGGGCTGAGCAGCCGGACGTCCATGGACCCCACGACTGAGATCCACCACGAGACTACGCGGGCGCTCGAGGCCGCCATGTCGTCATGGTGCGGCGCCCTGGGCCACCTGGCCAAGCACCAGCGCGACTACGTCCACGCGCTGCACGGCTGGCTCAAGCTGACGCTGCAGGAGGCGCCGGCCGTCGACGGCGCCGAGGCGACGCCCTCCCACGTCGCCGCCGAGCTCGCCGCCTTCGTCGAGCGGTGGGGGCAGGCGCTCGACCGCGTGCACTGCGCCGACGTGCTCAAGTCGATCAAGAGCTTCGCCGGCGCCGTCCGGTCGCTGTACGGTCTCCAGAGCGACGAGCTGCGGGTGGCGCGGCGCGTCAGCCAGTACTCCCGCGAGCTCGACCGCAAGTCGCGGATGCTGCGTCAGGTGGAGAAGAGCTACTACGACTCGTACGTGCCGCCGATGGGCCTCTCGCTGTGGCACCGTGGCATGAGGCATTGGGGGGACGACGGCATGCACGCGCACGACGCGCGCAACGAGGTGGCGCAGCGGAGGGACGAGATCGCGGCGTGCCGTAGGATGGTGGAGGACGAGATGCGGAAGCACGCCAAGGCCATCGACGCGACGAGGTCCGCGGCGGTGACCGGTGTGCAGGGGAAGCTGCCCGCCGTGTTCCAGTCGATGGCCGTGTTCTCGGCGTCGCTCGCGCACGCGCTGGAGGCCGTGTGCCGGCATGGCACCCATGTGCAGTAGCTAGCTACAAATAGACGCAGTTCATTCGTTTGCGTCGGCCTATTCCATTTCCATTTTCCCTTTTACTTATCTATACGACCATACAGTATACACTATACACCAAAGAGATACTCCGTATTCACGAAACT
Source organism: Oryza punctata (assembly GCA_000573905.2). NCBI lineage: Eukaryota > Viridiplantae > Streptophyta > Magnoliopsida > Poales > Poaceae > Oryza > Oryza punctata. The sequence goes on along the minus strand of CM002489.2, from coordinate 31,436,282 downwards.
CTGCTACAGTGTAGGAATGTGCATACATGGAGAGAATAAAAATCAAGTCCTTACTGAGTTTTTGTTTTTGACTATGCGATATTCATTAGTTTGGGCTTCTCGGGAGGTGTAGGGGATACGGGTTTTATCTTAGAGAATCTTTACCATCCTTAAGTAGGATTTATGTAGGTATTAGTACTACGAAGTGTTCTCTCCATCAAAAAAAACAGAGCCTAAGCAAAGATGAGATATAATCTAGTGGAACAAATCTGGACATGATTCGTTGTACTAGATTATACTCCTTATTTAGGTTGATCTTTTTTTGGATGGAGGAGGTTCCATTGGAAGGATAGATTAGGTATTCCTCCCTCCATCCCAAATTATAGAGCGTTCCCTTTTCTAGAAAAATCAAACTCGGTAACTTTTAACTAATGAGCGTTCCCTTTTCTAGAGCATTATGTATGTTATAGCACTATATTTATATCTATAAGTACATGTGATGCTAATTTTATATTAATTGAAAAAATAACATAGAATAAATTAATAATCAAAGTATGTTATTGAAGATAATGTAGAAAAAAATATAAGACTTATAATTTGGGATGGAGGGAGTATCAGAGTTAGCATCCTGAGCTATTTTTTATCTTCCTCCGTCCTTCCTCACAATTTCTCAGCCTTCCTCCTCGGCAGTTGTGCATACATCCCAGCCTCTTCCTCCGTTGCCTTCCTTCTGTCATCGTCAACTACGGATAGCTTCCGAGTTACCGCGACGGCCACCACTCAAGTGGGGAGAAGCTCGCGGTTGGTCGTCAGGCACAACGCCGCCACCGTGGGGCTCAAGCTGCACAATGCCGAGTTGTTGTAGCTGGCACTCCGCCACTCCCTCCCCGCCATCGAGTTCTTGTCGGTTGACATCTCCGCCTGGGAGCCTATCCACGGCAGCGTTGCGGCCTAGAGATGAGACGGACACACGTCAAAGCTCAACAGTAACCTAGAGAAGAGTTTCTCCAATATTGTACATTTGAACTGAAGCCTGTTTAGTTCCAAAAACTTGAACCGGACCCTCTGTTCTCCACAACAGATCAGGACGGCCATGTTTCAGCAGCAAGAACAGGATGAGCTCGCCTGCTATGTCTTGCCTCTCTCTGGCGCTGCCTCGACCACCTAAGTGTGGCGCAGCCGCGCTCTACTTGTTCATTGCCCATCAGGACTTCAGGAGAGAAAACAGAGAGGAGGCGAGATTGTACCCAGAAATTACTTGGCTGCTCATCGCTGTTAGTACCTCCTTCAACGTGCCAAGTATCACTATCACCCAGTACCAACCACTCTTAGCCGTTAGATATGGTACCAAAAGGTATCAAGGATGGTAAAAAAAAAAAAAACTCTTTACTTTATCAGGCCCATGTACGGTATTGCCTAAAAAGTTGGATAAGCTTAACATTGTGATCCGTTCATCTTGCATCGATTAATAAAAATGACAGAAGGAAATCATGGATAAATCGCTCTAGTAACTAGGTACTCCATCCATTCAAAACCAAAACAGGAAGATTTGAAATCTGTGATAACCTATCTCGATTAACCAAACGTGAAAGTATCAACCAAACACATCAGTCATATATGATCTAAAACTCCTGCAAAGAGCAAGCAAACTACTTTTATTCAACTGTAGTCTCTCTCTCTCTCTTTTTTTCCTTCGTAGTATGCCTATGGAAGTGAAAATGGTCTAACGCTCACTTTATCTTACACAACTTTCGAAAGAGCCATGACGTTGAAGTTCATTGAGTCAGGGTTGGACGCAATTCTGGCTTTGATGACTTTTGCAGCATCCTGAAAAGAGAGCAAAGCAAATTAAACTTCACTCATGGTTACATAAAAATAAGAAATTAGAAAATACACCCTAAATCCATGGATCATAAGCATTCCGAATGTATAGACATTTGCGAAGGAAAATGATAAAAGCTATGTTCAGTGCATATACATTTTAGCTTGTGCCCCCCTAAGCAAATATAACATATAAGTTCCATTTGACGAAAGGGATAATAACGACAAACCATTTAACAAAAAAAAATGCTCGCACTGAAATAAGGGTAGAATGTACAATTCAAAACAGTAGGTGATAAACAAGCAATATACAAGAAAATGCAAAATTTGAGACCTGCAACAAAGTATCTGGTGATGAAGGGCCATGGCATATCGGTTGCGACTTTCGTCCATCAAGTTCATAAAGTTCACCTGTTGCATGCCAAAAATTTTTTTTTCATGTTGGCCGGAGGCAAACAGATTATTGATAGTTGAAACTAGGATTTGTTTTTTGAGTAAAGGCAGTAGGATACCCACCATCAACACAAGAGAAACATACAAAATGATCGTTCACCTCAACATTAGCCTGCACAGGAAAGATGATTAGGATGGCAGCAACATTAAGGACTATATCACTGATATGGGCAATTGGGAACATTTCCTTTTCTTTTGGCTAAAGGAGGTTGGTCCACAAGTGCACTTATGTGGTACTGTGGTAGCATATTTTTTTGGTTATCGGTTGTAATTGTGATTTAAAAAAGTCATGTTATAACTTATAAGAACATCCCTCTTAATTTCCATTATAAGAACATCCCTCTTAATTTCCATTCTGCAATATGAGCTTGTAAACCGAGGGAAGACAAGCTCTTGTATAATGGCATCCTACCAGCAGCATTTACCATCTCAAGGAGTTATTCGAATTAAAAAAGTAAGATATTATGATTGCAAGAGATAAATTTATCTAGTCTACTCAACATAATGTTGTTTGAAACTGTATTACAGAAGTGAACATTTAGAAAAAGGGCATGCGAGTGGTTACATCAGTGTCACCAGCTGAAGCAGCAAGGGAATGAGCATCCTCCATCTCATCGTCCTCCTCAAGAAAGGCAGCACGCTGAGGACAACAAGAACTGTTCATATTAAGATAACATGGAAGAGTTTATTAGCGATAATACAATGAATTTAACATGCAGACATTAACCTGGACTGGATCCATATCAGCTGTTTGTTTATAAAATCTTTCAAAATAGGATCCCTCAACTGCAACAAAGAAAGCAGACATCAGATCTTGTTACAAATCAAAACAGTAAGAATGAGACTAAACAAACTAGGTCATACATCCATGTTTAAGCCAACGAATTAAAGGGCAGCCCAGTAGCCATAAACTGATCTACACCTAATTTCTCCTAGACATGCTGGTTGTCTAATATCAATGTCCTCATGCTATTTTTTCACACCATCGCATCAAAGATGTGTACATTTCAGTAAGAAAAGCAAAATGGGGAACACTATGAAGTATCACAAACCAACTATATTATGCTGAAGAAAGAAACTATGAGAAGTGAGGACAAAATAGACATGGATTCTTTTTTTTAGAGCAATAGACATGGATACTTGCTGTTTACCGTTCAGGCAAACTAATATAATCAGAAAGAATAAGAATCCCTTGAGCAACCTTTTAATGTCTATTGGACTATTTCTATCCGATAGTTTTTCCTTATTTACTATATAGAGAGCACTTTAGGACAGTTAATGACTCAATATTAATTAACCGGTGGTTACCTACTAGCTAAAAGTGGATACAATGCTAAAGTAATTACCCAGCTTTAGTTTGGATGCAGCATTCCCTATTGCATGGATAACACCAACTGTTCCACATGCGTTGCCAACAGTCTGCTTTGTAAAGTATACCCTCTTGCTCAAATCCTGCATATCAAGGTATTGGATTAAGAACACGAAGGATATATGAAAGTTCCAAGTAATTTAACATGTGCACATTTCAAACCAGCATTGTGCATTGGGTGAAAGTAGATATCCGACATATGAACCTCAGTAGTATTACTATATCATGAAATGCAAGAGTGCCTTCTGCTTTCAGTTCCATCAAGTGAACTCCAGAGATGGCTGGAATCACTATCAGTAGTTATCTAGAATGTATAGGCTGTTTTTGAATGCCAAGATACCTCACTTTATCATGGTTGTGAAAATTCTTTTACATTAGGGGTTGCATCAATGTGCTTTACTAACAAAACAGAACACACCTGGGTGTGTGGCTACTCTCTGCAGTAAACATGGTCCTCCTTTATATTTTTGTAATGGATTTGCTGTTGTTTTTTATTCTCTTGCAGTACTTATAGACACAACTACTGTACTATGTAAAAAGATGAGGATGCATGCAAATGGTTAATGGACTTGTATATCCTTTGTAACTTGGAATTTGTAAACATGATACGCTACAGTGTATCACTTAAATCTGTGTGCCCAATCAATTTTAGATCAATTGCTTCATATACTAGATGAAAGGATTGGGTGTCTAGTTTATGTTTCTTTACATGAACTATAAATTGATTGTCAATTGACATGCTGTTACCAGATGGACTGCAGTTCCAATTCTCATGAGATGCGGAAGTTCAATCCTCCAGAATCCAAGTGATTCTACAACAACTGCATCTTAATTTGTACAGTGTGATTCTATAACTACTGCAGATGACCTGATATGTAGAATCACATTACCATAGTCATTTAGTCAAGTTAGATGTTCCACAACTGGTTAAGATGCTGTTTTGTTTGCAGCAAAAGCATTTTGTCACATATACAAGATGTGGTAGAATCTATAGTAAAATTGTGATGATTGTATAGACTGTCTGATGGCCTGAATGTTGTGCTTGTTCCTTGTCCTGACCACTATTTTTCTTAGGGAGAATGCATACAAAATTGCGCGCGCACCACAAATTATGGTTCAGCTTTCTTTTACTGGGAGACTTTTATGCTATGTACTGCATTCATTTTTGGTTCATTAATATTGTTCCATATTCTAATTGAGAAATACTAGCATGTCTCCCTTTTTTAGGGTCATTGGTTTCTGTTTCCTTCATCCAGCATATTAGAAGTGTTGAGTGTTGATGTATATGATGTCCTGAATATCTCACAACTAACACATCTAGTTCAGCAAATTGTACAATAGTATATTCGACTAGCAAAACTTCCAGTACAGTAATAGTGCAATCCTGTGTGGATAGAGTGAAATATCACAAATCAAACATGCATACAAATTCATACACAACATTCAGTAAAAGAGAACAACTACTTAACACTTTCAACTTTTCTAGACCTACAAGATTATTACCTTTACAAACAGGAGTCACAGAAACCAATATTTCACTATACAACATTAATTGTACGGAGTAATGTATGCATAAAAAAAAAAGGCCAGACTCCAATCAAACTTGGAAGGACCTATCTGAATCCTAATCCCGTGCAGTAATTTAACTGGAATAACAAATCCGATCCTCCCGTGCAGTAATTCAACTGGAATAACAAATCCGATCCACAAAACAGCCTAACTCAATTGCTCAAACCGAGGATAATTCCGTAACAAATCCGATGCACAATTTTGTAGTTCAGTGCACGTACACCACAATGTATCAAACCGAGGCCAAGGCATTATGTCGAGCACAATGCATGCGCTATGCGGAAAAAACAGAACAACAGATGGGTACAGCCGTACCTTGTCCCCAGCCGTGGAACTGGCAGCAGCGCCCGATTCCTCCTCATCGTCGTCCTGATCACCCACGAAGCAGCATTCATCACCCTCTCGACACCATGTAAAGCCAAAAAAAAAAAAAAAACTCGAAGCGGAAGCAGAACGCTAGGGGTGGGAACTTACCAGGGAAGTGAGGGGGTAGAGGAAGAGGACGGCGAGCACGGGCTGGGGCACCATGGCGAGCAGCTCGTCGTCGAGGCCGTAGACGTCGCAGAACTGCGCCTCCCCCTCGGCGACTCCCAGCCCCCACATGAACTGCGCAATACGAGCGGGAGGCGCCAACCCGCGATGACCGGTGAGTGGAAGAGGAGGAGGAAGAAGAAGAAGAAGAGAAGCGCGCGGAGAGGAAGGAGGAGAAGGGAAACCCTAGCGATGGACGCGAAGGGCGGGCGGAGGAGGAGAGACGCTCACCTGGTTCATGACGTCGGGGTTTGACTCGAGAGGGATCCACCGCTTCCCCATCTTCTCGGCGCGCGGCGAGGAGCTGAGGAGGAGGAGGAGGAAGAGCTTGGCGAGAGATGGGAGGAGACTAGGAGGAGGCAAGGCGGCGAATGGGGGGGAAGGGGTGGGGGAGGTGTGGGTGGGCGCCGTTTTCTTTCGGCGTGGTGAACCGGATGCGCGAGTGGCGTGCGCTGTACGCCTGCTGGTGTATGCGGCGCACGAGCTGGTGCTGGCGTGCCGGCTGAGACGTCCGGATGGGTCGGTATCTTTTCGAAACATTTTTTTAAAAGTGAACTTCACAAAACTTAATCTAACTTACACAAAATCATATGATTTTGACTTGTAGCACTGATATATAACTTCTAGTATTAGTACTAGTAATATATCCATGCTAACGCTACCGTACCATTCAATAATGCAAATTAAACCATTAGAAGAATATATATGCTTTAATGATCAAACATAAAACAATATAACAACATAAGTTTAATTTTAATAGAGAACTATTGAGTAAGTTATAATATTGTTAATTATATAGCCATGCGAGTCTTTCAAAACCATGTAAATCCAAATGTATAAGTTCACAATCAGTCACTAGACAAAATCCAACCTCTAACGTTTGATCTATACCTCGTTTAAATTATAATTTATTATTTGCTATCAAGTTCACTAATTTTCTTATAAACCATAAAAATTAGCCATTCCTATACACCTACCACAGAACAGAATTTTCCTTCTATTTTCTCCCGTTCACATGATATAGTAACCATTAGGAGTAGAAACACTGTGCTTCTTTTTGCAAATTGACAAATCCATATATTTCTCTTCCCAACGAAGGCTCTGGCATACTACGATTAAAGCAACGCTTGTGTCAGCTACCCTTCTGCTGATCCAGCTTCGACAATCAACCCAGTGCTTGTGTCAGTTACCCTTCTGCCAATCCCTCCTAGCTTTTGACAAGAAAAAACAATTTTGCAAATCAAAACCAATGTTGAAATTGAATCATCCGAACAATAAAAACCCTGAAGTACGTAAACAGTGGATATACAATAAATAAATATGTTTAATTCTCTGATCCCATACTTCCTATTTTGATATATCAATAAAGTACATTTGATGACTTGAAATTTAGATCATCATATACTGCTATACATGTGGCAAATTTAAAAAAGAATCATTAAAAGATCAAATTCTGATTTTGGAGATCTAAACAAATGTATAAGCACACATAAATGTTGAATTATCTGAAATGTCCTTCAAAGAAAAGATGCTCCTAACAGTTGAAGCAATCACTGGGCACTCATTGAAAGGGTAATTAGCTGGGTAAATTGGATCTAAATAGTAATGCAACTTGCATCTGAATATAAATTGAATCTGAATTTTCTCCCATAGTCCAGATCAGCAATTTGGAAAAAGAACAAGAAAGGTGATATTCTAATTCTATACAATGAAGACATTTAACATCTCAAAGTTCTCTAATCTCAAAATTAAGACAATACTACACTACATTCAGTATTGAAGTTCCAGACCATTGAAAAAGTAATGTGTGAATATAAGCAGCTACATTGTGGATGGTTTTGAAGATATAAAAGCAAATATAGATTCAGTAGGAACCCAACAGTATATTCAGATGAGAATGAAACTTTTATAGGGAAAATGGACAAGTTCTTATAATTATAATTATGCCATCGATATGTTAGGACACCACATGAGGCTAACTCCCATGTCAATGAGCATGTTAGCTCCCCTAAAAAAATATGCAAAAAAGAAGGTACATTTGTTCTCAGCAGCAACTTTCTACACAAACAATATTTGTAACCATTCGATAGTTGTCACATTCTTATAGAAATTCTGTATTTTCAGACAATGCTCTTGATAGCTTCCTTATGAACAATTTAAGTTCCTCAATTCAGGCATGTAATTCGATAAGCATTTGTTGAAAATTTAACTTTCTCAGGGGACATAATTCAGGCATGTATTTGACAAGCATTTGCTGAAAATTTAACCTTCTCAGGGGGCATGCAAACTCAGTTCGTACCTCCATTCGGTTTTCACTGATTTCCTAAAGTTGTAAAGCATGCAAAAATTACGAAGAGAGGATGGGAGAATTAGCTTACCTCTTAAGCGTTTGATCTGTAGCCACAAGAAGGAACTCATTGCACATCACCCACCGACTTCTTTTGGTTGGTTCTGGAATTATATTCTGAAACAAACGGCCTTTACACTGACATACCTTTTGCGTCAAAATCATGCCATATACCTTTTTCCATAAAAAATGTCTAGTGTGACAATAACTAATAATATTCAGTTATGGTCATTCCAACATGTAAGTGTACTGCATAATTGAGTTTAGACAGATTCATACATCAAATCAAATTAGCAATCACTGGATCAAGCAATATGATAATGCGCTCAGTTTAGATTGTCTTAGAAATTATGACAGCCTAGACCCTTCTACTATTAAAATGACAGATTAAGCTATGCAATGATTCATGCGTGTAGATATCAGAGGCTGAGTGAAATCAACAACTAATCTACAAAATTGTTCTCATGGTCATTTATACATTGAACAGAAAGTTGTGAAGTCTGTTGTTCTTGCCTACAAACCACCCCCTTTTGCTCGGTTAGTCTATCAACCGAACGATGAGAACCACAAACCGCCCAATCCCACATAATTGGCAGGGAGACATCCAATGGAGGACGAGAGAGAGAAAATGGATACTTTGACAAAGGGAGAAGACAATGGTGGTGGCGGCGAGAGATGAATGCATTTATTGGCACAAGTACCACATTGCAGATATACTTGTCAAATATGCAAAAGTAATAAACAAACCTATCTAGAAATCAACCAATTCATAAATATATTTGTTTCGATACTGATCCAATTATTTGGGTCACTGTAGGCTACAATAATACGAACTGCTCCCTTCATAAAAGACTGTACACATCAAATTTAGCACCATTGGTCAGACAACAACCTAACAAATCACTATGCACCAATCTATAATTCAGGATTAGATGACAAAGTAATCTGCAATATTATAACTTTGACGTGCATTTTGACAAAATTTATATTAGAGCAAAGTACCTGAAGGACATATTAGTATTCTTCTAAATATTAAATCACAACATGAGGTACAAAACAACATGATTGGTGATTTGCAATCAGAAAAACCAATGATGCGAATTAGGAAAAAAATGTGCCAATCTGCTAAGCTAACATATATCAAGTAATGCAAGTTTTAGTTGATCATCATGGCAGAAAAACAATCGTTGGAGCTACTCCGCCTAGCCTCAACTGAAAAGCAAATTTGAGAAGTTTCATCTATATTGCAGAAAGCCACAAACTCATATATGTTAAACTTGATTTACACTGCATAATATATCATAGATATTTTTGGAGTGCAAAATATGGATATCACTTTCTATTTTGATCATATTTTGACATGAGAAAGTGAGGACAACTAAACTTCCACCAGGATTCTTTTTTTTTTTACAATGGGCCTCGTATCACTTGTTTTTTTTCGCTAGACAGGGCCATCGTATAACATCAGGAGAACAGTCTATTTTATGTGTGGAACAAATTATGACCTACAAAATTCAGAAAGGCATTTACAAAGAAAAACAAGCTAGCACAGCTGCCACCGGCCTGCCAAGCTGCTGCCAACCATCCAGGTGGTTGAGCATAATCCAGGAGGTACTCTGAAACAACCAATTTGCTTGATTAGATAATAGTTAAGCATCTAAATCTGCTTCCTGCAGAACATATCCTTCTAAATCAAAACAGTTTATTGGATATCTTACAACAAAAGTCTGGCACCACCTATATTCATATTATAGTTCTAAAAAAACATAATAGATGGTCAATAGTGCTAAATAGTAAGTACACTACCAATCAGATGACAATCAGGACACTATGGCTGCAAACCTGTACAAGTAATTTTACCATTAATGGACAACTTCAATTTGGCTCCTAGCTAGAACTAATTGTAATTATACATGCTCTAATTTTACTACACTTCAGCTTTCTAAATAACAATAGTAAGGAGATTTTACTACAAAATACACTAGCGATTAAGTACAAGGCCTTATCTAACTGTGATCCTTGTAAGCGTTGTCTACTGTCCACAAATCGTATAGAGAAATGCATCTTTTCTGCAATATGTATGATATATGATATGTGATATCAGGTGAAGAGGCAAGGATAACAAAGGTGACCTGCCTTATTGTGCATGAGAATCCTAACAATTGCAACACCTATGCTCAGAATTTCTACTACATGACTAAATAAAATCATCGATACTCTAGTAGACTGATAAGGAAGAAACACCTGATGAATGGACAGTCAATATATGTGTTTATTAGTTGGCATATCAGTGTAACATTAGTCTGCACGGATCTAAATGTTACTTTCAGAAGATAAATAAATAATTTGCAATCAGTGCTCAAACTTAACTACCAAACATGCAAATGCTACCACTCTTCTTCAAGCACACCTTCCACTGCACGCCCGGTGCCACTGTCGAGCTCCCATCACCACCGCAACTGTCGCTGCATCCGTTGGCTCTGTTGGACTGTGTACTTCCTGTTGAGAATTCCCAAAAAACCAACCACTCAGTCCATATCATCCAACAACAAACAAGATCATCGGCTCATCACACAAAATTAACAAAGCCATCCGATTTTTTTTCTATTACGGACTGCAGCTAGCATCAACAGCCAAAAATCAACTCCATAGACAAACCTTTTTTTTCTATTACAGACTGCAACTAGCATCAAACCATCAACAACCAATAAATCAATCAGCACAGAGCAAGGAGAAGATCAGCAAGCTCGCTGGGGACGGCATCACAGGGCCTTGACGACGGAAGATCGTTGACGGATGTCTGCGCAGGGCAGCGGTGGAGCTTGAGGCGGAGGGGACAGCCATGGCAGGGCGAGACCGGTGAGGCGAAACCATCAACAACATAGGGCGTTGACGACGGAGGATCATCCGCGGATGTTTGCGCGGGACGGTAGTGGAGCTTGAGGCGGAGGGGACAGCCGTGGCGGGGCGAGACCCGTGAGGCGGGCGACGTTGAACCGGCGGCGGAGATCGGCGGCTGCGCGGAGGAGACAACAGATCGTGGCGGGCTGGCGGCAGAGATCGGTGGCGCCAGGGATGTGGGTGACCAAGTTTTCGGCGACTGAGCGGGGTGAAGAATGGAGTCCTCGCGGAGGATGCGCGCACTTGCGCCTGATTTCATGGAGTGAATCCCGGCTGCATCATTGCAGTGGAAGGGGGTATGCCAGGGGGATTAGGGTTTGGAAGAGGAGGGGGCGGTGAGGGGAAGAAGCGGATTGACGACGGCGGTGGCTCGGCATCAAGGGGGAGGCGCCGCGGCGGATTGCGGAGGGAGGTTAGGTGGCGCGATTCGGGTGGGGAGGGAGGGAGATGCACGATCGAGAGGGAGGTGTGGCGCCGTCGGATCGACCTCATCAGTTGATTTTTGATCGTTTGATGTGTCACACGATGAATGAGTAAAACAACTCGTTGAAATATAGGGTAGATAGTTCCGAAGTTTCACGAAACTACATCGTTCACTATTTTAGCATATTCGTGTATCCAAATTTAGAAAAACAAGTATAACATTTACATGATGAATAAAATCCTCATAAATTTGGAATGTGATTATATAATTTAAAAATGTGTTAGATCGAAGTTAAAATGATCACAACTTAAATTCGTGGATTTTATAAAATTTATTGTTTTTTCTGTTTTTTCCCCAGTCCAAACGGAGCCTTAACGGGCCGACACCGGCACCCTCGTCCCCGGCAGGCTCTTCTCTATGGGCCTACACCAAGCCACGTTGCGCGGCCTAAATCCCTCTCTTTGGTCTAGCCCACAAGGCCGCCGCCGCCGCTGCCGCTGCCGCTGCCGCTGCAGCTGCCGCACGCGTCGGCCCGTGGCGGAGACCGGCGTCCGCACGTTTCGGTCGCTGCTCCCCTCCCCTCTGCCTCTGCAGCGAGCTTGCCCCCCGCCGCGCTTCCACCACCTCGCGGAAGCGAATTCCCGTGGTCCACGCCGCCGGCCGCGTGGGGATTGTCGTGATCTCTGCGCGGTAGCTCCCCCTCGCCGCTCCCGTTGTTGTCTGAGCCTCGTTGCTCCCCCCCGTGGAACCCTAGATCGCCGGAGCAACGGGGCTTTTGCTGGTCCGCGAGCTTGCTGTCTGTTACACTGTCCATGGCCTCCCCTCCGCCGGAGGCCAGGGCAGACGCCGGAGCCTCTTCTAGTAGCGGTATCGATCAGCTCCTTTTCCCGCTTAGCTGTAGAGAGATGCTGCGTGTGATTAGTTTGGGGGGATCAGCCGTTTGGCCTATCAGCATGATTATGCTCTCTTTATATGCTTTCTGTTTGTTGATTAAGTTCAGTATAGGACTACATGTGCTTACTTTTCTCATATCGTGTGCTGTTAGCGTCCTGAGCTAGTGATTCATCGCATTTGTACTCTTGCCGCCTGCTGCGTGTTGGGGACCTGCTAGGTTAATTGTTCACTAACAGCTAGTAGCAGCATGAAAACACTCTCGTGCTTCCCTGTTGCTAAGCGATCTTTCTTGACTCAATAAGCGAAAGTCATGTCTTGGTTGCTAGGGCATGTTTGGTTGTTTGCTGATTTGGGCTATAGCTCGCCGAGGCAAACCGAAGCGAACCTTTCCTTGGAAAGCTATTTGGTTGGTTTGCTTTGCACACTAGCTTTTCGCTCAGTTTTGCATAAAATGTGTGCGCAAGACGAGCTTGCCATCAAAGGCGAGCAAAATCGGCTCTCCCCGGTGAGCTAGTTTTTTCTTGCACGGTATGGCTAGCTTACCACCATAAGCTAGATTTTTTTACTGCTGCAAATGCCTCTCCTCACTGGGCAAGGCTAGGATAGCCCTTGCCTTAGATTCAAACGAGCACTTGCTGTCTTGTGTCATCTTGTTCAAGTAGCCATGCACTGAATTCTGTTGGTACCCTGGTAGAGGTGACCAGATTGTGGAGAGGGGTCAATATTTAGAAAGGAATTTATTTGGTGCTAAACTTACCCAAAAATAGATGCCCTTTTACAATACATTCGATCAAACCTTAAAAACCTTGTCCACCAATAATAACCAAGAATAGATTTGTTATGTGAAAACTGCATATGATTAAAAAAAATTGTTCCATAAACTGCATATGTTTTGTCAGCGTTTGCACACCTGTGTGCTTTGAGTTGGTCTCTTGTTTTCTTTGCTTTTTAAAACTTGATGTCCATTTTACTTGCAGGTTTCTGTTCCTATGGACTTCACATATCATAGCTTTTGAATAATGCGATCATCCCATTTTTTTGTTGAGAGTACATGAATAATCTCCAGTTTTGCATTTCAGGTACTTCACCCCAGAATAGCAGTGATGTGTCAAAATCTATAGTTGGTCAGGTGCAAGCAGAACAGCAGGAAGGAAATGGCCAGGCAAACCAACAAGCAGTGCAGCAACATGTGATTTTAGCAGGCCAGTTGTCTCAACCAAAATCGTTAACTGAAGGTTTGGAAAATAATATGCCTACCCAATTAGCAAAATGCAATCACCAGCCAGAACAAGAACCACCACATTCTGAAAACCATCTGAAACAGGCAGAGCCAAACAACTTCCAGTTCGCTGAAAAGGAAACAGGCTATGCTGGTCTACAGAATTTCACAGGCCCCAAGGTGGATGTGGGTCAGACTTCAGGAGAGCAGCAGCATGTAAAACAGATGGTCGGTCAGCAAGCACCACCTGGTGCACAGGACGCAAGGAAGCGGGGATACCAGCCGTCTATACCATTTAATATGTTGATTCCAATCCTACAAGCTCATCTTGACAGAGACAAGGACATGCAGCTTCAAACTGTGTGGGCAAAACTTAGGGTGCGCTTTTGTCTCACTCTGTTGTTAGTTAATTTGATTGGTTAGGGAAACTACACAGCCTTGTTGAGGCGAAGTGGGGAGCAAAGTTAACCTGCTTGGCACATCTATTAATTTGTTCAGAGTTATATATCCTCTATGTTGTTAATATCGTTGTTAGACTTCTAAAATTTGTTGCTAAAACTAGGACTTAGGGCTTGTTTGGTTTGTGGCCAAACCCAACCAAGCCAAAAAAAAAGGCATCTATTTGGTTTGTGGCCAAAAAATTGGCATTGCCAAATTATTTGGCTTAGTACAATTCATAAATGCAACTTTGGTAGTAAACCAAACAAAAGCCTAGCCAATTATTGCCAAAATTTTTGGCAATGCCAATTCTTGCCATTGCCAAAAAAATTGATAAGGTTACAGGTGGCAATGAACCAAACAAGCCCTTAAACATAACAGACTTTCTGGATCATTAAGGAAGATGCACAAGGTACTTTCTTTTTAATCCATTTGAATAAAAGAGGCCTGGGATCATGTTGGGGGGGGGGGGTTGAGATTTTGCAGTAATGCTAGATTCTGACACTCCTCAGTACATGTTTTTTTATCTGAAAAGGGAGGAACATGATGAGTCCAAAGAATTGTTTTTTCTTGCTACAAATTATACAGATTGCTGACCTTATGGAGTTAGCAGATAAATGAATGCTAGCAAAGACGCCTCATCATTGAAAATGGAGTTTGCACCATTTCCACTGAAATGAAACTAACTCAGCTGTACCATTCTATGTTTGTAGCGTAATGAAGTTCATAAAGATGATTTCTTGAGAGTTATCAGGAACATCGTTGGAGATCAAATGCTCAAGCAAGCAGCCCATAAAGTTTTTGCACAGGTGAACGAATTGTGTTAACTTCATTGCTGTCATTTATTTCCCTGATAACTGTTTAATAAATATCGATCAAGTTTGATGGAAGTGAAATCACTCTTAATTGCCATGTTGGACAAGAGATCACTGAGTAGGAAATATCTTATACCAACAATTCTTTATGTAATTTGTTTTCAGATGCAAGCCCAGGCACAGAGAAGTGGCCAGGCAAATGCAAATCAGCAGGCTAATGCAAATCAGTATTCTTTACAATCCCAAGTATCTTCCAGCGGTTCGGCTCAATTACATGATCAGCAAGTTCACATGTCCACCACACCTAATCAGGGCCAAAAAAACCAAGCATTGTCTTCATCCCAAACCTTTGTGCCATCTGGCACTCAGGTACAGAGCAGTATGACTGCTCATGATAATTCCATCCAACTGCCAGATGCAAAGGGAATGCATGCTATGCCGAACCGACCTCCTGTTATGAACTCAGCAATTTCTGCACAAACAATGAACAAACAGCAGCAACCGACACAAGTCCAGCAAGCCTCACAGCAAATATATGGAACAACTAATCGCCCTGACCAGCCATACACTAGGCCAATCGGTGGTTCAACACCTCTTAGATCACTGAGTTCAGAATCAGAAATAAGGCCTTCCTTGCATCCTGCAAAAATGGGGACTCTTCCTTCTCATCCAATGACACAACAAAATGCACCTGCGCAGCAAATGCAACAGAACAAGGATGTGAAGACTAATGCTTCTAATCCAAGGAGTAATGCAAAACAAGATTCGGGAACAGGTAAGGCTCGTGCAGTTGGCACTGGAGGTTCTTCAACGAAATCGCAAGGGAAGCAGGTAATTCAATTCCTGCATCATCTCACCTATCTGTCCTACGATATATTCAAATCAAATTTCCAGATTCATATGCAACCCAATTCCTCGATCCATCTAAATAGTCTGAATTATTAATAATTTTCATTTATGCAATTCCCCATGTTACAAAGGGATAGTTACATGCATAAACAAATCCTACAAGTTTATTTGCATTCCATCACAATTAGTTTTTGTTGGACTCAACACAATTAATTTTGATGAACGCCATAATAAACGGAAAGGATTAATGTTAGTGAGATCTGATGTCATAATTCTTCAGGTAGAAGATTGATCAAACTTACCTAGGATAGCCTGCACTTGATTGTATCAATATCTTGGAGGAATGGAAGTATGTAGTACCAAAACAGAGAACCTCCACTGTTTTGAAGTTTTAATTTTTGCTATTACACTAAGTTGCATACAAATTCACTCAGTAATCGCACTTTCTATTTGCTCATATCACCACTCCTATCATTTTGAGAATGTGGTCTGATAATCTGTAGTACATCCTGCTGTTACATGCAGGATTATTTCATTGTTATCAAGGTGTTTACTAAGTAGTGGCCACTTGCGCCACCATCTGACACCTCACCTGGGTCCCTGTGTCTGGACAGGGCCTTAACACCTGACACGAAAAATAGGGGATGGGGAATTGGTTCATTGGAGAGGGCTAAACATTAGCCACAACTTTTGGACTCTTTGTTTTTCTGCCATTTCTCTCTTAATCTATTTCATCTCCAGTTTCCTCTACTTGCTGCTGCATCCTGGTCAATCAGGTGATGGCATGCTTGAGTGCCTTTTTTTTTTTTTGTGAAGGCCTTATTTCTGAGGAGTAACATGTGATTTAGTCAGAAAATGGCTGAAAGTGTATTTGGTTGATTTCCAGTTGTATGGCTATGCAAGCATACTTCAATAGGTCCACAGCAACCATGAAACTATTATATGCCTCCTCACATGTAGCTGTACGTATAATAATCTGACTGGACTGTCAGGGCCCCCCTAACGCTTCCACACCACCCGCTGCAAGGAGTAACAAGAAAACTGCTGGGCAGAAGAAGTCATTGGAAACATCAGGCTCTACACCACCCCCTCCTAGGTTTTTGTAGTTCATTTCACCCCATATGCTCTTTTATTAGCAGATTATTCAGCACGTTCAATTTTTGGATAATTCTAAGGTGATTTCCTTTTTTGTCACTAGCAAAAAGCAGAAGACTTCTGGAACCTTCCAAGAACAAAGCATCGATCAACTTAATGATGTCACGGCTGTTAGTGGTGTTAATCTTAGGGTACGCATCTCCCTCTATGTTGCTCATTTGATTTTTGTTTTATTTTTGTATATCCTCTTTATATTCCATCACTGTTTTACTTTAACAGGAAGAAGAAGAACAGCTATTCTCTGCCCCAAAGGAAGAGAGCTGGGCCTCAGAAGAAGCAAGGAGAATTGCACAGGAAGAAGATGAAAAACTTTTTCTGCAGAAAGGCCCACTTCTGAAGAAACTAGCAGCAATTGGTTAGGACCTTGGAATTTCATATTGACACTGTAAAACCATATTACAAAGCAATATATACTATTGAAGCAATACTAACTGATGAAACGTTTTTCACAGTTCCTAAATGCAATTTGAAGAACATTGGTGGTGATGTTCAGCACTGTTTATCAATGGTGAGCTATTCATACGATTGTCCTTAAGAATATTTTTGGAGTAATGCAGTATATCTAACATAAATGCCTTCAGTGTGTGGAGGAGCGATTGCGAAGATTTATCAGTACCCTCATAAGAGTTTCAAAGCAGGTCCGTTATTTTTACACAGCATTCAATTACTAAATTTATGGTATTGTTGTTATTTTGATGTACTAACCATGATTTTCTTATTGCTAGAGAATTGACACGGAAAAGTCTGGCCATCGACTAGTTATAACATCAGATGTTGGCCGGCAAATTTTGCGGATGAACCAGAAAGCTAAGGAAGAATGGGATAAAAAACAAGCAGAGGAAACAGACAAGAACAAGAAACAAAATGAGGTGTTCCATAATATCTATTTTATTTGCTTATGTACAATTTTGCATGGCATGCTTGTTCCGTTGAGCTATCATTTTATTACTATGGCACATCATCTTCTGTTATTTATCACTACCTTTATGCTGTCCTAAGTCAAAATTATTATTTGTTGTTCTTTCATTCATTTTTATACTGAAATATCTAAACACCTCTCTCTTTGTCTCTCAGACACATACATGCATACCTACCCCGGACACATCCCACACTCTCCTGTACAACTTATCAATTGCTCTTTATATTTTGGTTAGTTTCCCAAAGGAAAACTGAATGATTTAATTAATCTATTTCTATTTTGAAATTTGACACGAAACAGAGCAAGATTGCTGAATGCATTAGATAGAATTTGACCCAATATGTTACCAGAGGATTTATTTGTTCAGTGGAAAACAGTTTGGAAGCCTCTACCGATACTAGGATGGATGGCAAACAATATCAAACCATAACTGCATTATCTGTTTATAAGGAGCTTCACATAAAAAGGGACTGTAGCAGATTTCTGTCTTCTCACTGTTGAAGATCATACATTTTTTATGGTTACAAAAGGTCCATCAAGTTGCGATGTTGCAGTTAGTCATTCTAATTAACTATATCCTTACACACAGGTTGATGGCGGTGGCACTGTGGAACTAGACAAGGAAAAGGAGGAAACCCGTCCAAAGAATGCAAAGGTAACTTTACTAATGTGATTTTTAGGTTTGGTGGCATCCCTTGTTTTCCTAATATGCTTGACCTCTTACAGCCCAACAAAGAAGAAGATGACAAGATGAGAACAACCGCTGCAAATGTTGCCGCCCGACAGGCTGTTGGAGGAAGTGATATGCTGTCCAAATGGCAACTGATGGCTGAACAAGCTAGACAGAAACGCGAAGGCCTTGATCTGGCTGCTTCTTCACAGCGCGGGACAGCTTCCAGGCCGCATATGGCTGGGAAAGGTCCCACAGAGCACCACGAAGCTTCGAAGAGGACCCATTCTGCAGCGTTTGGAACTGGTAAATCAGCAGTCTTGCATTTATTTATTTTCCGCCCTTTCATATTATTCTAGAAAATGCTGCAACTTCAGTATCCATGTCATATTGCTATTGCAGGAGGCATGAACAGGCAAGGCAGGGGTCCATTTGCAGCGTCTCATCCAAAAGGACCACAAAGAACTATTTCTGTGAAGGATGTAATATGTGTCCTTGAGAGGGAACCTCAGATGACGAAATCGCGGCTGATATATCGGCTCTATGAGCGGTTGCCTGGAGATTCCACCAGAGATTAGTCTTGAATCGTCATTTATTTGGTGTATGTATGCACATTTGTGTAACAATGTCAAGCCATAACTTATTCCTCTACTCCTTTCATTTCCTCTGGTTTGGAGTGGAGGGGGGACAAAAACTAAGGAGTGTAACAAGCTAGCTGACATGGTACTCTTAAAGTATGAACACATAAGATGTACTTCCAAACAAAATGGTCATGTAAAGATTATCACAGTGCAACAGATGGCAAGATTGCCCATTGCTGCCTGCTGGTGCACGCGCTTGCTCATTGTTGTGTTATAATTCAGTGAGATAATTTGGAGAAATCCATTGTTCTGATATATTTCTTTCCCTGGTTCCCAAAGTGTTAGATACATTGCGCACTAAAATCGCGCCAAATCCAACACTGGTTACATTGATCCAGGAAGGAACACTACATGCAAAACTACAATGGGACACCACACCTAAAATGCACACACTAGTGAGACTGGGCATTCAGCAATTCATTCATGATCTAAAAGAATTCGAAGTCGAGGTATTTCCCGCCGGACTTCACCTCGGCGCCGACCATCCTCTTGCCGCCGTCGCCGCTCGCCACCGGCTCGGCCACGCCGTACTTGGCCGGCAGCTCGGCCTCGACATGCCTGGGCACCTCGGGAGGCGTGCTGCACCGGATGAGCGCCCAGTTGACGCCCTCGAAGAAGGGGTGCTGCTTGATCTCGGCGGCGCCCCGCTTCACGCCGAGCCGCTGCTGTGGCTCCTTCACCAGGAGGCCCCTGATGAGGTCCCTCCCAGCGTAGCTCGTCGGCGGCGACTCCGGGAACCGCAGCTGCTGGCCGACCACGTTGAACAGCGTGGCGCGGTTGCCCGACCCCTTGAACGGCGTCTTGCCGTAGAGGAGCTCGTGGAGGAAGATGCCGAACGTCCACCAGTCCACGGCACTGCCGTGGCCTTCCCCCTTGATGATCTCCGGCGCCAGATACTCGTGCGTCCCCACAAAGGACATTGACCGCGCCGATGTCGGCTCGGCGACGAGCTCCGGCAGGGCGGCGCTGCCCTGCCCCAGCTCGGATCTCAGCTTCCGGCCCTGCTTCTTGCTCCTCTGGCCGAACAGCTTGGGCATGAAGCACGCCGGCTGGATGCACACCGAAGAAGGCTCTATGCAAGCAGGCTGCACGCAGAACGAACCGCCGGCTCTCCTGGGATCAGAGTCCGACGCCGACGCTCTGATGAGCGTCGGCGACACCACGCACCGCAGCGAGAGGTCGAAGTCGGAGAGCATGATGTGGCCGTCATCGCGCACCAGGACGTTCTCCGGCTTCAGGTCCCGGTAGACGACGCCCAGCATGTGCAGGTACTCCAGAGCTAGCAGCACCTCAGCGGCGTAAAACCTGATCAGTTGCACACTCCAATTCCATCAGTACTTCAACTAGCAGACAGTACTATGGGATGGTTAAAGATGGCAAGAATCAGAGTACTATATGCTAAGCATTATTACTAGCAGTTATTGCAAGTTTGCAACACAAGAAGTTACCAACCCACTGTAAACCCAGCAGAAAAACACAGTTGTGCATTCTAAATTGTCATGCCATTGGATGCCATAACTATACTGCATGTACTATCGAGTATGTCCCAATCAGTGCAGATTGATGTATAAGCATCAGGGGCCATGTGTTCATAAATACTGTAGTACTGTACTCCATGGCTGTTAGTCTGGAGAAAATATTTCAGCTGGCCAATTTCTCAAATATCCATCACTAAAAAGACAATTAATAGTTCGAGAAAATTAATGTATCATGGGTACTACTATTGTTAAGATGGCATTGAATTTGAATACTAACATTAAAGGAGTGCTAACTAACATGTCAAGATAAATGGCATAGAAGGCAATGGTAGGCAGAAAAATATACTCTGATCATAAGCAAATTGCCCAAGAAATTCACCTTGCTGCATACTCAGAGAAGTGCTTCCGTGGCTGCCGTTGCCGCAGTGTGTGCAGATCACCACCCGGACAGAATTCCATGACCAGACATGAGAACCTATCAGTCTCAAAGTGTGTGTACAGAGTTGGAAGGAATGGGTGATCCAAAAGCTGCAGAATTTCCCTTTCAGTTTGAGCTCGGTTCAACTTCTTTCGGCTTGCTAAGGACGCCTTGTCCATTACTTTCATCGCAAAGTAGCACCTTGTCCCGCTCAACTCTGAGAGGTAGACACTGCCAATGTCGCCACAGCCAAGACGCTTGAGCAATCTAAAATGGCTCATCCCAAGCACATTGCCCCGACCTCGGACAGCTAGAATAGCCCTCCATCTAGGATCATTGCCCTTGTGAGGCTTGTTAGCACTTCCTGTGATGTTACTCCAGTTGCTGTCATCACTAATGCCACTACTCTCACTCGCTCGACTCATGCTGGTCTTTGTGCTCTCCATTGAGTTGCCCCGGGCGCTACCCTTTGTGCTATCACATGTCTTCTCCACGGTAAGGATGGATTCACTAGTTAGAACTCCACTTCTAAATGTGCTTGTGGAGCTTCCCCTGATGCTTGTGGCAGCGACCGCACCAGTGCTGTCACTGCTACTGTGTGGGCTGACATTGCCACTGGGAGGGAAGGAGGCATCCCAGACGCAGTCCTTCTCCTCTGAGGCCTGGGTTGAGGACACGGCTTCAACAGCATCTGGTGCTACCACAGCACTGTGCGCCTTCCTCTCTTCAACCAAACCATTGACATTACCTGTGCCAACAATCACATCCGGCTTTGCATCCATGACATGGACTGAGAGGTCCTCCATAGACGCTCCTTTGATCGATAGGCCTTGCATCAAGCACTCAGGCGGCTCAGGCTTCTCCTCGTCGATTGCGACATACACCGTGCTCATAAGATCCACATCAATTGGCTCCGGAGGGTGGCTCACCCCGGAGAATGAACTCCGGCCACCCTCATCTGATGACTCCTCACTCCGAAAACTCTCCTCGCCTTCTGCCAACTGATCCTTCTCATACTGCTCTTGTGAGGTTCCCCCCTTCCTTGATGGATTCAGCACAACTGATTTGAGCAACTCCACATTATTTGGCAGCTGAGCAGCGGCCACCAAAGGGCCCTTTGGCTCCACAATCTTATCAGCTACCTCCATCATCCAACTTTAGCATCACCAGCGCTCAACCACTGAGGTGATTACTCTCCCAAAATAATGAAATTGAAGCAGTTCTGAGTATTAAAAGATTCTTAGAAATAAGCAAGCTCCAGGAAGTAGGGACGCAGGCAACCAACCAAATTACAATTTGAAGAACCTGAAGCAACCTGCAACTTGTCTGCAATTGAAAAGATTCCAGCCACCAATAATCAACAGCCTACTCTCGTACAATTATTGGTGCTAAAGAGGGCAAATGTTGAAATGTAGGAGACTGGAGCACTCAGTTCTGCAGAGACATGCACAATAATCAGCTCAATGCGCCAAATTGGACATGGATTTGTGAACGGAACTCCAATCCACTGGAACTAGACCAAAGTTCATCGAATCCTAAAATCCTAAAGCAAAAACTAACCCCATTTAAGATCTTCGCCCACATAAACGAAGAGCAAAGATTGCTACTACCTTCCCAAGAAACCTGAACGAGTCTGACCAAGAGGAAGAAATTGGACGGCAAAAAAAAAAAAAAAAAAAAACTCACCTTGGAAAACTCAAGATGGAGATCCCGGAGCGGCTTGAGCTCAGTTCCTTCTCTCTCTCTCTCTCCCAGCCATTCTCCAGCGTCGCCTTCCCCCTGATATACTGCTAGTTCCCGAGCAACCTCACCTCCCAGGCTCCCACTCGCACCACGTACTTCCCAACCGCTTGATTTGAGGAGATCGAAGTGGAGAAGGGAAAGCAAACGCGAGTCGTGGAACGGTGGAGCCGAGGAACTGAGAAGTGGGAGGTGTGGCTTGTGGGGGCAAAACAACAAAATTTAAAGGAAATAAAAATACTTAGCGAGGAACAAAATGGAAAAGGCTACTTCTGTATCACGAGAGAGTGAGAGAAACAGTGATAAAAACCTGAGGTCTTTTTCAACGTGGGAGTTTCTCTCTTTTTTTTTCCATTGGAATTGGTTTTTCTCTGATATGGGACACAATTTTATCACGTGCTATCTTTCGCTATTACTTGCTACCTATGTATCATATTATAAATCATTTTATTTTTTAAAATCAATTTTTTAGTTTTAATTATGTTTATAGAAAAATATAATATTTTTAACATAAAACAAAGATACCAAAATATATTTAATGTTAATTTAATAAAACTAATTTAAAACTATAAATGTTACTATATTTTTTATAAACTTGATTGATTTTAAAAAAATCAAAGCGAAATAGAGAGAGTAAATTATATTATGATTATTAGTGAGGAGAAAATGATATTACAACGTTTATTTATAGACTACTCCAGATTACTAGTACATTAATCGATGAAGAAGAATGCATACAAGTACTATTACTACTGGGAAGTGAACTGATAACTGCATGCTTTCCTACCGGTCAAGGACGCGGCTGGGCCCACATGCCTGGCTCTCCAGGGCCAAGGGAGCCCCACATGTCACCATCCTTTCACGGCAGCGGAAGCAACCCATTAAACGTCATGCTTTATGGCTCCAAATCGCTTTTTCTCCGAGTAATTTGCCTATCTTACATGTACTTTTGCAGTAACGCGAATGTGCTAACAAATCTGTTATCTGAGCGTACGTGTGTGTGTGTGTGTGTGTGTGTGTGTGTGTGTGTGTGTGTGTGTGTGTTGTGTTTCTAAAAAATGTTATCTCCGTGTAATACCAATAGATGTGCTGATGTGGCATTTGACTGCGTGCTACTGATGACGTGTTAGCTCACACTAGTATTACTACACCCGAACTGACCTGATTAGAATGCAACATTCCAAAAGGCAGCTTGTAGTGCAATAGTAATAGATATAGCCCCTGAAACTGAACACCATTACATCTGCTCGGAACTGATTGAGCTGAATGGTATACAGTGCCAGATGCCATGCAGATTACTACTGCATAATCCTCCTGTACATCGGTCTCAGGTCTACACCACGCACAGCTGAAAGCCTGAAAGTGTTGCAGCAGCAAGCAGGGCTTCCGGTTTGCAGCTTTCATATCTTTCGGTAAAACCACCGGAGGATTTCTGCACGCATCCTTCTGAGTTCTGAGCATCTGATAGTTTGATCCTAGCTCATGGCTCTAGGAAAGCATCACGCAATCTTGTCAAGGAGCAGAGAAATCTTAGGGCGTGTCATGATCAAGGGAGGAGGTCAGGAGGAGGATCACAAGGTAGAATGATGATGATTAACCCGGCATCTGCTGCTGAAGATCCTAATACTAGTACTGACTATCAGCTGGACCCCTATTATATCAGACCAAAACTGTTAACCATCGGGATTACCCCTGCAGAAGCAATAATCAATCGATTGCCCCATGCTAGCAGGGCCACTCACTCACTCACTCACTCTCACTCTCTCTTGAGCCTGACAGGTTCTTGACATGAAGAACATGGCGTGTGTTTCTGGCTGCTGCTCCCTGGCCATGCCATGATCCATAGCCATTGGAATCGGGGAAAGTTGCAGCTGAGACCAAGAGCTTCTGGTCTCCGTCCGTCCGTCCATCGCGCTCATCAGTGGCATGAGTGGAACGGAATGATGCCTGGTTGCTTCGGCCAGATCAAAGCATGTGAGAATCTGAAGGCTGTGTGGGGGACTCGTCTCTTCGCTTTGCTTTACCAGCCACCGCCATGAGAGAGAGAAGGGCTCAAGACTTGCATGCTTGGTGTGTTTTGCCTTCCAAAGCTCATCAGTCATCATGGCCGACTTGCATGGCAGACAGGCCTGGCAGTCTCTCGAACAGGACATTCATATTCTTTGATCATTTTTGCTTTGCCTGTTTTTAGCCAGGCATTTTTGTGTTCGTTTTGTTGTTTTCCCTGTTATTTGGGGCTTGTAGTTAAACTAATCGATTATACTCCTTGACCAATTAACTTGACGCCTGCTTAGAGCTCTCCCTGATACTTCTCTCTTTAATCTGTTTCACATGTTTGTTCATTGTCTGATTTGTATCTGAAAGTGTCATTGTACAGTGTTTGTTCAGTGACCGAGGAGATCAAGAGCGTACCTGTTACAATGTGTTCACTGCGCACACTAGTCCCTGAATCTTTACAAGAGGGGGGAAATTGATTATTTGACACCATCAGATTTAATGTTGGGAGATTTGGTATTGCTAATTATTCACTTGATTTTACCCACACCTCACATATTCTACCATTTTCTTCCTTTTTCCCTGAAATTTCAATTTGAGAAGCCTCTGATGCACTCTTCCTTTTTCACTTTGTTTCTTTGCTTTACCAAGACCAGTAATCTTTAGCTCAAGCCGGCAGAGTGAGCAGCAAGCTCTCTCCTCACGCTATGCATTTATCATCCCCATGTCCTCCCCAAAAATCAAATATTCAATATCTACATCGATCCATTAATTGTGTATGTTCTTCTCCAAGCACCTGTTTTTAATTTGTGCATTGTATGTTAGAGCTTGGAGAAAAGAAAATGAGCTTTGAAAAAGGCGCAACAAACTACTCCAATCTGTGTTAGCAGGCCTGAGTTGTAGACAAGCAAAAGGTGATGCCGGCCAATGGATTGTGCAATACTAATAAGCCGGAAGGAGGCTAACAGGTAGGCTCCTTTATGTTACCCATTAGTCGTCAAAGTGTTCTTTGTGATGCCTTTTTGTAGCCAGCAAGACAGGGTACAATGACATGACAAAACTGCAACATCTTTACAAGCCACTAATGCTTTTCAAGGGTAAATAAGGCGGTCTAAAAGTAGGCTTGCTGCAGTTTTCATATTGCAGTACAGAGAACATGTGTAGCCTTATTAACTTGATAAAATGTAGCATGAATTGGCAGGCGTATCTTGTTCTTCATACATGTATGGAGAAAGATATGAACACAGTAGAAAGTCTAGAAACACCTGCTCAGCCTTCTGGATGTGAGAAGCTCAGTTGAATGCAACTTGCAATCTTAACACCATTTGCAACCTTATTTCCCTGTGTATACAGGTTTCCTTTTCTCAGCAAATGCAGCTAGACCTTCAAGACGATCTTGAGTGTGCAGAACTTGCTCGTAGCATTCTTCTTCGACAGCCAATCCGGTGGACAGATCTACCTCCATGCCTTGATTGATGGCCTTCTTAGCCATTCTTATCGCTAACGGACCCTGAAAGAACAAATGGTGCTCAGATCATCTACGAGAACGGACAGACCAGTGATCTTGTTGAATTCAATCAGAAAGTTCATTATCATTTATAGAAGCTGCTCTATCAGATCATGAACAGCTCAAACAGATCAAATATAGCACGTTATTCATTCAGAAGCCTCTTACTTTCTGATTTATCTCCTGGGCAAGTTCAAGAGCCTTTTTATAAGCCTCCCCAGCAGGAACACAGTAGTTTACTACTCCTGCAATACAAACATACGTGTCGTAGTGATTCTTCTAAGAAGTCATATAAGCTTTTACTAAGAAATCACACCCATAGAAATAAAATGTAACAAGACTCATCTCAGAAAAAAAAGGCGTCGGGCCAACCTTACCAATGGTTGCAGCTTCTACTGCATCGAATCTACGACCAGTGAATATTAATTCCTTTGCTCTGGATTTTCCAACAATCCTAGGAAGACGCTGTGTTCCCCCAGCTCTATAGATTGTTACAAAGTGATGTTAACAGCAGAAGCACACCATTTTGCTTGAGACATTTCAAAACAAATCAAACTAGTTCCACTATGATATGCTATTCAAGTACAATAGACCAGCATAACAGACTTTTCCATTTAAATAAAAGATTAGATAGGATGCAATTTCCCAGTTTGTTATGATACACGGGGTTGCTGCACTAGAGCAAGAGACCTGTGAAAAAAAAGGAACAGGTTTGGCATGTACTAGTGGGTAGATGACTAGATTCACAAGCCAAACAATACTCCCATGTTATTTAATAAAGTGCCAGCTACATTTATAAAAATTACTTACAAAAGTAAAGCGCCATCTTGGACACATACCCAGGAATAATAGCAAGGCCAGTTTCTGGCAAGCTAAATGTTGCATTTTCCCCTGAAAACACAAGCATTGAAATGTTTGAGCTTTGGAAGTAAGGAACAAAACTAGCTTTGATAAGATGGATGGAATATGATCACTGCAGGTTGAAAGAATACCACATATACGGAGATCACAAGAAAGAGCCAATTCTAACCCACCGCCAAAAGCAGCTCCTTCAACAATGGCAATTGAAGGAATTGACAATGCCTGGTTGTGCAAGATGCATTTTGTAAGTATTCTCAACATACTCTAAAAATAGCACTTACATCAAGGCTTTAGCAAAATTTAGCTAGAATGAGAAAGATGAGCGTGCATAACTACTTACAATTTGAACCGCGAGTACCATATATTGGTTTACTAAAATCTACTAAGATACAATGGATGTAGCAAAATATATTGAATCATGCACCCAGAAGCAAACCTCAAAAGACAGGAACGTAGATCTTAGGGAATTGACAAATTCGCGAACTTCACAAGGGCTCATTAACCTCCTTTCCTGTCAACAATTTATGTACAACGGTTATGATTTTATTTATGATCAGCACAGGACAAAGGGACATAAGTACTTACAAGGCATTCAACATTTTTCTATACTATAGCTACAATGCTTTTAGTTCCATAACTGACATGAAAGTTATTTATGCCACGCGCTGTGGTGGATACTACTTATTTCAAATGCTCAATGATTCAAACAAACTTCTTCAATCAATACCATCACTACTGCACAAGGACACCTTGATTAGTTGGCGTGTACACTTGTACTTACTGACCATAGCTATCCAGTACTCCCTCCAGCCCAAAAAAAGGCAACCTAGGAGGGGATGTGACCCCTCCTAGTACAACGAATCTGGACAAACTAGGAGGGGTCACATCCCTTCCTAGGTTGCCTTTTTTTGGGATGGAAGGAGTAAGTAGTAACCTGCATTTGAACCATCCATCTCGTATGTCATAACGCATATTAGGGGACACACACACACACACACACACACACACACACACACATATATATATAGATAGATAGATAGATAGATAGATAGATAGATAGATATCTTAATAAGTTGGATCCTGCTACTGCTATTAACCCCATATTTCTAAACTTGTTGATAAAAAGGTTAAAACAATGGTGCCAATCCATTTGTTTCTCTCCATCCAATATTTTTTTGAAGGGGCTAGCTTCTCTAAGCCGTCAGAACTCATTTAAGCCTTGATTGATGTTTGAAGCTCCTGAACATGTTGAGTACGTCAATCATCAGTTTTCCAGATCCATCTTTTCAACTACTCCCTAACATCTAAAATTGGAACACTCAATTAAAACAACACATTACTCAAAATTAAACATACCATCCTTGCAAAAAAAAGAACAAAAAACATAGCAGTGAACCAATCCTTATCTACTTCCAGACTCTTCTAACAACTGCCTAGCTAGAGTTGAATATGTCACAAACAGATTAATAAGGAGCACCAAAATTGTCGAGCTTAATTTAGCAGGGAACTGATAATAATAAACCTTCAGGTCAGCGCCCGCGCAGAAAACCTTCGGGACGGAGCTCGCCAGCAGCACGACGTTCGCTGTCGCGTCAGCCTTCACCTTCTCAATCGCGCTCCGCAAACCCTGGAGCATCTCCCTCCCGATGGCGTTCCTGGCCTCCGGCCTCTCCAGCCTCATCTCCACGATCCCTGAATCCAATCCTCGCAGCTATAAAACCACGATCCCCAAGAGAGGAAGGCAAAAGAATTGACAGGAAAAGCGAGCAAAGTCACGGACCGGAGTCGGGCGCCGAGAGCTTCTGGAGGCGGACGGGATCCTGCTGGGCGAGGATTTGGAGTGCACGGGAGAAAAGGGCCAGGTGGGCGGAGGCGCAGGCGTTGTTCGCCGGCGCGCGGCGGCCGGAGACGGCGAGGATTCCCCGGAGGCTGCGCATGCTGGAGCAGCAGCGGTTGGGTCAGGATGGGAGACTGCGCTGACGAGGAGTCGTGTGAGAGTGTGTGTGTGGAAACGAGCGGAGCGTAAAAGCTCGCTAGAAGGGCGGCTCAGCTCGGTTGGAGAAACGAGCTGAAACAGCAGCTCGGCTCGGCTCATTGACGGGCTCGAGCCAGCTTGACGCTGAGCCGGTGACTAGGATGTGGCAGCGGCCCGACGGCAAAGGGTGAGGCAGGCCAGGAGGCCTTGGATCGGATGGGCCTGCAGGCCAGCCCAGGAAGGTTGGTCCGCATAGCCCAACAAGCTATCAACTCTGCTCAATCTGACAGCCACGAACCCAAGGTTTGGTTTCTTGTCTCGATTCTCGAACCTACCAGTGCCAGGCAAAGTGCAGGATCTACACAAACTTCTTTATATAGATCCTGTTTGGATTCTCTAGGGACTCCCTGAACTAAAATTAATAATAGGACTAAATTTTAGTCTCCTCCTGTTTGAATTAGGACTAAAAGAGATTAAAGATCATTAATTGCACGGTACATCTAATCCGCAAAGATAAGAATCGAATCATACAGAGGTAGTAGGTGGAAAGAAAAGATTTTAATCCCTATAAGCTCCTCCCATAGGGACTAATGAACTAATACACTTTTAATCACCCCTATTAAAAAAAACTAAAGTAGAGAGTCTAATGGATTAGTCCCTTCAACCAAAAATAACCTTACTCTCGACTAAAGTCACCGGGACGGGCAAGCTAAGATGATCACCATAACACCATGGCAGTGTACACGGATACACACTACTTTCCTGAGTATACAGGTTTCCTCCTCTCGGCGAATGCGGCTAGGCCCTCAAGGCGATCCTCCGTGTGCAGCAGCTGCTCGTAGCATTCCCCTTCGACGGCCAACGCGGACGGCATGTCTGCTGCCTGCATCCCTTGGTCAATGGCCTTCTTGGCCATTCTTATCCCTAGAGGACCCTGGAAGAAAAGAACAGGGTTCAGAAAAGGTACAGATTGGAAAAGACCTCGTATTATCACAGCACACTATATATTTGATCAAGATCTTCATATGGCCAAAATTGTGGCTTCTGTTTTATTTGAACAGTCTTGTGTTCAAAACCGACGATATGGTTCTTACTTTCTGGGTTATCTCGCGGGCAACTTCAAGGGCTTTTTCATGAGCCTCCCCTGCTGGAACGCAGTAGTTTGCTAGTCCTGCGTTTCAAACATCCAATTAAACCTCATTTGAAGAAGTGCAAGTGAAGATAATAGAAGGAAGGCGTGAAAGGGTACTCTTACCCATCATTACAGCTTCAGTTGCATTACATCTACGGCCAGTGTATATCATCTCCTTCGCTCTGGACCTTCCAACAATCCTAGGAAGACGCTGTGTCCCCCCAGCTCTACATAGTGCAGTAAAAGATGATGATTATCTTCTCAAGCTGAATCTTTTCATCTAAGTAAATCTCACACATTTTGGACTGTAATTTATTTATTTATTTTGTCAACGCAAAGAATCGTTTATATGTTGACTTTAGAGGTATTGGAACCTTGAAGCGTAATGATGAGGTCATCCTGAATCTGGAGCTAGCAATAGCACTCACAAGTGCACAACGATCGACTCGCTACAATTTTAGTGCTAACCTAAAAGAACATTAGTACATTACCCACTGAATTATTTTATTATATTTCTTCTAGTGGATCAGATTATTTTTTCATTGCCAAGCATAAGCAAATATCATTAAGACAGAAATTCTTTTCAGTAATATTTAATATGAACATTAGCTCCACTAATGATTTTTCTTTTTGAGCAAAATGAAATATTTCCTGGGTGTTGGACTTTGATGTAAGCAGATTGCATTGAGATGGGATTATGGGAAATTCTGAAGTATGAAGATCTGGCTTGTTCTAGTAGGTAAACGCACGAGGTAAGCAGTACTCCATTTAGTTTCGGATCATCTTGACAATTTCACAAGAAACCTATGTAC
Organism: Oryza punctata; assembly: GCA_000573905.2. NCBI lineage: Eukaryota > Viridiplantae > Streptophyta > Magnoliopsida > Poales > Poaceae > Oryza > Oryza punctata. The sequence continues at coordinate 31,405,370 of CM002489.2, read as the reverse complement.
AAAAGTATGGGATACTAGATGCATACCCAGGAATGATAGCAAGTCCTGTCTCTGGCAGTCCAAGAGTTGCATTTTCTCCTGGAGATGTGAACACATTATTTTAAAAAATCGAAAGAAAGGAACAATGATTATGTCCATAAGATTGGAAATATTGAATTGTTCATATACTAAGACAAAAGGAAGCACCACATATACGCAGGTCGCATGAAAGTGCCAGTTCTAGCCCACCACCCAAAGCAGCTCCTTCAATGACAGCAATTGTTGGAATAGATAGTGCCTGATATAACAAGATGCGGTATTTATGTACACAAAGAAAAATGCACCATGTATAGGATCTGAAATTAATGGGCATAGTTTTTTTTTTTAAAAAAAAGACATAAGTCCACTTGAGGGTGGACTACAAAAAGAAAACTTGTTTAAATTCTGAATAAATACAGACCTCAAAGGATGAGAATGTAGACCTCAAGGAATTAGCATATTCTCTAACTCCAGAAGAGCTCATCAGTTTCCGTTCCTGTCATGAACTGTTGCTCTGTCATCTTAGCCATGTGGATTGTAAATTTGTAAGCAACAAAAAACAACACGTGGAAACAGTTTAGCATGTTTTTGTTAACGTCATCTCATGATTTTAATATAGTCCATGGGATGGTTTTGGTTCTTTAACTGGTCTAGAGGTCAATATTTGGTTTAATGGCAGCTACTAGTATGATAAGTCTAATAAATGGTTGAGAAATCGATATCATCTGGACTGTGCAAGATGACTTATATTAACTGCTAGTAGTACCAAGTTCTAAAGCTGAAAAAGATAAGTCTGGTTAATTGCAGCTATTCCTCTCTAGAGCACAGCCCCAACTAGTCATTGACCCCAATTTTAATCCTTTTTTTAAAGCATGACATCCTCCGTTTTCTCTTATACTTCTGTTCTTTGAGATAGTGACTCCTCCATATGCTGTCCCAGGATCTCAATTATGATCTCTCATTTTCTCCATGATTCATTTTCTTCGTGACACGCCATCACAGTACTTCTTTTTAGGAACTTCGTTTTCAGCACTACACCAAGCTCATGGATCCATATTTCTTACTCCTGCAGTTTTTTTCACAGCTACTGAGCTACTCCAATGTCTTTGATCGTTCAGAATTCGCAGGTGCATCTCAACTGTTCTCACGGTCATTCTACTCAAATGGGAAACGCTCTAATCGATCTGTATTAAAATATGAAGTCTCAAAACACATTCTTGCATTTCCAAGTAGTAGAATAGATAGAGACCTTGAGATCGGCGCCTGCGCAGAAAACTCCAGGCACGGAGCTCGTGACCAGGACGACCTTCACGGTGTCGTCAGCCTCAACCTTCTCGACCACACCCCGCAGCAGCCTCATGGCTTCCCAGTTGATGGCGTTCTTGACCTCCGGACGCTCCAGCCTCAGCTCTACGATTCCTGATTCCGCCCGCAATTTAGGAACGGCAAAAAGGGAGACTTTTTAGAGCAACAATTTCAGAAAAGAGGGACTTTTCAGAAAATTTAGGCAAAGGCTAAAAGCTACTATGCTGATCCCCAGGTTAACGGAATCATCAGAAGACTAGTAGACGAGACATGAGAGGACAATCTTTAACAGTCCTTAATAGACCCTGTCTTTTGCACATCGACATTGGCTGCTATCACTGGGTTGCATCACACTGTGAAGAGATAATTGAAGGGACCTCTGCAGTAAAGACACATTGTGAATTGAGTGGCTACTGCTGGAAGGGATCAAGAAGTTGATGGCTTTGTAGCAAAGTACAGCGTATCCTGAGCCCCCCTGACCCACTTCCTTGTACTGCTCCACTGTTCCAGGGCCTCGCCGACGCCGAGTCGCCGATTCCGGCCGGGAACCGAGGAGATACAGAAGGGAGCGGGGCATCGGCGCCCGCGGGCGGTCAGCAAGTTGGTGCCACGCCGCGTCAGGAGATGGCGGCGCTGATCTGAGGATGAGAGGTAGCTGCCGCGCGGGAGGAGGCCGGCGAGTGGTGCCGACCGCCGGCGACCCGACCATCGAGCGAGCGCTCTGATGGTAACATATTTTGCAGAACAGCCCCTCCTTCCGAACGATATTAATGCAGCTGTCCAAATCACAGCCACATATTATAGGCTGCAGACTGGCAGCTGTCCTATTATTTGCAAAAAAGCCCCTATCCTTGTTTCGATGTTTTGTGACCGGAATTACGGCAATAGAACACCTAAAAAAAAGTGAAGATTTTAGAGGAGAAGAGGGCGAATTTACTGCAACCCTAAAAAAAGGTGAAGATTTTGGAGGAGAAGAAAGATAAGGGGCCTCACGAACCGCAGTTGGGTGCCGAGAGCTTGTGGAGACTGACGGGCTCCGGCGGCGCCAAGATCTGGATCGCGCGCATGAAGAGGCCATGGTGGGTGCGGGTCGCCGGAGCGCAGCGGGCGGAGGCGGCGAGGAGGCAACGCAGGCTGCGCATTCTGGAAGTGGGCGGATGGGAAGAACACGGTAATGCGCTCATGCGGACGCGATGAGTTTAATGGCTGCAGCTGGAGATACATCCAACGGTACACGTAAGACACGACACGACACATCACACATGAACAGTCACCAAGTGCATCAGCTTGGAATTGCACGAGCTGGCCCAGATTTTATATTTGATCAGGGATACATTCAACATTTTTCTCCTGTTGATGTTTCTGAAAGACGTTGATAGTGGAAGCCGAGGTTATTTGCCGGCCAAAGCTTTGATCGTTTCTACTTACTACCTTATCTTGGTAAAAAACAAAGAAGGGAAGCAGTCAATAATTTTCAGTGACAAAAGATCTTCTCTGAGTGAAAAAAAAAACAAAGAAGGGCTTAGCAGTCAATGGAGTAGTTTTCAGTGATAAAGATAATCTTTCACTTGAATTTTTTTTTGCAGTATAATAGTTTTTATGTACTGTACATGCATAGGTCAAATGACAAGGGGAAATGTTTTTCCCGCTGACACCCCTGACTAACGAAAGAATCTTGGGTCTGCTTCTACAAAAATTTACATAAGGGCCCTTGAAGAAGACGTCAATCTCGTCGTCTCACGAGGAGGGGCTCGCGACGGCGCAGTTCCCGTACGCCATGCTCCGGCCGACGTCCACCGGCGCCGATGGGTCGACGCCGAGCTCCCGGGCGCGGTTCACGTACTCCTTCTTCACGTTGCCCCTCTGCATCTGCAGCAGCCGGATCACGCTGCGCCGCGCGTCGTGCCGGAACGGGCGCCCCGTCCCCGTGAACCCGTCGATGAGGTGCAGGTAGGCCTCCAGGTCGTGCCGGCACGCCGGCCCGGCGTCCGGGCGGAGGCACGGCGAGTTCTTGCTGTCGATGCGCAGCTCCGCGCCCACGTGCTGGTACTGCTCCTTGGTGAGCGGCAGCCGCGGCGCCACGCCGGGCACCTTGGTGACCATGTCGCCGGCGTTGACGATGCGCAAGACGTTCACCTTGCCGCTCTTCTGGAGCTTGTCCACGAACGCCGCGTTCCCGACCTTCGGCCCGCCGAACGAGACCACGGCGACGGGCGGCGCGTCGGGGACGGTGGTGGCGATCTCGTCGGCGACGAGGAGCGCCAGGGCGCCGCCGAGGCTGTGGCCGACGACCGTGATGCTGAGCTCCTCGCCCTTGTACTTCTCCATGAGCCGCCGCACCTCGCCCATGACCTCCTCCGAGAGGCTCTTCACCTTCTCCCCGGCCGTCTTGTACAGGCTCCGGAACCCCCGCGCCACCTTGGGCTCCTCCTGCGCGCCGCCGCTGCCGCCTTCGCCGCTCTCGCCGTCGAGGGGCACGAGCGAGGCGCGCAGGTTCTCCGCCCACTCGAGGCAGGTGGCCGTCCCACGCAGCACGATGGCGATGTCGCGGCGGCCCATGCGGGTGACCTCCCGCTCGGACTCGCACACGGCGACGTAGCCGATCCAGTTGGACTGCTGCGTGAGCCACTCGGGGGTGTTGGGGCGCTTGGCCCACGGAGGCATGGACAGTGCCGAGGTGGCGAAGAGGCTCCGCGTGGGGCGGTAGGAGCGGTCGGGGAGCATGAGGCCCCGGTGCCTCGCCGACGCGGTGGGCAGCGAGTGGAAGGCCTGGTACGCCGCCTGGACGAAGTCGCCGTAGCGGAGGAGCTCGCGGCGGAGGTCGGAGTCGAGAGGGTCGAGGAGGCCGGCCCAGCCATCTTCCCCGTGGAGGCTGCGCCAGCGCTGCGCGATGGTGCTCCTAGGCGAGGCGCGCGGGGAGTCCGCCGAGAGGAGCTGCTGCATGTGCATGAGGCTGCGCGGCGACATGTGCTCGTCGGCGGCGGTGCGCGCCCGCATCCCGGGCATGGGCACGAAGAAGGACAGGTTGAGCGCGTTGAGTAGGCCGTGCCTGACGTTGAGCGGCTCCAGCTCCCCATCCTGCTGCTTCTGCTGCTCCTGCTTGCTCGCCGCCGCGTGGCTCGCCGGCCTCGGCACCTGCGGCGGCTTCCCGAGCACCCGGTCAAGGTTGGCGATGTGTGCCCTGGAAGCCTCCGTCGCCGCAGAAGCGGAACCACCACCCGCAGGTGCGCCGCCGGTGCCGGAGGAGGCCGACCGGATCGCCTGCGAGCTCGGGTTCAGCGGCGACTGCTCCCGCCGTGGCGCCGCCCGCTGCTGCGGCGTCGGCGAGGCATGCCGCGGCACGACACCGTGCACCTGCGCGGCGGCGGGAGACGAGGTAACCGCGGCTGCAATTGGCATCTGCTGCTTGGGTCAACGTACAAACGAACCTCAGCCGCTGCTCGTGGTGACTGCCTAAAATAACTCCAATCAAGCGAGTCGTAGTTAGTTGTGTGCGAGAGATGACTACAACACGGCCTCTCCCCGTGGTGGCTATTTTATAGCGAGTGCGGGGGAGAAGAGCTACGGAACGAGCAAGTGGTTGGCTGGATGGGGGGGAGCTTTGACGTCGCGATTCCATGGCAACGAGGGGAGCCGAGAGACGGAGTCACCCGCCTCACCTGCCCTACGTCGCGGGGGATTTGGGGGGGAAACGGAGCGCGATTTGCTGGTACCCACCGCGGTCGCGCGAGCAGGAGGGCAACCGCGGTGCGTGCGGACTTTTCCAAGTCTCCAAGCGTGTGACAGCGTGGTTTGTTTTCGTCCATCTTCCAGCCAGCCGCAGGTTCCGAGTCCAACGTTACAGCCGGTGACGCGAGTATACGCGGTGGCATGGCACCTTCACCTTGCTACTAAGTTTCCGTTTTATAATATAACAGATTTTTATCTGTTCTACTAATCCTAATATAAGAATTTTTGTTATACTACTTATTGCATCTATCAACTCCAATTCAAATTTATATTTATTTTAACCCCCAACTATCCACTTACCACAACCAAAATCACATTTAATAGAGGTATTATAGTCTTTTCTTTTCATCCTTAATCTTATCCAAAAGAGAATAATTCTTTATATTATGGGATAGGGGATGGGGGGAGTACTTCCCCCATCCCAAAATATAACTATTTCTAACATAGTAATTTATCCCAAAATAAAGTTACTTTTTCACCTACCATTCTCCAATCACAATCATTCTCTATTTAATTACCTCACTCACTTTCTCTTCTCAACCAATCACAAATTAACTCTATTCATTTTCAGTAATTTTCTTACCACCAGTATCTACCTTAAAAATACCATATTTTATATAGAGAGAGTAGTACAGAGAGAGAGTAGTAGCAGCTTGGAGATTTGTGGCTTGACTCGATTTGCGTCGTGTCAAACTGCCAATCTCTGTATATGGCCATTTGCTCTTGTTGGGTGTTGGGGCGACCGTTTATGTGTTCTTTTATTTTATGCGGAACGGCCGTTTTTTCCATTTTGCGTTTTAGGAACCGTGCGTCCGGCGCTTTCATGTACGGATATGTTTGGTGCATGTGGACTTGGGTATATGGGAAAAATGTCCCACAACCAAAACTATTGCAAAAGTCCAAATATCAACACCAGACTTTTAAAAGACATGACTGTTTACGAATGCAGTGGTCAATGAATATTGCTTTCTAGCTGTTTTCGTCGATAATTGCGGTAACCAAGTGGTTATCTATTTAAAAAAAGACAAATTTCGGATTTGGCTTTTTGCAAAAAAGAAAGATGATTTTTTAAACTTGATCGACTTATTCAGTGATTTTTAAGTTCAATCCGGCTCGATAAAGCTGATAAACTGAGAAGTTATCGTCGTGTTTTGAAAATCTTCTACTTATCCAACCGTAATAAAAAAAGGATTGTTTTATGTTAACTCCATGTATAAAGCTCTTATGTTTAATGGTGTAATACCTAGGAAATCTTTAATTTGGAAACTAAGGATTTCGTTAAAAATTAAAATTTGAAAAAGGGGTGATTCTAACCAAAGATAATCTTGCTAAAACAAGATAGAAGGGTAGCTTGCTTTGTAGCTTTCGTAGCTCTAATGAGTCAATACAACATTTCTTTGATTGCATAATGGCTAGATACATTTGGAGTACGATCTATCTTACTTTTGAAATCAAGCAACCCTGTAATAGTTCATACTTGTTTGGAAATTGGTTAAGACGTTTTGAATCTAGACTTAAAAAACAAACTTGGGTGGCCATAGCGGTAATTTGTTGGGCTTTGTGGCTTAGTAGGAATGACTTAGTTTTTATTGACTACAACCACGTATCTTTTTTACAGGTAATTTTTAAAGCAACTCAGTTAGCAAGGCTTTGATCTTTGCTTCTTAAGGAAGACGAAGGCGTTGAAATAATTGCGAATGCAAGCTTTTAGAGAAACGTATGATGGAACTTTTCTCTACTTTTGGGTGGAACTTTAGAGGAAGGATTGAAGCTTAGATTTTAGTTCCTCTTGCTTGTTGTCCGCCTTTAAAACTTATTTATACTTTACCCATATAACAGAAGAGTCTTATGTACTCGTGTTTGTGACTTTTGGGCTGTATAGGCCCTCACAGGATGTAGAGATCAGGTTTAATATAATCCATTATCTAAAAAAAATCAACCACAATGCCCTCTGTTACTTTTTTTAAGGACTGTTTAGGCCACTCGCTCGAACCTTGGTAAAAGAAGGGCTTGTTTGGTTGGACGCTCCATTTTGCCAAATATTTTATGGTATGCCATAGTTTTTTGGCATCAAATTCGTTGACAAATGTGGCAAGTTGTGGCAAATATTTTGTGAGTATGATATAAACATTAGCCTACCTTGATCCAAGTGTCTAACCACAAGTTTAGTGAATTGTGGTATCCAACCAAACAACCCCGAAGTTCTTCATATGCCAAAATCTCTGCCATGCTTTGGAAAACCCGTACAATTTCAACCCTTGTAGTAGAGAGTATATCATATGTTTCGGAAGTTTATAGTTGCAAATCTATTTACTGCCTCCTGTAAAAAAGAAACTCCTAAATGATGTTTTGAACATTGACACGGTCATCGAGGCACATGACACTACTACGAAAACCATCTTTCGTGGTGGCCATTTTGGGTCTTCGCTAGTGGCATTTGGCACCGCCACAAAGCAAAGGCCAGTGAAGATCAAGATTTTCGCTGGTGGTTGCGATCCGCTTGCGAAAATCGATTTTCGCAGGCGGACCAGGACCGCTTGCGAAAATCTATTTTCGCAGGTGGATCTTTAAAAGGACCACCAGTGAAAATATTTTTTTGCAAAAAAAATAATCGACATCTAGAGCAGCTGCATTTTTTTTCAATCCAAATTCAAAATCAATTCAAATCGGCATCAGATCCATACTCAAATCCAGATACAGAGAACACTACATCAATTTTTCACCACATTTTCAACAAGCAAACATCAAAATATGCAGATGAAATTGCCAAAACCGCCGGCCATGAGTCGAGCCGCTGGCGGTGGCTGGATCTGCAGCCCGTGCCCGGAGTCACCGCCGTGCCACCCACGACCTGAGCCACCACCGAAACCCGCCTCCCGTGCCTCGAGCCGTAGGCATGTGGACGAATCCACTGCCCGGGAGCCTCTCCGTTGCCAGATCTGTCGCTCGTGCGCCGCCGCCGAGCCACCCCTCCCCACCGCTTCGTGCCGCGAATCAAGAGAGAGAGAGGGAGGCCGGATCTGGGAGCGGAGAGGAGGCGCTGGATCCGGCTCTCCCCACCATCACCGCTGCCGAACGTGGTCGCCGCCGCCGCACGGAGTCGCCGCCGGTGGGGAGGCAGGAGGAGGCGCCGGATCCGGCTCTCCCCACCATCACCGCCGCCGCACGGAGTCGCCGCCGATGGGGAGGCAGGAGGAGGCGCCGGATCCGTCTCTCCCCACCATCACCGCCGCCGAACGGGGTCACCATCGCTGGAGAAGAGCCGAGCCGCCGTCATCCCGTCGCCGCTGGTGAGGAGGGAGGGAGGAGAGGGAGGCGGTGGGTGGAGAGGAGGAGATAGAGGAAAGAGGTAGTGGGTGGGTGGGTGAAGGAAATATCTCGCGCGCGTGGTTTTAAATGCCATCAAAATTTTTTTAGCGTAGCTCTGTTTTTCACTGGCGGATCTCTTTATTAGCCGCTAGCAAAAACGTCGATTTTTGCTCACTAACATTTAAGAGGTCCGCCTCGAAAAATAGAATATTTTTTATGGTGGACCTCTTAACGTGGCCGCTAGCGAAAATCGGTTTTCGCTGGCGGTCCTATACCCCCACCCCTCCTTACGTTTTTACTGACGGTTTTAGCATATGACCGTCAGTGAAAATTATAGTGTGATGCTACGAAAAATTGTTTTTCTAGTAGTGTGAGGAACTAGTTTCATTTCTAATCACTTCGTAGCAGTGGTGGAGCTTGACTCAAAATACAGAGGAGGCCAACTATAGAAACGAGACTCATTTAAAAAAATCAATTAAATTATATACATAATTGTTCTTAAGCATGAAAAATATTTTGTGTTAAAGAGCACAAAATCTCTGTTTTTTTATGTTTAATATATACGACTACCTTCGTTTCAAAATATAACAAAATTTCCCATGTTCAGTTTCATAGTACTAGGATATATTCCATCTGCTAAAAGATATTATATTTTAGGACAGAGAGAGTAACACATTAGATAGTTGTTCTTAAGCATTACAAAATATTGTGCCTTAGAAAGCACAAAACCTCTGTTTTTAGTTCTTACTAAGAATATATTTAGGATGGGTACGCAATGTTTAAAATAATTTTGAGCAAAAAAAGATAATTAATAATAGGATATTTCTTGATATATAGGTGGAAGAATAAAAGAAAATATTTTCATAATACATAATATATTTCAAATCTTGGAGTTAGAATAATATTCCATCTAAACGGCATAAGAAATGAAATTATTTAAACACTAGTATAAATTAACTCCAAAGCATCACCCAGGATGGCCTCCACTAAGCTTTGCCCCTGCTTCATAGTATTATAAATTTTAAAGAACTGTATAAATCATAGTTGTTATGTTTTGAAACTATAGACAAATCTAACGATATCACTTTCCAAAGTTAGATTCAAATGATAGAAAAAAGAAAGGATAGTTGAAATTTAAACGTATTGGTTGTCCACATTCCAACTTCAATTATTTACGAAGATGACAGGAGGAAGTATTATATTATTTAGACAGGTCAAATTTTTTTTGCCAGAATCGTTAATATCTTTTAGTTAACATTAAGCGAAAATCGTGATATGAGCGTAACTCAACTGACTATGTTTCTTATGGTGGAATCAGTCCACCTGAATTCAAATTCTAGATTTAATACAGATATTCACATTTACAACTAATTATTGTACTCGTCGACAGTAAGACGCTCATGGTAACTCTATCAGGTGCTCCTAGAGATAATGAGTGTGCGTGGGTGTACGTTCAATTCATAGCCGTGAGTGTACACGTTATGAGCGAAGAGGATGGTACGCATGCGTATGTTCCTAACAGTGATTGTGCACGTATTATAAGAGCCTATGGTTGTTCTTAAAAAAAAATAAGCGAAGATCGTGAGGTATACTTAGTCGGACCTTTCCCGACAGTTCTATTACTCAAGAAACAGTAAAAAGGGAAATTGTGCCATGGACTCGTGGCATGTATCGTTCGTCAAGTCCCGGTCCTGGCGTCTAGTATTGATCGAGGCACACGTGTCCACACGCACATACTAGACTAGCTAATCTTAAACCTGAGATCATATCATGCACATCGCATGGCCGATACGTGCCCAAGTCGACTTTGAGTTTGATCTCGCATGCGATTTCAGATTTCTGGTCTTGGTAAATGTTTACATCAAGCAAGTATTGAATGGCCTCGACTGTATAGTCGTATTCACACATGATGATGCTTTGCATTCAGTGTGGACGACTAATTGATGCTAGACACCGGCTTACTGATAAAAAATGGCGTTGTTAAGTTCTCCGTCAAACCACCGTGTTTCTGCCTTTCTGGCAGGCCGTGTGTGTCCCTGACCTTGGATCCAGACATCCAGCTCGATCACGCTGATCTCGTCTATTTAGTTTTGACTTTGTGTGGAGATCGAAGCCTTTAAGAAATAGGAATATTATTAATTAATTATACGTTTAAGCATCGACCTTTTGTCTATAATTTGAGGAACACCTCCAATTATATTAATCGACTTTGTTAGACTAACGTCAAAGGGTTTAAGTCGAATAAAAAACCGGAGTTGGTATATAGATGTACTTTCAAAAGTACGAACGGGGATAGGCCACGGTCGCTTGTAAAATTTGTCTTTGAAACGCATATGCGTTTGAACTGGAAATTATATGGGTTTGATTAATTATTCGGAGTAGCTATCAGGACCACGTTATATTACCATTAGTTAGGAAGCAATTTTTCTAAGAAAACCATGGTTTTGACAGACTAAGTAGTGGGCGATCAATCAGCTACTGCTGGTGAAAGACATTTTCTGAAGAAAGTGTATTATTTGTTATGTGTTCTTTTCCCTTTTTTACAAAGCACTTCTATTTTAATAAAGTATGTCGTCCGATCTTTGTGGCAACTTCCTTTTCAAGTTAGGTAATAGTTCAGTATCCTGTAATGGAGCTTGCATGGTTCATCTTTTCTCTCTCTCTCTCTCCCCGAGCACTGAGCATGTTTTTCGCATTTCGATCACACAGTCTTGATCAGATAAAACTAGATCATCTTATTTTAAAGCAGATAAAGAGTGCTACTAGATGCCAACAGAGACGTGGTGCTGAATCCTGAATGATGCCAGATTGCCTGTAGCCAATTAGGAGAATCAGGGCACTGAGAACATGCTAGCACCGCTCCCACCCCCTCCGCCGGCGCTGACACTCCGTCGGCGTCGACCACGCCCGTCTGCCTCCTTCGCAGGTTACCTGAAGACTCGGCAGCTGCCTGGCCATCTTCTCAGCTCCATGGTCACCTCCCTGGCGCCGCGCAAGCTTCACCATGGTTGAGCTACCGCTTGGAGCCCCTATCCATGCCTAGATCTGGATCAGCTGGAGCATCTCGATCCTTCGCAGAGGTCGTTCGCAGCCACGATGGAAGCTCTGGGCGCGCCTCGTTACTGCCCCCCCAACAGCGATATCGCCCGGATTTGGAGCCAGATTTGGATTTGCCCCCCGAGCAGAGACATCGCCGGCGAGGAACAGGGCGCCAGCAAAGCAGAGGATTCAATTTGGACCCCGGTCCGAAGGAGACATTGGTGGAGAAGAGAGAAGCATTCAAGCGTGGCGCAATGACTACAGCTTTCAAGCCATGGCCAACGACCGCATTCATCGCGGCGAGGTGGTCATCTTCCACGTCTTCCCCTCTCCGCGTCCCATCGCGCTTTTCTGGGCAGAGACGAGCGGGAAGTGCTTCAACTGCCTCGCCAAAGACCACCGCGCCACCCAGTGCCGAGATCCAGTCCGCTGCTTTGTCTGCCGCCGCTCGGGACACAGGGCGCGAGAATGTCGCCGCGCTGACTCGCCGCGCCCAGCCACGACGGGCACGCGCCCCCGGTAGGCTGCCACACAGCGAGAGCGCCACCGACCGCACCCGCACCATTCTGCTGCCGACGTCCTCCCACCAACTTCCATCCCCGGCGCCGTTCTTCCGCCACCACCTCCCAGGCCAAAATCCACGATAATGGCGCAGCTCGGCGACCCGGCCACGCGCCCAGAGGAAGACTTTTGCTTCGTCCCCACGTCGTACGCCATCGACGAGGAGCTGAGGGAATGGGGGAACACTGCGGCCGTTTCATGGGCAATTCGTGCACCGCCTTCCACAGGGGCCCCGGAAATTGAGGAGGTACTCCGGGAGGAGTTCAAGCTCCACCGAGGCGAGGTGGCCGTCTCCCTGCATCACCCAGAAGCCTTCTTAATCAAGTTCCAACACCGCCACCACTGTGAAGACGCAGTGAAGAAGGGCTTCACCAAGCGCCGCGGCATCGAGGTGCACTTCATCAAGTGGCATAGCCTTCAAAATGCCCTGGGCGTTGCTCTGATGTTCAGGGTGCGCCTATGTTTGGATGGCGTGCCTATGCACGCGTGGGCGGCCGACATCGCCGAGCGGCTCATTGGGCGCACCTACGCTCTGGAGCAAATCGAGACGGACCTCGTCCACCCGATGGAGTCTGGGAACACCCGCACGATCAATCTCTGGGCTTGGACGGCAAACCCAAGCACAATCCCCAAGCGAATGTGGCTCGGGTTCACCAACCGTGCAAAAGACAAGCAAGCGGAGGTCCTGTTCGTGGAAGAGAAGCCGCCTGAGCATTGGTAGAGAGGCGTCCGCCACCTCGTCCTCTTCCACCTCGAGGAAATCCACGACTACACGTCGGCGGGTGTTGTCCTCACGGACGAAACCACCTGCCAGCTGACGCGGCACCGACTTCCACCCTAGAACCTAGGGTGCTTGATGGCGAGCCGGTTCCAGCTCATGCCTTCGAGACGTTCCCGCATCACCCACCGCCGCCGCGCTCGATCCTTCAGCGCTTGGGCCGCAACAAGGAGCGAGAGGATGATGCCCGTGCTGGTCCGGGCCATGACCGCAGCCGCGAGGACCACGACGGACGCGGCGAACACGACGACCGTGGTGACCGCGACGCTCGCGATGGAAGGTGGGGCCGCGGGGGGCGTCGCGCCGAGCGGTCATGGCGACGCCGCGAGTACAACGACGACCATCCCAGCTACTTCGACAACCAGCACCAATGTGGCCATGACGGCGACGACGATAGCGACGGTCGTGGGCGTTGCGACCTCGCGCATGGCCGCGATTCCTGGAAGCACGGAGAATCAGAGTACCGCCGTGAGCGTTCGCGCTCACCGCGGTCACGCGACAGGGAGAACAGCAATCGCAACAGGGGATGGCGCAATCGAGTCGCGGAAGGCGACGGTGAGCCTGCAGATCACGAGCCGACCTCATCGCACCAGAAGGAAAATGACGCTATGGTAAGCAAATTTCAATTCCTTCTATCCTTGCACTCCCATACCATGAAGGACAATTTGCCGACCGGGGAGCCCAACCAAACCATCACTCTGATGGAGAAGATTCAAGAGCCGGCGAGGCATGGGGATGAAGCCTGGTCCCTACTCGAACCAGTCCCGGTGAGCCGGGTGTTTGAGCGTATCAAGCGCGACCTGCTAGTGAACGGCTCCCCTCAGGTGACCACCCTACAGGAGATTGAAGAAGCGCTCACGAGAATCGAAGTGACGGCGGCGGCGGCGGTGGAGGCGACTGGGGTGCCGTCGCTAAGCCCACAGTCGCCATGCTGGATGGCGGAACATCCGCTTGCTGCGAACGAGGCAGACGCGCCAGGAGGCATGGATCCCATCCTGCAGCCGCCTGAACAGGACGACGTGGCCGCTGTGACGAACACGCCACCCGCAACGTCGGCGAGGCCGACCCAACTCGCCCTGGATAGCCTGTTCGCGACGCTGCCAATGCCAGTCATCCCCACGCCACCGCCGGCTAAAGCCGTGGCTGTCGGCCGCCGCGTCAGGTTGCGCAAGCAGTACAACACTTGCACCAAACGCCGGAGCGCTCGCATCGCCAAGCAGCCGGCCCTGCCGACAATGGAACGGTACCAACGCGTCCTCTTCAAGCGAATGGGATGGCTTCCCGATGGCGACGACGCTGCTTCGATGGAGGAAGTACTCGCCCAGTATGTTGAAATGTTCGAGGGGCCGCTCCCGCAGCACACCATTGCGGCACTCACGGCGGTGTTCGGCATTGACATCGACAGCGACGACAACCCCACTGACGCCCTGGTCGAGATGGTGGGAGAAGGGGTGGATGAAGCCGCCACGGAGGTCGAGGATATCATTGCTTGATGCTTCCACCAAGAAAGGGAAGCTGGAGAATGCAATCTCCATGTATCGATTTGCAAGACCTTCCTTTTGCAGCTGGTCTCTCGGCAGCCTGCGCGCGCCCAAACCAGCCATTCGAGACTTCGATCTTTTGTGTTGCATGTATCGCCGATGTCGACCCGGGCATAAGCCTGACTTGAACCTCCTTCACTCATCGCTTCTTTTTGTGATTGCTACGGCTCGGACTCATGATCTAAGCGAGACGGCGACGATGACGCGAGGCACTCGAGGCGCCAGCGCTAGCGATCACCAAAGCAACGGCCAAAAAACCTCGGCTGAACGAATGAGCCGCTGGGCCAGGACAAAGATTCGGCCTCCCTCTTCAGCGCCCCTAGCACCAACGGCCCATCACTGGCAGGCCTACTTCGCTGCGCTATCCCTGGGGCCTAGCGGATTGAGCCTGGGAATTTTAAAGGCATCTTCAAACAAGATGCGCCGGGCAACTTTGAACTGGGCCATGTCTGGGCTGGCTGGGGTGAATAGTTCCAAAGAGGCAACCATCAATACAGATGCTACAAAATTTACAATTAATTAACTGGAATGTGAGGGGGCTGAACTCCGCCGCACGGTGCAACACGGTGCACGAGCTCATGCTGGAAATGAAATGCAACATGGCATGCTTCCAGGAAACGAAGCTCCAGAACATAGATGATGTACTTGCGAGGTTCCTAGGCGGATACAAGCTGGATCACTTCGACTACAAGCCAGCCAGAGGAACGAAGGGAGGAATCCTGTTACTTTGGGACAGTAACACAATAAGTGTGCAAAACGTCCGAGTGGGCCGCTTCTCTATCTCAGCACAGATCACAATCATCCAGTCAAACACTTCCTTCATGCTAACTGGGGTATATGGCCCCACAAGGCAACGACTAAAAGATGCCTTCCTCCGGCATATTAGAAGACTCAAGCCAAGCCTAGGAGAAAGTTGGCTACTCCTGGGAAATTTCAACATGATCTACAGGGCTAGAGACAAGAGCAATGGGAACATAAACCTCGTGCGCATGAGTCGCTTCCGCTCAGCCCTTGACCATTGCGAGTTACATGAAATCCATCTACATAACAGAAAGTTCACCTGGAGTAATGAAAGGAGACGATCGGTCATGGTGAAACTGGATCGGTGCTTCTGCAACGAGGCTTGGGATCTAGCCTTCCCCTAGCACGTCCTGCAAGCTCTATCTTCAGGCCCCTCTAACTACTGCCCGCTTCTCCTCTGCAATACTTCAAGACCACGAAAACCGCATCCTTTTAAATTTGAGAACTTCTAGACAAAATTGCCAGGTTTCAAGGATGTTGTCGCGGCAGCCTGGAACGAGCATACAACTCACACAGAACCCATGCACCGGTTAAATCATAAGCTGCAAGCCACCGGAAAGAGGCTAAGAGAGTGGTCCAGGGGAATTTGGACTGAGGCGAAACTCCAATTCCACATGGCGCTTGACGTCATACAACGGCTAGACACGGCACAGGAGCAAAGAGAACTCACAATGCCAGAATATCGGCTGAGAGCAGGTCTTAAACGTCGCCTACTTGGCCTAGCAACGCTCAAGTGCGCAAGGAAAAGGCAAGCCTCCCGCATTACATATATCAAGGAGGGAGAGGCAAACACAAAATTTTTCCACCTCAAGGTTAACGCCAGAAGAAGAAAAAATAACATCCAAAGAATGCGCGGTGGAGGTGGCTGGGCCGTGAATCATCAAGACAAGGATGCTGTCATCTTCGAGCACTTTTCTAGGATAATGAGCAGACCGGAGCCGAGAGCATGCGATATTAAATGGCAAGCCTTGCACGACCCAACAACGAACCTCTTGCACCTAGATGATCCTTTCACGGAACAGGAGATCCATCAAGCAATCAAGGAAATGCCATCCGACAAGGCTCCAGAGCCAGATGGCTACACAGGGAAATTCTTTAAAGTTTGCTGGGAAATTATCAAGGGAGATATAATGACAGTCTTCCAGTCGATCAATAATCTGAGATGCGAGAACATGAACCTTTTGAACTCAGCAAACATCGTCCTGATCCCAAAAAAGGAGGGCGCCGAAGAGGTGACGGACTACAGACCCATCAGCCTAATTCACAGTATAGCAAAGATCCTCTCCAAGACCCTGGCTCTGCGGATAAGACCCCACATGCGGGCCCTCGTCTCAGTCAATCAAAGTGCCTTCATCAAAGGCAGGAGCATTCATGAAATCTTCCTATATGTTAGAAATCTGGCAAGAAGATATCACAGGACGAGGAGGCCAATGCTGCTCTTCAAGATTGACATAACTAAAGCTTTTGATTCGGTGCGCTGGGATTATCTTCTAGCAATGCTGCAACATCATGGGTTCCCACAGAAATGGAGAGACTGGGTGACGTCCATACTCTCTACCTCCACCTCGCAAGTACTTCTCAACGGGATACTAGGAGAAAAGATAGCACACGGTAGAGGGCTCAGACAAGGAGACCCGCTATCGCCGCTTCTCTTCATTTTGGCAATTGACCCCCTACAATGGATCCTCTCCAAAGAAACGGAACTAAATGCAATATCCAAGCTTCGTGGCAGAGCAGCTCGCCTTAGAATCTCCATGTATGCTGATGATGTAGTGGTCTTCATAAACCCCATCAGAAAGGATGTCCAGGCCTTCACCGACATTCTCATGCGTTTTGGACAAGCGACAGGGCTAGTCACCAACATGCAAAAATCGCAGGTGGCGGCGATCAGACGAGAGTATGGATCTAGATTCCATCCTCGATGGCGTCCCAGCGATGCGGGCCCACTTCCCCATAAAATACCTGGGATTGCCGCTTCTACTTGGAAGGATGCGCAAGACGGATGTCCAACCAATCTTTGACAAAATTGCAAACCGGGTCACCAGCTGGAGGGGGAAGAACATGGGGCCAGCAGGGAGATCAACTTTGGTCAAGGCAGTGCTGACTGCGCAGCCCATCTATATGCTCACCGCCCTCAAGATCTCTAAAGAAGCCCTAGGTATTCTGGACGCAAAGAGAAGAAAATTCCTTTGGGCAGGGGCAGGAGACATTACGGGGGGAAAATGCAAAGTTAACTGGGAAAGAACGTGCCTCCCAACCGCGCTAGGCCTAGGGGTGCTTAACATGGAGATGTTCACGAGGGCACTGCGACTGAGATGGCTCTGGCACGAATGGAAAGATCCCACCAAACCGTGGGTGGGCCTAGAGACACTGTGTGACGAAACCGACAAACTCCTCTTTGCCGCAGCTACCAAAATAACAATAGGGGACGGGAACACGGCTCGATTCTGGGACTCCGCTTGGCTAGATGGGCAAAGACCAAAAGACATCGTGCCGCTAGTCTATGCAATCTCCAAGAAAAGAGGCAAATCGCTACGCGAAGGCATCGAAAATGACAACTGGTTTGAAGATCTGGAGCTGAATGGAAACACTACTTTTACAGTAGACCTGATCAGCCAGCTTGTGTCCCTGTGGAGCGCAACCCAGGGCATCCTGCTAAACCAAGATGAACCAGACCACATCCCCTGGAAGCTTTCAAATCATGGAGAATACTCTGCCTCTTCGGCATACAAGGCACAATTGCTAGGGAATGTCGGCACCAACTACAACTCCTTGATTTGGAAATCCTGGGCCTCGGCAAAATGCAAATTTCATGCATGGCTTGTGATACAAAACAGAGTCTGGACCTCCGATCGGCTAGCTGCAAGAGGATGGCCAAATAGTGGAGTGTGCCCCTTATGCCGTGAGACGAATGAGATGGCATGCCACCTGGTCGCCTCCTGTAGGTACACTAGGAGGATTTGGAGTCTAGTGGCCAACCGGGTAGCCTATCAGCAATTGGACCCGAATCACTGGGAGCCATTCCAAACTACCCAAGATTGGTGGGAAATGCTAAACAACAAAAAGGAAGTGCTCAAGAAAGGACTGCGATCCTTAATCCTACTCATCGTGTGGGAAATTTGGAAGGAAAGGAACCAACGGATATTCGAGCATAAGGAACTAGCGGCCCCCAATCTTATGGCGAAAAAAAAGGAAGAGGCAAGAACCTGGATCACGGCAGGCGCAAAGCGACTTGGAGAATTCCTTCCTTCCTTCTTATAGTGTTTCTGTTTTTATGTATAGTTTCTTTTCTTGTCCCTAGGAGCTGTATTTTTACCTCTATATCAAATGAAATAGCACAATTTCGTGATGATTCTTTTCAAAAAAAAATTAGGAGAATCAATCAGTAATCTAATCCTTTTGTTTATTCAGATCTCAGTAACTATCCATGGTGGGCAGAGATGAGCAATTAGGAGTATATATAACCAGTAAACTAAGGGGATATATATAATATTCAATTATTCATTTTTCATGGCGTGAACAATGCCGGGAGATTTGATGTGATTGGACGGGCTGGCGATGTCATGCAATAAACATAAAAAGGATCGGGTGAGTTGGCCACGTACGCTAACCACCTACGCAGGCAAACTTAATCAATGGTGAGTCCATTGGACCAAGTTGTATTAATCGTCTTCGCCCCGGCCCCCACTGACATCGCCACGGATCAATGGACAACTTCAGCTGGGAATTGGGATCGATCGACGCAGCCGATACGCAACGCTACATGGAAACGGTTTCACCCGGGTAGCAAACCACCAGTGTTTTCACCAATGTTTACGACGTGATAGCCCGTGATGCAGCAGCTATCGTAGCATAATAACGTCTCCTCTAAAGTTGTAACAGAAGAAGAGGATGGATGGGACGGCCATTAGCTGCGATCTCACCGTCGCGATTGCTACGTCGGCGTTTTGGACGGATCCTCCTGTCCTCGCCTGTACCGGCAGGGTTCTTCATCCAACGCGGGGCCAGGCAGGCCCGCGATTCATGGATCATGTTCTGAAACAGCTTTCTGCAACGAGTTCCTCGTGCTTGAATTCCCCTTCGTGGCTGTCGCGGTGTCAATTCTGTGTCACTTGTTGTGGTCGCCGGAAAAGCTGTGGCACTTTGGGGGCCAATCGTTGCGAGATTCCGGCAAAGATGGGCACGGCCACTCGAGCCACCTTTTCTGTAAAGCTCGTCGCGGCGAGAGGAGTGAATTGCCGTGTCAGCGCGTGCTTAGCTTTGCGTCGTCGGGGAAAAAAAAATATTCTCCGGTGCACGTTCCATAACTGGAATGGCACAATAGTACTCGTTGAATTCGGAGGCGTGTGATGATGTGCAACTATGTGCAAGCACCACTACTGGTTGGCCGCTGGATGTGGTGCCGAGTGCAACCACCACGTGAAAATTCTGGAGAGACATTAAGAATGTCCGTGTGATCAATGCAAAAATCGACGAAAACATTTCAGTCCCACAGCCAACCTAAACCCAGTCTTAGAAAACAGATCATACATCACTTTCAACCTTGTGTGGCTGCGGCACGGGCGCACGGCTATGGACGGTGGTGGTGGGTCATGGCATGCAGAGTTTTTTTTTTCTCGAAATATCACATATTATATAACATGAGAATTTTTACAGGATAATGTATTGTCAATATATCCTGGTAGTAGTATACTCCGTTCCAAAGAAAAGCAACTTCTATAAATGTATCTAGACAAACACTTATCTAAAAATTGATTATTTATGGGACGTAGATGTAGAGGTAATTTAAGAGATAGACTGAGTCTACTACCATCCCTAAAAGATGTCAGTGCTACTGCTAATAGACGTGAGTCTGCCACCATCACTGGGGGGTCACATGTCACTCTAAGGCCCCGTTTTTTGCATCCTCTTCCCAACTCCTCTCCCTCGTTTTCCGCGCACACGCTTTTCAAACTACTAAACGGTGTGTATTTTGCAAAAAGTTTCTATACAAAAATTGCTTAAAAAAATCAAATTAATCCATTTTTGAAAAAAATTAGTAAAAATTTAATTAATCACACGCTAATGGATCGCTCCGTTTTCCGTAATCACTGTGCATGTTCCCATCTCCCTCCTGCGAACGCTGCCTTAAGTGCTCCCATCCGATCATTTCGGCTTCGGCCTCCTGAGTGCATCATAATAATTTTTAGAACGGATTAGACCAATGCAATAAGATTCTGTTTTTAATAATCCTATCATTATTGAACGGGAAGTAATAATTCCAGAGCAATGCTATAAGATTCCATTTCTAATCCCGTAATAAAGTATGGGCACTCCGCTAGTCATATTAAATAAAAGAGATGGTTACAATTCTATTATAAAAGAGCTACCAAAATAAAATTCTATTATAAAAGAGCTACCAAAATAAAACAAAGGGACTCTAAATCTTACATCGCCGAAAGGGATGCGAAAGCATAACCATAATGCTAAAAAACTTCAGCACATGCAAAAGTATATAAACCAGCATCGACCATTATCTTCATTATCATGTCCTCAATCTAGCATCATCAAACAAATCGATGACCTAAACTCTAAAGATGGCGTTGCCGATTAGACCATCGGCAATATAACAAACAAGACTCTATCGATCACCTAGAAATGAGCTAGCCACATCAAAGAGAAATCTTACCAAAGACTCTAAACAAATCCAACTTTATAAACATCATGAAAGACAAACTCTTGACTTGCTAATAGGTCAATTGAAAACTTTAAATGGAAGAAACCCTAAAATCCTATGGGGGAGGGGGGAGGACTTGTTTACCTAGGAAACGCCTATAGGGAGCCATGTAATCTTTGATTGTTTTCCTTTATTCCGCGTACCCCTGTAATTCTAATACTACCTTGTAATTACGTCTTCTTATATCAATAAAAGTGCATGCAAAACTTATCGTAGTTTCTTTGAAGAAAAAGAAACTCCACAAGTTGCTTAAGCCAATGCAGAGAGAAGGGATCCTCCTCCCTCGTCGTGGCGTAGACGTCGGAGCTGGAGGAGGAAGGGGAATAGAGCGGCATGAGAGATAGTAATTACATCTTTTTACATCAATAATAAAAGTTCAAGCAGGCAAAAACTCGTTGGTTCCATTAAAGAAAAAGAAAGAAACCCTAAACCCTTTTCCTCCCCCTTGTCATGGCCTCGCGAGAAGACAGCTCGTCAGGACATGCAGCGAGTTATGGACTTAGTGCTATGCAATTACGCACCAGACATGCATAACATGCCATTATTATGTTTTTAGGTAACGGTATACAGTATTTGATTCTATTTGATGTAGCTCTCTCATTTCTATAAGGTGACCAGCTTACTCTACCATACCCTGCCCCAGTTTGGGCTGTTTGGCCTTAAAACAATATCAGTTCAGGTTGGTTGACCTCAGGCTTTTGTTGATTGCTAAGAAAAAAAAAACTGTTAAAACAACTTGCGGGTATGTACCGATATATAAATAAAATACATGAACCGGTAATATCTCTACTAAATTATAGTACTACTAGCGAGGTATCTTTAGCATAGGTACTTTAAAGTTGTGTTCGGAAGGTGGCCTCCTACACACGTAAAACGGAACAACGCATTTTCTTATAATTAATTATGTATTTAATATTTTTTTTAAAAAATAAATTAATATGATTTTTTAAAGTAACTTTCATATAAAAACTTTTTCGCAAAAAATACGTTATTTAGCAGTTTGAAAAGCGTGCGCGGGAAACACGATGGATGTGAGTCGAATAAGTTAGGAAAATAATACATTATAGGCAGAGACATCAGTTACCACTACGGCTAGATGCCCTCGTTGACCAACAGGCAACAGCATAGTTAACTCTTAAGACGACGAAAAAGGCAAAGCCCACTTAGTACCAAACTCACGGCTGGGAGCAAAATATTTGGACCTAATCACTGAACGAAAGACAATGTCTTTCTACCAACGCAAAATTAACTTTCCAGCACCGTGAGAAGTTGTAAATTTTTAATCAGGCCATGGTCGCGTCTAACTAAACCATGCAACACAGAATACTTGCATGCCAACAAATGAGATTGCGAGAAAGGGCAAAATGTAAGCGTAAAATGAATCAAATACACTGGTTCTGCTTGCTCTTCTCTTTTCGTGAGCAAAGAGCAACACAGCAAAGTTACATATATATTTGCAGCTCCCTAACCATCTGATTAAAGAAAAGATGCTATCAAGGGCGTTCAAATGAATATTACAAATACGTTGTAGTGAGCAAACATAAGTAACATACGTCGAATTTTACATGGAAGGAAATACTTCTTTATCTTTAGGACGAGCAGCACGACGTCTTCTGGTTGACGGGTTGCCCGCGGATCTGCACTGTCGGTGGCCTTGCATTTGCAGCGGCCGGTTGACTAGCCATCCTGAGAAAAATGACAGGTGGGATGTTCATTACTAAAATCTACCCGGATATCAGGGTAATACGAGAGCTACACTGCTCATGTGATCAGGGGTAGATTTTTAATGCTGTACCTGTCCTTGATTGATGCAGCCATAGCCATGAAGGCCTGCTCCACATTAGTGGCGTTCTTGGCACTTGTCTCCATGAATGGGATGCCCATCTCGTCAGCAAAAGCCTGAAGGATGAAATCAATGTAATAAATGTGTGAAAACAGACTCATAAGGGAAAGAAATGGAGATCATGAGGTATTGCCAACCAATCAACAGTCCATTTAACGACTGTGGAGAGCTTACCTTAGCTGTTTCAGATGACACAACTTTGTTGGCAGTTAGGTCGCTCTTGTTCCCAACAAGGAGCTTGTTAACATTGTCACTTGCATAACGATCAATTTCATTCAACCACTGCTTCACATTGTTGAAGCTTTCTTGGTCTGTCACGTCATAGACAATCTATATGCACAAGAAAGAATGCAAATAGTTTTTATGAGGTGTTCAAATGGCTAAAATTTGCAGAAAATAATGGTTGGTTCATATGCCTAACTTACAATAATTCCATGAGCGCCACGGTAATAGCTGCTTGTGATTGTCCTGAAGCGTTCTTGCCCAGCAGTATCCCACTGTAACAGTTGGAAAACTGTTTAGAAATTTAGTAGTAGACATATTCATGACATTGTCCTATTAATGTCTTCAAATATAATATATTCACGAAGCATTTGGACTATTGCTCCATGTCTGATAGTATGCCTATGGATAGGGATCACATTTCACCACGTTTGTTAGTTTGTAACTCAAAACTAAAATTTTTTCTAAGTAAATTAGAAGGTTTCTAATCAATGCCACAATTTGCAAAAAATATTGATAGATGTATCAAAGCACTCCACATGCCAAATTGTGGATTTCATATGAAGCAGCTGCCGGAATTGAATTCAGAATTAAATACAATACTTAGCATTTATAACATATTAAGGTTAAGCCATATATTTAGAAAAGACAATACAATTGTGATGAGAAATCCACCAAATCTTACCACAGCTGGACAAAATCATACAATGCACAACGAAACAAGCTTTGAACAACTTGCATGAAACTGTAGAATCTAATATGACTGAGTGAATTTCACAAATGAGCAGCAGTAATTATTCTTCTACAATATTGGAACACACTCCCGACAGCATTACATATGAACTCTCATGATAATCATTGAATAATAACTGGACATTCTTATTTGTTTATTCATCTAGGGAAAATGAAGTCAAATAAATGTTATCTTCCGATCGCAGATCATAAAGTTAAATAAACTTGACAATAACAGATCACAAAACCATACGAAAAAGGAGCATGATAATCTTACAATTTGAAGCTTGATAGTCTTGCCATCTTGCTCTACTGTCCGTATTTTCTGTAAACAACTTATACAACTTATTGCTGTGCTATACAGTATTTTTTTTTAACTTCAAAGTAAATCAGCGGTAGTTTCCTTACAAAATCAACTCCAATTGTGCTGATGTAGCTGTCCAAGTATGAGTCATCCTAATCACAAAGGCAAGTACATCAATACCATTCACAATGTAAGTACGTAAAAGAAAATTTAGTAAAAGACCAAAGGTTCAAGTTTGGTTTCTTAAAAATGACTAAATTATAGATTAATGATAGTCAATTCATGTTTATGACAATAAACGAAAGGAATCCATTGAATAATTATTGCAACTACTTTTCTAAGCAGGAGTGAGGTATGGTGCTACGTAGACCACATGCTTCTACCAAAGCACATTGGCATGTACCATAAACAAGATTAATTTTCCAGAATGGTAAAGTATCAATGCACGATTAGCGGAGGGAGTAGTAAACTCATACCGCAAATCTTAGAAGCAAGCATGATTTCCCAACACCAGAATCACCAATGAGCAGAAGTTTGAAAAGGTAGTCACTGAAATTGACAAAAAAGACAATATAGCTAGTGTTACGGTAGCAGTCATCCATAAGTTACAAGCATATGTCAGTGCCATCTTACTTCAGTTCAAGTGTTCAAAAACTTGGTTTTTTATCCCACTTAACATACTCAATTGTAGCTCTTTTTAGTATCCCACTTAACATACTCTACTGTAGCAGGAATCATTTACAATAAAGTGAACTTGCCAAATCCCAGAAGTCAAGTTCCATTTATATATGTAACTACCAAACCATGACCATGATAATATGAAATAAACATAAATGCCAATAGGGAAAATTGTATTGTTTGAGACTCCTTTGGCTGTAGGGGAGGACATACAGGTATAGAACTACTCCAAAGATTGGAAGATTGGAGAATGAGCTGCCAGTTTTAGAGAGAAGTATGCTAATACTATTATCCAAACAGGAAAGGTATTCCTACTATTCACACTTGTTTATGACATCCAAATTCAAGTATGGCAATGTTCCTTTCATAACTATAGCTGATGATGGCTGACAGCTGATAAATTGGCACATATTTCAGGCAACATTTCAAGCAAATTTCTGATAGAATGTAATCAAAAAAGGCAGTTGCTGAAATTGACAAAAATACACACACACTAGTGTTATAGTAGCAGTACATCAACAAAAAGAAATAATAATTACAGGAGTACGACTGCCAACTCCTTAAGTTCAACAACTTAGCGTTTTATCACACTAATGTACTCCTAAGGTAGTGGGAATTATTTTCAATAAAATGTTATTCTAAATCCCAAAAGTCAACTTCCATTTATATATGTAGCTACCAAATCATGTGAATGATACATGAACTACAAATAAATGCCAATAGAGACCATTGTAATGTTTACGTTTGCCTTCCATATACAAGTAAAAGTAACTGGAATAATGATGCATACACCCGCTACAAAGGCTGGAAGATTGAAGAAAGCGCTACGCTACTACCAGTCACAGAGAGTTCAATAGTTAATATACTGTTATCCAAACAGAAACATATGCCTACTATAAGTAGGTGTTGCTGATATCCAAATGCAAATATGGCAATGTTTTATACATAACTCCAGAGCAGACGGACGGACTTCTGCTGGTAAATAGACACACATTTCAGGAATATTTTAAGCTAAATTCTGGTAGAATACAATGCAATTCCCATCCCAAAAATATTGTAACCCACGACCCAGTTCCTAAGCATGAGCCATCAGAAATCATGTGACCGTGTGCATGCAGCGTGAGGGATTGCCGAAATCCCTATCTAACTCCGCCCATCCCGTTTCCCCCCACAAACATCACAACAGCGAGCACATCGCATCCTCAACAAGCCCCAAAACACACGCGACAGCCAGAACCACAAATCCAAACGAATCCCCTAGCCACCGCCCTTCAGATCCAGATCCAAACGATGCAACGGAGCAACCAGCGCTCTCCCGCTCAGATCCGTCTCCCTAGCCGCGCAAACCCCGCCAACCAACCATCACGGTGAAACCGCGCGAGATCAACCAAGTCCATAGGAAGGAACAAGGAAGGAAGGAGGATGTGAGGGGATCGGAGGCCTTACTACTCGGGATTCATGCCGGACGGAGACGGGGAGTGACCGCGGGGCGCCCGCCGCTCTTCGAGCCACACGGATCTGGACGGACGGAGACGGGGAGGGGAGGGGAGGGGAGGGGACAGGGGGCGAGACGATAAAATACCGTGGCTCGGAAGCGGAGGGGGGGAGAGCCGCGGCCCGCGCGCGCGTGAGCCGGGCCGGCCGCGTGTTCTGCGTTCGCTTCAACGCGAGGGAAACATGACGGGTAGTGGCGGCCGTGAAGGCCCACTTGTTTATACGCGTTTGGTTTGACTTTGACGTCCGCGACCGACGCGACCATTATTTCTAGTAGTACTGTTTAGTAGTACCATTATTTCTACTGTTTAGTTCCAGCCTGTTTGTGTCCTCGTAGTAAGTTTTACTTGAGTTAGTTTTAATTGAGTAAGGTGGTGTTCTTTTCTAATTAAGATAGGATTTTTTTCTCGATTTAAATTTTTTTCTCGATTTTCGTTAGCACGTTTTTCAAACCGTTAAAAGTGTGTTTCGTGCGAATATTTTTATATAAAAGTTACTTTAAAATATTAAATAAACTCATGTTTCAAATTTGTAATCATTAAAAATCAATTAATCACACATTAATGACTTTCTCGTTTTACATATCCTCACTTCATCTTCATATCTACTAACTTATTAAAGTAATAGAAGAAAAAAATACTATGTTCGCTCTCATGCCCTAGAAATTCTCACATTAATCGGAAAAAAAATAAAAGATATAATAGAAATACAATTTAAATTAGCTGAAATTCGGAATTAAAAAAAGAAATATTGGAATAGCATACTAGAGTTCATACATGTATACAATTTAGAGCCAATCGAAGTTCGGAATTGAAAAATAAGAAAACCGAGGCCATATAGAAATATAATTTAAAAATAACTAAAATTCCAAATTAAGAAAAGAATGTTGAAAAAGAAGTCTATAGTCCATATAGAACATAACTTAGAAAAAATAAAAATCAGAATAAAAAATCGGGAATATTAGAAGAAGAGTTTATAGTCCATATAGGAATAGAATTTAAAAATAAGAAAAATTCGGATTAAAAATAGGAATATTGAAATACTAGAATCCATATAGGAAATTAGAACTAACTGAAAGTCGTAATTAAAAAAAAGAAAAATAAAAGTAGAGTTTAGAGTTCATGTAGGAATAAAATTTAGAAATAACTAAAATTCACAATTATTAAAATAAGCAAGATTGGGAGAAGTGTGTAGAGTTCATATAGGGATACAGTTTTTGAATAACTGAAATTTAGAATTACAAAATAAGAAATATTAGAAAAAAAGTCTAGAGTTCATATAGGAATACAATTTGTAAATAGCTAAAATTCGGAAATAAAAAAGGAATATTAGAAAAAAGTCTACGGTCCATACATACCGGAATATAATTTACAAATAACAAAAATTAGAAATTAAAAAAAGGAATATTGAAAGAAGATTTAGAGTTCATATGGAAATACAATTTACAAATAACTAAAATTCAAAATTAAGAAAAAGGAATATTGGAAGAGGAGTCTATGTTTATATAGAAATAAAATTTATAAATAATAAAAATTCCAAATTATAAAAATGAAAATATATAGAAATATTGAAAGAGGAGTTTAGGGGCCATGTAAAAATTCATTTTAGAAATAACTAAAATTAAAACTTTTAAAAAATAACTATCACGTAGTATAAATATCATGCATGGGTTAGTTTAGTCAAGTTAGTATATAATTTAAAATTATATTATCATTTTAATATATTTAATTATAAAAATTGATAATATTTAAGCTATTATGCGAGTAAAAAAAATAACGATACTAGACTCGTGCGGGGCTAGTTTATTATATTCAAACAGGATCTAGGTCAGATTAGTTTTTGTGTTTGCCGGGTGGTTTGTTTAAGAATTGGTTAGCTTGATATGAATTGGAATTTGTGATGCACCTGGAGATGTACGGGATGCTGTGGAGCAGTGGTGTTTGGATCGGTGTGGTGATGCATGTGCAATCTGGATGATCGATCGGAGTTCTTGATGAGCTAGCGTTCTGTACATGTTGGACTGATCGATCGCATGGATGCAGTGGACAGATTTGGTGATGAAGATTGATAGTGCATGTATGGTGGTAAGCTGCTGGATGATGCATCGCTGCATGAGGCCGAGATGGAGTCGTACACAGTGAAAAATATTTCCAGAAACATATTTTGGTCTCAAAATTTTATAGATATATACCCCTAAGACCCTAACACCACATGAAAGGGTGTTTTTTTTTTTTCAAAAGCGATCTTTCAAAAGATGTTTTCTCAAAGGTGTTGGCGCGTACTAATAGTATCCATCGGAGGTCAATTTTACAAGCGACCCTCTTGGGAGGATGATAAGGAGGTCAACTGTAAAATAGTCGGGGTGGTCATCAGTATGTACCAATAACCGTATGTCATATCATAAAAAAAACACTCTCCCAAAGAGCGTTAGGGTATAGATCTATAAAATTTTATAATCAGAATATATCTTTTAAATGTTTTATTAAAAATATAAAAAACACGTGAGGTAAATAGCATCAGTTTTTTTTTCACTCCCTCAATTTTTAAATAACCGACATTAACTTTCACTATTTCAAATTTTATCGCTAATTACTCTTGAATGATCATACTAGGATGACCCAAAACAATCAGACTAAGGTATTGTTTTTAGTATTTATATTTTTCTTAAAAAAGAAGAGGGCACTCTCTTAAGATAGAGAGTATTAATATATTTTTAAGGCCATGACAATGGGATGGAATAAACGGTATGAAATGACATAGCATGATTTGTGGTTGGTAGGAATAACATGACCCCGAACATTCGCCCGCGTTAGAGCAGGTACAATAGAGAATCGCTGGTGACAAAGAGGCCATGTAGACTCGAACACCAGGCTAGAGGGGGAATGAGAGGAGAGAAAGGACGAGCCGGCAATTAAATTGTCGCTCGCTCCATGCGCGCTGCAGCTTGCCTATCGCCGATTCGCAGCCGATACCAACGGCACCCTACACAGTTTAATTATGGGAGCCGTTCACGCAGATGCGGTGCAGCCTTGGAGAAGTGGTGGCGCGGCCATCTCAGACGGGGACGTCGAGCAGGAGTCTGAAGAGAAGGAGCGCGATAGAGAGAAGAGCCTACCAGGAGGAAGAGGAACCGACGCTCGTGAGCTCGGCGGACGGTGGCAATGGTGCAACGACCATCTAACCTGGTAGCAACAGATCCAATTGGTGCTCAGGCCTTCGAAGTTCCGCCGCCGGCGCTCATTTCTTTTTGGCGCCGCGCAAACAACGCAAGGTCCTGATCTGTTTGCTTCTCTCCTCCGTGCAACGGCACAACGCTTTCTTGCAGGGGACAACTTCAAGCTCACCTCCATGCTTCGCCGTCTGAGCTACAACCCTGCCCATGCTTCGGTGCAAGCTAAATAGACAATTGATGCTAGTGTGTTCGGTGCCCGCTGTTCACCAAATCTGAAAGGAAGAAGAGATAGAGCTGAGAGAAAGGAATAGAATGGATGGCTTCATCATAAAAAAAAAGAGAAGTAAAGTATATAGACGATCTAAACTTGTACGAGTATATCATCTGGATCACTGAACTTTTAAAATACATTTTTGATCTCTTAACTTATCTTAGTTGTCATATAGATCCAAACGATTTCTAAACCAGTCCATGCGTTGATATGGCATACCACGGTAGCGTCTATATGTCAGTGGAACCTACTTGTCAGTCATATATAAAAACAAAATTAAGAACTATATTTTCTAGTTTTAGGTAGAGAAGAAAAAAGATAAAATTTTAAAAAATAATTCTAAAGTAGAGAGGAGGAAATATATTTTTTAAAATTAATTTTTTCTATGTGATTGACACGTGGGTCTGGTCTGACTAACACGCAGGTACCACTGTGGCATGCCACATCAGCGCATGGAGTGGATTGGAACTTGTTTGAACCACTATGACACCTAAGACAAGTTCAGAGACCAATAGCATTTTGAGAGTTCATGTACCCAGATGACACACCCGTAGAAGTTTAGTGATCGTTCGTGCACTTCACTCAAAAAAAATAAAATTTTATTGGCAATGTGTAAGGTAAAAAATTATAGATAATTATTGTATGAATCAATTTTTCAGTGCTGGCTGTAAAGGCTAACCTTATGTTCAGATTTATTATATTAGGTGGTATCACATCCCCACCTAAGTTAGTTTTTTGTTTTAAGGAAGGGAGTCCTCCAGAATATATTTCTAGATGAATGGTGGACACATGGCTCTCCCCACAAGGCCACATACGGCAGAGAGAAGATAATTGAACCTAACTACTCAATCAAAGACAATTTATCTCATTTATCGACGTATAATTAAGATAGCGTGTGAAACAAAATGTCGCCATGGATTATGTACATACTTATATAAATAAATAAAATATTTCAAAAAATGAAATTAACAAAAACTCTTAGCTTAAGCAATGTATAAAAAAGTTTTCAAGAAGAAATATGTTTTGGAAACAAAAATTTATCCACAGTAATAATTCAGTGAATAACCTAACAAGAACGGAGCCTTAACTTTCCAGGGCTGTTAAAGTTGCAGATTTGTAATCAGTCCACGCCTCCACGGTCAAGTCTTAAACCACGCAACACATAATAGTACTTGTAAGCAGTTTGATGAGATTACAAGAAAGGGCAAAATGTAGGAGTCAAAAGAATCAAATAAACTGGTTCAGATTACTCCTCTCTCGAGTCGTGAGCAAAGAGCAGGCAAAGTGACACATATATATATTTCCAGCTCCCTAACCATCTGATTAAAGAAAAGATGCTATCAATGGAGTTCAAATGAATAATACAAATACATTGTAGTGAGCAAACAGTAGTCGGTGGCCTTTCATTTGCAAATACGTCCAGTTTTACAGCTTAGGAAAGAATTCGATTTGTTTAGGACGAGCAGCACGACGTCTTCTGGTTGACAGGTTGCCCGCGGATCTGCACGGTGGGTGGCCTTGCATTTGCTGCGGCCGGTTGGCTAGCCATCCTGAGAAAAGTAACATGTGGGATGCTCGTTACTAAAATTTACCCGGATATCAGGGCAGTACGAGAGCTACAGTGCTCAAAGATAGATTTAGTATCGTACCTGTCCTTGATTGATGCGGCCATAGCCATGAAGGCCTGCTCCACATTGGTGGCGTTCTTGGCACTTGTCTCCATGAATGGGATGCCCATCTCGTCAGCAAACGCCTGCAGGATGAAACCAATGTAATAAATGTGTGAAAACAGTCTCACAAGGGAAAGAAATGGAGATCTTATGAGGTATTGCCAACCAATCAACAGTCCATCTAACGACTGTGGAGAGCTTACCTTAGCTGTTTCAGATGACACAACTTTGTTGGCAGTTAGGTCGCTCTTGTTCCCAACAAGGAGCTTGTTAACATTGTCACTTGCATAACGATCAATTTCATTCAACCACTGCTTCACATTGTTGAAGCTTTCTTGGTCTGTCACATCATAGACAATCTATATGCACAAGAAAGAATGCAAATAATTTTTATGAGCGTTCAAATGGCTTAGAATTTGCAGAAAATAATGGTTGGTTCATGTGGCTAACTTACAATAATTCCATGAGCACCCCGGTAATAGCTGCTTGTAATTGTCCTGAAGCGTTCTTGCCCAGCAGTATCCCACTGTAACAGTTAGCAAACTGTTTAGAAATTAAGTAGTAGCCATACTCATGACAGTCCTATTAATGTATTCGACTAATATATTCAGGAAGCATTTGGACTATTGCTCCACATCTGATAGTATGCCTATGGATCACATTTCACCAAGTTCAATGTACTTCTGTCAGTGTATTACATAAAACTAAAATTGTTTCTAAACAAACTAGAAGGTTTCTCATCAATGCCACAATTTGCAAAAAGATATTGATAGATGTATCAAAGCACTCCATATGCCATTGTGGATTTCATATGAAGCAGCTACCAGAATTGAAGTCAAATTTAAATATTATGCTTATCATTTATACACATAACAATTGTGATGGGAAATCCACCAAGCTTGTGTTCGAATATGCACTTCGCAACTTCACCTCCCTCATTTTCCACGGACACGCTTCCCAAACTGCTAAACGGTGCAATTTTTTTTGCAAAAAAGAATATATAGGAAAGTTGCTTCCAATAATCACATCAATCCATTTTTCTATAAAAAAAGTTAATACTTAATCAATCATGCGCTAATGAGTTGCTCCGTTTCACATGCACGAGGGATTAGTTCCCAACTCAATGTGCCGAACACAGTCCAAGTCTAAATCCTACCACAGCTGGACAAAATCATACAACCATAACAATTTCAAGATAACCATTGCATGATAACTGCACATTTTTATTTGCTTATTTATCTAGTGAAAATTAAGTCAAATAAATGTTTTCTTCTGACCGCAGATCATAAAGTTAAATAAACTTGACAATAACAGATCACAAAGCCATGCGGAAAAGGTAGCACGATAATCTTACAATTTGAAGCTTGATAGTCTTGCCATCTTGCTCTACTGTCCGTATTTTCTGTAATCAAATTATACAACTTATTGCTGTGCTATAAAGCAATTTTTCAACTTCAAAGTAAATCAATGGTAGTTTCCTTACAAAATCAACTCCAATTGTGCTAATGTAGCTGTCCAAGTATGAGTCATCCTAATCACAAAGGCAAGTACATCAATACCATTCACAATCTAAGTACGGAGTATGTAACAGAGAATTTAGTAAAGGACCAAAGGTTCAAGTTTGGTTTCTTAATATGAGTAAATTATGGATTAATTATCGTCAATTCATGTTTATGATAACAGAAATGCTACAGGACGGTATCCCGTTCGGACAGGATGATACCGGTTAGGTATCACGTGATAGCTCGCAAGTATCACCTGATACCTGGACCTAATACTGAACCGGTATCATCCCGCTCGAACGGGATTCCATTATATAGCAACCCCCTTATGACAAATAAATGAAAGGAATCCCTTGAATAATTATTGCAACTATTCTAAGCAGGAGTAAGGTATGGTGCTATAGTAGACCACATGCTTCTACCAAAGCACATTGGCATGTGCCATATACAAGATTATTTTTTCCAGAATGGTAAAGTATCAATGCACAATTAGCAGAGGGAGTAGTAAACTCATACCGCAAATCTTAGAAGCAAGCATGATTTCCCGACACCAGAATCACCAATGAGCAGAAGTTTGAAAAGGTAGTCACTGAAATTGACAAAAAGAAATAATAATTACAGGCATACGACTGCCAAGCCCTTCAGTTCGACAACTTAGTGTCTGATCACACGTATTGTACTTCTACGGTAGTAAGAATTATTTACAATAAAATGCTATTCCAAATCCCAAAAGTCAACTTCAATTTATATATGTAGCTAGCAAATCATCTGAATAATATGAACTACAAATAAATGCCAACAGATACCATTGTATTGTTTACGTTTGCCTTCCATATACAGGTAAAAGCAACTTGAATAATCATGCATACACCAGCTACAGAGGATGGGAGATTGGGAAATGCGCTTGCTGCTACCAGTCACAGAGAGTTCAATATTTAATAATATACTATTATCGAGACAGGACCATATGCCTACTATAACTACTTGTTGAAGATATCCAAATGCAAATATGGCAATGTTTTGTACACAACTCCAGAGCAGATGGACTTCTGCCGATAAATAGGCACACATTCCAGGAAACATTTTAAGCAGCTAAGTTCTGGTAGAACATAATCCAATTCCCATTCCAAAATATTGTAACCCACGACCCAGTTCCTAAGCATGAGCCATCAGAAATCATGTGACCGTGTGCATGCAGCGTGAGGGATTGCCGAAATCCCTATCTAACTCCGCCCATCCCGTTTCCCCCCACAAACATCACAACAGCGAGCACATCGCATCCTCAACAAGCCCCAAAACACACGCGACAGCCAGAACCACAAATCCAAACGAATCCCCTAGCCACCGCCCTTCAGATCCAGATCCAAACGATGCAACGGAGCAACCAGCGCTCTCCCGCTCAGATCCGTCTCCCTAGCCGCGCAAACCCCGCCAACCAACCATCACGGTGAAACCGCGCGAGATCAACCAAGTCCATAGGAAGGAACAAGGAAGGAAGGAGGATGTGAGGGGATCGGAGGCCTTACTACTCGGGATTCATGCCGGACGGAGACGGGGAGTGACCGCGGGACGCCCGCCGCTCTTCGAGCCACACGGATCTGGACGGACGGAGGGAGGGAGACGCGATCGAGGCCAAAGACGGGGAGAGGACGAGGAGACGGGGGGGAAGGTGGGCGTGCGAGGCTTTTTGCAGGGGGCGAGACGATAAAATACCGAGGCTCGGAAGCGGAGGCCGCGGCCCGCGCGCGCGTGTCGTGGAGTGGAGCCAGGCCCAGGCCGCGGGAGCCAGACCGACCGGCCGTGTGTTCTGCCTTCTGCGTACGCGCGTCGACACGTGGGAAACCTGACGGGTCGTGGCGGCCGTGAAGGCCCACTTGTTTAGAGCAAGTATAATAGAGCTGATTCAGCTGGCGATAAAAACATACACATCAGCATAGTCTTACATGGACGAGAGAGAAACGAGGAGAGAGAGAGTGGAGCAGGCGCTTGGAGGAGCGCCGGGCGGTAGCATGCGAAAGAGAGCGCTATCGTCGTCTTGCAGCCGGTGTGAGTGCTGATTGACACGGTTTGCGGGCCTTGAGTCACTCCTCTTGGATCCCATGTGCACAAACACCAGCGCTTTATGCTTAATCACAGGTGGTTGAAAGGATGGACCGTAGATTTGACCACAGAAAATCAATACGTCCATGCAGTGCTTTAAATGCACTTGAGCGAATATCCAACCCGTTATATAATCTAGCTGCTATACTATCTCTACATGACTTGGATTTATACTATCGTCGGCAGCCAGCGATGCTATTAACCTTGCTCTTATACGCGTTTGGTTTGATGAGTCCGACGTCCGGGACTCACGCGAGCATTGTTTTTACTATTGGGTTCAGTATCCTAAAGGTATACACGGATATTGAGAAAATAGGTAGATATATTGTAGAATAGTTGATCAATATGATTTCTTAAAATAACTTTCATATAGAATTTTTTTGCAAAGTGTTGGCGGTATGTCACGAGACCCTTCGACCAGACCTGCCGAAACCATGCAACCAGCGAGGATTCAGACTCGAGGCGTCAAAATTCATCAGGACGGAGCCTCATGGCGAAGACTATGGGGCGAAGGCGACGAAGGGTGAAGAGTCGCGTCGGGCCCCCAAGCGAAGGGTGCATGCCGAAGGAGGGTGACTTCGCCATATCGAGCCCAGCTCCAAGAAGACCCGAGGGGCCATTCCAACCGCTCTGGCCCGTTGGCTAGTGGGCCAGCAGTCACCAATTGACCCGTTAGAGACCCATGTATCTGAATTACACTGTATACCCATACAAGTGTCCCTTTCATAAGGGTGACCATGTAAATTCCCCTGTAAAACCTAAACCCTAATAGGGGGACCTGTAATAGTGTTAGTGATATATGCCTTAGAGGCAATCATAGAGATGATTGTATCACATACTATGTTTACATATTTATCTGATATTGTTTCTTGAAATAGATAACTCATTATTGGCTAATGAATATGTGATTCATTTATGAGACTCTTTATATTATATGTTGCTATTTGTAAAGGATCCCTGATCAAATATCATATGTGGAACAAATATGGTTAAATGATCAGCACATGTATTGATTGATGATCATGTCTCATGGATCGTGGTATGGAGATACCAAATTGATAATGTGGACACATGTTGGGGAACATGTTGTTGGATAGACCCGACATGAGACACTGCAAGAACTATTTGTGTAGTGCCATCAGTGGTCTCGATTAGTGTTGGTATAGAATTCTTAGACCTGAGATTATCATGGTTTCCAACATGTGTAGTGACTTACTTAGGGACTGCTAAACGCTATTCCGTAACTGGATAGTTATAAAAGTAGTCTTCGGGTGTGTTATGAAACATGTAGTGGGATATGAATAATCAAGATGGGATTTGTCCCTCCTATGGAGAGATATCTCTGGGCCCCTCGATGTTATAGATTATGGAAGTGCATGGCCATGCCAAAAGTGATTGAGGAGTCAATCGCAGGTTATATAATCTATCACAGGATCGAGTGAATGATTGAGCTATTAGAGAATGGCACATATCTAGCCTTGAGCTTAATCGATATCGTGAGGCAAAGGGATTCATAAAAGTAAACACTAAAGGTTCAGCCGATATGATCTTTATGTATGCTCGGTGGGTCAATACGTTTTGCTAGGGGCCGCTGTTGACACGTGGACCGAAAAGGAGTTTTCGGGTTGCACCCGAGTGTGCATGAACCTACAGGGTCGCACGCTTAAGGGGCCGGAATAAAGGGATTGGATGGAGATCCAATATGCGCTCAATTTCGGATAGGGATCCGAGTACGACTCCTATGGGCCTTGGAGGCCCGGACGTGGTCCCTATATATACGTGAGGGGATGTGGCCGGCGGTATTAACAGATCACGCCACGTGAAACCCTAGCCGCGACTTCCCTCCACGAGCAAACCCTAGCCGCGCGCGGGTGCTAGCACATCTGCACGTGGTGTTCCTTCCCTGGACGTGTGGATACCGGTGGAGGCGCCGCTGTCTTGCGGTGCTGATCGGCGTGGGAGCACGGTGAGGAGAACGCACGAGGAGGAGAAGGTCAAGCAGCTGCGATCGACTACTTCCTCTACATCGACGCGCGCTACATCGCGAGGATTCCTTCGGCTCCTTAGCGCATACTTCCGCTGCACAGCGCGTCGAGTGGTAACGATCTATGATCTCATACTTGCATGGTTCCTGGTTTACGCAGTAGAAAAATTTTGTTTTATGCTATCGTAGCCTACGCGTATCCCAACAAATATGACTATAAATAGACCCCTAGGGCCATGTAAAAGGGGAGATTCCCAAGAGAAATTCTTAAATTAATACACTTTAATTTCCCAACAACTGTTGAGTAACCACGTCCTTCGACAT
Source organism: Oryza punctata (assembly GCA_000573905.2). NCBI lineage: Eukaryota > Viridiplantae > Streptophyta > Magnoliopsida > Poales > Poaceae > Oryza > Oryza punctata. The sequence goes on along the minus strand of CM002489.2, from coordinate 31,368,277 downwards.
ATGCGGTTGTCACTTCGACAACGCAAAGCATACACGTTTAGTAGTTTGAAAAGTGTGCGCGCGAAAAACGAGAAGAGTGAGGTGGAAACTCAAAGAAACGAACTCAGCCTAAGTCTCCCAAACAAACCTTAATATACATAATATACATGTCTCGCATGGGCTACCTTCCTAGTTGCTAGAAATATCTATATTATTTAGGATGGATATAGTAGGTAGGAAGATCATGTGGAAACTGGAAGAGCCTAGGTTGACAACATGCTGGAGGGGAACTGAAGAGCCTTACGAAAGTAAGGCGCCGGTGTTGTCCATGGCTAGAGCAGGAGAGTAATCAACCACCAATTTGCACGCGTCGGCAGGATCGACAATTGTCGAAACTAGAATTCAGTAATATGAAAAGGGGATAGCGCACAAGATAGATAGAAAGTGGATGGGTTATGAGACAAAGTATTTAGATGGGTTTACGAGATAGAGATTTAACTCTTTACAGATTAAATCTCCTATAACTACCTTATAATCCTATCGAGCTAAAACCACGAATCATTTACTTAACTCACAAGTAAACGTAACACCCAAGTCTTATCTCGTTACACAATCTATACAAATAGTCTATCCCCTGTAACCAGTCGGATAACTAGATCTGTAGGTATACGGTACCCATTATCTCCACAGCAGTGCCTCAAAATGAGCAGACAAACAAATCAAAATGGCTCTGGCTCACAATGCCTAGCCACGGAGATCTGATCTTAGCATAAATGCAGCCAATGAAAACAGTCGGGATTCTTAGCCCCCAACAATGGTATGTATTATCGTGATGGATAAGCAGTGTCAGGATTGCAGTGTGCGGTCGATCGGTCATCAAGCGATACCAATGCGGTCATCGACACCATAAGGACCAACAAAAGGCGAGATGCCATGCGGATGGAGGGATTATCGCGATGGACAACAAAGGAGCGAGAGAAAGGGGCGGAGAAGACCGTGGGTGGTGGGGTGAGCAACAGTGTCGGTTGCAGGGGTGTTGGCCTACGCAATCAGGATGCAGCGACATAGGGTGCTTGGTTGCTTGATGTGGTGGCTGTGGTAGTTGTTGTACAGTGGTTCTGGGGCGGGCCGCTGCGGCGGCGCGGCGGCACCCACGCCCTCCACTGCCTCACAGCTCCATCGGATGAGTCCCCTCACGATGTGGTAGCGGTGGCGGTGGTGGCGGTGTGAGAGTGGAACAACAATGGTGGTACGATGGCCGAAGTCCAGCCCATCGAGCATATGGAAAGGAAAAAGGGCCTGGCGTGGGCATGGCGTGAAGATCGGGGGGCAAAATTGTGGAGGAAACGACGACGTTTGCGATTTTTGAAAGGTGATTGATGGATGGATCGTAGACGGTGAGTTCACCTGTTGACGGATGGATGATAGGGATTTCACCTGTTGATTTCACCGGTTTGATTGGAACGGATGAACTCCTCCTTTTTATATTAGTATAGATGTCGTCTCTATTCTATAGTGATAATATATATCTATACCTATAATAAAAAAATACGTAAGGCTTCCGGTTGAATTTTTCGTCCAGCGTCCCGTCCATGCATGCGCTCGCGCTGTCCGATTCCGTCACCCGACGGCGAGCGCGCATCTTCTGCATCCTGCGTAAACCATGCAAGGCCTGCAACCAGAAACTGATCAAACCCGCAAGCCAAATATGGGACCCCCATTTCAAAATTTCGCAAATTAGAACTCTAAATGTCCAATCCAATTCAGATGATGAAAAACACCAAATCACGCTTAAAACCGCAATCAACACGAAAGGAAGTTGGATGCGTATTTGATTTGGACTCAAAACTGGATGAAATTAACCCCATAAATACAAGGATTTCACAGGACTGCTAAAACAAGCAATCGAAAAAGACAATTGGTGAGATATGACCTAATTTCACGGAGGTGGCTTTCCTTGCAAGCACAGTGGACTAGGATCTGTCGTCGGAGCCCTGCCGAAGCGCACCCGTGCCATGGGACTTGTTGCCCACACCTATCGGATTTGCGCCCTAGGTCACCACCACCGCCCGTGCCCCCAGCCGATGCCGGATCCGCCGCCTGCAGCCCGCGAGCGAGCTCCACCTCCTGTGGCTTGACCCCACCGCCCCGAGCTTCACCGCCGATACCGTCGCGCAAGATCCAAGCTCCACCGCCGCCTGTGACCTGAGCTGACACCGGATCCACCACCTGCGACTCGAGCTACCGCTGGATCCGCCGCCTACGACCCGAGCCACCGCCAGATCCGTCGCCTGTAGGATCAAGATGTCGACTAGAGGGGGGTGAATAGACGATTAAAATAAATATCACTTAAATAAAACTAACCTAAGTTGCTAGGCTTGGTGAAGGATAACACTAACTAAGAAACTAAGTTATGTTTTGCAATCCTAGGGTGATAAGGGCTCAAATATATCTCTAAGAATGTAAATTGCCCAAATGTAAATGTAATAAGTAAATGAGACAAGAGACAGGGAATTTTTCATCCGAGGTTCGGAAACTCGCTGGTTTCCTAATCTCCGTTGAGGCGAGCCCAACTTCACCACTCAGAACCATGAAGCCATCACAAGCCCCCTTCGTCAAGGGGTGGGCAAGATGGGAGCCTGCCCACGAAGTGGGCTACCCAAGCCTCGATCACTAGGGTATTTCTTCCTTCACTCTGAAGGTGGTGAACTCCAAACCACTTACAAACCGACACTGGGCCTTCTCCACAATCTCCTTGGAGAGGTCACCGGGCAACACTTCCACAAGACGTCTAGGAGGTGGCAACCTCCAAGGGTAACAAGCGATGATCCGGCTCGGAGATGATCAAGTGCCACACTAGCTCTACAATTAAGCAACACACTTGAAACTTGGCTCAAAGCACTCTCTAACACACAAGGGATGAACAAAAGCTCAAATGGGTATGAGAGTATATGCAAGGGGTGTATTCAATTGAAGCAAGTACCAAGAGAGTCCCCTTGTTGCTGGTGGGGGGTTATATATACCCCCACCAACAAAAACTAGCCGTTGGGGGTCGAAATCCCAACCTCTATGGGCTTACGGTCTGACCATCATAGGGTGGCCGGTCAGACCACCCCCATTTGTAACGGCTAGAAAACTAGCCGTTACAGTGCATTTAATGCACTGGCAGACGCCAACCGGTCAGATCAGAATTGTCTGGTCGGTTAGACCGGGTCGGCTCCGGTCAGACCAGCCTCGGCTCACTTCGGCTCGGCCATAATTTGCCGAATTATTCCAGGGGTTACAGCGGTCGCCCGGTCATACCGATGGGATCCCGGTCAGACCGGCTTCGACACTCCAGTCAGACCAAAGTGGAGCGCGCGGTCAGACCGCCCATGGTCACAATGAAAAACAGTGAACTAAGCAAAGAACAAATGAATGCATATGACCTAATGGGGCATTTTGATCAACTCTTAGTTTAGGTCATCACCCCTCTTGATAGTGCCACAAAGCTAAAGAATAAACCTAGCAAGAATTTTGATCACCCAACACCTCGATCAATTAAAATAAAAGACTAGGTTTTACCGTCTTGTTTCCTTTTCTTTGCGCCATCAAGTTTGATCCTTGATAATCATCCATGGCGCATTCTTCATGTGCCTCTAACTTAAATACATACTCTCAAATGAAATAGTTAGTCCACAATTAGCGCTTGTCATTAATTACCAAAATTAACAACGGGGGCCTAGATGCTTCACCGCCTGCAGGTCACGACCGAGCTCTACCTCCTGTGGCTTGACCGCATTGTCCCGACCTTCGCCACCGGTATGCCGCCCAACTCGAGCTTCACCACCGGTACTGCCACCCGACTTGAGCTCCGCCCCCGTCCTCACCCCGATCCGACGCCGGATCCACCACCCGTGACCCGAGCCACCGCCGGATCCGCCACCCGTGACCCGAGCCGCTGCCAGCCGCAGCATCTGACCGAGCTCCACCTCATGTGTCTTGACCCCCCTCGCCCCGAGCTCTGCCGCTGGTACCGCTGCCCGCGACCTGAGCTTTGCTGCCGCCAGCTGTGGGAGAAACTCTGCCCATGGCTCCCCTTGCCGCTGTCGCCACCCCTCCCATCGAATCGAGAGGAAGAATATGTTGAGGGAGAGAGTAGAGATGGATCTGGGAGGAAAGGAGAGCGGAGCTAGGAGATGAGATAAGAAAAAAATAGAGAGGAGAGAAAAAGAGCTGAGCCCACTCTGGTCACATGGTCCACTCACTGTTTTCTTTTCCTTCTCTAATCCATTGATGTCTAAAAATATTCTTCATTTTTAATATTTGCTGAGATAATATAAATTGTGAAAAAATAAACTGTAAAAGTTTAATAAAATGTATATGCATAATAATTAATAACTAAAACCTATTTATTTTGGAGGAATTGCAACATTACAGTCAATGGGGTTTTAGGCTCTCATGTTAATTTTACAGGTGAGGGTTTTTAATAGAACCCAAGTGTTATGAAAAATCATTTTTTTATAGTGTTGTGGTCTCCGGCATGGAACGGTTGGATGGCTAGGACGTCAAAGGGAAAAAAATTAAAAAAATATTCTACTATAGGAAAAGATAAAAACTAATAATTAGAAAGAAGAAACATGCACTATGGTATATGCAGAGTGAGAGGAACATGATACCAAAAATTTATACCTAATAAAAATTTTGGTATGGTCCGTCCGTGTTTTTTTTCCATCACCGATTTCTTTCATCACGGTTTTTTTATTTTCCTTTTTTTGTACGGTTTTTCCGCCGCCGTTTTTTTCATCGCGGTTTTTTCCCGCACGCGGTAAGGGCTTCTGGTTTTTGGTATTCTTTTCGTCACCATCTTTTTCCTTCGCTAGGCAGAACCCTAGCTCCGCTGCCACGTCGATCTATCTATCCATGCGTTTCCTCCTCCAATTGATTGTAAAAAAAAAATCCCTCTCCTCCCTCATCATTTTTCCCATGATTTCCCCTTTCAATTCGCCTTTAATTCATCGCATTTAATCTGCATTGAACCGTCGCCGATGATGGCCAGTCGGCGAGCTTCCCCGCCCGTTTTTATCCCGAGTTTTGTTCGCTCCGATTTTGGGAAAATAAGAAAGAGAAGATCGAGTGGATAAAAACCCTAAACCAATTTTAGGAGATCGAGAAAGATTCGGCTGGATTTGATGGGGGAGAATCAACTCCGGCATCGTACGGGCATGACACCATCTTCTAGAGGTTGAAGACGTGTGAGCTAGAACCACGGCTCCACCTTGCGGCTAGGCCAAAGAGGGGCAGACCGAGCAGAGTGAGGTAGCAGACTGGGCTGGGGCTGAAAAGAAGGGAAGAGATATGTTTTCGGCTCAGAACTAAGAAAGGTATATTGATTAAAAACATCTTACCCATAACAACGCACGTGCATTTATTTCTAGTCTTTCATAAACTTGCAAACCTTGTGAGAAAATCCATACTCCAAAGGATTGATTGGCCTCGTTAAATGCTCAAACGGGCCCACTAATCTTCAACCTCTCCGAGAAATCGCTGGCCTGCAAGTGACAACAGCGTATCTCCCTAGCCGAAAGGGATTCGATGAACTCTCATCAAACCTTGTTTGGCTAGGCCTCTCAGAATACTACACGGCAATGTTCCAATTGACCAGAGTTTGTTCACATCATCGCCATCCTCTTCTCTTGGTTCCCAACTTCCCATCGACACCATCTTGGCCGCTCTCTCATCCTGACCATGTCCAGATACAAGTTCCGGATTTGCAGCTCCTACATGATTGTCAACGACTGTGTTGACAGATCAGAACTAGCTCTCGACCGTATCGAGTCACTCCTACTAGCCTAGGGCTCATATTTAAGGGCAATGGATGAGCGGGGACAATAGAAGAGAGTTTTAAATTTTTTAAGTGCTGGCATGTAGTGGGATTACTGCTGAATAAAGTTTGTCAGTTACTATCTTCTCTATTAGATTTACCCGTGCTAACACTACGATAGTAGTGATCGATGCAAAGACATAATGCTACTATAGTTGCACGATTGCCTCCATGTAGAAAATACCCTCAAAATTTTCAATGTAGATGTGAGTGGCAATAGCAATCAATATGTCATGTCTAGCTGTATTCACAAATGCCTTTTTTTTATGAAAAAATAATTATTTTCGTCAATGCTTTTGAATTTTCACATATATTTTGAGTTTTGATAGATAATCCTGAAAAGAAATGTGTTGTTTTCTTCATTAACAATTACATCTACGAACTTAACGAAACCAGGCATACTGCAAAGGTCGCGTGCACACCATCCACCATGCTCTTCAGGCACTTGGTTTTCGCCACACAAACGTTGTGGTGCTTACTTGCTTTTAACTTTCCTTTCGATCCGATGTCACGAAAAATCCAGCTCCAGTAATCAGCGGTAAACAGCAGGCACTCCAGCACAAGACAGGCAAGATCATACTCAAAACAATCGCCATCCTCAATATTAATTAATCTGTTGTTTCCATTCTGCTTGCATTACACCATAATATGGAACAAAATGAACAGAAAGATCATTGGTCAGACCTATAGTAGATTCTTGCACGCAAGAAAACACCTAAAACTGCTAATCAATTAAACAAGAAGAATCAAATATAGCAAACTGAAATTCTACCCGGGAGCGCTAATGCCTTCCTGCCGCTGGTTTTCAGACTTTATAATGTTAAAGAAGCAGAAGGAAACATAGAGTAGTCTTGTCTGAGAATAACTTACTACAAATTCAGTGATTAAGTAGTTACCATAAAGTAGCCACAGCAAAAACACTGAAATGGTGCACCATGTTATGAAGAACCTCCGATGTAGCATTAAGCGCATTGGACAACATAGATCATCTCTTTTCAAGACAGATAACACAGATTAAACACACATTTTTGCACTTCAAGGTATTATAATAATAAAAAAAGCGAATAGAAGGGATGAGACTTCGAACCCAGACCAACTAGCCCACCACCTTGTGGAGCTAGCTGAAATACCTCTAGGCATTTCTCCTCTGCAATGTAGATTTTGTTCAATGGGAAGTAAAAACAACAAATAAAATCCCATCAACAGCAATGGTCCCATTATTAATGTGATTTTTTTAAAAAAATATGAGCAGGTAACAACATGCAGGTAGCTAGAGAGGACCAACCAACAAGGTTATTCTTAACAAATTGTTGTCCAACTTATCAGTCTGATTTACTTTATAGGACTTGATCCTCTTAAAGATGCAGACCATCTATATAAAAGTTGATCCCCTCAGTCAGCTTATCACATGTACCAATTGTTTCGATACAGCCACAAATCATCTCTGATTATACTTTTGGAAGGTCAACCAGGTAGCTCATGAGCTTGCTACGGTAGTTTTTTCTTCTAAAATTCATGTCGTTGGGTCGCTGAACACCTGGCTTTATTCTGAGAATGTGTCAATGATGTGATTATTCTATCAAATAAAAAAAATCTTGCCAAATGGCATTAAAAAAACCACTGATCGATGAAATATATATTGCCATCAGTCCATATTAACTATATCAAAGAATCAAATTGGGAGTGTGAAGAAATACAGGATGGAGGTGATTGGGTCGATTGAATACCAAGGACAATGGACAGCTTGATCCACGGCAGTGAAGTTGCACTGTCCATTAGGCAGTGAAGATCTTGACTTCCATTAGGCTTGATCCTGCACATTAGATTAGCTATAGTTAATTATGTTACTGCCTAATGGAATCAGCGTTGAGAAATTCGAGAAATAACTAACTATTGCATCTTAGAGATACTGCTTTTGCTATTGACCCGACCACTAACTTAATTTCATGGCATATTAGGCACGGTGTCTCAATTAGGAGAAAAGGAAAGATGCTATAACACATCAATGAGATCTTCAAGAGATGATATGACTTTTAGTTTTGTACTGATCAACATCCATATATAAAATCTAATCCCCATCAGTTAAATTTTTCCAGACAGCTCTATTGATAGAACCGCTTAGCAACAATAATACCATTTTCTCTGGATCATACGATTCTAGGCAGGAAACTGCGCGATTTTTGAAAAAACTTCGTGACAAGACAATGAAGGTAAGATAGGAAATTTTACCTTCAAATCAAAGGAGCCGACTTGGGGGCATGGATTTGGCGACGGTGAACTGGGGACGCGGAATCATCGATGGATACGACGACCCGAGCGAGGGATCGACGTCATTGAATCCATGCCCCCAGGACGCGGAATCATTGAAAGTGCATCTAGACCCTATTGGGGTTTTGGATTATTGATGACAAAATGAGTGTGCATCAAGTGTGTTGAGTAGGGATATGAATGAGAATTATTAATACTGCTAACCCCTACAAAACGCAAAGAAACAGCACCATGACGGATTCGACGATTTAATTTTGTAATCTCTTTTTGGGTTTAATTTTCGGTATGCCGCACTATAAAGAAAGGTAGGTGCAATGCAAGGCAAAGATCTGAAGTGCTCAAACTCCTTGTTCTTACACTTGGGTTAGTTGGGTCAAAGTCCACATGCCTTATTTTCCCTCTCTACAGGCTTTGACTGCAAGCCTGAAGTCCCCGCGCGGATATCCCGGAGATTCCAGTAAGGGCCTTCGGGTGCCTGGGGGTCCTATCTCGGGGCCTCCGGTATTGGCCCTTTTTGTGCCTCCCCAAGGGTCCCAAAGTCTCCAGGAGTTATCCCGGAGTCTCTGGTAAGGCCCTTCGGGTGCCCGGGGACCCATTTCCGAGGTCTCCGGGGTTGTGTGTAGTGTCATTCCTTATCAGGCCCGGAGTCCCTGGGAAGATATCCCGGAGACTCCGGTAAGGCTCTTTGGGTGCTCGGGTGCCCATATCCGGGTACTCTGGGAACCCCCCTGTGGCCGCACGTACTAAGGGTCCTGGAGTACTTGAGATCTGGCCCGGTTACTCCGGGACCCCTATTTCTGTGCCTAAACAACTAGTGGTTGGTTGGTGGGGGTATTTATACCACCCCAACCACCTCTTTCACTTATTCTAGCTCTCACTTTGGTCTTTCACTCTCTCTCTCTCTTGGAGCTCTTCCCTTCTCACTCTCACTTTGGTTTTGAGGCAAATCTTTGAGAGATTTGAGTTGGGATTTGGGGGCTCTGAGTGCTTGTGAGCTAGGGTTCATCTTTGGAGCACTTGAGATCAACGTCGGGCCTTGCACGTGCTTGTTACTCTTGGAGGGTAACCTCCTAGCTAGCTAGGCGTCTCTCGCGAGCTTCCAAATCGTGTGGCAAGCCCGAGAAAGTTTGTGAAGGCTCTACTCCACCTCCACAAGGAAAAGGGGTAACATTTGAGTTGATACCTTGTTTGCTCTTAGAAGGTTGCTTGGTTGAGAAACTCACACTAGAAGAACTAGGGTTCCCCTAGAAGGCTTGATCTTGGGGTCGCTTGGAGATTTGCAACTTCTTGGTGGTGAGGTGAAAACCTAGACGACCTTGTGGGTACAAACTTGGTGAGGTTTAGGGTTAATCGAGACCTAGCTCTTAGGAGTCCCTCAACGGAGATTAGGATTCTTGAATCCAAACTTCGGTGAAAAATCTCGTCTCTCTCTTTACCGCTTTTACTACCTTGCATATGTATGAACTAATTGCTTGCTTATGGTAGTTGTTTGTTTCCTTATCTTTGGAAACCCCAAAGAATTGAGTGGAACCTTTGGTTTAGACCTATGATTCCAACCAATTGTTCGGAGTTTTTGAAGAAGAATTTAATCCGCTGCGAAGATTGTCCAATTTTTCAGGTTTAGCCTATTCACCCCCTCTAGGCTACTTTCAGTCATTAGAGGGCTGGCGATGCTTATGATGTTCTTGTAGCGGAGGGGATAGGGGCGACGCCCATGGGTGAATCGGCTGGATCCGCTCGGCTCGGCGGTGGAGGCGGGCCTAGGCTGAGGTGGGGCCACTTCGGCCGCTGCATCCACCACTATGTCGCTGCCGCGTACTTGGTCCTATACCGGTCCACCGCATTCGCTGGTGGCAGGGGATCGACAATGCTAGGGTTGAGGAGGACGCCGGTGTGTGGGATTGCTTGTGGGTGAGGTGGCGTAGGGGGTCTGTTGATGCAAAAAACACACACTGGTTTGAGAGATTTGCTTTACTCTAGTGCAGGTCCAAAAGTTACTTTTAGGTTCGAAGGGCGTACCAGTTGATTTGATCTTGCAATCAACAAGAAAAAACATGCAAATTTATTAATAGACGATAGTCAATCGGCCAGCTAGCCGATATCGTATCGTGATGTAACCTAGCCGATGCAATAAAGCATGAATCGGCTGTAAGGTTTTTATCAAAGATAGAACTAACCCTAAAACCGGTACATCGGCTGAAAAGATCAGTGTTACATAATCAATATATCAATATTACTTTAGAAATAAGCAATTAGGATAGATCGGATTGAACCGAGACAGTATAAATTGCCCAATTCTAAAATAACATGAAATAACGATTATATATGCTCATGTCAAAGCCGAAGTCCAGATTTAAGCGTGTATCGGCTATAGCTCCGATACAACCTTATACTAGGATATTCTCTGGCAACAAATATATTCAACTTTTACCAATCAGATTGATAGTAAGTCCAGTATATTTGTATTAGATTAGATCCTAATATAAGGGGCAGATATAGAACATTAAACAAAGCAAAAAACTATGTAAAACATTTATACCAGGTAAGATCGGTTGAAACCCCGATACTATCCTTATTAACAACCATAAAGCAGGCTAGAGATTATGATTCAGAACACGACTTAGTAGATCAAACTTAACTGATGCAGCACTAAGTATGAGGAGAAGCATGATATCTGACAATCAAGCCGATGGTTGCTTTTCGGGATGGTGGATACATTATATAATTCAAACAAACAAGATAATGTATTCGTTACCAGCAAAACCCTAAATAGAGATTGGCCGACACGAGTAGATTGCATTGTCAATCTAAATTATATAACGTATATGATAACTCGGAGGTTTACAAGATAGAATTAGAGTGTCATAAAGATGTAAGCACTTTTAAATTCTGATGACGCAAACCGCCATAACAAGACCTACCTCTTCGTCGAAGATCAAACTGATGCAGCTCGACTCGAAAGCATGAACTTGTCGAAAGTAGAAAACAAAAGGTTGGCGATGCGCCGAGATTGATTGAACTTGATTGTTATTTCTTTACAAGACCTCGGGTCTATATTTATACCCGAAAATACAAACATTGTCCATCACAGACACGACTCATATTAACCTAATACAAATCTAACTAGCAAACAAGTCCCTTAGGCGGACTCTTACCGAGATTATCTATAAGGAAATTATACATATTCCTAATTAATAGATACAATTGCCAATCTTGGACTCTATCCTTGCCCGGCAACATCATCGCAAGCTCTCTGTCGAATCAGATATTGACTTCACATGCGATAACGGCCATATCGGCTATCCAAATCGGACTCGGTTTCCAACCGATACGGTCTTCAGCCGATGCGCACTCTGTTTCCAAGATTTCCGCATATCTACGAATCCGCTTCGGATTGGATCTTGTTTCCGATTCACAAGCTTGCTAAATTTCATCATCAACACATGCCCCCCAATTCCGAAGTATTATATAATGCAACGGAATTATCTCCTAGTAACCGCAAAAATCTAGGGTTTCCTCTGTGACCGTTACGCACCTAATTTCATAAGTACGAACCGCCTTTCCGGAGATTTCACGGTGTTAACTCCGTTTTTACCGCTCAAACCACCAAACTCCTCCGCGAATCCCCAGCGATTGCCCTCTTCTTCTCCGGCAACCTCATCGGCGAACCCGCTCCGGTGACGATCTTCACGCACCAATGGCGGCACCATCGATCCCATCAAGCACCACAGCCAAGGAGTTTCCTGAGGTAAGTTCCCATCAGCTCAAAATTTACTTTGCGTTTTCCGTTCGCTCTTCTGTCCTCAATCTATCTTTCTGAATCTGTAGCACTTAGTCCATCAAATTGCCATCCCAAGACTCAACGATCCCAATCACTTCTATCTGGGTCTGATAGGCGATATAGATCCCACTTATATCATCAACGCAGAAACAGAAAGAATCCCCTTCAGGCAATCCAACCCATCTCTTACCCACTGGACAACCACTTTTAGATCCTGGCCCTCTCAAGTAGATGGATGGACGAACTAGTATAAGAGAATTGCTGCTAGTAAACAAGACCACTGGGACGAGATGGGAATAGCCCAATGTCTGTCTCTGTCCATAGCCGACATGAAGAAGGATGAGCCGATGCTATCCTCGGCTGCATATTTTTGGTCTGACACCTTGAATGCTTTCTTGTTTAACCATGGGCCGATGACCCCCACTCTGCTAGACATAATTATGATTACTGGTCTAGATGTTACCACATCGGCTAACCCTACTAGCTTGAAGACCAAATGTACTTATAAGTTCAAAACCAAAAACATTGGGGGCTGGTCTGGTTTTATTTCAGAAAATATAGGAACAGTCCCAGTGTCAGCTAGGGAGAACACGACTTTTCTGATGATGTGGATGGACAAGTTCCTGTTCTGTGGATCCACCTGCGGCCCAACAGCCAACTGGCAACACTTAGCTGAAGCCATTGTAGCAAAGAAACAATTTCCTTTAGGCAAATATCTACTCGGTGCAGTATACCAGACCTTGAGCCAGTCATCGGCTAAATTGATTATGGATTCAAGTGTTAGTACTGGTGGCCCATGGTGGTTCACTCAACTTTAGCTAATTCTGTATACTTTGAAAGTTGCACTAAGACCATCACTCCTTGAGGCAGAATTCCCATCACTAGCCGATACTGATAAAGATGATGAATCAAACCAAATGCGTAGATGTGTGTCCTTTGGTGAGGCAGCTACTGGCTATGCTGGGTCTGGGCCATCGGCTGAGCATTTCCAAAACTGGTTCGGCAATTTTTATGACGGATTTCCCAGAGACAGCCGAATTTGGTTCGCTTATGAGTCTTTTGAAAAATATGAACTGCCAGCCGATTTCAGATTGGACGAGAGAAATGATGAAAGATTTGAAAAACCCAGAGAAGTCTTAACTACTGCAATCTCTCCATGTATACTCCCAACTGACATATCTCAAGGCAGAAATATCCAGCCATCTTATGAATTTTATCATCCAATGGTGGCAGCAAGACATCTTGGTATGGGACAACTGCCCATCAGCTTGTATTATTCCGACAAGATCCAAACCAGGGGAGATATAATATCGGCTCTGATGATGGACAAACTGCTCAATATCCCTGGTCCCCCACTTGGCAGTATAGACAGATTCAACATCACCTTGATGAGAAGCATATTATTTGATTGATGGTGGTCTGAAATGAAAGCTCATATATTCCATCTATCGGCCCAAGCATACCTCACCAAGATTATACCGGACTTGCTCCCTCAAGTAAGTTACCTCTCCTTGTATCTTGTAATTTTATTCCATCTCTTTCTTAATACTCAATATGTTTCATCTTCCTTTGCAGACATTAGATTCTCCTCCTCCAGTTATCAGCCAAAGTGGAAAGCCGATAGAGTATGCTGCAGCTAAACTCCCCAACAGTTGTGGCCCAGCTCCTTCAGTCATCGGCTTCAATGCTCCAAAGACAACTACCCTGCTCCAGGGTCAACTCCGGGAGCCGATGCGAACTAGTGATAAGCGCAAGAGGACCAAGCAAGCTGCTGTCAAGCCAACCATATTAAAGAAAACAATCAAAAAGCAGAAGAAGTCAACCGATATAGAAATCCCCCTGGACCAGGATGTAGATGAAATTCTGAAGGAAATTGAGATGGAAGAGGCCATAAATGAGGCTGCTGCTCAAATCAGCGAAACGGCCGAAGTTGCCACACCTAAAGCCGATACCCCTCATGCAGTCCAATCTAAAACTGCCAAAACTCCAAGTCCCCCAAAACGTTTTCAGAAAGCACAGGTAAGAATATTTTAACAGCCATCTTCTCCTTTTTACGACTCATACATGTTTTAACTTAATTATCTCTCTCAGCTGAAAAAGAAATAGATTGCTGCCAGGAAGAAACCAACTCCACCACCAGTATCGGTAATTCTAACTCATCCAAATTTCAACTTTATTTCCAGCCGATACTGACCAACATTTGTTATTATTTCAGCCTCCTCAACCCTCATCTCCTCACCAGATATCTAGTGAATGCACTCCATCGGCCACAGCCAGCCGACACGATGAAGAAACTGCTGCCACAACTCCAGCTCCTCAGATTCCTGTAAGAATACTTTCAAACTCATGTCTATCGGCTAACTCTATCATTATCACTTAATACTAATTTTTTCTATTTTCAGCTCTTAGCCGATATGTTCTCATTTGATATCAACCAGTTTCTGGATGAAGAGGAAGAGGATACAACGAGCAAAGCTATTTCTCCCATATCAGAAGACTTAAAGAGGAGTTTCGCTGATATTGCAGATCAGCTCAATGCTTCTCTGGATGCGCTGGTTGTGAACTGTGGGCCAATCAGGGCGAGATTCGAAGAAATCCAAGATTAGATCCCTGATGAGCTTATCGAGATGATTTCTCCAGCAGTCTTCCTTGAACAGCATCGTTTCAAACTAGAAGGAGCAAGGCAAAGAATTGCTGATCGGCTGGAGCGATCTGCTCTTGAGGCTAACATCCAGTCTAGCCGACAGCAAGTTAATGATGAGAAGATCAAGCTGGATGAACTAGAAGCTGGCCCAGATTCAACTCAGCAGAAGATTTAAGCATTAAAGAAGAAAGAAGCCGATCTACTGGCACAACTTGAAGCCTGCTGATCTGAAATCAAATCTGAAGAGCAGAAACTAGTCGATCTGCCTAAAGCCATTGAAGCTCAAAAATAGAAGTTGAAGAAATCTGTGAAGCATCTATCTGCCTTGAGCAAATCCCTTAAGCCAATCCCTGGCACAGATGCAGCCGATGCTCAAGCAATAGATGAAGTGTATCGGCCATCCAAAGATATCTAGCTTGATGTAATAGTTGAACAATCCTTAAAAAATATTTTTTGCTGTAATATATATATATCGACCATCGAGCTAACTTATACTTAAGTATAATCTGCTATCGGCCATCGAGCCGATATATGATATCAACTGATCTTGTTTTGTCTTGTATAATTTTGCTCAAAATTTTTTTGAATTTTTTTACCCTCCATGCCCCCAAGTTTGTAGTAGGGAACATAATGCTGTAAACTTATATAACTAAGGGCGATAGAAATATCAGCCATCTAAAGGCGATGTAACCACATGGCTGTAAACCATAGATCGGCATAGCTCAGCCGATTACGAACCAATCCAAACACTTGGGTAGTATTTCTTCAAATATTTTCCATTAAGAGCTCGTCCAAAAATTTCTCCATCTAGTCCTTTTAACATGTAAGCTCCCTTAGAAACACATTTATGTATCCGAAAAGGTCTTTCCCAATTCGGTGACCACTTCCCAAATTTATTATCCCTTGCTCCTATCGGCAATACCAATTTCCGGACAAGTTCATCCTCCTCAAAAGACTTTGGCACAACCTTTTTATTGTAATGTTTGGCAATTCTTTCTTTGTCCTTTCTAACCTTTTCAAGAGCACGAAATCTAGATTGAACCAAATCTTCTGATTCATCAACCATCAAATTATGATAGTCATCGACTGTCAACTCATCCTGTAAAGCAATCCTTCTGGAGCCGATGTTAGTTTCCCATGGCAACACAGCTTCATGCCCATAAACCAGTTGATATGGAGGAACTTGAATTGCACCATGACAAGCCATCCGATAGGACCACAATGCTTCTGCCAATATAGTATGCCACTTTTTGGGATATTCTGTGATCTTGCTTTTGACCAACTTAATCAAGCTCTTATTAGATGCTTCAGCCTGCCCATTAGCTTGTGCATAATATGGTGAAGAATTTAACAATTTGATCCCCATGCTATCAGCAAACTGAACAAACTCATTGGACACAAAAATAAAACCCTGATAAGTTATAATCGTCTGTGGCAAACCAAACTTGTATATAATGTGCTCCTTAACAAACTCAATAATATCTTCCAACATCATCGGCCAAAAATATCCAATTCTTCTAATCAGCCACTTCATCTTATGAGCCGATTGATAAGTTCCACAAATACCCTCATGTACCTCACACATGACTACTTTTGCTTCATCCTGGCTTAAGCACTTCAACAAAACTCCCTCAATAGTCCGATAGTACAATGTGTCATCCAACAAAACATACTTGAGAGCTTTATATTTTAATTTCCTGGAAACCGATTTAGAAGGATTTTTAAATACTCAAATATCTCAAACCTCCAATCATCGGCTGGTAGACATGCAACTTCTACCTCAACACCCTGTAACATCGGCTTGTAGCCTGATGCACCTTGAGCTAGATCATTGGCTTCAACGTTTTGCTCCCTAGGGATATGCTTTAAAGTAACTATTTTGAGGGTCTTCATCAACTCTTGACACTTCGTATTATAAACCATCAAAACATCATTCTTGCACTCATATTCCCTAGATAATTGACTAATCACCAATAATGAATCACCCATAATTTCCACAACATCGGCTTCGACCTCTCTCAACAATTGCAATCCTTTCAAGACAGCTTCATATTCAGCTTGATTATTTATAGAATAAGGTTTGATGGTGAAAGCAAACTGAAAACTTACCCCCCTAGGCGATATAATCACCAAGCCGATACCACATCCATGGGTACAAATTGATCCATCAAAGAACAAAATCCAAAGCATAATGTCCACATGATCAACAGTATTATCCCTGTGTTCAACTATGAAATCGGCTATCGCCTGCCCTTTAACTGCCTTAGCCAATTCATATCTCATATCAAACTCTGTCAGAGCAAAAATCCACTTCCCAATCCTTCCCTTCAGAACTGGAGCCGATAGCATGTAACGTACTACATCGGCTTTACATACTATTGTGCACTCATTGGAAAATAAATAATGTCTCAACTTTGTACAAGAAAAATATAAGCACAGACATAATTTCTCCACGGGTGAATACCTTGTTTCAGCATCCAGGAGTCCTCTACTCAGATAAAATATAACTCTTTCTTTACCTTCAACCTTTTGGATTAAAACTGAGCCGATAGAGTTTTGATCGGCTGACAAATATAACTTAAAAGGAAACCCTTTCTGTGGTAGTATGAGAACTGGAGGAGTACTCAAATATTCCTTGATATTGTCCAATGCTTTTGGCTGTTTTTCTCCCCATACAAACTCTTGATCGGCTTTCAATCGTAGTAATTGTGTAAATGGTTCTATTCGGCCAGACAAGTTTGATATGAAACGCCGAACAAAATTAATCTTGCCGATCAATGCAATTTGGTCTTATCTTCTGGGGGTTTGATACTTTTGATAGCTTCAATACTCCTCTGAGGTCTTTCAATCCCTCTCTCATGCACCAAAAATCCAAGGAACTGTCCAACTGATACACCAAAAGCACACTTTGTTGGATTCATCTTCAATCCATACTTCCTTGCTCTTTCTAAAACTTTCCTCAAATCGGCTATATGCTCATCAATTTCCTTAGAGTTGACCACCACATCATCGATATAAATTTCAACCAACAAGCCGATAAGATCATGAAATATATAGTTCATTGCTCTTTGATATGTAGCACCAGCACTCCTCAATCCAAAAGTCATGACCACCCACTCATATAAGCCGATTGCACCGGGACAACTAAAAGCAGTCTTGTGAATATCTTCTTCAGCCATAAAAATTTGATTGTATCCTGCATTACCATCCATAAAACTGATAATTTTGTGTCCAGATGCTGCATCAACCAATTGATCGGCAATCAGCATTGGGTATTCATCTTTTGGTGTAGCTTTGTTTAAATCTCGAAAATCGATACAAACTCTAAGCTTGCCATTCTTCTTGATTACTGGTACTATATTTGAAATCCACTTAGCATATCGGCATGGTCTGATAAAGTTAGCATCATAAAGTTTTGTAATTTCGACCTTGATAGCATCATACATTTCAGCTTTACAACGTCTTGGAGGCTGCTTGTATGGCCGATAGCCTGGTTTAATAGGGAGCCGATGTTCCACAATCGATCGGCTAAGTCCTGGCATTTCATAATATTCCCAGGCAAAACAATCTCTATATTCTTTTAAAAGTGCTATTAATTTACATTTAAACTCCTTTGACAAACCTTTACTAATATATGTCGGCCTAGACCTATCACCTGGTCCAATGTCAATTTCTTCCAGCTCATCGGCCGACATTAACCCCTGACCCAGCTTGCCGTCGAGATCATCTACAGTATCCTTCGTATAGAAATTGGAACCCTCCACGGCGCCCTCGAAAAAACAATTGGGGCTCTCCATCTCCTGTTGGTTGTATATCATAATCAGAAACTTTTAAGTAATCTCCTTGCCAAACTTTTCCAGATAAACAATCAATTCCTTCCATCTCCCAAACAGATAAATCGGCACTAGCTACATTGACTGACCTATCGGCTGGCACGATTTCTATCTAGTCTCCTTGCCATTGAATCAAGCTCTGATGCATAGTTAAAGGAATACAACAATTAGCATGGATCCAATATCTTCCCAGCAACAGACTGTAGGAACCCTTCCCATCAATAACAAAAATGTAGTAGGAATTGTCTTGCTGCCGATGGTCAACTCCACATTCAAAACTCCCTTGGTCTCAGATGGGTTCCCGCCAAAATCCTTCAAAATCATGTTAGTCTTAATTAGATCTTCTGAACTCTTCCCAAGTTTTCTGAAAGTTGAATATGGCATCAAATTGACAGCTGCTCCTCCATCAACCAACATCTTTGACATCGGCTTCCCATTGACAAACCCCTTAACATATAACGGTTTGAGATGCCGATGATCAGTTCCTTCAGGTTTCTCGAATACGGCTTGCTGTGGAGACAATATCAACTTAGCCGATGGTGATTCATCTACTTGCTCGACCACCTGTTCGACTGCATACTCAGCTGGTAGCATGAAAACCATGTTTATTGAAGATGACATCACCTCTTTGCCCTTGTTCTAAAGATTTTTGTTTCGATCGGCTTGAACCTCATCGGCTGATACCACTTTGCTCTTCACGCGCCAAACTTTCTTTGTTCGCCTCAACCGATGCTCAATTTCACCTTCGACCTCCTGGAATTGTTCTCTATTTCTCATCCTTTGGACACGCCTCTTTTGATTCTTGGTAAAAATTCCAGAAGAACACCATTGTGGTTGTACATCTTTAGTTTCTCTTTGTGAATTTTCTTCATGGTGGTCCTGTTGGATCGGCCCAAGTCTTTCATGAACTGACAATCTTTCCTGAACTGGCCGATGCACATCCATATTTTGTCGGCTTGGTCTTTGAACATATTGATCATCAGAATCACCACAACCAGGACAATCTTCAATGGATGGTAACCTCATGCCTTCATTCCAACAGAATCTAAAAAATTCACAGCTCCAATGTGGATCAAAATATCTTTCCTCATCATGATAATGTGACTCCTCTTCCCTTTGACGCATTTTCTGATATTTGTTGATCATACCAGCCGATTTGATATTCCTGACATAATTTTTACTCCCACCGGCCTGGCTTTTGCTAAATCCAGAGTGAACCATGTTTACTGGAAAAAGATGTCCATCTATCTTCATCGGCCTCTTGGATTCATCAATCTTGATCTTTTCTTGTTCTGTAGCCGATTGGATCTGTTGCCTGAAAATCTTACAATCATTAGTACTGTGAGATCCTGTATTATGCCACTTGCAATATTTCCTCCTCTTCAACTCCTCAGCCAATGGAATCACATGTCCCGCCGGCAACTGAATTTGTTTCTCTTGAAGAAGAAGATCAAATATCTTCACTGTCCTGTAGCCTGGAAACGTATCGTCTGGTAGATATACTGGTCCTTTTGCCTTTTCCTCGGCTATAGTTCCATCAACTACTGACTTGATCATATTTGTCAATGTATTCACGAGTACTCCGGATTGATTGATGAGAGCATGATGGACTGTCGAATCAATACGATCTTGTAAGGTATGAAGTTCTTCATTGTTTGATTCGTTCTTGGGTATCTTGCCTTTATCCTCAGTAACTCCAGAAGTACTTGGGTCTGATTCCACGATCGGCGGCAACTCCAGTTCTCTGGATAACCGTGCCCTGTCGGGTTACCGTGAGTGAATGCAGATATTGATTTTGGAGTTGATCTAGCAATTTCTTCATCTCTTCTCTCTGCTCTTCATTCAGTTGCTCGATCGTGACAGGTAGGACATTGTCCTCTGAGACTTCAGTAATGTTGGGCATCATGATGACACAATGGTCCCACTGGGCGTGCCAAAAGTGTGTTGATGTAAAAAACACACACTGGCCTGAGAGATTTGCTTTACTCTAGTGCAGATCCAAAAGTTACTTTTAGGTTCGAAGGGCGTGCCAATTGATTTGATCCTGCAATCAACAAGAAGAAACATGCAAATTTATTAATAGACGATAGTCAATCGGCCAGTTAGCCGATATCGTATCGTGATGTAACCTAGCCGACGCAATAAAGCATGAATCGGCTGTAAGGTTTTTATCAAAGATAGAACTAACCCTAAAACCGGTACATCGGCTGAAAAGATCAGTGTTACATAATCAATATGTCAATATTACTTTATAAATAAGCAATTGGGATAGATCGGACTGAACCGAGACAGTATAAATTTCCCAAGTCTAAAATAACATGAAATAACGATTATATATGCTCATGTCAAAGTCGAAGTCCAGATTTAAGCGTGTATCGGCTATAGCTCCAGTACAACCTTATACCAGGATATTCTCTGGCAACAAATATATTCAAATTTATAGTGTGTTTAATAGGTTTTGAAACATATTTTTACTACAAAGCAAAGTATGAAAGTATTGGTGTGAAAAATATATAATGCTACTACTTCAGCTAATAGTTTTAAAAGTGAGCATATGATAAAAAATAATAATAGAAGCTTTAATCAAATGACAAATAGACCACCATTGATGAACATCTTCTTTGACTTTTTTTTATCCTTCCTTCCTAACCATCTTTCATCGAACATCTGAGCTTTATTCACCTTTTTTTGTCTTCTTCTCAATCTAACCAGTCTTTATTTTTCAGATCTTGTGGTTGGCTTTTCCCGGGTTGGCCTATTGTGCCACGTGTTCGTGCTACTGTAGCCTACCTCTTTTAAATGTAAAATTTTGTTAATAGTGGTTACTTTAGATTTACAATAACAATTAACAATGTAAATAATTTTTTTTAGAATATACTTGTAGGAAATACATCTACAATTAAGAATATTATTGCCATCAATCCTCTTTATTGCATTTTTGAATTTGTCATTTGTAATAGTATTGTAGAAAGAGTTTTGTCCACGGTGAGTGAGCGGCTAGAATTAGGGTTTTCGCCGTTAACCCCCTCTGTATCTACTCGGCCGTAATCACCCTATTCACCGCTTCTTGGGCTATCCCCTTTCCAGTATTATATGACCTCGTTTAATCTCCTCTTATATTCTATTTATCATCCCATCTTAGGTTGGGTTTTTTTGGATGGAGGGAGTAGGTGTTTAGAGAATGTATTTCACAAGAAATCTAGTTACAACATAAATATATTTATCTTGATCTGTAAAAAATAATTTAATACAACTATGCTAAACTTGTTAAATTTATAGTGAAACACAAAAATTATAGAATATTACTATATGCATATACGCATGTTGTGTTGCCAAATTTTCTATACTAATATGTGTATTCTAAAAATAATTATAGCACTTTTAAAATTATGATTCTATGACTTTTTTATAATATTGTAAGATATCTGCATACAAATATTACAAAAGAATAATTAATTTTATTTTGTTATTATATATATATATATATCTTGCATGTGCCTAATTAATTAATAGAAACAAAATTACTTTTAGGGTCTGGGATGCTTCCTTCATTCCTGTGCCCATTCAATTAAACTGAGTGCAAAATTGAAGGACACCACATATAGGACGGAGAAGAGGAGCGGGTGCCCAATCCAGTCATGTTTATCTATCATAATGTTACCTTTTATGGTGAATTCAGGTTACGTCTTTCTTTAGGTACTATGAAATTTTTAAAAAGGGGCTCTGGCCGAACCTAAGTTATTTAATTTGCAAAAGGTTGATGCGTTGCATTGTATTATATTTTGGAATATTTTTAAATATATTATACTTGTGTAAGTCTATATAATTTAAACTATGTAAGTTTTTAAACACTAATTAGTAGAAAGTCTTATCCAAAGGAAAATAAGCAGTGGATCCATTTATAAATAAGTTTTACAATGTGACCATTATCTATAAATTAAGGACTTATCTGTAAAAAAAATAGTTTAAAGGGTCAAAACACAAAATCGCAGTGACATCCATATTCACTGGTTCCCCACGACCCCACCCCACGTCAGTTTCTCTCGGTCATCTCTCGCTTGCTCCTCTCGTCTGGAGTCGGCATCGTCATGCATCTCTCTTCTTTTTCTCACTTGCTTCACCTGCTTGAGCGCCCCGTCCAGCGGAGTTGGGAAGGAGAGACGGCACGGCTTCCTTGAACTCTCCCATCCAATTGAGTTGGGGAAGAGAGGACCTAGCTAGATCTACAAGGAGGACAGGAGGGTGAGAGAATATGAGCTGCAGCTTTGGGGTTTTGCCATCGATTCTCCTTCACTCTGCTATCTTCTAGGCGTTGATTTCGCCCAAGGATGACGGATCCGGTAGAGGGGGCGCCATCGAGCGTTTTTTTTCCTATCTCTCTCCCATGTGAGAGGGAGGCGCGGGAAAGATCTAGATTTTTTTTTTTTTTACCGATCTAATCTTACGGCTCCTTTCTTCTGTCTCCTCCCTCAAACGGTCCAGTTTTTCTTTATTACGTGGATCAATCAGGTTTCGTTTTGAGTTTCCATAACATTGACACGCGCCAAGAATCTATTTGTATTTTTTTAAAAAAATAAATTATTTGTAAGAAAATTATTTATATTTTAGTTATTTTTAGTTTTTTTACACATAGATTCTCGACACCAATATTATTGGCACCGAACCTCTTCACGTGAGTGGCTTAGCATTCAGGGACCAACACCAATGTTAGTGGCATCGTTATGTTCACTACTACGAAATAGGTTTTTGCAAATGGCCAAAATGCATTTTCGCAAGCGGTTGGGTAGGCCGCATGGAAGAAAAGGTCTGCGAAAATCACAATTTTCGCATACGGCCAACGCAACCGCATGCAAAAAATCCGATTTTCACATACGGACGCTTAAGCCGACCGCATGCGAAAAGGAAAACATCGTGAAAAAAATAAAAACTCCAAAAATCGAAAAATACACCGCCGCCGCCGTCCTCATCCTCCAATCGTCGCCACCGAGCTCCTCATCCTCTAGCCATCGCCATCATCCTCCACCTGTCGCTGCCATTATCCTCATCCTGTTGTCGTTGCGCTGTTGACATCCTCCTCCTCCCGTCGTTGTGGCCCTCGTTGTAATCCTCCTTCCTTCGTTGCCTGTGGATCGGGGCGAAGGAGGGCCGGCGGCGGCGGATCAGAGCGGGGGAGAGCGGCTGTCGGCGGATTCAGGTAGGGGAGAGTGTTGGCTGGTAGATCAGGGCAGGGGAGGGCCGCTGCCAGCGGATCGGGGCGAGGAGGACGGCAGCCGGCGGATTTGGGTGGGAGAGGGATGACGCCGGCGGCGCGACCCCTGGCCGCCTCCTCGTCGTCGTCGGCGGCAGCGGCGGGGGGAGGGGGATGGAACCGCCCGCGTGCCTCCTCGTCGGCGCCTGCTCGGAGTGAGAGAGGGAGATTGAGGAGTGGAGAGTGAGAGGAGAGAAAAAATATCTAGAGAGGGAGAGAGGAGAGGGGTGAAAAAAATTGAAATGGTGAGAATGGAAAGAGAGAGGAGAGAATAAAAAAGGAGATATTTTTATATGCGGACCACTTAAGGGTCCGCATGCGAAAATATATTTTTGCATGTGGCCCCTTAAGAGTAGCGCATGTAAAAATAGGTTTATTTTCGCATGCTGCTCCTTAAGAGGTCCGCATGCGAAAATCGATTTTGGCATGTGGAACTCTTAAAGAGCTGTATATGAAAAGAAAAATTGTTTTTTGCAGATGTGGTCAGTTATGATTCGTCTATAACCTAATAAGGGTTTCGTCCAAGAAAATCGTTTATGTAGTAGTGGTTTGATCACAACTGCACTAAAAGGATCCATGTAATAAGTTTTCTTAGGATATGAAATAAGTTTTTAAAAAATCTAAAACATAAAAAATCCAGTTAGATGTCGTTAGAGCAAATTTAATAGTATAGTCAACTACCGGCTATTAGCTTATACTAAAGCTAACATGTATAATAGGTTAACTATAAGGTTAACTCTACTTTTTTCTTTTATCTCTTTTTCTCTCACAATAAATTTAATGTAAATATCTTGGAGCGAGTGTATAATTAACTATTGCATGAAAACCAACATTTCTCACTTTTTTATATCTTTCTTTCACATGTAGTTTATAGTTGATTTATGACCCACTGTTATCCTTGCTTTCAAGTCCATCCATGTAGATTTGCCTACCTATACCTGACACACATCTAACGACCAAAACATATTAAATTATTAGTACTGCACAATGTACATCAATCAGTTGGG
Source organism: Oryza punctata (assembly GCA_000573905.2). Lineage (NCBI taxonomy): Eukaryota > Viridiplantae > Streptophyta > Magnoliopsida > Poales > Poaceae > Oryza > Oryza punctata. The sequence continues at coordinate 31,343,654 of CM002489.2, read as the reverse complement.
AATTAAGCTGATCGATCTAACTTAAATGCAATATGCTATCAACATGTTCACTCGTATAGTGTGTAAGTAAGAGAACGCCGGTTGTGGGCAGGCGTACAATGCACACAGTAACCCATCTGAAGCCACTGGTTCTTAATTCGATGATGATGACCATTTCTCTGTGTATTTGTTACTTGGAGGAGGTTTCTTCCCTTATTTTTATAGCCTGCTACCTACATCCCATAATAATTGTATTTTTAGGATTTAAATTTATCTCAAAATAGTTATCACAATAGAGTATTATTTGTCCAATCAATCACTTCTCATTCAAATTTATTCCTATTTTTACCCTTAATTACCCTCTCACTCTTACCTATACATCATTTAATAAGAGGTACCATAGTCTTTCTTCTCAAACCTTAATATGTGCTAAACAATCTAGAATTACAGTTATTTTGGGATGGAGGTACACTACAAGGGAAATGAGTTTTAGTCACCTATGTACCTAGTCACTAGAGATCACATATTGGTCACTGTTGATATGTAGCCACTATTATACCTTGGTCGCATCTTGGTGGCTACAATCCGGTTGCTAAATGTTATTTGCAACCAACATGTAATTTACTTGGTGATTAAAGACTATACCTTTAGTTACCAGCCATTAGTTGGTAACAATAGGTTGAACAAATAGTAACCAAGCAAATATTGGTAACTAAAGGTTATTTGTAACCAAATACTACTTGGTAAATAAAAGTGTACTGTAACCTTGGGCTCTTAGTTACTAAATACATATTGCCACCCAGAATAACACTAACCTTGGAGACTAAAAGATATGGTCACACGAAAGAACAATCCATACATATCAAAATATCACCATAACCTAGACAAGATATTTATGACCCCAAATAAAAAATTTAAATTTAAATTTCAAATTTCAAATTATGTTTCACATCTGAGTACTTTTCATTCAACAATATAATATAATAGTCAGACACTTTACATAACTAATACTACTCAAGTGTTGAGGTCACACCCAATCATTTCTAATACAGAAAAATATATGCTTTACATTTATAGAATTCCAAAGCTTGCAACATGAACATTGTCCTTGTAGGATTCACCTCCTTGAGACTCCATCGGACACTAGAGAACCTGTCAAAGTTGGAAAGAAAAAGCTTGAACTTATGAATAAAATGTTCAGAAGCAAGTGACTACAACATGATCTATTTTTTCAAAGTCAAAATGAAATGCTCCCTACCAGCTCCATTAGTTGATGTTGTAGTTGTTTAGGTTTCCCTTGGTGCACCAAGATTGTCCACAGTAGGAGGACAAATTCCAGCAAGTTTAGACACGACACTCTTCAACCAATCAATTTACACCTGTTGAGATTCAATTTGGTTTTGCTGAGATTCAATTTGAGTTTGTTGTGTTGCAACAGCCTCTTTTGTAGAAGCCAATTCCTCCTCTAGTTGCTAGTTAGAGTTTGCATAACTTGAGGCTGCTCTTCTGTTAGGCTTGGGGCCATGACCTCGCCCTCTAATGTACCCATATGCCTTCCCAAGAACTCTCTCACAAATTTGTTGCTCTATCAAATGTGTTTCAGCCTCTTCTTCAGTTTGTTGTTGCATTTCCAACATTTTTCCTTTATCCAAACAAAGAAATCATAACTAATATAAGCATGGAAGGACTTTATGTAGCAGGTTGCTATAAAAAAACTTAGCTACCAGATGTAAAAATGGCACTTACATGTCTTCCCTTTGCGTCTATTGCCGCCCATCCCTTGTCAGTACAATAGCATTCCCTGTATAATGAAATGTCACCACAATTCTGCCGAGTACATAACATTTAGCGATAACAGAAGTGGATAGAAACTAAAATAACTTAAAACTAATAGTTTTGCCATACCAATTCATGTTGAAGTGCCACAAATGGCTTTGTTCCCTTCCTATGAACATAGGGTAGCATCATACGATTAGCTTTCCCATTAGCTGATCGTTTCTGTATGCAACAAAAAAAATACAAGAAATGTCTTAGTGAATATGAAAGCATGCATGCATTCAGTAGGTACTGTACTAAAGAAGACCTTCGGTCATTAGAAGGAAAAAACGATGAACAATTCATGACATGAAACTCTTCTGTCTCAAAATGATCACAAAGCCATAGCCAATCCTCATATCTTTCAAATAAGGGTTCATATTTGTTCATTCTAGCATTGTCCCTACCTCCAAATTTTAAGTAGTGACTATAGCACTTATGGCGAAATCTTTTATAGCTGGAGGAAAACAACAACTCTACACAATCTTTGACATGAGATCGAGTAAAGTCCAGGTTGAATTTAATCTACAGAAGATAGAATATCCAGGATAAATATTTTAGCCATTAAAATGTGGTGCATATTGTAATGAGAGGAACATAGTTTTCTATACTTTTAGGAGTTCATAAAGTTGCCAACCGGCATGTTGAATAGGTGCATGATACCTAGTGATAAGGCCAATCTCTCTGGAAAGTAGTTCATGATTTTCTCCAACAGGTCTCCTATCTAGTGAAATATTTAATTTTAGTGGATGGCCAACTTTCTTGATCAATCGTTCCAAGTATTTTTCCTTTGTTGATGCCACGTACATTCTTGGAACTATTTGTTGTTGTACTTGGAGTTTGTCTGCCTCCAGATGATCTTGTACTCCTTAGTGCTCGAACCTTATGTCCAAGTGCCATACGTATACAAAGAGTAAACAATAAAATGAGAATAAAATAATAAGATAAAATGGTTGCAATAAAAAAATAACACGTGTAATTCATAAGAACAACTTTTGGAACTGTTGGAACCGACCTAAAAAAATCTTGATAAAAGGAATGTAGCAGAAGTCATCTAAAGGAAAATTTTACTCCCATTTAACACTCATCTTCCTATCCATAATCACTTTAAGAAACTAGCCCCTCTTTCAATGATGCTAACTCTTTTGGATCATTCACAATTTCTGCTATAACATCATCTCGACATAGCATATTAGCTTCAAAAGTTTCATCTAGATGAATATTTCCAACCTCCTCTTCTTGAAATGCAACATCTTCATTTGCACCACCATCCAAAACACTTTCATTGGCAGAAGTCCAAACTTCTTGATCAAATAGATGTCGATGATTAACTTTTTGCACTACTTGCCAATTAACCTTCAATTTAGTATCAGGTACATAAAATACCTGGTTCACTTGACCAGCCAACACAAAACAGTCATCTGTGTACCACTTTTTTGCCTATGTTAATGCTAACAAAATCACACTACATCAGGACAGGTTTATAGTAACACATTTTTGTGTTACTATAAGCCCAAAAATGTGTTACTAGGGTCTGCAGTAACACTTTCGTATACTGTTAATATAGCCTATGTTACTACATCTTGGTATGCTGTAACACAAGTAGATGTTCTTAAAAAAAGAAAATGTGTTACCAAAAAGTTTTAGTAACATATATTATTGTGTTACAATAGATCATAGTATCACCTTTATGCACTTATAGCAACAGTGTTAGTAACATGTTTTTTCTAGTTGTAGCAACAAACTTGTAACACCTTTCTATACACTGCAACATAATAATAATATATGATTGTTGGTGCCTTTAATTAGATATTATTATAATAGAAAAAAACTCCATATTATCTTCATAAACTTTGGAAAAGGAATTATCAAGACATCACACGAGGACAATGACCACAAATAAATAGATTACATATTTAATTTCAATAAGAAAATTTAAATATAGGTATTGTTTACATCATTCCATAACATCCATAATGAATAACGAATTTGAGGGTCTCTTAAAAAGAATACATATTTAAGACAACTAGCTACATGAAAAATGCAAAATATAGGAAATATATGTATGCCTATCTAATCTCTATGAATTCTCAATGCTTCTTGATTAGATCTTGAGTAGGCCACTGAATCATGACAAATCAACCATTAATCTTTTGAATCAGCAAAAAAATATTTTTACTGTCATGGTAACACATGCATAATATGATATCAATGATTCATCAAAGTGTAAGTGCAGAAAGATATTGTATATGCATGCATGCTTACACAAATTGAAGGCTAAGCAATTGACATTACTTCAGCATGGACATCACCAATTGTCTTGCAATGCTTCATTGGCCTTACAAGCTCCTCGTTTTCTTGAAGAGGATGATTAACAACCACTTTTGTGAATTGAGTACTTATCTCAACACCATCCACTTTCTCTCTTGGGTTACTACTCAGAAAAGTAGCATATGCCACATGTTCTTTGTTAGGATATTTTGCAGTCATCAAAATTACAGTGGTACCGACCTACAATAGGATTGAATAAGAATCACTAGTTAGTTGCATAAACAAGAATCCAACTGTACTATTTGAGTATATAGTTTTTATCCACCTTCATCACAGAAGAATGCATCCTGTTTGAAACTATGGGATGTGTAGTCTTGTTAAATCCATCCTTTATCTCTCTACTCTTCATAGTCTTTTGTAGCTTTTGCTGCTTTTGTTTGTTCACCTATAGGGGGCAGAGAACATGAGAAAAATGGCATACCTTGCTTTGCTAAAATGTACAATGTTTTTTTTACTAAAAGTCAATCAAGATTAAATGATATATCAATGGTCTAAAATCATATTTCAACATTACATAAAAGCATGACATCCATACTAAAACTATTATTGCACTAGATTTTCTATGGCGACAAATGTTAGCATCATCTTTCGTTGCATGTGTATTTTACAAAAATATCTCTATATATACATGGACAGAACACATGGATTAACCAGGAAATTTATTAGTGGGTAAGAATTACCTCTTGTCAAAAATCATGAGCATATAGTGATGATGTGTCATCTTGGCTTGGTAATTCCTTGTGGTTATGATCCACCTAGTGCAATTTCCATGATATATTCAGATAAACCATCTAAAAAATGTGTTGTATCTTGATGAAATGAAAAATAACAAAGTCTCACCTCATAGCCTAAATGCTCCATATCAGTGTTATCATGTATGTTCAATTGTTCCCTGTTCCTTTTTTTGTTCTATAGTTGAATGGTGAAACACAAATAAATATGTATATTAGCATATGCATAAAGTGTGTAAAGGGAATTTGACAATTAGTTGAGATATACCATTGATGTAATTCTTTGTTCACTCACTAATTCGTCCTGTTCACGTGCATTGCACTAAATTCTCTGCACAATTATACAAATTTAAATGTTGTTGTACATAATTTGGTGATAAAACCACTAAGGATTGAATTTTGACACTACCTTTCTATTAGTTCTTATTGCTGGTTCTTGAACATTATCATCATAAGCTCTTTGATAGTTTACCTACATAAATGAACTGAAGATTAAGTAAAAGTTCCACGTGAAGGATAGATAAATAACTCATATTTACCTTAGATGGTCCACTTTTATTGTTGCACACCTCCTTGTTCTGCTGCTCTTCAATTACTTTATCATGTTTTTTCAACAGCTCCTTTAACTCCCTTAGTTCTTGTCTAACATCCATGTCTTCATCTGATGCGTGATCCATCGCAGTAATATTTATGTTCTTGAGATGATGTGATGTGTGGCCATAAATTTGTTTAGGAACAGAAAGCAATCCCATCCCATGCACTTGGCCAGGTTTTTCTTCGCCCAATACTTGATGTAGAGCGTCACCTTCCCATGCAACTCTTCCCTGATCATTTTGTGCTAATTCTGGTTGTTCTTCAACAAGGTTCTCCAATTCAGCCTGCAAGTGAATAAAGCATGCATACTGACAAGTACAGAAAGTACTGACTCGATACTAAAGAAAGGATTATGTGTATGTAGCATACCACGTGTTCATCTTTATCATTGCCCTTTTTTTGTGAGTTGCTAGGTAAACCTTCGCTCGATGTGGTTGTTTCTTATTTGGATCATCTTGTCTCTGAAAATGAAGGTGTTAAAAAAAGCAAAGTGATTTAGGGGTTCTTTGGATCTCCTGATTTACTAGAAATAGATATACAGAGGTAAATGTAGCCCATTCAAAGGTAGAGGTAGCCATCATCGATTCCATCCCAATTATGATTGCAATGACATGTTTAATTAAGCCTATGATCTGCAAGTTAAAAGCTAGCAGAAGCCAACTCTACAGCAAATTCATAAACGGTAACTAGTAGCAATAAGCAATGCATCAGCACCTCTGAATGCAACACAGGATCAAATCAGAGAGGTTAATTCAGCAAGAGGAAATAGAACATACAAGAGGCAATCATGGGCCCATAGCTTGCTGCCATTTGGTTGACATTCATGTTTCAGGTTTCTTCTCCAAATTAATAGCTAAATTCATGTTTGTGCAAAAAAGTGTCAACTTTACCGGAAAGACAAGGCAAATGATGACTTTTGTTCGAAATGTGGAACTTCAAGGTGGAAAAACAAAGAAGATAAAACTACTTTAACAAAGAAGGAAAGAAGAAGGGCAACCCCAAGGAAAGTTTTACGATACTTCCCAATTAAGCCAAGGCTTAAGAGGTTATTTATGCATAAGGAATCAGCTACAGCATTGAGGTGGCATGACGAGGGTCGTACAAAGGATGATGCATTGCGTCATCCAGCTGATTCAGAGGCTTGGAAAGACATTGATTCTAGATATCCTAACTTTGCATCAGATTCTCGAAATATTAGGTTTGCAATGGCTAGTGATGGGTTTAATCCATTTGGAATGATGAGTTCGACTTATAGTTATTGGCCAGTCGTCTTAGTTCCCTATAACCTTCCTCCATGGTTATGCATGAAAGCATCCTCTCTTATGCTTGCTCTGATAATTCCAGGGCCATCTTACCCTGGAAAGGATTTTCATGTATTTATGGAGCCGGTTTATGAAGAGTTGATTGATTTGTTTAATGTTGGAACCCCCACATATGATGCATCTCAAGATGAGATGTTTCAACTTCGTGCTATATTATTGTTCACAATTAGTGACTACCCTGGAATTGGGATCTTTGCAGGATATAGCGTAAATGGTGAATTTGCATGTATTACATGTCGTGATGAAACATGTTCTAAACGTTTGGTACATGGTCGCAAATATTCTTTCATGGGACATCGTCATTTTCTACCCCAAGACCATGAGTTTTGCTACAATCGTATTTCTTTTGATGGAACTGAAGAACATAGACTAGAGCCTACTGCATATTCTGAAACTGCAATTCTTAGTAAAATAAAGGCAATTAATGATTTTGAGAAGTCAAAAACATGGAAATGTGTTAGTGGACTATTTTCTTTGCCTTATTGGGAGTCCAAGTTACTACACCACAATCTTGATGTAATGCATATAGAGAAGAATGTTTGTGATAATATATATGGGACACTTCTAGGACTGGAAGGCAAATCAAAGGAAAATTTACAAGCATGGCTAGATCTGCAAGAAATGAATATAAGGCCAGGGTTGCATCCTCTAAAAAAAGATAACAATAAGTATTACTTGCCTCCTGCTACCTATACCATGTCTAAAAATGAGAAGCAACAATTTTGCAAAGTTCTCCATGATATTAAAGTTCCGGATGGCTACTTAGGAAACATATCAAGATGTGTAAATGTTGGTCAGGGAAAAATTTCAGGACTTAAAAGTCATGACTGCCATATTCTAATCCAACAACTTCTTCCTGTTGCTTTGCGAGGTGTGCTTCCAGACAATGTTACATCAGTATTATTTGACCTATGTGGTTATTTTAGAGAATTAAGTGCAAAAGTCCTATACATAGATGTGCTTCAGAAGTTGGATGAAAAAATTAAAATGACATTATGTCGTATGGAGATGATATTTCCTCCTGGATTTTTTTACTATTATGGTGCATTTAGTTGCTCATTTAGCAACTGAGGCTAACATAGGAGGTCCTGTGTGTTACCGATCGATGTACTTTGTGGAAAGGTATTTGTATTACAAATACAAATGAATTTGTTATCCAATATATATTTCTTAACATTTTTTTCTCATTTCTATGTTTATGCAGATATTTGTGTGTATTGAAGTCATATGTGCGTAATAAAGCGCATCCTGAGGGATGTATAGCTGAAGCATATTTGGCAAACGAGTGTATGACATTTTGTTCAAGATATATTGAAGATTTTGAGACAAGGCACAACCAACCTTCACGAAATGATGATAACGATTAGTCCATTGCTTATCTTGGTGATGAACATCAGAAAAATCTTTTTCCTCATACTAGAAAACCTCTCGGCAAGCCTAGAAGTTATGTTATAAGGGGTTTGGCAAAAATACAAGCACATAGATATGTGCTTTTCAATCCATACCTTCGGTATTATCTCAAGCTCTACATTGTTAGCTTAACTCTTTTTTAAATGAGAATTCATTACATTTTTTTCTTTTTGTAGAATGCACGCTGAGGAGATTAGAAAAACATATTGGCGGGGCCGTATCACCCCAAATATTATCGAGCGTACACAAAATGAGAAATTCCATGAATGGTTTAAGGCTCATGTAAGTGTCATTTTCACATGATTTATATCAAGAATTGTAATCATGACTAAATTAATTCTAACTATACAGATAATGTACTTGGAGGGAAAACATGGCATCTGCAGTGTAAAGAATGATCTTAGATGGCTAGCTCGTGGCCCAATTGGACCGGCAAAAAGATATCGTGCTTTTAATACCCGAGGCTTTCGGTTTAGGCCCAAACGTTTGGATGGGGTGACACAAAATAGTGGAGTTGTTCTAACTGCAAAAACATCTAGCTACACTAAATCAAGTGACACGAATCCTGTTTTAGGTGATTTGACATACTATGGTAGGATCATTGATATTATTGAGCTCAATTACTCTGGACAATTTTCAGTGTACTTTTTAAATGTGAATGGGTTGGTGTTGTTTCTGGAAAAGGGATTAAAAAGGATAAGTATGGTTACACACTTGTTAACTTCTCTCATCTCATACATACGGGAGAAAAAATTGATCACGAGCCTTTCATATTGCCTAATCAAGCAGATCAAGTATTTTATGTCGATGACCCATTGAATCCTGGATGGTCAGTGGTAAGGAAGAACAAACCAAGGGATATATATGACATTGGAGAGGAAGAATGGACAGTTGACGCAGCATTTGAGCCATTCCATGTTTCACACCTTGGAGCGATGTTCAATGATGCAAACAATTATGAACAATGGGTTAGAACAGATGTTGAAGGAATGACGGTGGATGCTAATAACAGTACTTTGAATAATGAACCATAGTGGATGGTAATTATTCTCTTTCCTCGTTTATTTCGCTATTCATGGTATGTGCATTTTCTACTTGGCGCTCTCAAACATTTCAAATAATTAGTTCTGTTAGGAAATGTACTAGTAGTTCTAGGCAAGTGTGTCCAATATGTTATTCTTGCAATTATTTCGTGTCTTGTTAAATTATGGGCTTATGACATAAGTCAGTATAATCTTGTTTTGACTTGGTTTAATTTTTCCTTACTCTCTATGTTGATATGGATCATCTTGTATAGCTTTACAAAGAGAATTGAGTGCAGAATATATGAGTCAAAATAAAAAAATTCCTTATGTAGTCACAACAAGAAGTAAAAATATTTATATATCTAATATATTATGTTTATTTTTAGGTCCATCCTACTGTTAAGGTGGAAAATTCAAGTGAAGGCTTGCTTTGCCACCCTCTTTGCAGATTACAGTTATAATTTTGTTCAGTTCTGTAGCCACACTGAGGAAATTCTTCATTGTGTGAACTTCTGGATTTTGTACTGTTAAATGAAAAGTCATGTAATATTGATATCACTCTATTGATGTCTTGTATTTCCTGCCACTAAATTATTTTCTATCGACATACATGTATGGTTTATTGGAATTTCTGGTGCTGAACAGGAAGATTTATTTTAACGTTAATATCTGCTCTAAGTCAGCATCTGCTCACTAGCTTGTTGACAGTAGCACTTGGTTTGCATGTTGGCAACCCAAGATTGATCCCTCCCTGGGCCATATTTTCTCACGTTTTTGCAATAAAACGTATAGGCCTGCTTAGTAAGCATTTTTTATTGGTCTGAATAGACAGGCCCAAATTCAGGCATTTTTTTTAGCTTTATTGATTTAACGGGCCAAAAAGAACTACCTTAATGTTAATTCAATGGACATTTGGACATGTAAACGGGCGTACCAATATATAATTCAGTCTCTTAAACTAATTTTTTATTTCAAAAGAAACTAATTTAATATAATTCATTGTGTCTTTGGAAAGCTAATTTAACGGGCCTTCAATAATTAAAAAGGATTATTTGGCCTCTTAATCTAAATTTTATAATTACTCAACTAGAGATTAAGGTTTATTTATGTGCAGTTGGTCTGTGAAGGTGCACATATACTCCGAGATAAGGTTTTCAACTCCCATATTCTTGTTTTGGCAAGAATAAACTATATTTCTTTAAATATATATTGTGTTACTGTAGGTACTGGTATCACATAGATATATAGATATATGTTACTAGAGGTAACGCAATGGTAACACATCGAATATATATTACAACGCACCTTGTAACATAAAGCAAAGTGTTCCTATAGAGTGTTCTTGTAACACATGTCTTTTTGTGTTACAAAATTGTGTTACAAAATGTGCGTTCTGACGTAGTGTCATTATCAATCACCACAGGTTTGTTTCTCTCTAGATCATACCAATCACACTTAAATAAAGCAACCTGTAATTCCTTGGGATAATCCAAGACATATACATCTGTGAGAATACCATAATATGTTATCACTTTTCCTTTGTGTGGACTCTCAACACATACTCCAGTATTTTGAGTTTTGCGACCCTCTTCCTTGGTAACTAAATGCATGGTTACTAAAGGCATGTTTTCTTGTAGTGGTAGTATGTGCTTAATCTAATTGAGCAGCTGACAGTTTTACAGTTAGCTAGGCTATCATCCTAAAAAATGATGCTCAGATCGATTTTGTACACACACCCCGCGCGCCCGTTAAAACGAAACATTTGTTGGGTCACTTAGCAATTGATTGCCTCGGAGAAAAAAAAGGCACCATTGCTATTTGTACCAATTCAGTTGAGATTTTCTTTTTTTTCTTTTTTTTAGAAAAGGCAATTGAAAATGATAATATTGCCCTTCCTTTACACATTTATTTTATAGATCGATTGTGTTGCCCTTTTTTATTCACTTAAGATGTGTGTGTGTGTTGAGCAAGAGATGAGCCGTGCTCCAACGAAATCGTGAGGTTTGCTCCTGCCAGAGGCAAGGGGCGAGAGCACCTAGAGGACTTCACAATGCGAGAAAATCGTGGTTGGTCCTTGACCTGAAATATGCCACGACAAGGGTTGGAGCACCTTGCTCCTCTAGCGGGAAGATAAGACACCCTTCCTTGAGAGTTCGGGAAGGCTGCATGTTTTGAGTTTGTGCTCGGGTCGTGAGAAAAAGTGTAAAGAAGTGTTGTATATAGATTTGGGGCGTTCGGAAGTGTAATACTCTACTCTTGTGTTCTTGTTATATGAGATGAAGTGTACAAGGTAGATTCGGAAGTTGTTTTAGTTGGGAGATGATGAACCCTTCTTCACTGTGTTGTGACTAGTTTCTAACTTAGTTGAGATGTGCGAACCTCTTTATCTGTGGCATAGATTTTTCTTTTATATGTCAAAGGGAGTCCACAGTGTACATGCATGCATACAGAAATTGGACCCAGTCCACAAGAGTTGGTAAGTTGTGTCTTATCGCTATCCCTCCAAGCAGGCCGGCTCGATGTGACATGCTCACCTACCGGCTAACATGTGCAGGAGGGTAGATAAGGTCTTCGTCCCAGCTGCCAACGGGCCCACTAGTTAGCCTCCGAAGCTGATGAAGGAGGGTCCATGGGGTGTGTATGGAGCGCGCCCAGCGTCACCCACCTTTTTCTCCGAGGCGACGTGAGCAAGCGAGAGGAGGCATGCACAACCACGTTGCATGTAATCTGTCCACGGGAACTGAATCACACCACATTTAATACATAATGGTAGGGTAAAATTGCCACAAGATCGGGTCATATCTCCTTAATAGGGTAAATTCGCTCGGGGAGACCTTGTGGCCAGCGTAGACTTTAGGCCACTAGCCTAGTTGTAGTGAAGGTCCTGTTCCCCAACCGAAGCTAGATCGGCCCTAAAATGAGGTGACATAGGGTCATCTTCTTTAGCTCGGGGCAGTATTCAAGTCCCTTTGCTCGTTCGTGCTTTGACTGTCATGATCCCCACAGTGCCCCGAACAACCGATGTAGCGGGAACTATCATTCCAACTTCTCTGACAGCGAGTGGTAATTCATGGCGGTCCACCAAATCATGCTATAAGGATAAGCATGGCGGCGATGCGAGCTCAACAATAGGGAATAACTTAGCTATAGGGTTGAGCTTGATGGTGGGCATGGCTCGGTGGCAGATTGTGAGCATCCTTGAGTTCTGCAATGCTCAATAACTCGTTAGCAAGGATATCTTAGTGATGGGTAGATCATAAGAGCAACGAGCTTGAGGGCAGGGGCGGAGACAAGGGGGACGCCTAGTGGCCTAGCCCCCATCCAATAATTTTTTTAAATATACTCATCCAATAATTAATTAATATAAGTAATAGTGTATTAGATCCCCTCCAAGACTTTGAAGTCCTTCCCATCTCTAAATGTTGGCTTCGCCATTGCTCGAGGGTGGCTATGGCTTTTAGAGGAGCAGGGCAACTTTGTCCTATTTAACAAGGAAGGCTTGAAAGTCAAGGAAAATGGTATTAAAAGGTATGGTGAAAACTTTATGTGGTATTGCAACGTACCACGAATTTTTAATGATGGTATAAAACTAAACTTTGGAATTTTCAGAGGTATGGAACCATTTTTGCTAGAGCCCCACTATGGTGATCTCTACTAGTAGTAAAAAATAATCTGAACCGTTGATCTCATTTGATCAAAGGATTTATATCTATTTATACTACCACCCTACTTAGTGGTAGTAGAAACATGGTGGGGTATTATTATAAAAAAAGTATAATTGTCATTTAGCGGTGACTAAACTTTTTCTCTTTTTTTTGGATTTTTGATGGATTATAAATGTTGCTAGCGCAATGGATGATCAAAGATTGATTTAGCCGAGAAAAAAAAACATAAATGATAGGTACTCCTAATCATGGTATTAGTAAATTATTAATTTACCCTTAGTAATACTGTGTTAACGATAAAATTTGATAAGCCTTGAAATCATCATCGGCCTAGAGTTAGTGTCGGCTTCAGAGTTCTGTAATCGGCCGATGGGTATTATCAATCGCCAGCAGTTGTATTCTTGATGGATTGGGTTAAGAAAATTAATCAATTAAAGAAAGTTTATCTAGAAGAGTCCGAGTTCAAGGAGGATACGACATGGCAATTTATCTATTAATTAGGTAGAGTTGTTAGTTTCCTTTTATCTTTAGAAAAGTGTATTTAGTGTCCGATAAGGACTTTATGTTTTTCCTTTTATCTTTAGGAAAGTTTGAGGCATATCCGATATGTACTAGTGTCTACCCATGGATACAAATATGTACACCCGGGGTCCCAATAATTTATATCTAGATCAATACAACTACTCTCGACGCATCACCACTCTCTTTTCCGAGGTTTTACTTATCAACCGGCGGAACTTGGCACCTGACACGAGGCTGCATCGACTTTCAATCTCCGGCGAAGGGGTAAGTCCTACGTTCCGTTGGTCCTGGTGAATATATCGACTACATTGGTGTTGTTCAAGGCTGCATCGCTTCGATCTTTTGGATCGCTCTGGTTCGGTTGATATATTTGCCTACCTGATATTTCAATTCTATTTCAATTGCATTGTGTTGAGAAATACATCGGTTTAGTTGGGACTGTCTCGGTTAGGTCTGATATTTTATCTTAGCCGATATATCTCTACAATCACAATATTGTTTTAAATATATTTGTTATATCCATCATATTAGAAGATCTATCGACTCATCGAGTACTAGATTATCAGATACAATCTCGTGTTGCATCGGTTAGGTTTGACGTACTAGATTGTTGTTGATAATATAAATCTTGTTAAGCCGATATGTTCATGCTAATATTTTATCGGAGTGATAGCCGATAAGTTATCCGAACGTTGCATCAGCTGACAAGGATTACTTACAAGTTGGTTTTAGCCGATGACAACAAATGTTTCACAATTTATTTAATCGTTTGGATTTAATGACATCGGACCTCCAGCTGATGAATGTTGTAACCATCAGATCAGTGCTTATTCAATCTATCATTACTAGCCGATTGGTCTCTACTAGATTATATTATTGTTTTATTATATTATCATCAGCCGATTATCTATATTGGATATATATATAGTCGATAGTTCAAAACCCTGTCAATATCAGTTGGTATAGATATTGGCTGGAATGACTACATCGGCTTGTCAGTCGATCGGCTCTTTTGATTTTCAATTTATATATCTTATCAGTTGGAGGATCAAACTGATTAGCACGTCCGCATCTCATCATTATTTTGGACTTGCACTGGAACTAAGCAGATCTTCCAGACCATCGTGTTTTTACGTCAACATACTGATAGTATAATAATATCAGTAGAGAGCACCGGAGCATCGCTCTTTTTCTAGTATTTACTAATAATTACCCACCGTACTGTAGAACTGAACATTTACACACCTAAACTCCGGAAACCAATTCAAATTGTATATTAGCTACGACTTGTTTGGCAAAAATGAAATCTTCAAAGTTAAAACTCTTATTCGAAGAAACCCCACATTTTGCCGATGTTTTATAGTTGCCTTAGCTGCCACATCATTGTTTGTGCCCTCATCATCATTCACGTCACAGAAGACCCAGCATATAATACATGACCTATCCATTGCTCTATCATCAAAATGAAGACTCCATCCGCTTCATACCTGCCTACTGCCTACTCAGATCATCCTCAACACTCCATATCATCTAATGTTCATAGTATTTATTACACTATCATCACATAAGCAAAAATCTGATATGACAAGAGAGTTAATGATGAGAGCGGTAAAAAGATGAAGATATCATTTCTCACCATCTCTACACAAGAATCAGAATAAAAACAAAGAGATATAGGTGGATAAAAGGAGAGAGAAGAAATGTGATTGAATGAGAATTTAATTTAAAGATACCATCCATTGAATATATAATTTTTATACATAATATCTATATAACGTGGTAAGTATAAAAATTAGTTGATAGTTTCTGGGTTAGGGATGATCTTATACGTATTACTCCCCCAAAAAAGACACCTAGTATTGCTTCTTTCATGTGAAAGAGATTTTTTTTTTTTTGAGAGAGACTTGTGGCAGAGAATAATGCTGGGGGGTCTTCTTCAAAAACAGAAAAGCAGGCAGAAATAATTAAATGCAACCCCCAACTGCGCAAACCTAACAATCAATACAAACCGTTGCCTGACGTGATAATACCTGTACCCTGTTCTTGACCAGTCTTCATTTCGGGAGATTAGCTTACCTTTCCCTCCTTCAGTCCTACGTTTTCCTCTAGCTCTTGTCCCCGCAGGTTTTGTGCTGTGCATTTCCATACTTTCATGCCTTAAAGCATCAGTGGAAACTGAAAGGCACTCCGAGAATGTCACACGGTTGCACATGAAACATTGTATTTCGTCGTATTACTTTTAAATCTTTGTTTTTAAGACTTGAAACTTTTTAAGCCATCTCAGAAGAGAAAAACGATCTACTGGACTCCGTTTGATTCCTTATCATGTTTGTCACATCACATATTAAACACGTCACGTTTTGTTAGGTAAGTATTTGGTTGATTGTTACAAATATGATAAGCCACATTTCTTATAGATTTATTTTTTAAGCTACATCTTATCCCACTTGTGGCAAAAGATTTTTTACTACACTTTTTTTTGTCTTGAGACACCTTTAGCCATTAAGTTGGAGTGTGATAAAGTTATTATCCAACCAAATAGACTTTAACAAGTCCCAGCTCACCATATAGCCGATTGGATGTCCATTTGAAAAGAGGATGAATAATTTGTCCGTCGCAACAGTTTCATTCGGTCCACGAAAGTCCAGCAGATATAAACAACGGGAGTATATATACAACTATAAGTAGCGGGTGCCAGCCAACCGCTGCTGTTGTGCAAAGTCATCTTGCTCGGCGTTGCCTTCGCGTATAAGTGGTTTCTTGAACATCAGCAAGATGACCGCCACTACGCCGGCAGCGGCCGCGGCGCAGCACGTCGTCCACGTCGAGGCCGTGCAGACGACGGTGCCGACGCGCGTCGTGGAGCCCGGGAGGACGCGCCTCGTCGCCGTGGCGGCGCCACCGCTCCAGGCTCCCGCGCTGCAGCGTCGCGTCCGTGCGGTGCTCTACTACCGCGGCGCCGACGAGACGGCGGCGCCGGACGCGTGGGAGGACGGGGTGTGGGTGAAGGAGTCGCTGAGCGAGGCGCTGGCTGACCACCCCGAGATGGCCGGCAGGCTCCGGCGCCGCGCCGACGGGTCGTGGGAGGTGAAGCTGAACGACACTGCCGTGCGCCTCGTGGACACCGTTTGATTAGTTGCCATGTTTGTCAAAATTGCTTTATGCATATGACCATACACGCCACCTCTAAGCAAAGACCTGCGAAAATACTATATCTTCGTAGACAGGTATTTTATCCACCTAAAAAAGTTATTTTTGCAGGCGGACAGGTTAAGTCGTCCACCTACGAAAATAATTTTTTCGCATGCGGAGTCCTTATGTCAACCCGCCTAAAAAAATATTTTTTCGTCAAAAAAAAGAAAATTAACCACATAAAAGTTGTTTCACCGACAACCATAGAATAGTTTAGGGATGATTTTTCTCAGATTCAACAATAGCAGCACTAGCATACATGCATCAGCAGCGAGAAGAACACGAACAGCAGCAGCTAGCATCACAATCATCAACAGCGTATACATGCAACAATAGCTAGCAGGACACTCGCACCACTCCGCTGCCCATCATCATCGCCGAACTCATTGTTTCCCCTTCCTCATCGTGGTTGTCATCGCTGACCCGCTGTCGCCGAGGCCCCTACGTCGTCCAGGTCTTCATCGGCACCGACGGACGGGAGCGGAGGAGAGGTCGGCCGAGGCATGGTAGTATGCTGCCTGGGGAGGGAGGGAGAAGAATAATCCACCACTACCGCTGCACCCTCTTGCTCCCCCGAGCCCCGTCGCTACTCCTCCTCCTCGCCAAGCCACCGCCGCTCCTCCTCCACCTCCTCACCGAGCCGCCGCCTCCACCGCTCCTCCTCCTCACCGAGCCCCCGCTGCCACGCCTCCTCCTCGACGAGCCACCGTCACCGCTGCCCTCTTCCTCCATCCAAACCCCGCCGCAGTCATTCATCCTTCCCATCGCCGACCTGCCGCACCCTCTTCCTTCCGCCGAGCCCTATCGCCGCTCCTCCTCCTGATCGAGCCGTGCCACCACCGCCTCACCCTCTTCCTCCGTTGCGCCACCGCTGCCGCACCCTCTTCCTCTGCCGAGCCTCCACCGCCGCTCCTCCTCCCCGTTGCTATCGCGCGCCTGGTGAGAGAGAGGGAGAGAGAGGGGGGAATGGCAATGCGTGATGGTGGTGGTGGTGGGTAAGGAATGGGTGGTAGTGGCTAGCTCATATGTCAATTTATATGGGAGTACTACCTAGGATGTCATCTTCGCAGGTGAACGACATAAGGCGTCCGCCTACGATAATCGCACACGAACGCCTCATGTCATCTGCCTACGAAGATGATTTTCGCAAGCGTCACCTTATATCGTCCACCTGCAAAAACATATTTTCGCAGGCGGATGACGGTCTGACTACTGGTTGCCATTTTCGTAGGCGACTGTTTGGCTCCGAGGGGCCTACCCGCCTAGAAAAAACCTCACGTCTGCAAAAATGGTTTTTCTAGTAGTGATATTAGACACGTCACGTTTTGTTCGGTAAGGGTTTGATTGGTTGTTACAACTGTGATAAGCCACACTTCTTATAGGCTAATTTTGTAGCCACATCTTACCACACTTGTGGCCAAAAATTTTTTAGCTACACTTTTTTGTCTTGACACAACTTTAACCATTAAGTTGGGTTGTGGTAAAGTTAGTATCCAACCAAATAACCCCTGGGACTTTAACAAGTCCCAGCTCACCATATAGCCGATTGGATGTCCATTTGAAAAGAGGATGAATAATTTGTCCGTCGTAACAGTTTCATTCGGTCCACGAAAGTCCAGCAGATATAAACAACGCGAGAATATATACAACTATAAGTAGCGGGTGCCAGCCAACCGCTGCGGTTGTGCAAAGTCATCTTGCTCGGCGTTGCGTTCGCGTAGAAGTGGTCTCTTGAACATCAGCAAGATGGCCGCCACCACGCCGGCAGCGGCCACGGCGCAGCACGTCGTCCACATCGAGGCCGTGCAGACGGCGGTGCCGACGCGCGTCGTGGAGCCCGGGAGGACGCGCCTCGTCGCCGTGGCGGCGCCACCGCTCCAGGCTCCCGCGCTGCAGCGTCGCGTCCGCGCGGTGCTCTACTACCGCCGCGCCGACGGGACGGCGGCGCCAGACGCGTGGGAGGATGGGGTGTGGGTGAAGGAGTCGCTGAGCGAGGCGCTGGCCGACCACCCCGAGATGGCTGGCAGGCTCCGGCGCCGCGCCGACGGGTCGTGGGAGGTGAAGCTGAACGACACCGGCGTGCGGCTGCTGCAGGCGACGGTGGACGCGACCCTCGACGAGTTCCTCGCCGGCAAGGGCCTCAAGCGCCGCGAGACGGCGCTGGCGCCGTGGACCGACGTGAACGCCGACGACCCCGACATGTGCCCCCCGTTCTTCATGCAGGTGAGCACGCATGCATCAAACCACCATCGCATCGCATCGAGCAAGCATGAAGAGTTTAATCATGCATCCAGCATGCGATTGGAATCCCCGTGGCGTGGTTTACCGCCACGCCACGGGGATTCCATGATCGATCGATCTCTCAAGTTCTTTTCTACTTTGAATTGTGGAATACTTGATCGATCGAATCTAAGGCTGTTCGTCGTCGTCGTCCCGCCGATCGCATGATATGGTGGTAGAAACAGTTGCCTCACAGGCAGGTGGGCCCAGCATAATCAACGCCTATCTGTCCATCTGTTGGTCATTAGCGTGACAAGGATGTCTTATAAATTGCCCGTCAAGCGTCAACCATATCGGTCGACATCGATCCATCCGAGCTTTTGATGCCACATGAAAAAGTAGTTTTGGGTCATTCGTCCGAAGCCTTAATAGCCTTTGCCGATAGGGACAAAAAAAACTAGTTTCATTGATATGGAGTTCCACACCAGAATTTCTCACGAGTGGCACCACGGGAATTTCCCAAGCTCCAGTTAGGAACTGAACGGTTTCCCATGAATTAGTTATTGCCAGATTCCTTATGAAGTTTTGTGTTCTGCTGCAGCTTATTTAGTGACAGCTAATCCAGTAATCCTAATCTGAGCTATCCGTCTAAACACTTCTAGTACGAGTAGTGTACTATATTTTCGGTGCCTAGTTAAATGCGTGTCGATGGAGTTTTGCGGGGTTGGATACTCGAATGCGTCTCACTCATCCGACCTGCTGCATGCTTTGATGCTGCTTGCTGGAAAGGTGTAGTCAGTTACGCCGTTAGGCATGCGGTTGCAAGTTTGTACTGGTGGTGTACACCTCCAGATAGATAGACCACCTCGCTGGGACGCTGGCTGTTGCACGAGACACTTGCATCCTGCAAGGGAGTCTCTAAGGTGTTTGACATGTAGGGACCGAGTAACTTCAGATCGAAGTGTGTGAAGTACGCACCGACCATGTGAATAAATGCACATATCCTTTACGATCGAGACGCGTCACCGGCCACGATAAATGTGAAATTTTTAAAACTTTTTAGCTTTAATTTTAAAAATAAACGCTTTTAAAACTTATTTTCAAAATCTGAAACTTTTAACCGTGCTATCCTATTTATTATGGTAAAATAACACTATCTCGTCACCCCGCAGCGGGTGTGGCAAGTCAAACCGGCGTAAGATAAATAACGTTGTCACATCAATCAAACCGATGTGACAAGTCAAATGTGGTAAGATAATGTTGTTACACCAGTCAAACCGGCGTGTTCAAATAAAGCGTCATACCAGTTAGACCGACGTGGTCGCGTTGTTTTACAATGTCAGCCCGGTGTGGTGTGTGAGCCTGGTTGGCGTGGCTAAAATGTTTAGATTTGGACATATATTTTGGATAGGTTTATTCTAAAATTAAAAAGTTCAATAATAAATAAAAAAATCTTAAATGTGCCGCGCAGCATGTCGAGCACGCGACAGCACGAGCTCCATGCTTTTTCATGGGGGCATGGGCGCATGCGGCGGCAGCAGCACGCCACAGCACGAGCTCCATGTGTATATGACACCATATATGTGGTGTGTCGCCTGTATGTGCACTGATCTGATCTTAATGCGTGGACACGTTCGTCTGCCTTTGATGTGCAATTGTGCAGCTGACACGGTTCCAGGGAGACGGCGGGTACGCCGTCGGCGTGAGCTGCGCGCTGGTGCTGGCCGACCCGCTGACGCTGGCGAGGTTCCTCCTGTCGTGGGCGCGCACGCATGCCCGCATGAGGGCGCAGAGCAAGGCCACCCCGCTCCCAATGGCGCAGTACCTCGCCTACTTCCAGCGCCCGGAGACCACCCGCAAGCGCGTCAGGTCCGTCCCGATCGACTCCTTCGCCGGCGACGGTGCCGCCGAGACCGTGCTCTTCAGGGCCGGCGCGGCGGCGGCGGACGGCGGCCACGGTGATCACACCGCGCTCGCCGCGGCCTGCGTCGACAAGGCGAGCGAGGCGCTCGGCAAGAAGGACAAGGTGTCGCGGCTCTCGGTCGTCGTCGTCGACGCCCCCGCGCACGCGGCCGCCGGGGACGATTGGCTGGCCGGAAAGACTACCATCGGGACGTGCACGGCGTCCGGTGGTGGCGCCGCCGCCGCCGCCTCGCTGGAAGCTGTGCAGTGGAGCGAGCTGGGGCTGGAGAAGCTGGTGCTCAGGGACAGCAAGCCCGTGCTTGTCTCCTACAGCATCGTGACCGGCGGTGGCGGAGATGAAGGGCTCGTCGTCGTGATGCCCGACGACGGCGCTGGGTCGTTCCTTGTCACGGCCACTCTCCCCAAGTAGAACAATAAGCAGATGTGTGTGTTGATGACGATCGCGAAATAACATACATTACATTTGTGTATGGCAATTCACAGTCGGATTTCATATACATGATTTAAAGAGATGATTAAAAGAGATGAGTATGATTAGGATTATATAAAAATAAAATAAATCATTAATAAGTTATGGTAGACTTAAAATACATAATTGGGATTAAATTTAAGGTAAATTTAATATAGAAAACTGGCAAACCTAATAATTACATTTAAATTTACTGAAATTA
This sequence comes from Oryza punctata, assembly GCA_000573905.2. NCBI lineage: Eukaryota > Viridiplantae > Streptophyta > Magnoliopsida > Poales > Poaceae > Oryza > Oryza punctata. The sequence goes on along the minus strand of CM002489.2, from coordinate 31,322,254 downwards.
CATTAATTTACACTGTAATTATATTTCACTTACACTGTAATTACACAGTGTAAATACAATGTAATTACAGTGTAAAAAGCTACATAATACCTTTTGTGTTCCCTACTCTATTGTTTTGGTTGTGCTTGTCCTGGCTTGCAACTATAGTTGGTTTTGGTAATGTGAATTTGCAGCAGTAGTAATACTAACGTGCAGGGAACCACATAACGAGAAAATATAGTCCACGGAGCTGTTAATACTCTGGTAGGAAAGCAAGCTGTGCAGATCGGCCGCTCAGCCCAAATCTCCGAGCTAATCCGATGGTTAATAAACTGACTGAGAATGCTAGAAAAAACTGACGCTACATTTATAGCAAAACCGTTATATAAACATATTTAAATCACGTCTTGAGTGGTGAATGAGGCGGAAAAAATCAATGTATTCCATCAATCCCATAAAAATCAATCTAGAATGTGATTTAATATTTTTATCAAGTATGTGTCGCGATAATTTTATATTTGTACTGGTTAATATTTTTATCAAGTATGTGTCGCGATACATTTTATATTTGTACCGGAAAACATCACATCACAGTTTAAAAGGACTCTATCTATTTAAAAAACTTAATCTAGGAAGCTATAAAGGATGTATAAAGGGATGTGATCACTTCTACAGATTCGTTGTACTAGTAGGATTTACATAGTTGAGTTTTTTTTCGAAGAAGTATTTGACTAGCACTTATCTCTTCACAGTTTGGAACGTCAGTAAAAAAAAAGAAAAACTGCACGTTCCCTGAAGTTGAAAGTGCACTCATGGAATGAGCTAACAAGCAGCCAACCCAACCTCATAAATGTACTTCGGAGTGACCGAGCTGAAAAGGAGACAATCACTTTATGACGTAAATGCACTTACACTCATCTTTTTCTAAGTGAAATAATTGTAATGTTCTTGTAAAAAAAGGCAATAACACATATTACAAATTTACAACGCCGTACATCACTTCACAAACATTAATAAATTCAATTTACACATCTTTGTAATGAAAACACAAAATTAGAAAAAAAATATCGGTTCTATTTATTATTACATCTGTCCTACATAGCAAGTTTTGAGATTGGATACAAGTATTAAAAAAAGTAGATTAAATTAAATTGAGAAGTATTGTGATTGGTTGAGAAAAACAAGAGATGTAGAAATTCAATGGAGAATGTTTGTGATCGGTTAAAACAAGAATTTAGGTGGAGAAATTGTTAAACGTTTTGATAAATTTTTAATGTTAAAAGTTGTAATATTTTAGGATAGAGTGAACACATATTTTTCAATTTAGTTTCTTATTGTGTACATATAATTTGGGATTGAAAACTTATAAGGTGCTATATGGTCGATGTTCTATATCACGACTACGGTATTTGTATGGTATGGGGATCGTTGATATCAGGGTATATGCAAGATTAAGATAAAAGAGACGGGCGATATGGATTTTTATACATGTTCGGGCCCCCTCGTCTAATAGGTAATAGCCATACTCCTATTAGCCAAAACCGGTGTTGCTCTTATTCATTAGAATCACTCAAATATAATATTTGGGATAACCTATCTAGTCATTGTCGACACGGTGGTATGAACCATCACTCGTAGTCGACAACGGGGTAATCTTCATCCTCGAATACGAACTCGGCGAGATCAGAGATATCGCTAGATCCCTCTTGTCGGCCTCCGCAAGGACTAGATTGAATATATCTAGACTTAACTCTGATGTCGATGTTTGGTGGCATATATTAGTATCTATTTTAACTAATACGTACCTCTCTGACCGGGCTCTCCTTGTCGGTCTCCGCAGGTACTGGACTCGATTCCCCTCTCCTTCTATGGGGTCTTATATTTGTACCCATCTATGTTCCCTTATCCAAATAGAACTAGGGAGATAAGTATGGATATGATCTGAGTAGTCCTTATAGTTTTTATGTAGAACTTTGTTTCTTCTTCCTTATCTGGAATACCTTCTGTATATGAAGCATGATTTCGTATAAAACTTAGTACATGATGGGTCCCGCCGAGTTTAACCCCATGATCATAGGGTATGCCATATTTTAGAATTTATATAACCACTTAATTGTTATTTAAGGGAAGAGAAGCAAACTGATCGAGTGTGTATGCCCTCGAGTTGTAAAAATCAAACTCAGTTTATAATGAACCAAGGTTGTCAATTTGTTTGTCGGCAGAGTTGAATTCAACTGTTCATGAAAACCTGCTAGTTAGTAATTAGTTACATATTTTTTTCATTCCACGACAAACATATACGCACACACCATTACACACACTCACACCCCAAAAATACATTCCTTTAACACACGGTATAAGAGACGGGGACAACGACACGTCACTAATCTCACTGAGATCCTATTGAAAGTTTATTTGCATGTGCATAATATTCATGAACTTAAATCTTGGTGAATAAAGTCATACACCACTAGTCCTTCCCCTAATTAGTACTCCCTCTATTCTAATATATATATATATATATATATATATATATATATATATATATATATAAGATTTAGGTGGATAGGACATATCCTAATAAATTCGAATCGGGATAAGCATCACATCTAAAATACTTTATATTTTGAGATGAAGGGAGTACATGATTTGATCAAGGAAATTGTCGGCAATTCGATCTGAAAATGAGAGCCCCATCGGTTGCCTTAATACGCTAAAGTAAAAGTTAAAATTTAAATTTTCAAACTTAATTTTAAAATTGCTTTGATATTTTTTACGTAGTAGTGTTTAGCATTGACTTTTAAGTTACCAAGAAGAAATATATAAAAATTTTACTTATAAATTATTTTTTATTATCTAATAAATCGTTTGGCTGTTAGAAAATATGGGCAATCAGAACATGAAGTTTTCGCTGCGCCAACAAAAGTTCGCCGGCCGGCCAATTTATTAAGCGAGACCGGGAGAGAGAAGCAGGGATGGAAGTAATGTTGGGAATATGTCGGTTATCAACTTGATACTAACACAAACAGGTCCCACTATAACCGTAAATTAAATACACAACTTATCCTGTAAAGATATCTTTAAATATGTGATTTATTATAAATTAAATTTTACTTGATAAAAATAATATCACCGGATTATCATTTAAATTTACTTTTATATGATTATGATTTGATTACTACAAAGTTATAATATATGATTTGATTACTACAAAGTTATAATATATGAGAATTTTAAAATTAAATATTAGTTTTGGTGACTACTATGTTAAACCGCGTTGGGATGGAGAGGGTAGTACATATAGGGCAATTATTGCCCTATGTATGTATTAGCCAATCAATTAACTGCTGACCAGGAAAAGCTAATCAATCGATGGTTCGATTAATCAAATTAAGTCAGGTCAGAGTACATTCACTAATTAAATTAATAGGTTTGTTCAACGGTTCAACCAACATCTGCCACCAACATCTTTTCGTTGCACCTTTCTTGGCTCTTTACGTTATTTTGCTTCTTTTTTAAAAAAAGAAAAACTTCTCTTTACATCGCTTATAACAATCTAATTCTGATTTAATTTGTAATACTTTTTTCTGCATTGCAACGGAAATCACAAGTGATATATGGCGAAGAACTGATGATAATCGTATGTCTGATGACCCATGATTCCGTGGTGTACCATCTGTTCTGTTAACTAAAAGTAGTAGTTCCTTGACGGAGGAAAGGAGCAAAATAGTACATATTCTCAGTTGATCTGCAGTTGTTGTTAAGTCACTATATTCAGAAATCGCAGTTGCTGTTGTTTAAATTTTTTTTGTGACAACAGACAGCTAATTTTCAGTACAAGTATATGAGCAATACTAGTGAATCTGTACTAATTTAACGAGAGTATTTTCTGTATACAACAACTAAACAGTGCCACTGCCGCCGAATATGTACGGACAGAGCTCAGGCAATCAGGGGAGCGGCAAAAGAGGAGAGAGTTGGTGCCAATCGCAACTAAACCCAACTGCGCCAAAAAACTATTCAGAATTTCAGTTCGCTTTAGTTAGTACTACCACCTGCATCTCTTTACTAACACTATATAACACGCAGGTCGATCGCCTGTGGACCTGCAGTCATCTCACTAATTCAGTGAAGTCTCAAGTACAACGGCTCTAATCATTTCGTGTTGCTTAACTTTGCCATCATGGCTGGAGTACAGAGACTTGCAGCTGCAGGTCTGGCGGTGCTACTCCTCGCCGCCGTTGCGCCGGCTTTTGCCGTGGACTACACCGTCGGCGACACCTCCGGCTGGAGCAGCGCCGTGGATTACGATACCTGGGCCAAGGGCAAAACCTTCAGCGTTGGTGACTCTCTCGGTAAAGTTACATTACTCTATATAGCTTAATAACCAATAGTACTTTCAGTATCATGTAGTACGAACAGTGGTTTAAAATGATTGACGTGCCTCTAGACGGGAGAATATGCAAAAACTTGAAAATTACCGTTGTATCAAAAAATAGACGTCCGAAATTCATCCACGTCATCATGAGTTAAAATTTAATTGAGTAAAATTTGTACTCAAAGAGTAAATTTGCAAGTAAAATTTTTTATATGTTGATATGAATGAATCTCAGACGTCCATTTTTTATCCACCGGTAGTTTTCAGATTTATATGGTTTTCACCACATATTTTCCCCCGCTAGACGATGTGAAATATAGTGTGTAGCCTTGATATACCAACAGTACTTAGGGTATCAAGTGCTCTCTATGTTTCATCATATTATAAGTAGTTTTGATTTTTTTTATTAAACTTCTTTAGTTATCCCCGCAATAAAAAATTCTTTAGTTTTAAACAGATTTTTTTTAAAAAAATTAGTTATATTTATTATACCAAATTAATTTCTTTGGAACTAGCATTTAATATATTTAAATGGTATGTTTGTTTTGTGTTAAAAAATTGGTGTATTTTTTTATAAACTTAATCAAACTTAAAGAAATTTGACTAAAAATTAAAATGATTTATGATATGAAACAAAGGCACTAGTATGAACAAGGTTGTTAATAATTGACATGCTGGGCGGTCTATGTTACATGTTGCTGAACCACAAATTTGATTTGTGCTACTTTTTCATTGTAAAATATAGGAGATTTAGGATAGATAAAACACATTCTAATACTGCAAATCTAATACTACTTTCTTCATATTTAAATTCGTACTACTAGTATATATCACATTTATCCAATTGAGATAAAGGGAATAGTAGAGAACTACAGTAATAGTAGTAATGTAGCACTATTGGCTTGCCAGGCAAAACTCCCCCTACAATGCTTGATGTTTATGATAAAATTTAATTAAACTTTTAAAACTTTATGAATAATAGAGTACTTCTGATATGTTCAAGTTTTATTTTAAAGAAAGAATGGTAGATATAGATTGTGTTCGGGAGGTGAGATTAGGAAGTCACCTCCCACGCACCTAAAATGGAGCGACACATTTTTCTTATGATTAATCAAGTATTTACTATTTTTTAAAAAAAGAGATTAATATAATTTTTTAAAACAATTTTCGTATAAATTTTTTTTTCACAAAAGAAACCGTTTAATAGTTTAAAAAACGTACACGTAGAACACGACGGAAAAACACAGCTACAAAATTACTTTGAAAACTTTGAAAAGTAGTAGCACTACTATCATCATCATAAACTTAATAGATTTAATGCACAAAGTTCTAAAAGCGTAAATGTCTACGAGAGGAGAGAGTGCGTACTGTACGTGGGAACATAACTATACCCATTACTGGTTACCCATAAATTGACACTTGACAGAATAATCGGGAATAATCGAGCACAGGCTTCTAGTCTTATCGAATTAAAATTCCTTATTCAAGTTGTTGTCCTCTTTTGTGCCCAAACAATCGTGACACTGACACGCACGTTTTGCTTTCGGTGTGGCGTACGTGCAGTGTTCCAGTACAGCATGATGCACACGGTGGCGGAGGTGAGCTCGGCGGACTACAGCGCGTGCTCGGCCAGCAACTCGATCCAGTCCTACAGCGACCAGAACACCAAGATCGCGCTCACCAAGCCCGGCACCCGCTACTTCATCTGCGGCACCAGCGGCCACTGCGCCGGCGGCATGAAGCTCGCCGTCACGGTCTCCGCTGCGGACGCCACCACCCCGAGCACCACACCGGCTTCGTCTCCGCCGTCCACCGAGACGCCCGCCACGCCGTCGGACCCCGGGATGGACACGCCCTCGTCGACGCCGGACGCGACCACGACGCCCGCCACGACGCCCACGACCACGACCACGACGAAGTCGACGGGCAGCACCGGCGGGGCCAGCGGCAGCGAGGCCCGTTCGGTGATGTGCCTGTTGGTCGGGGCCGTTGGCCTCGTCATGATGGGCTAGGCTACGCAAGAGGCAGTGCTGCTCATCTTCATCCAGTTCGGCTATTTCACCGCGACGTTTAATTTTCCTTAGTTTACCCGCTCTGTGAACTCGTACGTCTTTGTATTGCACTACGACTGTGATTTCGTATTGGAACTTTGATTACTCCCTTTGCAAAATACTCCGTAATATTAGCAATATTTGATGGTGACCCTGACCCCGTGCGAGTGCTGCTTATCAACGAGTGCGCATACGGTGATACGATATCGGTGTGGAAGTGGGGGGCGCACCTTTTCTCCGCACGGCGCGTACTTGTCTACGTGCAGAGCCATCGAATCGCACGCACGATCGCAGAGCCATCGTCCGTTGGGCGGGTGAACACATAGATCGTGGGCTTCGTGGCCCGACGCGTGACAGCGTAACCGCGTGAGGAAGGAACGGTGGATCTTGGCCCATTGGCGCGTGAACGCGTGTTTCCGCAACTATGTGGTAGCCCTCTGAACCAACGCCAATTGTTGTAATGCGAAGTAACATAGAGAGGAATAAGTTCACGAATTCAATTTCCGTCCATCAACCAAAAATAGGATCTCTCAAATGTAAAAATCATTGTAAAAACCGTTGTAATATATGTCCCAAGATAATATAGCGTGTGGTTTTATCTGACGTGACAATTTGACCCAAGTCAACAGCACCGAGTCAACATGGACCGCTCATGTTAGGACCTCTCACCTATCTCTCTCTTCCTCCCAGGGGCAGATCTACCCATTAGGTAGGGTGAGTCAATCGACCCAGCTACGACCCGTGTTGTCCCACACCTCTAAGATCCCCTACCCCTTATAATAGTCATGGACTATCAAAATTAGGTATAACAAGGTATAAACATCCAACAGATTATTCCATATCTTCACAACCCACGCACACACGCACGTAGTTATGCGATTGAACTATAAATATGATATGTGTTATGTTCGATTGCTCTTATCGAGTAAACATCTTCATTCTCCACCCCATCTATAAATATGATATGTATTGTGTTCGATTGCTCTTATTGAGTGAACATCTCCATTCTCCATTCTCTGCACCGTTGTCGAGACACAGCCAACGCGGAGGCGAAGGCGGCACAGAGGGGACTGCGGGGGGCTCCGGGCGTGGCTTGCGAGGTTGGCTCCACGCCGCGCGCCCTCTTGTCCGTCGTGCCCTGCCACATCACCTCCGCGGCGCCTCCCTCGATGGGCTCTGGATCTGGGTTGCCGTCCTCAAATAACGAGTGCCGCCAGCTCGCCAACGCTGGCCTGTTAACGTCAAAATGTGCTAAGCCCGGGGAGTCATTATCGGTCTAGAGTCAGTATCGGCTTCAAAGTTTTGGAATCGACTGATAGGAATCGTCGGTCGTCAGCAATTGTGTTCTTTATGGATTCGGTTAAGCAGATAGATCAATTAAAGGAAGCTTATCCAGAAGAGTCCGAGTTCAAGGAGGATGCAGCACGACAAGTTATTGTTGATGATGAAATTTGGCAAGCATATGAATCGGAAACGAGATTCAATTCGAAACAGATTTGAAGATATGCGGGATTCTCGGAAACAGAGTGTGCATCGGCTGGAAGACTGTATCGGCTGAAACCGAGTGCGATATGGATAGCCGATATTGGTTACATGATAAATATCGGGTTCGAAAGTGGGATTGCGATGATGTTGCTAGGCAAGGATGGAGTCCAAGATTAGCAATTGTATCTATTAATTAGGATTTTATGTAATTTTCTTCTAGATGTTTTCGGTAAAAGTCCGCTTTATGGACTTGTTTACTAGTTGGAGTTGTATTAGGATGATATGAGTCGTGTCCATAATGGACAAGTTTGTATTTTCGGGTATAAATATAAACCCGAGATCTTGTGAATAATAACAGCATCAGTTCAATCAATCTCGGCGCATCGCCACCCTTTTACTTTTTACTTTCGACGAGTTCTTGCTTTCGAGTCGAGCTGCATCGATTTTGATATTCGACAAAGAGGTAAAGCTTGTTATGGCGGTTTGCATTATCGGAATTAGTGCTTACATCTTTATGACACTGTTGACGTAAAAACACGATGGCCTGGGAGATCTGCTTAGCTCCAGTGCAGGTCTAAAATAATGATGAGATGCGGGCGTGCCAGTCAGTTTGATCCTGCAACTGACAAGATATGTAAACAGCAGATAAAACAGCCAATCGGCTAGTAATGATAGATTGAATAAGCACTGATCCGAAGGTTAAAGTATACATCGACTGGAGATTCGATGTCATTAAATCCAAATGATTATATAAACAATGAAACCTTTGTTGTCATCGGCTAAATCCAACTTGTATGTAACCCTTATAAGCCGATGCAACGTCCAGATAACTCATCGGCTGAAACCCCGATGAAACCCTTATTGGCAATCAAGAAGCAGGTTAGAGATTATGATTCTAAGCACGACTTAGTAGATCAAACTTAAGTGATGCAGCACTAAGTATGAAAAGAAACATAATATCTAGACAATCAAGCCTTTGACTGATTTTCAGGGTGGTGGATACATTATATAATCTAAGTCAACAAAGTAATCTAGCCGATATCGACAAAACCCTAGATAGAGATCGGCCGATGCAAGTAGAAAACATTGTCAATCTGGATTATATAATGTATATGAATGCTCGATGACTTACATGAACAAGATTAGAGTGTCGAAGCGATGGAAACACTAATCCCGATAACGCAAGCCTCCATAACAAGCCTTACCCCTCGTCGGAGATCGAAGCCGATGCAGCCCAACTTGAAATAAGAACTCGTCGAAAGTAAAAAGGTAAAAGGTGGCGATGTGCCGAAGTTGTATTGATCGAGAGATAATTTACATGGACCCCGGGTGTACATATTTATACCCATGGGTAGATACTAGTCCATATCGGACACGACTCAAACTTTCCTAAAGATAAAAGGAAAACATAAAGTCCTTATCGGACATTAAACACACTTTTCTAAAATTAAAAGGAAACTAACAACTCTTCCTAATTAATAGATAAATTGTCATGTCGTATCCTCCTTGAACTCGGTCTCTTTTGGATAAGCTTCCTTTAATAGATTAATTTCCTTAACCGAATTTGGCAAGAATCCGACTGTTGGCGATTGATAGCTTCCATCGGCCGATTCCAGAACTCTGAAGCCGATACTAACTCTAAGCTGATAATGACTTCGAGGCTTACCAAATTTCATCGTCAACAGACACTCTAATTCTATTTTGTGGATCTCTGAGTTTTCATATATGTTATTTAATCTAGAATGACAATGCTTTCTACTTGCATCGGCTGATTTCCATCTAGGATTTTATCGATAACGGCTAGATTGACTTGTTGGTTTAAATTATATAATATATCTACCATCCCGAAAAGGCAACCATCGGCTTGATTGTCTAGATATTATGCTTCTTTTCATACTTAATGCTGCATCAATTAAGTTTGATCTATTAAGTCGTGTTTAGAATCATGATCGCTGGTCTGCTTTATGGTTATTAATAAGGATAGTATCGGGGTTTCAGCCGATCTTACCTGGTATAGTTGTTTTACATAGTTCTTTGCTTTGTTTAATATGCTATATTTGCCCCTTATATCAGGATCTAATATAATATAAATATATTGGACTTACTGTTAATCTGATTGGCGATAGTTAGATATATTTGTTACAAGAGAATGTCCTAGTATAGGGTTGTATCGGAGCTATAGCCGATACATGCTTATAACATGAGTATATATAATTGTTATCTCATGTTATTTTAGACTTGGCAATTTATACTGTCATGGTTAAGTCCGATCTATCCTAATTGCTGATTTCTAAAGTAATATTGATTAACAGATTATGTGATACTGATATTTACAGCCAATGTACCAAGTTTAGGGTTAGCTTATCATTGAATATGCCTTACAGCCGATTCACGCTATACTGCATCGGCTAGGTTACATCAGGATATGACATCGGCTTCCTGGCCGATGGATTATCGTTTACTAATAGAACTTGCATGTTTCATCTTGTTGATTGCAGGATCAAATCAACTGGCACGCCCTTGAACCCGAAAGCAAGTTTTAAACCTGCACTGGAGTTAAGCAGATCTCCCAGGCCAGTGTGTATTTTTTGCATCAACAGTTATCTATTAATTAGGATATTATGTAATTTTCTTAGAGATATTTTTGGCAAGAGTCCGTCTAGGGACTTGTTCGTCGATTAAAGTAATATTAGGAAAGTTCGAGTCGTATCCGATCTGGACTAGTATCCACCCATGGGTATAAGTATGTACACCCGGGGTCTTTGTAAAATATCTCAACGATCAATACGACTACTCTCAGCGCATCGCCACCTTTGTTTCTGAGGTTTTACTTATCAACTGACGGAACTTGGCACCTGACGTGGGGCTACATCGACTTTTGATCTCCGGCGAAGAGGTAAGTTCTATGTTCCGCTGGCCCTAGTGAATATATCGGCTACATTGGTGTTGTTCAAGGCTGCATCGCTTAGATCTCTTGGATCGCTCTGGTTCGGTTGATATATTTGCCTACCTGATATTTCAATTCTATTTTAATTGCATTGTATTTAGAGATGCATCGGTTTAAGTGGGACTGTCTCGGTTATGGCTGATATTCTGTCTTAGCCGATATATCTCTACAATCACAATGTTGTTTTAAATAGATTTGTTATATCCATCACATTAGACAGATCTATCGGCTCATCAAGTATTAGATTATCATATACAATCACGTGATGCATCGGGTTATGTTCGACCTACTAGATTGTTGTTTAGAATATAAATCTTATTAAGCCGATAGAGGTTCATGCTAATATTTTATCGGAGTGCTAGCCGATAAGTTATCTGGATGTTGCATCGGCCTACAAAGATTACTTACAAGTTGGTTTTAGCTGATGACAACAAAGGTTTCACTGTTTATCTAATCGTTTGGATTTAACGACATCGGACCTCCAGCCGATGAATGCTTTAACCTTCGGATAAATGCTTATTCAATCCATCATTACTAGCCGATTGGTTTCTACTGAATTATATTATTGTTTTATTATATTATTATATCAATATCTGCTGGTATAGGCTCGACTAGAATGATGTTGACATAAAAACACGATAATCTGGGAGATTTGCTTAGCTCCAGTGCAGACCCAAAATAATGATGAGATGCGGGCGAGCCAGTCAGTTTGATCCTGCAATTGACAAGATATGTAAGCAGCAGATAAAATAGACGATCGAGTAACAAGACAATGGAGTGATTCCAGCCGATGTCGATAGGGTTTTGAGCAATCGGCTATATGTCAAATATAGATAATGATATAAAGACAATCGGCTGATGATAATGTAGTAAAATAGTCAAATATAGAAACCAATCGGCTAATAATGATAGATTGAATAAGCACTGATCCGAAGGTTAAAGCATTTATCGGTTGGAGGTCCGATGTCGATAAATCCAAATGATTAGATAAACAGTGAAACCTTTGTTGCGATCCGTTTAATCCAACTTATATGTAATCCTTATAAGCTGATGCAATGTCGAGATAACTCATCGGCTGAAATCCCGATGAAACCCTTATTGGCAATCAAAAGCAGGCTAGAGATTATGGTTCTAAGCACAACTTATGAACTGATAGATCTATCTAATGTGATGGATATAACAAATCTATTTAAAACAACATTGTGATTGTAGAGATATATCGGCTAGGACAGAAGATCAGACCTAACCGAGACAGTCCTAACTAAACCAATGCGTCTCTAAACACAATACAATTAAAATAGAATTGAAATATCAGGTAGGCAAATATATCAACCGAATCAGAGCGATCCAAGAGATCAAAACGATGCAGCCTTGAACAACACCAATGTAGCCGATATATTCACTAGGGCTAGAGGAACGTAGGACTTACCCCTTCGCCGGAGATTAAAAACTGATGCAGCCCCACGTCAGGTGATAAGTTCCGTCGGTTGATAAGTAAAACCTCGGAAAAGAGGGTGACGATGCACCGAGAGTAATTGTATTGATCGAGAGTGTCGGTGACATGGGCCCAGGGGTATGTTGACTTGGCGCTTGAGGCGGCCCCGTACGCCCACGTGGCCATCCCCCGAGGGGGGATCGGGCCCGAGGGTGACGTGGCGGTCGTCCACCCTAAGTCCCGGCGCCCCCTAGTGAACACCACGGCGGGGGTCGGGCTTCCCCGACCTCCTCGGGCCACCGCCACATGTGTCGAAGTAGGTGAGCATTCCCAGCGCCCACCTACCCCCATTAATGGCGGCGGAGCCGGAGTGCGCCTGCGCGCGAATGTGCCGCATTAAATGCGAGATGACACGCACGCGCGTGCCTGACACAAGTCAGAGTCGAGCTGACCGGCCTGTGACCGGTGCGAATGACCGATGGGACGTAGCACAGTACCGGGCACGCCGCCGCACGCCCGGTAGGTATGCCGCGCACCCCGTCAGGTCACATCAGAATCATGTGAACCAGCTCGGCTCACTCACCTCACCGGAGTTGGTGTGCCCGGTCTAATCACCTGGCGCACGTCGCCGCGTACGGTTGGGATAAGTAAGTCTCCGGCCGTTTAATGAAGAATGACACGCGGTGTCATGCATAAAAGATGGGTGGTCAGACAGGAGTCGTGCCGGTGCTACAGGACGGTGGACTTCTGCCGCAAGCCACAGTGCGTCCCTTAATTGTAAAAGAGTATTTCTTCCTTTTCTGTAGAATATAGCTTGTTCGGCCCATGTAGTGTCCCCTTGGGAGTATAAAAGGAGGCCCAGGCCTAGAGGAAAGGGGTTGGCTTCTAGAGAACAAGAACACACAGATAGTCCATCACACAAGAGTAGAGTATTACGCCTCGCCGGTGGTCCGAACCTGTATAATTTCTCGTGCCACTGCCCTCTCTTGTGCAAGAAAACTCCTTTCTCTTTCTCCACCTCACCGGCGCACCGGAGTCAGAGCCGGGAACGCCTCTCTCACGCGCCCTGGGCCGAACCCAATGGGGGACCTCCACAGTCCCCCGCTGAGGAGTTTACCCTCCGTCAGAGATTGATCACAAGGACCCCGGGTGTACATATTTATACCTATAGGCCTATATGAGTCCATATAGGACACGACTCTAAACTTTCCTAAAGATAAAAGGAAACAATGGCTCTACCTAATTAATAGATAAATTATCATACCGCATCCTCCTTGAACTCGGTCTCTTCTGGATAAACTTCCTTTTATTGATTAGTTTCCTTAACCGAATTTGCTAAGAATCCGACTGTTGGCATGTTGATGTATTCATCGGCCGATTCCAGAACTCTGAAGCCGATACTGACTCTAGGCCGATGAAACCTTCAGAGCTTAGCAAATTTTAGCGTTAACAAATGACTACATTAACTTGTTAGCGGATTGGCTCTTTTGATATGTTGTTGTATATCTTGTCAGTTGCATGATCAAACTGACTGGCACGCCCGCATCTCATCATATTTTGGACCTGCACTGGAGCTAAGCAAATCTCCCAGGCCGTTGTGTTCGTCGACATAGTTCGCGCTAACATAGATCTAGCACAATCAGCCGGGCGCAGATTTTTTTGGTCAACACGGCTAGATCCAACCGGTTTTGTTGGCCACCGCAAATGTCGTTGCGGGTCTCCCGATCTACACCGCCCTCTCGATCTACACTAGTGCTCTTCGTGCATCGTCGCCGACTAGGGGGTGGGCCCCTCCTCGCGCTGTCCTCACCAACCTCGCCCAATGGGGGCCACCTTCGGCCTCTGCCTTGAACTATTGTCGTTGACCTGGGCATGGAGCTCGTCCATCTACTTTCTCCTGGTGTTGTTGCGCCAGCGATGACTGCGTCGTAGATGATGACGAGCTCCACCACGACAACCCTCCTCGCGATGCCCATGGCATGGCCGCCGCCTTCGCTAACTCCAGCCATTGGGCCCGCTCCTCTGACCTCTACTATGGACCATTGTCATTGTCAAGGTCCATGCGGTAGGGCCACCGTCGGCGTCCTTTTCCCATCGAGCTAGATTCTCCCACCGGTCGCTGTCCTCCTCACTAGGCGCCGCTGAGATGGGAACATGGAAGGATGAGAGAGAGAGGGGGGTGATGAGGTGCTGACATGCATGTGAGGCCCACGCTAACTCAACATTATTCACTTGGGTCAAATTGCTATGTCGGGTAAAACTATACTGCACTGGTTTGGATACTTGAGGGACCTGTTATATTTGTTATTTTGGTTGAAGGGCGAAAATCGAACTCACAGTCAAATAAGGGATTTTGAAAATGAAATAATATAATTTTAAAACAACCTTCCTATATTTATTTTTTTAAAGAAAAACATCTTCGTGAAACGTGTAGGTAAAAAATAATGGAGTAGAAGATGAGAAAATATAGTAACACTACAGAACACAACCTAACTAGAGTCCAGAGTCCACTCCCCAAGAACGCTGTATATGTGTTCATTAATGCAATCTAACATTTAAACTGTGTAGGGACTACTTTTGATCAGTTTTCTTGGATCGCATGCACCGTACATGAATACCCAGTATGCCCGTTGATCTCATAAAGTCATAGCGTACAAACAGCAAAGTAGTATTCGTAGTAGACTAGTAGTGTAGTACCCCGTATACGCTGTAAGCTACGAACCCAGACTTCACATGATGGGTATAACTCACTCACGTGTTGGCGGTGTTCTAGCTAGGAGTTATTTACCTGACACTTACCTCTGAATTTAATTGGCCACCTGCAGTTTCTGTCTGAAGTAGTATCAACTATCGCTCTCTTGGCATTCAGTATTCAACCAAGGTTGGCAGCCCGGATTTCTACAATTCTATGCCGGCACCGTTGCTGCTGCCAACAGATTAGATCCGTGTAGTCTCGTTTGGAAAATCGAGCATACGAGCAAAAGTTTACCGTATCTGCTCCGTTGAGCAACGAGCCAACGACTCGACGAGGCGTTACTCAGCAGCATTCATTCATCAAGCCGCCAAATTAATCAATACTAGTAGTGTGTAGGAACATTGATCTTTGCAGGTTGCGGCCCAGTTGTGTTGCATTCTTATTTTCCCCGGCGCGCGCTCTGCGTGCTTTAACTTTGGCCCACACGCACGCAGCCAGCATTATATGCTGTCTACCGGATGTTCATCCGGAGGATGGCCCTCGCAACCACATCTTGTTCCCTATTTATGTGCAAAATCATGGCCGTGAAATGAGGCGCGCAAGTGAAAATGACAGATTTGACGCGGATATACACCTGCATGTATCGGTTTCTCGTCGTTAGAGAAAGAATTAATTAATCTCAATCCCATGCCTATCTGTCGCTTCAGCACCCGGTGATAAAAATTACTCACCAAGTCACCCGTGATTGTAAAACCAAATTATGATGAGCTGTGACCGATCGATCCACATTAGCATGCCATGCGTGAAAATTACTCTTGACAGCTCCGACACGCCGCGCATGGCGTGTCGCTCCGTCGATCGTCTCCACTCGTGGCGTCCTGGGCCGCCGGAGGACGGCGCTGTACTTCGACGTACGCAACAGCGCTGTGCCTCGCCTTTAATCATCGTTTTGCAGCTGGTGCGTGGCGGCCTACTAGCTCACCCTTCTTTCGTCCTAACATATTTATAGTATTAGAATATATTACATCCTTACTATATTGTATTTATATTGGAACGGATAAAGTACTACCTAGCGAGCTCCAGGTCGATCGATCATTTCCATTTCACCCATCATCGATCACCCATCGTCTCTCCTCCCCCTCCTCATTTCCATTTCACAAATCATTCATGATGATGGGGGATGAGATGAGGTGAGATGATCCCTCCAAGCTCTCGCCATCGCCAGTCGCCACCTACCGTGCGTGTTGCTCCGATCTGCATCCGGTGTCGCGAGAGCCTCGAGCTCTTTTTTTCCGAAGGCATTTGGTACGCATCATGAGCAGCAAAGCAGTACTACATCAGTAGTAGTACATGCGTGCCGGTGGGCGGTGGATCATGGATGGGTCTCGCCGCTTAATTTACTCTGTGATTGGTACGAGCAGGAGCAGCCCGAGCCAGCCTGAGCTTGATTGGTGTTGGGTGAAAGGGGTTTCTACTTTCTAACAGTAACGAGGTCATCACCGCACACGATTTTTCACTGTAAATTATACAGTATCTACGGACTACAGTGCGTGGACTGTGGAGTTCTGTAATGCACGAAAGAAATAATGTTGTGTGCTTCAATTCGAAAAGATTGTTTTGCATTGATCAGAGTAGATCCCTGATCGATCTCTCACCGCGGTACAACCATAGAAGCACATCGTGGTACAAGGGTACAAGACTGAACAACCCTGGTTTTGAGTCGAACTTGTACTAATTTAACTACTCGGTGGTGTACAATTCAATGGGTGATCAATGACTCTACCGCCTCTTGATTATGGCGTGCCACCGTATCTGCGTAGTCTGTCACTTGGCAAGTTTTTAGAGTACTGCAGTGCTGTAGTACTAAAGCAAAATCAATGCAACATTTTAAAAGTAGCATTTTCTTTGTTTAAACTTTCCTGAAAATAAATGTGCCTCTTTATTCGATTAGAAGCTTACAAACAAAACATGCATTCCTAGTTTCACACCAAAGGCAGGCCTCTTGTAAAGGCAGGCCTCTTGCAAGACTACTTTTACAGAACCAGTTCACTTCAGAGCGTAGGAATTTTGTGCATTTTACTATGTGAAAATCGGAAAAAAAAATCTACTGAGTACATTTCAAAGAAGAACCTAACATTTTAATCCGGTTGGTAGCCACAAATTCAGCAGCCTAGATCTACTGGACAGCCGATGGGCCTCTCAATTTGATCAAAAGAGAAGGGCCCAACTAAACACTGTCCCCTCTATTTTCCGTTTTCTTTTATCAGAGAATTGTTCCGAATCATTCCATCGAAGAAAGGAAATTTTGCTTTCCGCCTGCTTTTTGTGTACTAGTGCAACACATGGCCTTTTCCCTCTTTTTTCTGCTTAGGTGCAGCCGTGCAGGGGAAAATCTCACTCGCGATCTAAAGCGTCCGTGCTTTTTTTTACAGTTGCACATGGTTAGGTGATGGTCTGGTCTCGTCAGTCGTCTCAAATGCGTCCTGACATCTTTGATCCCTCTCAACACAGCCGCACAGGACTGTTTGACATGTACCCCATAATTACACAGTAAAAACGCTGAGTAAAAAGCATGGAGCACAGTAGATAAGCTGCATGGAGATTTTTTATTCAACTGCACTGAAATGATACACCAAAAATATACACAAATCTTCTCTCTATAGAACCAAAAAGTAGTAATTAACGTACATAGCGAGCTGACACCAGAGATCATTCACTAACCATCATCACCAACCACCCGCTGATCACCAGAAGAAATGCGGACTGACAACCAATGCATCGTACACCAAGAATCGATCGATCGATCATACCACCGGTAAAAATTAAATAACAAACACGAAAGAAAATTAAAAAAAAAGAAGAAAAAAAATTAAAGAAAGAAGCGAGCTGAAGCGTGGCCGCGCCGCGCCGCGCTCAGCTAAGCTTGGTACAAGAGGAAAGCAACAGCGACACTACTCGATGCCTCGAAGGCTCAAAGCAAGATGGCTCCCGCCAATGCGACGAGCGCGGCGACGCCGGCCGAGCGCGCGGCCGTCGTGGCGCCGGAGTTGTCGGTCGTCGGGGTGGCGGTGGGGGAGAGCGACGGCGAGGGTGTCGCCGCGGTGGGAGCGGGCGTCTTGGGGCTGATCGGGGAGACGGTTGGCGGCGTGGTGGGGGCGACTGTCGGGGCGGTGGACGGGGTAGGCGTGGGTGCCAGTGCCGGCGGAGGTGTCGCCGGGGGAGGAGGAGTGGCGGGAGGAGGAGCCATGGGCGGGGACGGGGGCGGGGTGGTGGGAGCGGGCGGGGGCGTCATCGGGGGAGACGGCGGCGGGGTGGCGGGAGCCGGGGGAGGCTGTGACGGCGGCGACGGGGGTGGCGTGGTGGGAGCGGGCGGAGGTGTAGCCGGGGGAGACGGCGGCGGGGTGGTGGGGGCCGGAGGTGGCGTGGTCGGTGCCGGAGGAGGCGTGGTGGGAGCGGGAGGAGGGGTGGTCGGCGCCGGTGGTGCAGGGGGAGGCGTGGTCGGTGCGGGGGGCGTCGGCGGCGGGGTTGTTGACGGCGGCGCGTTGGGCGCCGGCGGCGCCTGCGTCGGTGGCTGTTGTGCGGCGGAGGAGGCGACGAGGAGCGCGAGGACCAGCGGGAGGAGCGCCATTTTCGCCGGTGTGTGGAAAGATCGATCTCCCCTCTTCTCGAGCAGTGGGAGGAAGCGAGTGTGCGAGCCACAGTTATATATAGCGCGGTGAGACCACGCTCCCGATCACCCCGCTCGCGCGAGCGCGAGCAGCTAGTAGCTCGCCACCATCCAGCTCAGCTCACCTCACTCACCCACTGACGACACTGCCACTAACTACGCCGCCGTACAAGCCTACGTTACGTCGTCGCAGGCCACTCCACGGCTGCAACCGTGCAAACGCAAAATGTCACCACACCTACTCGACTCATCTCAATGTGCGAATTCGCGTCGGTATCTGAATACCGAAGGGTACATATTAACGTACGTAGTACGAAGTGATCTCAACCATACACGTACACAGATCGTGAGGCAAATGCATTTGTAATTGTATTTTTTTTAAAGATATAGGGTGGCTCGTGCAATTGCACGGTTAGTATCCGTACAAAATTATTTATTATTACATATGATTTTACTTAAAATATGTTCAATATCTATCTCGTTAGCTTAGGTTTTTAAAAGACTGAACTTTATCATTTGCGTATTTCTAAATTTTTAGTTTTTAAAAGTCGCTTCGGTCGCTACTCTTTACTTATTTATCAGATCTTTATTGGTTTATTGATCTATCACTATTTCTATTTATCTTCCATAAAACTTTTAAAAATTAAATCTTTTAGTTTTTAAAATTCATTATCTTGTTGGGTTTTGTTTTTTATAATTTTTTATAGTTCCGTCAAACACCGCCACTGTACTCCTCTACGGTTCCTCCGCTGCATCATCTCTTTATTATCATTGGGATTTTAAAAATCGAACATAACACTTTTTTTACTTTTTAGATGTCCCGCTAAACCATCAGCGACTTTGCCATTGTACTCCTCTACGCGCGACCTGCCTGTTGCCTCCCCTTTTTATTGTCATTGAGATTTTAAAAACTGAACATGATTATCATTGGGGTTTATTTTTTACTTCTAGAATTCCACCAACTACCGCCACCGTGCTGCTTAATAGCTTGTCCATTGTCTCTCCTCTTAATCGTTATTGAGATTCTATTTGGGATTTATTTTATATGTTTATAGTTTTTATATGTCCTATCAACTACCACCACTTTACTCCTTTACAGGATTACTGTTTTTCCCATTTTTATTGTCATTTGATATCGTTGTGTTCTGGATGAACTATTTTTTTTCGAAAAATCCATATTTTTTATTTTAATATTTTTATTTGTAAATTGTATTCCTACTTGAACTCTTATAATTATTTTTCTATTTTTGAAATTTATTTTATTTGCTATTCTAAATTTTAGTTAATCTTGTCATATGTTCTAGATAGTCTATTTTTTCAATAGTTTTTATTTTTTATTACAAATTTTAGTTATTTATAAATTGTATTTCTAGTTGAACTCTTTTTTTTATTTTTTTATTTCTTAATTTATTTTATTTTTTATTTTGAATTCTAATAAATCTCGTATTGTGTTATTTAGAATTGTAATAAATCTCGTGTTGTGTTATAGATGGATTAATTGTTGTTTCAATATTTCTTTTTTATTCTGAATTTTAGTTATTTCAAAATTGTATTCCTACTTGAACTCTACCTTTTCTTTCCTAATTTCAGAAATTTATTTATTTTTATTCTGAATTTTAATTAATCACATATTGGGTTCTTATATGGACTCCTCTTTCAATATTGCTTATTTTTAATTCCGAATTTTAGTTATTTTTTAATTGTATTTTTATTTAGACTCTTATTTTCTTTTTCTTCGATTAACGTGAAAATTTCTAGCCTCCACAGCGAATGTGATACTTTCTTTTCGAAATGTCTTAATAATATAATATAATAGATAGATAGATATATGAAAGTATATTACATCCCCTAGTCTTTGGCAGAAGACACACAGTGAATTAACCCGTACTGAAATTAGTAAAAGGAGTGGTGGGATAAACCCTAAGCTATCCCTAAGAAATAAAAATAGTTAACATGCTAAAAGAGTTACACATATTCTAAAAATTAAATGGATATATGTTACAATCCGTAATTGTATTTGGTTGGTGCAACTGCGAACGACAGCACTGAACCTTTTCGTTGCCGTCTTTTTGGTCGCGAGAGGGATGGTTCTTCTCCGGCGGTTGAACCATTGATTTGTCCGATTGTCCCTGTCTGCTCGATCGATTAATTGGATCAGTTTAGGGCCATATAATATAATCCAGCGTGTTTACGTGAGTGTGTGTGGAAAGTTTCCAGTTTTGACAGCACCCAAAAAAGAGGACAACTCCATGTAGGAGTACTGCTGCATCAAGGCACTGAATGTCCCAACAGGCGAACAGTATATTAGCCTTGCAAAGTTAATTAGTCCCATTAAGGCTTCGTTCTTTCCCCACTTTTCCCAACTCACCTCTCTCGTTTTTCGTGCGCACGCTTTTCAAACTGTTAAACGGTGTGTTTTTTTTCAAAAAGTTTCTATACAAAAGTTGCTTAAAAAATCAAATTAATCCATTTTTGAAAAAAAATTAGCTAAAACTTAATTAATCACGTGCTAATGAGCTGCTCGGTTTTCCGCGCGCACTGTACAAAGGTTGGCAACACAGGCTTGCGAACGCAGCCTAAGAGATTCTGATCAGTAGTGAATGTGACGGTTTCAGACCTTCAATTCCCAGATTAACTCTGATCCGATCGATCGACACCGTATTTTATCTGCGGCTATATTTTAGCTGGCGCATACATATCTACCTACTGGCACTAACTCCTGTCTGAAAGAGAGATACTATGCAGAAAGACTATTTGGAAAAGTGATTTCATCTCTCGAGGGAAATCCCCTTATTTCGTGCATGCTACCTAAATAGTTATAAAAAAATTTAAAAAAACTTAGCTAGATAGATTAATATGAAATATATCACTCCATAAACATGCAAGTTAAAATTCAATTTCTACAAGTTGTAAAAAAATAATAAATATATATGTGAATGTATGATAATTTGTTCATTTTAATTTGTTCTTTTTGTTGCAACTTATAGAAGTTGAATTTAGTCTTGCATGTTTGTGAAGTGATATATTTCATATTAATCTATGTTGTTAATTTTTTTTAATTTTTTTATTAACTATTTAGATAACATGCAAACAACGAGAGGGTATTCTCGAGAGATGAAAATCCATATATGTGCACTCAGAGCAAAACATACTGGCATGAACTACCACATGATAGGCTGTCAAATGTTAATGCAAAATTCAATAAAGACTACACCACTCCTAAGACCAATAATTAAAGAAAAGGGGCTACTAACTAAAGGTGAAGTGCAAAGCAACCAACTTTTATATTTTATTTACTAAGGTACTGAGGATTTTGAAAATTTAGGTTTGATTTTGCATGGCATCCGCACCTATTCCTCATGTCGTTTTCGTAATCATATAATGTCATTTCTATCAATTTCCTCAACCAATAGTGTGAGGTTAGCATCAAGCTTAGCTAGCTAGTCACACACACTAGTTGCATCGCAACAGTGGCCATGCACGATGATTAGTAATCTAATGTGCAGTCACTCGAATAAACGAGCCCCTTCTCAGCTGGCAATGGCAATCAGGGTGGTGATTTGAAGCGCCAACCAACTGCTTGAACAGCAACAAAAATGGATAGAGAGAGAGAGAGGTAAGAGAAACAAAATTAAGCATCTTGTGGTGCTTCCGAATGCAGCTTCTGATCATTTGGATCGACCGAGAAAGACTGACAGCGATTTTATGCTCCATTCTGAAGCAAAGTCCAGGCGCCAGCCAGCTAGCCAGCCCATTCTCAAGTCACTGATCTGAAGCATTCAGACACGTCTGCTCCCCGGTGCCGGCCCGTTCACCCACCATTCCCTTCACACGCAAATACGTACAAAGATCAGTCGAGTTTCAGGTCGAAATTGTTTTGTTTCATTCTGCTTTGCATGCAGAGAGAGCAAGTGTACGTAATTGGCTACAAGTCACATGTGTGTATCATTCAGTTCAGACTCTCTTCAGAATTCAGGCACAGGAGCCGTCTCCAGGTACTAGCTAAATTACAACTTTGCAGTGATGCTAACTAATGGCAATATATTTGCTGGAAATTTAAACACACATAGTTTTCACAAGATCTGATCCCCCTACCAACCAATCCGAGCCACCGCGGCCTGCTTCTGTTCACCCACAATTATGCCTGACAGGGACTCGCAAACCACTAGATTAGATCATGGTCCATGAGTCTCTCTACCAACAGCCTGGATCTCCTCAATGAGGCGGCCCTAGCTAGCTACGCTCTCACACACACACACACCTCCATTGCCGATCGATTCAAGTCCGTCCGGTACAAATTAATAATGAGAAGGCATCAATCCTTTGCATTGCATTAGTGGCTGTGCATCTGCATGCACCACTACCACTAGCTGATCTACTCCCTTTGATCACGCACTGGGGATGAAGAAGAAATATACAATTCCCTTCTGATTGATCCGACAGCAACGTGGCGGAGTGATGACAAGATTGGGAGGGTGGGGTACATTGCAAGGGAAGCAAAGCTACCATACATCACCTTTTCGCCTCTTCTTCTTCTTCTTCTTCCCTTCACCAACCACGCTATGACCAGTGATCGTCAGAAGTCGCTGCTGCTAGCTTAGGTACAGTCCGAGTGAGCTGTCTGTAGTGGATAGCTAGGGAGGTTAACTTAATTCACTGGTCATTCCAGAGCAACATACGGGAAATGCATGACATCCCTGGTTAATTGCACTTCACTCGTGGTCGTTCTGTAAAGATAAAAAGTGAAAGGTGCCGGTATTACTGACTAATATTTGTAGTGTTTAGAGTTGGTATGAGGTAGAGAAAGATTCAGTAGAAGTTACTTCGCTCCTACTGGTTGAATCGATGGTCCTTCTTGTTGTTGACCTCGACCGCGCGTGGAGCAGCTGGACAGTGAGAGCGGTGTTCTGTTTCTGTATACGGACAACACGTAGGTGGACGAGGCAACAACCTTGCGGCGATCGAAAACTGATGACTGCACAACAATTGTGAACTCGGTGTTTAGGCCCGTCGTTAATTGAGTAATGTTGGGTGTGCCTTTAATCTTCGCCGTAGTGATTGTCTCGTTTGGTAAAAAGGAAAATGGGTCGAAACGCATTAGAATTGAAAATGATGAGGATAGTGGGTCGTTGCAAAATAAAGATATGTTGTGCGGCCAGGCAGTCTTATAAGGTGTTCATAGAACTTGAGTTTTGGAGGGGCTCATAGGGTAAGAAAATTTTTAATCAGAGTGAAAAAGATGAGGTTAGTAGGTGTTGGAAAAACATGTTTAGTACAAGATCTCCAAGCATGAAAAAAAAATCCCCTTCGAATCCATGTTAAAAATTGAATTGGTCAATGTCATGTTAGTCATGAGTATTTAAATCGTGGGGTGATAACTTTGATTCCAAAATGCAAAGAAGCTGTACAAATTCAGAAATTCAGATCAATTTGCTTGCTTAATGTTAGTTTCAAAATAATCACCAAAGGCCTGATGAACAGACTAAGGCTTCGTTCGTTACCTCCGGTTCCCAACTCCCCTCCTTTGTTTTCCGCGCGCACGTTTTTCAAACTGCTAAACGGTATGTTTTTTGAAAAAAGTTTTTATATGAAAGTTGCTTAAACAAAATCATATTAATCCATTTTTGAAAAAAAAATTAGCAAATACCTAATTAATTACGTGCTAATCGCTGCTCCGTTTTCCGTGCCAGGAAGTGAAAGGTTCCCAACCCTCACTCCCGAACACTGCCTAATAAAGGTGATACACTATATTATCTCCAGAAATCAAACTGCTTTCCTTAATCATAGATATATAATGGAAGGAGTGATAGTGTTACATGAAACTATGAATTTTATCCATACTAGGAAAGGGAGGGGGATACTTTTCAAAGTAGATTTTGAGGAAGCGTGTGACAAGATTAAGTGGCCCTTTATACTGCAAATGCTGCAGGTGAAAGGTTTCCCAGATAAGTGAAATGAATGGGTAATAAAAAAATCAGGGGTAGAGTCTGCATAAAGGTAAATGATGTGGAGGGATATTACATTAAAAAAAAAAGACTGAGGCAAGGGGATCCCCCTCTCCCCTCGCTCTTTGATATTGCTGCTGAGGCACTTAATATTTTAATTGATAATGCTAAGAAAAATGGACTAATATTTGGTCTCAAATGTTGTGAATCTGGGGAGGAGATTCCCATATTACAATAATATGCTGATGATACTATTTTTCTAATAGAGAACTCTTTAGAAAATGCAAAGAATTTGAAATTCATTATATTCTTATTTGAAATAATGTCTGGGTTAAAGATAAATTTTCATAAAAGTGAGGTTTTCAGTATTGGTCTTTCCACACAAGAGAATGATTACTGTGCAATTTTGACATGCCAGGAAGGGAACCTTCCTATGAAATATTTAGGAATACCTGTGAATAAAATCAGAATTCAAAACAAAAAAAATGGAAGCCGACTGAAAACAAGATTGAAAAAAGATTGAGTTGTTGGCAAGGGAAACTGCTAGCAATAGGAGGGAGGGTATCTTTGAAAAACTCCAGTCTTAGTAGCATCCCTCTATATATGATGTCCTTCTATCAATTACCAAAGGGAGTAAAGAAACGAATGAACTATTACAGAGCAAGGTTTTTGTGGGAGGAGAATGGACTATTACAGAGGAAGGTTTAAGGAAATACCACCTGGTCCAATGGCCAGAAATCTGCAAACTATAAGACCAGGGGGACTTGGGTGTGCTAGACCTAGGAATAATGAACATTGCTTTGCTGGGGAAGTGGTTGTGGAAACTTGAAAATGAAGAAGGGCTGTGGCGGGAAACTTTAAGAAATAAATACTTGAAAGATAAACCTCTGACCTTGACTAAACATAAACCTAGGGACTCCCACTTCTGGACAGGTGTCACGCCCCGATCTGGCCCCGAATGGGAACTAGAACGGGTCGCTCCAAATAAACCTGTAAGCCGATACCAGTCCCAGGAAAATAGTGCTGGTATCACAGGAAGACGAAATATCACAACCACAGCGGTCTCTTCATTAAGAGTAGTCTTACAGTCATGTTGGGCAACGGACAGACCCCGTGCTCACAACTGCATTACAAAAGGGAAAGGCGGAAGCGAAGACTGGACCAAGACCACAAGCATGACTTGGGAACTACGTCGAAACCCTAAAACTGCTCGAAGCCATCCTGCTCCTGGAAGAACTCCTCATCGGCGGGGTCCACCTCTTCTTCTTCGAGATCTGGGGGGGGTTATTTATGTAGAGCAAGGGTGAGTACGGAGAGTACTCAGCAAGTCTTGGGAATTAAGTGTATATTGCAAGCTTCATAGATCGGCTGTTTGTTTTCGCAAATGATTTGGTTTCAACTTTCGAAATGATTTCTAGAGAGGTGCTTCTCAACGACTCGGGCCTGACAGTGCATCAAGCCCAGTCGGAGTTTGTGCAATGTATCAATCTTTCAAGAATTCAAGTTTTGGTTCCCAGCCAAACGATTTTGACGGCCTCCCTGGCCTAGCTGAACCCGTCGGCCTCAATTGATCACAACGTCATCCAACCCATCAAGTCAATTTCACAAGCAGTAGTAAAACAAAACTACGCTAAGGAATCACCTCACATCCGCCCATAACCGTGGGCACGGCTGTTCGAACAGTTTATTAACCTCTGCAGAGGGGGTACACTTTACCCACACGACGTTACTAGCCTGGGTCACCCAGCCCGTGCAGAACAGCCACGTCTGTTGACTTTGAGGCTTTCACGACAAGGCATTTCAAAGCCGACACAAGGTTGCCATATGCCAACGGGAGGGGTCCTCTGGACCAACAACAGGTTAGGTCCCAGACCATTCTGTGCCAGGAAGCCCAGGGGTCCTCCCCGACACCACCCCGGCGAATCCACTTGTCCCTTGGCATCAAGGCTTCCCAGGCCCAACTAGTTACTCAGCCAGGGGTGTCCCATTTCACCCATGTGGTCGCACTATTTATGTTTGGATGAAATCCCAAAGGATTCGGTCCTTAAGTGCAAGTACGGGAAGCGCACTCCCGATGCGTTCCCGCACCGCGATTTTATAAATCACTTTATTTTGCAGACACCGACCCAAGTGTCGGGTTTTTCCAAGTATTTCATAAACCCAAGTTTTACCCATCGTTGACAGTTTTAAATTTGAGAGGGTCCTCGATGTGCGTACCCGAGGGCTCGGACATCGGTAACCGGCGGTTGACAAAGGTGGTACGGGTATTCAATAATCAAGGAAGGTATGTGCATCAAATGGGTTGGGCCGGCAGGTTATCTTGCAAACCGCGGCCAAATACAAAGAGGTGTGTCCTAATCATGCATAGTTTACGAAATAAAAAAAATACTTAGTTTTAAATTATGGGTGCAAGATGGTCAAAGGTGACTTGCCTTGCTCGAGGTCTTGAACTTGTTCCTCGAAATCCGCACGCTGCGAGTCTTCGGGCTCCGATAGTATACGCGAAATGAAAATACTCAATAAACAGCGAAAAGAAAGCCCTAATAGAGACCACTAAGTGTGCCATTAAGTAGACCTCGATTTTTGAGAAATTTTGGAAGTTGAACGGAGTCAATCGGACGAACGGTTGAAAAGATATGGATTTTCTAAGGTTAATTGATTTTCTGTCTAAAGGAAAAGGAATATTAAATTCCCTGGAAAAAGAAAAAGGAAAGAGGGGCTGCTTTTGGACTTCTTTGTCGGCCGGTAAGAGTTGGGCGAGGCGGCCCATGGGCGAAGCAGCCCATGGCCGGGCGCGAGCGCGCGGGGGAAAAACGGCCCACGGCCGGGCGAGCGGGCCGGCAGGCCAGGCCGAGGCGGGAGCGGCGAGCGGGCCGGCCAAGCGGCCCAGTGGCGCGCGAGGCTGGTGGGCAGGCCGAGCGGCGAGTGGCCGGACCAAGGCGGCCTAGCAGGCCGGGAGGTCGGACCGGGTGAGCGGGCCGGCGAGGGACACGGCCCACGCGGCGCATGTGAGAGAGAGGGAGACCGGGAGGACCGGGTCAAGGATGTGGGGCCCACGGTGGGTCCCACCGTCATCTCCATCCTCTTTCTCTTCTTTCTTCTCTTCCTCTCTCTTCTCTTTTTCTCCTTTCTTCTTTGTTCTGCTTCTTCCCTCATTTCTTCTCCTCTTTCTTCTCTGCGTGTCCGAGAGAGGGAGGCGGCCAGTTGGGGGGATGCGGCCGGCGAGGTGGGGCGGTGGCGTGGCCGGGCGCGGCGGATCGAGGCGGCGCCGCGAGGGGGCGAGGTTGGGCGCGGCGCGGCGCGGAGGGGCAGGGGCGCGGCGCGGCCGGCCGTGGCGGGGAACGGCTGTGCGGCGGTGGCTACGCGAGGGAGAGGGGGAAGAGAAGGAGGCGGCGAGGGCGGTTACCGTGGGGGGAGAGGGGCGCCGAGCCGGGGAAGAGGATGCGGATGGCGCGGCCGGCGTGAGCTCCGCGCGTCCGCGGCGGCGTCCGGCAGCGAGCGCGGCGGCGTCCGGCAGCGAGCGGCGAAGGGGTGACGGTGGCGCGGCGCTCGGCAGCGGGAAGGGGGGGCCGAAGGGAGAGGAGAGGGGTCTTATAGGGGTGAAGCGCGCGGGGATGGGGGAGCGGCGGCTCACGGGCGCGCACGCGAGGCTAGCGCTCCAAGCGCTAGCGACCAACGCGGCGGCAGGGAGAGAACGCCGGCGAGGGAAAAAGGAGAAAAGGGGTGGAGAAAGGGGCTCTGCCCCTTTCCGTTTCGGGAGGAGGAGGAGAGAGGAGGGGGCGGCGACGGCTCCGAGGCTTGGCCTCTGTGCGCAGGCAGGGCAGAGGCAGGCGTCGCAGGCGTCGCAGGCGGGCAGAGGAAGGCGGGGCCGAGGCAGGCGGCGCAGGCGGGCAGGTCGGTTGACCACGTCGCGCGGCGCGCGCGCGCGGGAAGCAACGGGCGCCCAAACTCGAACGATGCCGGCGGGAGGGAATCCGGCGAGAGAGAGAAGCAGAGGGAGAGAGAAACAGCGAGAGAGAGAGAAAGGATTGCCGTGGGAGAGAGAGAAACTGACTGGAAGAGAGAGAGATTGATTGGGCCGACGAGATTCGGCCCAAAGAACAGGAGGGAGGACAATTAGACTTTTTGCAGAAAAATTGATTTAGAGAAAATTTGGATTTGGATTTTAAATTTTGGATGGATATTTGGACAGTGGATTACGAGATCTTGGCACACACACATAAACATAAACAAATAAAACAAAAATGCGAAATTTCGAAATTAGGGTTTTAGGAAATTAGGATTTTTCCCTAAAACTAACGCCGCGACAGAACGGGCGTTACAAACCAACCCCCCTAACAAGAATCTCGACCCCGAGATTCAGCACCTAAGGGAGCAGCTCCGGAAACTCGGTGCGGAGGTGATCTTCTCGTTCCCAGGTTGCCTCATCCTCGGTATGATTACTCCATTGCACCTTGTAGAACTTGATGGCCTTCCGACGAGTCTGACGTTCTGCCACTTCAAGAACCCTGATCGGTCTTTCCCTGTAGGTCAGATTCTTTTCCAGTTCAATGTTCACCAGGGGAACCTGTTCCTCCGGAACACGAAGACACTTCTTTAACTGAGACACATGGAACACGTTGTGCACATCTGCGAGACCTTCGGGTAGTTCAATCTGATAGGCCACTTCTCCACGCCTAGCAGTGATCAGGTAGGGACCTATATATCGGGGTGCCAATTTGCCAGACATTCCAAATCTCTTAAGTCCACGGAGTGGTGACACTCGTAAGTACACATGATCTCCCACCGCAAACTCGAGATCACGTCTGCGGTTATCGGCATAACTTTTCTGTCGGATCTTTGCTGTCTTTAATCGGTCACGGATTAGCTTAACTTGTTCTTCAGCTGCCTTGAGTACATCCGGACCAAACACTAGGGCTTCGCCTACCTCATTCCAACACAATGGGGTACGACACTTTCGTCCGAACAGTGCCTCGTTCGGGGACATTTGAATGCTGGACTGATAACTGTTGTTGTAAGAGAACTCAGCGTAAGGCAGGCATCGGTCCCAAGTACCTTCAAAGTCCAAGGCGCAAGCACGAAGCATGTCCTCGAGAATCTGATTAACTCTTTCCGTTTGGCCGTCTGTCTGCGGGTGATAAGCTGTACTGAAATTTAGATTGGTGCCTAGGGCTTCATGCAACTGCTGCCAAAACCTGGAGGTGAACTGCGTGCCTCGATCAGACACAATCTTCTTAGGGCACCCATAACGACAAACCACGTGAGTCATATAGAGATCGGCCAGTTTCTTTCCATCGTAAGTAGTTTTCACGGGCACGAAGTGCGCAGCTTTCGTGAGACGATCCACGATTACCCAGATGGAGTCGTACCCACAAGACGTTCTCGGTAATCCAGTGATGAAATCCATACCGATTTCTTCCCATTTCCATTCTGGGATCCTTAGAGGTTGTAACAAACCGGCTGGCTTCTGGTGTTCTGCCTTGACTCGTTGGCAAATGTCACATAAGGCCACATATTCCGCAACATCACGCTTCATTCCGGCCCACCAGAAGTATTCCTTAATGTCCTGGTACATTTTGGTACTTCCTGGGTGAATGGAGTAAGCTGACTCATGGGCTTCTGCCAGGATTAGGTTTCGTAACTCCTTTTTGGCTGGCACACAAATACGCTGCCCAAACCAAACGGTACCTTGGTCGTCTATGGTATAACCAGTCACTTTCTTTTTACCTATTTTCTCCTTTAGTTCCTTTACTCCTTCATCGTCTTTTTGAGCCTCCCGGATCTGAGACTCTAAGGTGGGCTGTATCGTCAGGCTGGCAAGGGCACCTGACGGAATTACTGTTAATTTTAGCCTTTCCAACTCTTGACACAAACGATCCTGAGTTGGCCAAACCAAGGCGACGTTGCAGTAGGCTTTGCGACTCAGGGCATCAGCGACCACATTAGCCTTTCCAGGATGGTAATGGATTCCCAAATTGTAGTCTTTGATCAGTTCCAACCATCTTCTCTGCCTCATGTTTAATTCGTTTTGGGTGAAGATGTATTTGAGACTTTTATGATCCGTATAAACTTCACATCTGTTTCCGATCAAGTAATGTCGCCAGATTTTCAGGGCATGCACTACGGCTGCAAGTTCTAAGTCATGAGTGGGGTAGTTGGTTTCGTGAGGCCTTAGCTGCCTGGAAGCGTAGGCTACCACTTTTCGGTCTTGCATCAGGACGCAACCCAAGCCTTGCCTCGATGCATCACAGAAGATCTCAAAATCCTTGCGGATGTCGGGTAAGATGAGGACAGGTGCAGTCGTCAATCTTTTCTTTAACTCTTGGAAACTACGCTCACAAGATTCTGACCATTCAAACTTCCTTTCCTTCTTTAGTAGCTCAGTCATGGGTCTAGCCAGCTTGGAGAATCCTTCGATGAATCTCCGGTAGTAACCGGCTAAGCCAAGGAAACTGCGGATCTCGGACACATTCTTGGGTGATTTCCAAGCAAGAACTGATTCCACCTTGCTAGGATCAACTTCGACGCCTTCGGCGGAGATGACATGACCAAGAAAGGCTACTCGATCCAACCAGAATTCACACTTTGAAAACTTGGCAAACAACTGATGTTCCCTTAATTTATCCATGATCAACCTCAAGTGGTTAGCATGCTCTTGCTCATTCTCTGAGTAAATAAGGATGTCGTCGATGAACACTACGACAAACTTATCCAGATATTCCATGAAAACTTTGTTCATCAGGTTCATGAAGAACGCCGGTGCATTCGTGAGTCCAAACGACATCACGGTGAACTCGTACAGACCATACCGCGTCGAGAATGCGGTCTTGGGGATATCTTCGGGTCGTATTTTCAACTGATGGTACCCAGACCTTAAGTCGATCTTGGAGAACACTTTTGCTCCTTCCAGTTGATCAAACAGATCGTCTATTCGGGGCAACGGGTATTTATTCTTTATGGTTACCTCGTTCAAGGCTCTATAGTCAATCACCATCCTTTCAGAGCCATCCTTCTTCTTAACCAAGAGCACAGGGGCTCCCCAAGGGGATGTACTGGGTCGTACGTAACCCTTGTTTTGCAACTCTTCAATTTGTTTCTTAACTTCAGCTAACTCGTTAGCAGCCATTCTGTAGGGCCTCTTAGCTATCGGCGCGGTGCCTGGTGCTAGTTCTATGGCGAACTCAATCTCACGGTCAGGGGGCATGCCGGGTAACTCTTCTGGGAACACGTCGGGATACTCACTGACCACTGGCACTAATTCCAACGAAGTGGCTTGCATGCTATTTAGCATCGAGCGACTCACAGAATGAAGGTAAGGGGTAAAGCAAACTTGTTTCCCTCCAGGTCCTTGCAGGGTAATGGACCTCTTAGCACAATCTATCTGTCCTTTGTGTTTAGCCAACCAATCCATCCCTAGGATGATGTCCAGGCCTTGGGAGTCTAGAACTATGGGCTTGGCTAAAAAGCTTACACTCTCGATTTTTATTTTGACTTCGGGGCATAATTTAGTTGCCCTTATATCCCTCCCGGGGGAGTGTATTATCATAGGCACTTGCAAATTCTGGGTTTTCCAACCATTTCTTTTCACAAAATCTTGCGATATGAAGGAATGCGAGGCTCCGGAGTCAAACAGTACAATTGCAGGTATGGAGTTGGCAGAAAACATACCCATCACAACGTCCGGGGCTTCCTGGGCGGTTTCAGCTTGAATGTGATTCACCCGGCCTCGTCCGAAGTTGTTGGAAGCACGGGAACCTTGACCACTGGTCTGGTTGACCGAACGGGACTGCGGAGGAACTGGCACCTTAGCTGTGCTACCATTAGTGTGTCCTGAACTGGTGTTTCCCTGATTCTGGGGGCACTGCCTGGCGTAGTGGCCCATTTGGTTGCACGTGAAGCACTGCACATTAGCCATTCCAGTTGGTGACTTGAAGGAGGAGACACTGGTGGTCACTGTGTTACCAACGGGGGCACGCTGCTGCGGCTGCGGAGCAGGACGTTGCATTGGGGGGCGTGGAACATAGTTCTGCTGGCGAATTGCCTGAGGGGCAGGCTGGTGATATTGCATTGGCTGACCAAAACGAGGGCGTGGCGCACCTCGAGATGCATTCCCTTGATGGGTGTTCTTGCGCTTCTTGTACTCCTCTGTTGCCTCTTTCCTAGCATCTTCCAGCAGGAGAGCTTTGTTGACCATTTGTTGGAAAGTAGGAAAGTCATGGGCGAGTAGCTGGATTCTCAAACCCACTGTTATCCCTTTCAGAAACTTCCTGATCTTCTTCTTGTCAGTGTTTACTTCCTCAGGGGCATACCTGGCCAACCTGTTGAACTGGCTTAAGTACTCGTTAACACTTCCTGTACCTTGCTTGAGCCTATTGAATTCTTCTTTCTTCATGTCAATGGTACTTTCTGGCACATGAGCTGCGCGAAAAGCCTCAGCGAATTCAGTCCAACCAATGTTGGTGGCATCAGGGTGAGCATTGCAGTAATTCTCCCACCAATCTGCTGCGGGACCTCTTAGTTGATGAGCTGCATAGAGCGTCTTCTCAATGGGTGTGCACTGCACCAAGTTGAGCTTCCTTTCAACATCCTTAAGCCAATCGTCAGCCTCAACGGGTTCGACAGTGTGAGAGAACTCAGGTGGGTGGGACCTCAGAAAGTCGGTCAGTTTGGATCTGTTGTTGGGGTTGGGCACATACTGCGGAGCCTGGGATTGCACATTCTGCTGAAATCCGGCTATGGCCTGAGCTAATCCCTGCAAGATTTGAGTCTGCACTGCCATCATATGCTGAAAATCGGTCCGAAGTGGGGGAGGTGGAGGTAAGTCAGGTGCATTGGGGTCGCTCCTGGCCGAGTGATTTGTCTGAGTGGGATCATTGATCGGCTCGTTCTCTGACTCAAGGTCTGCCTCTGGCTCTACTCGGTCTGAACCAAAACCCAAACGGACTGGAGCACGAACCACACGACGGGGACGACCAGCCATCTAATCTCCCAGAAAGGGCGGGGTGAGAACAGAGAAAGACATAAGGAAAGAAGTACAGTAAACAAAAACAGAGATCACACACTAAACATAAATCAAGTTCTCAAATCATAAAACATCTGATACAACGGGTGTGGACAAGTCACAGAGCTACGCCGAGCTTGACTGTACGCACACCACCTCAAAGATGCAGACTACCAGACAACACTCACATCAACACACACACGCACTACCTCGCCACGACTCCAAAAGAGTTGGCGGCGGTACAAAAGGTCTAGCAACGAACTCCTGCAGTAGACTGCCTCTACTGCTCTCCTGCCTGGCTAGCTCCAGTGGTCGGCTCCTCAGTCGAAGAGACGTCGACCGGCTCACGCGAAGGGACCGGCGGAACCTGTCGAGGGCCGGCAGCAGTACGGACTGCTGGCGGTGGGGAAGCTGGGTAGTCAAAGCGAAACACCGTGGAAGAGCCAACGACACGCTTCCGCGCAGTGCGGATAAAGCGTGGACCACGGCGGGAAGAAGCAACTGGGGTGTGTCCAGGGGTGTAGGAAGGACTGACTGGGTGTGGGTAAGGAGAGTACACTGGTGAGTACGGAACACGCGTACTGGGGGAGCGCGAACCGCTGGGAGTACGAGCTGAGCCGCGGGAGCTGTAGAAGGACAGGTGGCTGGAGTGGCAAAGGCGTCCAGAGTCCCAGGAGGTAGTGTCCACGGAGGTGACACCCTCCTCCGCAAGGCGGGCCTCCAGAGCAGCGTAGCGGCGAGCCAGACGGCGGTAAGCCTCAAGGAGAAGGTCGTGCTGAGTGGCCTGTGCGTTAGACAACTCCACCAGGCGAGTCAGGGCAGGGTGCGACTCACGGTACGGACAAGGGTACCGGGTGTCAGTGCGGCCTGAAGGGAGCTGTGGGATCAGCCGAAAAGCGGATCCCACGAGGCGGTGGCGGTAGTCGTAGGCCAGACGACGAAGTGCAGTCCAGGAGAGGTCCTGGTACGCAAGCTGGAGGGTAGGGCGAGCCACGTTGAAGTGGTGGGGGCGAAGGCCTGTGCTGTGTGAGCCCCGAGGGTAGAGGTACACGGACAGCTCACAGCGAGAAGGGAAACGGTACACAGAGTACCCCGAGTACTCCGGTCGAGCAAAGCCAAGGAAACGAGCTAGGTCGCTCAGCTGGTCGACGTGGTGACCCTCACCAACGCCGTGGGAACTGTAGGTGGCGTTGACTGCCATCTACAAATTTTGAAAGAGGGAAAGAAATTAGTAACAATTTTTTTAAATAATTAAATTACTGAGAAGGAAAAGTAAGAGAAACTCTAATTTTCGCAAGTAGCTTTTTAGAACTTAGCATCCTTAAGGTCGTCCTAAGCGTCGGGTTTCGACCTAGGGCCAAGCTGGGCTCTGATACCATCTCTTGTCACGCCCCGATCTGGCCCCGAATGGGAACTAGAACGGGTCGCTCCAAATAAACCTGTAAGCCGATACCAGTCCCAGGAAAATAGTGCTGGTATCACAGGAAGACGAAATATCACAACCACAGCGGTCTCTTCATTAAGAGTAGTCTTACAGTCATGTTGGGCAACGGACAGACCCCGTGCTCACAACTGCATTACAAAAGGGAAAGGCGGAAGCGAAGACTGGACCAAGACCACAAGCATGACTTGGGAACTACGTCGAAACCCTAAAACTGCTCGAAGCCATCCTGCTCCTGGAAGAACTCCTCATCGGCGGGGTCCACCTCTTCTTCTTCGAGATCTGGGGGGGGTTATTTATGTAGAGCAAGGGTGAGTACGGAGAGTACTCAGCAAGTCTTGGGAATTAAGTGTATATTGCAAGCTTCATAGATCGGCTGTTTGTTTTCGCAAATGATTTGGTTTCAACTTTCGAAATGATTTCTAGAGAGGTGCTTCTCAACGACTCGGGCCTGACAGTGCATCAAGCCCAGTCGGAGTTTGTGCAATGTATCAATCTTTCAAGAATTCAAGTTTTGGTTCCCAGCCAAACGATTTTGACGGCCTCCCTGGCCTAGCTGAACCCGTCGGCCTCAATTGATCACAACGTCATCCAACCCATCAAGTCAATTTCACAAGCAGTAGTAAAACAAAACTACGCTAAGGAATCACCTCACATCCGCCCATAACCGTGGGCACGGCTGTTCGAACAGTTTATTAACCTCTGCAGAGGGGGTACACTTTACCCACACGACGTTACTAGCCTGGGTCACCCAGCCCGTGCAGAACAGCCACGTCTGTTGACTTTGAGGCTTTCACGACAAGGCATTTCAAAGCCGACACAAGGTTGCCATATGCCAACGGGAGGGGTCCTCTGGACCAACAACAGGTTAGGTCCCAGACCATTCTGTGCCAGGAAGCCCAGGGGTCCTCCCCGACACCACCCCGGCGAATCCACTTGTCCCTTGGCATCAAGGCTTCCCAGGCCCAACTAGTTACTCAGCCAGGGGTGTCCCATTTCACCCATGTGGTCGCACTATTTATGTTTGGATGAAATCCCAAAGGATTCGGTCCTTAAGTGCAAGTACGGGAAGCGCACTCCCGATGCGTTCCCGCACCGCGATTTTATAAATCACTTTATTTTGCAGACACCGACCCAAGTGTCGGGTTTTTCCAAGTATTTCATAAACCCAAGTTTTACCCATCGTTGACAGTTTTAAATTTGAGAGGGTCCTCGATGTGCGTACCCGAGGGCTCGGACATCGGTAACCGGCGGTTGACAAAGGTGGTACGGGTATTCAATAATCAAGGAAGGTATGTGCATCAAATGGGTTGGGCCGGCAGGTTATCTTGCAAACCGCGGCCAAATACAAAGAGGTGTGTCCTAATCATGCATAGTTTACGAAATAAAAAAAATACTTAGTTTTAAATTATGGGTGCAAGATGGTCAAAGGTGACTTGCCTTGCTCGAGGTCTTGAACTTGTTCCTCGAAATCCGCACGCTGCGAGTCTTCGGGCTCCGATAGTATACGCGAAATGAAAATACTCAATAAACAGCGAAAAGAAAGCCCTAATAGAGACCACTAAGTGTGCCATTAAGTAGACCTCGATTTTTGAGAAATTTTGGAAGTTGAACGGAGTCAATCGGACGAACGGTTGAAAAGATATGGATTTTCTAAGGTTAATTGATTTTCTGTCTAAAGGAAAAGGAATATTAAATTCCCTGGAAAAAGAAAAAGGAAAGAGGGGCTGCTTTTGGACTTCTTTGTCGGCCGGTAAGAGTTGGGCGAGGCGGCCCATGGGCGAAGCAGCCCATGGCCGGGCGCGAGCGCGCGGGGGAAAAACGGCCCACGGCCGGGCGAGCGGGCCGGCAGGCCAGGCCGAGGCGGGAGCGGCGAGCGGGCCGGCCAAGCGGCCCAGTGGCGCGCGAGGCTGGTGGGCAGGCCGAGCGGCGAGTGGCCGGACCAAGGCGGCCTAGCAGGCCGGGAGGTCGGACCGGGCGAGCGGGCCGGCGAGGGACACGGCCCACGCGGCGCATGTGAGAGAGAGGGAGACCGGGAGGACCGGGTCAAGGACGTGGGGCCCACGGTGGGTCCCACCGTCATCTCCATCCTCTTTCTCTTCTTTCTTCTCTTCCTCTCTCTTCTCTTTTTCTCCTTTCTTCTTTGTTCTGCTTCTTCCCTCATTTCTTCTCCTCTTTCTTCTCTGCGTGTCCGAGAGAGGGAGGCGGCCAGTTGGGGGGATGCGGCCGGCGAGGTGGGGCGGTGGCGTGGCCGGGCGCGGCGGATCGAGGCGGCGCCGCGAGGGGGCGAGGTTGGGCGCGGCGCGGCGCGGAGGGGCAGGGGCGCGGCGCGGCCGGCCGTGGCGGGGAACGGCTGTGCGGCGGTGGCTACGCGAGGGAGAGGGGGAAGAGAAGGAGGCGGCGAGGGCGGTTACCGTGGGGGGAGAGGGGCGCCGAGCCGGGGAAGAGGATGCGGATGGCGCGGCCGGCGTGAGCTCCGCGCGTCCGCGGCGGCGTCCGGCAGCGAGCGCGGCGGCGTCCGGCAGCGAGCGGCGAAGGGGTGACGGTGGCGCGGCGCTCGGCAGCGGGAAGGGGGGGCCGAAGGGAGAGGAGAGGGGTCTTATAGGGGTGAAGCGCGCGGGGATGGGGGAGCGGCGGCTCACGGGCGCGCACGCGAGGCTAGCGCTCCAAGCGCTAGCGACCAACGCGGCGGCAGGGAGAGAACGCCGGCGAGGGAAAAAGGAGAAAAGGGGTGGAGAAAGGGGCTCTGCCCCTTTCCGTTTCGGGAGGAGGAGGAGAGAGGAGGGGGCAGCGACGGCTCCGAGGCTTGGCCTCTGTGCGCAGGCAGGGCAGAGGCAGGCGTCGCAGGCGTCGCAGGCGGGCAGAGGAAGGCGGGGCCGAGGCAGGCGGCGCAGGCGGGCAGGTCGGTTGACCACGTCGCGCGGCGCGCGCGCGCGGGAAGCAACGGGCGCCCAAACTCGAACGATGCCGGCGGGAGGGAATCCGGCGAGAGAGAGAAGCAGAGGGAGAGAGAAACAGCGAGAGAGAGAGAAAGGATTGCCGTGGGAGAGAGAGAAACTGACTGGAAGAGAGAGAGATTGATTGGGCCGACGAGATTCGGCCCAAAGAACAGGAGGGAGGACAATTAGACTTTTTGCAGAAAAATTGATTTAGAGAAAATTTGGATTTGGATTTTAAATTTTGGATGGATATTTGGACAGTGGATTACGAGATCTTGGCACACACACATAAACATAAACAAATAAAACAAAAATGCGAAATTTCGAAATTAGGGTTTTAGGAAATTAGGATTTTTCCCTAAAACTAACGCCGCGACAGAACGGGCGTTACAACAGGTCTCTTGGAAATTAAAGACATTTTCCGGAATTTCTGCAAAAAAACAGATTGGCAATGGTAAGGGGACCCTTTTCTGGGAAGACAAATGGATGGGGTAATAAAACAATTGCTGAATTTTTCCCAGATTTATACAATATAACCTTCACCGAAAAGATCAAGTAGCAAAAGCTTTAACAAAAGGATGGGATTTTTTTCAAATTCAGAAGGTCTTTGATAGGGGATAGGGCCAAGAATTGGGAAAAGGTCAAAAGAATGTGTGAAAAAACAACCTTGACATATGAAAAGGACAAATTGATCTGGATCCTTACAAACAATGGGATTTTCTCTGTGAAATCTTTCTATCATGCTTTAAAGCTTCAGACAAGTTGTTTCCCTTTTAAGATGCTATGGAAATTCAAAACTCCTTTGAAAGTCAAGATTTTTATTTGGTTAGCCCTTAGAAATAGCATCCTGAACAAGGATAATTTGCTTAAGAGAGGCTGGAAAAAAGGTTCAACCAAGTCAATTCTGCTCACAGGAAGAAACTATACAACATCTGTTTTTCGAATGTAACTTGGCAAAACTAGTGTGGAGTACAATAAAATGTGTGTTTGCGTGTGAGATGCCCGAAGGGAAGCAAGAAGACTGCAGGAGGGGGGCAGGCTCCTAAAGCGGGTGGCAAAGGAAATATATGATGCACGACATGGCTGGGGCTTCAGGGCTGGGAGACTGTCAGGATAAGATCTGAAGATGATGGTAGCTTTTTGGATGGATCTCTCAGCTCATCGTAGCCTCAATCTAGTCCTTGCTCTTCTCTTACTATGTTTTGATGTTAGGCCTTCTATTGAGGCTCATGTGTAAGGGCCTGAGGAACTTTTGTTAGGTCACACATCCGTTCGTAGAGGAAACTCTGTCCCCCCCCTCCCCCCTCCCCCAACCATGGCGGGATGGAACCTGGCGAGGGGTGTGGGGGAGTTCTATCTTCTGTTTTCTTTTAACTTGATACGCTGTAATCTCTGGTTTCCCTTAATGGAAAAGGGGGAGTGTCAGGCTCTCCTAATTCAAAAAGAAAGAGTATTTAAGACTAATCATGAATAGAATTTAACTCTACGGTGTTTTATCTTTACATACATTTTGACTTAACCTTACTCAAACGAGACAATTCCTACGTAATTCCTAATATATGGATAATACAAGGTAAATCTATTGTGTTAGCATGAACATTTATTAGGATTTAAGACTAATCATAAATACAATTCAACTCTAAGTGTCTTTGATCTTTACATATATTTCAATTCAACCTCACTTTAATGATTTTGGATAATTTATGGGTAATTCCCTAGTATTAAAGTGATAATACATGCCTTTCAATTCAGATGTTGGATAATTTATAGATAAACCCTGTTTTAAGGATAGTATGTATGTGTGTGTAAATATATATATATATATATATATATATATATATATATATATATATATTAAATTTGTTTGGTGATCCATGGTGTCCGAGCTCCATGATTCAAATTAAGTATATACCCAATTCAAATGAGTATGATTTTTTTAAATGTTTTAGGTATTAACATTAACTACTTTAGTGTGTGTGTATATATATATTCAATTTAGAGGTTGTAATTTTATCTGGTAATTTCTATTACTTGCATAACATATACATTTCTATTCAACCTTAAAGGTTAGATAATTCCTATATAATTACTCTTATAGGGATAATCTAACTAAATAGCTCTATTGTCTAAACATTTCCACGGCTGTTGATATCCTCTATCTCATCATCGTAATTTGTATATCGTTGAAAAATGGTTTAATATTCCAACAATATGGATACGGGTTGGTATTTGTTTACTGTTTGCTCTAATATCCCATCCTACACCTTCCTTCATCGTGAACAACTCCACTCATATGAACTCAATTTAACTACTTTGTTTGCTACAACTTCGCGATCTGAGTAGAGTCAAACACCAGTATATGTACTCATCTAGCTGAACCGTGTAACACATAACTCAGCTCCTTGATCATGCGATTGTGCCGGGAGATCACGCTAAACTCGCAGTTGGGAGAAACAAACGCTGCCATCTGCCGTGGCCGTGGTAGCATGCTGAAGAGAATAACAGTTTGCTCATGTAAAGTCCCTCATCTTATCACCGAGTTACAAAATCATTCCTCAATATATAAAACCAGATTACTCTGATCCTTAGGCAGTATTGTTCTATTTTATCCAACAGGTGCATGAGTCAGCGTGGACCCCATATGTCAGTGAAACCTCAACTTCTTCGCCTTTCCCCTCTCCCTTCTCTTCCCCCATCTCTTTTCAGTGCACGAGACAGGAGAAGGCGGCGCGGCTGGCGGTCGGTAGGGAGCAGGGCGAAGGAGAGGAGATAGGCGGTAGTGGCACCGGCAGAGACGAGTTGGGTGGCAGCGGCGCAGGCTGGCCAATGAGCTCGAGCTCGTCCGCTCGTCGGTGGAAAGGTGACAGCTATCGATTTCTAGCGGGGTAGTGGCGATTTCCGACGGGAGGGTGATGCGGCAGGCGGCGACGAGGGCGTTGAGTAGGCGACTACGAGAAGCTCCTCTACCTCTGTAGGATCACGATGTCGACTAGAGGGGGTGAATAGGTGATATAAAATTAAATCATGCCAAGGACACAACGGCCACCCGGTCAGACCGGGCGGCGCGCGGTCACACCAGCTAGGCAGGCTGGTCAGACCGGCCATGACACGCCGGTCAGACCAATGTGGGGCACACGGTTGGTCAGGGTTAAAGAAATGAAATAACCAATAGAACTAAGTGTATGCATATGACCTAATGTGGCATTTTGATCAACTCCTTTTTTAGGTCATCACCCCTGTTGATAGTACGGCAAAGCTAGAAATAAACCTAGCACAAATTTGATTGCCCAACACTTCGATCAATCAAAATAAAGACTAGGT
The DNA here is from genome assembly GCA_000573905.2 of Oryza punctata. Taxonomy (NCBI): domain Eukaryota; kingdom Viridiplantae; phylum Streptophyta; class Magnoliopsida; order Poales; family Poaceae; genus Oryza; species Oryza punctata. The sequence goes on along the minus strand of CM002489.2, from coordinate 31,280,970 downwards.
TTATCGCCTTGATTTCTTCTCTTTGCACCATCAATTTCGATCCTCGGTAACATCCGTGGCATATACATCATGTGGCCCATACTTAAAATACACAACTCAAATGGAATAGTTAGTCCACACTTAATGGTTGTTATTAGTTACCAAAATTAACAACGTGGGTCTAGATGCTTCAGCCTCACAACGCAGCTAGGATCTCTCCTCTGCACATCCCTTGTCTACAAGCGCTGGCTCTGCCACATCACCGACCATGGCATTTTCTGCCGCTTCCTCGGCTGCCGCCACGACCTTGCACTCCTCCTCAACCGGCCACAACAACTCGACCTTCTCCCTACCCATCACCGGCTGCCACCATCAAGCAACAATGTCGTGACCGCCTCCACGCCCTGCCCGTTCGCGCCCATCCCTCACTACCTACCCCATGTGGTCCTCGTCACGGCGTTGCACTTCCGTTGCTGCCGTCCTCACGTGCTTATCACCACCGGCGCCGCCCTGGCCCTTTCGGTCTGCCTTACTACACTCCTTCTCGGTCTGCCCTTCATGATCCAAGACCAGGACGCCAGTGCAGTCCCCACTACCCGTCTCTTGGCCCCCTTTGCTCGCCACATCTTCCTAGGCTTCAACGCCCTCGTCTACCTCCTTCTCAAGCGCAAGTGCATCGTCTATGGAAACCCCGTCCGTATGTCTATCCGCAAGTCTCAGTGACATGTGCGACGACCGCGCGTCCGAGGCGGCGACATCATCCGGGTAGGCGCCGCAATCGCGGATGAGGTAGAGCGAGTTTGGCGAGCTATCACACCACAATCCAGCACCGCCGTACAATGGCACTTCACAAGAGAGTGTCTTAGAAAAAATGGCACGAACCGCTTCCTACGAGACCATGATATCACTACCAATCCCAGAACATAGCGTTGGTACCCACGGTGATAATTATGAATCATTGCAATCCTTAAATTAAATATAGGACTAATTTACCTTAACTTAAGTTGCAACTCTCATGAAAACCCGAGAATGCAACAGACGATGCAGAAACAGAGGCAACAGAAAGCAACGAACTAACACCCAACACCACAGGCGACGGCGTGGTGAGAGAGGGAGAGAAAGAAAGAGAGAGCGCTAGGGCTCTCTACCTCAGCACGTGTGGTGCACATGACTGGAGAGAGCATGGGTCGACAAGGGAGTTGGGTAGTGCACAGCGCATGCCAAGAGAGAGGGAGAACGGTGGAGAGATGGGTCGGCTGAGAGAAGCGACCCACGAAGGAGGGAGGGGAACTAGACTTTTGGAGGGAATTTAATTGGAGAGGATTTGGAGTTTGGATTTACTCAGGAAAATAGGAAGGAGTCAACGAAGGGATTCAAAGTGGGAATTTGATAATTTGGGAACTAAGAGAAATACTTGGCAAGTAGCTCCGAGGAGGGAAAAGGATTGTATTTCGGAATTTGATTTTTGGGTGACTTAGGTTTTGGAGTTGGGATTTGATGAGTCGATTTTCGATTTCAAGGGGAGGTAACAAAGGTAGATTTGAACTGAGATCCATGGCATGACTTAGACTCACACTCAAAGAGTGAAATATTCACGAAAAGATTTTATTAATTTAGTTTTTAACGTCTTGTGAAAAGCAGGGCGTTACACGAGCGAGCCTCGGCTTGTGTGTGTTGCGGCCATCGCACTCGAGAGTGGATTCATCTTGCCATCATTCTTGTTCCCCATGCTAGTGCTCAAGGTGATGGGCGCGAATGGGTAGGGTGCGGAGGTGGCCGCGACAGACTCGAGGAAGGGGGTTGGGGCACCGAGGAAGAGGGAGCTGGCGAAGGGGAGCGAGGCGTGGAGTTCGTCAGCTGCCGCTCGCTCCGTCGTTGATGTCCGTGAGGGCGAGGAGGG